>CALNDA020000013.1:0-1274463 GCA_937662695.2 Halyzia sedecimguttata
TTTCTGACTTAACGATTTGTATTGAATATTGCTGACAGCAGTACCCTTTTAATCCCATTTTATTTTTCAATTCGGGTTGGAATTAATGAAATATTCCTTGAAAATGTAAAGACAACCCGAATTAAAAAATTAAATGAGATTAAACAGTTAGTGCTGTCAGCATATGGGTTAAAATAGTCAGTACATGTGTATAGTTTAGGTAGAATTAAGGAAAAATGGTTGATAATTTTTTCCTAAAGTGCTTTAATGAAACATATATACAGAATTCACAATAGTGGTATTCTTTTTACCTTGTTGCATCTCAATAGATACATAGAATCTTGGTTCTTGCCTTCTAACTACTGAGTCAGAACTGAGAATCTCAGTTAATCTCAGCTGAAATTGGTAAAAAGAATACCACTAATTTGATTACATATACCATACATGATAATATTTTAATGAAAATTATAATAATTAATTAATATTAATGAAAAAAACAGATTAACAATTATATAAAATATAATAATAATAAGTATTAGATAAGGATATATTTACACATTTATACAAAAAGAATTTTCTCATTTTTTTTTCAACCTTGATGTCCTAATTTTATTTGCTTGAAGCTTGACAGGATTGTTACCATTGTATAATTTCATTTTACCACTTATTATATTATTCACATTTTGACACCACACTGAGAAAAAAGTTACAAGTAACTTTTTTCACTTGACTACGTTTTACTTGAGATAAATAAATTTTTATCAGCGATAAGCGAACATCTATTTGCTGTAGATAATCATATATTTATCGTTAACAGACACGTTCACCTAGAAATTGACAATTGTTAGAAGTAACTGTTTTACTTAATACCACTTAAAAGGTTATTGAATCCGAATAGCGCTGTTATTTAAATTTTGTTTGCTAATCATAAATAATCTGCGGTTACAAGCCAAGCTTTCAATTCACTTATCACAAGTTACTTTTTCGCTTAAGCATTTTCATTAGCTGCGAATAACAAAGTTATTTGACATATTCAAACATCGACTTGGGGAAGGTACGTGTGTTTATTATAATAAGTGTAAAAAATATTCGTAAAGTAACCGATTTGAGCCGAAGAGCACCCGATCTCGTTGATCCTTTGAAGATAGCCGTTAGATGTTACATCTGGTCAGAATTCAGAGCGTAAAGGTCAAAGGAATCATCATCAATAAAGAATGGTTGAATTCGCACCCCGCCGGTATCGTCGAGTTGTGTTTCACTGATTACGAGAGTTAATCGAGATATTCCTTCGAACAGAGTCTGCGGTTTCATTTATACGTTTAGTGTAAAATTTCTCCACTTTTACTTGTGCATGTTTATTGTATTTTCCTGAAATGGATTACGAAGATATCTTCCAGCAATGGGGGTTCGAATATTACGTGGAATATTTAGAGGTAAGTCAAACCTTTCAGTGTTTTAGTACAATGTTCAATTATATATGCAAATTAAATGGTTTTTTTCTGGGATTTCTCTCACAAACTCTGAAAAATATCTGTTAAATAAAAATGTATTATTTTGTGAATTGCTTCTGCGTAATAAACACAAGATATTTGTCAGAAGCAATAAATCGAACAATGTTGCCTAACAAACAATAATGACACAACATCAACGATAAAACAACTAAATTTCGTAACGTTTCGGAGTCTAAATCATACTCTTTCGTCAGACGTACTTAACGAAAATCTTCAGAATTATTTTTTGTTCATGTAGCTATTCTGAAATTCGAGAATTGTCCAAGTAAATTTCGTAACGTTTCTAAGTCTAAATCAGAGTTCTTCGTCTCGAATTTCAGAATTGCTACATCAACAAAAAATAATTCTGAAGGTTTTCGTTAAGTGTCTGACGAAGGACTCTGATTTGACTCCGAAACGTTAGGAAATTTAGTTGTTTAATCGTTGATGTTGTGTCGTTATTGTTTGTTATTGCAAAATTTTTATTTAACAGATATTATTCAGAGTTTGGGAGAGAAAACCCAGAAATAAACCATTCAATATGCATTTATATATGAACATTGTACTAAAAAACTGAAAGGTTTGACTTACCTCTAAATTTTTGACAATGTGTACTTGCGCTAAGTAAAAGTGTCTCTTTAACGTAAACAAAATATGTAATTGCCAACACAAACTTTTTATTTGATCTAAGTGAAAAAGTTACTTGTAACAGAGACAGAGGTTCTTACTAACAGCAGTAACAAAAATACTTGCGATATGAAAACATTATGATAAGGGTACGTTCAAACGTTACTTACACCGAATAGCATTTTTAGTTCTGGTGTTTAGCTGGATTTTCTATCAAGTTACACATGCTACTTGGATCAAGTCAATAAAGTCAGTTATTCTGAATAAAAACGAAATACTTACTACAATTAACTTTGCTAGCTTGTGATAGGCTACTTTTTATCGGATAACACGCGAACTTGTTGCAACTAAAAAAAGTTATTTGTGCCTATAGCAAGTCACAATTTTCATTTGTTGTAATTAAAGTTTTTTCTCAGTGCAGTAATTTATAATTGTTTTTGCACTTATATTAGTGATCGATTCAATTATTTCAAGCCTATGTGACGATTCTTGGCATGTTAAAAAATCTACAATAGTGAACTTATGGGTTGCGTTCAGAATCAACGTCGGATGCGTCCGACGTAGAGCGCGATTGGTTGTTTTCTGTGGTTAGTCATTGTGTAGTTTCACCCGACGTCGATTCCGAACGGGTTGGGTGCGTACCCATACTTGTATTGTATCTTCTCTATGTTGTAGCCAGAAATAAAAAGCAACATTCACGTCAGAAAGAAATGTTTTGATTAAAACAGGAATCAATTAATTAATAAATAATAGAGAGATATTCACACATTTTCATTTCATTTTCTCATTCTCCACAACGAGCATCGGCAGACCCCCGACACACTACCATTGTGGAGACTTAGGCTCAGCAGTTATGCTATGTGCCAAAAATCCAGTAAGAAATATTTGCATGTGTGAAGTCTTCAAGTGATCCTTGGTGTCCCTGGGACCTGTGGTAGTCTCGGGTAAACCGATCACCAAGGATTGGCACGTGCACACAACAGTCACAACACTGACTCTATTTTATCCGGGTAATACTTCAAAAATAGCACAGAAAAAACTTTTCACAAATATATTTTGAGAGTCTTGCGTTTCCTTATTAAATATTTTAAAACTTATACTAGGTTTTGAGTTCCAAACCAGGACGCGGGGAGCTGTACCCTTCCGGCTGTGACAACCATTTTGGAACTAGAAAAATCATGATGAGATATTCACACATATTAGAGATATATTGGAGGGTCGGCAGTAATAGGTTTGTTCCAAGAACGGCCGAAACCGTACAGTGTATGGTCCACGGACTGCGCGGTGGTGTAAAAGGAAGGCTATTACACTACCGGAAGGCTATTACACAAATGTGAGCATAGAATATGTTAAAGCATTAACGGATGTTAATGCTTTAACATATTCTATGCTCACATTTGTGTCTCTTCTTCGGGCCTCCATTTTACAATCCAGTACCGAATTTCTGCTTGATCAACTCAGTATGAGGTGTGAAACATACGAGCGAAAGCTCCAGACTTCAAGTTGGTGCAATTTTAAAAATCTTTAATTTTATTTGTCATCATATAGTAGCCATAATGAATATTATTGATTACTAATGACAAGCTATAAAGTTTGTAATTATATATTCTCCAAAGTCTTACATTAAAAGAAGAGTAGTGCGGTTTTAAACAAGAGCAATGAGTCTTTACATGAAATGGGGGTGAGAGAACACTTTTTATGAATGTACTTCCCGCACAATTACTCGGTAAGCGATGAGTAGTCCAATACACTATCACTAGGTGATTAGACGCACTTTGCCTAATAGAAGACAATCCGGGATCCGGGTGACGAATATCACAGGAGTTCCACTTTCCACTGGGGATGCACCTTGATAAAGGCGAACAATGATCGTCGCGGCGAAGCACCAAGACGTGATTATGTCCCTCAAAGTTGAACTTTACTGTGAACCGTTCTGGAGGTCCTGGTTGCCAGATGCCTCAGATAAGCGTTCCGCTGGGGATGCACTTATTGGTTTACACAGTAAGTTTGAAATATATGATGGATAATCAACGTTTCGCACTTATATATCGTAGGAACACAGTTCATAAAACGATTGAACAATAAACTCCCAATCTATTACTTATAGAGATTGGTAGCGCCCCTATGGGTGTTGTATACGAGCGCGTATCGCTGTCGCCCTGTCGGTGAGTTTGGTCGAGCTACGCGGGATGCCGTTCGCTGGCTGCGTCTAGCTGTTGAGATTCCTGCTGCATACGCGGGATGGTATTGCTGGGTGCCGTTCGCGATTGTAGGCGCTGGCTGCGTCTTGTTGTTGAGATTACTGCTACAGGCTCCCCCTCTGGCTGCGAAGACATCTCGGCGAGTTAGCCAGGATTATCTTCATCCTTCTTCTTGGGTCGACCTCTTCTTCGGATGGGGTGAGTGGGCGATTCTTTGTTCTCGAGTCCTCTGCATGGGGTTAAGTCGGAAGCGTGGTATACACCGATGACTTCATCTTTGTTTTCTTGACTTGTGATGACATATGATGTAGGATTTTTTATAAAATGAGCTGTTAAATAACTAAAATAAACACAAAATTACCTTCAACCCCCCCCCAGCCTTCTTTAATTACTTTTTGTCTGTCGTGGATTTATGCCGAAGCTTCATACCAAATACATCCTCCCCTGGGGGTGATCTTTTTTTATTAGTGTATACCTTTTTGTGTGTTGCCAAATATGGCGTAAATAATTTCTTGTCTCGATTACTTTTCGCCTGTTGCAATAATCCTTGCACAGATTCTAACATAACAGCGTCAGAGTTACTCACTGATGGTCCTGGTGCAGATTCCAACACAACAGTGTCCGAATCAATCTCCGTGGCAGTATTCTTATGTTTTGTTATTGTGGGTGTATTCGGAGCACTATTTGTTTTAACATCTTCTTCACAGTTTTCTAGTTCCTCCAAGGTATACACCCTTCGTCCCACCACCAGTCTATTATTCCTTATATATGACTTTTCAGATGTACCCGCTCTGGCTTTTATCAGGAAGGGTAACAACCTCTTATTTTCCTGACGCTGCTGTATAGTTAAATCATTAGTAATGGATATTTCAGTACCTTTCAATTTTTTAACATGTTCAAAGATAAGTTTTTTACATCGATGTGACACAAATTCCACCTTCACTGGACTGCCTTCCTGATTACCCAATGTATAGAGGTCACTTATTTCAGATAATTCAACTCGCACTCCCAACAAACGATATATTTCCCGACAGAGAAACTCCGCAGTTATATTGGAGCCTATTTTCAGGCCAAAAATCACAATATTATTCTTGTTACACCAGCGTTCTGTTTTTTCGAGCCTTTCTTTCAAGTCTTTGTTTTCTCTCTCTAGTAGCCCATTCTTATTCCTCAGTGCCTGAACCTCCAACAATAATCTCGCCTCCGACGCAGATATTGAATTTTTTAACTCCCTCCTGGTATCCTGGATCTCCTCCAACAGACGCCTCAAAGTAACCTCAACCTCTCCATCTGTCATCCTCAATCAGATATGCTATGGTATGGTACCCTTTAGAATTTTTCTTCAATGTGTTCTTTCAATGTGTTCTGTTTCATATCACAACTCAATATTTATTTCATGTGCTTGTTCTTGCAATCAATTCACCCTTCAATGTCAATATTTTTATTCTAATTTCTTTCTCTTCTTCTGCCATTTGCATCATTGTATCTAATTCATGCTCGATTAGTTTAAACCTTCGCTCTTCTACCACTCTGGCAATTTTTCTATTAAGCTCTGCCTTTTTCAAATTATCCTTAATTCGTTCCAATGTTTTATTGTGGCTTTCCTCAATAATATTAATTTTTTCTTGAATAAGCGCTTGTTGACCAGATTTTGATAATGTTCTAAATGTATCATCTATTACAACGGCCTATTAATCAAACCACTTTTCTGATTAAAACATCTTTAATGTTTTACATAAAATGCGCTTTATACAGTTCCAATTCAATTCCTTCTCGAATTGACCAATTTTAATCTAATGCTAACTGCTGACTGAAAACCTTCCGTCTTCCGTCCGCTCTCTCCGCGGATCTCTTCATTCGTCAGCACTTATTCGTGCTCTCATATAAACACAACACAAGAGGTTACTGATTACTCCCAATTGATAATATTGGTATTCTTTCCTTTGGTACATTTTGGAAACACGAATGCGTGCACCAATTAATTACAATCATGTTAACAAACAAATTATCAACCTTACAACCAATCCTTAATATTAGTTAATACCAACAATACAACATTCATAATGATATAATATACAGGGGGTCCAATAATATAATATTCATAACATTCGGCCATCCTGTTTTTCTGTGCGTCCTCGCCAGTTTATGATCAGACGGGTTTTTATTTCTTCTTAGTTCTGAAATCAGAAAACTTTCTGTAAAAGTTCATATATTTTTTTTGTTGTTTTTTTTTTTCTTGTTATATTAATATTTTTTATCAACCAATCAATCACAAATACTATATTCCATAGAGTAATAATAAGTGGGAATATTATGTTATGATGTTCCATATTTTATTCAATCTTTTGTTTTGTATGGTATTCCATTTTTGTAAAATATGAATATGGAAAAAAGTTTCTTGCGAAACAAGATTCAGGTTCCTACCCCTAGTCATAGAGGAATACCACCAAAATTAGTTTTGAATGCCTTCTCGCCCGCATAAAATATCTGCTTGATATCATTCTTGTCAGTTTTTTTTTTAATCAAAAACTGCTTTTCGGGCGTCATCTTTATTATTATTGTATGGTAATCCATTTTTATTATTGCATGGTATTCCATTTTTATTAATGTATGGTATTCCATTTCTATTATTGTATGGTATTCCATTTTTATTATGTTTTCATAACTTGTTTTATGGTATTCCATAATATTTTTCTTTTTGTTGTTTTTTTTTTGTGACTAATAGATCAATTAACTCGTCGATACTATTTACCTCATCATCGGAAGTGAATTGGATTCACTTCATGTGCCAGATTTAAATTCGCTTATTGCGTCTGCAGCTACCACTGCAGAATATCGTTGGTAACCTTTCATGCCTTTAAGGACGACCATTTCGTATCGATCGTTTCTTAGAACTTTTGATACTTTATAAGGCCCTCCATATTTTATTCCAGTCTTACGACCGAAATCCTTGGTATCTTTTTTAGCTCCTCGCCAAAGAACCAAACTGCCTATGTTTTATTTCGTGTTTTCTTTCCGTTTCTTATCAAACTGCTTTTTCATTGTTTTACTTTGTTTATCCATTTTTTTTTGCTTAGCATTTTCTGCGATTTTTTGCCTATTCTCGGAAATATATGTCTTTTTGACCTAAATTTCCAAAACGATCTTTATAGAAGCCAAACATTAATGTACATATTTAGGGGATACCCTGTGCTTTCATTGATTGTGTTATTCATTCCCCAGGCCACATATGGCAGTTTATCCATCTATTCATTTTCGTTGTCTATGCTTGTATTTATACCGTCTAAAAGAGTACGATTAAGCTACAGCATTTGAGACTAAATTAATTTTTATTTTCGTTGCAAAACTCTTTAAATGTTTTAGATTTAAATGCCTTGCCACCATCTGCGATAATTCGTTTTGGTGTTCCAAACATACTATACAAATCCTTCAAACAATAAATTTGAGTTGGTCTTGTAAACAAGTACATATTTAGAAAATGAATCGATGATCATAAAAACTTATCCGTAATTTTTGTTTGTTTTACCTAGGTCCTAGGTGATCAATATGCCTTGTACAAAGGAGTTCCTTTGCTTTAGGTATAGGATGAAGAAAACCTTCTTTTTTTTCCATATTGACTTTTCTTATATGCACAATCAATACATGCATTAAAATATTTCTTTATAAATCTTGTCATTTTTGCAAACCAAAATTTACTTTTTATTGAGGTTTCACATCGTTTTAGGCCTATATGTGACCTATTTCGTCGTGATATTTTCTCATAATATTAAATCTGCATATTTTCGGAATTACCAGTCTCAATTCATCATTCAAAATTTTCCTGTAAACCCTATCGTTTTTTAGACAATATGTCAGTTTCATGTTTTTGTCGGTAGTTCCTGATTTTAATTTTTCACGAATTATTCGAATTCGTTCGTCTTGCATATGTCGTCAACTTCTATTCTTAAAATATTTTCTGCGTTCCTACTACGAGCATCGACAGGTGCCATTTTACTACCTGGACGATGTTCAATTTCAAAATCGTAATCTTGAATAGCTAACCACCACAGTGCTATTCTGGGCACTAATTCCTTTTTTATAAATGTACTTCGAACTGCACTGCAATCCGTTAGTTTTTTAAAATGAGTACCATGAAGGTAAATTCTAAATCTTTTTATAGATTCAATTACAGCTAAAGTTTCCAACTCATATGAATGGTAAAAGGACTCATCCACGGTTGTTGCTCTGCTATAATAAGCCACTGATTTTTTAATCCACTATTTGATTCTTGAAAAAGAATAGCACCAATACCATTTGAGCTGGCATCAGTATGTAGTTCCTTTTTTTTTATGAACCCGAATTGAAAATGTTTAAAACAGGCTCATTAGTCAAGATTGATTTTATTTTTGAAACTGTCATATTTTGATCTTTTCCCCATTCCTATTTTACGTCTTTCCTAAGTAATTTTGTTCGAGGTGCAACTATTTCAGCATGATTTTTAATATATTTCCTGAAATACGAACTTAGACCTAAAAACTCCTTACTTCATGAACATTTGTAGGATTTTTGAAAGTTTGAATAGCTTTTACTTTCTTTGAACCAGGTTTGATTTCATTCTCACTAATTTCGTACCCCAGCAAATTCATTTCAGTTTTGAAAAAATAGCATTTTTCTAAATTTAATTCTAAATTATTATCATCGCAAATTTTTAAATAGTGTTAAGTTTTTTCATTCCTTCAGTTATTGATTTTGAACGGGATCAAAATGTCATCGAGATAAACCAATATTTCCACATGGCGTTAGAGGGCCCATAAGATTATTTATGAACCTTTGAAAAGCTGATGGTGCATTACATAGTCCAAATGGTAAACGAAGACGCTCATATTGCCCATCTGAAGTAATAAATGCAGTTTTATCTATCGAATCTTTTGCTAATAGGATTTGGTAATAACCTTGCTTCATATCTAGGCTACAAAAATATTTGTTGCCGCCTAGTTTGTTGATAAGATCTTCAATATTTGGTAATGGGTATCTATCTTTCACAGTAATGGCATTTAGTTTTCTATAATCGATACAATGTCTGTATAATACCTGCGCTAAATAATTCATTTACTAGTTCGCGCATTATTGTTTTTCCTTTTTCTGATAATCTAGTTTTTAGTATATTGTTTGTTTCTCACAGTATTGTTTATTGTGCTCAGTTCAGCAGGAGATTGTCAAAGCATGATTGTTTCAAATTTAATAATTGAAGCAATTTATTCAAATTTTCTTCAGTCATATCACCGTGGTTTACTACAGCAGATTCAATTCTCTTTAAACATTTGACATTACGCTTATTTTTACACTTTGATGAAGTCACATGATTGTGCTTTATTTCCAACACCATGTCCTGTTGATTTAATATAGGTTGTCCTCTAATAATATCAATATCACTCATTGGTGTATTAACTACTAGTATTTCGATATGGAACTCCATTTCATTTATTAAAATATCTGTTTTAATTATATCTTTTGGAACCACGAATGATTCACCAAAACCTTTAATAACCGTGTTAGAGGGCACTCATTGTAAGTGTGTTTTATTTAAGACCTTCATATTTGCAACATTTACTGAACTTCCTGTATCTAAATACCCTCTAAACGGAATATTATTTATTATGACAGTCAGTTTATATAAGTCATTCAGTACTTGCCCTTAAGTGTAAACTTCCTCAACTTTCTGTTTCTTAAACCAACAATCGTCTTGGCGGTGTCCCGCTTTCTTACAAAAATCGCATCGCTTCATATCCTCCCTTTGACTTGACCTTGACCCAGTTTGTCCCTTGAAGCAATCCTCAGTGGCGTGGTTTGTAAGACGGCATAAGGCGCACCGTGATCGTCCTGGTCTTCCTTCTTTCGAAGTAGACGGTTTAATTCGGCTCCAGCAGTCCTTTGCAATGTGTCCCAATTTTCCACAAATGTAGCACTCTATTTTGAATCTTTTTCCGGAATGGAGCTGCATTGCGTCCTTTTGAGGGCTTTGGTAATTGTCCATAGGGGCGATAAAACCTGCATACAATTCGTCTGGAGTACCACATTGAAATGCACGGGCATTTGGTTGTAATTCTTGAGGAAGACCTCGAATTATACAAGATATCGTAGCTTCATTATCGAGTCGGCATTGTTGAGTCAAATTCAGTTTAGCATGATAATAGTGCGTCATGCTTTCGCCGGGATTTTTTTTATGTGCAACCAGTTCTTCTAATAAAGTGGCGTAATCAACACATCTCGGAAAAGCTCTGGATAACGCTGTTTTCCACTCTGTCCAAGTCTTGTCGTAGCTGTCTAGTCGGAAAAACTACTCACGTGCTGCGCCCTTTAATTTCATTTGCATATATCCAGATTTTTTATAATCGCTCCATCCATGAATCATCCGGATCGAAGGGCGGAATTATATCACCCTTGACTGCAATTTTTCCAGTGCTTCTATCCATGTTAACTGCAGCGGCGTCATTCTGTTCAAAGTTAAAATCTCCTAGATTTGTTGAAATCGATGGAAGTCTGGGGTTGTCGTCCAATTTTCTTTTAAGGGTGGCCGTGATTTATTTCTCTGTGTTGTTCAATCAAATCGTCGTACACTCGATTCCGACGCACTTCCTCGCTACTTATTTCCTCCTTGTCACTAATTTTATTCGGTCCAAAATCACTTTAAACTCGCCACAAAATCGAGAAAAAAAAAACTGTTCTGTCGATCCCACTTCTGAATTATTACAACGGCCTATTAATCAAACCACTTTTCTGATTAAAACATCTTTAATGTTTTACATAAAATGCGCTTTATACAGTTCCAATTCAATTCCTTCTCGAATTGACCAATTTTAATCTAATGCTAACTGCTGACTGAAAACCTTCCATCTTCCGTCCGCTCTCTCCGCGGATCTCTTCATTCGTCAGCACTTATTCGTGCTCTCATATAAACACAACACAAGAGGTTACTGATTACTCCCAATTGATAATATTGGTATTCTTTCCTTTGGTACATTTTGGAAACACGAATGCGTGCACCAATTAATTACAATCATGTTAACAAACAAATTATCAACCTTACAACCAATCCTTAATATTAGTTAATACCAACAATACAACATTCATAATGATATAATATACAGGGGGTCCAATAATATAATATTCATAACACATCTGAAATTTTTTTACAATTTTTTCTGATATTTTTTTACAATTTTTTGGAGCTTAAGTTCTTCAATACGATTAAAATTCGGTGCCCTTTTCCTTTTATTTGCTAAACCTGCTTTCACGACCATTTTTTTGGTTGTTTCTTCTCTTGGAGTATATGTGAAGAACTCCATTTTTTCTTTCTTCAGGGAAGAAATTAATTGATGGTAGTCACTCACTTCCGTTGTGGTGACTTTGACGTCATCCTTATTGTACCTAATATGGTACTTGTGTTGAAGGATTGATTTCAGCTGTTGGTGGAACTCGCTGTCGGAATGGATCTTCTGGGTGATGGTGATCGGTGGGCACTTCTTGATGGCTAGTGTGTTAGCTTGGATGTTCCTTGGGGCACTGGCGGATTCTTCGATTTCCATGTTGGTTTGGCGTTCGAGAACGGCGAATGAGTTTGTCGCGGGCTGTCTTCTTCGGAGGCGTGAACACATCTTCTTCTGACATCATTTGTTGTGAAGACATGGTGTCTACATATGGTATGATGCCGTTTATTTCACTTGTTCGCTTTAAGCGATCAAAGAACATGGGCGAGGGGGCACCTCCCTCGGGTGGTTCCTCTCTGGATAGTGAGCGCTTCACGGTGACACTAATCTAGTTGACTTATTTCGTACGAAACGGTAAATATTCTCCTCCACTCGATCGATACGTCTGAACGACTCGACGACTGGGACTCGAATGTATTTTTTTTTGTTGGCCTTTTTATATTTATATATATATATATATATATATATATATCGCGGGGTTCCTACGTCCTCTGACGCATCCCGCATTTCGACCGCCATGTCTTTCTATCCTTCCATTCTTCCTCTGCTATCGCCCGGTCCCTCATAGTCTCTCTAATCCCATCCATCCATGTCCTTCCTGGTCTTCCCTTTTTCCGCCTGTTCTGTGGTGTTTACTCCCAATATATATATTTTTAGTCTCTTGATCTCTTGACTAAGATTTGCTAGTTTTCCCGCTTCAAATAATCTTTGCACGTTCCAGGTCCCTATATTGACATTTTTGCGGCCATTTAGTCTTTGTATCCTGACTAATATTTATTTCATGTGCTTGTTCTTGCAATCAATTCACCCTTCAATGTCAATATTTTTATTCTAATTTCTTTCTCTTCTTCTGCCATTTGCATCATTGTATCTAATTCATGCTCGATTAGTTTAAACCTTCGCTCTTCTACCACTCTGGCAATTTTTCTATTGAGCTCTGCCTTTTTCAAATTATCCTTAATTCGTTCCAATGTTTTGTTGTGGCTTTCCTCAATAATATTAATTTTTTCTTGAATAAGCGCTTGTTGACCAGATTTTGATAATGTTCTAAATGTATCATCTGAAATTTTTTCACAATTTTTTCTGATATTTTTTTACAATTTTTTGGAGCTTAAGTTCTTCAATACGATTAAAATTCGGTGCCCTTTTCCTTTTATTTGCTAAACCTGCTTTCACGACCATTTTTTTGGTTGTTTCTTCTCTTGGAGTATATGTGAAGAACTCCATTTTTTCTTTCTTCAGGGAAGAAATTAATTGATGGTAGTCACTCACTTCCGTTGTGGTGACTTTGACTTCATCCTTATTGTACCTAATATGGTACTTGTGTTGAAGGATTGATTTCAGCTGTTGGTGGAACTCGCTGTAGGAATGGATCTTCTGGGTGATGGTGATCGGTGGGCACTTCTTGATGGCTAGTGTGTTAGCTTGGATGTTCCTTGGGGCACTGGCGGATTCTTCGATTTCCATGTTGGTTTGGCGTTCGAGAACGGCGAATGAGTTTGTCACCTTGGTCGGAGTTGGTGGAACTGCTGGTGAGGTGCGGGCTGTCTTCTTCGGAGGCGTGAACACATCTTCTTCTGACATCATTTGTTGTGAAGACATGGTGTCTACATATGGTATGATGCCGTTTATTTCACTTGTTCGCTTTAAGCGATCAAAGAACATGGGCGAGGGGGCACCTCCCTCGGGTGGTTCCTCTCTGGATAGTGAGCGCTTCACGGTGACACTAATCTAGTTGACTTATTTCGTACGAAACGGTAAACATTCTCCTCCACTCGATAGATACGTCTGAACGACTCGACGACTGGGACTCGAATGTATTTTTTTTTGTTGGCCTTTTTATATTTATAGATGTAACTAAGGGACAACTGAGTCCCAAAATGGTATATGGCTGGTAAAAAGTGAGACCCGTTTCGCACATGTGAGGCCCCTTTCCGGGTCTCGCATTGTTTTTTGGTGGTAATGGACTCCTTAGGGCCCCCCCTCAGCTCCCTGATGTCTCCCACAAAAAAATTTTTGGACTCGGATGTCTGTTATAAACCTCAACTTACACGGAATTTAGTTAATGGGAATTCGCTTCAGGTGGCGCTGTAGAAGTTCTGTATATACTTTGCGAGACCCAGAGTATATATTCTCAATTGAGCAGGTTGCTGTGAGATGAGAGTCCCGCCAATCTGACAACACTGCGCTATAGATCATTCAGTACACTAACGGTGGTTTTCAAAAAGCTCTGATTAGATTTATTATAGCTTTAATACGATTTCGGCTAGATGAACTGGAAATCAACATAGAAGTTCACTGATTTGGCTAGTAATAGTTATGAAAGTGTCATCAAACACTGGGTCAATATATTATTATCTTTCTAAGAATCAGATACATTGAAATGAAAATTTATGAAATAATAATATTCATTATTCATTATTCATTAGTCATTGCCATTTCCACACACGATCATACGATATATTAACCATTTAAATATTTACTATTGACTGCCCCGCGATATTTTCCAATTGTTTCAGTGAATTATTGGTTTCTCTAAATTCCCGAAAAACTATTGACTTTACTCATTCATATGTGTTAATGAGTCGTGTAACTACACGACTCTCAATTTTCGTGTTTTAGTAGATTCATAGTGTCTAAGACTTAAAGACGAATATTTTGAAATGATTCTTGAATTATCTGCATATTATATTCCATCCATTTTTGGAATTATTAATTCGGTGAACGGTTAACTATCTCGAAATTACGAAATGTTTGTTTTTCATACAATCGGTAAACCCATCCAGCTATTGAACTCAAACAAGGCTGCTCGGATCTCCAACAATATAGATCCAATCGTGTTCAAAGTTGGAACTTAGCAGAAGAGTTAGGTTCTGAAGGCTCCCGAAAATCTCCAGCGATGTTGGACGAACAATTTCTGATATATAGGATTTTTTTTCAAGGATTTTCAATGATTTTTTAAAAACTCTCTAGTGATACGATTCTCACTACATTTCGCGAGAATTTTAACGCTGGCATTCTACAATAGATAACCTTGTTTGAATTGGATCGGTTTAGTATTTTTCGAGTTATTGAGGAAATAAGAACCAAATTTCAGATGGGTACAACTCCAAAATCGTTTGGCTGATTATGTCCAATGAACAAACTCAAGTGTTTCAATCAGAGTCACAACCTGAACTAAACATTTCAAGTTGCTATCTCTTTCCTTTCTCAGGTTATCTTGATATAAATAATATTTTTTTATAATGTTTCTAAAATTTTCTACTCATATGATTCCCACAATATTTCATAAACGTCCTCAGGTTTGTATTCTATAACTACTCAACAAGTTTCAATTCGATCGGATTTGTATTAGTTGAAAACAAAATTATTACTCGGAAACGGTTGGCCGATTATACCCATTATCGAACTCGACCGTCGTATTGAAATGCGCCACCTACCCTGAAAATTTCAAGTCGCTCTCTCTTTTTGCTCTCAAGTTATCGTGGTAACGGCCAAATTAAAAAATTACAGACATTTGTGCAAAATGATAACGTGATATTCCCCAGAACATCGCGAAAATTCTGACAAGGTCTCGCAGTACTGTAATGAGTTTAAAGTTTTTGTCACAATTATCAAGTAATCTGAATAAGACAAGAAATTATGTTGATATTCATGCGGAAAAACGAAATTACGACCGACTTCCTGAATATCTGCGGGAGAGACAAATACTTTCAAAATATTATGGAAAAAAACATTTTTTGAAATTTCCTCATTACAAATTACCAGAACTGAATTCCAACAAAATTGTGAGAGATATCTAATGCCTTTCTTCTATTACTAAGTAAAATACTTTATAGGTAAAATAAAGAAGAATTTAAACTCAACAAGAGTGCTAAAAGTTATTAATCCAAAACCAATAGACCAATTCTACCCAATGACGAACTCATTCGAGATATTAATTCCTCAATTCATGATGAACGATATATTCTTTCCTCAAATCCACTCTGAAAATTATTATATCAATTGAAACTTTAGCGAATATTCTAGTTTTGTTTATACTGGAGATATTCTTATCTCAATATTATTAATTTACCAATACCATTCCCATTATCATATGGATTAACCATGGGCATTAAAATATCACCCAGAATGTATGATATCATATTATAATCCTCATAATTCTACTATAGCCGAAATGAATTCGACATGTCATGTCTCAGGAAAATGAGTTGAAATGTATCAACACAGATCATATAATAATTCATAGCATTCTGTGAAAACATAGAAGTACGATTTATTATTGAAATTGTGCAAAATCTATCTCCGAAAGTATTAGATTTTTAGAGTTGAAAATGATATCAATGGATTCTTATGGTGAAACTACATCTTGAAAAAAAATTTAATTCAAAATTTGTAGTATAAATTTTTTTTTTTTAGTTCTCCGAAACCATCTGGTCGATTTTGCCCAATAACGAACTTAGCCGAGATATTAATCTCCCAAACCTACTCTGAAAATTTCAACTGTCTAGCTCAGGGCTTTCCAAACTTATTTTTACTGTGACGCCCTTGGGACTTTGCCATTTTTGTACGACGCCCCTTAACTCAGCCCCCAAAAATAATTACCAATTTTAGTACTAGCCTAGTAATATGTTATCAGCTAACTAGACTCGGTCGCAATCAACGTGCGACGCCCCTAGGACAATGTCGCGACGCACATTTCGTTCGAGTGTTATCGTGTCTACGGGCGGATCGATACTGACCACGGATTCTTGATCAGTGAGTCGCACCAAATCGTTCAAGACAAATTACAGACATTTGAACAAATTGATTAGCACTCTGTTCCGAGGAAAAAGAGAGCCAAAAAAATTGAAGACCATTTCAGATCTAGGTGCAATCCTAATGCGAAAACGTGATATAGGTTTGTGAAGTACCTAATCAAGTTTACATCAACTTCCAGTATGACTGATATGCAAAAACCCAAACACTGCTCCAACTTCAACGAAGACATTTCGATGAGAGAAAACAAATAGTTCATGTGAAATGTAAGTGATGTGAATATCATCATGAACGAATATAAATATCAATAATGACAACAATAATAGGGTATAGGTGGAAAGTTTTTCGACAACAAGATTTGAAGAAACCATTGACCATTATTGGAAAAATGTCCTGCGTACAGGAGCTTTGGCGCTCTTGTTCAATTGTTGACAAATTTTATCCCCGAAAGTATTGGTTTCTCAGAGTTGGGACTTATATCAATGGAATCTAATGATAGAACTGCATCATGAAATAAATTAAATAAGAATCCATTGATATAATTCCCAACTCGGAGAAATCAAAACTTTCAGAGTTATGATTTGTCAAAGTTTGAACAAGAGTGCCAAAGCTCCTGTTCACAGGGCTTTCCCACTTTTTGACGCTCTTGTTCCTCGGAACAGAGAATTTATCAATTGGTCCAAATGTCTCTAATTTTCGAATTTTTTGATAAAAATGGTATCAAACGATTTGGTTCGACTCACTGATCGAGAATCCGTGGTCAAAATCGATTCTGTCCGGCCGGCCGGCCCTCCGTTAACACGATGACTCTCGAACAAAATGAGCTAGACAGGTGGAATTTTCAGAGTAGGTTTGAGGGATAAATATCTCGGTTAATTTCGTTACTGGGCAAAATCGGCCTGATAGTTTCGGAATAACGAAATAAATTTTTTTTTTTTCATTACAACTTTTGAATTAAATATTTTTTAAGATGGAGTTTCATCATAAGAATCCATTGTTATCATTTTCAACTCTAACAAGCTAATACTTTCGGATATATGGTATTTCAAAATTTCAATAATACATCGTAGTTCTGTGTATTCACCAAATGTGAACACAGAATCTGTCTGTGTTCACTGTTCATAAATGTCAATTCATCTAGCTATTACAGACCTGTCTATCGTAGTTTGAAATTATTTTCTGTTGGAAAACAAGTATCCGATTCTCCAATTTATTAATATATACAAGACTGTTTTGAAACTGAAAATAATATTGACTGATTACATATTGAATAATTTATGTATAAATATGGGGATGATGTTCCAGAAGATTTAGAATTCGATCATTTTAATGAGTTGTGAGACATGTTCCTATATACAGTAATTTCATAATGTTGCTAGCAAAAATATGCTGGAATAAGGATCTACATTTGTGTATCAAACATTTTTTCTTGAGTTCAGGTCCATAATACAGAAATGAATATGTAAGTGGTTGGACTATTAAAATAATTTGTTCGTCATCAGCCTCTACCTACCAAATATCAGGAATAAATGGACAATCTGCTATGATTGTCTGCAGCCTTGCTCTAGACATTTCGATGATATTTTCCTTAGGTATTTCGAGTTGTGTAAACTATGCACCGAGTGTGACTTGCAACAACCCATTCCACGAGGTTGAATCATTGCAGATTGCTCATTAAATCTTGATAAATAAATTTAATGACAATTTTTGAAGCATCAAAGCATTGAAGCTTTGTAGATTGCTCTTTTTTGGCGCTCTAGTTCCTTGGAACTGAGTGCTTATCAATTTGCCCAAATGTCTGTAATTTTCGAATTTTTCGATGAAAATGGTCTTAAACGATTTGGTTCGACCCACTGATCAAGAATCCGTGGTCGAAATTCATTCTGTCCGGCCGGCCGTAGGCACGATAACTCTCGAACGGAATGAACTAGAGAGTTGAAATTTTCAGAGTAGGTTTGGGAGATGAATATCTCGGCTAAGTTCGTTATTGGGCAAAACCGGACAGATGGTTTCAGAGCAACAAAAAAAAAATTTTTTTTTACAGAGCAAATTCCAAATTCATTTTTTTTAATAAGCAGTTTTACCATAAGAATCCAATGATATCATTTTTAACTCTAACAAGCTAATACTTTCGGAGATATGTTTTCTCAAAATTTCAATAATAAATCGTATTTCGTTGTCACAGAATGATATAATTATTCTATATATGAATTGTCATGTCAACTTATTTTCCTGAGACATGACATTATCTAATCAATCGAAGAATTGTGAGCGAAGTGAGAAAAATCTCAGTTGTTTGCTCCGAAATTAGTTTTTCTCAGAAAAGTATTACATTTCGGAACGGAACATGAAGTAAGAGATCTGAGAGTAGTGATACTGCTTTTCATCCATAGACATAGATATAACTTTCGAATGGAATGAGGTAGGTAGTTGAAATTTTCAGAGTAGGTTAGGGAGATGAATATCTCGATTATGTTCGTTATTGGGCAAAATTGGCCAGATTTAATTTGATTTCTTCCATGGTGCAGTTCTCATTCTCATGATTGCTCATTTAATCTTGATAAATAAACTATTATTTGAATTGAATTTCCTTTATGATGCAGTTCTATGAGATGAATACATTGATATAATTCCCAACTCTGAGAAACCAATACTTTCGGAGATATAAATTGTCTGTTTGAAACTAGAGCGCCAGAAAGCTCCTGTCACAGGGCTTGAACCCATTTTTGGCGCTCTAGTTCCTCGGAACTGAGTGCTTATCAATTTGCCCAAATGTCTGTAATTTTCGAATTTTTGGCTGAAAATGGTCTCAAACGATTTGGTTCGACTCACTGATCAAGAATCCGAGGGCGAAAGCGATTCTGTCCGGCCGGTCCGGCCGGCCGCCCGGCCTTAGGCACGATAACTCTCGAACGAAAGGAGTTAGAGGATTGAAATTTGCAAGGTGGGTTTGGAGCGTAAGTATCTCGGCTAAGTTCGTTAATAGGCAAAATCCATCAAGCGGTTTCGGAGTTATGGCCAATTTTAGTAAAACACATTTTTTATGAATATTTCCTAAACCGATCACTCGATCTATCTGAAATTTTGCATCAAATTTTAGAATCTTGACCTCCATACGTATGTGAAGTTTTGTACTGATCAGGTTACCGCAAAGTGTGAAAAAAAAATTTTGAAAATTAAAATTTTTTTTTTTTACGATAACTCTCGAACGGAATGAGCTAGGAAGTTGAAATTTACAGAGTAGGTTAGGGAGATTAATATCTCGGTTGAGTTTGTTATTGGGCAAAATAGGCCAGATGCTTTCGGAGTAACGAAAAATAATTTTTATTTCAAGTAACAAATTTCAAATTCAATTTTTATTTAAGATACAGTTTCACCATAAAAATCCATGGATATCATTCTCAACTCCAACAAGCTAATACTTTCGGAGAAATGATTTTTCAAAATTTCAATAATGAATCGTACTTCTATGTTTTCACAGAATGTTATAATTATTCTATCTAAGCTTTATTATATGATCTGTGTTCATACTCGTACATGTCATCCTGTTCTATAAGAGAGAGTCAAATTCATTTCAGCTATTTTAATTTGATTTCTTTCATGGTGCAGTTCTCATTCTCAGATTGCTCATTTAATCTTGATAAATAAACTATTATTTGAATTGAATTTCCTTCATGATGCAGTTCTATCATAAGAATACATTGATATAATTCCCAACTCTGAGAAACCAATACTTTCGGAGATATAATTTGTCTGTTAGAACTAGAGCGCCAGAAAGCTCCTGTCCACCGGGCTTGAACCCATTTTTCAATGTCACTTCTGTACGTCAATTCTCAAGAATTTTTGTAATTAAATTCAAAATGTAGGTCTATGACTCATCTCATGTTGGATTTATATACATCAGCAAATTATAATCAAAGTATTCTATGAAATCATAATATAAAATGGAGAATAATTATTATAATTTAAAAAAATCATATCCGATAGTTTGTTAGAGTTGAGAATGACATCAATGGATTCTTTTGGTAAAACTACATCTTAAAAATGGGTTCAAGCCCGGTGGACAGGAGCTTTACGGCGCTGTTCAAACAGACAAATTATATCTCCGAAAGTATTGGTTTCTCAGAGTTGGGAATTATATCAATATATTCATATAATATTCATATAATATATTCATCATAAAGAAAATTCAATTCAAATAATAGTTTATTTATCAAGATTAAATGAGCAATCATGAGAATGAGAACTGCACCTTGGAAGAAATCAAATTGAATCTGGCCAATTTTGCCCAATAACGAACTTAACCGATTCATCTCCCTAACCTACTCTGAAAATTTCAACTACCTAGGTCATTCCATTCGAGAGTTATTGTAGAAAAACTTTTTTTAAATTTTCAAAATTTTTTTTTGACACTTTGCGGTAATCTGGTGAATACAAAACTTCAAATGCGTATAAAGGTCATGATTCTGCAATTTGATGCCAAATTTCAGATATATCGAGTGATCGGTTCCGGAAATATTCATAAAAAATATTTTTACTAAAATCGGCCATAACTCCGAAACCGCTTGATGGATTTCGCCCATTAACGAGCTCGTCCGAGATATTTATGCTCCAAACCCACCTTGCAAATTTCAATCCGCTTACTCCTTTCGTTCGAGAGTTATCGTGCCTACGGCCGGCCGGCCGGATTGACAGAATCGATTTCGACCTCGGACTCTTGATCAGTGAGTCGAACCAAATCGTTTGAGACCATTTTCAGCCAAAAATTCCAAAATTACAGGCACTTGGGCAAATTGATAAGCACTCTGTTCCGAGGAACTAGAGCGCCAAAAAAAAACAAGTTTCGTATGACAATTGCCCAAAACAGGTTTAAAGTACCTACAAATAGTAGATATTCCATAAAACATGTAGGTATGAAAGAAGAGAAGTAATAATGAAAAATTACCTTGTAATCGATCAAAAATTTCCTGATCTACGATCACCAAATTTTCTCCTCTCTCGAACTACAGAATTATGCTTTCAATATTTACGTAATATTTTCAAACATTTTTGTTATTTCAACCCCAATATTTTTGAAGTTATAATATTTCCTTCCGTCAGTCCCGTCATAAATTGAGAGAACTGAGCACTATTATTATATGTCTATGGATGGAAAGCAGTCTCACTACTCTCAGATCTCTTACTGTTCCGTTCCGAAATGTAAGACTTTTCTGAGAAAAACTAATTTCGGAGCAAACAACTGAGATTTTTCCAACTTCGCTCACAATTCTTCGATTGATTAGATAATGTCATGTCTAGGGAAAATAAGTTGACATTATGACAATTCATACATAGAATAATTATATCATTCTGTGACAATACGATATATTATTGAAATTTTGAAAAATCTTATCTCCGAAAGTATTAGCTTGTTAGAGTTAAAAATGGTATCATTGGATTCTTATGGCAAAACTGCTTATTGAAGAAAAATAAATCTGGAATTTGCCTTGTAAAAAAAATAAATTTTTTTGTTACTCCGAAACCATCTGTCCGATTTTGCCCAATAGCGAACTTACCCGAGATATTTATCTCCCAAACCTACTCTGAAAATTTCAACTGTCTAGCTCATTCCGTTCGAGAGTTATCGTGCCTACGGCCGGCCGGCCGGACAGAATGAATATCGACCACGGATTCTTTATCAGTGAGTCGAACCAAATCGTTTGAGACCATTTTCATGGAAAAATTCGAAAATTACAGACATTTGGGCAAATTGATAAGCACTCAGTTCCGAGGAACTAGAGCGCCAAAAATGATATCACTGGATTCTTATGGTAAAACTGCTTATTGAAAAAAATTTAATTTGGAATTTGCTTTGTAAAAAAAAATTTTTTTTTGTTACTTCGAAACCATATGTCCGATTTTGCCCAATAAAGAACTTAGCCGAGATATTTATCACCCAAACCTACTCTGAAAATTTCAACTATCTAGCTCATTCCGTTTGAGAGTTATCGTGCCTACGGCCGGACCGGCCGGACGGCCGGACAGAATGAATTTCGACCACGGATTCTTTATCAGTGAGTCGAACCAAACCGTGTAAGACCATTTTCATCGAAAAATTCGAAAATTGCAGACATTTGGGCAAATTGATAACCACTCAGTTCCGAGGAACTAGAGCGCCAAAAATTGGTTCAAGCACTGAAGTCAGGAGCTTTTGCGTATTTGGAAAGAACGAATCTACTTTCCCGCTGAAATAGTTCACAATCTGACTTGCGAGTTCGACTTCAATATTATCTGCATTTCGCGCCTTCGCGGGCTCATTGTCTCGACTATTTATTCAATTTTTTGTTTATGTTTAGATTTGGCATCGTTGGAGGGACTCGCAAGTGTGAAGAATATACCAGAATATACACTGAGGGCCTCGCATTAGTGTTTGATATATAACGGGTCTCGGAACTTCTTTGGAGATTTCTTTTTCAACAGTTTTTTGAAAAAGCTTCCCCTCTCACGATATTCGCAATAAGCACCATTATAACCTTGTGATAATGAAAAAAATATTTCAAAAAAGTTATATTCTGATATGGGTCTCAGGTTGTCTGTTGGCTACCGCGGGTCTCACATGTGTTGATATTTAAGTATATATATATATATATATATATCGCGGGGTTCCTACGTCCTCTGACGCATCCCGCATTTCGACCGCCATGTCCTTCTATCCTTCCATTCTTCCTCTGCTATCGCCCGGTCCCTAATAGTCTCTCTAATCCCATCCATCCATGTCCTTCCTGGTCTTCCCTTTTTCCGCCTGTTCTGTGGTGTATACTCCCAATATATATATTTTTAGTCTCTTGATCTCTTGACTAAGATTTGCTAGTTTTCCCGCTTCAAATAATCTTTGCACGTTCCAGGTCCCTATATTGACATTTTTGCGGCCATTTAGTCTTTGTATCCTGACTAATATTTATTTCATGTGCTTGTTCTTGCAATCAATTCACCCTTCAATGTCAATATTTTTATTCTAATTTCTTTCTCTTCTTCTGCCATTTGCATCATTGTATCTAATTCATGCTCGATTAGTTTAAACCTTCGCTCTTCTACCACTCTGGCAATTTTTCTATTAAGCTCTGCCTTTTTCAAATTATCCTTAATTCGTTCCAATGTTTTGTTGTGGCTTTCCTCAATAATATTAATTTTTTCTTGAATAAGCGCTTGTTGACCAGATTTTGATAATGTTCTAAATGTATCATCTGAAATTTTTTTACAATTTTTTCTGATATTTTTTTACAATTTTTTGGAGCTTAAGTTCTTCAATACGATTAAAATTCGGTGCCCTTTTCCTTTTATTTGCTAAACCTGCTTTCACGACCATTTTTTTGGTTGTTTCTTCTCTTGGAGTATATGTGAAGAACTCCATTTTTTCTTTTTTCAGGGAAGAAATTAATTGATGGTAGTCACTCACTTCCGTTGTGGTGACTTTGACTTCATCCTTATTGTACCTAATATGGTACTTGTGTTGAAGGATTGATTTCAGCTGTTGGTGGAACTCGCTGTAGGAATGGATCTTCTGGGTGATGGTGATCGGTGGGCACTTCTTGATGGCTAGTGTGTTAGCTTGGATGTTCCTTGGGGCACTGGCGGATTCTTCGATTTCCATGTTGGTTTGGCGTTCGAGAACGGCGAATGAGTTTGTCACCTTGGTCGGAGTTGGTGGAACTGCTGGTGAGGCGCGGGCTGTCTTCTTCGGAGGCGTGAACACATCTTCTTCTGACATCATTTGTTGTGAAGACATGGTGTCTACATATGGTATGATGCCGTTTATTTCACTTGTTCGCTTTAAGCGATCAAAGAACATGGGCGAGGGGGCACCTCCCTCGGGTGGTTCCTCTCTGGATAGTGAGCGCTTCACGGTGACACTAATCTAGTTGACTTATTTCGTACGAAACGGTAAATATTCTCCTCCACTCGATCGATACGTCTGAACGACTCGACGACTGGGACTCGAATGTATTTTTTTTGTTGGCCTTTTTATATTTATATATATATATATATATATATATATATCGCGGGGTTCCTACGTCCTCTGACGCATCCCGCATTTCGACCGCCATGTCTTTCTATCCTTCCATTCTTCCTCTGCTATCGCCCGGTCCCTCATAGTCTCTCTAATCCCATCCATCCATGTCCTTCCTGGTCTTCCCTTTTTCCGCCTGTTCTGTGGTGTTTACTCCCAATATATATATTTTTAGTCTCTTGATCTCTTGACTAAGATTTGCTAGTTTTCCCGCTTCAAATAATCTTTGCACGTTCCAGGTCCCTATATTGACATTTTTGCGGCCATTTAGTCTTTGTATCCTGACTAATATTTATTTCATGTGCTTGTTCTTGCAATCAATTCACCCTTCAATGTCAATATTTTTATTCTAATTTCTTTCTCTTCTTCTGCCATTTGCATCATTGTATCTAATTCATGCTCGATTAGTTTAAACCTTCGCTCTTCTACCACTCTGGCAATTTTTCTATTAAGCTCTGCCTTTTTCAAATTATCCTTAATTCGTTCCAATGTTTTGTTGTGGCTTTCCTCAATAATATTAATTTTTTCTTGAATAAGCGCTTGTTGACCAGATTTTGATAATGTTCTAAATGTATCATCTGAAATTTTTTTACAATTTTTTCTGATATTTTTTTACAATTTTTTGGAGCTTAAGTTCTTCAATACGATTAAAATTCGGTGCCCTTTTCCTTTTATTTGCTAAACCTGCTTTCACGACCATTTTTTTGGTTGTTTCTTCTCTTGGAGTATATGTGAAGAACTCCATTTCTTCTTTCTTCAGGGAAGAAATTAATTGATGGTAGTCACTCACTTCCGTTGTGGTGACTTTGACTTCATCCTTATTGTACCTAATATGGTACTTGTGTTGAAGGATTGATTTCAGCTGTTGGTGGAACTCGCTGTAGGAATGGATCTTCTGGGTGATGGTGATCGGTGGGCACTTCTTGATGGCTAGTGTGTTAGCTTGGATGTTCCTTGGGGCACTGGCGGATTCTTCGATTTCCATGTTGGTTTGGCGTTCGAGAACGGCGAATGAGTTTGTCACCTTGGTCGGAGTTGGTGGAACTGCTGGTGAGGCGCGGGCTGTCTTCTTCGGAGGCGTGAACACATCTTCTTCTGACATCATTTGTTGTGAAGACATGGTGTCTACATATGGTATGATGCCGTTTATTTCACTTGTTCGCTTTAAGCGATCAAAGAACATGGGCGAGGGGGCACCTCCCTCGGGTGGTTCCTCTCTGGATAGTGAGCGCTTCACGGTGACACTAATCTAGTTGACTTATTTCGTACGAAACGGTAAATATTCTCCTCCACTCGATCGATACGTCTGAACGACTCGACGACTGGGACTCGAATGTATTTTTTTTTGTTGGCCTTTTTATATTTATATATATATATATATATATATATATCGCGGGGTTCCTACGTCCTCTGACGCATCCCGCATTTCGACCGCCATGTCTTTCTATCCTTCCATTCTTCCTCTGCTATCGCCCGGTCCCTCATAGTCTCTCTAATCCCATCCATCCATGTCCTTCCTGGTCTTCCCTTTTTCCGCCTGTTCTGTGGTGTATACTCCCAATATATATATTTTTAGTCTCTTGATCTCTTGACTAAGATTTGCTAGTTTTCCCGCTTCAAATAATCTTTGCACGTTCCAGGTCCCTATATTGACATTTTTGCGGCCATTTAGTCTTTGTATCCTGACTAATATTTATTTCATGTGCTTGTTCTTGCAATCAATTCACCCTTCAATGTCAATATTTTTATTCTAATTTCTTTCTCTTCTTCTGCCATTTGCATCATTGTATCTAATTCATGCTCGATTAGTTTAAACCTTCGCTCTTCTACCACTCTGGCAATTTTTCTATTAAGCTCTGCCTTTTTCAAATTATCCTTAATTCGTTCCAATGTTTTGTTGTGGCTTTCCTCAATAATATTAATTTTTTCTTGAATAAGCGCTTGTTGACCAGATTTTGATAATGTTCTAAATGTATCATCTGAAATTTTTTTACAATTTTTTCTGATATTTTTTTACAATTTTTGGGAGCTTAAGTTCTTCAATACGATTAAAATTCGGTGCCCTTTTCCTTTTATTTGCTAAACCTGCTTTCACGACCATTTTTTTGGTTGTTTCTTCTCTTGGAGTATATGTGAAGAACTCCATTTTTTCTTTCTTCAGGGAAGAAATTAATTGATGGTAGTCACTCACTTCCGTTGTGGTGTCTTTGACTTCATCCTTATTGTACCTAATATGGTACTTGTGTTGAAGGATTGATTTCAGCTGTTGGTGGAACTCGCTGTAGGAATGGATCTTCTGGGTGATGGTGATCGGTGGGCACTTCTTGATGGCTAGTGTGTTAGCTTGGATGTTCCTTGGGGCACTGGCGGATTCTTCGATTTCCATGTTGGTTTGGCGTTCGAGAACGGCGAATGAGTTTGTCACCTTGGTCGGAGTTGGTGGAACTGCTGGTGAGGCGCGGGCTGTCTTCTTCGGAGGCGTGAACACATCTTCTTCTGACATCATTTGTTGTGAAGACATGGTGTCTACATATGGTATGATGCCGTTTATTTCACTTGTTCGCTTTAAGCGATCAAAGAACATGGGCGAGGGGGCACCTCCCTCGGGTGGTTCCTCTCTGGATAGTGAGCGCTTCACGGTGACACTAATCTAGTTGACTTATTTCGTACGAAACGGTAAATATTCTCCTCCACTCGATCGATACGTCTGAACGACTCGACGACTGGGACTCGAATGTATTTTTGACGTGACAACGTCTTATAAATTGGTTTGCCGGGTGACACTTCAAGAAACTGCGTTACGCTCCGCTCACGTTATGCGCTCACAATGAGAGCGAGTGAGAGGCACGCGTCCCTTCCACTCGGGCATGGTTAGCTTCTATTTCGCTTAGGCGCCTGCATACAAGTTTTTTAGTGCCGATGGTACCCCAACCCATGGCTATCTACAAACAACTCAAGAATATGCAGTAATCATTTCATTGGCGGAAACGCCTGTTCATCCACCAAAATATACGACAATTTTTAAGCTATGTAATTATAGATTTAAAGAGCATTAAACATCCAATGTAGATCGTTGGAAAAAAAGAACATGAGTATCTGAAGTGTCATGTGATGATAGTGAAGAAATTAATAAATGATTTATCTGAAGGTGTTCAGTTAGCTACAATAAGGATCAATTCAACAGTCGATAGATCGCGATTCCAGTGGTCTCATTTGAGCACATAAGTGATGACTTTGTTTTTTCATGTGACTTTGATCGTGAGTCAAAGAGTGTTTTGTGGACCTGACATACCAATTTCATTATCGATTTCGAGGATGTACTTCTATAAAAAATGAGAAACAACTTTTGGCTATAACCGCTGTAAAGGGAACAGTTTTTAAATTATTATTAGATGTGTAACCACTGATCAAAATCCAACAAAATATCTCTAGAAACAGATTACTAATTTTTATTTTTTATACTTAAATACAGACAGGTCTATTTTTTTATGGTACTTATTTTTTGTTGGCCTTTTTATATTTATATATCGCGGGGTTCCTACGTCCTCTGACGCATCCCGCATTTCGACCGCCATGTCTTTCTATCCTTCCATTCTTCCTCTGCTATCGCCCGGTCCCTCATAGTCTCTCTAATCCCATCCATCCATGTCCTTCCTGGTCTTCCCTTTTTCCGCCTGTTCTGTGGTGTTTACTCCCAATATATATATTTTTAGTCTCTTGATCTCTTGACTAAGATTTGCTAGTTTTCCCGCTTCAAATAATCTTTGCACGTTCCAGGTCCCTATATTGACATTTTTGCGGCCATTTAGTCTTTGTATCCTGACTAATATTTATTTCATGTGCTTGTTCTTGCAATCAATTCACCCTTCAATGTCAATATTTTTATTCTAATTTCTTTCTCTTCTTCTGCCATTTGCATCATTGTATCTAATTCATGCTCGATTAGTTTAAACCTTCGCTCTTCTACCACTCTGGCAATTTTTCTATTAAGCACTGCCTTTTTCAAATTATCCTTAATTCGTTCCAATGTTTTGTTGTGGCTTTCCTCAATAATATTAATTTTTTCTTGAATAAGCGCTTGTTGACCAGATTTTGATAATGTTCTAAATGTATCATCTGAAATTTTTTTACAATTTTTTCTGATATTTTTTTACAATTTTTTGGAGCTTAAGTTCTTCAATACGATTAAAATTCGGTGCCCTTTTCCTTTTATTTGCTAAACCTGCTTTCACGACCATTTTTTTGGTTGTTTCTTCTCTTGGAGTATATGTGAAGAACTCCATTTTTTCTTTCTTCAGGGAAGAAATTAATTGATGGTAGTCACTCACTTCCGTTGTGGTGAATTTGACTTCATCCTTATTGTACCTAATATGGTACTTGTGTTGAAGGATTGATTTCAGCTGTTGGTGGAACTCGCTGTAGGAATGGATCTTCTGGGTGATGGTGATCGGTGGGCACTTCTTGATGGCTAGTGTGTTAGCTTGGATGTTCCTTGGGGCACTGGCGGATTCTTCGATTTCCATGTTGGTTTGGCGTTCGAGAACGGCGAATGAGTTTGTCACCTTGGTCGGAGTTGGTGGAACTGCTGGTGAGGCGCGGGCTGTCTTCTTCGGAGGCGTGAACACATCTTCTTCTGACATCATTTGTTGTGAAGACATGGTGTCTACATATGGTATGATGCCGTTTATTTCACTTGTTCGCTTTAAGCGATCAAAGAACATGGGCGAGGGGGCACCTCCCTCGGGTGGTTCCTCTCTGGATAGTGAGCGCTTCACGGTGACACTAATCTAGTTGACTTATTTCGTACGAAACGGTAAATATTCTCCTCCACTCGATCGATACGTCTGAACGACTCGACGACTGGGAATCGAATGTATTTTTTTTTGTTGGCCTTTTTATATTTATATATATATATATATATATCGCGGGGTTCCTACGTCCTCTGACGCATCCCGCATTTCGACCGCCATGTCTTTCTATCCTTCCATTCTTCCTCTGCTATCGCCCGGTCCCTCATAGTCTCTCTAATCCCATCCATCCATGTCCTTCCTGGTCTTCCCTTTTTCCGCCTGTTCTGTGGTGTATACTCCCAATATATATATTTTTAGTCTCTTGATCTCTTGACTAAGATTTGCTAGTTTTCCCGCTTCAAATAATCTTTGCACGTTCCAGGTCCCTATATTGACATTTTTGCGGCCATTTAGTCTTTGTATCCTGACTAATATTTATTTCATGTGCTTGTTCTTGCAATCAATTCACCCTTCAATGTCAATATTTTTATTCTAATTTCTTTCTCTTCTTCTGCCATTTGCATCATTGTATCTAATTCATGCTCGATTAGTTTAAACCTTCGCTCTTCTACCACTCTGGCAATTTTTCTATTAAGCTCTGCCTTTTTCAAATTATCCTTAATTCGTTCCAATGTTTTGTTGTGGCTTTCCTCAATAATATTAATATTTTCTTGAATAAGCGCTTGTTGACCAGATTTTGATAATGTTCTAAATGTATCATCTGAAATTTTTTTACAATTTTTTCTGATATTTTTTTACAATTTTTTGGAGCTAAAGTTCTTCAATACGATTAAAATTCGGTGCCCTTTTCCTTTTATTTGCTAAACCTGCTTTCACGACCATTTTTTTGGTTGATTCTTCTCTTGGAGTATATGTGAAGAACTCCATTTTTTCTTTCTTCAGGGAAGAAATTAATTGATGGTAGTCACTCACTTCCGTTGTGGTGACTTTGACTTCATCCTTATTGTACCTAATATGGTACTTGTGTTGAAGGATTGATTTCAGCTGTTGGTGGAACTCGCTGTAGGAATGGATCTTCTGGGTGATGGTGATCGGTGGGCACTTCTTGATGGCTAGTGTGTTAGCTTGGATGTTCCTTGGAGCACTGGCGGATTCTTCGATTTCCATGTTGGTTTGGCGTTCGAGAACGGCGAATGAGTTTGTCACCTTGGTCGGAGTTGGTGGAACTGCTGGTGAGGCGCGGGCTGTCTTCTTCGGAGGCGTGAACACATCTTCTTCTGACATCATTTGTTGTGAAGACATGGTGTCTACATATGGTATGATGCCGTTTATTTCACTTGTTCGCTTTAAGCGATCAAAGAACATGGGCGGGGGGGCACCTCCCTCGGGTGGTTCCTCTCTGGATAGTGAGCGCTTCACGGTGACACTAATCTAGTTGACTTATTTCGTACGAAACGGTAAATATTCTCCTCCACTCGATCGATACGTCTGAACGACTCGACGACTGGGACTCGAATGTATTTTTTTTTGTTGGCCTTTTTATATTTATATATATATATATATATCGCGGGGTTCCTACGTCCTCTGACGCATCCCGCATTTCGACCGCCATGTCTTTCTATCCTTCCATTCTTCCTCTGCTATCGCCCGGTCCCTCATAGTCTCTCTAATCCCATCCATCCATGTCCTTCCTGGTCTTCCCTTTTTCCGCCTGTTCTGTGGTGTATACTCCCAATATATATATTTTTAGTCTCTTGATCTCTTGACTAAGATTTGCTAGTTTTCCCGCTTCAAATAATCTTTGCACGTTCCAGGTCCCTATATTGACATTTTTGCGGCCATTTAGTCTTTGTATCCTGACTAATATTTATTTCATGTGCTTGTTCTTGCAATCAATTCACCCTTCAATGTCAATATTTTTATTCCAATTTCTTTCTCTTCTTCTGCCATTTGCATCATTGTATCTAATTCATGCTCGATTAGTTTAAACCTTCGCTCTTCTACCACTCTGGCAATTTTTCTATTAAGCTCTGCCTTTTTCAAATTATCCTTAATTCGTTCCAATGTTTTGTTGTGGCTTTCCTCAATAATATTAATTTTTTCTTGAATAAGCGCTTGTTGACCAGATTTTGATAATGTTCTAAATGTATCATCTGAAATTTTTTTACAATTTTTTCTGATATTTTTTTACAATTTTTTGGAGCTTAAGTTCTTCAATACGATTAAAATTCGGTGCCCTTTTCCTTCTATTTGCTAAACCTGCTTTCACGACCATTTTTTTGGTTGTTTCTTCTCTTGGAATATATGTGAAGAACTCCATTTTTTCTTTCTTCAGGGAAGAAATTAATTGATGGTAGTCACTCACTTCCGTTGTGGTGACTTTGACTTCATCCTTATTGTACCTAATATGGTACTTGTGTTGAAGGATTGATTTCAGCTGTTGGTGGAACTCGCTGTAGGAATGGATCTTCTGGGTGATGGTGATCGGTGGGCACTTCTTGATGGCTAGTGTGTTAGCTTGGATGTTCCTTGGGGCACTGGCGGATTCTTCGATTTCCATGTTGGTTTGGCGTTCGAGAACGGCGAATGAGTTTGTCACCTTGGTCGGAGTTGGTGGAACTGCTGGTGAGGCGCGGGCTGTATTCTTCGGAGGCGTGAACACATCTTCTTCTGACATCATTTGTTGTGAAGACATGGTGTCTACATATGGTATGATGCCGTTTATTTCACTTGTTCGCTTTAAGCGATCAAAGAACATGGGCGAGGGGGCACCTCCCTCGGGTGGTTCCTCTCTGGATAGTGAGCGCTTCACGGTGACACTAATCTAGTTGACTTATTTCGTACGAAACGGTAAATATTCTCCTCCACTCGATCGATACGTCTGAACGACTCGACGACTGGGACTCGAATGTATTTTTTTTTGTTGGCCTTTTTATATTTATATATATATATATATATCGCGGGGTTCCTACGTCCTCTGACGCATCCCGCATTTCGACCGCCATGTCTTTCTATCCTTCCATTCTTCCTCTACTATCGCCCGGTCCCTCATAGTCTCTCTAATCCCATCCATCCATGTCCTTCCTGGTCTTCCCTTTTTCCGCCTGTTCTGTGGTGTATACTCCCAATATATATATATTTTTAGTCTCTTGATCTCTTGACTAAGATTTGCTAGTTTTCCCGCTTCAAATAATCTTTGCACGTTCCAGGTCCCTATATTGACATTTTTGCGGCCATTTAGTCTTTGTATCCTGACTAATATTTATTTCATGTGCTTGTTCTTGCAATCAATTCACCCTTCAATGTCAATATTTTTATTCTAATTTCTTTCTCTTCTTCTGCCATTTGCATCATTGTATCTAATTCATGCTCGATTAGTTTAAACCTTCGCTCTTCTACCACTCTGGCAATTTTTCTATTAAGCTCTGCCTTTTTCAAATTATCCTTAATTCGTTCCAATGTTTTGTTGTGGCTTTCCTCAATAATATTAATTTTTTCTTGAATAAGCGCTTGTTGACCAGATTTTGATAATGTTCTAAATGTATCATCTGAAATTTTTTTACAATTTTTTCTGATATTTTTTTACAATTTTTTGGAGCTTAAGTTCTTCAATACGATTAAAATTCGGTGCCCTTTTCCTTTTATTTGCTAAACCTGCTTTCACGACCATTTTTTTGGTTGTTTCTTCTCTTGGAGTATATGTGAAGAACTCCATTTTTTCTTTCTTCAGGGAAGAAATTAATTGATGGTAGTCACTCACTTCCGTTGTGGTGACTTTGACTTCATCCTTATTGTACCTAATATGGTACTTGTGTTGAAGGATTGATTTCAGCTGTTGGTGGAACTCGCTGTAGGAATGGATCTTCTGGGTGATGGTGATCGGTGGGCACTTCTTGATGGCTAGTGTGTTAGCTTGGATGTTCCTTGGGGCACTGGCGGATTCTTCGATTTCCATGTTGGTTTGGCGTTCGAGAACGGCGAATGAGTTTGTCACCTTGGTCGGAGTTGGTGGAACTGCTGGTGAGGCGCGGGCTGTCTTCTTCGGAGGCGTGAACACATCTTCTTCTGACATCATTTGTTGTGAAGACATGGTGTCTACATATGGTATGATGCCGTTTATTTCACTTGTTCGCTTTAAGCGATCAAAGAACATGGGCGAGGGGGCACCTCCCTCGGGTGGTTCCTCTCTGGATAGTGAGCGCTTCACGGTGACACTAATCTAGTTGACTTATTTCGTACGAAACGGTAAATATTCTCCTCCACTCGATCGATACGTCTGAACGACTCGACGACTGGGACTCGAATGTATTTTTTTTTGTTGGCCTTTTTATATTTATATATATATATATCGCGGGGTTCCTACGTCCTCTGACGCATCCCGCATTTCGACCGCCATGTCTTTCTATCCTTCCATTCTTCCTCTGCTATCGCCCGGTCCCTCATAGTCTCTCTAATCCCATCCATCCATGTCCTTCCTGGTCTTCCCTTTTTCCGCCTGTTCTGTGGTGTATACTCCCAATATATATATTTTTAGTCTCTTGATCTCTTGACTAAGATTTGCTAGTTTTCCCGCTTCAAATAATCTTTGCACGTTCCAGGTCCCTATATTGACATTTTTGCGGCCATTTAGTCTTTGTATCCTGACTAATATTTATTTCATGTGCTTGTTCTTGCAATCAATTCACCCTTCAATGTCAATATTTTTATTCTAATTTCTTTCTCTTCTTCTGCCATTTGCATCATTGTATCTAATTCATGCTCGATTAGTTTAAACCTTCGCTCTTCTACCACTCTGGCAATTTTTCTATTAAGCTCTGCCTTTTTCAAATTATCCTTAATTCGTTCCAATGTTTTGTTGTGGCTTTCCTCAATAATATTAATTTTTTCTTGAATAAGCGCTTGTTGACCAGATTTTGATAATGTTCTAAATGTATCATCTGAAATTTTTTTACAATTTTTTCTGATATTTTTTTACAATTTTTTAGAGCTTAAGTTCTTCAATACGATTAAAATTCGGTGCCCTTTTCCTTTTATTTGCTAAACCTGCTTTCACGACCATTTTTTTGGTTGTTTCTTCTCTTGGAGTATATGTGAAGAACTCCATTTTTTCTTTCTTCAGGGAAGAAATTAATTGATGGTAGTCACTCACTTCCGTTGTGGTGACTTTGACTTCATCCTTATTGTACCTAATATGGTACTTGTGTTGAAGGATTGATTTCAGCTGTTGGTGGAACTCGCTGTAGGAATGGATCTTCTGGGTGATGGTGATCGGTGGGCACTTCTTGATGGCAAGTGTGTTAGCTTGGATGTTCCTTGGGGCACTGGCGGATTCTTCGATTTCCATGTTGGTTTGGCGTTCGAGAACGGCGAATGAGTTTGTCACCTTGGTCGGAGTTGGTGGAACTGCTGGTGAGGCGCGGGCTGTCTTCTTCGGAGGCGTGAACACATCTTCTTCTGACATCATTTGTTGTGAAGACATGGTGTCTACATATGGTATGATGCCGTTTATTTCACTTGTTCGCTTTAAGCGATCAAAGAACATGGGCGAGGGAGCACCTCCCTCGGGTGGTTCCTCTCTGGATAGTGAGCGCTTCACGGTGACACTAATCTAGTTGACTTATTTCGTACGAAACGGTAAATATTCTCCTCCACTCGATCGATACGTCTGAACGACTCGACGACTGGGACTCGAATGTATTTTTTTTTGTTGGCCTTTTTATATTTATATATATATATATATATCGCGGGGTTCCTACGTCCTCTGACGCATCCCGCATTTCGACCGCCATGTCTTTCTATCCTTCCATTCTTCCTCTGCTATCGCCCGGTCCCTCATAGTCTCTCTAATCCCATCCATCCATGTCCTTCCTGGTCTTCCCTTTTTCCGCCTGTTCTGTGGTGTATACTCCCAATATATATATTTTTAGTCTCTTGATCTCTTGACTAAGATTTGCTAGTTTTCCCGCTTCAAATAATCTTTGCACGTTCCAGGTCCCTATATTGACATTTTTGCGGCCATTTAGTCTTTGTATCCTGACTAATATTTATTTCATGTGCTTGTTCTTGCAATCAATTCACCCTTCAATGTCAATATTTTTATTCTAATTTCTTTCTCTTCTTCTGCCATTTGCATCATTGTATCTAATTCATGCTCGATTAGTTTAAACCTTCGCTCTTCTACCACTCTGGCAATTTTTTTATTAAGCTCTGCCTTTTTCAAATTATCCTTAATTCGTTCCAATGTTTTGTTGTGGCTTTCCTCAATAATATTAATTTTTTCTTGAATAAGCGCTTGTTGACCAGATTTTGATAATGTTCTAAATGTATCATCTGAAATTTTTTTACAATTTTTTCTGATATTTTTTTACAATTTTTTGGAGCTTAAGTTCTTCAATACGATTAAAATTCGGTGCCCTTTTCCTTTTATTTGCTAAACCTGCTTTCACGACCATTTTTTTGGTTGTTTCTTCTCTTGGAGTATATGTGAAGAACTCCATTTTTTCTTTCTTCAGGGAAGAAATTAATTGATGGTAGTCACTCACTTCCGTTGTGGTGACTTTGACTTCATCCTTATTGTACCTAATATGGTACTTGTGTTGAAGGATTGATTTCAGCTGTTGGTGGAACTCGCTGTAGGAATGGATCTTCTGGGTGATGGTGATCGGTGGGCACTTCTTGATGGCTAGTGTGTTAGCTTGGATGTTCCTTGGGGCACTGGCGGATTCTTCGATTTCCATGTTGGTTTGGCGTTCGAGAACGGCGAATGAGTTTGTCACCTTGGTCGGAGTTGGTGGAACTGCTGGTGAGGCGCGGGCTGTCTTCTTCGCAGGCGTGAACACATCTTCTTCTGACATCATTTGTTGTGAAGACATGGTGTCTACATATGGTATGATGCCGTTTATTTCACTTGTTCGCTTTAAGCGATCAAAGAACATGGGCGAGGGGGCACCTCCCTCGGGTGGTTCCTCTCTGGATAGTGAGCGCTTCACGGTGACACTAATCTAGTTGACTTATTTCGTACGAAACGGTAAATATTCTCCTCCACTCGATCGATACGTCTGAACGACTCGACGACTGGGACTCGAATGTATTTTTTTTTGTTGGCCTTTTTATATTTATATATATATATATATATCGCGGGGTTCCTACGTCCTCTGACGCATCCCGCATTTCGACCGCCATGTCTTTCTATCCTTCCATTCTTCCTCTGCTATCGCCCGGTCCCTCATAGTCTCTCTAATCCCATCCATCCATGTCCTTCCTGGTCTTCTCTTTTTCCGCCTGTTCTGTGGTGTATACTCCCAATATATATATTTTTAGTCTCTTGATCTCTTGACTAAGATTTGCTAGTTTTCCCGCTTCAAATAATCTTTGCACGTTCCAGGTCCCTATATTGACATTTTTGCGGCCATTTAGTCTTTGTATCCTGACTAATATTTATTTCATGTGCTTGTTCTTGCAATCAATTCACCCTTCAATGTCAATATTTTTATTCTAATTCCTTTCTCTTCTTCTGCCATTTGCATCATTGTATCTAATTCATGCTCGATTAGTATAAACCTTCGCTCTTCTACCACTCTGGCAATTTTTCTATTAAGCTCTGCCTTTTTCAAATTATCCTTAATTCGTTCCAATGTTTTGTTGTGGCTTTCCTCAATAATATTAATTTTTTCTTGAATAAGCGCTTGTTGACCAGATTTTGATAATGTTCTAAATGTATCATCTGAAATTTTTTTACAATTTTTTCTGATATTTTTTTACAATTTTTTGGAGCTTAAGTTCTTCAATACGATTAAAATTCGGTGCCCTTTTCCTTTTATTTGCTAAACCTGCTTTCACGACCATTTTTTTGGTTGTTTCTTCTCTTGGAGTATATGTGAAGAACTCCATTTTTTCTTTCTTCAGGGAAGAAATTAATTGATGGTAGTCACTCACTTCCGTTGTGGTGACTTTGACTTCATCCTTATTGTACCTAATATGGTACTTGTGTTGAAGGATTGATTTCAGCTGTTGGTGGAACTCGCTGTAGGAATGGATCTTCTGGGTGATGGTGATCGGTGGGTACTTCTTGATGGCTAGTGTGTTAGCTTGGATGTTCCTTGGGGCACTGGCGGATTCTTCGATTTCCATGTTGGTTTGGCGTTCGAGAACGGCGAATGAGTTTGTCACCTTGGTCGGAGTTGGTGGAACTGCTGGTGAGGCGCGGGCTGTCTTCTTCGGAGGCGTGAACACATCTTCTTCTGACATCATTTGTTGTGAAGACATGGTGTCTACATATGGTATGATGCCGTTTATTTCACTTGTTCGCTTTAAGCGATCAAAGAACATGGGCGAGGGGGCACCTCCTTCGGGTGGTTCCTCTCTGGATAGTGAGCGCTTCACGGTGACACTAATCTAGTTGACTTATTTCGTACGAAACGGTAAATATTCTCCTCCACTCGATCGATACGTCTGAACGACTCGACGACTGGGACTCGAATGTATTTTTTTTTGTTGGCCTTTTTATATTTATATATATATATATATATAATAAGAAAATAGGATAACGCGGATAAGTTTATTAAAATGGAAAAGTATAACGGGTAATTCCGCAAAAGGAGCAGAGATAATCATTCTGCTGGTACCTGCCGACACGTGTTTCTGCTAGTTGGCTTCTTCAGGACAGGGCAACCAAGAAACCAAGAAAAAGGTGGAAAGATAACTGAAAACAGGCGACACCACAACAGGAGCGAGCAACCAATTTGTGCCTTCAGCTCTAGGACCTCCAATTCGGAGGTAAACTATGGCATCGGCACGAAGGAAGCATAAGCTACCTGTGCGATGCGACCTAAACCCGAGGATATGTAATAAGAAAATAGTTGTGGTGTCGCCTGTTTTCAGTTATCTTTCCACCTTTTTCTTGGTTTCTTGGTTGCCCTGTCCTGAAGAAGCCAACTAGCAGAAACACGTGTCGGCAGGTACCAGCAGAATGATTATCTCTGCTCCTTTTGCGGAATTACCCGTTATACTTTTCCATTTTAATAAACTTATCCGCGTTATCCTATTTTCTTATTACATATCCTCGGGTTTAGGTCGCATCGCACAGGTAGCTTATGCTTCCTTCGTGCCGATGCCATAGTTTACCTCCGAATTGGAGGTCCTAGAGCTGAAGGCACAAATTGGTTGCTCGCTCCTGTTGTGGTGTCGCCTGTTTTCAGTTATCTTTCCACCTTTTTCTTGGTTTCTTGGTTGCCCTGTCCTGAAGAAGCCAACTAGCAGAAACACGTGTCGGCAGGTACCAGCAGAATGATTATCTCTGCTCCTTTTGCGGAATTACCCGTTATACTTTTCCATTTATATATATATATATATCGCGGGGTTCCTACGTCCTCTGACGCATCCCGCATTTCGACCGCCATGTCTTTCTATCCTTCCATTCTTCCTCTGCTATCGCCCGGTCCCTCATAGTCTCTCTAATCCCATCCATCCATGTCCTTCCTGGTCTTCCCTTTTTCCGCCTGTTCTGTGGTGTATACTCCCAATATATATATTTTTAGTCTCTTGATCTCTTGACTAAGATTTGCTAGTTTTCCCGCTTCAAATAATCTTTGCACGTTCCAGGTCCCTATATTGACATTTTTGCGGCCATTTAGTCTTTGTATCCTGACTAATATTTATTTCATGTGCTTGTTCTTGCAATCAATTCACCCTTCAATGTCAATATTTTTATTCTAATTTCTTTCTCTTCTTCTGCCATTTGCATCATTGTATCTAATTCATGCTCGATTAGTTTAAACCTTCGCTCTTCTACCACTCTGGCAATTTTTCTATTAAGCTCTGCCTTTTTCAAATTATCCTTAATTCGTTCCAATGTTTTGTTGTGGCTTTCCTCAATAATATTAATTTTTTCTTGAATAAGCGCTTGTTGACCAGATTTTGATAATGTTCTAAATGTATCATCTGAAATTTTTTTACAATTTTTTCTGATATTTTTTTACAATTTTTTGGAGCTTAAGTTCTTCAATACGATTAAAATTCGGTGCCCTTTTCCTTTTATTTGCTAAACCTGCTTTCACGACCATTTTTTTGGTTGTTTCTTCTCTTGGAGTATATGTGAAGAACTCCATTTTTTCTTTCTTCAGGGAAGAAATTAATTGATGGTAGTCACTCACTTCCGTTGTGGTGACTTTGACTTCATCCTTATTGTACCTAATATGGTACTTGTGTTGAAGGATTGATTTCAGCTGTTGGTGGAACTCGCTGTAGGAATGGATCTTCTGGATGATGGTGATCGGTGGGCACTTCTTGATGGCTAGTGTGTTAGCTTGGATGTTCCTTGGGGCACTGGCGGATTCTTCGATTTCCATGTTGGTTTGGCGTTCGAGAACGGCGAATGAGTTTGTCTTCTTGGTCGGAGTTGGTGGAACTGCTGGTGAGGCGCGGGCTGTCTTCTTCGGAGGCGTGAACACATCTTCTTCTGACATCATTTGTTGTGAAGACATGGTGTCTACATATGGTATGATGCCGTTTATTTCACTTGTTCGCTTCAAGCGATCAAAGAACATGGGCGAGGGGGCACCTCCCTCGGGTGGTTCCTCTCTGGATAGTGAGCGCTTCACGGTGACACTAATCTAGTTGACTTATTTCGTACGAAACGGTAAATATTCTCCTCCACTCGATCGATACGTCTGAACGACTCGACGACTGGGACTCGAATGTATTTTTTTTTGTTGGCCTTTTTATATTTATATATATATATATATCGCGGGGTTCCTACGTCCTCTGACGCATCCCGCATTTCGACCGCCATGTCTTTCTATCCTTCCATTCTTCCTCTGCTATCGCCCGGTCCCTCATAGTCTCTCTAATCCCATCCATCCATGTCCTTCCTGGTCTTCCCTTTTTCCGCCTGTTCTGTGGTGTATACTCCCAATATATATATTTTTAGTCTCTTGATCTCTTGACTAAGATTTGCTAGTTTTCCCGCTTCAAATAATCTTTGCACGTTCCAGGTCCCTATATTGACATTTTTGCGGCCATTTAGTCTTTGTATCCTGACTAATATTTATTTCATGTGCTTGTTCTTGCAATCAATTCACCCTTCAATGTCAATATTTTTATTCTAATTTCTTTCTCTTCTTCTGCCATTTGCATCATTGTATCTAATTCATGCTCGATTAGTATAAACCTTCGCTCTTCTACCACTCTGGCAATTTTTCTATTAAGCTCTGCCTTTTTCAAATTATCCTTAATTCGTTCCAATGTTTTGTTGTGGCTTTCCTCAATAATATTAATTTTTTCTTGAATAAGCGCTTGTTGACCAGATTTTGATAATGTTCTAAATGTATCATCTGAAATTTTTTTACAATTTTTTCTGATATTTTTTTACAATTTTTTGGAGCTTAAGTTCTTCAATACGATTAAAATTCGGTGCCCTTTTCCTTTTATTTGCTAAACCTGCTTTCACGACCATTTTTTTGGTTGTTTCTTCTCTTGGAGTATATGTGAAGAACTCCATTTTTTCTTTTTTCAGGGAAGAAATTAATTGATGGTAGTCACTCACTTCCGTTGTGGTGACTTTGACTTCATCCTTATTGTACCTAATATGGTACTTGTGTTGAAGGATTGATTTCAGCTGTTGGTGGAACTCGCTGTAGGAATGGATCTTCTGGGTGATGGTGATCGGTGGGTACTTCTTGATGGCTAGTGTGTTAGCTTGGATGTTCCTTGGGGCACTGGCGGATTCTTCGATTTCCATGTTGGTTTGGCGTTCGAGAACGGCGAATGAGTTTGTCACCTTGGTCGGAGTTGGTGGAACTGCTGGTGAGGCGCGGGCTGTCTTCTTCGGAGGCGTGAACACATCTTCTTCTGACATCATTTGTTGTGAAGACATGGTGTCTACATATGGTATGATGCCGTTTATTTCACTTGTTCGCTTTAAGCGATCAAAGAACATGGGCGAGGGGGCACCTTCCTCGGGTGGTTCCTCTCTGGATAGTGAGCGCTTCACGGTGACACTAATCTAGTTGACTTATTTCGTACGAAACGGTAAATATTCTCCTCCACTCGATCGATACGTCTGAACGACTCGACGACTGGGACTCGAATGTATTTTTTTTTGTTGGCCTTTTTATATTTATATATATATATATATATATATATATCGCGGGGTTCCTACGTCCTCTGACGCATCCCGCATTTCGACCGCCATGTCTTTCTATCCTTCCATTCTTCCTCTGCTATCGCCCGGTCCCTCATAGTCTCTCTAATCCCATCCATCCATGTCCTTCCTGGTCTTCTATTTTTCCGCCTGTTCTGTGGTGTATACTCCCAATATATATATTTTTAGTCTCTTGATCTCTTGACTAAGATTTGCTAGTTTTCCCGCTTCAAATAATCTTTGCACGTTCCAGGTCCCTATATTGACATTTTTGCGGCCATTTAGTCTTTGTATCCTGACTAATATTTATTTCATGTGCTTGTTCTTGCAATCAATTCACCCTTCAATGTCAATATTTTTATTCTAATTTATTTCTCTTCTTCTGCCATTTGCATCATTGTATCTAATTCATGCTCGATTAGTTTAAACCTTCGCTCTTCTACCACTCTGGCAATTTTTCTATTAAGCTCTGCCTTTTTCAAATTATCCTTAAATCGTTCCAATGTTTTGTTGTGGCTTTCCTCAATAATATTAATTTTTTCTTGAATAAGCGCTTGTTGACCAGATTTTGATAATGTTCTAAATGTATCATCTGAAATTTTTTTTACAATTTTTTCTGATATTTTTTTACAATTTTTTGGAGCTTAAGTTCTTCAATACGATTAAAATTCGGTGCCCTTTTCCTTTTATTTGCTAAACCTGCTTTCACGACCATTTTTTTGGTTGTTTCTTCTCTTGGAGTATATGTGAAGAACTCCATTTTTTCTTTCTTCAGGGAAGAAATTAATTGATGGTAGTCACTCACTTCCGTTGTGGTGACTTTGACTTCATCCTTATTGTACCTAATATGGTACTTGTGTTGAAGGATTGATTTCAGCTGTTGGTGGAACTCGCTGTAGGAATGGATCTTCTGGGTGATGGTGATCGGTGGGCACTTCTTGATGGCTAGTGTGTTAGCTTGGATGTTCCTTGGGGCACTGGCGGATTCTTCGATTTCCATGTTGGTTTGGCGTTCGAGAACGGCGAATGAGTTTGTCACCTTGGTCGGAGTTGGTGGAACTGCTGGTGAGGCGCGGGCTGTCTTCTTCGGAGGCGTGAACACATCTTCTTCTGACATCATTTGTTGTGAAGACATGGTGTCTACATATGGTATGATGCCGTTTATTTCACTGTTTGTTTTCAACCAAAATGAATCCGATCGGATTTAAACTTGCTGAATAGTTGTAGAATATAAACCTAAGCACATTTGTGAAATTTTGTGAGAATCGTGTCACTAGAAAATTTTAAAAAAATTATTAAAAAATATTTTTTATGTCTCGATAACCAGAGAACGAAAAGAGATAGCAACTTGAAATTTTCAGGTTAGATTGTGCATCTGAATGTGACATTTGACTTTGTTTATAAGCATAATCAGCCAAACGGTTTTGGAGTTATCTCCATCTGAAATTTGGTTGTTATTTTCTCAATAACTCGAAAAATACCGAACCGATCCAATTTAAATATGGTTATTAGTTGAAGAATGACAACACGGAAATTCTTGGGAAATTTAGTGAGGATCGTGTTACTAGAAGTTTTTTTAAAAATCATTGAAAATTCTATTCTATATATCAAAAACTATTCATCTGACATGGTAGATATTTTGCGAGAGCCTTCAGAACCTATTTCTACTACGAAGTTTCAAGTTTGAACACGATCGGATCTATATTGTTGGATATCTGAGCAGCCTTGTGTGAGTTCAATAGCTGGATGGGTAACCGTTGCCTCGATAACTCCCGAACGAAAGGAGATATGGACTTGCAATTTTCAGGGTAGGTTGCGCATCTAATTGGAAGAGTTATGTTCGCTGTTGGCTATAATCGGCCCAACGGTCCCGGAGTTATACCCATCTGGAATATTATTTCCTCGATGACTCAAAAAATATAGACCCGATCAAATTGTAGCTTGCTAACTAGTTGTAGAATATCGACATAAAGACGTGTGTAATATTTTGTGAGAACCCTACCCCTAGAAAATTTTAAAAAAATTACGAAAAAAAAAATTGGTTCAAGCACTGACGTGAAGATAGGAGAACGGATAATAGAATTCACCATGGTGAATTTGATCAAGAGTGTCCAATACAGGAGTAAGGACAATAGAACATACGCGCAAAAGCTCCTGACTTCACGTCAGTGCTTGAACCAATTTTTATTATACCAAATAATATACTGGTGTGAGTATGATCAATTTTTATTATAACAAATAAAAAAAAACAATAATAATATAAAAAACCTGTTTTGAACTATGGAGAAACCAATTCAATTGATCGTTTCCTCATACCACGGATTTGCAAGACTTTCTGCAACACCAATAACTGGATATGCAACTTGCAAGTCTGTTGTAGTCGCAGTGCTCTGTTGAAGACCAACATCGGTTTCATCTTCAAGCCACTCGGCGTCATCATTTTCGCGCACTACGCAGAGAATCTCTCTCGATGTACCGATCGTTCGTCGCGTGAGAATGCGGGAAGGACGAACATTGTGCATCTCTAGAGTATTGCTCAGTTGCTTGTGACAAGAATTCACATGTGCCTTAACCTTTGTTTTTGTACAGAAGTACAATGCACACCGCTGGCATGTCCTTTCCAACAGTATTCGATCCTTCTGCTGGCTAGGGCAATACAGGTCATAAATCAGATTGCCGAAGCCTTCATGCGTTGGAGTAATTTTAAGAGAACTTCGCAGAAGAAATGGAGTAAACGTCTTGCCATCATGCTCTTGAGGCTTTGGAATATATAGGCCATGGGACGACTGCAAAATCGGATAAGGAGGTATAACGAAGCGTTCCGGAAGGACGGTTCGTATAGAGCTCCGCATATGTCCACAGCAAGCTCGATTTATATATACATACACTGCAATTATAACTACAATTGAATTCTTATTATTAGAACAATGATCAGAAAATATATAATTACATAGAAATTTTAACTTACCTTTTTAGTGTTAGCACAATAAAATAGTATGTTCGAAGATTTCTTCGTTTGGTTCTTTCGGCGATAATCTTGTAAAAGATCATTCGCCCACTTCATTAATTCTTCTTTAGCGATATATTTTTTTTTCGCGTCAGCCCACAATTCATTGAACTCTTTTTGGGCTACACCAGGTTTTTTTCCCTTCTTATATTCGGTAAATAGGTCTTTGTACAAATCACCTAGTTTAGACATTGTTTAACTTGAATTAACGTACGAGGAGTAAACAACTTTTACGCATGTATTCTGTGCCAAAACAACAGAATAACTGGCGGTACTGACACTGAGATGCTGCGTCTGGCGGGCGCTTACGTTGTCATGCGCGAACTTTACTTCGCTCGTTGCCTGGCAACGGGGAATCTGCGTCACACTGCAAGCCGCTTAAATCGAGTTTGTACGTGTTTGAAGAAAAAAAAAATACACGTGATATTATACTTAACCCCTCCTCCCCCTTCGTGATATTTCGTGATATTTTCATGGACCCCCCCTCCCCTTTAGAGCATCGCGTGATTAATGGACGGCCCCTTGAGAGACAGGCAGACGAATGAAAATATCAGGGCGAAAACCAGAGTAAGTGACGCAGTAGAACAAGCTGCTAGAATTAAATGGCGGTGGCCTGGTCATGTCGCGCGGAATGATGTGAAGTGGACGAAAATTATCATGCAGTGGAGACCACGACTGACAAAAAGAAGTGTAGGCAGACCCCTGTTAAGATGGCGAGATGACATACAAAGGCGAGCAGGAAAGAACTGGATTCTCATTGCACAGTGTAGGACGACATGGAACCAACTGGAAGAGGCTTATGTCCAGGAGTGGACTCAAACGGGCTGAAGAAGAAGAAGAAGATGCGAATGGCCAAAAAAGAATACAAGCTGAAGATTGAATACAAGATGCAAATCTTCCAAGAGGAACATGATAATAAGGTGCAAATGGCCCAAGAAGAGCACGAACTCAAGATATCGATATTGAAATTTATTTATTTATTTATGTAAAATAATGTTTAATTATTTTAATACGATAGACCCGATGTGTCTACGCATGATCATATATGGTTCAAGTCAATTTGTGGATAAGATGTTTAGTTTTAATTCGATTGTATTATTGATAGTGTGTAGATATAAGATTCTCAAATTGTAAACCGAATAATAACTTATTCTTTTGATTCACTTTTTCAGGTAAATATGCTTTTTGAATTGTTTTATATTTGAAATTGATAAAAACACTTTTTCAGTGCATCATCGATAAGTTATTTTAAAATCAGAAAATTTAAGAATTATATTTATTTATTTATTTATTTGTCGACCTCAAATATTCGTATTATAACCATAAGTAGAACTATTTGAAAATTGAATATGTTTTCCCCTATAAAATATAAAAATATATAAAAGTTTCGACAAATCGCCTCGGAAAATGGATGGATCAAACAGGTATCGACAACGGCTACGGAAAAGGATTATGAAACTGGCTACTTGGAATATACAAGGACTTAGGACTAAACAGGAAGAAGTATTCCGGGACATAAAGAGAATAGATGTTGACATCTGTGTGCTCACCGAAGTGAAGAAGAAAGGGATAGGAAATGAGATTATAGGATAATATATCCATGTTTATAGCGGAGTACCGAAAGACGCAAGAGCAAAAAGAGGGGTGTCCATAGCATTACAAAAAAGCTGAGGAAGAATATAAGAAGCTGGGAAGAAGTCGATGAGCAGATAATAAAACTGGATATATTTAAAAACGGTAGAAAAATTGTTATAATAGGCGTGTATGCTTCCAGTGAGGGCTCAGATAGGGCAACAAAGGACCACTTCTACAACCAGCTATTCAACACCATATCTGACATCGAAGACAACAAAGAGGAAAATGGCCCTGAAGGAACAAAACTTGCAGATTAAATTATCACAAGAGGAACACGGAATGAAGGTGCAAATGGCCCAAGAAGAGCACAAAATTAAATTATCAATCTTGAAATTGGAAGAGCGGGGAAGATAACGGGAAATCACCTCCATTATACTTCCCAAGAGAACCACATGATGACGTCATTCAATTCAAAATATTCCGGAGGCAAAATAAGTTCCCCGATCGGATCTCCGGCGGGAACGGTCTTGAATGAAGTCAGGATACAAAGACTAAATGGCCGCAAAAATGTCAATATAGGGACCTGGAACGTGCAAAGATTATTTGAAGCGGGAAAACTAGCAAATCTTAGTCAAGAGATCAAGAGACTAAAAATATATATATTGGGAGTATACACCACAGAACAGGCGGAAAAAGGGAAGACCAGGAAGGACATGGATGGATGGGATTAGAGAGACTATGAGGGACCGGGCGATAGCAGAGGAAGAATGGAAGGATAGAAAGACATGGCGGTCGAAATGCGGGATGCGTCAGAGGACGTAGGAACCCCGCGATATATATATATATATATATAAATATAAAAAGGCCAACAAAAAAAAATACATTCGAGTCCCAGTCGTCGAGTCGTTCAGACGTATCGATCGAGTGGAGGAGAATATTTACCGTTTCGTACGAAATAAGTCAACTAGATTAGTGTCACCGTGAAGCGCTCACTATCCAGAGAGGAACCACCCGAGGGAGGTGCCCCCTCGCCCATGTTCTTTGATCGCTTAAAGCGAACAAGTGAAATAAACGGCATCATACCATATGTAGACACCATGTCTTCACAACAAATGATGTCAGAAGAAGATGTGTTCACGCCTCCGAAGAAGACAGCCCGCGCCTCACCAGCAGTTCCACCAACTCCGACCAAGGTGACAAACTCATTCGCCGTTCTCGAACGCCAAACCAACATGGAAATGGAAGAATCCGCCAGTGCCCCAAGGAACATCCAAGCTAACACACTAGCCATCAAGAAGTGCCCACCGATCACCATCACCCAGAAGATCCATTCCTACAGCGAGTTCCACCAACAGCTGAAATCAATCCTTCAACACAAGTACCATATTAGGTACAATAAGGATGAAGTCAAAGTCACCACAACGGAAGTGAGTGACTACCATCAATTAATTTCTTCCCTGAAGAAAGAAAAAATGGAGTTCTTCACATATACTCCAAGAGAAGAAACAACCAAAAAAATGGTCGTGAAAGCAGGTTTAGCAAATAAAAGGAAAAGGGCACCGAATTTTAATCGTATTGAAGAACTTAAGCTCCAAAAAATTGTAAAAAAATATCAGAAAAAATTGTAAAAAAATTTCAGATGATACATTTAGAACATTATCAAAATCTGGTCAACAAGCGCTTATTCAAGAAAAAATTAATATTATTGAGGAAAGCCACAACAAAACATTGGAACGAATTAAGGATAATTTGAAAAAGGCAGAGCTTAATAGAAAAATTGCCAGAGTGGTAGAAGAGCGAAGGTTTAAACTAATCGAGCATGAATTAGATACAATGATGCAAATGGCAGAAGAAGAGAAAGAAATTAGAATAAAAATATTGACATTGAAGGGTGAATTGATTGCAAGAACAAGCACATGAAATAAATATTAGTCAGGATACAAAGACTAAATGGCCGCAAAAATGTCAATATAGGGACCTGGAACGTGCAAAGATTATTTGAAGCGGGAAAACTAGCAAATCTTAGTCAAGAGATCAAGAGACTAAAAATATATATATTGGGAGTATACACCACAGAACAGGCGGAAAAAGGGAAGACCAGGAAGGACATGGATGGATGGGATTAGAGAGACTATGAGGGACCGGGCGATAGCAGAGGAAGAATGGAAGGATAGAAAGACATGGCGGTCGAAATGCGGGATGCGTCAGAGGACGTAGGAACCCCGCGATATATATATATATACTCATAACGCGCCTTCTACCAGGCCCGGTACGTTGCACAGGCAACCGGAGGCCCGCCTTTTCTGATTGGTTTAGGAGAGTGTATTTTTTTGGAAAACATTCAGAACAGTCATATCTTCAAGAGCAACTTCAGAGGGGAAGATTATTTTCTTTATACAAAAAAATATATGAATTGAAGATTTTCGGAATCCCGACATGTTTCTAGGTGGATTTGAAGCCCTCTGTGTAAATAGTATGCACTTGTACGATTATCGGAAGCCCGGCGGTGTTGTCACTATGATCGCCTTAGATTTCCATCGAATTCTATACAAATTTAACAGTTTCAAGAGATATGATCTGAATATTCGATGTCTCTATATACAGGGTGTTAACCAATAATTGTGAATTTGAGAGGTTATTTATTGTCAAAAAATAGGGTGGGTTTTTTATAGGTTTTTGTTGGGCAGCCCTTTATTATATACAGCCCCCTAAAGATGGCACCGGAAAACCAATTTACGTTTTATTTAAACCAACTAATAACAATGAATAAAATTAAGTGGACATTATATGCGAGCGAGAAGGCACTCAAAAAAATATTGAGTAGTATTCTATGTATTGTAAGTAGTCATTAGAGGATACTGTGGGAGGTATCTTCATCAATAATTGTATTCTATTGTGTTTGCAAGGGATAGAAAAAATAGCCACCCCTTAAATTTGTTTCGCAACAAAATTTTTTTCCTATTCATACCCTATCATTTAAAAATAATTTCCTCGTCGACCTCTATGAAAAACAATATTTTATCATTTCAACTGTATGTAGAGGTCTACGAAAAAATGTGATATGCACCTCGGCGAAAAACTGTCTATTGTCTCGCCTGCTTGCTACCCCCGGCTTTTCCTCAGATAGAAATTTGTGACCTGGAGTTTTATGGATAGTTTGTCGTCCTTTGTTCATAAATAAATGAAAAGACCTTGATTAATTCTGAACAAATAAGGTCTCCGGTATTTTCCTGCTAAAATTTAAATTTTAGATTTCACAATCGACTATCGGATTGATCTCGATCAGATTTGTATTTTTGGAATTATTTCATTTCAAAATACAATGATTTATTTCGCGTGGTTTCGCTTTCTTTATTTACACTCAATTTCATATAGTATTTCATGAGGGTATGTGAGGCGTGAATATAGACAATATGCGCAAAACATCCATAAATCTTGAAACAATCAACTGTCGGATTTCGAATTTTGCAACTATATCACCCCATTTGTTAAGTTTCCATCTGCGTAATTAAAAGTATCAGGACCAGAGTATAACAATTTGCTAATATCATTGTTAGAACGGGGTCGTGAGGCATCGGTATGAACCTAGCAGACTATTTCAGCAGACTTTTTGGCGGAAACACACGAAATTTGGCTCAGATAAAAAGTTAAAAGCGTTTAACGATTTCAGAATGTGCCAATACACTCCTGCATATAAATTATCTATAACATTAATGCTGGACGAGAAAAAGGTACGGTAAAGTGGCTTACAGCTTGATGAGGTTTCCAACGCTCCATTTTATAACATTCAATGAAGAACATCTCAAAATCGATGCGTTTAAGGAGGAATGATGAAGAATAATTCAATGTTCTGAAACGATTAGATATTCTTAACTTGTCTCAAAAAGAACATTACCATCTTTATGGTAATTTCGTTTAGTTTTATGAATCCGCGAGTCTATGACTAGAAAAACACTAAAAGTAGGAAAAAATTAATGTTTGGAAAAAATGTATCATTGTTATAGGAAACTTTGTCGTGAAGTTTTCTTCACACACATTCATTTTTGGCGCTCTAGTTCCTCGGAACTGAGTGCTTATCAATTTGCCCAAATGTCTGTAATTTTCGAATATTTCGATGAAAATGGTCTTAAACGATTTGGTTCGACTCACTGATCAAGAATCCGTGGTCGAAATTCATTCTGTCCGGCCGGTCCGGCCGGCCGTCCGGCCGTAGGCACGATAACTCTCGAACGGAATGAGCTAGAGAGTTGAAATTTTCAGAGTAGGTTTGGGGGATAAATATCTCGGCTAAGTTCGTGATTGGGCAAAATCGGACAGATGGTTTCGGAGTAACAAAAAAAACATTTTTTTTTTACGAAACAAATTCCAAATTAATTTTTTCAATAAGAAGTTTTATCATAAGAATCCATTCATATCATTTTTAACTCTAACAAGCTAATACTTTCGGAGATATGATTCTTCAAAATTTCAATGTAAATCGTATTTCACACATTGATATAATTATTCTATGTATGAATTGTCATAATGTCAACTTGACAGAAGGGAATATTGTAACTTCAAAAATATTGGGGTTGAAATACTCGTATTTTAGCGATGCAACGGGGACCTCACCCGAAAATGTTTGAAAATATTACGTAAATATTGAAAGCATAATTCTGTAGTTCGAGAGAGGAGAAAATTTGGTGAACGTAGATCAGGAAATTTTTGATCGATTACAAGGTAATTTTTTATTTATTACTCATCTTCTTTCATATTATTACTCATCTTCTTTCATACATGTTTTATGGAATACCTACTATTTGTAGGTACTTCAAACCTGTTTTGGGCAATTGTCATACGAAACTTGTTTTTTTGGCGCTCTAGTTCCTCGGAACAGAGTGCTTATCAATTTGCCCAAGTGTCTGTAATTTTGGAATTTTTGGCTGAAAATGGTCTCAAACGATTTGGTTCGACTCACTGATCATGAATCCGAGTGAATCGATTCTGTCCGGCCGGCCGACCGGCCGTAGGCTCGATAACTCTCGAACTAAAGGAGTTAGCGGATTGAAAATTGCAAGGTGGTTTTGGAGCGTAAATATCTCGGACAAGTTCGTTCGATCTATCTGAAATTTAGCATCAAATTGTAGAATCATGACCTTTATACGCATGTGAAGTTTTGTACTGACCAGATTACCGCAAAGTGTCAAAAAAAAACTTTGAAAATTTAAAAAAAGTTTTTCTACAATAAATCTCGAACGGAATGAGCTAGGTAGTTGAAATTTTCAGAGTAGGTTCGGGAGATGAATATCTCAGTTTAGTCCGTTATTGGGCAAAATTGGCCAGATTCAATTCGATTTCTTCCATGGTGCAGTTCTCATTCTCAGATTGCTCATTTAATCTTGATAAATAAACTATTATTTGAATTGAATTTCCTTTATGATGCAGCTCTATCATTTGTATACATTGATATAATTCCCAACTCAGAGAAACCAATACTTTCGGAGATATAATTTGTCTGTTTGAACTAGAGCGCCAGAAAGCCCCTGTCCACAGGGCTTGAACCCATTTTATTACGAAAGAGGAAGTCAAAGCCATAAAATAAAAACAGGTTTTTTTTATTTCAACGGCCTGTATCTTTTTACCTGAGCCGAATTTATAAAAATGGTAAAGCAAAAAGTGTTTCATTTGATGTTAATAATCTATGGTTAAAATGAATGTACAACTTGTTTCACCCAGTATTGTATCTCCGGAACTATTCGCCGGAGCAAATACAGATTTTGTGTGTTGGTTAACTATACCAATCAGGACATTCCCTAAGAATTTTATGGACTTCCCGATGGGCTGCGGGGTAGTTTTTTTTATCCTTAAATTTAAAATTTTTTTATCTCCGGGATTATTCGCCGTAGCACATACAGATTTTATAAACTTATTACTTATACACATACCTATATCCCCTGAATTGGGTTGAAAAAACTACCCCGCAGTCCCTCGGGAACTCAATGAATTTTTCTGGGTTATCGGTATAGGTACAAGTAATACGTGTATGAAAAATGTATATGTCGTTATCGGTATCATTAACCCATATGCGAAATATGTATGTGCTTCGGCGAATAGAGAGAAATTAAATTTTGAAATTTAAAGGTTGAAAAACTACCCCGCAGCCACTCGGGAAGTTGATCAATTTTCCAAGGATTATACTTATGGGTTTATGCATTACGTGTCTGAAATCTGTATGTGCTCCGGTGAATAGTTCCAGAGATATTGAATGTTGAAATTTGAGGGTTGGAAAAGCTATGCCGCAGCCCCTCGAGAAGTCCATCCTTTTTTCAGAAGATGTCGTTATCGGTATAATCAACCCACATGCAAAATATGTATGTACTCCGGCGAATAGTTCCGAAGATATTAAATTATGAAATTTAAGGGTTGGAAAAACTACCCCGATACCCCTCGGAAAGTCGATCAATTTTTCAGGGCATGTCGTTATCGGTATAATTCACCCGCATACAAAAACTGTTTGTGTTTCGGCGAATAGTTCCGGAGATATTATATTTTGAAATTGAAGGGTTGATAACCTACCCTGCAACCCCGCGCAAAATCGATTAATTTTCCATGGTTTATGGGTATGGGTATTGGGCATATGTAATACGTGTATTCCACATACGTTCCTATGTTCATATTCATCGATCGGATTTATATCGGTTGAAAATAAAATTATTACTCGGAAACCGTTAGGCCGATTATGAACATTAACGAACATGTCCGTCGCATTGGGATGCGCCACCTACCCTGCAAATTTCTAGTCGCTATTTCATTCCGTTCTCGAGTTATCGTGGAAACGGTTGGCCAGTGGGCTGGACAGAATCAAATGTGTCCTCGAATACTTCATCAGATAGTCGAACTCAATCGTTTGAGACCATTTTCAGCAAAAAATTCGAAAATTACAGATATTTGCGCAAAATGATAACGCGATGTTCCCCAGATCATACGCGCAAAAATTCACGATGTGAAGAGAAATGAAATTAACAAAATAATTGTTCATATTCTCCTAGTAAAATTTGCGTATATGATAGCAACAGTAAAATACTGACAAAAGTGTCTACTTGACATGAGCCTTCTATGATATTTCAGATTATACCTCAATGTTCTGTCTATTAATCGAACTCTGTTAGAATATGTGAGTGGTGCGATAATTTTGGATGGGAGATTATTATCTCCGATGATGCCAAATTTATGGGACTGCCATATGCAGATGAACCTATACGGGCTTCGTAGAATGCGTAAAATCTTTAGAATGTATATAAAGTTTATACAGACCGACCGAAGCGCTCTCAGCGCGGACGTTCCGTGAACCCGATCGCGTATGTTTTGAGATGTATAAGGCATTTTTGGTGCCCGGGCAAAAATTTGAGAGAATGGTCCCTGAGGTGTCAGGAATCTCCAGACCAATTTATGCACGTTAGTTTTGGGAAGCCCGAAGTCGGGCTTCCCAAAGGTGGTGCGGGCTTCCGATAAGCTGCGGAACATGCATTTTTGGGCCTCCGAATGGCTGTTTATGAGTGTATATATATATATATAAATATAAAAAGGCCAACAAAAAAAAATACATTCGAGTCCCAGTCGTCGAGTCGTTCAGACGTATCGATCGAGTGGAGGAGAATATTTACCGTTTCGTACGAAATAAGTCAACTAGATTAGTGTCACCGTGAAGCGCTCACTATCCAGAGAGGAAACACCCGAGGAAGGTGTTGTATATTTGATTAATTGATTTTGATTATTCAGGATCAATGAAACACACGTGTGACTAACACTTTTATTACTCGATAATTGACGCAGTGGCCGGTCATATCCCAGGTGCTCTCCTGATGGTTCATGCGCACATTTGACCTTATATATTAGAACTATTTACATATTGACTACTTACTATGCAACATCTCCCTTCTCTCTTTATCTTATTCTATTTTCTTAATTACTCCTATCCTAATCTAGGAGGAGGTGCCCCCTCGCCCATGTTCTTTGATCGCTTAAAGCGAACAAGTGAAATAAACGGCATCATACCATATGTAGACACCATGTCTTCACAACAAATGATGTCAGAAGAAGATGTGTTCACGCCTCCGAAGAAGACAGCCCGCGCCTCACCAGCAGTTCCACCAACTCCGACCAAGGTGACAAACTCATTCGCCGTTCTCGAACGCCAAACCAACATGGAAATCGAAGAATCCGCCAGTGCCCCAAGGAACATCCAAGCTAACACACTAGCCATCAAGAAGTGCCCACCGATCACCATCACCCAGAAGATCCATTCCTACAGCGAGTTCCACCAACAGCTGAAATCAATCCTTCAACACAAGTACCATATTAGGTACAATAAGGATGAAGTCAAAGTCACCACAACGGAAGTGAGTGACTACCATCAATTAATTTCTTCCCTGAAGAAAGAAAAAATGGAGTTCTTCACATATACTCCAAGAGAAGAAACAACCAAAAAAATGGTCGTTAAAGCAGGTTTAGCAAATAAAAGGAAAAGGGCACCGAATTTTAATCGTATTGAAGAACTTAAGCTCCAAAAAATTGTAAAAAAATATCAGAAAAAATTGTAAAAAAATTTCAGATGATACAGTTAGAACATTATCAAAATCTGGTCAACAAGCGCTTATTCAAGAAAAAATTAATATTATTGAGGAAAGCCACAACAAAACATTGGAACGAATTAAGGATAATTTGAAAAAGGCAGAGCTTAATAGAAAAATTGCCAGAGTGGTAGAAGAGCGAAGGTTTAAACTAATCGAGCATGAATTAGATACAATGATGCAAATGGCAGAGGAAGAGAAAGAAATTAGAATAAAAATATTGACATTGAAGGGTGAATTGATTGCAAGAACAAGCACATGAAATAAATATTAGTCAGGATACAAAGACTAAATGGCCGCAAAAATGTCAATATAGGGACCTGGAACGTGCAAAGATTATTTGAAGCGGGAAAACTAGCAAATCTTAGTCAAGAGATCAAGAGACTAAAAATATATATATTGGGAGTATACACCACAGAACAGGCGGAAAAAGGGAAGACCAGGAAGGACATGGATGGATGGGATTAGAGAGACTATGAGGGACCGGGCGATAGCAGAGGAAGAATGGAAGGATAGAAAGACATGGCGGTCGAAATGCGGGATGCATCTGAGGACGTAGGAACCCCGCGATATATATATATATATATATATAACTCCTCCGCACAACCGTATGGTTTTTGGAGGGTAAACTGTTTATTCATTTACTTAATTGTGTTTTATATTTATATAGGTGTATACTATTGTAATTGCTTTTCATGGTGTCATTTTTCTCCGACTCTTGAATATTTCTTGGATCGGAATTTGTGTGTGAAGATGTATATGCTGTATTCTAACTTGAATAAACTTATTATTATTATTATTATTATATATAAATATAAAAAGGCCAACAAAAAAAAATACATTCGAGTCCCAGTCGTCGAGTCGTTCAGACGTATCGATCGAGTGGAGGAGAATATTTACCGTTTCGTACGAAATAAGTCAACTAGATTAGTGTCACCGTGAAGCGCTCACTATCCAGAGAGGAACCACCCGAGGGAGGTGCCCCCTCGCCCATGTTCTTTGATCGCTTAAAGCGAACAAGTGAAATAAACGGCATCATACCATATGTAGACACCATGTCTTCACAACAAATGATGTCAGAAGAAGATGTGTTCACGCCTCCGAAGAAGACAGCCCGCGCCTCACCAGCAGTTCCACCAACTCCGACCAAGGTGACAAACTCATTCGCCGTTCTCGAACGCCAAACCAACATGGAAATCGAAGAATCCGCCAGTGCCCCAAGGAACATCCAAGCTAACACACTAGCCATCAAGAAGTGCCCACCGATCACCATCACCCAGAAGATCCATTCCTACAGCGAGTTCCACCAACAGCTGAAATCAATCCTTCAACACAAGTACCATATTAGGTACAATAAGGATGAAGTCAAAGTCACCACAACGGAAGTGAGTGACTACCATCAATTAATTTCTTCCCTGAAGAAAGAAAAAATGGAGTTCTTCACATATACTCCAAGAGAAGAAACAACCAAAAAAATGGTCGTGAAAGCAGGTTTAGCAAATAAAAGGAAAAGGGCACCGAATTTTAATCGTATTGAAGAACTTAAGCTCCAAAAAATTGTAAAAAAATATCAGAAAAAATTGTAAAAAAATTTCAGATGATACATTTAGAACATTATCAAAATCTGGTCAACAAGCGCTTATTCAAGAAAAAATTAATATTATTGAGGAGAGCCACAACAAAACATTGGAACGAATTAAGGATAATTTGAAAAAGGCAGAGCTTAATAGAAAAATTGCCAGAGTGGTAGAAGAGCGAAGGTTTAAACTAATCGAGCATGAATTAGATACAATGATGCAAATGGCAGAAGAAGAGAAAGAAATTAGAATAAAAATATTGACATTGAAGGGTGAATTGATTGCAAGAACAAGCACATGAAATAAATATTAGTCAGGATACAAAGACTAAATGGCCGCAAAAATGTCAATATAGGGACCTGGAACTTGCAAAGATTATTTGAAGCGGGAAAACTAGCAAATCTTAGTCAAGAGATCAAGAGACTAAAAATATATATATTGGGAGTATACACCACAGAACAGGCGGAAAAAGGGAAGACCAGGAAGGACATGGATGGATGGGATTAGAGAGACTATGAGGGACCGGGCGATAGCAGAGGAAGAATGGAAGGATAGAAAGACATGGCGGTCGAAATGCGGGATGCGTCAGAGGACGTAGGAACCCCGCGATATATATATATATATATATATAAATATAAAAAGGCCAACAAAAAAAAATACATTCGAGTCCCAGTCGTCGAGTCGTTCAGACGTATCGATCGAGTGGAGGAGAATATTTACCGTTTCGTACGAAATAAGTCAACTAGATTAGTGTCACCGTGAAGCGCTCACTATCCAGAGAGGAACCACCCGGAGGAGGTGCCCCCTCGCCCATGTTCTTTGATCGCTTAAAGCGAACAAGTGAAATAAACGGCATCATACCATATGTAGACACCATGTCTTCACAACAAATGATGTCAGAAGAAGATGTGTTCACGCCTCCGAAGAAGACAGCCCGCGCCTCACCAGCAGTTCCACCAACTCCGACCAAGGTGACAAACTCATTCGCCGTTCTCGAACGCCAAACCAACATGGAAATCGAAGAATCCGCCAGTGCCCCAAGGAACATCCAAGCTAACACACTAGCCATCAAGAAGTACCCACCGATCACCATCACCCAGAAGATCCATTCCTACAGCGAGTTCCACCAACAGCTGAAATCAATCCTTCAACACAAGTACCATATTAGGTACAATAAGGATGAAGTCAAAGTCACCACAACGGAAGTGAGTGACTACCATCAATTAATTTCTTCCCTGAAGAAAGAAAAAATGGAGTTCTTCACATATACTCCAAGAGAAGAAACAACCAAAAAAATGGTCGTGAAAGCAGGTTTAGCAAATAAAAGGAAAAGGGCACCGAATTTTAATCGTATGAAGAACTTAAGCTCCAAAACATTGTAAAAAAATATCAGAAAAAATTGTAAAAAAATTTCAGATGATACATTTAGAACATTATCAAAATCTGGTCAACAAGCGCTTATTCAAGAAAAAATTAATATTATTGCGGAAAGCCACAACAAAACATTGGAACGAATTAAGGATAATTTGAAAAAGGCAGAGCTTAATAGAAAAATTGCCAGAGTGGTAGAAGAGCGAAGGTTTATACTAATCGAGCATGAATTAGATACAATGATGCAAATGGCAGAAGAAGAGAAAGAAATTAGAATAAAAATATTGACATTGAAGGGTGAATTGATTGCAAGAACAAGCACATGAAATAAATATTAGTCAGGATACAAAGACTAAATGGCCGCAAAAATGTCAATATAGGGACCTGGAACGTGCAAAGATTATTTGAAGCGGGAAAACTAGCAAATCTTAGTCAAGAGATCAAGAGACTAAAAATATATATATTGGGAGTATACACCACAGAACAGGCGGAAAAAGGGAAGACCAGGAAGGACATGGATGGATGGGATTAGAGAGACTATGAGGGACCGGGCGATAGCAGAGGAAGAATGGAAGGATAGAAAGACATGGCGGTCGAAATGCGGGATGCGTCAGAGGACGTAGGAACCCCGCGATATATATATATATATATATATATATAAATATAAAAAGGCCAACAAAAAAAAATACATTCGAGTCCCAGTCGTCGAGTCGTTCAGACGTATCGATCGAGTGGAGGAGAATATTTACCGTTTCGTACGAAATAAGTCAACTAGATTAGTGTCACCGTGAAGCGCTCACTATCCAGAGAGGAACCACCCGAGGGAGGTGCCCCCTCGCCCATGTTCTTTGATCGCTTGAAGCGAACAAGTGAAATAAACGGCATCATACCATATGTAGACACCATGTCTTCACAACAAATGATGTCAGAAGAAGATGTGTTCACGCCTCCGAAGAAGACAGCCCGCGCCTCACCAGCAGTTCCACCAACTCCGACCAAGGTGACAAACTCATTCGCCGTTCTCGAACGCCAAACCAACATGGAAATCGAAGAATCCGCCAGTGCCCCAAGGAACATCCAAGCTAACACACTAGCCATCAAGAAGTGCCCACCGATCACCATCACCCAGAAGATCCATTCCTACAGCGAGTTCCACCAACAGCTGAAATCAATCCTTCAACACAAGTACCATATTAGGTACAATAAGGATGAAGTCAAAGTCACCACAACGGAAGTGAGTGACTACCATCAATTAATTTCTTCCCTGAAGAAAGAAAAAATGGAGTTCTTCACATATACTCCAAGAGAAGAAACAACCAAAAAAATGGTCGTGAAAGCAGGTTTAGCAAATAAAAGGAAAAGGGCACCGAATTTTAATCGTATTGAAGAACTTAAGCTCCAAAAAATTGTAAAAAAATATCAGAAAAAATTGTAAAAAAATTTCAGATGATACATTTAGAACATTATCAAAATCTGGTCAACAAGCGCTTATTCAAGAAAAAATTAATATTATTGAGGAAAGCCACAATAAAACATTGGAACGAATTAAGGATAATTTGAAAAAGGCAGAGCTTAATAGAAAAATTGCCAGAGTGGTAGAAGAGCGAAGGTTTAAACTAATCGAGCATGAATTAGATACAATGATGCAAATGGCAGAAGAAGAGAAAGAAATTAGAATAAAAATATTGACATTGAAGGGTGAATTGATTGCAAGAACAAGCACATGAAATAAATATTAGTCAGGATACAAAGACTAAATGGCCGCAAAAATGTCAATATAGGGACCTGGAACGTGCAAATATTATTTGAAGCGGGAAAACTAGCAAATCTTAGTCAAGAGATCAAGAGACTAAAAATATATATATTGGGAGTATACACCACAGAACAGGCGGAAAAAGGGAAGACCAGGAAGGACATGGATGGATGGGATTAGAGAGACTATGAGGGACCGGGCGATAGCAGAGGAAGAATGGAAGGATAGAAAGACATGGCGGTCGAAATGCGGGATGCGTCAGAGGACGTAGGAACCCCGCGATATATATATATATATATATATATATATATATAAATATAAAAAGGCCAACAAAAAAAAATACATTCGAGTCCCAGTCGTCGAGTCGTTCAGACGTATCGATCGAGTGGAGGAGAATATTTACCGTTTCGTACGAAATAAGTCAACTAGATTAGTGTCACCGTGAAGCGCTCACTATCCAGAGAGGAACCACCCGAGGGAGGTGCCCCCTCGCCCATGTTCTTTGATCGCTTAAAGCGAACAAGTGAAATAAACGGCATCATACCATATGTAGACACCATGTCTTCACAACAAATGATGTCAGAAGAAGATGTGTTCACGCCTCCGAAGAAGACAGCCCGCGCCTCACCAGCAGTTCCACCAACTCCGACCAAGGTGACAAACTCATTCGCCGTTCTCGAACGCCAAACCAACATGGAAATCGAAGAATCCGCCAGTGCCCCAAGGAACATCCAAGCTAACACACTAGCCATCAAGAAGTGCCCACCGATCACCATCACCCAGAAGATCCATTCCTACAGCGAGTTCCACCAACAGCTGAAATCAATCCTTCAACACAAGTACCATATTAGGTACAATAAGGATGAAGTCAAAGTCACCACAACGGAAGTGAGTGACTACCATCAATTAATTTCTTCCCTGAAGAAAGAAAAAATGGAGTTCTTCACATATACTCCAAGAGAAGAAACAACCAAAAAAATGGTCGTTAAAGCAGGTTTAGCAAATAAAAGGAAAAGGGCACCGAATTTTAATCGTATTGAAGAACTTAAGCTCCAAAAAATTGTAAAAAAATATCAGAAAAAATTGTAAAAAAATTTCAGATGATACAGTTAGAACATTATCAAAATCTGGTCAACAAGCGCTTATTCAAGAAAAAATTAATATTATTGAGGAAAGCCACAACAAAACATTGGAACGAATTAAGGATAATTTGAAAAAGGCAGAGCTTAATAGAAAAATTGCCAGAGTGGTAGAAGAGCGAAGGTTTAAACTAATCGAGCATGAATTAGATACAATGATGCAAATGGCAGAGGAAGAGAAAGAAATTAGAATAAAAATATTGACATTGAAGGGTGAATTGATTGCAAGAACAAGCACATGAAATAAATATTAGTCAGGATACAAAGACTAAATGGCCGCAAAAATGTCAATATAGGGACCTGGAACGTGCAAAGATTATTTGAAGCGGGAAAACTAGCAAATCTTAGTCAAGAGATCAAGAGACTAAAAATATATATATTGGGAGTATACACCACAGAACAGGCGGAAAAAGGGAAGACCAGGAAGGACATGGATGGATGGGATTAGAGAGACTATGAGGGACCGGGCGATAGCAGAGGAAGAATGGAAGGATAGAAAGACATGGCGGTCGAAATGCGGGATGCATCTGAGGACGTAGGAACCCCGCGATATATATATATATATATATAACTCCTCCGCACAACCGTATGGTTTTTGGAGGGTAAACTGTTTATTCATTTACTTAATTGTGTTTTATATTTATATAGGTGTATACTATTGTAATTGCTTTTCATGGTGTCATTTTTCTCCGACTCTTGAATATTTCTTGGATCGGAATTTGTGTGTGAAGATGTATATGCTGTATTCTAACTTGAATAAACTTATTATTATTATTATTATTATATATAAATATAAAAAGGCCAACAAAAAAAAATACATTCGAGTCCCAGTCGTCGAGTCGTTCAGACGTATCGATCGAGTGGAGGAGAATATTTACCGTTTCGTACGAAATAAGTCAACTAGATTAGTGTCACCGTGAAGCGCTCACTATCCAGAGAGGAACCACCCGAGGGAGGTGCCCCCTCGCCCATGTTCTTTGATCGCTTAAAGCGAACAAGTGAAATAAACGGCATCATACCATATGTAGACACCATGTCTTCACAACAAATGATGTCAGAAGAAGATGTGTTCACGCCTCCGAAGAAGACAGCCCGCGCCTCACCAGCAGTTCCACCAACTCCGACCAAGGTGACAAACTCATTCGCCGTTCTCGAACGCCAAACCAACATGGAAATCGAAGAATCCGCCAGTGCCCCAAGGAACATCCAAGCTAACACACTAGCCATCAAGAAGTGCCCACCGATCACCATCACCCAGAAGATCCATTCCTACAGCGAGTTCCACCAACAGCTGAAATCAATCCTTCAACACAAGTACCATATTAGGTACAATAAGGATGAAGTCAAAGTCACCACAACGGAAGTGAGTGACTACCATCAATTAATTTCTTCCCTGAAGAAAGAAAAAATGGAGTTCTTCACATATACTCCAAGAGAAGAAACAACCAAAAAAATGGTCGTGAAAGCAGGTTTAGCAAATAAAAGGAAAAGGGCACCGAATTTTAATCGTATTGAAGAACTTAAGCTCCAAAAAATTGTAAAAAAATATCAGAAAAAATTGTAAAAAAATTTCAGATGATACATTTAGAACATTATCAAAATCTGGTCAACAAGCGCTTATTCAAGAAAAAATTAATATTATTGAGGAGAGCCACAACAAAACATTGGAACGAATTAAGGATAATTTGAAAAAGGCAGAGCTTAATAGAAAAATTGCCAGAGTGGTAGAAGAGCGAAGGTTTAAACTAATCGAGCATGAATTAGATACAATGATGCAAATGGCAGAAGAAGAGAAAGAAATTAGAATAAAAATATTGACATTGAAGGGTGAATTGATTGCAAGAACAAGCACATGAAATAAATATTAGTCAGGATACAAAGACTAAATGGCCGCAAAAATGTCAATATAGGGACCTGGAACTTGCAAAGATTATTTGAAGCGGGAAAACTAGCAAATCTTAGTCAAGAGATCAAGAGACTAAAAATATATATATTGGGAGTATACACCACAGAACAGGCGGAAAAAGGGAAGACCAGGAAGGACATGGATGGATGGGATTAGAGAGACTATGAGGGACCGGGCGATAGCAGAGGAAGAATGGAAGGATAGAAAGACATGGCGGTCGAAATGCGGGATGCGTCAGAGGACGTAGGAACCCCGCGATATATATATATATATATATATAAATATAAAAAGGCCAACAAAAAAAAATACATTCGAGTCCCAGTCGTCGAGTCGTTCAGACGTATCGATCGAGTGGAGGAGAATATTTACCGTTTCGTACGAAATAAGTCAACTAGATTAGTGTCACCGTGAAGCGCTCACTATCCAGAGAGGAACCACCCGAAGGAGGTGCCCCCTCGCCCATGTTCTTTGATCGCTTAAAGCGAACAAGTGAAATAAACGGCATCATACCATATGTAGACACCATGTCTTCACAACAAATGATGTCAGAAGAAGATGTGTTCACGCCTCCGAAGAAGACAGCCCGCGCCTCACCAGCAGTTCCACCAACTCCGACCAAGGTGACAAACTCATTCGCCGTTCTCGAACGCCAAACCAACATGGAAATCGAAGAATCCGCCAGTGCCCCAAGGAACATCCAAGCTAACACACTAGCCATCAAGAAGTACCCACCGATCACCATCACCCAGAAGATCCATTCCTACAGCGAGTTCCACCAACAGCTGAAATCAATCCTTCAACACAAGTACCATATTAGGTACAATAAGGATGAAGTCAAAGTCACCACAACGGAAGTGAGTGACTACCATCAATTAATTTCTTCCCTGAAGAAAGAAAAAATGGAGTTCTTCACATATACTCCAAGAGAAGAAACAACCAAAAAAATGGTCGTGAAAGCAGGTTTAGCAAATAAAAGGAAAAGGGCACCGAATTTTAATCGTATGAAGAACTTAAGCTCCAAAACATTGTAAAAAAATATCAGAAAAAATTGTAAAAAAATTTCAGATGATACATTTAGAACATTATCAAAATCTGGTCAACAAGCGCTTATTCAAGAAAAAATTAATATTATTGCGGAAAGCCACAACAAAACATTGGAACGAATTAAGGATAATTTGAAAAAGGCAGAGCTTAATAGAAAAATTGCCAGAGTGGTAGAAGAGCGAAGGTTTATACTAATCGAGCATGAATTAGATACAATGATGCAAATGGCAGAAGAAGAGAAAGAAATTAGAATAAAAATATTGACATTGAAGGGTGAATTGATTGCAAGAACAAGCACATGAAATAAATATTAGTCAGGATACAAAGACTAAATGGCCGCAAAAATGTCAATATAGGGACCTGGAACGTGCAAAGATTATTTGAAGCGGGAAAACTAGCAAATCTTAGTCAAGAGATCAAGAGACTAAAAATATATATATTGGGAGTATACACCACAGAACAGGCGGAAAAAGGGAAGACCAGGAAGGACATGGATGGATGGGATTAGAGAGACTATGAGGGACCGGGCGATAGCAGAGGAAGAATGGAAGGATAGAAAGACATGGCGGTCGAAATGCGGGATGCGTCAGAGGACGTAGGAACCCCGCGATATATATATATATATATATATATATAAATATAAAAAGGCCAACAAAAAAAAATACATTCGAGTCCCAGTCGTCGAGTCGTTCAGACGTATCGATCGAGTGGAGGAGAATATTTACCGTTTCGTACGAAATAAGTCAACTAGATTAGTGTCACCGTGAAGCGCTCACTATCCAGAGAGGAACCACCCGAGGGAGGTGCCCCCTCGCCCATGTTCTTTGATCGCTTGAAGCGAACAAGTGAAATAAACGGCATCATACCATATGTAGACACCATGTCTTCACAACAAATGATGTCAGAAGAAGATGTGTTCACGCCTCCGAAGAAGACAGCCCGCGCCTCACCAGCAGTTCCACCAACTCCGACCAAGGTGACAAACTCATTCGCCGTTCTCGAACGCCAAACCAACATGGAAATCGAAGAATCCGCCAGTGCCCCAAGGAACATCCAAGCTAACACACTAGCCATCAAGAAGTGCCCACCGATCACCATCACCCAGAAGATCCATTCCTACAGCGAGTTCCACCAACAGCTGAAATCAATCCTTCAACACAAGTACCATATTAGGTACAATAAGGATGAAGTCAAAGTCACCACAACGGAAGTGAGTGACTACCATCAATTAATTTCTTCCCTGAAGAAAGAAAAAATGGAGTTCTTCACATATACTCCAAGAGAAGAAACAACCAAAAAAATGGTCGTGAAAGCAGGTTTAGCAAATAAAAGGAAAAGGGCACCGAATTTTAATCGTATTGAAGAACTTAAGCTCCAAAAAATTGTAAAAAAATATCAGAAAAAATTGTAAAAAAATTTCAGATGATACATTTAGAACATTATCAAAATCTGGTCAACAAGCGCTTATTCAAGAAAAAATTAATATTATTGAGGAAAGCCACAATAAAACATTGGAACGAATTAAGGATAATTTGAAAAAGGCAGAGCTTAATAGAAAAATTGCCAGAGTGGTAGAAGAGCGAAGGTTTAAACTAATCGAGCATGAATTAGATACAATGATGCAAATGGCAGAAGAAGAGAAAGAAATTAGAATAAAAATATTGACATTGAAGGGTGAATTGATTGCAAGAACAAGCACATGAAATAAATATTAGTCAGGATACAAAGACTAAATGGCCGCAAAAATGTCAATATAGGGACCTGGAACGTGCAAATATTATTTGAAGCGGGAAAACTAGCAAATCTTAGTCAAGAGATCAAGAGACTAAAAATATATATATTGGGAGTATACACCACAGAACAGGCGGAAAAAGGGAAGACCAGGAAGGACATGGATGGATGGGATTAGAGAGACTATGAGGGACCGGGCGATAGCAGAGGAAGAATGGAAGGATAGAAAGACATGGCGGTCGAAATGCGGGATGCGTCAGAGGACGTAGGAACCCCGCGATATATATATATATATATATATATATAAATATAAAAAGGCCAACAAAAAAAAATACATTCGAGTCCCAGTCGTCGAGTCGTTCAGACGTATCGATCGAGTGGAGGAGAATATTTACCGTTTCGTACGAAATAAGTCAACTAGATTAGTGTCACCGTGAAGCGCTCACTATCCAGAGAGGAACCACCCGAGGGAGGTGCCCCCTCGCCCATGTTCTTTGATCGCTTAAAGCGAACAAGTGAAATAAACGGCATCATACCATATGTAGACACCATGTCTTCACAACAAATGATGTCAGAAGAAGATGTGTTCACGCCTCCGAAGAAGACAGCCCGCGCCTCACCAGCAGTTCCACCAACTCCGACCAAGGTGACAAACTCATTCGCCGTTCTCGAACGCCAAACCAACATGGAAATCGAAGAATCCGCCAGTGCCCCAAGGAACATCCAAGCTAACACACTAGCCATCAAGAAGTGCCCACCGATCACCATCACCCAGAAGATCCATTCCTACAGCGAGTTCCACCAACAGCTGAAATCAATCCTTCAACACAAGTACCATATTAGGTACAATAAGGATGAAGTCAAAGTCACCACAACGGAAGTGAGTGACTACCATCAATTAATTTCTTCCCTGAAGAAAGAAAAAATGGAGTTCTTCACATATACTCCAAGAGAAGAAACAACCAAAAAAATGGTCGTGAAAGCAGGTTTAGCAAATAAAAGGAAAAGGGCACCGAATTTTAATCGTATTGAAGAACTTAAGCTCCAAAAAATTGTAAAAAAATATCAGAAAAAATTGTAAAAAAATTTCAGATGATACATTTAGAACATTATCAAAATCTGGTCAACAAGCGCTTATTCAAGAAAAAATTAATATTATTGAGGAAAGCCACAACAAAACATTGGAACGAATTAAGGATAATTTGAAAAAGGCAGAGCTTAATAGAAAAATTGCCAGAGTGGTAGAAGAGCGAAGGTTTAAACTAATCGAGCATGAATTAGATACAATGATGCAAATGGAAGAAGAAGAGAAAGAAATTAGAATAAAAATATTGACATTGAAGGGTGAATTGATTGCAAGAACAAGCACATGAAATAAATATTAGTCAGGATACAAAGACTAAATGGCCGCAAAAATGTCAATATAGGGACCTGGAACGTGCAAAGATTATTTGAAGCGGGAAAACTAGCAAATCTTAGTCAAGAGATCAAGAGACTAAAAATATATATATTGGGAGTATACACCACAGAACAGGCGGAAAAAGGGAAGACCAGGAAGGACATGGATGGATGGGATTAGAGAGACTATGAGGGACCGGGCGATAGCAGAGGAAGAATGGAAGGATAGAAAGACATGGCGGTCGAAATGCGGGATGCGTCAGAGGACGTAGGAACCCCGCGATATATATATATATATATATATATATATATAAATATAAAAAGGCCAACAAAAAAAAATACATTCGAGTCCCAGTCGTCGAGTCGTTCAGACGTATCGATCGAGTGGAGGAGAATATTTACCGTTTCGTACGAAATAAGTCAACTAGATTAGTGTCACCGTGAAGCGCTCACTATCCAGAGAGGAACCACCCGAGGGAGGTGCCCCCTCGCCCATGTTCTTTGATCGCTTAAAGCGAACAAGTGAAATAAACGGCATCATACCATATGTAGACACCATGTCTTCACAACAAATGATGTCAGAAGAAGATGTGTTCACGCCTCCGAAGAAGACAGCCCGCGCCTCACCAGCAGTTCCACCAACTCCGACCAAGGTGACAAACTCATTCGCCGTTCTCGAACGCCAAACCAACATGGAAATCGAAGAATCCGCCAGTGCCCCAAGGAACATCCAAGCTAACACACTAGCCATCAAGAAGTGCCCACCGATCACCATCACCCAGAAGATCCATTCCTACAGCGAGTTCCACCAACAGCTGAAATCAATCCTTCAACACAAGTACCATATTAGGTACAATAAGGATGAAGTCAAAGTCACCACAACGGAAGTGAGTGACTACCATCAATTAATTTCTTCCCTGAAGAAAGAAAAAATGGAGTTCTTCACATATACTCCAAGAGAAGAAACAACCAAAAAAATGGTCGTGAAAGCAGGTTTAGCAAATAAAAGGAAAAGGGCACCGAATTTTAATCGTATTGAAGAACTTAAGCTCCAAAAAATTGTAAAAAAATATCAGAAAAAATTGTAAAAAAATTTCAGATGATACATTTAGAACATTATCAAAATCTGGTCAACAAGCGCTTATTCAAGAAAAAATTAATATTATTGAGGAAAGCCACAACAAAACATTGGAACGAATTAAGGATAATTTGAAAAAGGCAGAGCTTAATAGAAAAATTGCCAGAGTGGTAGAAGAGCGAAGGTTTATACTAATCGAGCATGAATTAGATACAATGATGCAAATGGCAGAAGAAGAGAAAGAAATTAGAATTAAAATATTGACATTGAAGGGTGAATTGATTGCAAGAACAAGCACATGAAATAAATATTAGTCAGGATACAAAGACTAAATGGCCGCAAAAATGTCAATATAGGGACCTGGAACGTGCAAAGATTATTTGAAGCGGGAAAACTAGCAAATCTTAGTCAAGAGATCAAGAGACTAAAAATATATATATTGGGAGTATACACCACAGAACAGGCGGAAAAAGGGAAGACCAGGAAGGACATGGATGGATGGGATTAGAGAGACTATGAGGGACCGGGCGATAGCAGAGGAAGAATGGAAGGATAGTAAGACATGGCGGTCGAAATGCGGGATGCGTCAGAGGACGTAGGAACCCCGCGATATATATATATATATATATATATAAATATAAAAAGGCCAACAAAAAAAAATACATTCGAGTCCCAGTCGTCGAGTCGTTCAGACGTATCGATCGAGTGGAGGAGAATATTTACCGTTTCGTACGAAATAAGTCAACTAGATTAGTGTCACCGTGAAGCGCTCACTATCCAGAGAGGAACCACCCGAGGGAGGTGCCCCCTCGCCCATGTTCTTTGATCGCTTGAAGCGAACAAGTGAAATAAACGGCATCATACCATATGTAGACACCATGTCTTCACAACAAATGATGTCAGAAGAAGATGTGTTCACGCCTCCGAAGAAGACAGCCCGCGCCTCACCAGCAGTTCCACCAACTCCGACCAAGGTGACAAACTCATTCGCCGTTCTCGAACGCCAAACCAACATGGAAATCGAAGAATCCGCCAGTGCCCCAAGGAACATCCAAGCTAACACACTAGCCATCAAGAAGTGCCCACCGATCACCATCACCCAGAAGATCCATTCCTACAGCGAGTTCCACCAACAGCTGAAATCAATCCTTCAACACAAGTACCATATTAGGTACAATAAGGATGAAGTCAAAGTCACCACAACGGAAGTGAGTGACTACCATCAATTAATTTCTTCCCTGAAGAAAGAAAAAATGGAGTTCTTCACATATACTCCAAGAGAAGAAACAACCAAAAAAATGGTCGTGAAAGCAGGTTTAGCAAATAAAAGGAAAAGGGCACCGAATTTTAATCGTATTGAAGAACTTAAGCTCCAAAAAATTGTAAAAAAATATCAGAAAAAATTGTAAAAAAATTTCAGATGATACATTTAGAACATTATCAAAATCTGGTCAACAAGCGCTTATTCAAGAAAAAATTAATATTATTGAGGAAAGCCACAACAAAACATTGGAACGAATTAAGGATAATTTGAAAAAGGCAGAGCTTAATAGAAAAATTGCCAGAGTGGTAGAAGAGCGAAGGTTTAAACTAATCGAGCATGAATTAGATACAATGATGCAAATGGCAGAAGAAGAGAAAGAAATTAGAATAAAAATATTGACATTGAAGGGTGAATTGATTGCAAGAACAAGCACATGAAATAAATATTAGTCAGGATACAAAGACTAAATGGCCGCAAAAATGTCAATATAGGGACCTGGAACGTGCAAAGATTATTTGAAGCGGGAAAACTAGCAAATCTTAGTCAAGAGATCAAGAGACTAAAAATATATATATTGGGAGTATACACCACAGAACAGGCGGAAAAAGGGAATACCAGGAAGGACATGGATGGATGGGATTAGAGAGACTATGAGGGACCGGGCGATAGCAGAGGAAGAATGGAAGGATAGAAAGGCATGGCGGTCGAAATGCGGGATGCGTCAAAGGACGTAGGAACCCCGCGATATATATATATATATATATATATATATATATATAAATATAAAAAGGCCAACAAAAAAAAATACATTCGAGTCCCAGTCGTCGAGTCGTTCAGACGTATCGATCGAGTGGAGGAGAATATTTACCGTTTCGTACGAAATAAGTCAACTAGATTAGTGTCACCGTGAAGCGCTCACTATCCAGAGAGGAACCACCCGAGGGAGGTGCCCCCTCGCCCATGTTCTTTGATCGCTTGAAGCGAACAAGTGAAATAAACGGCATCATACCATATGTAGACACCATGTCTTCACAACAAATGATGTCAGAAGAAGATGTGTTCACGCCTCCGAAGAAGACAGCCCGCGCCTCACCAGCAGTTCCACCAACTCCGACCAAGGTGACAAACTCATTCGCCGTTCTCGAACGCCAAACCAACATGGAAATCGAAGAATCCGCCAGTGCCCCAAGGAACATCCAAGCTAACACACTAGCCATCAAGAAGTGCCCACCGATCACCATCACCCAGAAGATCCATTCCTACAGCGAGTTCCACCAACAGCTGAAATCAATCCTTCAACACAAGTACCATATTAGGTACAATAAGGATGAAGTCAAACTCACCACAACGGAAGTGAGTGACTACCATCAATTAATTTCTTCCCTGAAGAAAGAAAAAATGGAGTTCTTCACATATACTCCAAGAGAAGAAACAACCAAAAAAATGGTCGTGAAAGCAGGTTTAGCAAATAAAAGGAAAAGGGCACCGAATTTTAATCGTATTGAAGAACTTAAGCTCCAAAAAATTGTAAAAAAATATCAGAAAAAATTGTAAAAAAATTTCAGATGATACATTTAGAACATTATCAAAATCTGGTCAACAAGCGCTTATTCAAGAAAAAATTAATATTATTGAGGAAAGCCACAACAAAACATTGGAACGAATTAAGGATAATTTGAAAAAGGCAGAGCTTAATAGAAAAATTGCCAGAGTGGTAGAAGAGCGAAGGTTTAAACTAATCGAGCATGAATTAGATACAATGATGCAAATGGCAGAAGAAGAGAAAGAAATTAGAATAAAAATATTGACATTGAAGGGTGAATTGATTGCAAGAACAAGCACATGAAATAAATATTAGTCAGGATACAAAGACTAAATGGCCGCAAAAATGTCAATATAGGGACCTGGAACGTGCAAAGATTATTTGAAGCGGGAAAACTAGCAAATCTTAGTCAAGAGATCAAGAGACTAAAAATATATATATTGGGAGTATACACCACAGAACAGGCGGAAAAAGGGAAGACCAGGAAGGACATGGATGGATGGGATTAGAGAGACTATGAGGGACCGGGCGATAGCAGAGGAAGAATGGAAGGATAGAAAGACATGGCGGTCGAAATGCGGGATGCGTCAGAGGACGTAGGAACCCCGCGATATATATATATATATATAAATATAAAAAGGCCAACAAAAAAAAATACATTCCAGTCCCAGTCGTCGAGTCGTTCAGACGTATCGATCGAGTGGAGGAGAATATTTACCGTTTCGTACGAAATAAGTCAACTAGATTAGTGTCACCGTGAAGCGCTCACTATCCAGAGAGGAACCACCCGAAGGAGGTGCCCCCTCGCCCATGTTCTTTGATCGCTTAAAGCGAACAAGTGAAATAAACGGCATCATACCATATGTAGACACCATGTCTTCACAACAAATGATGTCAGAAGAAGATGTGTTCACGCCTCCGAAGAAGACAGCCCGCGCCTCACCAGCAGTTCCACCAACTCCGACCAAGGTGACAAACTCATTCGCCGTTCTCGAACGCCAAACCAACATGGAAATCGAAGAATCCGCCAGTGCCCCAAGGAACATCCAAGCTAACACACTAGCCATCAAGAAGTACCCACCGATCACCATCACCCAGAAGATCCATTCCTACAGCGAGTTCCACCAACAGCTGAAATCAATCCTTCAACACAAGTACCATATTAGGTACAATAAGGATGAAGTCAAAGTCACCACAACGGAAGTGAGTGACTACCATCAATTAATTTCTTCCCTGAAGAAAGAAAAAATGGAGTTCTTCACATATACTCCAAGAGAAGAAACAACCAAAAAAATGGTCGTGAAAGCAGGTTTAGCAAATAAAAGGAAAAGGGCACCGAATTTTAATCGTATTGAAGAACTTAAGCTCCAAAAAATTGTAAAAAAATATCAGAAAAAATTGTAAAAAAATTTCAGATGATACATTTAGAACATTATCAAAATCTGGTCAACAAGCGCTTATTCAAGAAAAAATTAATATTATTGAGGAAAGCCACAACAAAACATTGGAACGAATTAAGGATAATTTGAAAAAGGCAGAGCTTAATAGAAAAATTGCCAGAGTGGTAGAAGAGCGAAGGTTTATACTAATCGAGCATGAATTAGATACAATGATGCAAATGGCAGAAGAAGAGAAAGAAATTAGAATAAAAATATTGACATTGAAGGGTGAATTGATTGCAAGAACAAGCACATGAAATAAATATTAGTCAGGATACAAAGACTAAATGGCCGCAAAAATGTCAATATAGGGACCTGGAACGTGCAAAGATTATTTGAAGCGGGAAAACTAGCAAATCTTAGTCAAGAGATCAAGAGACTAAAAATATATATATTGGGAGTATACACCACAGAACAGGCGGAAAAAGAGAAGACCAGGAAGGACATGGATGGATGGGATTAGAGAGACTATGAGGGACCGGGCGATAGCAGAGGAAGAATGGAAGGATAGAAAGACATGGCGGTCGAAATGCGGGATGCGTCAGAGGACGTAGGAACCCCGCGATATATATATATATATAACTATAAAAAGGCCAACAAAAAAAAATACATTCGAGTCCCAGTCGTCGAGTCGTTCAGACGTATCGATCGAGTGGAGGAGAATATTTACCGTTTCGTACGAAATAAGTCAACTAGATTAGTGTCACCGTGAAGCGCTCACTATCCAGAGAGGAACCACCCGAGGGAGGTGCCCCCTCGCCCATGTTCTTTGATCGCTTAAAGCGAACAAGTGAAATAAACGGCATCATACCATATGTAGACACCATGTCTTCACAACAAATGATGTCAGAAGAAGATGTGTTCACGCCTCCGAAGAAGACAGCCCGCGCCTCACCAGCAGTTCCACCAACTCCGACCAAGGTGACAAACTCATTCGCCGTTCTCGAACGCCAAACCAACATGGAAATCGAAGAATCCGCCAGTGCCCCAAGGAACATCCAAGCTAACACACTAGCCATCAAGAAGTGCCCACCGATCACCATCACCCAGAAGATCCATTCCTACAGCGAGTTCCACCAACAGCTGAAATCAATCCTTCAACACAAGTACCATATTAGGTACAATAAGGATGAAGTCAAAGTCACCACAACGGAAGTGAGTGACTACCATCAATTAATTTCTTCCCTGAAGAAAGAAAAAATGGAGTTCTTCACATATACTCCAAGAGAAGAAACAACCAAAAAAATGGTCGTGAAAGCAGGTTTAGCAAATAAAAGGAAAAGGGCACCGAATTTTAATCGTATTGAAGAACTTAAGCTCCAAAAAATTGTAAAAAAATATCAGAAAAAATTGTAAAAAAATTTCAGATGATACATTTAGAACATTATCAAAATCTGGTCAACAAGCGCTTATTCAAGAAAAAATTAATATTATTGAGGAAAGCCACAGCAAAACATTGGAACGAATTAAGGATAATTTGAAAAAGGCAGAGCTTAATAGAAAAATTGCCAGAGTGGTAGAAGAGCGAAGGTTTAAACTAATCGAGCATGAATTAGATACAATGATGCAAATGGCAGAAGAAGAGAAAGAAATTAGAATAAAAATATTGACATTGAAGGGTGAATTGATTGCAAGAACAAGCACATGAAATAAATATTAGTCAGGATACAAAGACTAAATGGCCGCAAAAATGTCAATATAGGGACCTGGAACGTGCAAAGATTATTTGAAGCGGGAAAACTAGCAAATCTTAGTCAAGAGATCAAGAGACTAAAAATATATATATTGGGAGTATACACCACAGAACAGGCGGAAAAAGGGAAGACCAGGAAGGACATGGATGGATGGGATTAGAGAGACTATGAGGGACCGGGCGATAGCAGAGGAAGAATGGAAGGATAGTAAGACATGGCGGTCGAAATGCGGGATGCGTCAGAGGACGTAGGAACCCCGCGATATATATATATATATATAAATATAAAAAGGCCAACAAAAAAAAATACATTCGAGTCCCAGTCGTCGAGTCGTTCAGACGTATCGATCGAGTGGAGGAGAATATTTACCGTTTCGTACGAAATAAGTCAACTAGATTAGTGTCACCGTGAAGCGCTCACTATCCAGAGAGGAACCACCCGAGGGAGGTGCCCCCTCGCCCATGTTCTTTGATCGCTTAAAGCGAACAAGTGAAATAAACGGCATCATACCATATGTAGACACCATGTCTTCACAACAAATGATGTCAGAAGAAGATGTGTTCACGCCTCCGAAGAAGACAGCCCGCGCCTCACCAGCAGTTCCACCAACTCCGACCAAGGTGACAAACTCATTCGCCGTTCTCGAACGCCAAACCAACATGGAAATCGAAGAATCCGCCAGTGCCCCAAGGAACATCCAAGCTAACACACTAGCCATCAAGAAGTGCCCACCGATCACCATCACCCAGAAGATCCATTCCTACAGCGAGTTCCACCAACAGCTGAAATCAATCCTTCAACACAAGTACCATATTAGGTACAATAAGGATGAAGTCAAAGTCACCACAACGGAAGTGAGTGACTACCATCAATTAATTTCTTCCCTGAAGAAAGAAAAAATGGAGTTCTTCACATATACTCCAAGAGAAGAAACAACCAAAAAAATGGTCGTGAAAGCAGGTTTAGCAAATAAAAGGAAAAGGGCACCGAATTTTAATCGTATTGAAGAACTTAAGCTCCAAAAAATTGTAAAAAAATATCAGAAAAAATTGTAAAAAAATTTCAGATGATACATTTAGAACATTATCAAAATCTGGTCAACAAGCGCTTATTCAAGAAAAAATTAATATTATTGAGGAAAGCCACAACAAAACATTGGAACGAATTAAGGATAATTTGAAAAAGGCAGAGCTTAATAGAAAAATTGCCAGAGTGGTAGAAGAGCGAAGGTTTAAACTAATCGAGCATGAATTAGATACAATGATGCAAATGGCAGAAGAAGAGAAAGAAATTAGAATAAAAATATTGACATTGAAGGGTGAATTGATTGCAAGAACAAGCACATGAAATAAATATTAGTCAGGATACAAAGACTAAATGGCCGCAAAAATGTCAATATAGGGACCTGGAACGTGCAAAGATTATTTGAAGCGGGAAAACTAGCAAATCTTAGTCAAGAGATCAAGAGACTAAAAATATATATATATTGGGAGTATACACCACAGAACAGGCGGAAAAAGGGAAGACCAGGAAGGACATGGATGGATGGGATTAGAGAGACTATGAGGGACCGGGCGATAGCAGAGGAAGAATGGAAGGATAGAAAGACATGGCGGTCGAAATGCGGGATGCGTCAGAGGACGTAGGAACCCCGCGATATATATATATATATATAAATATAAAAAGGCCAACAAAAAAAAATACATTCGAGTCCCAGTCGTCGAGTCGTTCAGACGTATCGATCGAGTGGAGGAGAATATTTACCGTTTCGTACGAAATAAGTCAACTAGATTAGTGTCACCGTGAAGCGCTCACTATCCAGAGAGGAACCACCCGAGGGAGGTGCCCCCTCGCCCATGTTCTTTGATCGCTTAAAGCGAACAAGTGAAATAAACGGCATCATACCATATGTAGACACCATGTCTTCACAACAAATGATGTCAGAAGAAGATGTGTTCACGCCTCCGAAGAATACAGCCCGCGCCTCACCAGCAGTTCCACCAACTCCGACCAAGGTGACAAACTCATTCGCCGTTCTCGAACGCCAAACCAACATGGAAATCGAAGAATCCGCCAGTGCCCCAAGGAACATCCAAGCTAACACACTAGCCATCAAGAAGTGCCCACCGATCACCATCACCCAGAAGATCCATTCCTACAGCGAGTTCCACCAACAGCTGAAATCAATCCTTCAACACAAGTACCATATTAGGTACAATAAGGATGAAGTCAAAGTCACCACAACGGAAGTGAGTGACTACCATCAATTAATTTCTTCCCTGAAGAAAGAAAAAATGGAGTTCTTCACATATATTCCAAGAGAAGAAACAACCAAAAAAATGGTCGTGAAAGCAGGTTTAGCAAATAAAAGGAAAAGGGCACCGAATTTTAATCGTATTGAAGAACTTAAGCTCCAAAAAATTGTAAAAAAATATCAGAAAAAATTGTAAAAAAATTTCAGATGACACATTTAGAACATTATCAAAATCTGGTCAACAAGCGCTTATTCAAGAAAAAATTAATATTATTGAGGAAAGCCACAACAAAACATTGGAACGAATTGAGGATAATTTGAAAAAGGCAGAGCTTAATAGAAAAATTGCCAGAGTGGTAGAAGAGCGAAGGTTTAAACTAATCGAGCATGAATTAGATACAATGATGCAAATGGCAGAAGAAGAGAAAGAAATTGGAATAAAAATATTGACATTGAAGGGTGAATTGATTGCAAGAACAAGCACATGAAATAAATATTAGTCAGGATACAAAGACTAAATGGCCGCAAAAATGTCAATATAGGGACCTGGAACGTGCAAAGATTATTTGAAGCGGGAAAACTAGCAAATCTTAGTCAAGAGATCAAGAGACTAAAAATATATATATTGGGAGTATACACCACAGAACAGGCGGAAAAAGGGAAGACCAGGAAGGACATGGATGGATGGGATTAGAGAGACTATGAGGGACCGGGCGATAGCAGAGGAAGAATGGAAGGATAGAAAGACATGGCGGTCGAAATGCGGGATGCGTCAGAGGACGTAGGAACCCCGCGATATATATATATATATATATAAATATAAAAAGGCCAACAAAAAAAAATACATTCGAGTCCCAGTCGTCGAGTCGTTCAGACGTATCGATCGAGTGGAGGAGAATATTTACCGTTTCGTACGAAATAAGTCAACTAGATTAGTGTCACCGTGAAGCGCTCACTATCCAGAGAGGAACCACCCGAGGGAGGTGCCCCCTCGCCCATGTTCTTTGATCGCTTAAAGCGAACAAGTGAAATAAACGGCATCATACCATATGTAGACACCATGTCTTCACAACAAATGATGTCAGAAGAAGATGTGTTCACGCCTCCGAAGAAGACAGCCCGCGCCTCACCAGCAGTTCCACCAACTCCGACCAAGGTGACAAACTCATTCGCCGTTCTCGAACGCCAAACCAACATGGAAATCGAAGAATCCGCCAGTGCCCCAAGGAACATCCAAGCTAACACACTAGCCATCAAGAAGTGCCCACCGATCACCATCACCCAGAAGATCCATTCCTACAGCGAGTTCCACCAACAGCTGAAATCAATCCTTCAACACAAGTACCATATTAGGTACAATAAGGATGAAGTCAAAGTCACCACAACGGAAGTGAGTGACTACCATCAATTAATTTCTTCCCTGAAGAAAGAAAAAATGGAGTTCTTCACATATACTCCAAGAGAAGAAACAACCAAAAAAATGGTCGTGAAAGCAGGTTTAGCAAATAAAAGGAAAAGGGCACCGAATTTTAATCGTATTGAAGAACTTTAGCTCCAAAAAATTGTAAAAAAATATCAGAAAAAATTGTAAAAAAATTTCAGATGATACATTTAGAACATTATCAAAATCTGGTCAACAAGCGCTTATTCAAGAAAAAATTAATATTATTGAGGAAAGCCACAACAAAACATTGGAACGAATTAAGGATAATTTGAAAAAGGCAGAGCTTAATAGAAAAATTGCCAGAGTGGTAGAAGAGCGAAGGTTTAAACTAATCGAGCATGAATTAGATACAATGATGCAAATGGCAGAAGAAGAGAAAGAAATTAGAATAAAAATATTGACATTGAAGGGTGAATTGATTGCAAGAACAAGCACATGAAATAAATATTAGTCAGGATACAAAGACTAAATGGCCGCAAAAATGTCAATATAGGGACCTGGAACGTGCAAAGATTATTTGAAGCGGGAAAACTAGCAAATCTTAGTCAAGAGATCAAGAGACTAAAAATATATATATTGGGAGTAAACACCACAGAACAGGCGGAAAAAGGGAAGACCAGGAAGGACATGGATGGATGGGATTAGAGAGACTATGAGGGACCGGGCGATAGCAGAGGAAGAATGGAAGGATAGAAAGACATGGCGGTCGAAATGCGGGATGCGTCAGAGGACGTAGGAACCCCGCGATATATAAATATAAAAAGGCCAACAAAAAATAAGTACCATAAAAAAATAGACCTGTCTGTATTTAAGTATAAAAAATAAAAATTAGTAATCTGTTTCTAGAGATATTTTGTTGGATTTTGATCAGTGGTTACACATCTAATAATAATTTAAAAACTGTTCCCTTTACAGCGGTTATAGCCAAAAGTTGTTTCTCATTTTTTATAGAAGTACATCCTCGAAATCGATAATGAAATTGGTATGTCAGGTCCACAAAACACTCTTTGACTCACGATCAAAGTCACATGAAAAAACAAAGTCATCACTTATGTGCTCAAATGAGACCACTGGAATCGCGATCTATCGACTGTTGAATTGATCCTTATTGTAGCTAACTGAACACCTTCAGATAAATCATTTATTAATTTCTTCACTATCATCACATGACACTTCAGATACTCATGTTCTTTTTTTCCAACGATCTACATTGGATGTTTAATGCTCTTTAAATCTATAATTACATAGCTTAAAAATTGTCGTATATTTTGGTGGATGAACAGGCGTTTCCGCCAATGAAATGATTACTGCATATTCTTGAGTTGTTTGTAGATAGCCATGGGTTGGGGTACCATCGGCACTAAAAAACTTGTATGCAGGCGCCTAAGCGAAATAGAAGCTAACCATGCCCGAGTGGAAGGGACGCGTGCCTCTCACTCGCTCTCATTGTGAGCGCATAACGTGAGCGGAGCGTAACGCAGTTTCTTGAAGTGTCACCCGGCAAACCAATTTATAAGACGTTGTCACGTCAAAAATACATTCGAGTCCCAGTCGTCGAGTCGTTCAGACGTATCGATCGAGTGGAGGAGAATATTTACCGTTTCGTACGAAATAAGTCAACTAGATTAGTGTCACCGTGAAGCGCTCACTATCCAGAGAGGAACCACCCGAGGGAGGTGCCCCCTCGCCCATGTTCTTTGATCGCTTAAAGCGAACAAGTGAAATAAACGGCATCATACCATATGTAGACACCATGTCTTCACAACAAATGATGTCAGAAGAAGATGTGTTCACGCCTCCGAAGAAGACAGCCCGCGCCTCACCAGCAGTTCCACCAACTCCGACCAAGGTGACAAACTCATTCGCCGTTCTCGAACGCCAAACCAACATGGAAATCGAAGAATCCGCCAGTGCCCCAAGGAACATCCAAGCTAACACACTAGCCATCAAGAAGTGCCCACCGATCACCATCACCCAGAAGATCCATTCCTACAGCGAGTTCCACCAACAGCTGAAATCAATCCTTCAACACAAGTACCATATTAGGTACAATAAGGATGAAGTCAAAGTCACCACAACGGAAGTGAGTGACTACCATCAATTAATTTCTTCCCTGAAGAAAGAAAAAATGGAGTTCTTCACATATACTCCAAGAGAAGAAACAACCAAAAAAATGGTCGTGAAAGCAGGTTTAGCAAATAAAAGGAAAAGGGCACCGAATTTTAATCGTATTGAAGAACTTAAGCTCCAAAAAATTGTAAAAAAATATCAGAAAAAATTGTAAAAAAATTTCAGATGATACATTTAGAACATTATCAAAATCTGGTCAACAAGCGCTTATTCAAGAAAAAATTAATATTATTGAGGAAAGCCACAACAAAACATTGGAACGAATTAAGGATAATTTGAAAAAGGCAGAGCTTAATAGAAAAATTGCCAGAGTGGTAGAAGAGCGAAGGTTTAAACTAATCGAGCATGAATTAGATACAATGATGCAAATGGCAGAAGAAGAGAAAGAAATTAGAATAAAAATATTGACATTGAAGGGTGAATTGATTGCAAGAACAAGCACATGAAATAAATATTAGTCAGGATACAAAGACTAAATGGCCGCAAAAATGTCAATATAGGGACCTGGAACGTGCAAAGATTATTTGAAGCGGGAAAACTAGCAAATCTTAGTCAAGAGATCAAGAGACTAAAAATATATATATTGGGAGTATACACCACAGAACAGGCGGAAAAAGGGAAGACCAGGAAGGACATGGATGGATGGGATTAGAGAGACTATGAGGGACCGGGCGATAGCAGAGGAAGAATGGAAGGATAGAAAGACATGGCGGTCGAAATGCGGGATGCGTCAGAGGACGTAGGAACCCCGCGATATATATATATATATATATATATATATATATATTCAGGTGTATCGATCGAGTGGAGGAGAATATTTACCGTTTCGTACGAAATAAGTCAACTAGATTAGTGTCACCGTGAAGCGCTCACTATCCAGAGAGGAACCACCCGAGGGAGGTGCCCCCTCGCCCATGTTCTTTGATCGCTTAAAGCGAACAAGTGAAATAAACGGCATCATACCATATGTAGACACCATGTCTTCACAACAAATGATGTCAGAAGAAGATGTGTTCACGCCTCCGAAGAAGACAGCCCGCGCCTCACCAGCAGTTCCACCAACTCCGACCAAGGTGACAAACTCATTCGCCGTTCTCGAACGCCAAACCAACATGGAAATCGAAGAATCCGCCAGTGCCCCAAGGAACATCCAAGCTAACACACTAGCCATCAAGAAGTGCCCACCGATCACCATCACCCAGAAGATCCATTCCTACAGCGAGTTCCACCAACAGCTGAAATCAATCCTTCAACACAAGTACCATATTAGGTACAATAAGGATGAAGTCAAAGTCACCACAACGGAAGTGAGTGACTACCATCAATTAATTTCTTCCCTGAAGAAAGAAGAAATGGAGTTCTTCACATATACTCCAAGAGAAGAAACAACCAAAAAAATGGTCGTGAAAGCAGGTTTAGCAAATAAAAGGAAAAGGGCACCGAATTTTAATCGTATTGAAGAACTTAAGCTCCAAAAAATTGTAAAAAAATATCAGAAAAAATTGTAAAAAAATTTCAGATGATACATTTAGAACATTATCAAAATCTGGTCAACAAGCGCTTATTCAAGAAAAAATTAATATTATTGAGGAAAGCCACAACAAAACATTGGAACGAATTAAGGATAATTTGAAAAAGGCAGAGCTTAATAGAAAAATTGCCAGAGTGGTAGAAGAGCGAAGGTTTAAACTAATCGAGCATGAATTAGATACAATGATGCAAATGGCAGAAGAAGAGAAAGAAATTAGAATAAAAATATTGACATTGAAGGGTGAATTGATTGCAAGAACAAGCACATGAAATAAATATTAGTCAGGATACAAAGACTAAATGGCCGCAAAAATGTCAATATAGGGACCTGGAACGTGCAAAGATTATTTGAAGCGGGAAAACTAGCAAATCTTAGTCAAGAGATCAAGAGACTAAAAATATATATATTGGGAGTATACACCACAGAACAGGCGGAAAAAGGGAAGACCAGGAAGGACATGGATGGATGGGATTAGAGAGACTATGAGGGACCGGGCGATAGCAGAGGAAGAATGGAAGGATAGAAAGACATGGCGGTCGAAATGCGGGATGCGTCAGAGGACGTAGGAACCCCGCGATATATATATATATATATATATAAATATAAAAAGGCCAACAAAAAAAAATACATTCGAGTCCCAGTCGTCGAGTCGTTCAGAAGTATCGATCGAGTGGAGGAGAATATTTACCGTTTCGTACGAAATAAGTCAACTAGATTAGTGTCACCGTGAAGCGCTCACTATCCAGAGAGGAACCACCCGAGGGAGGTGCCCCCTCGCCCATGTTCTTTGATCGCTTAAAGCGAACAAGTGAAATAAACGGCATCATACCATATGTAGACACCATGTCTTCACAACAAATGATGTCAGAAGAAGATGTGTTCACGCCTCCGAAGAAGACAGCCCGCGCCTCACCAGCAGTTCCACCAACTCCGACCAAGGTGACAAACTCATTCGCCGTTCTCGAACGCCAAACCAACATGGAAATCGAAGAATCCGCCAGTGCCCCAAGGAACATCCAAGCTAACACACTAGCCATCAAGAAGTGCCCACCGATCACCATCACCCAGAAGATCCATTCCTACAGCGAGTTCCACCAACAGCTGAAATCAATCCTTCAACACAAGTACCATATTAGGTACAATAAGGATGAAGTCAAAGTCACCACAACGGAAGTGAGTGACTACCATCAATTAATTTCTTCCCTGAAGAAAGAAAAAATGGAGTTCTTCACATATACTCCAAGAGAAGAAACAACCAAAAAAATGGTCGTGAAAGCAGGTTTAGCAAATAAAAGGAAAAGGGCACCGAATTTTAATCGTATTGAAGAACTTAAGCTCCAAAAAATTGAAAAAAATAGCAGAAAAAATTGTAAAAAAATTTCAGATGATACATTTAGAACATTATCAAAATCTGGTCAACAAGCGCTTATTCAAGAAAAAATTAATATTATTGAGGAAAGCCACAACAAAACATTGGAACGAATTAAGGATAATTTGAAAAAGGCAGAGCTTAATAGAAAAATTGCCAGAGTGGTAGAAGAGCGAAGGTTTAAACTAATCGAGCATGAATTAGATACAATGATGCAAATGGCAGAAGAAGAGAAAGAAATTAGAATAAAAATATTGACATTGAAGGGTGAATTGATTGCAAGAACAAGCACATGAAATAAATATTAGTCAGGATACAAAGACTAAATGGCCGCAAAAATGTCAATATAGGGACCTGGAACGTGCAAAGATTATTTGAAGCGGGAAAACTAGCAAATCTTAGTCAAGAGATCAAGAGACTAAAAATATATATATTGGGAGTATACACCACAGAACAGGCGGAAAAAGGGAAGACCAGGAAGGACATGGATGGATGGGATTAGAGAGACTATGAGGGACCGGGCGATAGCAGAGGAAGAATGGAAGGATAGAAAGACATGGCGGTCGAAATGCGGGATGCGTCAGAGGACGTAGGAACCCCGCGATATATATATATATATATATAAATATAAAAAGGCCAACAAAAAAAAATACATTCGAGTCCCAGTCGTCGAGTCGTTCAGACGTATCGATCGAGTGGAGGAGAATATTTACCGTTTCGTACGAAATAAGTCAACTAGATTAGTGTCACCGTGAAGCGCTCACTATCCAGAGAGGAACCACCCGAGGGAGGTGCCCCCTCGCCCATGTTCTTTGATCGCTTAAAGCGAACAAGTGAAATAAACGGCATCATACCATATGTAGACACCATGTCTTCACAACAAATGATGTCAGAAGAAGATGTGTTCACGCCTCCGAAGAAGACAGCCCGCGCCTCACCAGCAGTTCCACCAACTCCGACCAAGGTGACAAACTCATTCGCCGTTCTCGAACGCCAAACCAACATGGAAATCGAAGAATCCGCCAGTGCCCCAAGGAACATCCAAGCTAACACACTAGCCATCAAGAAGTGCCCACCGATCACCATCACCCAGAAGATCCATTCCTACAGCGAGTTCCACCAACAGCTGAAATCAATCCTTCAACACAAGTACAGTATTAGGTACAATAAGGATGAAGTCAAAGTCACCACAACGGAAGTGAGTGACTACCATCAATTAATTTCTTCCCTGAAGAAAGAAGAAATGGAGTTCTTCACATATACTCCAAGAGAAGAAACAACCAAAAAAATGGTCGTGAAAGCAGGTTTAGCAAATAAAAGGAAAAGGGCACCGAATTTTAATCGTATTGAAGAACTTAAGCTCCAAAAAATTGTAAAAAAATATCAGAAAAAATTGTAAAAAAATTTCAGATGATACATTTAGAACATTATCAAAATCTGGTCAACAAGCGCTTATTCAAGAAAAAATTAATATTATTGAGGAAAGCCACAACAAAACATTGGAACGAATTAAGGATAATTTGAAAAAGGCAGAGCTTAATAGAAAAATTGCCAGAGTGGTAGAAGAGCGAAGGTTTAAACTAATCGAGCATGAATTAGATACAATGATGCAAATGGCAGAAGAAGAGAAAGAAATTAGAATAAAAATATTGACATTGAAGGGTGAATTGATTGCAAGAACAAGCACATGAAATAAATATTAGTCAGGATACAAAGACTAAATGGCCGCAAAAATGTCAATATAGGGACCTGGAACGTGCAAAGATTATTTGAAGCGGGAAAACTAGCAATTCTTAGTCAAGAGATCAAGAGACTAAAAATATATATATTGGGAGTATACACCACAGAACAGGCGGAAAAAGGGAAGACCAGGAAGGACATGGATGGATGGGATTAGAGAGACTATGAGGGACCGGGCGATAGCAGAGGAAGAATGGAAGGATAGAAGGACATGGCGGTCGAAATGCGGGATGCGTCAGAGGACGTAGGAACCCCGCGATATATATATATATATATAAATATAAAAAGGCCAACAAAAAAAAATACATTCGAGTCCCAGTCGTCGAGTCGTTCAGACGTATCTATCGAGTGGAGGAGAATGTTTACCGTTTCGTACGAAATAAGTCAACTAGATTAGTGTCACCGTGAAGCGCTCACTATCCAGAGAGGAACCACCCGAGGGAGGTGCCCCCTCGCCCATGTTCTTTGATCGCTTAAAGCGAACAAGTGAAATAAACGGCATCATACCATATGTAGACACCATGTCTTCACAACAAATGATGTCAGAAGAAGATGTGTTCACGCCTCCGAAGAAGACAGCCCGCACCTCACCAGCAGTTCCACCAACTCCGACCAAGGTGACAAACTCATTCGCCGTTCTCGAACGCCAAACCAACATGGAAATCGAAGAATCCGCCAGTGCCCCAAAGAACATCCAAGCTAACACACTAGCCATCAAGAAGTGCCCACCGATCACCATCACCCAGAAGATCCATTCCTACAGCGAGTTCCACCAACAGCTGAAATCAATCCTTCAACACAAGTACCATATTAGGTACAATAAGGATGAAGTCAAAGTCACCACAACGGAAGTGAGTGACTACCATCAATTAATTTCTTCCCTGAAGAAAGAAAAAATGGAGTTCTTCACATATACTCCAAGAGAAGAAACAACCAAAAAAATGGTCGTGAAAGCAGGTTTAGCAAATAAAAGGAAAAGGGCACCGAATTTTAATCGTATTGAAGAACTTAAGCTCCAAAAAATTGTAAAAAAATATCAGAAAAAATTGTGAAAAAATTTCAGATGATACATTTAGAACATTATCAAAATCTGGTCAACAAGCGCTTATTCAAGAAAAAATTAATATTATTGAGGAAAGCCACAACAAAACATTGGAACGAATTAAGGATAATTTGAAAAAGGCAGAGCTTAATAGAAAAATTGCCAGAGTGGTAGAAGAGCGAAGGTTTAAACTAATCGAGCATGAATTAGATACAATGATGCAAATGGCAGAAGAAGAGAAAGAAATTAGAATAAAAATATTGACATTGAAGGGTGAATTGATTGCAAGAACAAGCACATGAAATAAATATTAGTCAGGATACAAAGACTAAATGGCCGCAAAAATGTCAATATAGGGACCTGGAACGTGCAAAGATTATTTGAAGCGGGAAAACTAGCAAATCTTAGTCAAGAGATCAAGAGACTAAAAATATATATATTGGGAGTAAACACCACAGAACAGGCGGAAAAAGGGAAGACCAGGAAGGACATGGATGGATGGGATTAGAGAGACTATGAGGGACCGGGCGATAGCAGAGGAAGAATGGAAGGATAGAAAGACATGGCGGTCGAAATGCGGGATGCGTCAGAGGACGTAGGAACCCCGCGATATATATATATATATATATATATATATAAATATAAAAAGGCCAACAAAAAAAAATACATTCGAGTCCCAGTCGTCGAGTCGTTCAGACGTATCGATCGAGTGGAGGAGAATATTTACCGTTTCGTACGAAATAAGTCAACTAGATTAGTGTCACCGTGAAGCGCTCACTATCCAGAGAGGAACCACCCGAGGGAGGTGCCCCCTCGCCCATGTTCTTTGATCGCTTAAAGCGAACAAGTGAAATAAACGGCATCATACCATATGTAGACACCATGTCTTCACAACAAATGATGTCAGAAGAAGATGTGTTCACGCCTCCGAAGAAGACAGCCCGCGCCTCACCAGCAGTTCCACCAACTCCGACCAAGGTGACAAACTCATTCGCCGTTCTCGAACGCCAAACCAACATGGAAATCGAAGAATCCGCCAGTGCCCCAAGGAACATCCAAGCTAACACACTAGCCATCAAGAAGTGCCCACCGATCACCATCACCCAGAAGATCCATTCCTACAGTGAGTTCCACCAACAGCTGAAATCAATCCTTCAACACAAGTACCATATTAGGTACAATAAGGATGAAGTCAAAGTCACCACAACGGAAGTGAGTGACTACCATCAATTAATTTCTTCCCTGAAGAAAGAAAAAATGGAGTTCTTCACATATACTCCAAGAGAAGAAACAACCAAAAAAATGGTCGTGAAAGCAGGTTTAGCAAATAAAAGGAAAAGGGCACCGAATTTTAATCGTATTGAAGAACTTAAGCTCCAAAAAATTGTAAAAAAATATCAGAAAAAATTGTAAAAAAATTTCAGATGATACATTTAGAACATTATCAAAATCTGGTCAACAAGCGCTTATTCAAGAAAAAATTAATATTATTGAGGAAAGCCACAACAAAACATTGGAACGAATTAAGGATAATTTGAAAAAGGCAGAGCTTAATAGAAAAATTGCCAGAGTGGTAGAAGAGCGAAGGTTTAAACTAATCGAGCATGAATTAGATACAATGATGCAAATGGCAGAAGAAGAGAAAGAAATTAGAATAAAAATATTGACATTGAAGGGTGAATTGATTGCAAGAACAAGCACATGAAATAAATATTAGTCAGGATACAAAGACTAAATGGCCGCAAAAATGTCAATATAGGGACCTGGAACGTGCAAAGATTATTTGAAGCGGGAAAACTAGCAAATCTTAGTCAAGAGATCAAGAGACTAAAAATATATATATTGGGAGTATACACCACAGAACAGGCGGAAAAAGGGAAGACCAGGAAGGACATGGATGGATGGGATTAGAGAGACTATGAGGGACCGGGCGATAGCAGAGGAAGAATGGAAGGATAGAAGGACATGGCGGTCGAAATGCGGGATGCGTCAGAGGACGTAGGAACCCCGCGATATATATATATATATATATAAATATAAAAAGGCCAACAAAAAAAAATACATTCGAGTCCCAGTCGTCGAGTCGTTCAGACGTATCTATCGAGTGGAGGAGAATGTTTACCGTTTCGTACGAAATAAGTCAACTAGATTAGTGTCACCGTGAAGCGCTCACTATCCAGAGAGGAACCACCCGAGGGAGGTGCCCCCTCGCCCATGTTCTTTGATCGCTTAAAGCGAACAAGTGAAATAAACGGCATCATACCATATGTAGACACCATGTCTTCACAACAAATGATGTCAGAAGAAGATGTGTTCACGCCTCCGAAGAAGACAGCCCGCACCTCACCAGCAGTTCCACCAACTCCGACCAAGGTGACAAACTCATTCGCCGTTCTCGAACGCCAAACCAACATGGAAATCGAAGAATCCGCCAGTGCCCCAAGGAACATCCAAGCTAACACACTAGCCATCAAGAAGTGCCCACCGATCACCATCACCCAGAAGATCCATTCCTACAGCGAGTTCCACCAACAGCTGAAATCAATCCTTCAACACAAGTACCATATTAGGTACAATAAGGATGAAGTCAAAGTCACCACAACGGAAGTGAGTGACTACCATCAATTAATTTCTTCCCTGAAGAAAGAAAAAATGGAGTTCTTCACATATACTCCAAGAGAAGAAACAACCAAAAAAATGGTCGTGAAAGCAGGTTTAGCAAATAAAAGGAAAAGGGCACCGAATTTTAATCGTATTGAAGAACTTAAGCTCCAAAAAATTGTAAAAAAATATCAGAAAAAATTGTGAAAAAATTTCAGATGATACATTTAGAACATTATCAAAATCTGGTCAACAAGCGCTTATTCAAGAAAAAATTAATATTATTGAGGAAAGCCACAACAAAACATTGGAACGAATTAAGGATAATTTGAAAAAGGCAGAGCTCAATAGAAAAATTGCCAGAGTGGTAGAAGAGCGAAGGTTTAAACTAATCGAGCATGAATTAGATACAATGATGCAAATGGCAGAAGAAGAGAAAGAATTTAGAATAAAAATATTGACATTGAAGGGTGAATTGATTGCAAGAACAAGCACATGAAATAAATATTAGTCAGGATACAAAGACTAAATGGCCGCAAAAATGTCAATATAGGGACCTGGAACGTGCAAAGATTATTTGAAGCGGGAAAACTAGCAAATCTTAGTCAAGAGATCAAGAGACTAAAAATATATATATTGGGAGTAAACACCACAGAACAGGCGGAAAAAGGGAAGACCAGGAAGGACATGGATGGATGGGATTAGAGAGACTATGAGGGACCGGGCGATAGCAGAGGAAGAATGGAAGGATAGAAAGACATGGCGGTCGAAATGCGGGATGCGTCAGAGGACGTAGGAACCCCGCGATATATATATATATATATATATATATATAATATAAAAAGGCCAACAAAAAAAAATACATTCGAGTCCCAGTCGTCGAGTCGTTCAGACGTATCGATCGAGTGGAGGAGAATATTTACCGTTTCGTACGAAATAAGTCAACTAGATTAGTGTCACCGTGAAGCGCTCACTATCCAGAGAGGAACCACCCGAGGGAGGTGCCCCCTCGCCCATGTTCTTTGATCGCTTAAAGCGAACAAGTGAAATAAACGGCATCATACCATATGTAGACACCATGTCTTCACAACAAATGATGTCAGAAGAAGATGTGTTCACGCCTCCGAAGAAGACAGCCCGCGACAAACTCATTCGCCGTTCTCGAACGCCAAACCAACATGGAAATCGAAGAATCCGCCAGTGCCCCAAGGAACATCCAAGCTAACACACTAGCCATCAAGAAGTGCCCACCGATCACCATCACCCAGAAGATCCATTCCGACAGCGAGTTCCACCAACAGCTGAAATCAATCCTTCAACACAAGTACCATATTAGGTACAATAAGGATGACGTCAAAGTCACCACAACGGAAGTGAGTGACTACCATCAATTAATTTCTTCCCTGAAGAAAGAAAAAATGGAGTTCTTCACATATACTCCAAGAGAAGAAACAACCAAAAAAATGGTCGTGAAAGCAGGTTTAGCAAATAAAAGGAAAAGGGCACCGAATTTTAATCGTATTGAAGAACTTAAGCTCCAAAAAATTGTAAAAAAATATCAGAAAAAATTGTAAAAAAATTTCAGATGTGTTATGAATATTATATTATTGGACCCCCTGTATATTATATCATTATGAATGTTGTATTGTTGGTATTAACTAATATTAAGGATTGGTTGTAAGGTTGATAATTTGTTTGTTAACATGATTGTAATTAATTGGTGCACGCATTCGTGTTTCCAAAATGTACCAAAGGAAAGAATACCAATATTATCAATTGGGAGTAATCAGTAACCTCTTGTGTTGTGTTTATATGAGAGCACGAATAAGTGCTGACGAATGAAGAGATCCGCGGAGAGAGCGGACGGAAGATGGAAGGTTTTCAGTCAGCAGTTAGCATTAGATTAAAATTGGTCAATTCGAGAAGGAATTGAATTGGAACTGTATAAAGCGCATTTTATGTAAAACATTAAAGATGTTTTAATCAGAAAAGTGGTTTGATTAATAGGCCGTTGTAATAATTCAGAAGTGGGATCGACAGAACAGTTTTTTTTTTCTCGATTTTGTGGCGAGTTTAAAGTGATTTTGGACCGAATAAAATTAGTGACAAGGAGGAAATAAGTAGCGAGGAAGTGCGTTGGAATCGAGTGTACGACGATTTGATTGAACAACACAGAGAAATAAATCACGGCCACCCTTAAAAGAAAATTGGACGACAACCCCAGACTTCCATCGATTTCAACAAATCTAGGAGATTTTAACTTTGAACAGAATGACGCCGCTGCAGTTAACATGGATAGAAGCACTGGAAAAATTGCAGTCAAGGGTGATATAATTCCGCCCTTCGATCCTGATGATTCATGGATGGAGCGATTATAAAAAATCTGGATATATGCAAATGAAATTAAAGGGCGCAGCACGTGAGTAGTTTTTCCGACTAGACAGCTACGACAAGACTTGGACAGAGTGGAAAACAGCGTTATCCAGAGCTTTTCCGAGATGTGTTGATTACGCCACTTTATTAGAAGAACTGGTTGCACGTAAAAAAAATCCCGGCGAAAGCATGACGCACTATTATCATGCTAAACTGAATTTGACTCAACAATGCCGACTCGATAATGAAGCTACGATATCTTGTATAATTCGAGGTCTTCCTCAAGAATTACAACCAAATGCCCGTGCATTTCAATGTGGTACTCCAGACGAATTGTATGCAGGTTTTATCGCCCCTATGGACAATTACCAAAGCCCTCAAAAGGACGCAATGCAGCTCCATTCCGGAAAAAGATTCAAAATAGAGTGCTACATTTGTGGAAAATTGGGACACATTGCAAAGGACTGCTGGAGCCGAATTAAACCGTCTACTTCGAAAGAAGGAAGACCAGGACGATCACGGTGCGCCTTATGCCGTCTTACAAACCACGCCACTGAGGATTGCTTCAAGGGACAAACTGGGTCAAGGTCAAGTCAAAGGGAGGATATGAAGCGATGCGATTTTTGTAAGAAAGCGGGACACCGCCAAGACGATTGTTGGTTTAAGAAACAGAAAGTTGAGGAAGTTTACACTTAAGGGCAAGTACTGAATGACTTATATAAACTGACTGTCATAATAAATAATATTCCGTTTAGAGGGTATTTAGATACAGGAAGTTCAGTAAATGTTGCAAATATGAAGGTCTTAAATAAAACACACTTACAATGAGTGCCCTCTAACACGGTTATTAAAGGTTTTGGTGAATCATTCGTGGTTCCAAAAGATATAATTAAAACAGATATTTTAATAAATGAAATGGAGTTCCATATCGAAATACTAGTAGTTAATACACCAATGAGTGATATTGATATTATTAGAGGACAACCTATATTAAATCAACAGGACATGGTGTTGGAAATAAAGCACAATCATGTGACTTCATCAAAGTGTAAAAATAAGCGTAATGTCAAATGTTTAAAGAGAATTGTAACTGCTGTAGTAAACCACGGTGATATGACTGAAGAAAATTTGAATAAATTGCTTCAATTATTAAATTTGAAACAATCATGCTTTGACAATCTCCTGCTGAACTGAGCACAATAAACAATACTGTGAGAAACAAACAATATACTAAAAACTAGATTATCAGAAAAAGGAAAAACAATAATGCGCGAACTAGTAAATGAATTATTTAGCGCAGGTATTATACAGACATTGTATCGATTATAGAAAACTAAATGCCATTACTGTGAAAGATAGATACCCATTACCAAATATTGAAGATCTTATCAACAAACTAGGCGGCAACAAATATTTTTGTAGCCTAGATATGAAGCAAGGTTATTACCAAATCCTATTAGCAAAAGATTCGATAGATAAAACTGCATTTATTACTTCAGATGGGCAATATGAGCGTCTTCGTTTACCATTTGGACTATGTAATGCACCATCAGCTTTTCAAAGGTTCATAAATAATCTTATGGGCCCTCTAACGCCATGTGGAAATATTGGTTTATCTCGATGACATTTTGATCCCGTTCAAAATCAATAACTGAAGGAATGAAAAAACTTAACACTATTTAAAAATTTGCGATGATAATAATTTAGAATTAAATTTAGAAAAATGCTATTTTTTCAAAACTGAAATGAATTTGCTGGGGTACGAAATTAGTGAGAATGAAATCAAACCTGGTTCAAAGAAAGTAAAAGCTATTCAAACTTTCAAAAATCCTACAAATGTTCATGAAGTAAGGAGTTTTTAGGTCTAAGTTCGTATTTCAGGAAATATATTAAAAATCATGCTGAAATAGTTGCACCTCGAACAAAATTACTTAGGAAAGACGTAAAATAGGAATGGGGAAAAGATCAAAATATGACAGTTTCAAAAATAAAATCAATCTTAACTAATGAGCCTGTTTTAAACATTTTCAATTCGGGTTCATAAAAAAAAAGGAACTACATACTGATGCCAGCTCAAATGGTATTGGTGCTATTCTTTTTCAAGAATCAAATAGTGGATTAAAAAATCAGTGGCTTATTATAGCAGAGCAACAACCGTGGATGAGTCCTTTTACCATTCATATGAGTTGGAAACTTTAGCTGTAATTGAATCTATAAAAAGATTTAGAATTTACCTTCATGGTACTCATTTTAAAAAACTAACGGATTGCAGTGCAGTTCGAAGTACATTTATAAAAAAGGAATTAGTGCCCAGAATAGCACTGTGGTGGTTAGCTATTCAAGATTACGATTTTGAAATTGAACATCGTCCAGGTAGTAAAATGGCACCTGTCGATGCTCGTAGTAGGAACGCAGAAAATATTTTAAGAATAGAAGTTGACGACATATGCAAGACGAACGAATTCGAATAATTCGTGAAAAATTAAAATCAGGAACTACCGACAAAAACATGAAACTGACATATTGTCTAAAAAACGATAGGGTTTACAGGAAAATTTTGAATGATGAATTGAGACTGGTAATTCCGAAAATATGCAGATTTAATATTATGAGAAAATATCACGACGAAATAGGTCACATATAGGCCTAAAACGATGTGAAACCTCAATAAAAAGTAAATTTTGGTTTGCAAAAATGACAAGATTTATAAAGAAATATTTTAATGCATGTATTGATTGTGCATATAAGAAAAGTCAATATGGAAAAAAAAGAAGGTTTTCTTCATCCTATACCTAAAGCAAAGGAACTCCTTTGTACAAGGCATATTGATCACCTAGGACCTAGGTAAAACAAACAAAAATTACGGATAAGTTTTTATGATCATCGATTCATTTTCTAAATATGTACTTGTTTACAAGACCAACTCAAATTTATTGTTTGAAGGATTTGTATAGTATGTTTGGAACACCAAAACGAATTATCGCAGATGGTGGCAAGGCATTTAAATCTAAAACATTTAAAGAGTTTTGCAACGAAAATAAAAATTAATTTAGTCTCAAATGCTGTAGCTTAATCGTACTCTTTTAGACGGTATAAATACAAGCATAGACAACGAAAATGAATAGATGGATAAACTGCCATATGTGGCCTGGGGAATGAATAACACAATCAATGAAAGCACAGGGTATCCCCTAAATATGTACATTAATGTTTGGCTTCTATAAAGATCGTTTTGGAAATTTAGGTCAAAAAGAGATATATTTCCGAGAATAGGCAAAAAATCGCAGAAAATGCTAAGCAAAAAAAAATGGATAAACAAAGTAAAACAATGAAAAAGCAGTTTGATAAGAAACGGAAAGAAAACACGAAATAAAACATAGGCAGTTTGGTTCTTTGGCGAGGAGCTAAAAAAGATACCAAGGATTTCGGTCGTAAGACTGGAATAAAATATGGAGGGCCTTATAAAGTATCAAAAGTTCTAAGAAACGATCGATACGAAATGGTCGTCCTTAAAGGCATGAAAGGTTACCAACGATATTCTGCAGTGGTAGCTGCAGACGCAATAAGCGAATTTAAATCTGGCACATGAAGTGAATCCAATTCACTTCCGATGATGAGGTAAATAGTATCGACGAGTTAATTGATCTATTAGTCACAAAAAAAAACAACAAAAAGAAAAATATTATGGAATACCATAAAACAAGTTATGAAAACATAATAAAAATGGAATACCATACAATAATAGAAATGGAATACCATACATTAATAAAAATGGAATACCATGCAATAATAAAAATGGATTACCATACAATAATAATAAAGATGACGCCCGAAAAGCAGTTTTTGATTAAAAAAAAAACTGACAAGAATGATATCAAGCAGATATTTTATGCGGGCGAGAAGGCATTCAAAACTAATTTTGGTGGTATTCCTCTATGACTAGGGGTAGGAACCTGAATCTTGTTTCGCAAGAAACTTTTTTCCATATTCATATTTTACAAAAATGGAATACCATACAAAACAAAAGATTGAATAAAATATGGAACATCATAACATAATATTCCCACTTATTATTACTCTATGGAATATAGTATTTGTGATTGATTGGTTGATAAAAAATATTAATATAACAAGAAAAAAAAAAACAACAAAAAAAATATATGAACTTTTACAGAAAGTTTTCTGATTTCAGAACTAAGAAGAAATAAAAACCCGTCTGATCATAAACTGGCGAGGACGCACAGAAAAACAGGATGGCCGAATGTTATGAATATTATATTATTGGACCCCCTGTATATTATATCATTATGAATGTTGTATTGTTGGTATTAACTAATATTAAGGATTGGTTGTAAGGTTGATAATTTGTTTGTTAACATGATTGTAATTAATTGGTGCACGCATTCGTGTTTCCAAAATGTACCAAAGGAAAGAATACCAATATTATCAATTGGGAGTAATCAGTAACCTCTTGTGTTGTGTTTATATGAGAGCACGAATAAGTGCTGACGAATGAAGAGATCCGCGGAGAGAGCGGACGGAAGACGGAAGGTTTTCAGTCAGCAGTTAGCATTAGATTAAAATTGGTCAATTCGAGAAGGAATTGAATTGGAACTGTATAAAGCGCATTTTATGTAAAACATTAAAGATGTTTTAATCAGAAAAGTGGTTTGATTAATAGGCCGTTGTAATAGATGATACATTTAGAACATTATCAAAATCTGGTCAACAAGCGCTTATTCAAGAAAAAATTAATATTATTGAGGAAAGCCACAATAAAACATTGGAACGAATTAAGGATAATTTGAAAAAGGCAGAGCTTAATAGAAAAATTGCCAGAGTGGTAGAAGAGCGAAGGTTTAAACTAATCGAGCATGAATTAGATACAATGATGCAAATGGCAGAAGAAGAGAAAGAAATTAGAATAAAAATATTGACATTGAAGGGTGAATTGATTGCAAGAACAAGCACATGAAATAAATATTGAGTTGTGATATGAAACAGAACACATTGAAAGAACACATTGAAGAAAAATTCTAAAGGGTACCATACCATAGCATATCTGATTGAGGATGACAGATGGAGAGGTTGAGGTTACTTTGAGGCGTCTGTTGGAGGAGATCCAGGATACCAGGAGGGAGTTAAAAAATTCAATATCTGCGTCGGAGGCGAGATTATTGTTGGAGGTTCAGGCACTGAGGAATAAGAATGGGCTACTAGAGAGAGAAAACAAAGACTTGAAAGAAAGGCTCGAAAAAACAGAACGCTGGTGTAACAAGAATAATATTGTGATTTTTGGCCTGAAAATAGGCTCCAATATAACTGCGGAGTTTCTCTGTCGGGAAATATATCGTTTGTTGGGAGTGCGAGTTGAATTATCTGAAATAATTGACCTCTATACATTGGGTAATCAGGAAGGCAGTCCAGTGAAGGTGGAATTTGTGTCACATCGATGTAAAAAACTTATCTTTGAACATGTTAAAAAATTGAAAGGTACTGAAATATCCATTACTAATGATTTAACTATACAGCAGCGTCAGGAAAATAAGAGGTTGTTACCCTTCCTGATAAAAGCCAGAGCGGGTACATCTGAAAAGTCATATATAAGGAATAATAGACTGGTGGTGGGACGAAGGGTGTATACCTTGGAGGAACTAGAAAACTGTGAAGAAGATGTTAAAACAAATAGTGCTCCGAATACACCCACAATAACAAAACATAAGAATACTGCCACGGAGATTGATTCGGACACTGTTGTGTTGGAATCTGCACCAGGACCATCAGTGAGTAACTCTGACGCTGTTATGTTAGAATCTGTGCAAGGATTATTGCAACAGGCGAAAAGTAATCGAGACAAGAAATTATTTACGCCATATTTGGCAACACACAAAAAGGTATACACTAATAAAAAAAGATCACCCCCAGGGGAGGATGTATTTGGTATGAAGCTTCGGCATAAATCCACGACAGACAAAAAGTAATTAAAGAAGGCTGGGGGGGGGGTTGAAGGTAATTTTGTGTTTATTTTAGTTATTTAACAGCTCATTTTATAAAAAATCCTACATCATATGTCATCACAAGTCAAGAAAACAAAGATGAAGTCATCGGTGTATACCACGCTTCCGACTTAACCCCATGCAGAGGACTCGAGAACAAAGAATCGCCCACTCACCCCATCCGAAGAAGAGGTCGACCCAAGAAGAAGGATGAAGATAATCCTGGCTAACTCGCCGAGATGTCTTCGCAGCCAGAGGGGGAGCCTGTAGCAGTAATCTCAACAACAAGACGCAGCCAGCGCCTACAATCGCGAACGGCACCCAGCAATACCATCCCGCGTATGCAGCAGGAATCTCAACAGCTAGACGCAGCCAGTGAACGGCATCCCGCGTAGCTCGACCAAACTCACCGACAGGGCGACAGCGATACGCGCTCGTATACAACACCCATAGGGGCGCTACCAATCTCTATAAGTAATAGATTGGGAGTTTATTGTTCAATCGTTTTATGAACTGTGTTCCTACGATATATAAGTGCGAAACGTTGATTATCCATCATATATTTCAAACTTACTGTGTAAACCAATAAGTGCATCCCCAGCGGAACGCTTATCTGAGGCATCTGGCAACCAGGACCTCCAGAACGGTTCACAGTAAAGTTCAACTTTGAGGGACATAATCACGTCTTGGTGCTTCGCCGCGACGATCATTGTTCGCCTTTATCAAGGTGCATCCCCAGTGGAAAGTGGAACTCCTGTGATATTCGTCACCCGGATCCCGGATTGTCTTCTGTTAGGCAAAGTGCGTCTAATCACCTAGTGATAGTGTATTGGACTACTCATCGCTTACCGAGTAATTGTGCGGGAAGTACATTCATAAAAAGTGTTCTCTCACCCCCATTTCATGTAAAGACTCATTGCTCTTGTTTAAAACCGCACTACTCTTCTTTTAATGTAAGACTTTGGAGAATATATAATTACAAACTTTATAGCTTGTCATTAGTAATCAACTAGTAGCCAGCAGTCCATATTTTGGGATTCAGATGAGCCAGCAGATCTACCTAGCAATAGATCCACATTTTTCTGGTAGATCTACCTTTTTCCGATAGATCTACATTTTTCCGGTAGATCTACATTTTTCCGATAGATCTACATTTTTTCGGTGGATCTATATCCGGTAGATCAATATATAGATCAATATATTATCGGTAGATAAATTGAATCGGTAGATCAATTGAACCGGTAGTTCAATGCCATCTAACGGATCCTGTTGTGATTCTGAGAATCATTCACACACGAAAGTCCCATCGGAATATGTTAGGAGTTTTTGTGTTACTAAAAACCGAATATAGCGCCACCTACCGAATTCAAGCCGTTTCGGAGTTGACATTTTTTTTTTAAACACCCTGTATAGCAGCGGTTATCCTTATCCTTATCCATTCGCAATGGTTTAACGGTGTTGAGAATTCTCTTCACGATAGACATCTCGAGGTGACATTTAACTTAAAACGCTTATATTCGAAAATAATCGATGCCGTGAGAAAAGGAACACCATGTATAGTAATGGTTTATTTTCAACGACGTATGCCTCGAAAGTATATTTTCTAACACAAACGAATGAAGAATAAAGTTTCATCAAAATCGGTATTGCCATATTTGAGTTCCTGTGAACCGATTGTTCCGCCACCAACCGGGTCCAATTGTGAATGTGAATCACTTCGAGATCGGCCGAAATACCCACACACAAAGTTTCATCATAATCGGTCAAGCCGTTTCGGAGTTGACATTTTTCGAAAAACACCCTGTAGAGAAGCGGTGATCCTTTCGCAACGGTTTTACTATGTTGAGAATATCTTGGGGTGTAATTTTACTTGAAACACCCTATATAGCAGTGGTTTTTCATTTTCGACCGTTAATTTTCTGCTTAATGTGTGAATATTTTGAGTAATTTTAATGCAAAAATTCATTATAGATTTCGTGACTTAACGAAAAGATCCAAATCCCAAAATACGTTCACTGGAGAATGCTCCTCTAAGTATTTCATTGGGTAAAAATGAAAAAATTAATGAGTAAGCTATTTCGGACGCTCCGTGGATTCGAACCCGCCGCCCAGCGAGGCTCTGGGCTATGAAACCAACGCGTTAGTCCGCTCGGCCACCGACGTCTACGTGAATCGATCCCGATTATGTACCAGATAAAGATTTTAAGTACTCGGATGATTTCCGTCTTTCGATTTTCAGAATATCGTCAATCCTGTCGAGCGATCGATCGAAATCGGTTACTCGTTCATATTTCTCGCGGTTTTTCTAGACTATTCGAAGGTTTTCGACCGATTCGGTTCGAAATTCAAATTCGATTTGACATTTCTAATCGCTCGTTCGGACCGAAAACGTCGACCGTGAAGCAGCCGCGTTAAAATTCGCCACAGAAATACGTGAAACGTCAGAATTTCGTCGATTCTCGCAAAAAGTCACATTTTCCTATCGTTCTTCCGGGAAAACGAAAGAGTGAATCGAAAAAAGGGCTCAGCTACGGACTAATTTCGAATCTCGTCTTCGCGTTCCCGCAAATACCGTCGTTCCGAACGCCACCCGTCCTCCGATCTCCTTTCCTTCATTTCGTACCTTTCGCCAAAATCGGCGTTTTTTCGCCTTTTCGCGATTTTTTTAAAAATACACCCCCTTCTTTTCGCTCCGAAAACGCGAAACCCTACGAAACTTCCGTCTTTTTCCTCGCGAAACCCCTCGGAAATTTCCCCCCTCCCCCCCCTCCTAACGTCCGAAAAATCTTCACGTTCGTAGTAACATTTTCAAAAAAGTTTTTTTGTTCCTTTTCTATAGAACCCATCTTCATTTTAGTAATAGTGATTATCGTACGTATTGTCGTGACTTTCACATTGTCCGCATCGTCTTTAATCAAATATACTTTTTAAAAATCAAAGTAGTTATTCAATAAACATAAGTGGTATCTACCAGTCATTTCAACGTAGAATTTGATAGAATACATTATTTCTCAAATATCACAAATTCTGCCATGCGATTGCTCGAAATCGGCGACTCTATCATATTTCTAGCAATGTATCTTCAAGAATCCAAGATTTTCGACGAATTCCGTTCGAAATTCTAATTCTATTTGACATTTATCGCAACTCATTCGCGATAAATTCAAACTGACAGAAGTTTCTTTCATCTGTGATCGAAGTAAATCATCCACGTTTTATCTTCTATAGCAGGACCCGAAGTCGGTCGAGCGAAGCCGAACCGATCTAAACGTCACATTTCACCGAGGTTTTCAAAATATGTCAAAGTTTGCGATCTTTTTACGGAAAAAGAGAACGTTTTATCAAAAATCGAGATCCGTTACGGACTACCTACGAATCTCGTCTTTCGGACCCCGACGAAATACCTTTTCGAGCGTCGCATCCTCGCCAGATCTCTCCCATACCGATTCGCACCTTTAGCCGAAAAGGGTGTTTTCGCCCGAATTTACGATTTATTTAAAAATACTCCCCACGTTTTCTCTCGTCAAAGACGGATACCCGGAGAAAATTTCGTCTTTTCTCGTTCCTTTTTCCATCTCGAATCCCCCCTCGCCCCTCGAATAACCGACGAAAAAATCGAAAATATCGACCTCCTCGAGGAAAAAATCTTTTTTGACTTCTCTCTGTGATCCCGAGATCTTGGCGTTAGTAGAATAGAGTAATAATATTCATTATGGCTACTATATGATGACAAATAAAATTAAAGATTTTTAAAATTGCACCAACTTGAAGTCTGGAGCTTTCGCTCGTATGTTTCACACCTCATACTGAGTTGATCAAGCAGAAATTCGGTACTGGATTGTAAAATGGAGGCCCGAAGAAGAGACACAAATGTGAGCATAGAATATGTTAAAGCATTAACATCCGTTAATGCTTTAACATATTCTATGCTCACATTTGTGTAATAGCCTTCCGGTAGTGTAATAGCCTTCCTTTTACACCACCGCGCAGTCCGTGGACCATACACTGTACGGTTTCGGCCGTTCTTGGAACAAACCTATTACTGCCGACCCTCCAATATATCTCTAATATGTGTGAATATCTCATCATGATTTTTCTAGTTCCAAAATGGTTGTCACAGCCGGAAGGGTACAGCTCCCCGCGTCCTGGTTTGGAACTCAAAACCTAGTATAAGTTTTAAAATATTTAATAAGGAAACGCAAGACTCTCAAAATATATTTGTGAAAAGTTTTTTCTGTGCTATTTTTGAAGTATTACCCGGATAAAATAGAGTCAGTGTTGTGACTGTTGTGTGCACGTGCCAATCCTTGGTGATCGGTTTACCCGAGACTACCACAGGTCCCAGGGACACCAAGGATCACTTGAAGACTTCACACATGCAAATATTTCTTACTGGATTTTTGGCACATAGCATAACTGCTGAGCCTAAGTCTCCACAATGGTAGTGTGTCGGGGGTCTGCCGATGCTCGTTGTGGAGAATGAGAAAATGAAATGAAAATGTGTGAATATCTCTCTATTATTTATTAATTAATTGATTCCTGTTTTAATCAAAACATTTCTTTCTGACGTGAATGTTGCTTTTTATTTCTGGCTACAACATAGAGAAGATACAATACAAGTATGGGTACGCACCCAACCCGTTCGGAATCGACGTCGGGTGAAACTACACAATGACTAACCACAGAAAACAACCAATCGCGCTCTACGTCGGACGCATCCGACGTTGATTCTGAACGCAACCCATAAGTTCACTATTGTAGATTTTTTAACATGCCAAGAATCGTCACATAGGCTTGAAATAATTGAATCGATCACTAATATAAGTGCAAAAACAATTATAAATTACTGGGTGTCAAAATGTGAATAATATAATAAGTGGTAAAATGAAATTATACAATGGTAACAATCCTGTCAAGCTTCAAGCAAATAAAATTAGGACATCAAGGTTGAAAAAAAAATGAGAAAATTCTTTTTGTATAAATGTGTAAATATATCCTTATCTAATACTTATTATTATTATATTTTATATAATTGTTAATCTGTTTTTTTCATTAATATTAATTAATTATTATAATTTTCATTAAAATATTATCATGTATGGTATATGTAATCAAATTAGTGGTATTCTTTTTACCAATTTCAGCTGAGATTAACTGAGATTCTCAGTTCTGACTCAGTAGTTAGAAGGCAAGAACCAAGATTCTATGTATCTATTGAGATGCAACAAGGTAAAAAGAATACCACTATTGTGAATTCTGTATATATGTTTCATTAAAGCACTTTAGGAAAAAATTATCAACCATTTTTCCTTAATTCTACCTAAACTATACACATGTACTGACTATTTTAACCCATATGCTGACAGCACTAACTGTTTAATCTCATTTAATTTTTTAATTCGGGTTGTCTTTACATTTTCAAGGAATATTTCATTAATTCCAACCCGAATTGAAAAATAAAATGGGATTAAAAGGGTACTGCTGTCAGCAATATTCAATACAAATCGTTAAGTCAGAAATTCAAATTTCGCGCGTAGTCAGAAATGAAAGACGTGGTATACAAAATGTTACTGTCTACACCGTGGTTTAGGTATCGGTTATAAAAAATAGTATCGCCGGCTACAACGTGCGTGAAGTGTCTAAGGGTATTTAGTCTATGCAGATAATCTTCAATAATGTTAACTAGGGCAAGTGCCAAACAGCACACTGAAAGGAACAGTACAAGTATGGGTAAGTAAATTATATAGGAGATATGTCAGTGGCTATTGAAATATTTTGTATACAACCAGAAGTATTTGGAAACTGCACCGAATTATACTCCAAAATGATTATTATTTGTTTCAGAAACTCGTTCTGGAAACAGTAATACGAATACACGTGCAGCGAATTTCAGGAAGAGTGGAGAACCTATGCTCCTTTCATTAGTGGAAAAATATGCAGACATATTGGAGAATACGGAAGAAACGAGAATGGAATACATTAAGAGTGGGATGTTGGAACATCAACTCCTGGAATTCAAGGGATCACGAAGTCCTCATGGAAGTGCAAAGACTCCGATTGGATATATGTGCAATATCTGAAGTAAAAAATGGGTTCAAGCCCTGTGGACAGGAGCTTTCTGGCGCTCTAGTTCAAACAGACAAATTATATCTCCGAAAGTATTGGTTTCTCAGAGTTGAGAATTATATCAATGTATTCTTATGATAGAACTGCATCATAAAGGAAATTCAATTCAAATAATAGTTTATTTATCAAGATTAAATGAGCAATCTGAGAACTGCACCATGGAAGAAACCAAATTAAAATAGCTGAAATGAATTTGACTCTCTCTTATAGAACAGGATGAAATGTACGAGTATGAACACAGATCATATAATAAAGCTTAGATAGAATAATTATAGCATTCTGTGAAAACAGAAGTACGATTCATTATTTAAATTTAGAACTTCATCTTAGCAGAAATTGGATTCAAACATCATAGAAGAATTTAAATTCAACAAGAGTGCCAAAAATTATCAATCCAAAACCAATAGACGAATTATACCCAACAACGAACTCATCCGAGATATTCATTCCTCAATTCCAGTTTTGTTTTTAGTGGAGATATTCTGAACTCAATATTACCATTCCCATCATCATATGGATTGACCATCGGCATGAAAATATCAACCAACAAAAGTATGATAATATTCTAATTCTCATATTGATACCATTACTGGAATGAATTACAATGAGACAACGTCAAAGTTGACATTATAACAATTCATAGAATAGCCACAGAATAATTCTATCATTGAAATTTTGAAAAATCATATCTCCGAAAGTATTAGTTTGTTAGAGTTAAAAATGATATGAATGGATTCTTATGGTAAAACTGCTTATTGAAAAAAATTTAATTTGGAATTTGTTCTGTAAAAAAAAAATTTTTTTTGTTACTCCGAAACCATCTGTCCGATTTTGCCCAATAACGAACTTAGCCGAGATATTTATCCCTCAAACATACTCTGAAAATTTCAACTGTCTAGCTCATTCCGTTCGAGAGTTATCGTGCCTACGGCCGGACCGGCTGGCCGGACCGGCCGGACAGAATTAATTTCGACCACGGATTCTTGATCAGTGAGTCGAACCAAATCGTTTAAGACCATTTTCATCGAAAAATTCGAAAATTACAGACATTTGGGCAAATTGATAAGCACTCAGTTCCGAGGAACTAGAGCGCCAAAAAGAAGGGAAACGGAACAACAAAATACAGCGAGTACATACTTATCTATAGTGGAAAAGAAAGAAACGAGAGAGCCAAATCTGGGGTGGGACTTCTGATACACGAGAAATATGAGCAACACATAACGAACATAGCTTACATAAATGACCGACTTATACATGTAACATTGGAAATACAGAAGAAAAAAATTGATATTGTAAGTGTATACGCACCCGATATTGGTAAACCCAAGGTGGAACGGGAAAAGTTCTACAACCAGTTAGAAGTCATACTAAACACCATACCCCGAGAAAATAAACTCATACTAGCCGGAGACTTCAACTCTAGGATCGGAAATCAGATCATCGACGGGATTACGCAAAGATTTAATGAATCCATATCAAATGAAAATGGCGAACTTCTTCTAGGAACTTGCAGTCAATTTGAACTACAAATAAACAACACATTCTTTCCCCACAAGATCCAACACAAGATAACGTGGTCCATTTCTAGAGATCAACAGTCCACTATAGACCACATCATAACCAATAGAAACATCCACCCAACGCAGATCCTGGACGTACGATCACTCGCCTCTCCGGACGTGGGAGGTGGACACAGGCTGGTGCTATGTAAGATGAGACTAGGAGTTCAACTAATACGTAAAAAAAATGGGTTCAAGCCCTGTGGACAGGAGCTTTCTGGCGCTCTAGTTCAAACAGACAAATTATATCTCCGAAAGTATTGGTTTCTCAGAGTTGGGAATTATATCGATGTGTTCTTATCATAGAACTGCATCATAAAAGAAATTCAATTCAAATAATAGTTTATTTATCAAAATTAAATGAGCAATCTGAGAATGAGAACTGCACCATAGAAGAAATCAAATTAAAATAACTGAAATGAATTTGACTCTCTCTTATAGAACAGGATGACATGTACGAGTATGAACACAGATCATATAATAAAGCTTAGATAGAATAATTATAACATTCTGTGAAAACATAGAAGTACGATTTATTATTGAAATTTCGAAAAATCATATCTCCGAGAGTATTAGCTTGTTGGAGTTGAAAATGACATCAATGGATTTATATGTTGGAACTGCATCTTAAATTAAAATTGTTTTTGAAATTTGTTGCTTAAAAAAAAATTGTTTTTTTGTTACTCCTAAACCATCAGGCCTATTTTGCCCAATAACGAACTTAACCGAGATAGATATTCATCTCCCTAACCTACTCTGAAAATTGCAACTGCCTAGCTCATTCCGTTCGAGAGTTATTGAAGACATTTTTTTTTTAATTTTCAAAATTTTTTTTTTCACTTTGCGGTAACCTGGTCAATACAAAACTTCACATGCGTATAAAGGTCATGATTCTACAATTTGATGCTAAATTTCAGATAGATCGAGTGATCGGTTTCGGAAATATACATAAAAAATATTTTTACTAAAATTGGCCATAACTCCGAAACCGCTTTATGGATTTTGCCCATTTACGAACATGTCCGAGATATTTACGCTCCAAACCCACCTTGCAAATTTCAATCCTCTAACTCCTTTCGCTCGAGAGTTATCGTTCCTACTGCCGGCCGGCCGGACAGAATCGATTTTGACCTCGGATTCTTGATCAGTGAGCCGAACCAAATCGTTTGAAACCATTTTCAGCCAAAAATTCGAAAATTACAGACATTTGGGCAAATTGATCAGCACTCAGTTCTGAGGAACTAGAGCGCCAATACAATTAACTGACATGGGGTTCGACGTTATTCAAGTTACCCAATTAAACAAACGGGAAGCGGGTAATAAACGCGTATTTCCGTTAATGCTAGTGAAACTGCCAAAAATTGAGGCAAGCAAAGATATTTTCAATCTACAATTCTTAGGATACTTTAGAATCCAATGATCCAATGTAATGAATATTAATATTCTTTGAGGCATATAAGTCGGAACATGCTTTGAATCACTGGCAATAATAATATGTTTTCGGCAAATTCTTCAGTAGTAAGATAGGCTGAATTCCACTTACAGAGAACGGATTATCATTCCGAATTTTTTCAAACTCGAATATTCAGATATATTATAATCTTGCTTTCCCTTTGATCATTGAGACCAAATCATTAAACATCATGATAAAAATAAAATCGGTAGTGCATTTATCTCAAAAATGTATTCCTTGAGCTATACGAATCATCATTTAGGTTACGTCAGAATTGCATCACAATAAGAGAAATTTAGAATCAACTTGTGATTATCATTGCCTTCATATCCTACAAATATGACAAGGCGGTCCGTAAAATATACCATCGTGATATTATGGTATGCTTAACTTTAACATATTGAAACTATCTAAGCCTATGGCACCCTAAGATTGCTTTATCACACTTCTTATCCATTTTGTAGCAACTTTCATCACAACAATTAATTGAATAGGGTGGACAAATCTACTTAGGTTCGTCGAGTGCCATCTGCATTGGGTTGAAATAATATTGCTTGTGAACGTGTCATATTCAGATGTGAATAAACGATGGATTCACTGAAAGACATAAATGTTCTTATCGAAGACATTGGGTAACCCATGGCGGATATATGTAGATAGAACTTTTGAAGTTATAAGTTTCTTAGGCATACGTCATAACATCCGCGATTCGTATATTTCTAATATATTGAATTGTGAAATATAAAGCAGTCCATTATAGTGAGAAAAAAAATGCTCATATTTATGATGTAATTCGGAGGTATTATTTTACTAAGTGGCAAAATGAAACTGTACATTTAGAAAGTCTATCAAAAATTGTTCTTGAAATACATTTGTTTAAGATAGAAACTAACCTTCATAGAGCCTTCTTTCAACAATACGCTGCCCATATCATTGAAAACATATTACAAATCCACAGTTATATGCCCCTTCAATATTGATACAACTGTTTATTATATTCTTGATATTTTATTACTATTTATACATTTGTATACATGTAAGTATAATACTTAATAAATGTATAAAGAATAATATATAAAATATAATTATTGGATAATTGAAATATTATACCTAAGGGTATCTAATGTGGGAAAGTTGAATTGAATGTTATAATGATCTAGAGCTAGACTATAGTATAACATCTTTACCACGTTCCCACCTAAAACAGAACTGTATACTGGTAACACTTTTGACTTGGGCCTATCTAGTAAATTTAGTAGTATTCTGTGGGAGTGAAGTGCTCTGATTTTGCAACAGGAGGTCCGGTTAGGTTTCCGATATAGTCGAGTTGATGGTTTTTCATAATCCCAGAAATTAATTGTTTTCCACTATTTGAGAATTTTGTTTAATGCTCTCGACTAGGGAATCCAATCCCGCAGATGCGGGATCCCGCTGAAATTCTGCGGGATCAACGTTGCGGGATTTTCCGTGCGGGATCTGCGGGACTCAATATTAAAATTCCGTATTCGACAATGAAAACGCAAACGTCCCAGAAAAAGAAAAAGTACTTTTTCATCCGCAGTGGTTCGATGGTCTGGTCGCTCATCGAACAGAAGTCAAGGAAAAAACGTCAAACACAATCTTAACCTTACTTTAGTAAGGCCACAATCTCATATGCAGTGATTTGATCTTTGAGGAAGACTCCTGGGGCGGAGTTAGGGAAAAGGCTATAGATGGTGTTCGGGAGGTTAAAGAGTGGCTTGACTTTAACGAGCTCTCACTTAATATACAGAAAACAAAATACATAGCATTTTCAATCACAAACTACAACAGACCTAATTACAACAATTTGAACTTGGAGGGCTCTACTGATCCTATAATGGAGTGTGATAAAATCAAGTATTTGGGTGTCACTATTGATAAACATCTTAAATGGGATCAACATGTAATTGAATTGGTGAAGAAAATCCGTAGGCTTATTTACAAAATGTACCACATTCGTAAAATTCTAAATCGAGAACAACTGTTGATTGTATATAGAGCACTGGTTGAGTCGCTTATAAGGTATGGCATATTGGTATGGGGTGGCTTATATGAGAACACATTACATCAACTAAACGTAGTTCAAAATTTCATAGTGAAAGTTATGTTGAATAGAAATAAGTACTTTTCAACCAGTTTATTGTATGATGAGAACATTTTAAATGTCAGATGTCTTTATTTCCTTACCATTTCAACATTCTACTATAAAAATAGTCATTATCTCCAGCAAATGTCTCATTCTTATAACACACGGGCAAAGCATAATGTACAAGTAGTGATACCAATATTTAAAAAAGACTCATCCCAAAGATTTGTTACATATTTGGCGCCAAAAGTTTTTAATATACTGCCTCATGAGGTAAGATCGTCAAGCACTCTAAAACTGTTCTACAAAAAATGTAAAAATATATTTGTATAAATTACGATAGGTTCGGAACATTGTTATGAAACTCACTTAAGTATGTTTTTCGAGGAAACAGAGAAGCACAACGTCGACAAATGACGTGAGGATAAGACAGGAGAGAGCATTGGAACTACCAATGTCAAATGCCAGATACGGGCAAACCACAGAACTAAATAAAACTGTCAAAGTTACTAGACAGGAGAGCGTCAATCAAATGAATGATGACGTTTCTGTTTTTGACGCTGACTTAACCGAAAATGAAAACAAAGGTCAAATCGCAAACAATTCAATCAAAGAAAGCTGGACAACAGTAGTGAAGAGAAAACGTAGAAATCCAAGGATAGGCACTGGAAATATCGAAAATAATTTCACTGCAAAAGAACGAAAAGCATGGTTTTACATCAATAGAATAAACCCACATGTAACCGAAGAAAACGTGATGGAATATATTAAATCAATTTTCGAGTTATGGGCTGTTCTAGATAATTACCCCAGAAGTATTTGGAAACTGCACCGAATTATACTCCAAAATGATTATTATTTGTTTCAGAAACTAGTTTTTCAAATACTAGAAAAAGAGCTCCAAATTTCACTCAAAATGAAGAAAAAAAGCTCTTTAATATAACAAAAAAATATTTAGCAACAATAAACAACAAAAAAACTGATAAGAACAGCAATAATAAAAAAACTAAAGCTTGGATGGAGATAGCTATATCATGTAAGATCAGGCCCCTCTTCCCCACTGGGCACTATGGGCACGTGCCCAGGGCCCCGCGATCGAATGGGGCCCCCTAGTTCCTGCCAGATTACCAAAAGATAACCGATATTTAGGTATTACCGAAAAACATTAATTTTGAAAAATCTGATGATAATGACTTACTACAATACCCAATACCTGCGCTTATTATATTACCCTTAGTTTGCCGCATGCGGATAGCTATACCTTGTACAACATAGCTTGGACTTTTTGACAGATGGGTCAGTGATGGGAAACAGAAAATATCTATTGATGTAAAACATGTGTTGGCTAAATATGTGGCTGTATGTATGTTTTAAACTATTCAAAATAAATAAATTCATTCGTCAATCAATTTTATTGCACTAGACATAAAAACATTGGGTAGGTAAGAGACCATAGGTTTCAGTTTTTCTATTTAAATTTTACTTCGAAGCAATAAAAACCACTTAAGACTTCCGGAAAATGCTTGAGTCCTTAACAGGTACTTTTATGTTGTGTGTCTATTCTTATGATATTATCAATTTTTAATATTATTAAAATAAGAAAATATTGTTCGTCGTTGCAAAGTTATATCGATTTCAGATTTGACATCCGTCAAAAAGAAAGATCAAACTAATAAATAAACAGGGTATCCGTATAAGTACTCCACTCTCTCTCAAAAATGAGTTTTTCCGATATTAGTATGTTTAGGTTAATTTAAATACCTATATGTAAGTATAAGAATACAATTAAAAGAAAAATTATTAAATTAAAAAAAGAAGAATTATTTGATGCGGTGTGGTTTATGTCTTACAGAAACCTATTCGAACGTCATTCGTAATACCAAAGACAAAAAAGGGGAATTCCCGACTCCCGATCGTCGTTTGACTTGACGAACGGGGCAATTCCCTTCAATTATTTGTCTGCGATGTTGTGGCGTTTGTTTTGTTTGTAGTTGTGAGTTTGTTACTGACTGTGCTCGAGCTCTGATAAAAAAAATAGTATTGTTTGATTAAATCGTCGTTTGTCTGTTTTGTGTTAGCGAATATTTTCGTTATAAAATTAATTAAATACTGAATTATAATATAAAATGTCGAAACGGTCATATCCTAGTGGATCTGAAAAAAGGAAAAAAGCTCTACATCAGAAAGAAGTAATTGAAAAGTTACCAAAATTAACATCATATTTTACTACTACTACTGGAGAAACTTCTGTAAGTAGCAATCAACTCATAAATGTTCCACATGATGACTCAGCTCAATTACAAATTGCGGGAATTTCTAAACCTTCCAATTTTGAAAAAGAGATTGAATCAGAAAGCGACTATTCCTACGACGAAAGTGCAACGACTTCAGTGACTTCACTAAAACCGATAACTCCAACTGTGTCAATTGAACAGCAGTTTTCCAACACAGAAGAATTAATATCGCACGATCCCGCCGATTATTTTCACGAGAAGTTTGTTGAAATAAATCGCGAAATTTTAATTCGTAAGGGACCAGTATATTTTCAAAATAAAGATTCTGACTTTTCCGAGGCATCCAGAACCTACAAAGATGGTAATAAATTAGTAACGAGATATTTCAAGAAAGCATTATTTATTCGCAAATTAAAGAACAATGAAAGCGTCGAAAGAAAATGGTTGCTGTATTCGCCCTCCAAATGCTCTGTATTTTGTTTTTCATGCTGCTTATTTAACCCAACTGATGTTAATCTTTGCTCTCGTAATGGATGTAATGATTGGAAGCATATTAATCACATAATTTTAACACATGAAAATAGCCCAGCGCATAAGCAATCTATGATGACTTATCTGGCACGAAGTAAAGCGGTTGGTAGAGTAGATATAGACTTATTATCTCAACATCAAAAGGAAGTGGATTACTGGAGAAACGTACTTAAACGGATTGTAGCTGTTGTAAAATTTTTGGCATCGAGAGGGCTTCCATTTCGCGGCGACAATCAAATCCTAGGATCTCCAAACAATGGAAATTATTTGGGTTGTGTGGAATTATTGAGTGAATTTGATCCATTTCTTGCAGATCACTTAAAAAAATTTGGGAATCCTGGAAAGGGTAACATTTCTTATTTATCAGCAAATATCTGTAATGAGTTTATTGAAGTAATGGGAAAACAGGTTCTAAAAAAAATTATAAATGAAGTTAAATCAGCAAAATATTTTTCCATAAGCGTTGACAGTACGCCCGATCTGTCTCATATTGACCAGCTAACTTTCATCATTCGATACGTAAAAGACTGTGTTCCTGTTGAAAGGTTTTTGAAATTTATACCTATTAAAGAGCATAAATCTAAGTATTTAGCGGAGACCATCTTAAATTTTTTAGAGATACATGATATTCCCATAAAAGATTGCAGAGAGGCCAAAGCTACGACAATGCTTCAAATATGTCGGGAAAGTATAGTGGTCTACAAACAAGAATCAAGGAAAAATGTGAATTTGCCACCTTTATACCATGTGCAGGACATTCACTAAACTTGGTAGGTGTCCATGCTGCTGGGTGTGTACCGGAGGCATCACAGTTTTTTGAAATAGTTCAGAAAGTGTACAACTTTTTTTCGGGCTCTACCCACAGATGGAACATGTTAACAGAACATTTAGGTTCAAAAAAAGTTGTTAAGAGTCTTTCACAAACCAGATGGTCAGCCCGAGCTGATGCAGTAAGTGCTTTGCATGGGGGTTATAAAAGAATATTAGAAGCTTTAATCACCATCGCAAACGATACTGAACAGGCACGAGAAACAAGAGACGCAGCCCTTAGTCTGTCTGGAAAAATGGGAAATATAGAATTTATTATATTGACGGAAATCTGGAGCACTATATTGGAAAGAATAGACAAAACAAGTAATTATCTTCAGAAAGAAACAATAACACTGGACGTTGCAACCAATTTGTTGACTTCACTTTATGATTTTATTACTAACCTCAGGGATAAATTTGATAATTTCGAATCATCTGCCAAAGAAAATAACCCAGAATCTGACTACAAGGATCTATCTCAAAGAACAAGACATAGAAGCTCACGGCAGAGTTTTTTTGATGGCTCTGCGCCATCAGTCCAATTGAATGGAAAAGAGCGATTCAACGTAGAAACCTTTCTGCCAATAATCGATACCTTGAGTGTTCATCTAAAACAGCGACAAAGTTCATATGAGACCGTCAGTCAACGTTTTAGTTTATTTTTTCACTTAAAAACTCTGAATTCCGAAGAGATACGAAAAGGATGCAAAGAATTTTCTCAAATCTATCACGAAGATGTAAATGAAAAAGAGTTAGAAATAGAATGTCAACATTTAAAAGAATACTTAAAAAATGTTCAGAGTGAAAATGAAGCATCTAACAGTGTACAGGAAGTATATAATCTATTAAAGCAAAACAAAATTGAAGACACATTTCCTAACGTAGAAATTGCATTGAGAATATTTTTAAGCATGATGGTAACTAACTGCAGCGGAGAACGCTCCTTCTCCAAATTGAAACGAATAAAAAATGAATTAAGAAGTACAATGCTTCAAGAGAGATTAACTAGTTTGTCGCTGATGTCCATAGAATGTGATATTCTCAATACCATAGGTTTTGAAGAAGTGATTAACGATTTTGCTCATCTTAAATCTAGAAGGGTACCTTTGCAATCAACATAGAATTAATCTAAGGATTTTAAGTTAAGCGAGACAGCGAGTTATTTTAGTAGATTATTTTTTATATTTCCTATTTTTTTAGAGTTAGTAATTAAATAAAAATAAATTTAAAACCTTGTTTGTCTTTCTTTATCTATTGTAACTAAATAGTGTTTTCTCAAGGTCATAGGGGCCCCATGATCCTAATGTGCCCAGGGCCTCAAATAGTTTAAAGACGGCCCTGTGTAAGATGGCGGCCGCGAATGACGAGTCTGTTCAACGCTCCAATAAGAATGTGATTATTTCAGAAAATAAGTGCTTTGATACCTGTAGCTTCTGGAGCAGACACTGTTGCGTCATTTATGATTCTGATATCATTTATTCTATGCTCCGTAGGATCTTGGGTGTTTATTTCATTTTGAGGCTCGGTTGTTGGGTAATTTTGGGTATTTGGGCAACTGTTTGCTATGTGCCCAGCTTGTTTACACAGAAAACATTCCATTTTGTCTGTGGATAAGAATATTCGATGATTATTATCTTCGAAGGGTATTAAAATGGATGTTTGAACGTTGAAATCATCTGAGGTGGGAATCACGAACACTTGTCTCCGAAAAGACAAAATATGACCGAATTCGTCTCCAGGATTTCCTGCTTTTAAAAACGAAATGGGTGAGCTAAGCTGTAAACCAAGATCTCGTAATGCGGTTTCTACTAGTTCATGTGGAATAGATGGACTTACATTGGATATAACGATACGCTTAGCAGGTGTGACTAATCTTCTTATGACATGATTCTCATTTTGAACGTTGATTGTGGGATGTTTCGATATTAATTCATCGACTAAGCCAGTATTACTGAGGTAAACGCAAATTCTATTGTTCGATATTCTGGACATGAAGCATATATTTTTAGGTCCTATTAATTTTCCTATAGCTTGAGCGTAATCCATCAATTTTAAATCGTTAGAAGCATGGAAAAGAATCGCTTGTTCTTTCTTTGGGAAAGACGACTTGGGATTAGATTTAACTGCTGAGACGTAAGATGAGGTTGGTTTAACTGTATTTGAACTTTGATTCGACATATTGGTGGTATGACTGCCCTTGTAGTCAAAGGCAGTTGCTGCCGGAGGTTGGCTAATGTTGTAGGTAAATAATATTATTCCAAGTAGTTAGCAACCACAATAAAGGCATGATGTTTTTCTGGTTGCCTATGTAAAATTCAAGTGGCGCAGCCACCTGTTGCGGTGATAACTTATCTCTTTGCTCTGTGGTTTGCCCGTATCTGGCATTTGACATTGGTAGTTCCAATGCTCTCTCCTGTCTTATCCTCACGTCATTTGTCGACGTTGTGCTTCTCTGTTTCCTCGATTGTTCTGTTTCACTGTTTACCTTTTTTGTCATAATGTTATCTATTTTTTTGTTGACGTTGTTACCTTTGTTGCTTTCTAGGAACTTAATTCTATCTTCTAATAGACCTTTATTTTCCATGAGAATCCTATTCTTCTCTTTGATCTCAGATATTAACTCTTTCAGGTACGCGTTTTCGACTCCCAACACTTTGAGTTGAATTTCTTGATCCATTTCTTCACTTCGATGTTTCTCGTTTCTACTTTCATGTTTACACTTCGTAGATTTTATTGAAGCCGCTTTTGTTAAACATGATGGATGGAAATTCTCCGAACATTTTATGCACTTTGATAATTCCATTACTATATCTTTATTGCAATAAAAGCACTTATTTTCTGAAATAATCACATTCTTATTGGAGCGTTGAACAGACTCGTCATTCGCGGCCGCCATCTTACATGATATAGCTATCTCCATCCAAGCTTTAGTTTTTTTATTATTGCTGTTCTTATCAGTTTTTTCGTTGTTTATTGTTGCTAAATATTTTTTTGTTATATTAAAGAGCTTTTTTTCTTCATTTTGAGTGAAATTTGGAGCTCTTTTTCTAGTATTTGAAAAACTAGTTTCTGAAACAAATAATAATCATTTTGGAGTATAATTCGGTGCAGTTTCCAAATACTTCTGGGGTAATTATCTAGAACAGCCCATAACTCGAAAATTGATTTAATATATTCCATCACGTTTTCTTCGGTTACATGTGGGTTTATTCTATTGATGTAAAACCATGCTTTTCGTTCTTTTGCAGTGAAATTATTTTCGATATTTCCAGTGCCTATCCTTGGATTTCTACGTTTTCTCTTCACTACTGTTGTCCAGCTTTCTTTGATTGAATTGTTTGCGATTTGACCTTTGTTTTCATTTTCGGTTAAGTCAGCGTCAAAAACAGAAACGTCATCATTCATTTGATTGACGCTCTCCTGTCTAGTAACTTTGACAGTTTTATTTAGTTCTGTGGTTTGCCCGTATCTGGCATTTGACATTGGTAGTTCCAATGCTCTCTCCTGTCTTATCCTCACGTCATTTGTCGACGTTGTGCTTCTCTGTTTCCTCGAAAAACATACTTAAGTGAGTTTCATAACAATGTTCCGAACCTATCGTAATTTATACAAATATATTTTTACATTTTTTGTAGAACAGTTTTAGAGTGCTTGACGATCTTACCTCATGAGGCAGTATATTAAAAACTTTTGGCGCCAAATATGTAACAAATCTTTGGGATGAGTCTTTTTTAAATATTGGTATCACTACTTGTACATTATGCTTTGCCCGTGTGTTATAAGAATGAGACATTTGCTGGAGATAATGACTATTTTTATAGTAGAATGTTGAAATGGTAAGGAAATAAAGACATCTGACATTTAAAATGTTCTCATCATACAATAAACTGGTTGAAAAGTACTTATTTCTATTCAACATAACTTTCACTATGTAATTTTGAACTACGTTTAGTTGATGTAATGTGTTCTCATATAAGCCACCCCATACCAATATGCCATACCTTATAAGCGACTCAACTAGTGCTCTATATACAATCAACAGTTGTTCTCGATTTAGAATTTTACGAATGTGGTACATTTTGTAAATAAGCCTACGGATTTTCTTCACCAATTCAATTACATGTTGATCCCATTTAAGATGTTTATCAATAGTGACACCCAAATACTTGATTTTTTCACACTCCATTATAGGATCAGTAGAGCCCTCCAAGTTCAAATTGTTGTAATTAGGTCTGTTGTAGTTTGTGATTGAAAATGCTATGTATTTTGTTTTCTGTATATTAAGTGAGAGCTCGTTAAAGTCAAGCCACTCTTTAACCTCCCGAACACCATCTATAGCCTTTTCCCTAACTCCGCCCCAGGAGTCTTCCTCAAAGATCAAATCACTGCATATGAGATTGTGGCTTTACTTAAGTAAGGTTAAGATTGTGATTGACGTTGTTTCCTTGACTTCTGTTCGATGAGCGACCAGACCATCGAACCACTGCGGATGAAAAAGTACTTTTTCTTTTTCTGGGACGTTTGCGTTTTCATTGTCGAATACGGAATTTTAATATTGAGTCCCGCAGATCCCGCACGGAAAATCCCGCAACGTTGATCCCGCAGAATTTCAGCGGGATCCCGCATCTGCGGGATTGGATTCCCTAGTCGAGAGCATTAAACAAAATTCTCAAATAGTGGAAAACAATTAATTTCTGGGATTATGAAAAACCATCAACTCGACTATATCGGAAACCTAACCGGACCTCCTGTTGCAAAATCAGAGCACTTCACTCCCACAGAATACTACTAAATTTACTAGATAGGCCCAAGACAAAAGTGTTACCAGTATACAGTTCTGTTTTAGGTGGGAACGTGGTAAAGATGTTATACTATAGTCTAGCTCTAGATCATTATAACATTCAATTCAACTTTCCCACATTAGATACCCTTAGGCATAATATTTCAATTATCCAATAATTATATTTTATATATTATTCTTTATACATTTATTAAGTATTATACTTACATGTATACAAATGTATAAATAGTAATAAAATATCAAGAATATAATAAACAGTTGTATCAATATTGAAGGGGCATATAACTGTGGATTTGTAATATGTTTTCAATGATATGGGCAGCGTATTGTTGAAAGAAGGCTCTATGAAGGTTAGTTTCTATCTTAAACAAATGTATTTCAAGAACAATTTTTGATAGACTTTCTAAATGTACAGTTTCATTTTGCCACTTTGTAAAATAATACCTCCGAATTACATCATAAATATGAGCATTTTTTTTCTCACTATAATGGACTGCTTTATATTTCACAATTCAATATATTAGAAATATACGAATCGCGGATGTTATGACGTATGCCTAAGAAACTTATAACTTCAAAAGTTCTATCTACATATATCCGCCATGGGTTACCCAATGTCTTCGATAAGAACATTTATGTCTTTCAGTGAATCCATCGTTTATTCACATCTGAATATGACACGTTCACAAGCAATATTATTTCAACCCAATGCAGATGGCACTCGACGAACCTAAGTAGATTTGTCCACCCTATTCAATTAATTGTTGTGATGAAAGTTGCTACAAAATGGATAAGAAGTGTGATAAAGCAATCTTAGGGTGCCATAGGCTTAGATAGTTTCAATATGTTAAAGTTAAGCATACCATAATATCACGATGGTATATTTTACGGACCGCCTTGTCATATTTGTAGGATATGAAGGCAATGATAATCACAAGTTGATTCTAAATTTCTCTTATTGTGATGCAATTCTGACGTAACCTAAATGATGATTCGTATAGCTCAAGGAATACATTTTTGAGATAAATGCACTACCGATTTTATTTTTATCATGATGTTTAATGATTTGGTCTCAATGATCAAAGGGAAAGCAAGATTATAATATATCTGAATATTCGAGTTTGAAAAAATTCGGAATGATAATCCTTTCTCTGTAAGTGGAATTCAGCCAATCTTACTACTGAAGAATTTGCCGAAAACATATTATTATTGCCAGTGATTCAAAGCATGTTCCGACTTATATGCCTCAAAGAATATTAATATTCATTACATTGGATCATTGGATTCTAAAGTATCCTAAGAATTGTAGATTGAAAATATCTTTGCTTGCCTCAATTTTTGGCAGTTTCACTAGCATTAACGGAAATACGCGTTTATTACCCGCTTCCCGTTTGTTTAATTGGGTAACTTGAATAACGTCGAACCCCATGTCAGTTAATTGTATTGGCGCTCTAGTTCCTCAGAACTGAGTGCTGATCAATTTGCCCAAATGTCTGTAATTTTCGAATTTTTGGCTGAAAATGGTTTCAAACGATTTGGTTCGGCTCACTGATCAAGAATCCGAGGTCAAAATCGATTCTGTCCGGCCGGCCGGCCGTAGGAACGATAACTCTCGAGCGAAAGGAGTTAGAGGATTGAAATTTGCAAGGTGGGTTTGGAGCGAAAATATCTCGGACATGTTCGTAAATGGGCGAAATCCATAAAGCGGTTTCGGAGTTATGGCCAATTTTAGTAAAAATATTTTTTATGTATATTTCCGAAACCGATCACTCGATCTATCTGAAATTTAGCATCAAATTGTAGAATCATGACCTTTATACGCATGTGAAGTTTTGTATTGACCAGGTTACCGCAAAGTGAAAAAAAAAATTTTGAAAATTAAAAAAAAAATGTCTTCAATAACTCTCGAACGGAATGAGCTAGGCAGTTGCAATTTTCAGAGTAGGTTAGGGAGATGAATATCTCGGTTAAGTTCGTTATTGGGCAAAATAGGCCTGATGGTTTAGGAGTAACAAAAAAACAATTTTTTTTTAAGCAATAAATTTCAAAAACAATTTTAATTTAAGATGCAGTTCCAACATATAAATCCATTGATGTCATTTTCAACTCCAACAAGCTAATACTCTCGGAGATATGATTTTTCGAAATTTCAATAATAAATCGTACTTCTATGTTTTCACAGAATGTTATAATTATTCTATCTAAGCTTTATTATATGATCTGTGTTCATACTCGTACATGTCATCCTGTTCTATAAGAGAGAGTCAAATTCATTTCAGTTATTTTAATTTGATTTCTTCTATGGTGCAGTTCTCATTCTCAGATTGCTCATTTAATTTTGATAAATAAACTATTATTTGAATTGAATTTCTTTTATGATGCAGTTCTATGATAAGAACACATCGATATAATTCCCAACTCTGAGAAACCAATACTTTCGGAGATATAATTTGTCTGTTTGAACTAGAGCGCCAGAAAGCTCCTGTCCACAGGGCTTGAACCCATTTTTTTTACGTATTAGTTGAACTCCTAGTCTCATCTTACATAGCACCAGCCTGTGTCCACCTCCCACGTCCGGAGAGGCGAGTGATCGTACGTCCAGGATCTGCGTTGGGTGGATGTTTCTATTGGTTATGATGTGGTCTATAGTGGACTGTTGATCTCTAGAAATGGACCACGTTATCTTGTGTTGGATCTTGTGGGGAAAGAATGTGTTGTTTATTTGTAGTTCAAATTGACTGCAAGTTCCTAGAAGAAGTTCGCCATTTTCATTTGATATGGATTCATTAAATCTTTGCGTAATCCCGTCGATGATCTGATTTCCGATCCTAGAGTTGAAGTCTCCGGCTAGTATGAGTTTATTTTCTCGGGGTATGGTGTTTAGTATGACTTCTAACTGGTTGTAGAACTTTTCCCGTTCCACCTTGGGTTTACCAATATCGGGTGCGTATACACTTACAATATCAATTTTTTTCTTCTGTATTTCCAATGTTACATGTATAAGTCGGTCATTTATGTAAGCTATGTTCGTTATGTGTTGCTCATATTTCTCGTGTATCAGAAGTCCCACCCCAGATTTGGCTCTCTCGTTTCTTTCTTTTCCACTATAGATAAGTATGTACTCGCTGTATTTTGTTGTTCCGTTTCCCTTCTTTTTGGCGCTCTAGTTCCTCGGAACTGAGTGCTTATCAATTTGCCCAAATGTCTGTAATTTTCGAATTTTTCGATGAAAATGGTCTTAAACGATTTGGTTCGACTCACTGATCAAGAATCCGTGGTCGAAATTAATTCTGTCCGGCCGGACCGGCCGGCCGGACCGGCCGGCCGTAGGCACGATAACTCTCGAACGGAATGAGCTAGACAGTTGAAATTTTCAGAGTATGTTTGAGGGATAAATATCTCGGCTAAGTTCGTTATTGGGCAAAATCGGACAGATGGTTTCGGAGTAACAAAAGAAAATTTTTTTTTACAGAACAAATTCCAAATTAAATTTTTTTCAATAAGCAGTTTTACCATAAGAATCCATTCATATCATTTTTAACTCTAACAAACTAATACTTTCGGAGATATGATTTTTCAAAATTTCAATGATAGAATTATTCTGTGGCTATTCTATGAATTGTTATGATGTCAACTTTGACGTTGTCTCATTGTAATTCATTCCAGTAATGGTATCAATATGAGAATTAGAATATTATCATACTTTTGTTGGTTGATATTTTCATGCCGATGGTCAATCCATATGATGATGGGAATGGTAATATTGAGTTCAGAATATCTCCACTAAAAACAAAACTGGAATTGAGGAATGAATATCTCGGATGAGTTCGTTGTTGGGTAGAATTCGTCTATTGGTTTTGGATTGATAATTTTTGGCACTCTTGTTGAATTTAAATTCTTCTATGATGTTTGAATCCAATTTCTGCTAAGTTGAAGTTCTAAATTTAAATAATGAATCGTACTTCTGTTTTCACAGAATGCTATAATTATTCTATCTAAGCTTTATTATATGATCTGTGTTCATACTCGTACATTTCATCCTGTTCTATAAGAGAGAGTCAAATTCATTTCAGCTATTTTAATTTGGTTTCTTCCATGGTGCAGTTCTCAGATTGCTCATTTAATCTTGATAAATAAACTATTATTTGAATTGAATTTCCTTTATGATGCAGTTCTATCATAAGAATACATTGATATAATTCTCAACTCTGAGAAACCAATACTTTCGGAGATATAATTTGTCTGTTTGAACTAGAGCGCCAGAAAGCTCCTGTCCACAGGGCTTGAACCCATTTTTTACTTCAGATATTGCACATATATCCAATCGGAGTCTTTGCACTTCCATGAGGACTTCGTGATCCCTTGAATTCCAGGAGTTGATGTTCCAACATCCCACTCTTAATGTATTCCATTCTCGTTTCTTCCGTATTCTCCAATATGTCTGCATATTTTTCCACTAATGAAAGGAGCATAGGTTCTCCACTCTTCCTGAAATTCGCTGCACGTGTATTCGTATTACTGTTTCCAGAACGAGTTTCTGAAACAAATAATAATCATTTTGGAGTATAATTCGGTGCAGTTTCCAAATACTTCTGGTTGTATACAAAATATTTCAATAGCCACTGACATATCTCCTATATAATTTACTTACCCATACTTGTACTGTTCCTTTCAGTGTGCTGTTTGGCACTTGCCCTAGTTAACATTATTGAAGATTATCTGCATAGACTAAATACCCTTAGACACTTCACGCACGTTGTAGCCGGCGATACTATTTTTTATAACCGATACCTAAACCACGGTGTAGACAGTAACATTTTGTATACCACGTCTTTCATTTCTGACTACGCGCGAAATTTGAATTTCTGACTTAACGATTTGTATTGAATATTGCTGACAGCAGTACCCTTTTAATCCCATTTTATTTTTCAATTCGGGTTGGAATTAATGAAATATTCCTTGAAAATGTAAAGACAACCCGAATTAAAAAATTAAATGAGATTAAACAGTTAGTGCTGTCAGCATATGGGTTAAAATAGTCAGTACATGTGTATAGTTTAGGTAGAATTAAGGAAAAATGGTTGATAATTTTTTCCTAAAGTGCTTTAATGAAACATATATACAGAATTCACAATAGTGGTATTCTTTTTACCTTGTTGCATCTCAATAGATACATAGAATCTTGGTTCTTGCCTTCTAACTACTGAGTCAGAACTGAGAATCTCAGTTAATCTCAGCTGAAATTGGTAAAAAGAATACCACTAATTTGATTACATATACCATACATGATAATATTTTAATGAAAATTATAATAATTAATTAATATTAATGAAAAAAACAGATTAACAATTATATAAAATATAATAATAATAAGTATTAGATAAGGATATATTTACACATTTATACAAAAAGAATTTTCTCATTTTTTTTTCAACCTTGATGTCCTAATTTTATTTGCTTGAAGCTTGACAGGATTGTTACCATTGTATAATTTCATTTAACCACTTATTATATTATTCACATTTTGACACCACACTGAGAAAAAAGTTACAAGTAACTTTTTTCACTTGACTACGTTTTACTTGAGATAAATAAATTTTTATCAGCGATAAGCGAACATCTATTTGCTGTAGATAATCATATATTTATCGTTAACAGACACGTTCACCTAGAAATTGACAATTGTTAGAAGTAACTGTTTTACTTAATACCACTTAAAAGGTTATTGAATCCGAATAGCGCTGTTATTTAAATTTTGTTTGCTAATCATAAATAATCTGCGGTTACAAGCCAAGCTTTCAATTCACTTATCACAAGTTACTTTTTCGCTTAAGCATTTTCATTAGCTGCGAATAACAAAGTTATTTGACATATTCAAACATCGACTTGGGGAAGGTACGTGTGTTTATTATAATAAGTGTAAAAAATATTCGTAAAGTAACCGATTTGAGCCGAAGAGCACCCGATCTCGTTGATCCTTTGAAGATAGCCGTTAGATGTTACATCTGGTCAGAATTCAGAGCGTAAAGGTCAAAGGAATCATCATCAATAAAGAATGGTTGAATTCGCACCCCGCCGGTATCGTCGAGTTGTGTTTCACTGATTACGAGAGTTAATCGAGATATTCCTTCGAACAGAGTCTGCGGTTTCATTTATACGTTTAGTGTAAAATTTCTCCACTTTTACTTGTGCATGTTTATTGTATTTTCCTGAAATGGATTACGAAGATATCTTCCAGCAATGGGGGTTCGAATATTACGTGGAATATTTAGAGGTAAGTCAAACCTTTCAGTGTTTTAGTACAATGTTCAATTATATATGCAAATTAAATGGTTTTTTTCTGGGATTTCTCTCACAAACTCTGAAAAATATCTGTTAAATAAAAATGTATTATTTTGTGAATTGCTTCTGCGTAATAAACACAAGATATTTGTCAGAAGCAATAAATCGAACAATGTTGCCTAACAAACAATAATGACACAACATCAACGATAAAACAACTAAATTTCGTAACGTTTCGGAGTCTAAATCATACTCTTTCGTCAGACGTACTTAACGAAAATCTTCAGAATTATTTTTTGTTCATGTAGCTATTCTGAAATTCGAGAATTGTCCAAGTAAATTTCGTAACGTTTCTAAGTCTAAATCAGAGTTCTTCGTCTCGAATTTCAGAATTGCTACATCAACAAAAAATAATTCTGAAGGTTTTCGTTAAGTGTCTGACGAAGGACTCTGATTTGACTCCGAAACGTTAGGAAATTTAGTTGTTTAATCGTTGATGTTGTGTCGTTATTGTTTGTTATTGCAAAATTTTTATTTAACAGATATTATTCAGAGTTTGGGAGAGAAAACCCAGAAATAAACCATTCAATATGCATTTATATATGAACATTGTACTAAAAAACTGAAAGGTTTGACTTACCTCTAAATTTTTGACAATGTGTACTTGCGCTAAGTAAAAGTGTCTCTTTAACGTAAACAAAATATGTAATTGCCAACACAAACTTTTTATTTGATCTAAGTGAAAAAGTTACTTGTAACAGAGACAGAGGTTCTTACTAACAGCAGTAACAAAAATACTTGCGATATGAAAACATTATGATAAGGGTACGTTCAAACGTTACTTACACCGAATAGCATTTTTAGTTCTGGTGTTTAGCTGGATTTTCTATCAAGTTACACATGCTACTTGGATCAAGTCAATAAAGTCAGTTATTCTGAATAAAAACGAAATACTTACTACAATTAACTTTGCTAGCTTGTGATAGGCTACTTTTTATCGGATAACACGCGAACTTGTTGCAACTAAAAAAAGTTATTTGTGCCTATAGCAAGTCACAATTTTCATTTGTTGTAATTAAAGTTTTTTCTCAGTGCAGTAATTTATAATTGTTTTTGCACTTATATTAGTGATCGATTCAATTATTTCAAGCCTATGTGACGATTCTTGGCATGTTAAAAAATCTACAATAGTGAACTTATGGGTTGCGTTCAGAATCAACGTCGGATGCGTCCGACGTAGAGCGCGATTGGTTGTTTTCTGTGGTTAGTCATTGTGTAGTTTCACCCGACGTCGATTCCGAACGGGTTGGGTGCGTACCCATACTTGTATTGTATCTTCTCTATGTTGTAGCCAGAAATAAAAAGCAACATTCACGTCAGAAAGAAATGTTTTGATTAAAACAGGAATCAATTAATTAATAAATAATAGAGAGATATTCACACATTTTCATTTCATTTTCTCATTCTCCACAACGAGCATCGGCAGACCCCCGACACACTACCATTGTGGAGACTTAGGCTCAGCAGTTATGCTATGTGCCAAAAATCCAGTAAGAAATATTTGCATGTGTGAAGTCTTCAAGTGATCCTTGGTGTCCCTGGGACCTGTGGTAGTCTCGGGTAAACCGATCACCAAGGATTGGCACGTGCACACAACAGTCACAACACTGACTCTATTTTATCCGGGTAATACTTCAAAAATAGCACAGAAAAAACTTTTCACAAATATATTTTGAGAGTCTTGCGTTTCCTTATTAAATATTTTAAAACTTATACTAGGTTTTGAGTTCCAAACCAGGACGCGGGGAGCTGTACCCTTCCGGCTGTGACAACCATTTTGGAACTAGAAAAATCATGATGAGATATTCACACATATTAGAGATATATTGGAGGGTCGGCAGTAATAGGTTTGTTCCAAGAACGGCCGAAACCGTACAGTGTATGGTCCACGGACTGCGCGGTGGTGTAAAAGGAAGGCTATTACACTACCGGAAGGCTATTACACAAATGTGAGCATAGAATATGTTAAAGCATTAACGGATGTTAATGCTTTAACATATTCTATGCTCACATTTGTGTCTCTTCTTCGGGCCTCCATTTTACAATCCAGTACCGAATTTCTGCTTGATCAACTCAGTATGAGGTGTGAAACATACGAGCGAAAGCTCCAGACTTCAAGTTGGTGCAATTTTAAAAATCTTTAATTTTATTTGTCATCATATAGTAGCCATAATGAATATTATTGATTACTAATGACAAGCTATAAAGTTTGTAATTATATATTCTCCAAAGTCTTACATTAAAAGAAGAGTAGTGCGGTTTTAAACAAGAGCAATGAGTCTTTACATGAAATGGGGGTGAGAGAACACTTTTTATGAATGTACTTCCCGCACAATTACTCGGTAAGCGATGAGTAGTCCAATACACTATCACTAGGTGATTAGACGCACTTTGCCTAATAGAAGACAATCCGGGATCCGGGTGACGAATATCACAGGAGTTCCACTTTCCACTGGGGATGCACCTTGATAAAGGCGAACAATGATCGTCGCGGCGAAGCACCAAGACGTGATTATGTCCCTCAAAGTTGAACTTTACTGTGAACCGTTCTGGAGGTCCTGGTTGCCAGATGCCTCAGATAAGCGTTCCGCTGGGGATGCACTTATTGGTTTACACAGTAAGTTTGAAATATATGATGGATAATCAACGTTTCGCACTTATATATCGTAGGAACACAGTTCATAAAACGATTGAACAATAAACTCCCAATCTATTACTTATAGAGATTGGTAGCGCCCCTATGGGTGTTGTATACGAGCGCGTATCGCTGTCGCCCTGTCGGTGAGTTTGGTCGAGCTACGCGGGATGCCGTTCGCTGGCTGCGTCTAGCTGTTGAGATTCCTGCTGCATACGCGGGATGGTATTGCTGGGTGCCGTTCGCGATTGTAGGCGCTGGCTGCGTCTTGTTGTTGAGATTACTGCTACAGGCTCCCCCTCTGGCTGCGAAGACATCTCGGCGAGTTAGCCAGGATTATCTTCATCCTTCTTCTTGGGTCGACCTCTTCTTCGGATGGGGTGAGTGGGCGATTCTTTGTTCTCGAGTCCTCTGCATGGGGTTAAGTCGGAAGCGTGGTATACACCGATGACTTCATCTTTGTTTTCTTGACTTGTGATGACATATGATGTAGGATTTTTTATAAAATGAGCTGTTAAATAACTAAAATAAACACAAAATTACCTTCAACCCCCCCCCCAGCCTTCTTTAATTACTTTTTGTCTGTCGTGGATTTATGCCGAAGCTTCATACCAAATACATCCTCCCCTGGGGGTGATCTTTTTTTATTAGTGTATACCTTTTTGTGTGTTGCCAAATATGGCGTAAATAATTTCTTGTCTCGATTACTTTTCGCCTGTTGCAATAATCCTTGCACAGATTCTAACATAACAGCGTCAGAGTTACTCACTGATGGTCCTGGTGCAGATTCCAACACAACAGTGTCCGAATCAATCTCCGTGGCAGTATTCTTATGTTTTGTTATTGTGGGTGTATTCGGAGCACTATTTGTTTTAACATCTTCTTCACAGTTTTCTAGTTCCTCCAAGGTATACACCCTTCGTCCCACCACCAGTCTATTATTCCTTATATATGACTTTTCAGATGTACCCGCTCTGGCTTTTATCAGGAAGGGTAACAACCTCTTATTTTCCTGACGCTGCTGTATAGTTAAATCATTAGTAATGGATATTTCAGTACCTTTCAATTTTTTAACATGTTCAAAGATAAGTTTTTTACATCGATGTGACACAAATTCCACCTTCACTGGACTGCCTTCCTGATTACCCAATGTATAGAGGTCACTAATTTCAGATAATTCAACTCGCACTCCCAACAAACGATATATTTCCCGACAGAGAAACTCCGCAGTTATATTGGAGCCTATTTTCAGGCCAAAAATCACAATATTATTCTTGTTACACCAGCGTTCTGTTTTTTCGAGCCTTTCTTTCAAGTCTTTGTTTTCTCTCTCTAGTAGCCCATTCTTATTCCTCAGTGCCTGAACCTCCAACAATAATCTCGCCTCCGACGCAGATATTGAATTTTTTAACTCCCTCCTGGTATCCTGGATCTCCTCCAACAGACGCCTCAAAGTAACCTCAACCTCTCCATCTGTCATCCTCAATCAGATATGCTATGGTATGGTACCCTTTAGAATTTTTCTTCAATGTGTTCTTTCAATGTGTTCTGTTTCATATCACAACTCAATATTTATTTCATGTGCTTGTTCTTGCAATCAATTCACCCTTCAATGTCAATATTTTTATTCTAATTTCTTTCTCTTCTTCTGCCATTTGCATCATTGTATCTAATTCATGCTCGATTAGTTTAAACCTTCGCTCTTCTACCACTCTGGCAATTTTTCTATTAAGCTCTGCCTTTTTCAAATTATCCTTAATTCGTTCCAATGTTTTGTTGTGGCTTTCCTCAATAATATTAATTTTTTCTTGAATAAGCGCTTGTTGACCAGATTTTGATAATGTTCTAAATGTATCATCTATTACAACGGCCTATTAATCAAACCACTTTTCTGATTAAAACATCTTTAATGTTTTACATAAAATGCGCTTTATACAGTTCCAATTCAATTCCTTCTCGAATTGACCAATTTTAATCTAATGCTAACTGCTGACTGAAAACCTTCCGTCTTCCGTCCGCTCTCTCCGCGGATCTCTTCATTCGTCAGCACTTATTCGTGCTCTCATATAAACACAACACAAGAGGTTACTGATTACTCCCAATTGATAATATTGGTATTCTTTCCTTTGGTACATTTTGGAAACACGAATGCGTGCACCAATTAATTACAATCATGTTAACAAACAAATTATCAACCTTACAACCAATCCTTAATATTAGTTAATACCAACAATACAACATTCATAATGATATAATATACAGGGGGTCCAATAATATAATATTCATAACATTCGGCCATCCTGTTTTTCTGTGCGTCCTCGCCAGTTTATGATCAGACGGGTTTTTATTTCTTCTTAGTTCTGAAATCAGAAAACTTTCTGTAAAAGTTCATATATTTTTTTTGTTGTTTTTTTTTTCTTGTTATATTAATATTTTTTATCAACCAATCAATCACAAATACTATATTCCATAGAGTAATAATAAGTGGGAATATTATGTTATGATGTTCCATATTTTATTCAATCTTTTGTTTTGTATGGTATTCCATTTTTGTAAAATATGAATATGGAAAAAAGTTTCTTGCGAAACAAGATTCAGGTTCCTACCCCTAGTCATAGAGGAATACCACCAAAATTAGTTTTGAATGCCTTCTCGCCCGCATAAAATATCTGCTTGATATCATTCTTGTCAGTTTTTTTTTAATCAAAAACTGCTTTTCGGGCGTCATCTTTATTATTATTGTATGGTAATCCATTTTTATTATTGCATGGTATTCCATTTTTATTAATGTATGGTATTCCATTTCTATTATTGTATGGTATTCCATTTTTATTATGTTTTCATAACTTGTTTTATGGTATTCCATAATATTTTTCTTTTTGTTGTTTTTTTTTTGTGACTAATAGATCAATTAACTCGTCGATACTATTTACCTCATCATCGGAAGTGAATTGGATTCACTTCATGTGCCAGATTTAAATTCGCTTATTGCGTCTGCAGCTACCACTGCAGAATATCGTTGGTAACCTTTCATGCCTTTAAGGACGACCATTTCGTATCGATCGTTTCTTAGAACTTTTGATACTTTATAAGGCCCTCCATATTTTATTCCAGTCTTACGACCGAAATCCTTGGTATCTTTTTTAGCTCCTCGCCAAAGAACCAAACTGCCTATGTTTTATTTCGTGTTTTCTTTCCGTTTCTTATCAAACTGCTTTTTCATTGTTTTACTTTGTTTATCCATTTTTTTTTGCTTAGCATTTTCTGCGATTTTTTGCCTATTCTCGGAAATATATGTCTTTTTGACCTAAATTTCCAAAACGATCTTTATAGAAGCCAAACATTAATGTACATATTTAGGGGATACCCTGTGCTTTCATTGATTGTGTTATTCATTCCCCAGGCCACATATGGCAGTTTATCCATCTATTCATTTTCGTTGTCTATGCTTGTATTTATACCGTCTAAAAGAGTACGATTAAGCTACAGCATTTGAGACTAAATTAATTTTTATTTTCGTTGCAAAACTCTTTAAATGTTTTAGATTTAAATGCCTTGCCACCATCTGCGATAATTCGTTTTGGTGTTCCAAACATACTATACAAATCCTTCAAACAATAAATTTGAGTTGGTCTTGTAAACAAGTACATATTTAGAAAATGAATCGATGATCATAAAAACTTATCCGTAATTTTTGTTTGTTTTACCTAGGTCCTAGGTGATCAATATGCCTTGTACAAAGGAGTTCCTTTGCTTTAGGTATAGGATGAAGAAAACCTTCTTTTTTTTCCATATTGACTTTTCTTATATGCACAATCAATACATGCATTAAAATATTTCTTTATAAATCTTGTCATTTTTGCAAACCAAAATTTACTTTTTATTGAGGTTTCACATCGTTTTAGGCCTATATGTGACCTATTTCGTCGTGATATTTTCTCATAATATTAAATCTGCATATTTTCGGAATTACCAGTCTCAATTCATCATTCAAAATTTTCCTGTAAACCCTATCGTTTTTTAGACAATATGTCAGTTTCATGTTTTTGTCGGTAGTTCCTGATTTTAATTTTTCACGAATTATTCGAATTCGTTCGTCTTGCATATGTCGTCAACTTCTATTCTTAAAATATTTTCTGCGTTCCTACTACGAGCATCGACAGGTGCCATTTTACTACCTGGACGATGTTCAATTTCAAAATCGTAATCTAGAATAGCTAACCACCACAGTGCTATTCTGGGCACTAATTCCTTTTTTATAAATGTACTTCGAACTGCACTGCAATCCGTTAGTTTTTTAAAATGAGTACCATGAAGGTAAATTCTAAATCTTTTTATAGATTCAATTACAGCTAAAGTTTCCAACTCATATGAATGGTAAAAGGACTCATCCACGGTTGTTGCTCTGCTATAATAAGCCACTGATTTTTTAATCCACTATTTGATTCTTGAAAAAGAATAGCACCAATACCATTTGAGCTGGCATCAGTATGTAGTTCCTTTTTTTTTATGAACCCGAATTGAAAATGTTTAAAACAGGCTCATTAGTCAAGATTGATTTTATTTTTGAAACTGTCATATTTTGATCTTTTCCCCATTCCTATTTTACGTCTTTCCTAAGTAATTTTGTTCGAGGTGCAACTATTTCAGCATGATTTTTAATATATTTCCTGAAATACGAACTTAGACCTAAAAACTCCTTACTTCATGAACATTTGTAGGATTTTTGAAAGTTTGAATAGCTTTTACTTTCTTTGAACCAGGTTTGATTTCATTCTCACTAATTTCGTACCCCAGCAAATTCATTTCAGTTTTGAAAAAATAGCATTTTTCTAAATTTAATTCTAAATTATTATCATCGCAAATTTTTAAATAGTGTTAAGTTTTTTCATTCCTTCAGTTATTGATTTTGAACGGGATCAAAATGTCATCGAGATAAACCAATATTTCCACATGGCGTTAGAGGGCCCATAAGATTATTTATGAACCTTTGAAAAGCTGATGGTGCATTACATAGTCCAAATGGTAAACGAAGACGCTCATATTGCCCATCTGAAGTAATAAATGCAGTTTTATCTATCGAATCTTTTGCTAATAGGATTTGGTAATAACCTTGCTTCATATCTAGGCTACAAAAATATTTGTTGCCGCCTAGTTTGTTGATAAGATCTTCAATATTTGGTAATGGGTATCTATCTTTCACAGTAATGGCATTTAGTTTTCTATAATCGATACAATGTCTGTATAATACCTGCGCTAAATAATTCATTTACTAGTTCGCGCATTATTGTTTTTCCTTTTTCTGATAATCTAGTTTTTAGTATATTGTTTGTTTCTCTCAGTATTGTTTATTGTGCTCAGTTCAGCAGGAGATTGTCAAAGCATGATTGTTTCAAATTTAATAATTGAAGCAATTTATTCAAATTTTCTTCAGTCATATCACCGTGGTTTACTACAGCAGATTCAATTCTCTTTAAACATTTGACATTACGCTTATTTTTACACTTTGATGAAGTCACATGATTGTGCTTTATTTCCAACACCATGTCCTGTTGATTTAATATAGGTTGTCCTCTAATAATATCAATATCACTCATTGGTGTATTAACTACTAGTATTTCGATATGGAACTCCATTTCATTTATTAAAATATCTGTTTTAATTATATCTTTTGGAACCACGAATGATTCACCAAAACCTTTAATAACCGTGTTAGAGGGCACTCATTGTAAGTGTGTTTTATTTAAGACCTTCATATTTGCAACATTTACTGAACTTCCTGTATCTAAATACCCTCTAAACGGAATATTATTTATTATGACAGTCAGTTTATATAAGTCATTCAGTACTTGCCCTTAAGTGTAAACTTCCTCTACTTTCTGTTTCTTAAACCAACAATCGTCTTGGCGGTGTCCCGCTTTCTTACAAAAATCGCATCGCTTCATATCCTCCCTTTGACTTGACCTTGACCCAGTTTGTCCCTTGAAGCAATCCTCAGTGGCGTGGTTTGTAAGACGGCATAAGGCGCACCGTGATCGTCCTGGTCTTCCTTCTTTCGAAGTAGACGGTTTAATTCGGCTCCAGCAGTCCTTTGCAATGTGTCCCAATTTTCCACAAATGTAGCACTCTATTTTGAATCTTTTTCCGGAATGGAGCTGCATTGCGTCCTTTTGAGGGCTTTGGTAATTGTCCATAGGGGCGATAAAACCTGCATACAATTCGTCTGGAGTACCACATTGAAATGCACGGGCATTTGGTTGTAATTCTTGAGGAAGACCTCGAATTATACAAGATATCGTAGCTTCATTATCGAGTCGGCATTGTTGAGTCAAATTCAGTTTAGCATGATAATAGTGCGTCATGCTTTCGCCGGGATTTTTTTTACGTGCAACCAGTTCTTCTAATAAAGTGGCGTAATCAACACATCTCGGAAAAGCTCTGGATAACGCTGTTTTCCACTCTGTCCAAGTCTTGTCGTAGCTGTCTAGTCGGAAAAACTACTCACGTGCTGCGCCCTTTAATTTCATTTGCATATATCCAGATTTTTTATAATCGCTCCATCCATGAATCATCAGGATCGAAGGGCGGAATTATATCACCCTTGACTGCAATTTTTCCAGTGCTTCTATCCATGTTAACTGCAGCGGCGTCATTCTGTTCAAAGTTAAAATCTCCTAGATTTGTTGAAATCGATGGAAGTCTGGGGTTGTCGTCCAATTTTCTTTTAAGGGTGGCCGTGATTTATTTCTCTGTGTTGTTCAATCAAATCGTCGTACACTCGATTCCGACGCACTTCCTCGCTACTTATTTCCTCCTTGTCACTAATTTTATTCGGTCCAAAATCACTTTAAACTCGCCACAAAATCGAGAAAAAAAAAACTGTTCTGTCGATCCCACTTCTGAATTATTACAACGGCCTATTAATCAAACCACTTTTCTGATTAAAACATCTTTAATGTTTTACATAAAATGCGCTTTATACAGTTCCAATTCAATTCCTTCTCGAATTGACCAATTTTAATCTAATGCTAACTGCTGACTGAAAACCTTCCGTCTTCCGTCCGCTCTCTCCGCGGATCTCTTCATTCGTCAGCACTTATTCGTGCTCTCATATAAACACAACACAAGAGGTTACTGATTACTCCCAATTGATAATATTGGTATTCTTTCCTTTGGTACATTTTGGAAACACGAATGCGTGCACCAATTAATTACAATCATGTTAACAAACAAATTATCAACCTTACAACCAATCCTTAATATTAGTTAATACCAACAATACAACATTCATAATGATATAATATACAGGGGGTCCAATAATATAATATTCATAACACATCTGAAATTTTTTTACAATTTTTTCTGATATTTTTTTACAATTTTTTGGAGCTTAAGTTCTTCAATACGATTAAAATTCGGTGCCCTTTTCCTTTTATTTGCTAAACCTGCTTTCACGACCATTTTTTTGGTTGTTTCTTCTCTTGGAGTATATGTGAAGAACTCCATTTTTTCTTTCTTCAGGGAAGAAATTAATTGATGGTAGTCACTCACTTCCGTTGTGGTGACTTTGACTTCATCCTTATTGTACCTAATATGGTACTTGTGTTGAAGGATTGATTTCAGCTGTTGGTGGAACTCGCTGTCGGAATGGATCTTCTGGGTGATGGTGATCGGTGGGCACTTTTTGATGGCTAGTGTGTTAGCTTGGATGTTCCTTGGGGCACTGGCGGATTCTTCGATTTCCATGTTGGTTTGGCGTTCGAGAACGGCGAATGAGTTTGTCGCGGGCTGTCTTCTTCGGAGGCGTGAACACATCTTCTTCTGACATCATTTGTTGTGAAGACATGGTGTCTACATATGGTATGATGCCGTTTATTTCACTTGTTCGCTTTAAGCGATCAAAGAACATGGGCGAGGGGGCACCTCCCTCGGGTGGTTCCTCTCTGGATAGTGAGCGCTTCACGGTGACACTAATCTAGTTGACTTATTTCGTACGAAACGGTAAATATTCTCCTCCACTCGATCGATACGTCTGAACGACTCGACGACTGGGACTCGAATGTATTTTTTTTTGTTGGCCTTTTTATATTTATATATATATATATATCGCGGGGTTCCTACGTCCTCTGACGCATCCCGCATTTCGACCGCCATGTCTTTCTATCCTTCCATTCTTCCTCTGCTATCGCCCGGTCCCTCATAGTCTCTCTAATCCCATCCATCCATGTCCTTCCTGGTCTTCCCTTTTTCCGCCTGTTCTGTGGTGTTTACTCCCAATATATATATTTTTAGTCTCTTGATCTCTTGACTAAGATTTGCTAGTTTTCCCGCTTCAAATAATCTTTGCACGTTCCAGGTCCCTATATTGACATTTTTGCGGCCATTTAGTCTTTGTATCCTGACTAATATTTATTTCATGTGCTTGTTCTTGCAATCAATTCACCCTTCAATGTCAATATTTTTATTCTAATTTCTTTCTCTTCTTTTGCCATTTGCATCATTGTATCTAATTCATGCTCGATTAGTTTAAACCTTCGCTCTTCTACCACTCTGGCAATTTTTCTATTAAGCTCTGCCTTTTTCAAATTATCCTTAATTCGTTCCAATGTTTTGTTGTGGCTTTCCTCAATAATATTAATTTTTTCTTGAATAAGCGCTTGTTGACCAGATTTTGATAATGTTCTAAATGTATCATCTGAAATTTTTTTACAATTTTTTCTGATATTTTTTTACAATTTTTTGGAGCTTAAGTTCTTCAATACGATTAAAATTCGGTGCCCTTTTCCTTTTATTTGCTAAACCTGCTTTCACGACCATTTTTTTGGTTGTTTCTTCTCTTGGAGTATATGTGAAGAACTCCATTTTTTCTTTCTTCAGGGAAGAAATTAATTGATGGTAGTCACTCACTTCCGTTGTGGTGACTTTGACTTCATCCTTATTGTACCTAATATGGAACTTGTGTTGAAGGATTGATTTCAGCTGTTGGTGGAACTCGCTGTAGGAATGGATCTTCTGGGTGATGGTGATCGGTGGGCACTTCTTGATGGCTAGTGTGTTAGCTTGGATGTTCCTTGGGGCACTGGCGGATTCTTCGATTTCCATGTTGGTTTGGCGTTCGAGAACGGCGAATGAGTTTGTCACCTTGGTCGGAGTTGGTGGAACTGCTGGTGAGGCGCGGGCTGTCTTCTTCGGAGGCGTGAACACATCTTCTTCTGACATCATTTGTTGTGAAGACATGGTGTCTACATATGGTATGATGCCGTTTATTTCACTTGTTCGCTTTAAGCGATCAAAGAACATGGGCGAGGGGGCACCTTCCTCGGGTGGTTCCTCTCTGGATAGTGAGCGCTTCACGGTGACACTAATCTAGTTGACTTATTTCGTACTAAACGGTAAATATTCTCCTCCACTCGATCGATACGTCTGAACGACTCGACGACTGGGACTCGAATGTATTTTTTTTTGTTGGCCTTTTTATATTTATATATATATATATATATATATATATCGCGGGGTTCCTACGTCCTCTGACGCATCCCGCATTTCGACCGCCATGTCTTTCTATCCTTCCATTCTTCCTCTGCTATCGCCCGGTCCCTCATAGTCTCTCTAATCCCATCCATCCATGTCCTTCCTGGTCTTCCCTTTTTCCGCCTGTTCTGTGGTGTATACTCCCAATATATATATTTTTAGTCTCTTGATCTCTTGACTAAGATTTGCTAGTTTTCCCGCTTCAAATAATCTTTGCACGTTCAAGGTCATTATATTGACATTTTTGCGGCCATTTAGTCTTTGTATCCTGACTAATATTTATTTCATGTGCTTGTTCTTGCAATCAATTCACCCTTCAATGTCAATATTTTTATTCTAATTTCTTTCTCTTCTTCTGCCATTTGCATCATTGTATCTAATTCATGCTCGATTAGTTTAAACCTTCGCTCTTCTACCACTCTGGCAATTTTTCTATTAAGCTCTGCCTTTTTCAAATTATCCTTAATTCGTTCCAATGTTTTGTTGTGGCTTTCCTCAATAATATTAATTTTTTCTTGAATAAGCGCTTGTTGACCAGATTTTGATAATGTTCTGAATGTATCATCTGAAATTTTTCTACAATTTTTTCTGATATTTTTTTACAATTTTTTGGAGCTTAAGTTCTTCAATACGATTAAAATTCGGTGCCCTTTTCCTTTTATTTGCTAAACCTGCTTTCACGACCATTTTTTTGGTTGTTTCTTCTCTTGGAGTATATGTGAAGAACTCCATTTTTCTTTCTTCAGGGAAGAAATTAATTGATGGTAGTCACTCACTTCCGTTGTGGTGACTTTGACTTCATCCTTATTGTACCTAATATGGTACTTGTGTTGAAGGATTGATTTCAGCTGTTGGTGGAACTCGCTGTAGGAATGGATCTTCTGGGTGACGGTGATCGGTGGGCACTTCTTGATGGCTAGTGTGTTAGCTTGGATGTTCCTTGGGGCACTGGCGGATTCTTCGATTTCCATGTTGGTTTGGCGTTCGAGAACGGCGAATGAGTTTGTCACCTTGGTCGGAGTTGGTGGAACTGCTGGTGAGGCGCGGGCTGTCTTCTTCGGAGGCGTGAACACATCTTCTTCTGACATCATTTGTTGTGAAGATATGGTGTCTACATATGGTATGATGCCGTTTATTTCACTTGTTCGCTTTAAGCGATCAAAGAACATGGGCGAGGGGGCACCTCCCTCGGGTGGTTCCTCTCTGGATAGTGAGCGCTTCACGGTGACACTAATCTAGTTGACTTATTTCGTACGAAACGGTAAATATTCTCCTCCACTCGATCGATACGTCTGAACGACTCGACGACTGGGACTCGAATGTATTTTTTTTTTGTTGGCCTTTTTATATTTATATATATATATATATATATCGCGGGGTTCCTACGTCCTCTGACGCATCCCGCATTTCGACCGCCATGTCTTTCTATCCTTCCATTCTTCCTCTGCTATCGCCCGGTCCCTCATAGTCTCTCTAATCCCATCCATCCATGTCCTTCCTGGTCTTCCCTTTTTCCGCCTGTTCTGTGGTGTATACTCCCAATATATATATTTTTAGTCTCTTGATCTCTTGACTAAGATTTGCTAGTTTTCCCGCTTCAAATAATCTTTGCACGTTCCAGGTCCCTATATTGACATTTTTGCGGCCATTTAGTCTTTGTATCCTGAATAATATTTATTTCATGTGCTTGTTCTTGCAATCAATTCACCCTTCAATGTCAATATTTTTATTCTAATTTCTTTCTCTTCTTCTGCCATTTGCATCATTGTATCTAATTCATGCTCGATTAGTTTAAACCTTCGCTCTTCTACCACTCTGGCAATTTTTCTATTAAGCTCTGCCTTTTTCAAATTATCCTTAATTCGTTCCAATGTTTTGTTGTGGCTTTCCTCAATAATATTAATTTTTTCTTGAATAAGCGCTTGTTGACCAGATTTTGATAATGTTCTAAATGTATCATCTGAAATTTTTTTACAATTTTTTCTGATATTTTTTTCAATTTTTTGGAGCTTAAGTTCTTCAATACGATTAAAATTCGGTGCCCTTTTCCTTTTATTTGCTAAACCTGCTTTCACGACCATTTTTTTGGTTGTTTCTTCTCTTGGAGTATATGTGAAGAACTCCATTTTTTCTTTCTTCAGGGAAGAAATTAATTGATGGTAGTTACTCACTTCCGTTGTGGTGACTTTGACTTCATCCTTATTGTACCTAATATGGTACTTGTGTTGAAGGATTGATTTCAGCTGTTGGTGGAACTCGCTGTAGGAATGGATCTTCTGGGTGATGGTGATCGGTGGGCACTTCTTGATGGCTAGTGTGTTAGCTTGGATGTTCCTTGGGGCACTGGCGGATTCTTCGATTTCCATGTTGGTTTGGCGTTCGAGAACGGCGAATGAGTTTGTCACCTTGGTCGGAGTTGGTGGAACTGCTGGTGAGGCGCGGGCTGTCTTCTTCGGAGGCGTGAACACATCTTCTTCTGACATAATTTGTTGTGAAGACATGGTGTCTACATATGGTATGATGCCGTTTATTTCACTTGTTCGCTTTAAGCGATCAAAGAACATGGGCGAGGGGGCACCTTCCTCGGGTGGTTCCTCTCTGGATAGTGAGCGCTTCACGGTGACACTAATCTAGTTGACTTATTTCGTACGAAACGGTAAATATTCTCCTCCACTCGATCGATACGTCTGAACGACTCGACGACTGGGACTCGAATGTATTTTTTTTTGTTGGCCTTTTTATATATATATATATATATATATATATATATATATATATATATATATATATAAATATAAAAAGGCCAACAAAAAAAAATACATTCGAGTCCCAGTCGTCGAGTCGAGAAAGACATGGCGGTCGAAATGCGGGATGCGTCAGAGGACGTAGGAACCCCGCGATATATATATATATATATATATCGCGGGGTTCCTACGTCCTCTGACGCATCCCGCATTTCGACCGCCATGTCTTTCTATCCTTCCATTCTTCCTCTGCTATCGCCCGGTCCCTCATAGTCTCTCTAATCCCATCCATCCATGTCCTTCCTGGTCTTCCCTTTTTCCGCCTGTTCTGTGGTGTATACTCCCAATATATATATTTTTAGTCTCTTGATCTCTTGACTAAGATTTGCTAGTTTTCCCGCTTCAAATAATCTTTGCACGTTCAAGGTCATTATATTGACATTTTTGCGGCCATTTAGTCTTTGTATCCTGACTAATATTTATTTCATGTGCTTGTTCTTGCAATCAATTCACCCTTCAATGTCAATATTTTTATTCTAATTTCTTTCTCTTCTTCTGCCATTTGCATCATTGTATCTAATTCATGCTCGATTAGTTTAAACCTTCGCTCTTCTACCACTCTGGCAATTTTTCTATTAAGCTCTGCCTTTTTCAAATTATCCTTAATTCGTTCCAATGTTTTGTTGTGGCTTTCCTCAATAATATTAATTTTTTCTTGAATAAGCGCTTGTTGACCAGATTTTGATAATGTTCTAAATGTATCATCTGAAATTTTTTTACAATTTTTTCTGATATTTTTTTACAATTTTTTGGAGCTTAAGTTCTTCAATACGATTAAAATTCGGTGCCCTTTTCCTTTTATTTGCTAAACCTGCTTTCACGACCATTTTTTTGGTTGTTTCTTCTCTTGGAGTATATGTGAAGAACTCCATTTTTTCTTTCTTCAGGGAAGAAATTAATTGATGGTAGTCACTCACTTCCGTTGTGGTGACTTTGACTTCATCCTTATTGTACCTAATATGGTACTTGTGTTGAAGGATTGATTTCAGCTGTTGGTGGAACTCGCTGTAGGAATGGATCTTCTGGGTGATGGTGATCGGTGGGCACTTCTTGATGGCTAGTGTGTTAGCTTGGATGTTCCTTGGGGCACTGGCGGATTCTTCGATTTCCATGTTGGTTTGGCGTTCGAGAACGGCGAATGAGTTTGTCACCTTGGTCGGAGTTGGTGGAACTGCTGGTGAGGCGCGGGCTGTCTTCTTCGGAGGCGTGAACACATCTTCTTCTGACATCATTTGTTGTGAAGACATGGTGTCTACATATGGTATGATGCCGTTTATTTCACTTGTTCGCTTTAAGCGATCAAAGAACATGGGCGAGGGGGCACCTCCCTCGGGTGGTTCCTCTCTGGATAGTGAGCGCTTCACGGTGACACTAATCTAGTTGACTTATTTCGTACGAAACGGTAAATATTCTCCTCCACTCGATCGATACGTCTGAACGACTCGACGACTGGGACTCGAATGTATTTTTTTTTTGTTGGCCTTTTTATATTTATATATATATATATATATATCGCGGGGTTCCTACGTCCTCTGACGCATCCCGCATTTCGACCGCCATGTCTTTCTATCCTTCCATTCTTCCTCTGCTATCGCCCGGTCCCTCATAGTCTCTCTAATCCCATCCATCCATGTCCTTCCTGGTCTTCCCTTTTTCCGCCTGTTCTGTGGTGTATACTCCCAATATATATATTTTTAGTCTCTTGATCTCTTGACTAAGATTTGCTAGTTTTCCCGCTTCAAATAATCTTTGCACGTTCCAGGTCCCTATATTGACATTTTTGCGGCCATTTAGTCTTTGTATCCTGAATAATATTTATTTCATGTGCTTGTTCTTGCAATCAATTCACCCTTCAATGTCAATATTTTTATTCTAATTTCTTTCTCTTCTTCTGCCATTTGCATCATTGTATCTAATTCATGCTCGATTAGTTTAAACCTTCGCTCTTCTACCACTCTGGCAATTTTTCTATTAAGCTCTGCCTTTTTCAAATTATCCTTAATTCGTTCCAATGTTTTGTTGTGGCTTTCCTCAATAATATTAATTTTTTCTTGAATAAGCGCTTGTTGACCAGATTTTGATAATGTTCTAAATGTATCATCTGAAATTTTTTTACAATTTTTTCTGATATTTTTTTCAATTTTTTGGAGCTTAAGTTCTTCAATACGATTAAAATTCGGTGCCCTTTTCCTTTTATTTGCTAAACCTGCTTTCACGACCATTTTTTTGGTTGTTTCTTCTCTTGGAGTATATGTGAAGAACTCCATTTTTTCTTTCTTCAGGGAAGAAATTAATTGATGGTAGTTACTCACTTCCGTTGTGGTGACTTTGACTTCATCCTTATTGTACCTAATATGGTACTTGTGTTGAAGGATTGATTTCAGCTGTTGGTGGAACTCGCTGTAGGAATGGATCTTCTGGGTGATGGTGATCGGTGGGCACTTCTTGATGGCTAGTGTGTTAGCTTGGATGTTCCTTGGGGCACTGGCGGATTCTTCGATTTCCATGTTGGTTTGGCGTTCGAGAACGGCGAATGAGTTTGTCACCTTGGTCGGAGTTGGTGGAACTGCTGGTGAGGCGCGGGCTGTCTTCTTCGGAGGCGTGAACACATCTTCTTCTGACATCATTTGTTGTGAAGACATGGTGTCTACATATGGTATGATGCCGTTTATTTCACTTGTTCGCTTTAAGCGATCAAAGAACATGGGCGAGGGGGCACCTCCCTCGGGTGGTTCCTCTCTGGATAGTGAGCGCTTCACGGTGACACTAATCTAGTTGACTTATTTCGTACGAAACGGTAAATATTCTCCTCCACTCGATCGATACACCTGAATATATATATATATATATATATCGCGGGGTTCCTACGTCCTCTGACGCATCCCGCATTTCGACCGCCATGTCTTTCTATCCTTCCATTCTTCCTCTGCTATCGCCCGGTCCCTCATAGTCTCTCTAATCCCATCCATCCATGTCCTTCCTGGTCTTCCCTTTTTCCGCCTGTTCTGTGGTGTATACTCCCAATATATATATTTTTAGTCTCTTGATCTCTTGACTAAGATTTGCTAGTTTTCCCGCTTCAAATAATCTTTGCACGTTCCAGGTCCCTATATTGACATTTTTGCGGCCATTTAGTCTTTGTATCCTGACTAATATTTATTTCATGTGCTTGTTCTTGCAATCAATTCACCCTTCAATGTCAATATTTTTATTCTAATTTCTTTCTCTTCTTCTGCCATTTGCATCATTGTATCTAATTCATGCTCGATTAGTTTAAACCTTCGCTCTTCTACCACTCTGGCAATTTTTCTATTAAGCTCTGCCTTTTTCAAATTATCCTTAATTCGTTCCAATGTTTTGTTGTGGCTTTCCTCAATAATATTAATTTTTTCTTGAATAAGCGCTTGTTGACCAGATTTTGATAATGTTCTAAATGTATCATCTGAAATTTTTTTACAATTTTTTCTGATATTTTTTTACAATTTTTTGGAGCTTAAGTTCTTCAATACGATTAAAATTCGGTGCCCTTTTCCTTTTATTTGCTAAACCTGCTTTCACGACCATTTTTTTGGTTGTTTCTTCTCTTGGAGTATATGTGAAGAACTCCATTTTTTCTTTCTTCAGGGAAGAAATTAATTGATGGTAGTCACTCACTTCCGTTGTGGTGACTTTGACTTCATCCTTATTGTACCTAATATGGTACTTGTGTTGAAGGATTGATTTCAGCTGTTGGTGGAACTCGCTGTAGGAATGGATCTTCTGGGTGATGGTGATCGGTGGGCACTTCTTGATGGCTAGTGTGTTAGCTTGGATGTTCCTTGGGGCACTGGCGGATTCTTCGATTTCCATGTTGGTTTGGCGTTCGAGAACGGCGAATGAGTTTGTCACCTTGGTCGGAGTTGGTGGAACTGCTGGTGAGGCGCGGGCTGTCTTCTTCGGAGGCGTGAACACATCTTCTTCTGACATCATTTGTTGTGAAGACATGGTGTCTACATATGGTATGATGCCGTTTATTTCACTTGTTCGCTTTAAGCGATCAAAGAACATGGGCGAGGGGGCACCTCCCTCGGGTGGTTCCTCTCTGGATAGTGAGCGCTTCACGGTGACACTAATCTAGTTGACTTATTTCGTACGAAACGGTAAATATTCTCCTCCACTCGATCGATACGTCTGAACGACTCGACGACTGGGACTCGAATGTATTTTTGACGTGACAACGTCTTATAAATTGGTTTGCCGGGTGACACTTCAAGAAACTGCGTTACGCTCCGCTCACGTTATGCGCTCACGTTATGCGCTCACAATGAGAGCGAGTGAGAGGCACGCGTCCCTTCCACTCGGGCATGGTTAGCTTCTATTTCGCTTAGGCGCCTGCATACAAGTTTTTTAGTGCCGATGGTACCCCAACCCATGGCTATCTACAAACAACTCAAGAATATGCAGTAATCATTTCATTGGCGGAAACGCCTGTTCATCCACCAAAACATACGACAATTTTTCAAGCTATGTAATTATAGATTGAAAGAGCATTAAACATCCAATGTAGATCGTTGGAAAAAAAGAACATGAGTATCTGAAGTGTCATGTGATGATAGTGAAGAAATTAATAAATGATTTATCTGAAGGTGTTCAGTTAGCTACAATAAGGATCAATTCAACAGTCGATAGATCGCGATTCCAGTGGTCTCATTTGAGCACATAAGTGATGACTTTGTTTTTTCATGTGACTTTGATCGTGAGTCAAAGAGTGTTTTGTGGACCTGACATACCAATTTCATTATCGATTTCGAGGATGTACTTCTATAAAAAATGAGAAACAACTTTTGGCTATAACCGCTGTAAAGGGAACAGTTTTTAAATTATTATTAGATGTGTAACCACTGATCAAAATCCAACAAAATATCTCTGGAAACAGATTACTAATTTTTATTTTTTATACTTAAATACAGACAGGTCTATTTTTTTATGGTACTTATTTTTTGTTGGCCTTTTTATATTTATATATCGCGGGGTTCCTACGTCCTCTGACGCATCCCGCATTTCGACCGCCATGTCTTTCTATCCTTCCATTCTTCCTCTGCTATCGCCCGGTCCCTCATAGTCTCTCTAATCCCATCCATCCATGTCCTTCCTGGTCTTCCCTTTTTCCGCCTGTTCTGTGGTGTTTACTCCCAATATATATATTTTTAGTCTCTTGATCTCTTGACTAAGATTTGCTAGTTTTCCCGCTTCAAATAATCTTTGCACGTTCCAGGTCCCTATATTGACATTTTTGCGGCCATTTAGTCTTTGTATCCTGACTAATATTTATTTCATGTGCTTGTTCTTGCAATCAATTCACCCTTCAATGTCAATATTTTTATTCTAATTTCTTTCTCTTCTTCTGCCATTTGCATCATTGTATCTAATTCATGCTCGATTAGTTTAAACCTTCGCTCTTCTACCACTCTGGCAATTTTTCTATATCCTTAATTCGTTCCAATGTTTTGTTGTGGCTTTCCTCAATAATATTAATTTTTTCTTGAATAAGCGCTTGTTGACCAGATTTTGATAATGTTCTAAATGTATCATCTGAAATTTTTTTACAATTTTTTCTGATATTTTTTTACAATTTTTTGGAGCTTAAGTTCTTCAATACGATTAAAATTCGGTGCCCTTTTCCTTTTATTTGCTAAACCTGCTTTCACGACCATTTTTTTGGTTGTTTCTTCTCTTGGAGTATATGTGACGAACTCCATTTTTTCTTTCTTCAGGGAAGAAATTAATTGATGGTAGTTACTCACTTCCGTTGTGGTGACTTTGACTTCATCCTTATTGTACCTAATATGGTACTTGTGTTGAAGGATTGATTTCAGCTGTTGGTGGAACTCGCTGTAGGAATGGATCTTCTGGGTGATGGTGATCGGTGGGCACTTCTTGATGGCTAGTGTGTTAGCTTGGATGTTCCTTGGGGCACTGGCGGATTCTTCGATTTCCATGTTGGTTTGGCGTTCGAGAACGGCGAATGAGTTTGTCACCTTGGTCGGAGTTGGTGGAACTGCTGGTGAGGCGCGGGCTGTCTTCTTCGGAGGCGTGAACACATCTTCTTCTGACATCATTTGTTGTGAAGACATGGTGTCTACATATGGTATGATGCCGTTTATTTCACTTGTTCGCTTTAAGCGATCAAAGAACATGGGCGAGGGGGCACCTCCCTCGGGTGGTTCCTCTCTGGATAGTGAGCGCTTCACGGTGACACTAATCTAGTTGACTTATTTCGTACGAAACGGTAAATATTCTCCTCCACTCGATCGATACGTCTGAACGACTCGACGACTGGGACTCGAATGTATTTTTTTTTGTTGGCCTTTTTATATTTATATATATATATATATATATAATAATATTTCTTATTCCAGTATGAATTGAGACTCAACTGCGTTTCTCTAAAATGTAGAGGGTCCTTTATTAACAATATCAACACATAGGTACAATACAACTTACCTAAAATGTAGAGGGAAACAACATTTAAAGCCTCTAATTCGGATTTTCAACAAGCACAACTCAAACAAAATTCTATCTTTGACAATTCTAAAAAAATAACAACAGAAATATGAACTGTCTACCTGACATTCCAGGTCACTCAATAAAATATTAAATGAAAAGCACAGTGTACTTTTCTTTACATCTCCCCCCCACAGGGTGTAACAATTTCAAATAATAATTTTCGTAATTGTTCATTCATTAACAAAAACTGGACACAATTTCGTTATGTGATAGAAATTTGATTCTGCTTTTCTGTGTCCAGTATTTACTTCATAGATTGAATCTGAAATTTTTTTTACGATTTTGAATGGGCCAATTCTCAGTTCCTCTAATTTTTTTCTGTTAAGTCGATTTCCATTTTCGACATAGACTTTGTCTCCCTCCTTGAATTTATAATCTTTCCTTTTTGAATCGAATAATTTTTTGTTATTTTCATGGGATCTCATTGTATTCTCGAATGCAATTTTCCTATCTCTTTCTAAAATTTCCTTTGTACATCTCGATTTCAATTCACTGGGTAGGATGCTTACATTTTCGCCCTCCAAAAGATATTTTGGAGCAAACCTCGTTACTGTGTGATCTGTTTCATTATATTTTTCTACGCACTTCTGTGCAATAGAAGACCATGCAATTTTTTTTTCACTTTCATTGATTTTGCATCTTATCTTATTCACCAAAGTTTGATTTAATCTCTCATTAAGTCCATTTGAAAATGGCGTATCAGCAGCAGTGAAAACCAATTTTATATTCTCTTCCATTACAAATTTTTTAAATTCTTTCGAATTTATCCCAGGATATTGATCCGTTAGTAATATATCAATATCATAAACTGGTGTCACATTTTTCAGAAGTTTTATGAAATCCCCAGAGCTTTGATTTCTCGATGTTGAAATATAGGCGTATCTTGTGAAGTGATCAACAAGGAGATGCATGTATTTTTTTGTTGACCGCAATCCTCCAAATCCTCCGATGGTATCAATAGACATAATTTCAAATGGTCGTTTTGCTGGACCTAATTGTGACATCAAACCATACTTTGGTTTTCTTCTCGATTTGTTCTTTATACAAATTTCACATTTATCACAAATTTGATTTATGTTTCCAATAATATTTTTGGCTGTATAAAATGGTGTTATTTTATTTTTCATCTGGGTTTGTCCAATATGGCAGTAGAAATCATGGACATCTTTAATTAAAATTTTGCTAAACTCTTCTGACAGTATAATTTTTTTCCCCTTGTTATTTCTTTTGTAAAAAATTCCGTTTTCTAATATGAGTTTCCTATTTTCTATGTCTAAATTCTCTTTTTGATCTTTTTTAATATCCCCAAAGTTTATTAAATTCACTACTTTTAAAAAATCGTCATTATTTTCGTAAAATTCTAAAACTGGATTTCTGCTTAGACAGTCAGCTTCTTGGTTTGATTTTCCTGGGTTATATTTGATTTTGAAATTGTATTGGGATAAATAATATGTTAAATCTCCAAGTTCTTCATCTGTTCTAGCCTTAATATTCATATTTTCTAATGGTTTATGATCTGAATATACCACGAATTCTTTTCCCATTAACCAATGTTGCCAATATTTCACAGCTTCTTTTATTGCCAGACATTCTAAATATATAGCCTTCTTCTTTTTTTGTGCTTCATTCAATTTTTTTGAAAAATAAGCAACCGGTCTGTATTCTCCGTTTTCGTCTTCTTGTTTCAGTACCGCCCCCACTCCTTTAATACTAGCATCTGTGTAAATATTTATCTGCAACTCAGGATTAAATATTTTCAGGAATGGTTCAGAACAAAGCAATGATTTTATTTTATCAAATGATTCTTGGCATTCTATAGACCATATGAATTTTTCATCTTTCCGTAATAATTTATGTAATGGATCCAGGATAAGTGCATTCTTTGGTACAAATTTATGATAAAAATTTATTTTTCCTAAAAATTGACGTATATTTTTTTTTGTAACTGGGACTGGAAAATTTTTCACAGCTGTCAAATTGTCTTTCAACGGCCTGATTGAATTATTTTCTATTATGTGACCTAAATATTTGGCATAACTATTTGCAAATGTACATTTTGAAAATTTCAGTCTGAAACCTTCCTTTTGAATTGCTTCCAACAATCTAGATAGATGTGATATATGTTCTTCGAAATTTTTCGAAAAAATCAAAATGTCGTCTATGAAATTCACTGCAAAATCAGATAGTTTGTATTTTCTTATAATGTTACTCAATATCCTTTGAAAAATAGCTGGAGCAGTCCTTAATCCAAATGGCAGACATGTCCATTGAAAATGACCTTCTTGTGTTACAAATGCCGTTTTGTGTCGATCTTGAATTTTCAAAGGAATTGACCAAAAAGCTGAATTAATATCAAGAGTGGAGAAATATTTACAATTTACAGTCTTGATCATTAAATCCTCAATCAAAGGAAACGGTTGTGATTGAGGGACAACGATTTTGTTCAATTCTCGGAAATCTATACATAGTCTTGTCTTTTTTTTATCTTCTTTCTTGTATGCCAAAGTCACTGGAGCAGCGAATGGGCTGTAAGATTCTTCAATCAAATTTTTTTCTATTAATTTCGATATTTGATTCTCTATTTCCTTTCTATCATCATTTGTACATCTATATGGACGTTTGTAACAATATTTATCCACTATTAAATCGATATGAGCTTCATAATTTTGAACTGTACCAATATCATATTTATCTTTTGCAAACACTGATTTATATTTCTCTATCAATTCATCTATCTCAGATTTTTTGTATGCATCTAAATGGTTTACAACTATCTCAAATTCATCTGTATTTACATGCTCATTGAAATTTATCTCATATCTACTCTCAGTATCTATTTCTTGTTTATAAAGATTTGAAATCTCTTCATTCTTTTCACCCAGTACATCGGGAATTTCTAAATTTTCTGAAATCAGAGAATTGTTTTCCATAAATTTATCTTTTTCTAAGTTTTGTGTGATCTTCAAGTCTTCATTTTGTATTAATTTGAAATTTTTAATACAATCTAAACCAATTAGAAAGTCATAATTGAAATTTTCATTGTCTACGACGAAAATATCCATAACTTTTTCTATATTGTAGATTTTGATTTTAAGAGTTACTATACCTTTTGATTTTTCATCACCATTAATAGTCTTCAAGTTTACTATTTCGATGTTATTAGCAATTTTATTCGGATTTTTTTGGATTTTTAATAATTTTGCATTAATCAGTGATACATTCGAACCAGAATCATATATACCAAAAACTTCTAGAATGTCATTCAATAGTAACTTTACCCTTATTAATGGTGGCACAACTAGTTTTTTGGATTCTCTTCATTTAGTTCAATCTCCAATGCAGTATTATTAACGGTCTTCACAACTCCTTTCTGATTGTCCTTTTTGAACCAGCAATTTTTCTCAGGATGATAACGTATGCCTTTCTTTTCATCTATACAAATTCGGCATGGTTTCTTCTCATCATTCCGTTCATTCTTTTCACTACAGTTAATAATAGTTCTCTTTTTGTCATGTTTATTGGTTTTCGAAATCAGATATTCTAGTTTTCCAATTTCATTGTAAAGATCTTCGGTTTTCCCTAAAGTTTCTCTATCAATTTTATCTGCAACATAATTAGGTAGGCCAAAAGCTATAAGGTCTATGAGTGTCCCAGTATCAATTGATTTTCTCACTTCCAGTAATAGTTTCTCTTTTTTTAAGGCATACTCAAGCAATGAACCTGTTTGGTATTTGAAGGCTAAAGCATACCTAGTTGATGACCATCCTTTATTCCCGAAAGTATCAAGAAAACTCCTTTCCCATGTATCCCATCTTGATTCTATTGAATATTTAATCATCATGCAGCTATACCACTCTGCACCAGAACATTGCAAAAAAAGTTTTAAAATCTCAATTTTCATATATATATATATATATATCGCGGGGTTCCTACGTCCTCTGACGCATCCCGCATTTCGACCGCCATGTCTTTCTATCCTTCCATTCTTCCTCTGCTATCGCCCGGTCCCTCATAGTCTCTCTAATCCCATCCATCCATGTCCTTCCTGGTCTTCCCTTTTTCCGCCTGTTCTGTGGTGTATACTCCCAATATATATATTTTTAGTCTCTTGATCTCTTGACTAAGATTTGCTAGTTTTCCCGCTTCAAATAATCTTTGCACGTTCCAGGTCCCTATATTGACATTTTTGCGGCCATTTAGTCTTTGTATCCTGACTAATATTTATTTCATGTGCTTGTTCTTGCAATCAATTCACCCTTCAATGTCAATATTTTTATTCTAATTTCTTTCTCTTCTTCTGCCATTTGCATCATTGTATCTAATTCATGCTCGATTAGTTTAAACCTTCGCTCTTCTACCACTCTGGCAATTTTTCTATTAAGCTCTGCCTTTTTCAAATTATCCTTAATTCGTTCCAATGTTTTGTTGTGGCTTTCCTCAATAATATTAATTTTTTATTGAATAAGCGCTTGTTGACCAGATTTTGATAATGTTCTAAATGTATCATCTGAAATTTTTTTACAATTTTTTCTGATATTTTTTTACAATTTTTTGGAGCTTAAGTTCTTCAATACGATTAAAATTCGGTGCCCTTTTCCTTTTATTTGCTAAACCTGCTTTCACGACCATTTTTTTGGTTGTTTCTTCTCTTGGAGTATATGTGAAGAACTCCATTTTTTCTTTCTTCAGGGAAGAAATTAATTGATGGTAGTTACTCACTTCCGTTGTGGTGACTTTGACTTCATCCTTATTGTACCTAATATGGTACTTGTGTTGAAGGATTGATTTCAGCTGTTGGTGGAACTCGCTGTAGGAATGGATCTTCTGGGTGATGGTGATCGGTGGGCACTTCTTGATGGCTAGTGTGTTAGCTTGGATGTTCCTTGGGGCACTGGCGGATTCTTCGATTTCCATGTTGGTTTGGCGTTCGAGAACGGCGAATGAGTTTGTCACCTTGGTCGGAGTTGGTGGAACTGCTGGTGAGGCGCGGGCTGTCTTCTTCGGAGGCGTGAACACATCTTCTTCTGACATCATTTGTTGTGAAGACATGGTGTCTACATATGGTATGATGCCGTTTATTTCACTTGTTCGCTTTAAGCGATCAAAGAACATGGGCGAGGGGGCACCTCCCTCGGGTGGTTCCTCTCTGGATAGTGAGCGCTTCACGGTGACACTAATCTAGTTGACTTATTTCGTACGAAACGGTAAATATTCTCCTCCACTCGATCGATACGTCTGAACGACTCGACGACTGGGACTCGAATGTATTTTTTTTTGTTGGCCTTTTTATATTTATATATATATATATATCGCGGGGTTCCTACGTCCTCTGACGCATCCCGCATTTCGACCGCCATGTCTTTCTATCCTTCCATTCTTCCTCTGCTATCGCCCGGTACCTCATAGTCTCTCTAATCCCATCCATCCATGTCCTTCCTGGTCTTCCCTTTTTCCGCCTGTTCTGTGGTGTATACTCCCAATATATATATTTTTAGTCTCTTGATCTCTTGACTAAGATTTGCTAGTTTTCCCGCTTCAAATAATCTTTGCACGTTCCAGGTCCCTATATTGACATTTTTGCGGCCATTTAGTCTTTGTATCCTGACTAATATTTATTTCATGTGCTTGTTCTTGCAATCAATTCACCCTTCAATGTCAATATTTTTATTCTAATTTCTTTCTCTTCTTCTGCCATTTGCATCATTGTATCTAATTCATGCTCGATTAGTTTAAACCTTCGCTCTTCTACCACTCTGGCAATTTTTCTATTAAGCTCTGCCTTTTTCAAATTATCCTTAATTCGTTCCAATGTTTTGTTGTGGCTTTCCTCAATAATATTAATTTTTTCTTGAATAAGCGCTTGTTGACCAGATTTTGATAATGTTCTAAATGTATCATCTGAAATTTTTTTACAATTTTTTCTGATATTTTTTTACAATTTTTTGGAGCTTAAGTTCTTCAATACGATTAAAATTCGGTGCCCTTTTCCTTTTATTTGCTAAACCTGCTTTCACGACCATTTTTTTGGTTGTTTCTTCTCTTGGAATATATGTGAAGAACTCCATTTTTTCTTTCTTCAGGGAAGAAATTAATTGATGGTAGTCACTCACTTCCGTTGTGGTGACTTTGACTTCATCCTTATTGTACCTAATATGGTACTTGTGTTGAAGGATTGATTTCAGCTGTTGGTGGAACTCGCTGTAGGAATGGATCTTCTGGGTGATGGTGATCGGTGGGCACTTCTTGATGGCTAGTGTGTTAGCTTGGATGTTCCTTGGGGCACTGGCGGATTCTTCGATTTCCATGTTGGTTTGGCGTTCGAGAACGGCGAATGAGTTTGTCACCTTGGTCGGAGTTGGTGGAACTGCTGGTGAGGCGCGGGCTGTCTTCTTCGGAGGCGTGAACACATCTTCTTCTGACATCATTTGTTGTGAAGACATGGTGTCTACATATGATATGATGCCGTTTATTTCACTTGTTCGCTTTAAGCGATCAAAGAACATGGGCGAGGGGGCACCTCCTTCGGGTGGTTCCTCTCTGGATAGTGAGCGCTTCACGGTGACACTAATCTAGTTGACTTATTTCGTACGAAACGGTAAATATTCTCCTCCACTCGATCGATACGTCTGAACGACTCGACGACTGGGACTCGAATGTATTTTTTTTTGTTGGCCTTTTTATATTTATATATATATATATATATATATATATCGCGGGGTTCCTACGTCCTCTGACGCATCCCGCATTTCGACCGCCATGTCTTTCTATCCTTCCATTCTTCCTCTGCTATCGCCCGGTCCCACATAGTCTCTCTAATCCCATCCATCCATGTCCTTCCTGGTCTTCCCTTTTTCCGCCTGTTCTGTGGTGTATACTCCCAATATATATATATTTTTAGTCTCTTGATCTCTTGACTAAGATTTGCTAGTTTTCCCGCTTCAAATAATCTTTGCACGTTCCAGGTCCCTATATTGACATTTTTGCGGCCATTTAGTCTTTGTATCCTGACTAATATTTATTTCATGTGCTTGTTCTTGCAATCAATTCACCCTTCAATGTCAATATTTTTATTCTAATTTCTTTCTCTTCTTCTGCCATTTGCATCATTGTATCTAATTCATGCTCGATTAGTTTAAACCTTCGCTCTTCTACCACTCTGGCAATTTTTCTATTAAGCTCTGCCTTTTTCAAATTATCCTTAATTCGTTCCAATGTTTTGTTGTGGCTTTCCTCAATAATATTAATTTTTTCTTGAATAAGCGCTTGTTGACCAGATTTTGATAATGTTCTAAATGTATCATCTGAAATTTTTTTACAATTTTTTCTGATATTTTTTTACAATTTTTTGGAGCTTAAGTTCTTCAATACGATTAAAATTCGGTGCCCTTTTCCTTTTATTTGCTAAACCTGCTTTCACGACCATTTTTTTGGTTGTTTCTTCTCTTGGAGTATATGTGAAGAACTCCATTTTTTCTTTCTTCAGGGAAGAAATTAATTGATGGTAGTCACTCACTTCCGTTGTGGTGACTTTGACTTCATCCTTATTGTACCTAATATGGTACTTGTGTTGAAGGATTGATTTCAGCTGTTGGTGGAACTCGCTGTAGGAATGGATCTTCTGGGTGATGGTGATCGGTGGGCACTTCTTGATGGCAAGTGTGTTAGCTTGGATGTTCCTTGGGGCACTGGCGGATTCTTCGATTTCCATGTTGGTTTGGCGTTCGAGAACGGCGAATGAGTTTGTCACCTTGGTCGGAGTTGGTGGAACTGCTGGTGAGGCGCGGGCTGTCTTCTTCGGAGGCGTGAACACATCTTCTTCTGACATCATTTGTTGTGAAGACATGGTGTCTACATATGGTATGATGCCGTTTATTTCACTTGTTCGCTTTAAGCGATCAAAGAACATGGGCGAGGGGGCACCTCCCTCGGGTGGTTCCTCTCTGGATAGTGAGCGCTTCACGGTGACACTAATCTAGTTGACTTATTTCGTACGAAACGGTAAATATTCTCCTCCACTCGATCGATACGTCTGAACGACTCGACGACTGGGACTCGAATGTATTTTTTTTGTTGGCCTTTTTATATTTATATATATATATATATATCGCGGGGTTCCTACGTCCTCTGACGCATCCCGCATTTCGACCGCCATGTCTTTCTATCCTTCCATTCTTCCTCTGCTATCGCCCGGTCCCTCATAGTCTCTCTAATCCCATCCATCCATGTCCTTCCTGGTCTTCCCTTTTTCCGCCTGTTCTGTGGTGTATACTCCCAATATATATATTTTTAGTCTCTTGATCTCTTGACTAAGATTTGCTAGTTTTCCCGCTTCAAATAATCTTTGCACGTTCCAGGTCCCTATATTGACATTTTTGCGGCCATTTAGTCTTTGTATCCTGACTAATATTTATTTCATGTGCTTGTTCTTGCAATCAATTCACCCTTCAATGTCAATATTTTTATTCTAATTTCTTTCTCTTCTTCTGCCATTTGCATCATTGTATCTAATTCATGCTCGATTAGTTTAAACCTTCGCTCTTCTACCACTCTGGCAATTTTTTTATTAAGCTCTGCCTTTTTCAAATTATCCTTAATTCGTTCCAATGTTTTGTTGTGGCTTTCCTCAATAATATTAATTTTTTCTTGAATAAGCGCTTGTTGACCAGATTTTGATAATGTTCTAAATGTATCATCTGAAATTTTTTTACAATTTTTTCTGATATTTTTTTACCATTTTTTGGAGCTTAAGTTCTTCAATACGATTAAAATTCGGTGCCCTTTTCCTTTTATTTGCTAAACCTGCTTTCACGACCATTTTTTTGGTTGTTTCTTCTCTTGGAGTATATGTGAAGAACTCCATTTTTTCTTTCTTCAGGGAAGAAATTAATTGATGGTAGTCACTCACTTCCGTTGTGGTGACTTTGACTTCATCCTTATTGTACCTAATATGGTACTTGTGTTGAAGGATTGATTTCAGCTGTTGGTGGAACTCGCTGTAGGAATGGATCTTCTGGGTGATGGTGATCGGTGGGCACTTCTTGATGGCTAGTGTGTTAGCTTGGATGTTCCTTGGGGCACTGGCGGATTCTTCGATTTCCATGTTGGTTTGGCGTTCGAGAACGGCGAATGAGTTTGTCACCTTGGTCGGAGTTGGTGGAACTGCTGGTGAGGCGCGGGCTGTCTTCTTCGGAGGCGTGAACACATCTTCTTCTGACATCATTTGTTGTGAAGACATGGTGTCTACATATGGTATGATGCCGTTTATTTCACTTGTTCGCTTTAAGCGATCAAAGAACATGGGCGAGGGGGCACCTCCCTCGGGTGGTTCCTCTCTGGATAGTGAGCGCTTCACGGTGACACTAATCTAGTTGACTTATTTCGTACGAAACGGTAAATATTCTCCTCCACTCGATCGATACGTCTGAACGACTCGACGACTGGGACTCGAATGTATTTTTTTTTGTTGGCCTTTTTATATTTATATATATATATATATATATATATATCGCGGGGTTCCTACGTCCTCTGACGCATCCCGCATTTCGACCGCCATGTCTTTCTATCCTTCCATTCTTCCTCTGCTATCGCCTGGTCCCTCATAGTCTCTCTAATCCCATCCATCCATGTCCTTCCTGGTCTTCTCTTTTTCCGCCTGTTCTGTGGTGTATACTCCCAATATATATATTTTTAGTCTCTTGATCTCTTGACTAAGATTTGCTAGTTTTCCCGCTTCAAATAATCTTTGCACGTTCCAGGTCCCTATATTGACATTTTTGCAGCCATTTAGTCTTTGTATCCTGACTAATATTTATTTCATGTGCTTGTTCTTGCAATCAATTCACCCTTCAATGTCAATATTTTTATTCTAATTCCTTTCTCTTCTTCTGCCATTTGCATCATTGTATCTAATTCATGCTCGATTAGTATAAACCTTCGCTCTTCTACCACTCTGGCAATTTTTCTATTAAGCTCTGCCTTTTTCAAATTATCCTTAATTCGTTCCAATGTTTTGTTGTGGCTTTCCTCAATAATATTAATTTTTTCTTGAATAAGCGCTTGTTGACCAGATTTTGATAATGTTCTAAATGTATCATCTGAAATTTTTTTACAATTTTTTCTGATATTTTTTTACAATTTTTTGGAGCTTAAGTTCTTCAATACGATTAAAATTCGGTGCCCTTTTCCTTTTATTTGCTAAACCTGCTTTCACGACCATTTTTTTGGTTGTTTCTTCTCTTGGAGTATATGTGAAGAACTCCATTTTTTCTTTCTTCAGGGAAGAAATTAATTGATGGTAGTCACTCACTTCCGTTGTGGTGACTTTGACTTCATCCTTATTGTACCTAATATGGTACTTGTGTTGAAGGATTGATTTCAGCTGTTGGTGGAACTCGCTGTAGGAATGGATCTTCTGGGTGATGGTGATCGGTGGGTACTTCTTGATGGCTAGTGTGTTAGCTTGGATGTTCCTTGGGGCACTGGCGGATTCTTCGATTTCCATGTTGGTTTGGCGTTCGAGAACGGCGAATGAGTTTGTCACCTTGGTCGGAGTTGGTGGAACTGCTGGTGAGGCGCGGGCTGTCTTCTTCGGAGGCGTGAACACATCTTCTTCTGACATCATTTGTTGTGAAGACATGGTGTCTACATATGGTATGATGCCGTTTATTTCACTTGTTCGCTTTAAGCGATCAAAGAACATGGGCGAGGGGGCACCTCCTTCGGGTGGTTCCTCTCTGGATAGTGAGCGCTTCACGGTGACACTAATCTAGTTGACTTATTTCGTACGAAACGGTAAATATTCTCCTCCACTCGATCGATACGTCTGAACGACTCGACGACTGGGACTCGAATGTATTTTTTTTTGTTGGCCTTTTTATATTTATATATATATATATATATATATCGCGGGGTTCCTACGTCCTCTGACGCATCCCGCATTTCGACCGCCATGTCTTTCTATCCTTCCATTCTTCCTCTGCTATCGCCCGGTCCCTCATAGTCTCTCTAATCCCATCCATCCATGTCCTTCCTGGTCTTCCCTTTTTCCGCCTGTTCTGTGGTGTATACTCCCAATATATATATTTTTAGTCTCTTGATCTCTTGACTAAGATTTGCTAGTTTTCCCGCTTCAAATAATCTTTGCACGTTCCAGGTCCCTATATTGACATTTTTGCGGCCATTTAGTCTTTGTATCCTGACTAATATTTATTTCATGTGCTTGTTCTTGCAATCAATTCACCCTTCAATGTCAATATTTTTATTCTAATTTCTTTCTCTTCTTCTGCCATTTGCATCATTGTATCTAATTCATGCTCGATTAGTTTAAACCTTCGCTCTTCTACCACTCTGGCAATTTTTCTATTAAGCTCTGCCTTTTTCAAATTATCCTTAATTCGTTCCAATGTTTTGTTGTGGCTTTCCTCAATAATATTAATTTTTTCTTGAATAAGCGCTTGTTGACCAGATTTTGATAATGTTCTAAATGTATCATCTGAAATTTTTTTACAATTTTTTCTGATATTTTTTTACAATTTTTTGGAGCTTAAGTTCTTCAATACGATTAAAATTCGGTGCCCTTTTCCTTTTATTTGCTAAACCTGCTTTCACGACCATTTTTTTGGTTGTTTCTTCTCTTGGAGTATATGTGAAGAACTCCATTTTTTCTTTCTTCAGGGAAGAAATTAATTGATGGTAGTCACTCACTTCCGTTGTGGTGACTTTGACTTCATCCTTATTGTACCTAATATGGTACTTGTGTTGAAGGATTGATTTCAGCTGTTGGTGGAACTCGCTGTAGGAATGGATCTTCTGGATGATGGTGATCGGTGGGCACTTCTTGATGGCTAGTGTGTTAGCTTGGATGTTCCTTGGGGCACTGGCGGATTCTTCGATTTCCATGTTGGTTTGGCGTTCGAGAACGGCGAATGAGTTTGTCTTCTTGGTCGGAGTTGGTGGAACTGCTGGTGAGGCGCGGGCTGTCTTCTTCGGAGGTGTGAACACATCTTCTTCTGACATCATTTGTTGTGAAGACATGGTGTCTACATATGGTATGATGCCGTTTATTTCACTTGTTCGCTTCAAGCGATCAAAGAACATGGGCGAGGGGGCACCTCCCTCGGGTGGTTCCTCTCTGGATAGTGAGCGCTTCACGGTGACACTAATCTAGTTGACTTATTTCGTACGAAACGGTAAATATTCTCCTCCACTCGATCGATACGTCTGAACGACTCGACGACTGGGACTGGAAGGAATTTTTTTTTGTTGGCCTTTTTATATTTATATATATATATATATCGCGGGGTTCCTACGTCCTCTGACGCATCCCGCATTTCGACCGCCATGTCTTTCTATCCTTCCATTCTTCCTCTGCTATCGCCCGGTCCCTCATAGTCTCTCTAATCCCATCCATCCATGTCCTTCCTGGTCTTCCCTTTTTCCGCCTGTTCTGTGGTGTATACTCCCAATATATATATTTTTAGTCTCTTGATCTCTTGACTAAGATTTGCTAGTTTTCCCGCTTCAAATAATCTTTGCACGTTCCAGGTCCCTATATTGACATTTTTGCGGCCATTTAGTCTTTGTATCCTGACTAATATTTATTTCATGTGCTTGTTCTTGCAATCAATTCACCCTTCAATGTCTATATTTTTATTCTAATTTCTTTCTCTTCTTCTGCCATTTGCATCATTGTATCTAATTCATGCTCGATTAGTATAAACCTTCGCTCTTCTACCACTCTGGCAATTTTTCTATTAAGCTCTGCCTTTTTCAAATTATCCTTAATTCGTTCCAATGTTTTGTTGTGGCTTTCCTCAATAATATTAATTTTTTCTTGAATAAGCGCTTGTTGACCAGATTTTGATAATGTTCTAAATGTATCATCTGAAATTTTTTTACAATTTTTTCTGATATTTTTTTACAATGTTTTGGAGCTTAAGTTCTTCAATACGATTAAAATTCGGTGCCCTTTTCCTTTTATTTGCTAAACCTGCTTTCACGACCATTTTTTTGGTTGTTTCTTCTCTTGGAGTATATGTGAAGAACTCCATTTTTTCTTTCTTCAGGGAAGAAATTAATTGATGGTAGTCACTCACTTCCGTTGTGGTGACTTTGACTTCATCCTTATTGTACCTAATATGGTACTTGTGTTGAAGGATTGATTTCAGCTGTTGGTGGAACTCGCTGTAGGAATGGATCTTCTGGGTGATGGTGATCGGTGGGTACTTCTTGATGGCTAGTGTGTTAGCTTGGATGTTCCTTGGGGCACTGGCGGATTCTTCGATTTCCATGTTGGTTTGGCGTTCGAGAACGGCGAATGAGTTTGTCACCTTGGTCGGAGTTGGTGGAACTGCTGGTGAGGCGCGGGCTGTCTTCTTCGGAGGCGTGAACACATCTTCTTCTGACATCATTTGTTGTGAAGACATGGTGTCTACATATGGTATGATGCCGTTTATTTCACTTGTTCGCTTTAAGCGATCAAAGAACATGGGCGAGGGGGCACCTTCCTCGGGTGGTTCCTCTCTGGATAGTGAGCGCTTCACGGTGACACTAATCTAGTTGACTTATTTCGTACGAAACGGTAAATATTCTCCTCCACTCGATCGATACGTCTGAACGACTCGACGACTGGGACTCGAATGTATTTTTTTTTGTTGGCCTTTTTATATTTATATATATATATATATATATATATATCGCGGGGTTCCTACGTCCTCTGACGCATCCCGCATTTCGACCGCCATGTCTTTCTATCCTTCCATTCTTCCTCTGCTATCGCCCGGTCCCTCATAGTCTCTCTAATCCCATCCATCCATGTCCTTCCTGGTCTTCCCTTTTTCCGCCTGTTCTGTGGTGTATACTCCCAATATATATATTTTTAGTCTCTTGATCTCTTGACTAAGATTTGCTAGTTTTCCCGCTTCAAATAATCTTTGCACGTTCCAGGTCCCTATATTGACATTTTTGCGGCCATTTAGTCTTTGTATCCTGACTAATATTTATTTCATGTGCTTGTTCTTGCAATCAATTCACCCTTCAATGTCAATATTTTTATTCTAATTCCTTTCTCTTCTTCTGCCATTTGCATCATTGTATCTAATTCATGCTCGATTAGTTTAAACCTTCGCTCTTCTACCACTCTGGCAATTTTTCTATTAAGCTCTGCCTTTTTCAAATTATCCTTAATTCGTTCCAATGTTTTGTTGTGGCTTTCCTCAATAATATTAATTTTTTCTTGAATAAGCGCTTGTTGACCAGATTTTGATAATGTTCTAAATGTATCATCTGAAATTTTTTTACAATTTTTTCTGATATTTTTTTACAATTTTTTGGAGCTTAAGTTCTTCAATACGATTAAAATTCGGTGCCCTTTTCCTTTTATTTGCTAAACCTGCTTTCACGACCATTTTTTTGGTTGTTTCTTCTCTTGGAGTATATGTGAAGAACTCCATTTTTTCTTTCTTCAGGGAAGAAATTAATTGATGGTAGTCACTCACTTCCGTTGTGGTGACTTTGACTTCATCCTTATTGTACCTAATATGGTACTTGTGTTGAAGGATTGATTTCAGCTGTTGGTGGAACTCGCTGTAGGAATGGATCTTCTGGGTGATGGTGATCGGTGGGCACTTCTTGATGGCTAGTGTGTTAGCTTGGATGTTCCTTGGGGCACTGGCGGATTCTTCGATTTCCATGTTGGTTTGGCGTTCGAGAACGGCGAATGAGTTTGTCACCTTGGTCGGAGTTGGTGGAACTGCTGGTGAGGCGCGGGCTGTCTTCTTCGGAGGCGTGAACACATCTTCTTCTGACATCATTTGTTGTGAAGACATGGTGTCTACATATGGTATGATGCCGTTTATTTCACTTGTTCGCTTTAAGCGATCAAAGAACATGGGCAAGGGGGCACCTCCCTCGGGTGGTTCCTCTCTGGATAGTGAGCGCTTCACGGTGACACTAATCTAGTTGACTTATTTCGTACGAAACGGTAAATATTCTCCTCCACTCGATCGATACGTCTGAACGACTCGACGACTGGGACTCGAATGTATTTTTTTTTGTTGGCCTTTTTATATTTATATATATATATATATATATATCGCGGGGTTCCTACGTCCTCTGACGCATCCCGCATTTCGACCGCCATGTCTTTCTATCCTTCCATTCTTCCTCTGCTATCGCCCGGTCCCTCATAGTCTCTCTAATCCCATCCATCCATGTCCTTCCTGGTCTTCCCTTTTTCCGCCTGTTCTGTGGTGTATACTCCCAATATATATATTTTTAGTCTCTTGATCTCTTGACTAAGATTTGCTAGTTTTCCCGCTTCAAATAATCTTTGCACGTTCCAGGTCCCTATATTGACATTTTTGCGGCCATTTAGTCTTTGTATCCTGACTAATATTTATTTCATGTGCTTGTTCTTGCAATCAATTCACCCTTCAATGTCAATATTTTTATTCTAATTTCTTTCTCTTCTTCTGCCATTTGCATCATTGTATCTAATTCATGCTCGATTAGTTTAAACCTTCGCTCTTCTACCACTCTGGCAATTTTTCTATTAAGCTCTGCCTTTTTCAAATTATCCTTAAATCGTTCCAATGTTTTGTTGTGGCTTTCCTCAATAATATTAATTTTTTCTTGAATAAGCGCTTGTTGACCAGATTTTGATAATGTTCTAAATGTATCATCTGAAATTTTTTTTACAATTTTTTCTGATATTTTTTTACAATTTTTTGGAGCTTAAGTTCTTCAATACGATTAAAATTCGGTGCCCTTTTCCTTTTATTTGCTAAACCTGCTTTCACGACCATTTTTTTGGTTGTTTCTTCTCTTGGAGTATATGTGAAGAACTCCATTTTTTCTTTCTTCAGGGAAGAAATTAATTGATGGTAGTCACTCACTTCCGTTGTGGTGACTTTGACTTCATCCTTATTGTACCTAATATGGTACTTGTGTTGAAGGATTGATTTCAGCTGTTGGTGGAACTCGCTGTAGGAATGGATCTTCTGGGTGATGGTGATCGGTGGGCACTTCTTGATGGCTAGTGTGTTAGCTTGGATGTTCCTTGGGGCACTGGCGGATTCTTCGATTTCCATGTTGGTTTGGCGTTCGAGAACGGCGAATGAGTTTGTCACCTTGGTCGGAGTTGGTGGAACTGCTGGTGAGGCGCGGGCTGTCTTCTTCGGAGGCGTGAACACATCTTCTTCTGACATCATTTGTTGTGAAGACATGGTGTCTACATATGGTATGATGCCGTTTATTTCACTGTTTGTTTTCAACCAAAATGAATCCGATCGGATTTAAACTTGCTGAATAGTTGTAGAATATAAACCTAAGCACATTTGTGAAATTTTGTGAGAATCGTGTCACTAGAAAATTTTAAAAAAATTATTAAAAAATATTTTTTATGTCTCGATAACCAGAGAACGAAAAGAGATAGCAACTTGAAATTTTCAGGTTAGATTGTGCATCTGAATGTGACATTTGACTTTGTTTATAAGCATAATCAGCCAAACGGTTTTGGAGTTATCTCCATCTGAAATTTGGTTGTTATTTTCTCAATAACTCGAAAAATACCGAACCGATCCAATTTAAATATGGTTATTAGTTGAAGAATGACAACACGGAAATTCGTGGAAAATTTAGTGAGGATCGTGTTACTAGAAGTTTTTTTAAAAATCATTGAAAATTCTATTCTATATATCAAAAACTATTCATCTGACATGGTAGATATTTTGCGAGAGCCTTCAGAACCTATTTCTACTACGAAGTTTCAAGTTTGAACACGATCGGATCTATATTGTTGGATATCTGAGCAGCCTTGTGTGAGTTCAATAGCTGGATGGGTAACCGTTGCCTCGATAACTCCCGAACGAAAGGAGATATGGACTTGCAATTTTCAGGGTAGGTTGCGCATCTAATTGGAAGAGTTATGTTCGCTGTTGGCTATAATCGGCCCAACGGTCCCGGAGTTATACCCATCTGGAATATTATTTCCTCGATGACTCAAAAAATATAGACCCGATCAAATTGTAGCTTGCTAACTAGTTGTAGAATATCGACATAAAGACGTGTGTAATATTTTGTGAGAACCCTACCCCTAGAAAATTTTAAAAAAATTACGAAAAAAAAAATTGGTTCAAGCACTGACGTGAAGATAGGAGAACGGATAATAGAATTCACCATGGTGAATTTGATCAAGAGTGTCCAATACAGGAGTAAGGACAATAGAACATACGCGCAAAAGCTCCTGACTTCACGTCAGTGCTTGAACCAATTTTTATTATACCAAATAATATACTGGTGTGAGTATGATCAATTTTTATTATAACAAATAAAAAAAAACAATAATAATATAAAAAACCTGTTTTGAACTATGGAGAAACCAATTCAATTGATCGTTTCCTCATACCACGGATTTGCAAGACTTTCTGCAACACCAATAACTGGATATGCAACTTGCAAGTCTGTTGTAGTCGCAGTGCTCTGTTGAAGACCAACATCGGTTTCATCTTCAAGCCACTCGGCGTCATCATTTTCGCGCACTACGCAGAGAATCTCTCTCGATGTACCGATCGTTCGTCGCGTGAGAATGCGGGAAGGACGAACATTGTGCATCTCTAGAGTATTGCTCAGTTGCTTGTGACAAGAATTCACATGTGCCTTAACCTTTGTTTTTGTACAGAAGTACAATGCACACCGCTGGCATGTCCTTTCCAACAGTATTCGATCCTTCTGCTGGCTAGGGCAATACAGGTCATAAATCAGATTGCCGAAGCCTTCATGCGTTGGAGTAATTTTAAGAGAACTTCGCAGAAGAAATGGAGCAAACGTCTTGCCATCATGCTCTTGAGGCTTTGGAATATATAGGCCATGGGACGACTGCAAAATCGGATAAGGAGGTATAACGAAGCGTTCCGGAAGGACGGTTCGTATAGAGCTCCGCATATGTCCACAGCAAGCTCGATTTATATATACATACACTGCAATTATAACTACAATTGAATTCTTATTATTAGAACAATGATCAGAAAATATATAATTACATAGAAATTTTAACTTACCTTTTTAGTGTTAGCACAATAAAATAGTATGTTCGAAGATTTCTTCGTTTGGTTCTTTCGGCGATAATCTTGTAAAAGATCATTCGCCCACTTCATTAATTCTTCTTTAGCGATATATTTTTTTTTCGCGTCAGCCCACAATTCATTGAACTCTTTTTGGGCTACACCAGGTTTTTTTCCCTTCTTATATTCGGTAAATAGGTCTTTGTACAAATCACCTAGTTTAGACATTGTTTAACTTGAATTAACGTACGAGGAGTAAACAACTTTTACGCATGTATTCTGTGCCAAAACAACAGAATAACTGGCGGTACTGACACTGAGATGCTGCGTCTGGCGGGCGCTTACGTTGTCATGCGCGAACTTTACTTCGCTCGTTGCCTGGCAACGGGGAATCTGCGTCACACTGCAAGCCGCTTAAATCGAGTTTGTACGTGTTTGAAGAAAAAAAAAATACACGTGATATTATACTTAACCCCTCCTCCCCCTTCGTGATATTTCGTGATATTTTCATGGACCCCCCCTCCCCTTTAGAGCATCGCGTGATTAATGGACGGCCCCTTGAGAGACAGGCAGACGAATGAAAATATCAGGGCGAAAACCAGAGTAAGTGACGCAGTAGAACAAGCTGCTAGAATTAAATGGCGGTGGCCTGGTCATGTCGCGCGGAATGATGTGAAGTGGACGAAAATTATCATGCAGTGGAGACCACGACTGACAAAAAGAAGTGTAGGCAGACCCCTGTTAAGATGGCGAGATGACATACAAAGGCGAGCAGGAAAGAACTGGATTCTCATTGCACAGTGTAGGACGACATGGAACCAACTGGAAGAGGCTTATGTCCAGGAGTGGACTCAAACGGGCTGAAGAAGAAGAAGAAGATGCGAATGGCCAAAAAAGAATACAAGCTGAAGATTGAATACAAGATGCAAATCTTCCAAGAGGAACATGATAATAAGGTGCAAATGGCCCAAGAAGAGCACGAACTCAAGATATCGATATTGAAATTTATTTATTTATTTATGTAAAATAATGTTTAATTATTTTAATACGATAGACCCGATGTGTCTACGCATGATCATATATGGTTCAAGTCAATTTGTGGATAAGATGTTTAGTTTTAATTCGATTGTATTATTGATAGTGTGTAGATATAAGATTCTCAAATTGTAAACCGAATAATAACTTATTCTTTTGATTCACTTTTTCAGGTAAATATGCTTTTTGAATTGTTTTATATTTGAAATTGATAAAAACACTTTTTCAGTGCATCATCGATAAGTTATTTTAAAATCAGAAAATTTAAGAATTATATTTATTTATTTATTTATTTGTCGACCTCAAATATTCGTATTATAACCATAAGTAGAACTATTTGAAAATTGAATATGTTTTCCCCTATAAAATATAAAAATATATAAAAGTTTCGACAAATCGCCTCGGAAAATGGATGGATCAAACAGGTATCGACAACGGCTACGGAAAAGGATTATGAAACTGGCTACTTGGAATATACAAGGACTTAGGACTAAACAGGAAGAAGTATTCCGGGACATAAAGAGAATAGATGTTGACATCTGTGTGCTCACCGAAGTGAAGAAGAAAGGGATAGGAAATGAGATTATAGGATAATATATCCATGTTTATAGCGGAGTACCGAAAGACGCAAGAGCAAAAAGAGGGGTGTCCATAGCATTACAAAAAAGCTGAGGAAGAATATAAGAAGCTGGGAAGAAGTCGATGAGCAGATAATAAAACTGGATATATTTAAAAACGGTAGAAAAATTGTTATAATAGGCGTGTATGCTTCCAGTGAGGGCTCAGATAGGGCAACAAAGGACCACTTCTACAACCAGCTATTCAACACCATATCTGACATCGAAGACAACAAAGAGGAAAATGGCCCTGAAGGAACAAAACTTGCAGATTAAATTATCACAAGAGGAACACGGAATGAAGGTGCAAATGGCCCAAGAAGAGCACAAAATTAAATTATCAATCTTGAAATTGGAAGAGCGGGGAAGATAACGGGAAATCACCTCCATTATACTTCCCAAGAGAACCACATGATGACGTCATTCAATTCAAAATATTCCGGAGGCAAAATAAGTTCCCCGATCGGATCTCCGGCGGGAACGGTCTTGAATGAAGTCAGGATACAAAGACTAAATGGCCGCAAAAATGTCAATATAGGGACCTGGAACGTGCAAAGATTATTTGAAGCGGGAAAACTAGCAAATCTTAGTCAAGAGATCAAGAGACTAAAAATATATATATTGGGAGTATACACCACAGAACAGGCGGAAAAAGGGAAGACCAGGAAGGACATGGATGGATGGGATTAGAGAGACTATGAGGGACCGGGCGATAGCAGAGGAAGAATGGAAGGATAGAAAGACATGGCGGTCGAAATGCGGGATGCGTCAGAGGACGTAGGAACCCCGCGATATATATATATATATATATATATATATATATATATATATATATATATATATATATATATATATATATATATATATATATATATATATATATATATATATATATATATATAAATATAAAAAGGCCAACAAAAAAAAATACATTCGAGTCCCAGTCGTCGAGTCGTTCAGACGTATCGATCGAGTGGAGGAGAATATTTACCGTTTCGTACGAAATAAGTCAACTAGATTAGTGTCACCGTGAAGCGCTCACTATCCAGAGAGGAACCACCCGAGGGAGGTGCCCCCTCGCCCATGTTCTTTGATCGCTTAAAGCGAACAAGTGAAATAAACGGCATCATACCATATGTAGACACCATGTCTTCACAACAAATGATGTCAGAAGAAGATGTGTTCACGCCTCCGAAGAAGACAGCCCGCGCCTCACCAGCAGTTCCACCAACTCCGACCAAGGTGACAAACTCATTCGCCGTTCTCGAACGCCAAACCAACATGGAAATGGAAGAATCAGCCAGTGCCCCAAGGAACATCCAAGCTAACACACTAGCCATCAAGAAGTGCCCACCGATCACCATCACCCAGAAGATCCATTCCTACAGCGAGTTCCACCAACAGCTGAAATCAATCCTTCAACACAAGTACCATATTAGGTACAATAAGGATGAAGTCAAAGTTACCACAACGGAAGTGAGTGACTACCATCAATTAATTTCTTCCCTGAAGAAAGAAAAAATGGAGTTCTTCACATATACTCCAAGAGAAGAAACAACCAAAAAAATGGTCGTGAAAGCAGGTTTAGCAAATAAAAGGAAAAGGGCACCGAATTTTAATCGTATTGAAGAACTTAAGCTCCAAAAAATTGTAAAAAAATATCAGAAAAAATTGTAAAAAAATTTCAGATGATACATTTAGAACATTATCAAAATCTGGTCAACAAGCGCTTATTCAAGAAAAAATTAATATTATTGAGGAAAGCCACAACAAAACATTGGAACGAATTAAGGATAATTTGAAAAAGGCAGAGCTTAATAGAAAAATTGCCAGAGTGGTAGAAGAGCGAAGGTTTAAACTAATCGAGCATGAATTAGATACAATGATGCAAATGGCAGAAGAAGAGAAAGAAATTAGAATAAAAATATTGACATTGAAGGGTGAATTGATTGCAAGAACAAGCACATGAAATAAATATTAGTCAGGATACAAAGACTAAATGGCCGCAAAAATGTCAATATAGGGACCTGGAACGTGCAAAGATTATTTGAAGCGGGAAAACTAGCAAATCTTAGTCAAGAGATCAAGAGACTAAAAATATATATATTGGGAGTATACACCACAGAACAGGCGGAAAAAGGGAAGACCAGGAAGGACATGGATGGATGGGATTAGAGAGACTATGAGGGACCGGGCGATAGCAGAGGAAGAATGGAAGGATAGAAAGACATGGCGGTCGAAATGCGGGATGCGTCAGAGGACGTAGGAACCCCGCGATATATATATATATATATATATATATAAATATAAAAAGGCCAACAAAAAAAAATACATTCGAGTCCCAGTCGTCGAGTCGTTCAGACGTATCGATCGAGTGGAGGAGAATATTTACCGTTTCGTACGAAATAAGTCAACTAGATTAGTGTCACCGTGAAGCGCTCACTATCCAGAGAGGAAACACCCGAGGAAGGTGCCCCCTCGCCCATGTTCTTTGATCGCTTAAAGCGAACAAGTGAAATAAACGGCATCATACCATATGTAGACACCATGTCTTCACAACAAATGATGTCAGAAGAAGATGTGTTCACGCCTCCGAAGAAGACAGCCCGCGCCTCACCAGCAGTTCCACCAACTCCGACCAAGGTGACAAACTCATTCGCCGTTCTCGAACGCCAAACCAACATGGAAATCGAAGAATCCGCCAGTGCCCCAAGGAACATCCAAGCTAACACACTAGCCATCAAGAAGTGCCCACCGATCACCATCACCCAGAAGATCCATTCCTACAGCGAGTTCCACCAACAGCTGAAATCAATCCTTCAACACAAGTACCATATTAGGTACAATAAGGATGAAGTCAAAGTCACCACAACGGAAGTGAGTGACTACCATCAATTAATTTCTTCCCTGAAGAAAGAAAAAATGGAGTTCTTCACATATACTCCAAGAGAAGAAACAACCAAAAAAATGGTCGTTAAAGCAGGTTTAGCAAATAAAAGGAAAAGGGCACCGAATTTTAATCGTATTGAAGAACTTAAGCTCCAAAAAATTGTAAAAAAATATCAGAAAAAATTGTAAAAAAATTTCAGATGATACAGTTAGAACATTATCAAAATCTGGTCAACAAGCGCTTATTCAAGAAAAAATTAATATTATTGAGGAAAGCCACAACAAAACATTGGAACGAATTAAGGATAATTTGAAAAAGGCAGAGCTTAATAGAAAAATTGCCAGAGTGGTAGAAGAGCGAAGGTTTAAACTAATCGAGCATGAATTAGATACAATGATGCAAATGGCAGAGGAAGAGAAAGAAATTAGAATAAAAATATTGACATTGAAGGGTGAATTGATTGCAAGAACAAGCACATGAAATAAATATTAGTCAGGATACAAAGACTAAATGGCCGCAAAAATGTCAATATAGGGACCTGGAACGTGCAAAGATTATTTGAAGCGGGAAAACTAGCAAATCTTAGTCAAGAGATCAAGAGACTAAAAATATATATATTGGGAGTATACACCACAGAACAGGCGGAAAAAGGGAAGACCAGGAAGGACATGGATGGATGGGATTAGAGATACTATGAGGGACCGGGCGATAGCAGAGGAAGAATGGAAGGATAGAAAGACATGGCGGTCGAAATGCGGGATGCGTCAGAGGACGTAGGAACCCCGCGATATATATATATATATATATATAAATATAAAAAGGCCAACAAAAAAAAATACATTCGAGTCCCAGTCGTCGAGTCGTTCAGACGTATCGATCGAGTGGAGGAGAATATTTACCGTTTCGTACGAAATAAGTCAACTAGATTAGTGTCACCGTGAAGCGCTCACTATCCAGAGAGGAACCACCCGAGGGAGGTGCCCCCTCGCCCATGTTCTTTGATCGCTTAAAGCGAACAAGTGAAATAAACGGCATCATACCATATGTAGACACCATGTCTTCACAACAAATGATGTCAGAAGAAGATGTGTTCACGCCTCCGAAGAAGACAGCCCGCGCCTCACCAGCAGTTCCACCAACTCCGACCAAGGTGACAAACTCATTCGCCGTTCTCGAACGCCAAACCAACATGGAAATCGAAGAATCCGCCAGTGCCCCAAGGAACATCCAAGCTAACACACTAGCCATCAAGAAGTGCCCACCGATCACCATCACCCAGAAGATCCATTCCTACAGCGAGTTCCACCAACAGCTGAAATCAATCCTTCAACACAAGTACCATATTAGGTACAATAAGGATGAAGTCAAAGTCACCACAACGGAAGTGAGTGACTACCATCAATTAATTTCTTCCCTGAAGAAAGAAAAAATGGAGTTCTTCACATATACTCCAAGAGAAGAAACAACCAAAAAAATGGTCGTGAAAGCAGGTTTAGCACATAAAAGGAAAAGGGCACCGAATTTTAATCGTATTGAAGAACTTAAGCTCCAAAAAATTGTAAAAAAATATCAGAAAAAATTGTTAAAAAATTTCAGATGATACATTTAGAACATTATCAAAATCTGGTCAACAAGCGCTTATTCAAGAAAAAATTAATATTATTGAGGAGAGCCACAACAAAACATTGGAACGAATTAAGGATAATTTGAAAAAGGCAGAGCTTAATAGAAAAATTGCCAGAGTGGTAGGAGAGCGAAGGTTTAAACTAATCGAGCATGAATTAGATACAATGATGCAAATGGCAGAAGAAGAGAAAGAAATTAGAATAAAAATATTGACATTGAAGGGTGAATTGATTGCAAGAACAAGCACATGAAATAAATATTAGTCAGGATACAAAGACTAAATGGCCGCAAAAATGTCAATATAGGGACCTGGAACTTGCAAAGATTATTTGAAGCGGGAAAACTAGCAAATCTTAGTCAAGAGATCAAGAGACTAAAAATATATATATTGGGAGTATACACCACAGAACAGGCGGAAAAAGGGAAGACCAGGAAGGACATGGATGGATGGGATTAGAGAGACTATGAGGGACCGGGCGATAGCAGAGGAAGAATGGAAGGATAGAAAGACATGGCGGTCGAAATGCGGGATGCGTCAGAGGACGTAGGAACCCCGCGATATATATATATATATATATATATAAATATAAAAAGGCCAACAAAAAAAAATACATTCGAGTCCCAGTCGTCGAGTCGTTCAGACGTATCGATCGAGTGGAGGAGAATATTTACCGTTTCGTACGAAATAAGTCAACTAGATTAGTGTCACCGTGAAGCGCTCACTATCCAGAGAGGAACCACCCGAAGGAGGTGCCCCCCCGCCCATGTTCTTTGATCGCTTAAAGCGAACAAGTGAAATAAACGGCATCATACCATATGTAGACACCATGTCTTCACAACAAATGATGTCAGAAGAAGATGTGTTCACGCCTCCGAAGAAGACAGCCCGCGCCTCACCAGCAGTTCCACCAACTCCGACCAAGGTGACAAACTCATTCGCCGTTCTCGAACGCCAAACCAACATGGAAATCGAAGAATCCGCCAGTGCCCCAAGGAACATCCAAGCTAACACACTAGCCATCAAGAAGTACCCACCGATCACCATCACCCAGAAGATCCATTCCTACAGCGAGTTCCACCAACAGCTGAAATCAATCCTTCAACACAAGTACCATATTAGGTACAATAAGGATGAAGTCAAAGTCACCACAACGGAAGTGAGTGACTACCATCAATTAATTTCTTCCCTGAAGAAAGAAAAAATGGAGTTCTTCACATATACTCCAAGAGAAGAAACAACCAAAAAAATGGTCGTGAAAGCAGGTTTAGCAAATAAAAGGAAAAGGGCACCGAATTTTAATCGTATTGAAGAACTTAAGCTCCAAAAAATTGTAAAAAAATATCAGAAAAAATTGTAAAAAAATTTCAGATGATACATTTAGAACATTATCAAAATCTGGTCAACAAGCGCTTATTCAAGAAAAAATTAATATTATTGAGGAAAGCCACAACAAAACATTGGAACGAATTAAGGATAATTTGAAAAAGGCAGAGCTTAATAGAAAAATTGCCAGAGTGGTAGAAGAGCGAAGGTTTAAACTAATCGAGCATGAATTAGATACAATGATGCAAATGGCAGAAGAAGAGAAAGAAATTAGAATAAAAATATTGACATTGAAGGGTGAATTGATTGCAAGAACAAGCACATGAAATAAATATTAGTCAGGATACAAAGACTAAATGGCCGCAAAAATGTCAATATAGGGACCTGGAACGTGCAAAGATTATTTGAAGCGGGAAAACTAGCAAATCTTAGTCAAGAGATCAAGAGACTAAAAATATATATATTGGGAGTATACACCACAGAACAGGCGGAAAAAGGGAAGACCAGGAAGGACATGGATGGATGGGATTAGAGAGACTATGAGGGACCGGGCGATAGCAGAGGAAGAATGGAAGGATAGAAAGACATGGCGGTCGAAATGCGGGATGCGTCAGAGGACGTAGGAACCCCGCGATATATATATATATATATATATAAATATAAAAAAGCCAACAAAAAAAAATACATTCGAGTCCCAGTCGTCGAGTCGTTCAGACGTATCGATCGAGTGGAGGAGAATATTTACCGTTTCGTACGAAATAAGTCAACTAGATTAGTGTCACCGTGAAGCGCTCACTATCCAGAGAGGAACCACCCGAGGGAGGTGCCCCCTCGCCCATGTTCTTTGATCGCTTGAAGCGAACAAGTGAAATAAACGGCATCATACCATATGTAGACACCATGTCTTCACAACAAATGATGTCAGAAGAAGATGTGTTCACGCCTCCGAAGAAGACAGCCCGCGCCTCACCAGCAGTTCCACCAACTCCGACCAAGGTGACAAACTCATTCGCCGTTCTCGAACGCCAAACCAACATGGAAATCGAAGAATCCGCCAGTGCCCCAAGGAACATCCAAGCTAACACACTAGCCATCAAGAAGTGCCCACCGATCACCATCACCCAGAAGATCCATTCCTACAGCGAGTTCCACCAACAGCTGAAATCAATCCTTCAACACAAGTACCATATTAGGTACAATAAGGATGAAGTCAAAGTCACCACAACGGAAGTGAGTGACTACCATCAATTAATTTCTTCCCTGAAGAAAGAAAAAATGGAGTTCTTCACATATACTCCAAGAGAAGAAACAACCAAAAAAATGGTCGTGAAAGCAGGTTTAGCAAATAAAAGGAAAAGGGCACCGAATTTTAATCGTATTGAAGAACTTAAGCTCCAAAAAATTGTAAAAAAATATCAGAAAAAATTGTAAAAAAATTTCAGATGATACATTTAGAACATTATCAAAATCTGGTCAACAAGCGCTTATTCAAGAAAAAATTAATATTATTGAGGAAAGCCACAACAAAACATTGGAACGAATTAAGGATAATTTGAAAAAGGCAGAGCTTAATAGAAAAATTGCCAGAGTGGTAGAAGAGCGAAGGTTTAAACTAATCGAGCATGAATTAGATACAATGATGCAAATGGCAGAAGAAGAGAAAGAAATTAGAATAAAAATATTGACATTGAAGGGTGAATTGATTGCAAGAACAAGCACATGAAATAAATATTAGTCAGGATACAAAGACTAAATGGCCGCAAAAATGTCAATATAGGGACCTGGAACGTGCAAAGATTATTTGAAGCGGGAAAACTAGCAAATCTTAGTCAAGAGATCAAGAGACTAAAAATATATATATTGGGAGTATACACCACAGAACAGGCGGAAAAAGGGAAGACCAGGAAGGACATGGATGGATGGGATTAGAGAGACTATGAGGGACCGGGCGATAGCAGAGGAAGAATGGAAGGATAGAAAGACATGGCGGTCGAAATGCGGGATGCGTCAGAGGACGTAGGAACCCCGCGATATATATATATATATATATATATATAAATATAAAAAGGCCAACAAAAAAAAATACATTCGAGTCCCAGTCGTCGAGTCGTTCAGACGTATCGATCGAGTGGAGGAGAATATTTACCGTTTCGTACGAAATAAGTCAACTAGATTAGTGTCACCGTGAAGCGCTCACTATCCAGAGAGGAACCACCCGAGGGAGGTGCCCCCTCGCCCATGTTCTTTGATCGCTTAAAGCGAACAAGTGAAATAAACGGCATCATACCATATGTAGACACCATGTCTTCACAACAAATGATGTCAGAAGAAGATGTGTTCACGCCTCCGAAGAAGACAGCCCGCGCCTCACCAGCAGTTCCACCAACTCCGACCAAGGTGACAAACTCATTCGCCGTTCTCGAACGCCAAACCAACATGGAAATCGAAGAATCCGCCAGTGCCCCAAGGAACATCCAAGCTAACACACTAGCCATCAAGAAGTGCCCACCGATCACCATCACCCAGAAGATCCATTCCTACAGCGAGTTCCACCAACAGCTGAAATCAATCCTTCAACACAAGTACCATATTAGGTACAATAAGGATGAAGTCAAAGTCACCACAACGGAAGTGAGTGACTACCATCAATTAATTTCTTCCCTGAAGAAAGAAAAAATGGAGTTCTTCACATATACTCCAAGAGAAGAAACAACCAAAAAAATGGTCGTGAAAGCAGGTTTAGCAAATAAAAGGAAAAGGGCACCGAATTTTAATCGTATTGAAGAACTTAAGCTCCAAAAAATTGTAAAAAAATATCAGAAAAAATTGTAAAAAAATTTCAGATGATACATTTAGAACATTATCAAAATCTGGTCAACAAGCGCTTATTCAAGAAAAAATTAATATTATTGAGGAAAGCCACAACAAAACATTGGAACGAATTAAGGATAATTTGAAAAAGGCAGAGCTTAATAGAAAAATTGCCAGAGTGGTAGAAGAGCGAAGGTTTAAACTAATCGAGCATGAATTAGATACAATGATGCAAATGGCAGAAGAAGAGAAAGAAATTAGAATAAAAATATTGACATTGAAGGGTGAATTGATTGCAAGAACAAGCACATGAAATAAATATTAGTCAGGATACAAAGACTAAATGGCCGCAAAAATGTCAATATAGGGACCTGGAACGTGCAAAGATTATTTGAAGCGGGAAAACTAGCAAATCTTAGTCAAGAGATCAAGAGACTAAAAATATATATATTGGGAGTAAACACCACAGAACAGGCGGAAAAAGGGAAGACCAGGAAGGACATGGATGGATGGGATTAGAGAGACTATGAGGGACCGGGCGATAGCAGAGGAAGAATGGAAGGATAGAAAGACATGGCGGTCGAAATGCGGGATGCGTCAGAGGACGTAGGAACCCCGCGATATATATATATATATATAAATATAAAAAGGCCAACAAAAAAAAATACATTCGAGTCCCAGTCGTCGAGTCGTTCAGACGTATCGATCGAGTGGAGGAGAATATTTACCGTTTCGTACGAAATAAGTCAACTAGATTAGTGTCACCGTGAAGCGCTCACTATCCAGAGAGGAACCACCCGAGGGAGGTGCCCCCTCGCCCATGTTCTTTGATCGCTTAAAGCGAACAAGTGAAATAAACGGCATCATACCATATGTAGACACCATGTCTTCACAACAAATGATGTCAGAAGAAGATGTGTTCACGCCTCCGAAGAAGACAGCCCGCGCCTCACCAGCAGTTCCACCAACTCCGACCAAGGTGACAAACTCATTCGCCGTTCTCGAACGCCAAACCAACATGGAAATCGAAGAATCCGCCAGTGCCCCAAGGAACATCCAAGCTAACACACTAGCCATCAAGAAGTGCCCACCGATCACCATCACCCAGAAGATCCATTCCTACAGCGAGTTCCACCAACAGCTGAAATCAATCCTTCAACACAAGTATCATATTAGGTACAATAAGGATGAAGTCAAAGTCACCACAACGGAAGTGAGTGACTACCATCAATTAATTTCTTCCCTGAAGAAAGAAAAAATGGAGTTCTTCACATATACTCCAAGAGAAGAAACAACCAAAAAAATGGTCGTGAAAGCAGGTTTAGCAAATAAAAGGAAAAGGGCACCGAATTTTAATCGTATTGAAGAACTTAAGCTCCAAAAAATTGTAAAAAAATATCAGAAAAAATTGTAAAAAAATTTCAGATGATACATTTAGAACATTATCAAAATCTGGTCAACAAGCGCTTATTCAAGAAAAAATTAATATTATTGAGGAAAGCCACAACAAAACATTGGAACGAATTAAGGATAATTTGAAAAAGGCAGAGCTTAATAGAAAAATTGCCAGAGTGGTAGAAGAGCGAAGGTTTATACTAATCGAGCATGAATTAGATACAATGATGCAAATGGCAGAAGAAGAGAAAGAAATTAGAATTAAAATATTGACATTGAAGGGTGAATTGATTGCAAGAACAAGCACATGAAATAAATATTAGTCAGGATACAAAGACTAAATGGCCGCAAAAATGTCAATATAGGGACCTGGAACGTGCAAAGATTATTTGAAGCGGGAAAACTAGCAAATCTTAGTCAAGAGATCAAGAGACTAAAAATATATATATTGGGAGTATACACCACAGAACAGGCGGAAAAAGGGAAGACCAGGAAGGACATGGATGGATGGGATTAGAGAGACTATGAGGGACCGGGCGATAGCAGAGGAAGAATGGAAGGATAGAAAGACATGGCGGTCGAAATGCGGGATGCGTCAGAGGACGTAGGAACCCCGCGATATATATATATATATAAATATAAAAAGGCCAACAAAAAAAAATACATTCGAGTCCCAGTCGTCGAGTCGTTCAGACGTATCGATCGAGTGGAGGAGAATATTTACCGTTTCGTACGAAATAAGTCAACTAGATTAGTGTCACCGTGAAGCGCTCACTATCCAGAGAGGAACCACCCGAGGGAGGTGCCCCCTCGCCCATGTTCTTTGATCGCTTGAAGCGAACAAGTGAAATAAACGGCATCATACCATATGTAGACACCATGTCTTCACAACAAATGATGTCAGAAGAAGATGTGTTCACGCCTCCGAAGAAGACAGCCCGCGCCTCACCAGCAGTTCCACCAACTCCGACCAAGGTGACAAACTCATTCGCCGTTCTCGAACGCCAAACCAACATGGAAATCGAAGAATCCGCCAGTGCCCCAAGGAACATCCAAGCTAACGCACTAGCCATCAAGAAGTGCCCACCGATCACCATCACCCAGAAGATCCATTCCTACAGCGAGTTCCACCAACAGCTGAAATCAATCCTTCAACACAAGTACCATATTAGGTACAATAAGGATGAAGTCAAAGTCACCACAACGGAAGTGAGTGACTACCATCAATTAATTTCTTCCCTGAAGAAAGAAAAAATGGAGTTCTTCACATATACTCCAAGAGAAGAAACAACCAAAAAAATGGTCGTGAAAGCAGGTTTAGCAAATAAAAGGAAAAGGGCACCGAATTTTAATCGTATTGAAGAACTTAAGCTCCAAAAAATTGTAAAAAAATATCAGAAAAAATTGTAAAAAAATTTCAGATGATACATTTAGAACATTATCAAAATCTGGTCAACAAGCGCTTATTCAAGAAAAAATTAATATTATTGAGGAAAGCCACAACAAAACATTGGAACGAATTAAGGATAATTTGAAAAAGGCAGAGCTTAATAGAAAAATTGCCAGAGTGGTAGAAGAGCGAAGGTTTAAACTAATCGAGCATGAATTAGATACAATGATGCAAATGGCAGAAGAAGAGAAAGAAATTAGAATAAAAATATTGACATTGAAGGGTGAATTGATTGCAAGAACAAGCACATGAAATAAATATTAGTCAGGATACAAAGACTAAATGGCCGCAAAAATGTCAATATAGGGACCTGGAACGTGCAAAGATTATTTGAAGCGGGAAAACTAGCAAATCTTAGTCAAGAGATCAAGAGACTAAAAATATATATATTGGGAGTATACACCACAGAACAGGCGGAAAAAGGGAAGACCAGGAAGGACATGGATGGATGGGATTAGAGAGACTATGAGGGACCGGGCGATAGCAGAGGAAGAATGGAAGGATAGAAAGACATGGCGGTCGAAATGCGGGATGCGTCAGAGGACGTAGGAACCCCGCGATATATATATATATATATAAATATAAAAAGGCCAACAAAAAAAAATACATTCCAGTCCCAGTCGTCGAGTCGTTCAGACGTATCGATCGAGTGGAGGAGAATATTTACCGTTTCGTACGAAATAAGTCAACTAGATTAGTGTCACCGTGAAGCGCTCACTATCCAGAGAGGAACCACCCGAAGGAGGTGCCCCCTCGCCCATGTTCTTTGATCGCTTAAAGCGAACAAGTGAAATAAACGGCATCATACCATATGTAGACACCATGTCTTCACAACAAATGATGTCAGAAGAAGATGTGTTCACGCCTCCGAAGAAGACAGCCCGCGCCTCACCAGCAGTTCCACCAACTCCGACCAAGGTGACAAACTCATTCGCCGTTCTCGAACGCCAAACCAACATGGAAATCGAAGAATCCGCCAGTGCCCCAAGGAACATCCAAGCTAACACACTAGCCATCAAGAAGTACCCACCGATCACCATCACCCAGAAGATCCATTCCTACAGCGAGTTCCACCAACAGCTGAAATCAATCCTTCAACACAAGTACCATATTAGGTACAATAAGGATGAAGTCAAAGTCACCACAACGGAAGTGAGTGACTACCATCAATTAATTTCTTCCCTGAAGAAAGAAAAAATGGAGTTCTTCACATATACTCCAAGAGAAGAAACAACCAAAAAAATGGTCGTGAAAGCAGGTTTAGCAAATAAAAGGAAAAGGGCACCGAATTTTAATCGTATTGAAGAACTTAAGCTCCAAAAAATTGTAAAAAAATATCAGAAAAAATTGTAAAAAAATTTCAGATGATACATTTAGAACATTATCAAAATCTGGTCAACAAGCGCTTATTCAAGAAAAAATTAATATTATTGAGGAAAGCCACAACAAAACATTGGAACGAATTAAGGATAATTTGAAAAATGCAGAGCTTAATAGAAAAATTGCCAGAGTGGTAGAAGAGCGAAGGTTTATACTAATCGAGCATGAATTAGATACAATGATGCAAATGGCAGAAGAAGAGAAAGAAATTAGAATAAAAATATTGACATTGAAGGGTGAATTGATTGCAAGAACAAGCACATGAAATAAATATTAGTCAGGATACAAAGACTAAATGGCCGCAAAAATGTCAATATAGGGACCTGGAACGTGCAAAGATTATTTGAAGCGGGAAAACTAGCAAATCTTAGTCAAGAGATCAAGAGACTAAAAATATATATATTGGGAGTATACACCACAGAACAGGCGGAAAAAGAGAAGACCAGGAAGGACATGGATGGATGGGATTAGAGAGACTATGAGGGACCGGGCGATAGCAGAGGAAGAATGGAAGGATAGAAAGACATGGCGGTCGAAATGCGGGATGCGTCAGAGGACGTAGGAACCCCGCGATATATATATATATATATATATATAACTATAAAAAGGCCAACAAAAAAAAATACATTCGAGTCCCAGTCGTCGAGTCGTTCAGACGTATCGATCGAGTGGAGGAGAATATTTACCGTTTCGTACGAAATAAGTCAACTAGATTAGTGTCACCGTGAAGCGCTCACTATCCAGAGAGGAACCACCCGAGGGAGGTGCCCCCTCGCCCATGTTCTTTGATCGCTTAAAGCGAACAAGTGAAATAAACGGCATCATACCATATGTAGACACCATGTCTTCACAACAAATGATGTCAGAAGAAGATGTGTTCACGCCTCCGAAGAAGACAGCCCGCGCCTCACCAGCAGTTCCACCAACTCCGACCAAGGTGACAAACTCATTCGCCGTTCTCGAACGCCAAACCAACATGGAAATCGAAGAATCCGCCAGTGCCCCAAGGAACATCCAAGCTAACACACTAGCCATCAAGAAGTGCCCACCGATCACCATCACCCAGAAGATCCATTCCTACAGCGAGTTCCACCAACAGCTGAAATCAATCCTTCAACACAAGTACCATATTAGGTACAATAAGGATGAAGTCAAAGTCACCACAACGGAAGTGAGTGACTACCATCAATTAATTTCTTCCCTGAAGAAAGAAAAAATGGAGTTCTTCACATATACTCCAAGAGAAGAAACAACCAAAAAAATGGTCGTGAAAGCAGGTTTAGCAAATAAAAGGAAAAGGGCACCGAATTTTAATCGTATTGAAGAACTTAAGCTCCAAAAAATTGTAAAAAAATATCAGAAAAAATTGTAAAAAAATTTCAGATGATACATTTAGAACATTATCAAAATCTGGTCAACAAGCGCTTATTCAAGAAAAAATTAATATTATTGAGGAAAGCCACAACAAAACATTGGAACGAATTAAGGATAATTTGAAAAAGGCAGAGCTTAATAGAAAAATTGCCAGAGTGGTAGAAGAGCGAAGGTTTAAACTAATCGAGCATGAATTAGATACAATGATGCAAATGGCAGAAGAAGAGAAAGAAATTAGAATAAAAATATTGACATTGAAGGGTGAATTGATTGCAAGAACAAGCACATGAAATAAATATTAGTCAGGATACAAAGACTAAATGGCCGCAAAAATGTCAATATAGGGACCTGGAACGTGCAAAGATTATTTGAAGCGGGAAAACTAGCAAATCTTAGTCAAGAGATCAAGAGACTAAAAATATATATATTGGGAGTATACACCACAGAACAGGCGGAAAAAGGGAAGACCAGGAAGGACATGGATGGATGGGATTAGAGAGACTATGAGGGACCGGGCGATAGCAGAGGAAGAATGGAAGGATAGAAAGACATGGCGGTCGAAATGCGGGATGCGTCAGAGGACGTAGGAACCCCGCGATATATATATATATATATATATAAATATAAAAAGGCCAACAAAAAAAAATACATTCGAGTCCCAGTCGTCCAGTCGTTCAGACGTATCGATCGAGTGGAGGAGAATATTTACCGTTTCGTACGAAATAAGTCAACTAGATTAGTGTCACCGTGAAGCGCTCACTATCCAGAGAGGAACCACCCGAGGGAGGTGCCCCCTCGCCCATGTTCTTTGATCGCTTAAAGCGAACAAGTGAAATAAACGGCATCATACCATATGTAGACACCATGTCTTCACAACAAATGATGTCAGAAGAAGATGTGTTCACGCCTCCGAAGAAGACAGCCCGCGCCTCACCAGCAGTTCCACCAACTCCGACCAAGGTGACAAACTCATTCGCCGTTCTCGAACGCCAAACCAACATGGAAATCGAAGAATCCGCCAGTGCCCCAAGGAACATCCAAGCTAACACACTAGCCATCAAGAAGTGCCCACCGATCACCATCACCCAGAAGATCCATTCCTACAGCGAGTTCCACCAACAGCTGAAATCAATCCTTCAACACAAGTACCATATTAGGTACAATAAGGATGAAGTCAAAGTCACCACAACGGAAGTGAGTGACTACCATCAATTAATTTCTTCCCTGAAGAAAGAAAAAATGGAGTTCTTCACATATACTCCAAGAGAAGAAACAACCAAAAAAATGGTCGTGAAAGCAGGTTTAGCAAATAAAAGGAAAAGGGCACCGAATTTTAATCGTATTGAAGAACTTAAGCTCCAAAAAATTGTAAAAAAATATCAGAAAAAATTGTAAAAAAATTTCAGATGATACATTTAGAACATTATCAAAATCTGGTCAACAAGCGCTTATTCAAGAAAAAATTAATATTATTGAGGAAAGCCACAACAAAACATTGGAACGAATTAAGGATAATTTGAAAAAGGCAGAGCTTAATAGAAAAATTGCCAGAGTGGTAGAAGAGCGAAGGTTTGAACTAATCGAGCATGAATTAGATACAATGATGCAAATGACAGAAGAAGAGAAAGAAATTAGAATAAAAATATTGACATTGAAGGGTGAATTGATTGCAAGAACAAGCACATGAAATAAATATTAGTCAGGATACAAAGACTAAATGGCCGCAAAAATGTCAATATAGGGACCTGGAACGTGCAAAGATTATTTGAAGCGGGAAAACTAGCAAATCTTAGTCAAGAGATCAAGAGACTAAAAATATATATATATTGGGAGTATACACCACAGAACAGGCGGAAAAAGGGAAGACCAGGAAGGACATGGATGGATGGGATTAGAGAGACTATGAGGGACCGGGCGATAGCAGAGGAAGAATGGAAGGATAGAAAGACATGGCGGTCGAAATGCGGGATGCGTCAGAGGACGTAGGAACCCCGCGATATATATATATATATATAAATATAAAAAGGCCAACAAAAAAAAATACATTCGAGTCCCAGTCGTCGAGTCGTTCAGACGTATCGATCGAGTGGAGGAGAATATTTACCGTTTCGTACGAAATAAGTCAACTAGATTAGTGTCACCGTGAAGCGCTCACTATCCAGAGAGGAACCACCCGAGGGAGGTGCCCCCTCGCCCATGTTCTTTGATCGCTTAAAGCGAACAAGTGAAATAAACGGCATCATACCATATGTAGACACCATGTCTTCACAACAAATGATGTCAGAAGAAGATGTGTTCACGCCTCCGAAGAATACAGCCCGCGCCTCACCAGCAGTTCCACCAACTCCGACCAAGGTGACAAACTCATTCGCCGTTCTCGAACGCCAAACCAACATGGAAATCGAAGAATCCGCCAGTGCCCCAAGGAACATCCAAGCTAACACACTAGCCATCAAGAAGTGCCCACCGATCACCATCACCCAGAAGATCCATTCCTACAGCGAGTTCCACCAACAGCTGAAATCAATCCTTCAACACAAGTACCATATTAGGTACAATAAGGATGAAGTCAAAGTCACCACAACGGAAGTGAGTGACTACCATCAATTAATTTCTTCCCTGAAGAAAGAAAAAATGGAGTTCTTCACATATATTCCAAGAGAAGAAACAACCAAAAAAATGGTCGTGAAAGCAGGTTTAGCAAATAAAAGGAAAAGGGCACCGAATTTTAATCGTATTGAAGAACTTAAGCTCCAAAAAATTGTAAAAAAATATCAGAAAAAATTGTAAAAAAATTTCAGATGATACATTTAGAACATTATCAAAATCTGGTCAACAAGCGCTTATTCAAGAAAAAATTAATATTATTGAGGAAAGCCACAACAAAACATTGGAACGAATTAAGGATAATTTGAAAAAGGCAGAGCTTAATAGAAAAATTGCCAGAGTGGTAGAAGAGCGAAGGTTTAAACTAATCGAGCATGAATTAGATACAATGATGCAAATGGCAGAAGAAGAGAAAGAAATTGGAATAAAAATATTGACATTGAAGGGTGAATTGATTGCAAGAACAAGCACATGAAATAAATATTAGTCAGGATACAAAGACTAAATGGCCGCAAAAATGTCAATATAGGGACCTGGAACGTGCAAAGATTATTTGAAGCGGGAAAACTAGCAAATCTTAGTCAAGAGATCAAGAGACTAAAAATATATATATTGGGAGTATACACCACAGAACAGGCGGAAAAAGGGAAGACCAGGAAGGACATGGATGGATGGGATTAGAGAGACTATGAGGGACCGGGCGATAGCAGAGGAAGAATGGAAGGATAGAAAGACATGGCGGTCGAAATGCGGGATGCGTCAGAGGACGTAGGAACCCCGCGATATATATATATATATATATAAATATAAAAAGGCCAACAAAAAAAAATACATTCGAGTCCCAGTCGTCGAGTCGTTCAGACGTATCGATCGAGTGGAGGAGAATATTTACCGTTTCGTACGAAATAAGTCAACTAGATTAGTGTCACCGTGAAGCGCTCACTATCCAGAGAGGAACCACCCGAGGGAGGTGCCCCCTCGCCCATGTTCTTTGATCGCTTAAAGCGAACAAGTGAAATAAACGGCATCATACCATATGTAGACACCATGTCTTCACAACAAATGATGTCAGAAGAAGATGTGTTCACGCCTCCGAAGAAGACAGCCCGCGCCTCACCAGCAGTTCCACCAACTCCGACCAAGGTGACAAACTCATTCGCCGTTCTCGAACGCCAAACCAACATGGAAATCGAAGAATCCGCCAGTGCCCCAAGGAACATCCAAGCTAACACACTAGCCATCAAGAAGTGCCCACCGATCACCATCACCCAGAAGATCCATTCCTACAGCGAGTTCCACCAACAGCTGAAATCAATCCTTCAACACAAGTACCATATTAGGTACAATAAGGATGAAGTCAAAGTCACCACAACGGAAGTGAGTGACTACCATCAATTAATTTCTTCCCTGAAGAAAGAAAAAATGGAGTTCTTCACATATACTCCAAGAGAAGAAACAACCAAAAAAATGGTCGTGAAAGCAGGTTTAGCAAATAAAAGGAAAAGGGCACCGAATTTTAATCGTATTGAAGAACTTTAGCTCCAAAAAATTGTAAAAAAATATCAGAAAAAATTGTAAAAAAATTTCAGATGATACATTTAGAACATTATCAAAATCTGGTCAACAAGCGCTTATTCAAGAAAATATTAATATTATTGAGGAAAGCCACAACAAAACATTGGAACGAATTAAGGATAATTTGAAAAAGGCAGAGCTTAATAGAAAAATTGCCAGAGTGGTAGAAGAGCGAAGGTTTAAACTAATCGAGCATGAATTAGATACAATGATGCAAATGGCAGAAGAAGAGAAAGAAATTAGAATAAAAATATTGACATTGAAGGGTGAATTGATTGCAAGAACAAGCACATGAAATAAATATTAGTCAGGATACAAAGACTAAATGGCCGCAAAAATGTCAATATAGGGACCTGGAACGTGCAAAGATTATTTGAAGCGGGAAAACTAGCAAATCTTAGTCAAGAGATCAAGAGACTAAAAATATATATATTGGGAGTATACACCACAGAACAGGCGGAAAAAGGGAAGACCAGGAAGGACATGGATGGATGGGATTAGAGAGACTATGAGGGACCGGGCGATAGCAGAGGAAGAATGGAAGGATAGAAAGACATGGCGGTCGAAATGCGGGATGCGTCAGAGGACGTAGGAACCCCGCGATATATATATATATATATATAAATATAAAAAGGCCAACAAAAAAAAATACATTCGAGTCCCAGTCGTCGAGTCGTTCAGACGTATCGATCGAGTGGAGGAGAATATTTACCGTTTCGTACGAAATAAGTCAACTAGATTAGTGTCACCGTGAAGCGCTCACTATCCAGAGAGGAACCACCCGAGGGAGGTGCCCCCTCGCCCATGTTCTTTGATCGCTTAAAGCGAACAAGTGAAATAAACGGCATCATACCATATGTAGACACCATGTCTTCACAACAAATGATGTCAGAAGAAGATGTGTTCACGCCTCCGAAGAAGACAGCCCGCGCCTCACCAGCAGTTCCACCAACTCCGACCAAGGTGACAAACTCATTCGCCGTTCTCGAACGCCAAACCAACATGGAAATCGAAGAATCCGCCAGTGCCCCAAGGAACATCCAAGCTAACACACTAGCCATCAAGAAGTGCCCACCGATCACCATCACCCAGAAGATCCATTCCTACAGCGAGTTCCACCAACAGCTGAAATCAATCCTTCAACACAAGTACCATATTAGGTACAATAAGGATGAAGTCAAATTCACCACAACGGAAGTGAGTGACTACCATCAATTAATTTCTTCCCTGAAGAAAGAAAAAATGGAGTTCTTCACATATACTCCAAGAGAAGAAACAACCAAAAAAATGGTCGTGAAAGCAGGTTTAGCAAATAAAAGGAAAAGGGCACCGAATTTTAATCGTATTGAAGAACTTAAGCTCCAAAAAATTGTAAAAAAATATCAGAAAAATTGTAAAAAAATTTCAGATGATACATTTAGAACATTATCAAAATCTGGTCAACAAGCGCTTATTCAAGAAAAAATTAATATTATTGAGGAAAGCCACAACAAAACATTGGAACGAATTAAGGATAATTTGAAAAAGGCAGAGCTTAATAGAAAAATTGCCAGAGTGGTAGAAGAGCGAAGGTTTAAACTAATCGAGCATGAATTAGATACAATGATGCAAATGGCAGAAGAAGAGAAAGAAATTAGAATAAAAATATTGACATTGAAGGGTGAATTGATTGCAAGAACAAGCACATGAAATAAATATTAGTCAGGATACAAAGACTAAATGGCCGCAAAAATGTCAATATAGGGACCTGGAACGTGCAAAGATTATTTGAAGCGGGAAAACTAGCAAATCTTAGTCAAGAGATCAAGAGACTAAAAATATATATATTGGGAGTAAACACCACAGAACAGGCGGAAAAAGGGAAGACCAGGAAGGACATGGATGGATGGGATTAGAGAGACTATGAGGGACCGGGCGATAGCAGAGGAAGAATGGAAGGATAGAAAGACATGGCGGTCGAAATGCGGGATGCGTCAGAGGACGTAGGAACCCCGCGATATATAAATATAAAAAGGCCAACAAAAAATAAGTACCATAAAAAAATAGACCTGTCTGTATTTAAGTATAAAAAATAAAAATTAGTAATCTGTTTCTAGAGATATTTTGTTGGATTTTGATCAGTGGTTACACATCTAATAATAATTTAAAAACTGTTCCCTTTACAGCGGTTATAGCCAAAAGTTGTTTCTCATTTTTTATAGAAGTACATCCTCGAAATCGATAATGAAATTGGTATGTCAGGTCCACAAAACACTCTTTGACTCACGATCAAAGTCACATGAAAAAACAAAGTCATCACTTATGTGCTCAAATGAGACCACTGGAATCGCGATCTATCGACTGTTGAATTGATCCTTATTGTAGCTAACTGAACACCTTCAGATAAATCATTTATTAATTTCTTCACTATCATCACATGACACTTCAGATACTCATGTTCTTTTTTTCCAACGATCTACATTGGATGTTTAATGCTCTTTAAATCTATAATTACATAGCTTAAAAATTGTCGTATATTTTGGTGGATGAACAGGCGTTTCCGCCAATGAAATGATTACTGCATATTCTTGAGTTGTTTGTAGATAGCCATGGGTTGGGGTACCATCGGCACTAAAAAACTTGTATGCAGGCGCCTAAGCGAAATAGAAGCTAACCATGCCCGAGTGGAAGGGACGCGTGCCTCTCACTCGCTCTCATTGTGAGCGCATAACGTGAGCGGAGCGTAACGCAGTTTCTTGAAGTGTCACCCGGCAAACCAATTTATAAGACGTTGTCACGTCAAAAATACATTCGAGTCCCAGTCGTCGAGTCGTTCAGACGTATCGATCGAGTGGAGGAGAATATTTACCGTTTCGTACGAAATAAGTCAACTAGATTAGTGTCACCGTGAAGCGCTCACTATCCAGAGAGGAACCACCCGAGGGAGGTGCCCCCTCGCCCATGTTCTTTGATCGCTTAAAGCGAACAAGTGAAATAAACGGCATCATACCATATGTAGACACCATGTCTTCACAACAAATGATGTCAGAAGAAGATGTGTTCACGCCTCCGAAGAAGACAGCCCGCGCCTCACCAGCAGTTCCACCAACTCCGACCAAGGTGACAAACTCATTCGCCGTTCTCGAACGCCAAACCAACATGGAAATCGAAGAATCCGCCAGTGCCCCAAGGAACATCCAAGCTAACACACTAGCCATCAAGAAGTGCCCACCGATCACCATCACCCAGAAGATCCATTCCTACAGCGAGTTCCACCAACAGCTGAAATCAATCCTTCAACACAAGTACCATATTAGGTACAATAAGGATGAAGTCAAAGTCACCACAACGGAAGTGAGTGACTACCATCAATTAATTTCTTCCCTGAAGAAAGAAAAAATGGAGTTCTTCACATATACTCCAAGAGAAGAAACAACCAAAAAAATGGTCGTGAAAGCAGGTTTAGCAAATAAAAGGAAAAGGGCACCGAATTTTAATCGTATTGAAGAACTTAAGCTCCAAAAAATTGTAAAAAAATATCAGAAAAAATTGTAAAAAAATTTCAGATGATACATTTAGAACATTATCAAAATCTGGTCAACAAGCGCTTATTCAAGAAAAAATTAATATTATTGAGGAAAGCCACAACAAAACATTGGAACGAATTAAGGATAATTTGAAAAAGGCAGAGCTTAATAGAAAAATTGCCAGAGTGGTAGAAGAGCGAAGGTTTAAACTAATCGAGCATGAATTAGATACAATGATGCAAATGGCAGAAGAAGAGAAAGAAATTAGAATAAAAATATTGACATTGAAGGGTGAATTGATTGCAAGAACAAGCACATGAAATAAATATTAGTCAGGATACAAAGACTAAATGGCCGCAAAAATGTCAATATAGGGACCTGGAACGTGCAAAGATTATTTGAAGCGGGAAAACTAGCAAATCTTAGTCAAGAGATCAAGAGACTAAAAATATATATATTGGGAGTATACACCACAGAACAGGCGGAAAAAGGGAAGACCAGGAAGGACATGGATGGATGGGATTAGAGAGACTATGAGGGACCGGGCGATAGCAGAGGAAGAATGGAAGGATAGAAAGACATGGCGGTCGAAATGCGGGATGCGTCAGAGGACGTAGGAACCCCGCGATATATATATATATATATATATATATATATATATATATATATATTCAGGTGTATCGATCGAGTGGAGGAGAATATTTACCGTTTCGTACGAAATAAGTCAACTAGATTAGTGTCACCGTGAAGCGCTCACTATCCAGAGAGGAACCACCCGAGGGAGGTGCCCCCTCGCCCATGTTCTTTGATCGCTTAAAGCGAACAAGTGAAATAAACGGCATCATACCATATGTAGACACCATGTCTTCACAACAAATGATGTCAGAAGAAGATGTGTTCACGCCTCCGAAGAAGACAGCCCGCGCCTCACCAGCAGTTCCACCAACTCCGACCAAGGTGACAAACTCATTCGCCGTTCTCGAACGCCAAACCAACATGGAAATCGAAGAATCCGCCAGTGCCCCAAGGAACATCCAAGCTAACACACTAGCCATCAAGAAGTGCCCACCGATCACCATCACCCAGAAGATCCATTCCTACAGCGAGTTCCACCAACAGCTGAAATCAATCCTTCAACACAAGTACCATATTAGGTACAATAAGGATGAAGTCAAAGTCACCACAACGGAAGTGAGTAACTACCATCAATTAATTTCTTCCCTGAAGAAAGAAAAAATGGAGTTCTTCACATATACTCCAAGAGAAGAAACAACCTAAAAAATGGTCGTGAAAGCAGGTTTAGCAAATAAAAGGAAAAGGGCACCGAATTTTAATCGTATTGAAGAACTTAAGCTCCAAAAAATTGTAAAAAAATATCAGAAAAAATTGTAAAAAAATTTCAGATGATACATTTAGAACATTATCAAAATCTGGTCAACAAGCGCTTATTCAAGAAAAAATTAATATTATTGAGGAAAGCCACAACAAAACATTGGAACGAATTAAGGATAATTTGAAAAAGGCAGAGCTTAATAGAAAAATTGCCAGAGTGGTAGAAGAGCGAAGATTTAAACTAATCGAGCATGAATTAGATACAATGATGCAAATGGCAGAAGAAGAGAAAGAAATTAGAATAAAAATATTGACATTGAAGGGTGAATTGATTGCAAGAACAAGCACATGAAATAAATATTAGTCAGGATACAAAGACTAAATGGCCGCAAAAATGTCAATATAGGGACCTGGAACGTGCAAAGATTATTTGAAGCGGGCAAACTAGCAAATCTTAGTCAAGAGATCAAGAGACTAAAAATATATATATTGGGAGTATACACCACAGAACAGGCGGAAAAAGGGAAGACCAGGAAGGACATGGATGGATGGGATTAGAGAGACTATGAGGGACCGGGCGATAGCAGAGGAAGAATGGAAGGATAGAAAGACATGGCGGTCGAAATGCGGGATGCGTCAGAGGACGTAGGAACCCCGCGATATATATATATATATATATATATAAATATAAAAAGGCCAACAAAAAAAAATACATTCGAGTCCCAGTCGTCGAGTCGTTCAGAAGTATCGATCGAGTGGAGGAGAATATTTACCGTTTCGTACGAAATAAGTCAACTAGATTAGTGTCACCGTGAAGCGCTCACTATCCAGAGAGGAACCACCCGAGGGAGGTGCCCCCTCGCCCATGTTCTTTGATCGCTTAAAGCGAACAAGTGAAATAAACGGCATCATACCATATGTAGACACCATGTCTTCACAACAAATGATGTCAGAAGAAGATGTGTTCACGCCTCCGAAGAAGACAGCCCGCGCCTCACCAGCAGTTCCACCAACTCCGACCAAGGTGACAAACTCATTCGCCGTTCTCGAACGCCAAACCAACATGGAAATCGAAGAATCCGCCAGTGCCCCAAGGAACATCCAAGCTAACACACTAGCCATCAAGAAGTGCCCACCGATCACCATCACCCAGAAGATCCATTCCTACAGCGAGTTCCACCAACAGCTGAAATCAATCCTTCAACACAAGTACCATATTAGGTACAATAAGGATGAAGTCAAAGTCACCACAACGGAAGTGAGTGACTACCATCAATTAATTTCTTCCCTGAAGAAAGAAAAAATGGAGTTCTTCACATATACTCCAAGAGAAGAAACAACCAAAAAAATGGTCGTGAAAGCAGGTTTAGCAAATAAAAGGAAAAGGGCACCGAATTTTAATCGTATTGAAGAACTTAAGCTCCAAAAAATTGAAAAAAATAGCAGAAAAAATTGTAAAAAAATTTCAGATGATACATTTAGAACATTATCAAAATCTGGTCAACAAGCGCTTATTCAAGAAAAAATTAATATTATTGAGGAAAGCCACAACAAAACATTGGAACGAATTAAGGATAATTTGAAAAAGGCAGAGCTTAATAGAAAAATTGCCAGAGTGGTAGAAGAGCGAAGGTTTAAACTAATCGAGCATGAATTAGATACAATGATGCAAATGGCAGAAGAAGAGAAAGAAATTAGAATAAAAATATTGACATTGAAGGGTGAATTGATTGCAAGAACAAGCACATGAAATAAATATTAGTCAGGATACAAAGACTAAATGGCCGCAAAAATGTCAATATAGGGACCTGGAACGTGCAAAGATTATTTGAAGCGGGAAAACTAGCAAATCTTAGTCAAGAGATCAAGAGACTAAAAATATATATATTGGGAGTATACACCACAGAACAGGCGGAAAAAGGGAAGACCAGGAAGGACATGGATGGATGGGATTAGAGAGACTATGAGGGACCGGGCGATAGCAGAGGAAGAATGGAAGGATAGAAAGACATGGCGGTCGAAATGCGGGATGCGTCAGAGGACGTAGGAACCCCGCGATATATATATATATATATAAATATAAAAAGGCCAACAAAAAAAAATACATTCGAGTCCCAGTCGTCGAGTCGTTCAGACGTATCGATCGAGTGGAGGAGAATATTTACCGTTTCGTACGAAATAAGTCAACTAGATTAGTGTCACCGTGAAGCGCTCACTATCCAGAGAGGAACCACCCGAGGGAGGTGCCCCCTCGCCCATGTTCTTTGATCGCTTAAAGCGAACAAGTGAAATAAACGGCATCATACCATATGTAGACACCATGTCTTCACAACAAATGATGTCAGAAGAAGATGTGTTCACGCCTCCGAAGAAGACAGCCCGCGCCTCACCAGCAGTTCCACCAACTCCGACCAAGGTGACAAACTCATTCGCCGTTCTCGAACGCCAAACCAACATGGAAATCGAAGAATCCGCCAGTGCCCCAAGGAACATCCAAGCTAACACACTAGCCATCAAGAAGTGCCCACCGATCACCATCACCCAGAAGATCCATTCCTACAGCGAGTTCCACCAACAGCTGAAATCAATCCTTCAACACAAGTACCATATTAGGTACAATAAGGATGAAGTCAAAGTCACCACAACGGAAGTGAGTGACTACCATCAATTAATTTCTTCCCTGAAGAAAGAAGAAATGGAGTTCTTCACATATACTCCAAGAGAAGAAACAACCAAAAAAATGGTCGTGAAAGCAGGTTTAGCAAATAAAAGGAAAAGGGCACCGAATTTTAATCGTATTGAAGAACTTAAGCTCCAAAAAATTGTAAAAAAATATCAGAAAAAATTGTAAAAAAATTTCAGATGATACATTTAGAACATTATCAAAATCTGGTCAACAAGCGCTTATTCAAGAAAAAATTAATATTATTGAGGAAAGCCACAACAAAACATTGGAACGAATTAAGGATAATTTGAAAAAGGCAGAGCTTAATAGAAAAATTGCCAGAGTGGTAGAAGAGCGAAGGTTTAAACTAATCGAGCATGAATTAGATACAATGATGCAAATGGCAGAAGAAGAGAAAGAAATTAGAATAAAAATATTGACATTGAAGGGTGAATTGATTGCAAGAACAAGCACATGAAATAAATATTAGTCAGGATACAAAGACTAAATGGCCGCAAAAATGTCAATATAGGGACCTGGAACGTGCAAAGATTATTTGAAGCGGGAAAACTAGCAATTCTTAGTCAAGAGATCAAGAGACTAAAAATATATATATTGGGAGTATACACCACAGAACAGGCGGAAAAAGGGAAGACCAGGAAGGACATGGATGGATGGGATTAGAGAGACTATGAGGGACCGGGCGATAGCAGAGGAAGAATGGAAGGATAGAAGGACATGGCGGTCGAAATGCGGGATGCGTCAGAGGACGTAGGAACCCCGCGATATATATATATATATATAAATATAAAAAGGCCAACAAAAAAAAATACATTCGAGTCCCAGTCGTCGAGTCGTTCAGACGTATCTATCGAGTGGAGGAGAATGTTTACCGTTTCGTACGAAATAAGTCAACTAGATTAGTGTCACCGTGAAGCGCTCACTATCCAGAGAGGAACCACCCGAGGGAGGTGCCCCCTCGCCCATGTTCTTTGATCGCTTAAAGCGAACAAGTGAAATAAACGGCATCATACCATATGTAGACACCATGTCTTCACAACAAATGATGTCAGAAGAAGATGTGTTCACGCCTCCGAAGAAGACAGCCCGCACCTCACCAGCAGTTCCACCAACTCCGACCAAGGTGACAAACTCATTCGCCGTTCTCGAACGCCAAACCAACATGGAAATCGAAGAATCCGCCAGTGCCCCAAGGAACATCCAAGCTAACACACTAGCCATCAAGAAGTGCCCACCGATCACCATCACCCAGAAGATCCATTCCTACAGCGAGTTCCACCAACAGCTGAAATCAATCCTTCAACACAAGTACCATATTAGGTACAATAAGGATGAAGTCAAAGTCACCACAACGGAAGTGAGTGACTACCATCAATTAATTTCTTCCCTGAAGAAAGAAAAAATGGAGTTCTTCACATATACTCCAAGAGAAGAAACAACCAAAAAAATGGTCGTGAAAGCAGGTTTAGCAAATAAAAGGAAAAGGGCACCGAATTTTAATCGTATTGAAGAACTTAAGCTCCAAAAAATTGTAAAAAAATATCAGAAAAAATTGTGAAAAAATTTCAGATGATACATTTAGAACATTATCAAAATCTGGTCAACAAGCGCTTATTCAAGAAAAAATTAATATTATTGAGGAAAGCCACAACAAAACATTGGAACGAATTAAGGATAATTTGAAAAAGGCAGAGCTTAATAGAAAAATTGCCAGAGTGGTAGAAGAGCGAAGGTTTAAACTAATCGAGCATGAATTAGATACAATGATGCAAATGGCAGAAGAAGAGAAAGAAATTAGAATAAAAATATTGACATTGAAGGGTGAATTGATTGCAAGAACAAGCACATGAAATAAATATTAGTCAGGATACAAAGACTAAATGGCCGCAAAAATGTCAATATAGGGACCTGGAACGTGCAAAGATTATTTGAAGCGGGAAAACTAGCAAATCTTAGTCAAGAGATCAAGAGACTAAAAATATATATATTGGGAGTAAACACCACAGAACAGGCGGAAAAAGGGAAGACCAGGAAGGACATGGATGGATGGGATTAGAGAGACTATGAGGGACCGGGCGATAGCAGAGGAAGAATGGAAGGATAGAAAGACATGGCGGTCGAAATGCGGGATGCGTCAGAGGACGTAGGAACCCCGCGATATATATATATATATATATATATAAATATAAAAAGGCCAACAAAAAAAAATACATTCGAGTCCCAGTCGTCGAGTCGTTCAGACGTATCGATCGAGTGGAGGAGAATATTTACCGTTTCGTACGAAATAAGTCAACTAGATTAGTGTCACCGTGAAGCGCTCACTATCCAGAGAGGAACCACCCGAGGGAGGTGCCCCCTCGCCCATGTTCTTTGATCGCTTAAAGCGAACAAGTGAAATAAACGGCATCATACCATATGTAGACACCATGTCTTCACAACAAATGATGTCAGAAGAAGATGTGTTCACGCCTCCGAAGAAGACAGCCCGCGCCTCACCAGCAGTTCCACCAACTCCGACCAAGGTGACAAACTCATTCGCCGTTCTCGAACGCCAAACCAACATGGAAATCGAAGAATTCGCCAGTGCCCCAAGGAACATCCAAGCTAACACACTAGCCATCAAGAAGTGCCCACCGATCACCATCACCCAGAAGATCCATTCCTACAGCGAGTTCCACCAACAGCTGAAATCAATCCTTCAACACAAGTACCATATTAGGTACAATAAGGATGAAGTCAAAGTCACCACAACGGAAGTGAGTGACTACCATCAATTAATTTCTTCCCTGAAGAAAGAAAAAATGGAGTTCTTCACATATACTCCAAGAGAAGAAACAACCAAAAAAATGGTCGTGAAAGCAGGTTTAGCAAATAAAAGGAAAAGGGCACCGAATTTTAATCGTATTGAAGAACTTAAGCTCCAAAAAATTGTAAAAAAAATATCAGAAAAAATTGTAAAAAAATTTCAGATGATACATTTAGAACATTATCAAAATCTGGTCAACAAGCGCTTATTCAAGAAAAAATTAATATTATTGAGGAAAGCCACAACAAAACATTGGAACGAATTAAGGATAATTTGAAAAAGGCAGAGCTTAATAGAAAAATTGCCAGAGTGGTAGAAGAGCGAAGGTTTAAACTAATCGAGCATGAATTAGATACAATGATGCAAATGGCAGAAGAAGAGAAAGAAATTAGAATAAAAATATTGACATTGAAGGGTGAATTGATTGCAAGAACAAGCACATGAAATAAATATTAGTCAGGATACAAAGACTAAATGGCCGCAAAAATGTCAATATAGGGACCTGGAACGTGCAAAGATTATTTGAAGCGGGAAAACTAGCAAATCTTAGTCAAGAGATCAAGAGACTAAAAATATATATATTGGGAGTATACACCACAGAACAGGCGGAAAAAGGGAAGACCAGGAAGGACATGGATGGATGGGATTAGAGAGACTATGAGGGACCGGGCGATAGCAGAGGAAGAATGGAAGGATAGAAGGACATGGCGGTCGAAATGCGGGATGCGTCAGAGGACGTAGGAACCCCGCGATATATATATATATATATAAATATAAAAAGGCCAACAAAAAAAAATACATTCGAGTCCCAGTCGTCGAGTCGTTCAGACGTATCTATCGAGTGGAGGAGAATGTTTACCGTTTCGTACGAAATAAGTCAACTAGATTAGTGTCACCGTGAAGCGCTCACTATCCCGAGAGGAACCACCCGAGGGAGGTGCCCCCTCGCCCATGTTCTTTGATCGCTTAAAGCGAACAAGTGAAATAAACGGCATCATACCATATGTAGACACCATGTCTTCACAACAAATGATGTCAGAAGAAGATGTGTTCACGCCTCCGAAGAAGACAGCCCGCACCTCACCAGCAGTTCCACCAACTCCGACCAAGGTGACAAACTCATTCGCCGTTCTCGAACGCCAAACCAACATGGAAATCGAAGAATCCGCCAGTGCCCCAAGGAACATCCAAGCTAACACACTAGCCATCAAGAAGTGCCCACCGATCACCATCACCCAGAAGATCCATTCCTACAGCGAGTTCCACCAACAGCTGAAATCAATCCTTCAACACAAGTACCATATTAGGTACAATAAGGATGAAGTCAAAGTCACCACAACGGAAGTGAGTGACTACCATCAATTAATTTCTTCCCTGAAGAAAGAAAAAATGGAGTTCTTCACATATACTCCAAGAGAAGAAACAACCAAAAAAATGGTCGTGAAAGCAGGTTTAGCAAATAAAAGGAAAAGGGCACCGAATTTTAATCGTATTGAAGAACTTAAGCTCCAAAAAATTGTAAAAAAATATCAGAAAAAATTGTGAAAAAATTTCAGATGATACATTTAGAACATTATCAAAATCTGGTCAACAAGCGCTTATTCAAGAAAAAATTAATATTATTGAGGAAAGCCACAACAAAACATTGGAACGAATTAAGGATAATTTGAAAAAGGCAGAGCTCAATAGAAAAATTGCCAGAGTGGTAGAAGAGCGAAGGTTTAAACTAATCGAGCATGAATTAGATACAATGATGCAAATGGCAGAAGAAGAGAAAGAAATTAGAATAAAAATATTGACATTGAAGGGTGAATTGATTGCAAGAACAAGCACATGAAATAAATATTAGTCAGGATACAAAGACTAAATGGCCGCAAAAATGTCAATATAGGGACCTGGAACGTGCAAAGATTATTTGAAGCGGGAAAACTAGCAAATCTTAGTCAAGAGATCAAGAGACTAAAAATATATATATTGGGAGTAAACACCACAGAACAGGCGGAAAAAGGGAAGACCAGGAAGGACATGGATGGATGGGATTAGAGAGACTATGAGGGACCGGGCGATAGCAGAGGAAGAATGGAAGGATAGAAAGACATGGCGGTCGAAATGCGGGATGCGTCAGAGGACGTAGGAACCCCGCGATATATATATATATATATATATATAAATATAAAAAGGCCAACAAAAAAAAATACATTCGAGTCCCAGTCGTCGAGTCGTTCAGACGTATCGATCGAGTGGAGGAGAATATTTACCGTTTCGTACGAAATAAGTCAACTAGATTAGTGTCACCGTGAAGCGCTCACTATCCAGAGAGAAACCACCCGAGGGAGGTGCCCCCTCGCCCATGTTCTTTGATCGCTTAAAGCGAACAAGTGAAATAAACGGCATCATACCATATGTAGACACCATGTCTTCACAACAAATGATGTCAGAAGAAGATGTGTTCACGCCTCCGAAGAAGACAGCCCGCGACAAACTCATTCGCCGTTCTCGAACGCCAAACCAACATGGAAATCGAAGAATCCGCCAGTGCCCCAAGGAACATCCAAGCTAACACACTAGCCATCAAGAAGTGCCCACCGATCACCATCACCCAGAAGATCCATTCCGACAGCGAGTTCCACCAACAGCTGAAATCAATCCTTCAACACAAGTACCATATTAGGTACAATAAGGATGACGTCAAAGTCACCACAACGGAAGTGAGTGACTACCATCAATTAATTTCTTCCCTGAAGAAAGAAAAAATGGAGTTCTTCACATATACTCCAAGAGAAGAAACAACCAAAAAAATGGTCGTGAAAGCAGGTTTAGCAAATAAAAGGAAAAGGGCACCGAATTTTAATCGTATTAAAGAACTTAAGCTCCAAAAAATTGTAAAAAAATATCAGAAAAAATTGTAAAAAAATTTCAGATGTGTTATGAATATTATATTATTGGACCCCCTGTATATTATATCATTATGAATGTTGTATTGTTGGTATTAACTAATATTAAGGATTGGTTGTAAGGTTGATAATTTGTTTGTTAACATGATTGTAATTAATTGGTGCACGCATTCGTGTTTCCAAAATGTACCAAAGGAAAGAATACCAATATTATCAATTGGGAGTAATCAGTAACCTCTTGTGTTGTGTTTATATGAGAGCACGAATAAGTGCTGACGAATGAAGAGATCCGCGGAGAGAGCGGACGGAAGATGGAAGGTTTTCAGTCAGCAGTTAGCATTAGATTAAAATTGGTCAATTCGAGAAGGAATTGAATTGGAACTGTATAAAGCGCATTTTATGTAAAACATTAAAGATGTTTTAATCAGAAAAGTGGTTTGATTAATAGGCCGTTGTAATAATTCAGAAGTGGGATCGACAGAACAGTTTTTTTTTTCTCGATTTTGTGGCGAGTTTAAAGTGATTTTGGACCGAATAAAATTAGTGACAAGGAGGAAATAAGTAGCGAGGAAGTGCGTCGGAATCGAGTGTACGACGATTTGATTGAACAACACAGAGAAATAAATCACGGCCACCCTTAAAAGAAAATTGGACGACAACCCCAGACTTCCATCGATTTCAACAAATCTAGGAGATTTTAACTTTGAACAGAATGACGCCGCTGCAGTTAACATGGATAGAAGCACTGGAAAAATTGCAGTCAAGGGTGATATAATTCCGCCCTTCGATCCTGATGATTCATGGATGGAGCGATTATAAAAAATCTGGATATATGCAAATGAAATTAAAGGGCGCAGCACGTGAGTAGTTTTTCCGACTAGACAGCTACGACAAGACTTGGACAGAGTGGAAAACAGCGTTATCCAGAGCTTTTCCGAGATGTGTTGATTACGCCACTTTATTAGAAGAACTGGTTGCACGTAAAAAAAATCCCGGCGAAAGCATGACGCACTATTATCATGCTAAACTGAATTTGACTCAACAATGCCGACTCGATAATGAAGCTACGATATCTTGTATAATTCGAGGTCTTCCTCAAGAATTACAACCAAATGCCCGTGCATTTCAATGTGGTACTCCAGACGAATTGTATGCAGGTTTTATCGCCCCTATGGACAATTACCAAAGCCCTCAAAAGGACGCAATGCAGCTCCATTCCGGAAAAAGATTCAAAATAGAGTGCTACATTTGTGGAAAATTGGGACACATTGCAAAGGACTGCTGGAGCCGAATTAAACCGTCTACTTCGAAAGAAGGAAGACCAGGACGATCACGGTGCGCCTTATGCCGTCTTACAAACCACGCCACTGAGGATTGCTTCAAGGGACAAACTGGGTCAAGGTCAAGTCAAAGGGAGGATATGAAGCGATGCGATTTTTGTAAGAAAGCGGGACACCGCCAAGACGATTGTTGGTTTAAGAAACAGAAAGTTGAGGAAGTTTACACTTAAGGGCAAGTACTGAATGACTTATATAAACTGACTGTCATAATAAATAATATTCCGTTTAGAGGGTATTTAGATACAGGAAGTTCAGTAAATGTTGCAAATATGAAGGTCTTAAATAAAACACACTTACAATGAGTGCCCTCTAACACGGTTATTAAAGGTTTTGGTGAATCATTCGTGGTTCCAAAAGATATAATTAAAACAGATATTTTAATAAATGAAATGGAGTTCCATATCGAAATACTAGTAGTTAATACACCAATGAGTGATATTGATATTATTAGAGGACAACCTATATTAAATCAACAGGACATGGTGTTGGAAATAAAGCACAATCATGTGACTTCATCAAAGTGTAAAAATAAGCATAATGTCAAATGTTTAAAGAGAATTGTAACTGCTGTAGTAAACCACGGTGATATGACTGAAGAAAATTTGAATAAATTGCTTCAATTATTAAATTTGAAACAATCATGCTTTGACAATCTCCTGCTGAACTGAGCACAATAAACAATACTGTGAGAAACAAACAATATACTAAAAACTAGATTATCAGAAAAAGGAAAAACAATAATGCGCGAACTAGTAAATGAATTATTTAGCGCAGGTATTATACAGACATTGTATCGATTATAGAAAACTAAATGCCATTACTGTGAAAGATAGATACCCATTACCAAATATTGAAGATCTTATCAACAAACTAGGCGGCAACAAATATTTTTGTAGCCTAGATATGAAGCAAGGTTATTACCAAATCCTATTAGCAAAAGATTCGATAGATAAAACTGCATCTATTACTTCAGATGGGCAATATGAGCGTCTTCGTTTACCATTTGGACTATGTAATGCACCATCAGCTTTTCAAAGGTTCATAAATAATCTTATGGGCCCTCTAACGCCATGTGGAAATATTGGTTTATCTCGATGACATTTTGATCCCGTTCAAAATCAATAACTGAAGGAATGAAAAAACTTAACACTATTTAAAAATTTGCGATGATAATAATTTAGAATTAAATTTAGAAAAATGCTATTTTTTCAAAACTGAAATGAATTTGCTGGGGTACGAAATTAGTGAGAATGAAATCAAACCTGGTTCAAAGAAAGTAAAAGCTATTCAAACTTTCAAAAATCCTACAAATGTTCATGAAGTAAGGAGTTTTTAGGTCTAAGTTCGTATTTCAGGAAATATATTAAAAATCATGCTGAAATAGTTGCACCTCGAACAAAATTACTTAGGAAAGACGTAAAATAGGAATGGGGAAAAGATCAAAATATGACAGTTTCAAAAATAAAATCAATCTTAACTAATGAGCCTGTTTTAAACATTTTCAATTCGGGTTCATAAAAAAAAAAGGAACTACATACTGATGCCAGCTCAAATGGTATTGGTGCTATTCTTTTTCAAGAATCAAATAGTGGATTAAAAAATCAGTGGCTTATTATAGCAGAGCAACAACCGTGGATGAGTCCTTTTACCATTCATATGAGTTGGAAACTTTAGCTGTAATTGAATCTATAAAAAGATTTAGAATTTACCTTCATGGTACTCATTTTAAAAAACTAACGGATTGCAGTGCAGTTCGAAGTACATTTATAAAAAAGGAATTAGTGCCCAGAATAGCACTGTGGTGGTTAGCTATTCAAGATTACGATTTTGAAATTGAACATCGTCCAGGTAGTAAAATGGCACCTGTCGATGCTCGTAGTAGGAACGCAGAAAATATTTTAAGAATAGAAGTTGACGACATATGCAAGACGAACGAATTCGAATAATTCGTGAAAAATTAAAATCAGGAACTACCGACAAAAACATGAAACTGACATATTGTCTAAAAAACGATAGGGTTTACAGGAAAATTTTGAATGATGAATTGAGACTGGTAATTCCGAAAATATGCAGATTTAATATTATGAGAAAATATCACGACGAAATAGGTCACATATAGGCCTAAAACGATGTGAAACCTCAATAAAAAGTAAATTTTGGTTTGCAAAAATGACAAGATTTATAAAGAAATATTTTAATGCATGTATTGATTGTGCATATAAGAAAAGTCAATATGGAAAAAAAAGAAGGTTTTCTTCATCCTATACCTAAAGCAAAGGAACTCCTTTGTACAAGGCATATTGATCACCTAGGACCTAGGTAAAACAAACAAAAATTACGGATAAGTTTTTATGATCATCGATTCATTTTCTAAATATGTACTTGTTTACAAGACCAACTCAAATTTATTGTTTGAAGGATTTGTATAGTATGTTTGGAACACCAAAACGAATTATCGCAGATGGTGGCAAGGCATTTAAATCTAAAACATTTAAAGAGTTTTGCAACGAAAATAAAAATTAATTTAGTCTCAAATGCTGTAGCTTAATCGTACTCTTTTAGACGGTATAAATACAAGCATAGACAACGAAAATGAATAGATGGATAAACTGCCATATGTGGCCTGGGGAATGAATAACACAATCAATGAAAGCACAGGGTATCCCCTAAATATGTACATTAATGTTTGGCTTCTATAAAGATCGTTTTGGAAATTTAGGTCAAAAAGACATATATTTCCGAGAATAGGCAAAAAATCGCAGAAAATGCTAAGCAAAAAAAAATGGATAAACAAAGTAAAACAATGAAAAAGCAGTTTGATAAGAAACGGAAAGAAAACACGAAATAAAACATAGGCAGTTTGGTTCTTTGGCGAGGAGCTAAAAAAGATACCAAGGATTTCGGTCGTAAGACTGGAATAAAATATGGAGGGCCTTATAAAGTATCAAAAGTTCTAAGAAACGATCGATACGAAATGGTCGTCCTTAAAGGCATGAAAGGTTACCAACGATATTCTGCAGTGGTAGCTGCAGACGCAATAAGCGAATTTAAATCTGGCACATGAAGTGAATCCAATTCACTTCCGATGATGAGGTAAATAGTATCGACGAGTTAATTGATCTATTAGTCACAAAAAAAAAACAACAAAAAGAAAAATATTATGGAATACCATAAAACAAGTTATGAAAACATAATAAAAATGGAATACCATACAATAATAGAAATGGAATACCATACATTAATAAAAATGGAATACCATGCAATAATAAAAATGGATTACCATACAATAATAATAAAGATGACGCCCGAAAAGCAGTTTTTGATTAAAAAAAAAAACTGACAAGAATGATATCAAGCAGATATTTTATGCGGGCGAGAAGGCATTCAAAACTAATTTTGGTGGTATTCCTCTATGACTAGGGGTAGGAACCTGAATCTTGTTTCGCAAGAAACTTTTTTCCATATTCATATTTTACAAAAATGGAATACCATACAAAACAAAAGATTGAATAAAATATGGAACATCATAACATAATATTCCCACTTATTATTACTCTATGGAATATAGTATTTGTGATTGATTGGTTGATAAAAAATATTAATATAACAAGAAAAAAAAAACAACAAAAAAAATATATGAACTTTTACAGAAAGTTTTCTGATTTCAGAACTAAGAAGAAATAAAAACCCGTCTGATCATAAACTGGCGAGGACGCACAGAAAAACAGGATGGCCGAATGTTATGAATATTATATTATTGGACCCCCTGTATATTATATCATTATGAATGTTGTATTGTTGGTATTAACTAATATTAAGGATTGGTTGTAAGGTTGATAATTTGTTTGTTAACATGATTGTAATTAATTGGTGCACGCATTCGTGTTTCCAAAATGTACCAAAGGAAAGAATACCAATATTATCAATTGGGAGTAATCAGTAACCTCTTGTGTTGTGTTTATATGAGAGCACGAATAAGTGCTGACGAATGAAGAGATCCGCGGAGAGAGCGAACGGAAGACGGAAGGTTTTCAGTCAGCAGTTAGCATTAGATTAAAATTGGTCAATTCGAGAAGGAATTGAATTGGAACTGTATAAAGCGCATTTTATGTAAAACATTAAAGATGTTTTAATCAGAAAAGTGGTTTGATTAATAGGCCGTTGTAATAGATGATACATTTAGAACATTATCAAAATCTGGTCAACAAGCGCTTATTCAAGAAAAAATTAATATTATTGAGGAAAGCCACAATAAAACATTGGAACGAATTAAGGATAATTTGAAAAAGGCAGAGCTTAATAGAAAAATTGCCAGAGTGGTAGAAGAGCGAAGGTTTAAACTAATCGAGCATGAATTAGATACAATGATGCAAATGGCAGAAGAAGAGAAAGAAATTAGAATAAAAATATTGACATTGAAGGGTGAATTGATTGCAAGAACAAGCACATGAAATAAATATTGAGTTGTGATATGAAACAGAACACATTGAAAGAACACATTGAAGAAAAATTCTAAAGGGTACCATACCATAGCATATCTGATTGAGGATGACAGATGGAGAGGTTGAGGTTACTTTGAGGCGTCTGTTGGAGGAGATCCAGGATACCAGGAGGGAGTTAAAAAATTCAATATCTGCGTCGGAGGCGAGATTATTGTTGGAGGTTCAGGCACTGAGGAATAAGAATGGGCTACTAGAGAGAGAAAACAAAGACTTGAAAGAAAGGCTCGAAAAAACAGAACGCTGGTGTAACAAGAATAATATTGTGATTTTTGGCCTGAAAATAGGCTCCAATATAACTGCGGAGTTTCTCTGTCGGGAAATATATCGTTTGTTGGGAGTGCGAGTTGAATTATCTGAAATAAGTGACCTCTATACATTGGGTAATCAGGAAGGCAGTCCAGTGAAGGTGGAATTTGTGTCACATCGATGTAAAAAACTTATCTTTGAACATGTTAAAAAATTGAAAGGTACTGAAATATCCATTACTAATGATTTAACTATACAGCAGCGTCAGGAAAATAAGAGGTTGTTACCCTTCCTGATAAAAGCCAGAGCGGGTACATCTGAAAAGTCATATATAAGGAATAATAGACTGGTGGTGGGACGAAGGGTGTATACCTTGGAGGAACTAGAAAACTGTGAAGAAGATGTTAAAACAAATAGTGCTCCGAATACACCCACAATAACAAAACATAAGAATACTGCCACGGAGATTGATTCGGACACTGTTGTGTTGGAATCTGCACCAGGACCATCAGTGAGTAACTCTGACGCTGTTATGTTAGAATCTGTGCAAGGATTATTGCAACAGGCGAAAAGTAATCGAGACAAGAAATTATTTACGCCATATTTGGCAACACACAAAAAGGTATACACTAATAAAAAAAGATCACCCCCAGGGGAGGATGTATTTGGTATGAAGCTTCGGCATAAATCCACGACAGACAAAAAGTAATTAAAGAAGGCTGGGGGGGGGTTGAAGGTAATTTTGTGTTTATTTTAGTTATTTAACAGCTCATTTTATAAAAAATCCTACATCATATGTCATCACAAGTCAAGAAAACAAAGATGAAGTCATCGGTGTATACCACGCTTCCGACTTAACCCCATGCAGAGGACTCGAGAACAAAGAATCGCCCACTCACCCCATCCGAAGAAGAGGTCGACCCAAGAAGAAGGATGAAGATAATCCTGGCTAACTCGCCGAGATGTCTTCGCAGCCAGAGGGGGAGCCTGTAGCAGTAATCTCAACAACAAGACGCAGCCAGCGCCTACAATCGCGAACGGCACCCAGCAATACCATCCCGCGTATGCAGCAGGAATCTCAACAGCTAGACGCAGCCAGCGAACGGCATCCCGCGTAGCTCGACCAAACTCACCGACAGGGCGACAGCGATACGCGCTCGTATACAACACCCATAGGGGCGCTACCAATCTCTATAAGTAATAGATTGGGAGTTTATTGTTCAATCGTTTTATGAACTGTGTTCCTACGATATATAAGTGCGAAACGTTGATTATCCATCATATATTTCAAACTTACTGTGTAAACCAATAAGTGCATCCCCAGCGGAACGCTTATCTGAGGCATCTGGCAACCAGGACCTCCAGAACGGTTCACAGTAAAGTTCAACTTTGAGGGACATAATCACGTCTTGGTGCTTCGCCGCGACGATCATTGTTCGCCTTTATCAAGGTGCATCCCCAGTGGAAAGTGGAACTCCTGTGATATTCGTCACCCGGATCCCGGATTGTCTTCTATTAGGCAAAGTGCGTCTAATCACCTAGTGATAGTGTATTGGACTACTCATCGCTTACCGAGTAATTGTGCGGGAAGTACATTCATAAAAAGTGTTCTCTCACCCCCATTTCATGTAAAGACTCATTGCTCTTGTTTAAAACCGCACTACTCTTCTTTTAATGTAAGACTTTGGAGAATATATAATTACAAACTTTATAGCTTGTCATTAGTAATCAATAATATTCATTATGGCTACTATATGATGACAAATAAAATTAAAGATTTTTAAAATTGCACCAACTTGAAGTCTGGAGCTTTCGCTCGTATGTTTCACACCTCATACTGAGTTGATCAAGCAGAAATTCGGTACTGGATTGTAAAATGGAGGCCCGAAGAAGAGACACAAATGTGAGCATAGAATATGTTAAAGCATTAACATCCGTTAATGCTTTAACATATTCTATGCTCACATTTGTGTAATAGCCTTCCGGTAGTGTAATAGCCTTCCTTTTACACCACCGCGCAGTCCGTGGACCATACATTGTACGGTTTCGGCCGTTCTTGGAACAAACCTATTACTGCCGACCCTCCAATATATCTCTAATATGTGTGAATATCTCATCATGTTTTTTCTAGTTCCAAAATGGTTGTCACAGCCGGAAGGGTACAGCTCCCCGCGTCCTGGTTTGGAACTCAAAACCTAGTATAAGTTTTAAAATATTTAATAAGGAAACGCAAGACTCTCAAAATATATTTGTGAAAAGTTTTTTCTGTGCTATTTTTGAAGTATTACCCGGATAAAATAGAGTCAGTGTTGTGACTGTTGTGTGCACGTGCCAATCCTTGGTGATCGGTTTACCCGAGACTACCACAGGTCCCAGGGACACCAAGGATCACTTGAAGACTTCACACATGCAAATATTTCTTACTGGATTTTTGGCACATAGCATAACTGCTGAGCCTAAGTCTCCACAATGGTAGTGTGTCGGGGGTCTGCCGATGCTCGTTGTGGAGAATGAGAAAATGAAATGAAAATGTGTGAATATCTCTCTATTATTTATTAATTAATTGATTCCTGTTTTAATCAAAACATTTCTTTCTGACGTGAATGTTGCTTTTTATTTCTGGCTACAACATAGAGAAGATACAATACAAGTATGGGTACGCACCCAACCCGTTCGGAATCGACGTCGGGTGAAACTACACAATGACTAACCACAGAAAACAACCAATCGCGCTCTACGTCGGACGCATCCGACGTTGATTCTGAACGCAACCCATAAGTTCACTATTGTAGATTTTTTAACATGCCAAGAATCGTCACATAGGCTTGAAATAATTGAATCGATCACTAATATAAGTGCAAAAACAATTATAAATTATGGTGTCAAAATGTGAATAATATAATAAGTGGTTAAATGAAATTATACAATGGTAACAATCCTGTCAAGCTTCAAGCAAATAAAATTAGGACATCAAGGTTGAAAAAAAAATGAGAAAATTCTTTTTGTATAAATGTGTAAATATATCCTTATCTAATACTTATTATTATTATATTTTATATAATTGTTAATCTGTTTTTTTCATTAATATTAATTAATTATTATAATTTTCATTAAAATATTATCATGTATGGTATATGTAATCAAATTAGTGGTATTCTTTTTACCAATTTCAGCTGAGATTAACTGAGATTCTCAGTTCTGGTCAGTAGTTAGAAGGCAAGAAATAAGATTCTATGTATCTATTGAGATGCAACAAGGTAAAAAGAATACCACTATTGTGAATTCTGTATATATGTTTCATTAAAGCACTTTAGGAAAAAATTATCAACCATTTTTCCTTAATTCTACCTAAACTATACACATGTACTGACTATTTTAACCCATATGCTGACAGCACTAACTGTTTAATCTCATTTAATTTTTTAATTCGGGTTGTCTTTACATTTTCAAGGAATATTTCATTAATTCCAACCCGAATTGAAAAATAAAATGGGATTAAAAGGGTACTGCTGTCAGCAATATTCAATACAAATCGTTAAGTCAGAAATTCAAATTTCGCGCGTAGTCAGAAATGAAAGACGTGGTATACAAAATGTTACTGTCTACACCGTGGTTTAGGTATCGGTTATAAAAAATAGTATCGCCGGCTACAACGTGCGTGAAGTGTCTAAGGGTATTTAGTCTATGCAGATAATCTTCAATAATGTTAACTAGGGCAAGTGCCAAACAGCACACTGAAAGGAACAGTACAAGTATGGGTAAGTAAATTATATAGGAGATATGTCAGTGGCTATTGAAATATTTTGTATACAACCAGAAGTATTTGGAAACTGCACCGAATTATACTCCAAAATGATTATTATTTGTTTCAGAAACTCGTTCTGGAAACAGTAATACGAATACACGTGCAGCGAATTTCAGGAAGAGTGGAGAACCTATGCTCCTTTCATTAGTGGAAAAATATGCAGACATATTGGAGAATACGGAAGAAACGAGAATGGAATACATTAAGAGTGGGATGTTGGAACATCAACTCCTGGAATTCAAGGGATCACGAAGTCCTCATGGAAGTGCAAAGACTCCGATTGGATATATGTGCAATATCTGAAGTAAAAAATGGGTTCAAGCCCTGTGGACAGGAGCTTTCTGGCGCTCTAGTTCAAACAGACAAATTATATCTCCGAAAGTATTGGTTTCTCAGAGTTGAGAATTATATCAATGTATTCTTATGATAGAACTGCATCATAAAGGAAATTCAATTCAAATAATAGTTTATTTATCAAGATTAAATGAGCAATCTGAGAACTGCACCATGGAAGAAACCAAATTAAAATAGCTGAAATGAATTTGACTCTCTCTTATAGAACAGGATGAAATGTACGAGTATGAACACAGATCATATAATAAAGCTTAGATAGAATAATTATAGCATTCTGTGAAAACAGAAGTACGATTCATTATTTAAATTTAGAACTTCATCTTAGCAGAAATTGGATTCAAACATCATAGAAGAATTTAAATTCAACAAGAGTGCCAAAAATTATCAATCCAAAACCAATAGACGAATTCTACCCAACAACGAACTCATCCGAGATATTCATTCCTCAATTCCAGTTTTGTTTTTAGTGGAGATATTCTGAACTCAATATTACCATTCCCATCATCATATGGATTGACCATCGGCATGAAAATATCAACCAACAAAAGTATGATAATATTCTAATTCTCATATTGATACCATTACTGGAATGAATTACAATGAGACAACGTCAAAGTTGACATTATAACAATTCATAGAATAGCCACAGAATAATTCTTATTTATTTATTCTTATTTTATTTATTCTTCTCTTTAATCATTGAAATTTTGAAAAATCATATCTCCGAAAGTATTAGTTTGTTAGAGTTAAAAATGATATGAATGGATTCTTATGGTAAAACTGCTTATTGAAAAAAATTTAATTTGGAATTTGTTCTGTAAAAAAAAATTTTTTTTTGTTACTCCGAAACCATCTGTCCGATTTTGCCCAATAACGAACTTAGCCGAGATATTTATCCCTCAAACATACTCTGAAAATTTCAACTGTCTAGCTCATTCCGTTCGAGAGTTATCGTGCCTACGGCCGGACCGGCCGGCCGGACCGGCCGGACAGAATTAATTTCGACCACGGATTCTTGATCAGTGAGTCGAACCAAATCGTTTAAGACCATTTTCATCGAAAAATTCGAAAATTACAGACATTTGGGCAAATTGATAAGCACTCAGTTCCGAGGAACTAGAGCGCCAAAAAGAAGGGAAACGGAACAACAAAATACAGCGAGTACATACTTATCTATAGTGGAAAAGAAAGAAACGAGAGAGCCAAATCTGGGGTGGGACTTCTGATACACGAGAAATATGAGCAACACATAACGAACATAGCTTACATAAATGACCGACTTATACATGTAACATTGGAAATACAGAAGAAAAAAATTGATATTGTAAGTGTATACGCACCCGATATTGGTAAACCCAAGGTGGAACGGGAAAAGTTCTACAACCAGTTAGAAGTCATACTAAACACCATACCCCGAGAAAATAAACTCATACTAGCCGGAGACTTCAACTCTAGGATCGGAAATCAGATCATCGACGGGATTACGCAAAGATTTAATGAATCCATATCAAATGAAAATGGCGAACTTCTTCTAGGAACTTGCAGTCAATTTGAACTACAAATAAACAACACATTCTTTCCCCACAAGATCCAACACAAGATAACGTGGTCCATTTCTAGAGATCAACAGTCCACTATAGACCACATCATAACCAATAGAAACATCCACCCAACGCAGATCCTGGACGTACGATCACTCGCCTCTCCGGACGTGGGAGGTGGACACAGGCTGGTGCTATGTAAGATGAGACTAGGAGTTCAACTAATACGTAAAAAAAATGGGTTCAAGCCCTGTGGACAGGAGCTTTCTGGCGCTCTAGTTCAAACAGACAAATTATATCTCCGAAAGTATTGGTTTCTCAGAGTTGGGAATTATATCGATGTGTTCTTATCATAGAACTGCATCATAAAAGAAATTCAATTCAAATAATAGTTTATTTATCAAAATTAAATGAGCAATCTGAGAATGAGAACTGCACCATAGAAGAAATCAAATTAAAATAACTGAAATGAATTTGACTCTCTCTTATAGAACAGGATGACATGTACGAGTATGAACACAGATCATATAATAAAGCTTAGATAGAATAATTATAACATTCTGTGAAAACATAGAAGTACGATTTATTATTGAAATTTCGAAAAATCATATCTCCGAGAGTATTAGCTTGTTGGAGTTGAAAATGACATCAATGGATTTATATGTTGGAACTGCATCTTAAATTAAAATTGTTTTTGAAATTTGTTGCTTAAAAAAAAATTGTTTTTTTGTTACTCCTAAACCATCAGGCCTATTTTGCCCAATAACGAACTTAACCGAGATATTCATCTCCCTAACCTACTCTGAAAATTGCAACTGCCTAGCTCATTCCGTTCGAGAGTTATTGAAGACATTTTTTTTTTAATTTTCAAAATTTTTTTTTTCACTTTGCGGTAACCTGGTCAATACAAAACTTCACATGCGTATAAAGGTCATGATTCTACAATTTGATGCTAAATTTCAGATAGATCGAGTGATCGGTTTCGGAAATATACATAAAAAATATTTTTACTAAAATTGGCCATAACTCCGAAACCGCTTTATGGATTTCGCCCATTTACGAACATGTCCGAGATATTTACGCTCCAAACCCACCTTGCAAATTTCAATCCTCTAACTCCTTTCGCTCGAGAGTTATCGTTCCTACGGCCGGCCGGCCGGACAGAATCGATTTTGACCTCGGATTCTTGATCAGTGAGCCGAACCAAATCGTTTGAAACCATTTTCAGCCAAAAATTCGAAAATTACAGACATTTGGGCAAATTGATCAGCACTCAGTTCTGAGGAACTAGAGCGCCAATACAATTAACTGACATGGGGTTCGACGTTATTCAAGTTACCCAATTAAACAAACGGGAAGCGGGTAATAAACGCGTATTTCCGTTAATGCTAGTGAAACTGCCAAAAATTGAGGCAAGCAAAGATATTTTCAATCTACAATTCTTAGGATACTTTAGAATCCAATGATCCAATGTAATGAATATTAATATTCTTTGAGGCATATAAGTCGGAACATGCTTTGAATCACTGGCAATAATAATATGTTTTCGGCAAATTCTTCAGTAGTAAGATAGGCTGAATTCCACTTACAGAGAAAGGATTATCATTCCGAATTTTTTCAAACTCGAATATTCAGATATATTATAATCTTGCTTTCCCTTTGATCATTGAGACCAAATCATTAAACATCATGATAAAAATAAAATCGGTAGTGCATTTATCTCAAAAATGTATTCCTTGAGCTATACGAATCATCATTTAGGTTACGTCAGAATTGCATCACAATAAGAGAAATTTAGAATCAACTTGTGATTATCATTGCCTTCATATCCTACAAATATGACAAGGCGGTCCGTAAAATATACCATCGTGATATTATGGTATGCTTAACTTTAACATATTGAAACTATCTAAGCCTATGGCACCTTAAGATTGCTTTATCACACTTCTTATCCATTTTGTAGCAACTTTCATCACAACAATTAATTGAATAGGGTGGACAAATCTACTTAGGTTCGTCGAGTGCCATCTGCATTGGGTTGAAATAATATTGCTTGTGAACGTGTCATATTCAGATGTGAATAAACGATGGATTCACTGAAAGACATAAATGTTCTTATCGAAGACATTGGGTAACCCATGGCGGATATATGTAGATAGAACTTTTGAAGTTATAAGTTTCTTAGGCATACGTCATAACATCCGCGATTCGTATATTTTTAATATATTGAATTGTGAAATATAAAGCAGTCCATTATAGTGAGAAAAAAAATGCTCATATTTATGATGTAATTCGGAGGTATTATTTTACAAAGTGGCAAAATGAAACTGTACATTTAGAAAGTCTATCAAAAATTGTTCTTGAAATACATTTGTTTAAGATAGAAACTAACCTTCATAGAGCCTTCTTTCAACAATACGCTGCCCATATCATTGAAAACATATTACAAATCCACAGTTATATGCCCCTTCAATATTGATACAACTGTTTATTATATTCTTGATATTTTATTACTATTTATACATTTGTATACATGTAAGTATAATACTTAATAAATGTATAAAGAATAATATATAAAATATAATTATTGGATAATTGAAATATTATGCCTAAGGGTATCTAATGTGGGAAAGTTGAATTGAATGTTATAATGATCTAGAGCTAGACTATAGTATAACATCTTTACCACGTTCCCACCTAAAACAGAACTGTATACTGGTAACACTTTTGACTTGGGCCTATCTAGTAAATTTAGTAGTATTCTGTGGGAGTGAAGTGCTCTGATTTTGCAACAGGAGGTCCGGTTAGGTTTCCGATATAGTCGAGTTGATGGTTTTTCATAATCCCAGAAATTAATTGTTTTCCACTATTTGAGAATTTTGTTTAATGCTCTCGACTAGGGAATCCAATCCCGCAGATGCGGGATCCCGCTGAAATTCTGCGGGATCAACGTTGCGGGATTTTCCGTGCGGGATCTGCGGGACTCAATATTAAAATTCCGTATTCGACAATGAAAACGCAAACGTCCCAGAAAAAGAAAAAGTACTTTTTCATCCGCAGTGGTTCGATGGTCTGGTCGCTCATCGAACAGAAGTCAAGGAAACAACGTCAATCACAATCTTAACCTTACTTAAGTAAAGCCACAATCTCATATGCAGTGATTTGATCTTTGAGGAAGACTCCTGGGGCGGAGTTAGGGAAAAGGCTATAGATGGTGTTCGGGAGGTTAAAGAGTGGCTTGACTTTAACGAGCTCTCACTTAATATACAGAAAACAAAATACATAGCATTTTCAATCACAAACTACAACAGACCTAATTACAACAATTTGAACTTGGAGGGCTCTACTGATCCTATAATGGAGTGTGATAAAATCAAGTATTTGGGTGTCACTATTGATAAACATCTTAAATGGGATCAACATGTAATTGAATTGGTGAAGAAAATCCGTAGGCTTATTTACAAAATGTACCACATTCGTAAAATTCTAAATCGAGAACAACTGTTGATTGTATATAGAGCACTGGTTGAGTCGCTTATAAGGTATGGCATATTGGTATGGGGTGGCTTATATGAGAACACATTACATCAACTAAACGTAGTTCAAAATTACATAGTGAAAGTTATGTTGAATAGAAATAAGTACTTTTCAACCAGTTTATTGTATGATGAGAACATTTTAAATGTCAGATGTCTTTATTTCCTTACCATTTCAACATTCTACTATAAAAATAGTCATTATCTCCAGCAAATGTCTCATTCTTATAACACACGGGCAAAGCATAATGTACAAGTAGTGATACCAATATTTAAAAAAGACTCATCCCAAAGATTTGTTACATATTTGGCGCCAAAAGTTTTTAATATACTGCCTCATGAGGTAAGATCGTCAAGCACTCTAAAACTGTTCTACAAAAAATGTAAAAATATATTTGTATAAATTACGATAGGTTCGGAACATTGTTATGAAACTCACTTAAGTATGTTTTTGTCTATTTGCCGATATAGGTTTGTTTATTGGATTGAGTCTACTATTCCCATTCCGATGTTGGAATGTTATTGTGGTCAATAGGTCAATATATGGAGCGAACACACAAAATCTGGTATCGACTTATACCTGGGTTAAGTCTCCATTACTTCAGGAAACAGATTTTTGTGCATACAAGTGTTCTACACTTAGGTACAAAACAAAAAGCTGAGCATGCAATCTTTATAACTCTACATGTATATTCTTATAATTGTATATTTTAGGTGCAACTAATAAATAAATAAATAAATAAATAAATTTAGGTGCAACTTCGACGGAAGGTGAAAATAAACAAACCAAATATATTCCACAGGTATCTCTAAAACAAATGGATATTGCATCTGAAAGCGATGATAATATGAGGAAAGAAACGGATGTCATTGAAATACCTTGGAAGAAAGTCATCTCTAAACGAATTAAAACAATCGTTACAGCGGAAGTAGCATCACACAATGAGATTTACGCAAGTTTTCAAGGAAGAGGCGTTACAACTAAAAAGTTGTGGCTTTTCATTTCAAAAATCAAGACTGGCGTAACCGAAGATGTAATAAAGGCGTATCTCACAGAAAAACTGAAACCGTCAGAGCAAGAACCGATAATAGTGAACAAAATGAAAACATATCATCAGGCAAGTTACAACGAATGTTTTCAAGTTGGTTTAGACTTCAAACATATAGACAAAGTTTAAGTCGGAATTTTGGCCCACAGGGGTGGCTTTCGCCAGATTCAAATTCAATTATAGAAACATTCTGCCAAGTTCATCTGCAGATACAAATTTTCAACAACGGGTCAACAAATCTCAAGTCATGTAACAGCGAATATCGAAGTATTGAATCTCAATGCTCAGTGCCTGCGAAATAAATTTGATTCACTGAATCTTGCACTGGACCATACACAACCTGATGTGGTCTGCATAACGGAACACTGGCTTGATGATGAGGAGATAATGATCCTTCCCAATATGAGGATAAAGAACTATACCAGCGCTGACCATTTTTGTAGATCTAAAATCAAGAATGGTGGTTCTCTAATACTCGTTAAGGATAGTTTGCAGTATATACGGGTTGAAAATATTTGTGAATACAGGGAAGAAATTACAACTGAAATATCAGCCATCGAAATCCCTCAAGAAGAGCTGTTGGTTTTTTGCATATATAGGTCTCAGAAAGCACATTTGGACCATTTCCTACCCAAAATGGAAGAAATCTTGGGTAATATTTTCCTACTTGACAGATACACGAGGTATAGATGGATTATCTGCGGAGATTACAATGTGGATATACTGAATGAAAGCAGAGATAAAGAAAAACTATGTAATTTATTCTGTTGGTATTCAATGATATTTGAGCAAAAATATTCCTCCGACTTGATTATATTTCAAAGGAGATTCAAATAAACATATTTGAAAATACCGAAATGGTCGAACGATAAGTTTTATCAATTACGCAGTACGCAATAATCGGCTGAGAACTGCAAGCCAGCATATATGCGTACTGGTACGTTTTCCATCTCGGGCCCCCCAATAGTTATAATACATTTCTGCTGATTCAGCTAGCAGAAATACACTTTTTGGAGATGAAATTAAGTCGAGTTATTTATTCAAGCGAACCTCTGAAATAAACATTACTCTCTCTTCGTACCTGCGTTAATAAGAGAAATATAAGTATCTCTTTATATCCCGAGTTTTATTCAAGTTATTAATCCCATATCCTAATAGGTTATGTGCCCAGGAAACTCTTCCAACTGTGTCTTGTGTTAAATCAAAACAATTGTGAAAATATGCACCGAATTATACTCCAAAATGATTATTATTTGTTTCAGAAACTAGTTTTTCAAATACTAGAAAAAGAGCTCCAAATTTTACTCAAAATGAAGAAAAAAAGCTCTTTAATATAACAAAAAAATATTTAGCAACAATAAACAACAAAAAAACTGATAAGAACAGCAATAATAAAAAAACTAAAGCTTGGATGGAGATAGCTATATCATGTAAGATGGCGGCCGCGAATGACGAGTCTGTTCAACGCTCCAATAAGAATGTGATTATTTCAGAAAATAAGTGCTTTTATTGCAATAAAGATATAGTAATGGAATTATCAAAGTGCATAAAATGTTCGGAGAATTTCCATCCATCATGTTTAACAAAAGCGGCTTCAATAAAATCTACGAAGTGTAAACATGAAAGTAGAAACGAGAAACATCGAAGTGAAGAAATGGATCAAGAAATTCAACTCAAAGTGTTGGGAGTCGAAAACGCGTACCTGAAAGAGTTAATATCTGAGATCAAAGAGAAGAATAGGATTCTCATGGAAAATAAAGGTCTATTAGAAGATAGAATTAAGTTCCTAGAAAGCAACAAAGGTAACAACGTCAACAAAAAAATAGATAACATTATGACAAAAAAGGTGAACAGTGAAACAGAACAATCGAGGAAACAGAGAAGCACAACGTCGACAAATGACGTGAGGATAAGACAGGAGAGAGCATTGGAACTACCAATGTCAAATGCCAGATTCGCGATTCAAGGGTAGGTTGCGCCCTCTATAAACATTAAGTTTCAGGAAGCTTCCTGTGTGGGTATAATAAGTGTAAATACAAGGATATTTGTTTAGTTTTCACATTTTATTTAGGGAAAAATGATGGCCTAAGATGAAAATAGTGTTTTCCTCAGTCTGAGCGAATATTTTAGAGATTTAGATTCCATTCCCAATAGTAGAAATATATTGGAAGGTGAGTTCATAAAAATTATTGAATATTTTCATTGATTACATTTTAGGAGAAGCAGTTTTAAATGCTGGCCACTTAATACTAAGTGGAAATTAGGGAAAAAACATGGTATACCATTATACCAAAAACATTTGCAGAGTTTTAGAAGTGTTTGGTTTGTGTTTACGAACATCGGCCCTCTCAGCACATCCACATGAAATTAGAGGAAAAATTCTCGTAGATGAAGTGTGAGTTATACCAGTTTTCCTCTGATTGGCTCATAAGTACTTTGACATTGAATGTCTTATACTCTGTTACGTTTCTTTATTTATGTATATATTAATGTATAAATTAAATATGTGTGACGTTCCATGAAACTTTCATTAACTTATCCTGAAGGTCTTAAATAATACCTTGATAAAATTATGTAGGTACAAGGTGGTAAGGGTGAGGTTTTTCAAAGCACTACAATGCGATTCAGATAATATAATGTGAAATTTCAAATGAGCAATATATACATTTGAGCAATATTGACGTATTATGGAGCAATACAAAATAATAAATAGAAAGAAAAGTACATTAGGCCTCAAAAATAAAAAAACTACGTACAGAAACGATCTTCAGAAACAAATAGGGTTTGATAAGTTCACAGCACAACATAATTGTCATTATTTCCTCTACTTTGGGAACCAGATTCCATGTCAGAACACTTTATCCCTGTTGGTCAAACTATCCATAAACACAACAAAACACTTTTGATTTGGACATTTGAAGTAATTTATCATTAACCTCAATAGTCTAATATATATAAGAAATGCAGAAAAATAAATTTTGAGCATTCAATCCTCACAAACAACAGTTAATGCGTTAAGAAATATACCATCTCAAAGCAAAACAAACTCCATTACCCATACACGACGCTTCAAAATTCGCCACCAGGTGGCTCGGAGATCGACTTGAATCGCCAATACGGGCAAACCACAGAGCAAAGAGATAAGTTATCACCGCAACAGGTGGCTGCGCCACTTGAATTTTACATAGGCAACCAGAAAAACATCATGCCTTTATTGTGGTTGCTAACTACTTGGAATAATATTATTTACCTACAACATTAGCCAACCTCCGGCAGCAACTGCCTTTGACTACAAGGGCAGTCATACCACCAATATGTCGAATCAAAGTTTAAATACAGTTAAACCAACCTCATCTTACGTCTCAGCAGTTAAATCTAATCCCAAGTCGTCTTTCCCAAAGAAAGAACAAGCGATTCTTTTCCATGCTTCTAACGATTTAAAATTGATGGATTACGCTCAAGCTATAGGAAAATTAATAGGACCTAAAAATATATGCTTCATGTCCAGAATATCGAACAATAGAATTTGCGTTTACCTCAGTAATACTGGCTTAGTCGATGAATTAATATCGAAACATCCCACAATCAACGTTCAAAATGAGAATCATGTCATAAGAAGATTAGTCACACCTGCTAAGCGTATCGTTATATCCAATGTAAGTCCATCTATTCCACATGAACTAGTAGAAACCGCATTACGAGATCTTGGTTTACAGCTTAGCTCACCCATTTCGTTTTTAAAAGCAGGAATTCCTGGAGACGAATTCGGTCATATTTTGTCTTTTCGGAGACAAGTGTTCGTGATTCCCACCTCAGATGATTTCAACGTTCAAACATCCATTTTAATACCCTTCGAAGATAATAATCATCGAATATTCTTATCCACAGACAAAATGGAATGTTTTCTGTGTAAACAAGCTGGGCACATAGCAAACAGTTGCCCAAATACCCAAAATTACCCAACAACCGAGCCTCAAAATGAAATAAACACCCAAGATCCTACGGAGCATAGAATAAATGATATCAGAATCATAAATGACGCAACAGTGTCTGCTCCAGAAGCTACAGGTATCAAACGTATGCTATCCTCGTCAAATGAGTCTGAGCAACAAGAAGATATCCCCACTGATACCAGCAATGAACAAGCTATGTTACCTCCCATACAAGCATCGAGATCTACAAAACAATTAAGTAAAAAAGCAAAGAAAGGAAACCTAGAAAAATGTCCCCTGACATCGATATCAAAAAAATCTATTGAAGATGTGTATAAAACTTCTGACAAATTCACCTTATCACTTGACAACCTTTATGCATTTCTTGAAAACTCATTTGGCAGTAAAGATCCACTTGACGAAGCACGACAGTTCACAAACGATATCAAATCACTACTTACAGATCTACACACCATCTATCCGCATATACCAGAGAGACATCTCAAAAATCGCCTAACCAGGTTGATGAAGAAAATCAGGCAGCAACTCAAAACTGAAGGCATGGACATTGAAAGTTTAGCATCAGATACCTCTCTCGATCCACCAGATGATGATTTCCTTTCTGATTCACAATCCTCACAAGCATCCCAATAATAAACATCTCACACTATCATCTTCAATTTAATACAGTGGAATTGTGATGGGTTCTACCCCCGGTTAGAACGCATTCAACAACTAAACACAGATTTCAATGTAGATATTTTGTGTTTGCAGGAGACAAATTTCAAGGAAGAACATAAGAGGTTTCTTAGAAATTTTGTGGGCTACCATTATGTTCGCACAACACAATTGCGAGCGAGCGGTGGATCTTCAATCTTCATTTCGAATGATTACTACTCACAATATCATCCATTAACGACAAACCTCGAGGCTGTAGCAGTACAAACATGGTGCCCGAAGAAAATAACCATATGCAATGTTTACATACCCCCCGCTTACAATCTTCAACCAAATGAAATTTCAAACCTAATTGCACAATTACCACTTCCGTTTATCATTGTTGGAGATTTTAACGCACATAATGTGGCCTGGGGATCTATAGCAACTTTCGGAAGAGGAAGAACACTTGAATTAGAATTAATTAGCCAAAATATATGCCTTTTGAATACCGGCTCTCATACATAATTCGGTGTCAGTGGAAAGAATTTTAATAGCACAAAAAAGAATTTTACGTTTAATTTTTGGTTTGAGCACTCGTACTTCATGTAGAAGTTTTTTTAGTGAAATACAGATAATGACAGTGCCTTCACTATTCATTTATAGATGTTTGATTCATGTTAAGGAAAGAATTATGACTGTTCCACATCTTTCTGAATGTCACAGTTACAATACTAGGCATACAACAATTCTGTCTGTTCCTGTTCACAGATCATCCAAATATGAGTTTTCTCCCCATTTTCAAAGTATAAGATTATATAACCATCTACCATCAGCTTGGAGGGAGCTTGGATTTACTGTGTTCAGGAGGAGACTGAAACAAATGTTAGTACGTAAGGCATATTACAGTGTCAAAGAATACCTATGTGATACTGATTTTCAGGTTTGAAACATTTTTCTGTTTTTTTTTTTTTTTCTTGTTTTCTAGATTGGTGAGATAATTCTGCATTTTTATAATTAAGTTGTTTATAAAGGAGGGAATATTCTGTTCCTCTTTTCGTTGACGTGCCCATACATATGTATATGTCGAAAGGGATTGAATAAAATTATTATTATTATTATTATTATACACACTTCAATTTAGCCACAGGAACCTTTTCATCAATAGATCTCTCCTTTTGTGACCCATCTATTTTCTCCAAACTGTCTTGGCAGGCACTCGACGATCTCTACGACAGTAACCATTTTCCTATTTTGATAAATCACAGCTCGAACAATAAATCTTTTGACCCAATTTCTAAATGGAATATTTCGAATGCTGACTGGTCTGGATTTAGAACGTCTACCGAAAACAGTATTGATCATCTTCCCACAGCAAATAATGTCAATGATACACTCAAAAACTTCAATATGTCCATACTTAAGGCTGCGAACGAATATGTCGGAAAAAGCAACTTTGTGCCAGCTCGAAATATTGTCCCATGGTGGAACAACGACTGTGCTTTAGCAACCAAGGAATCGAAGAAAGCATTGAACAAATATCGCAAAAACCGTAATGAAATCAATCTTATAAACTTCAAAAAACTGAAAGCCACAGCCAGAAGAAAAGTCAAGCAAAGTAAAAAGGATTACTGGCACCAATATGTCTCTTCACTATCGCCAGATACCCCATCTGCGAAAGTATGGTCAAAAGTGAAACAAATGCAAGGACAAAAAACTTTACAAAAAATAACAGGTCTTAAATTGCCATCATCACCCGATAACATAGTGAACGACAGTCAACAAATGGCAAATATCTTAGCAAGCTCATATCATGAGAAATCAAAAACCAACGCAAATACTACTTGCAGATCATCTGGAGCACAGAAGACTAAGAAGAGAAAAAAGTTAGCAGATCACCAAATTTTAGATACTCAAACACTCAACAGACCGTTCGAGTTGGAGGAGCTTAAATCTGCACTTTCATCGTGTAAAAATACAGCTGCAGGACCTGATGATATTCCATTCATCTTTTTGAAAAACCTCACCGACTTAACATTAACAGCCCTTTTGAAATTATACAATGCAGTTTGGAACACACAAGATTTCCCCAAGTTATGGCAACAATCCATCATTCTGCCATTCAAGAAACCGGATAAACCAATAACCGATCCGAATTCATACAGACCTATATCTTTAACATGCTGCACTTGCAAATTAATGGAGAAAATGATTAATAAGCGACTGCTCTGGTACTTAGAAAAACATCATATTATAATTCCAAATCAATCTGGCTTCAGACCAAACCATAATACGCTAGATAACCTCATCACACTGCAAAATTATATTTCTAACGCATTTTCCAAACATCAAGAAGTTGTTGTTGCCTTGTTTGATATCGATCGAGCCTTCGACACTTTACGCAAATCCTCCATAATGAACGCATTAAAAAGCATCGGCATAAATATAAGCATGTACCATTTCATGGAAAACTTTCTCACTAACAGAACATTCAGGGTCAAAGTTAATGGAAAAATGTCACTTCCATTTGTTCAAGACAATGGAGTTCCACAAGGTTCAGTCCTTAGTCCCACCCTATTTATCCTTGCAGTTAATGATATTTTGACTGAAATACAGTTACCTGTGAAATTTGCTTTATACGCAGACGACTTAATGATATACTGTCATGGTAAAAATTCATCAACAACCTCTAAAATTATACAGAACACTATAAATCAACTATGCAAGTGGACAAACGAACACGGTCTTCAATTTTCTTCCACCAAGTCGAGGGTTCTGAAATTTTCCAGACGTTCTGCGGATGAATCAGATCCAAAACTCATACTAAATGGGACACCCCTGCCCGTAGTTCAGCAATTTAAAATTTTAGGCCTAATTTTTGATACAAAACTGAACTGGACGTACCACATTAAGCATATTAAAGGAAAATGTCTCAAAAAATTGAACATCCTTAAAATTTTATCTCATCATAGCTGGGGAGCTGATGAAATCACTCTTTTGAGAATATATAAAACTCTCATACGCTCAGTACTGGATTATGGCAGCCAACTCTATATGACTGCCTCTAAAAGCCTTCTAAAATCTCTTAATAGTGTCCAGAACGCGGCTCTGCGTTTGTGTCTTGGAGCCTTCAGAACTAGCCCGGTCGAAACCCTGAATCGCGAATCAAACGTAATCCCACTGCACTTGAGACGCATGCAACTTCTACTTTCATATGCATCCTCAGTATCAGCCAATAGCCAAAATCCAGCATATTCACTCATCAATCATCTCAAAAATCAGACAACACATCATTCAACATCTAGATTACAGTCAGTCACACAAATATTGCATTCTATATTAGAGAATATTAATCTCGAACATACAAACCAAATATCGGTTTCAAATAAGCCTCCTTGGATTAAAGTACTCCCCAAATGCGACTTATCATTACATTCCCAGAATAGACACTATGAATCGCTCAGACATACCTTCCTTGATCGCATTATTGCAAAAGATTATGACACCATTTTATACACAGATGCAACACACAATAGCACAGGAACCTTTACGGCAGTTACTACCATAAATAGCATTCTACAACTTAACCGTCTCCCTTATCACACTTCAGTTCAGACAGGCGAACTATATGCTATCCTTCAAGCCTCTCTTCTTATAAGCAACACAAACAGGCATGTTGCAATATGTACTGATTCTCTATCCTCCATAAACTGTATACGAAACGTATATACAAACAATCCCCTCGTGCAAGACATACATGATCGCTATGCAGAACTTTCCAAAGAAGGAGTTCACGTGACGATTATTTGGGTACCATCTCATGTGGGCATAACTGGGAATGAAATGGCTGACCAAGGTGCAAAGCAAGCAGCGGAAATCCATTTGGACGAAGAACAATTACAGTACTCATCAGATTTGAAAAAGCATTTCAAAAATTATATAAGAGACTTATGGAAACAAGATTGGACAAGGTCGACTTCCAAACTGAGACAAATTACTGACTCAATCAAACCGTTTCATATACCTACCAGAATTGGCAGAAAAAGTCAAACAGTCATCAGAAAATTACGCATTGGGCATACCTCACTAACCCACAGACACATAATTCTGTCAGAAAACCCTCCAGTGTGTCAGCATTGCCAACAAATTATAACAGTGAAGCATATTCTGATTGACTGCCCTAACTACGCGAATTACAGAAGACAACACCATATTGGAGCCGATTTGAAGAAGATTCTGGGAGATGGGAATCAACTAGACAATCTGATATCGTATTTGAAAGACATAGATATATATTAGAGTTTGTAAATTCACAAATAAGCATTATTTTATGTTACCCTATTGTAAGTGATGATTTCCGTGTCAATAGCCCTGGTTGCTGAGACACTTTTTCTTTAAATAAAAAAAAAAAAAATTATTCAAGACAAATGTATTGAGAATATGTAAAACGGTACTTATTTCGAATTCACCTATTGAATTACGAACATACCTAATTACCAATAATAATTTCACATTTGACCAAACTATAAATGCAGTAAAAGATTATATTTCTAATATGGCACAATACGATTTACTCGACAGGAGCCGTCGAAATAAAAATACTCAATCTCATCAGAATGTGAGAAATTTTCCTCAAAATAATTTTTTTCCTAATAACAGAAACAATTATCAGAATCCAAGAAATAATTTTAATAATTTTAATCAAAATCCTTTTAATAATTATAATAATCGAAGCTTTCCGTCACAACCCATACATTTCCAACGAAGAAATGTTAGTACAAATTATCCAACTAATCGACAAGTATTCGGTACCCCTAATATAAATTATATAAATACCCCTAAACAAAATACAAATGTTTTCAAACCGAATCCTAATCAAAGAATACAAACCCCTCCAGAAAGAATGTCGATACAGACAAGAAACTACCCCCAAAAACGTGGCAATTATTCCACCCAATTTCAAATAAACCCCCAAAAGAAATTCTATACTAATAACCAGAATCCCCAAAGAAATTTTAATATGAATAATCAAAGCCCTCATTATACATTTGAAGAGCTAACTCATTTAGAATCTCCTTCTACTTCAAAACAAGAAGTCAGTAATTTTAACAATTCTACGAAAATAAATTTTCGAGGAAACGCCTCAACAGAAGCGTTGACATAAATTCGACATTAGATAATTTTAATCAACTTCCTTATATTGAATTCCAAAATCCCAAATGTAAACTTTTAATAGACAGTGGATGTTCTGTGTGTCTGATAGACCCAAAATTTGCTTACAATAATTTCCCTCAAAATATTTTCAAGGAACAAACGACATTAACTTCATGTCATAAAAAACAAACTACTAATGAAAAAGTTCTAATAACGTTATTTTCAGAATTTCACTTAAATGATTTGCATCCGTTTGTTGTGTATAAATTTCATAAAAATTATGATGGACTCATAGGAGCCGACTTCATGAATAAATATGGCCTTAGCCTAGATTTTAAAAATCAAATTTTGAGAAATGAATATTGTCAAATACCTTTTAGCTATCAACAAGTTTGTCAAAAACAGACAAAAATTCCAATTGACCTTTCTCATTTACAACCAGAGATAAGCACCCAATTAACTAAAATTTTTCAAACGAATAAAAAAGTACTTCAACTACCGGGTCAACCATTAAATTTTTCAAATAGAGTGAAACATAATATTCGAACAATGGACGAAGTCCCTGTTCATTGTAAAATTTATAGATATCCCGAAGTACATAGGGAGGAAATACAACGACAAATTAAAGAAATGTTAGATAAAAAAATAATTAGACCTAGTATTTCACCTTGGTCTTTTCCTGTGGTTATAGTCCCTAAAAAGGAAGATTTATCTGGTAAAAAGAAATGGCGCATTGCAATTGATTATAGAAAGTTGAACGATAAAACTATTGATGATAAATACCCTTTACCTCAAATTGAAGCTATTTTAAATAAACTTGGAAATAAAAAATATTTTACAACACTTGATTTAGCATCCGGGTTTCATCAAATTGAATTAGATGAAGAATCTATAGAAAAAACTGCATTTACTATCGAAAATGGACATTATGAATTTTTGAGAATGCCATTTGGACTTAAAAACGCTCCAGCGACTTTTCAACGATTAATGAATGACGTTTTAAAAGATTATATTGGAAAAAATTGTTATGTTTATATGGATGATGTTGTTATATTTTCCGAAACAATTGAACAACATTTAGCAGATATCCACAACATTTTAGAAGTTTTCGAAAAAGATAATTTGAAAATTCAGTTAGATAAATGTCATTTTTTCAAAACAGAAATTGAATTTCTAGGACATATTATTACACCTGATGGAATTAAACCAAATCCAAACAAATTGAATGCTATTACAAAATTCCCAATTCCAAAAACTCAAAAGGAAATTAAGTCATTCCTTGGTTTAGTAGGATACTATCGTAAATTCATTCCTAATTTTGCAAAAATAACGAAACCTTTAACAACTTGTCTAAAAAAACAAGCTAAAATAGATATTTATAATTCAAAATATATTGAAGCCTTTGAAATTTGTGAACGAAGTTTATTGAATCATCCTATATTGAAATATCCAGATTTTAAAAAAGATTTTATTTTAACAACAGATGCTTCTGGATTCGCATTAGGGTCAGTTTTGTCCCAGGGTATCACCCCTAACGATCTCCCTATAGCTTTCGCAAGTAGAACATTAAACGATGCCGAAACTAGATACAGTACAATTGAAAAAGAATTATTAGCTATTGTATGGTCATGTAATCACTTTAGACCATATCTTTATGGTAGAAAATTTACTGTTTATACAGACCACAAACCTTTAACATGGTTGTTTTCATTAAAAGAACCAAATTCACGCCTTATGCGTTGGCGAATTAAATTAGAAGAATTCGATTACGATATCAAATATAAGAAAGGCTCGACTAATAATGCAGATGCTCTTAGTAGAATTATTTTTGAATCAACCGATGAATTAACTTATGAAAATTTCATTGAAGTAAATGAAAACAATGATATCAGAGATGCCCCTAATATAACTGAGAAAGTAGAAAATGTATTTAATGTTCCAAAAAAATATGCTTTAGCGCATTGTGTTTCCAGAGATTTCCATATGAATAAAGGTATAGCCTTAAATTTTAAACAAAAATTCGGTCGAGTAGACGAATTAATCGCACAAAAGAAATTAATTGGCGAAGTAGCAACATTACGTATAAATGAAAGAAATATTTATTATTTAATTACGAAAGAATTTTATTATGACAAACCGGAATATAAAGATGTTTTCCAGTCACTGTTAAATTTGAAAGAATTATGTATTTTTAATAATGAAAAATATTTAGCGTTACCACGCATTGCTTGTGGTTTAGACCAATTGGAATGGTCTATTGTATTTAAAATGATAAAATATATTTTCCTGAATTCTAATATAAAAGTTGCCATACATTCCATGACCAACCGTCGTCAAGAATGCTTAGAAAACAAAAATATTGAATTTAACGGAATAGAAGATGATGTAATTTCTATGATGAACCAAATAACCGATGAAGAGTTAGATGAATGTTTAGATCTCTTGAATGTTAAGGATCAACGTGAAAATAGTGATTTAGAAGTTTTAAAAGGTGACTTATTTGAACAGGACGCAAGTTATTTAACTATTCATAGTAATGTAGAAAATCCTATTTTAGAACTTCCTTATACAGAAAGAAGTTTGAATTCGTCAAATTTTCAAATAATTTTTAAAATTACTCCGAATTATAAGGTGACAAAAACTAAAATTTTTAGAGAAAAACTTAGATTTAGAGTTGAAATAAATTCAATAGACAAAGATCTATTCAAATTTATTAAAGAATATATCCGACCAAAATGTTCGTATACTTTATATTTTATATCTCAAGAACTATAAAAACCCCTTATACGAATATTACAAAAAAAGGTTGATTATAAATCATTTGACTTAAAAATTTCGAAAACATGGTTAGAAGACGTAGAAGACGAAGAAGAACGTTTACTTAGAATACAGCAATATCATGAAACAAAAACTGTTCATCGTGGATTAAGAGAAAATTTAATTAGTCTCAAATCAAAATATTACTGGCCAAATATGAATAAAGATGTTCAAAATTATATTAACTCGTGCGTGATATGTCAAAAAAGTAAATATGAGAGAACTCCTATACAGTTGCAATTTAAACCTAACCCTATAGGATCGAAACCATTTACACATATTTATTGCGATACAATAAGATTCGGTCAAACAAATTGTTTAAGTTTAATCGATTCATTTTCAAGACTAGGACAATGTTATCCTTTACTCCAAAAGGCAGGATTAGAAATCGTAGATAAACTAATAATTTATTTCAGTCATTATGGAATACCTAACAAGATAACATGTGACAATGGAATAGAATTTAAAAATAGTGTTGTCCAAGATTTCTGTAAAATTCATAAAATCGAAATTCATTATATTACAAATTACAATCCAAATTCAAATGCCCTAGTAGAAAGATTTCATTCCACATTAATTGAACAATTAAGAACAATTGACAATAAAAATTCCACTTTTCAAAATAAGCTTTCTCGAGCTTTATTGAGTTATAATAATTCCAATCATTCCAGTTTGGAGATGACTCCAATGCAAATTATTAAAGCCGACTTAAATTATTCCCTACCGATTGAGCGAACTCATAATGAACAAGTCCAGGATTATGTAGAAAATTATGTAGAAAACTTAAGGGATATATCGAAACACTTAGAAAAAGGCAAAGAAAAGAATTTAAAACGTTTAGAAAAAAACTAATGAAAAACGGTCAGCTAAAGAAAAATATACTCTAAATGAAAATCCCGTTTATATTAAAGGACGTGTTATACGTAAATTAGATCCAGCCTACAAAAGAATAGAGGCTAGAGAAATTGATACTCATAGGATACAAGATGACAAAAATAAACACATTTATCATAAGAAAATAATGAAACAAAGAAAGAAAGTATTTAAGTATTATTTTATTTTATTGCAGATCCACTATGGAAACCCTAGTCATAATCATATTATTGAAAATAATCACTACAACCGTAGCTATAGAAATTATACCTTTACAAAATAATGTATTGCCTATTTTATTGGGAAAAGCTTATGTGACCAATAGAAACTTACAATTGATTTATCATATAGACCTAAATAAAATGGAAGAATTAATTATCAGATATCAAAGAGAAATTGAGAATTTGAAAGATCAACAATTAGGTTTTGCACAAACGGCAAACCATAGATATTTGCAGCATTCGAATAAAATTAATATTAACACACGCGAAGAACTTCTTAACGAGAAAATTAGAATTAAAAGAGGATTGATAAATTTAGGTGGCAAAATTTCAAAGATATTATTCGGAACCTTAGATTCTGACGATGAGGAATTATATAGAAGTTATTTTAATAGCATAGAGAAGAATGAGAATACACTTATGAGGAATCAAAAACAAATTGCTACTATAGTGAATGATTTGAAAAATAAATATATTGATAAATTCCAAAAGATGAATGAAAATCTTGAATTATTAAAAATTGTTCCAGAGTTAAGAGCTGTTGAACAAATGCATCTTATGACCTTTGAACTCAAAGATATCAAAATTATATTGGAAGAAATTCAAACTGCAGTAAGCTTTGCAAGATTGCACCTGCTACATGAATCTATTTTACCATATACCAAATTTGCAGAATTGATCAAAAATGTTACTATAATACCAGTATACCATCTGAAAGATTATTATCAATTATGTCATACAAAAGTAGTCTTTCGAAATAAAACTTTATTATTCTTAATATCGATTCCCACTATTTATGAACGGAGTTATGATCTGTACAAGTTTTATTACCTATCCCAAAGTAATTTAACCCTTCCTCAAACCTATCCTTATATGCTCTCCCAAGAAGAAATTCTAAAATGGTCGACAAACCAATGTCATCCAATAGAAGAAGACTTTTTATGTGATCAAGATTCCCTCAACAAACCTCCACAATGTTTGAAAAATATCCTTAGGAATCATACAGATGGAAGCATTCTATCATTAGAGAACGAGAAAATCCAAGAGAAATGTCCTCAACAAATAAAACATTATTTTATTCCCCCAGCTGCAATTCTTCGATCCAAATGTGTAATTAGTAATACTCAAAAAGACATTTTTCCCGTAACTACTGTCAACGAAGAAAAATACATTATTCTACCCAGGATGACCACTGTAATGTCCCAAGCCCCTATGATACGCCTATGGCAATTACTCATATTTCCAATAATATCTAAGGTCCATTAGATGCTGTATTTACATAACAGACTTATCTTCGAAACCATTGTTAGTCATAAATAGAATAATACAATTATGAATAAACACCCCAATCAAATATGTAACCATATCCCAATAACTAATTATAGGTAAATGGGAATTTGTCATCAGAATCCATTTACTTAATTTTGATACTATTGATATCTTTTAGAATGCATACAATTATTCTTATTTACATTTCCCATCTTATACCATATAAAAGCAGAACTAAATGTAACTAGGGTCAGTTCTCAGTTCTCTATTCTATCATCCGTTGTAAGAGTAAGTTATACCTTCTAAATCTAAAATTGTGCATAAGTCTATAGTGGACCAAAGTGATTTCTGTTGTTTGTGATTGAATAAATTGTTGAGTATAATTCCTCATTTTATACTTTGAACAACCACACGTTCCCGACCCATTACAAAGTGGCGACGAGGATGGGATATTTTTTTTCCAAAGATTTCATACTTTGAATAAAAAAAAAAACCCAAGGTCCGGAACTCAGTCTACATCAGATCTACTTGCATCTACGAACCAGACATCCAACGAAGTCCTGAACATCTGCAGAAAATCAAGCTACATCAGATCCACTTGCATCTACGAACCAGATATCCAACGAAGTCCTAACCAGCTGCAGAAAATCAAGGCCAAGGAATGCACATCAAAGCCTACATCATCATAGTCAACTTGTAAGATTTTCGATTTTTGACTCTATTGTCTCATTCTCTACGGTTCTAAATCCCCTGATTCTGTTTATTCTATAGCTTAATTTCACTGTTTCATCACTGACTCTTTTTCTAATTGCCGCATATTATTTTTGCATTGTAAAGCAACTATTTTCTTTCTATTTTATAAACTGGAATAACGCTCACTACTTCTCTATTTTACTATTACTTCTAATTCATACTAGTGATATAATCATTCATCATGCCTGAGAATTCTTTGAATAACCAACAATCGACCATCTCTCTTGAAATGGCGGAACGTATGACCATAAGATTTGATGGTGACACTAGTAGACTTCACGAATTTATTGATAATTGTACCATTGCATTTTCTTCAATACGTGAGAACGATAAAAGACTGCTCTTAAACGTTATCAAAACCAAAATCTGCGGTCGCGCACGGCTACTAATTAAAAACCGCGATTTTCAATCTTGGCAAACCCTGAAACGATACCTTTTAGATAGTTATACCGACAGACGTACGCAAGCTCAATGGCAACTCGAACTTCACTCATGCAGACAAAATACTAATGAAAGCGTAACATCATTTGCAAATCGAATCGAGAATTGTTACATTAAGCTCTTGGGTTCTCTAGATAGTTCAATGGAGGAGACCAAACGGGAAAACTGTACGGAAATGTTACAAACCCAAGCCCTTAATGTTTTCCTTTTGGGTTTGGATAGAGAAATAGCAATCATAGTACGATCTCGCGACCCAAAAACATTAGAGGACGCCATACGCCTCGCGCTAGGTGAAGAGCAGGAAATAAAATCCAGGTCCGAAATTTCTAGATTTCAAAATATCGTCAATAACCCTCGCAATAACTATTCGAATTCAAATAACTCCCTTAGCAGACCTCGAGGTTCTACGTCAAATAGAATGAACCACCAACCCACTTACGATCGCAGCCCTCAGCAGCAACGCTATAACACCGAATCAAGACAAGTGAAAATTTGTAATTACTGCAAAAATGTAGGTCATTTGATCAGCGAATGTCGAAAAAGGCAGTATAATAATTCACGATTCCAAGAAGCTAATTCGAATCAGCGCGTGCAGGATCGAACTCCTCCCTATCAACGCACTTCTAATAATCCTAACCCAGCTAGGATTTCTGTATCCACAACAAGAGGCATTAGCACCTATGTTAATCTCTACACACCTGATGTATCACCAGGACGATCCTTTCTTTTAGATACTGGTGCCACTGTGAGCCTAGTTAAGAATCGAAGACTACGGAATCATGTGGAACGGGATAATTCGGTTAAAATTGGTTTACAAGGAATCAATGCTGATTGTATTAACACTATAGGAACTTGTGAACTCTTTTTCCCAGCATTAGAAGGGAACTTTAAATTTCATATAATCCCGGATCAGGTCCCAATCGATTGCGTAGGTATACTAGGCAATGATTTCATCAAAGCATTTAGCGCACATATAAATTACAATAAGGATCTTATTACCTTTGGAAATGATACAGAGCTTCCCATGCTCTTGGACTACTGTGAAATCACCCAGAAAATAAGTGACAGATCAACAACGGAAATAATGAAGCCCCAAATCATTCTTACCAAAGGCGAGAATATCGATCAATTCATTCCACCCAGATGTGAAAAGATTATATCAATAGGGGTTAATAATCCTTCAGGTTCCAAACAGGGAATAGTTCAAAAGCAGGAAATTGTGAAAGGTGTATACCTGTGTGAGAGCATTGTTTCTGTTGATGAAACAAACCGCTTTTTGACAAGCGTTCTCAACACCACCGAAAAAAAGGTGTGTATTGGCAACTTAACAGTGACGTTGGACCCATTCGAAGAAACTGTGAATAATATGGAGCCTGAACGAGGTATCAGAAAGATAAATTCTCAAGCCAAACGCATGGATTTACTAAATAACAGTATACGCATCGAACACCTTAACATGGAAGAGGAGAGTTCTCTCCTAGAACTTTGCTCTGAATTTAACGACATATTCTTCTTGAAGGGTGACATATTGACATATTCAGATGCTGTTATGCACGAAATTCCTACAACGACGAAGGTACCGGTCAAGGCAAAAACATACCGCTACCCAGAGGTTCACAAAAAAGAGGTTGAAAAGCAGATAAAGGAAATGTTGGATCAAAATATTATTGAGCCGTCAACATCAGCCTGGAACGCCCCTGTATGGGTGGTCCCAAAGAAACCCGCCGCTAATGGCGATAAGCGATGGCGCTTGGTAATCGACTATAGGAAGCTAAACAGCGTCAGCTTAGGCGACTCATATCCCTTACCAAACATAGTCGATATTTTGGACCAACTTGGACACTCCAAGTATTTCTCAACTTTGGACCTCGCTTCCGGATTTCACCAGATAAGAATGGCTCCACATGACGCCCATAAAACTGCATTTTCCGTACCCTCAGGACACTACCAATTTAAGAGGATGCCATTTGGGTTGAAAGGCAGTCCTCCAACGTTTCAGAGGGCTATGAACACTGTCTTGGCGGGAATAACGAACTACCGATGTTTCGTCTACCTAGATGACATTGTAGTACATGCCCCGGATTTAGATACGCATAACAAAAGACTGCGTGAAGTTTTTGAACGGTTATCGCAGTTTAACTTAAAACTTCAACCCGAAAAATGCGAATTCCTTCGGAAAGAGGTCATGTACCTAGGACATCTCATTACAGACGCAGGAGTGAAGCCAGATCCCAGCAAGATTGATGCTGTAAAAAATTATCCTCAACTTCAAAACGTAGATGAAATTCGTTCTTTCCTAGGATTAGTTGGCTATTATCGTCGCTTCATCCCCAACTTCGGAGAGCTCGCCCAGCATCTAACGAAGTTGCTCAAAAAGAACGTCCCATTCAAATGGACCAGCCAACAACAGGCAAGTTTCGAGAATCTGAAGAAAATATTGGTCTCTGAACCGATCCTTCAGTACCCTGACTTTTCCATACCATTTATTCTCTCCACGGATGCCAGCAACTATGCCATCGGATCAGTACTCTCCCAAGGAGCTATAGGGAAAGATTTACCTGTAGCTTATGCAAGCAGAACGTTAAATGGGGCCGAGCAAAACTATAGCACTATAGAAAAAGAATTGCTAGCGATCATATGGGCGGTCAAACATTTCCGACCGTATTTATACGGGAGGAAGTTTACCATTTATACCGATCATAGACCTCTAACGTGGCTGTTTAATGTGAAGGATCCAAGCTCACGATTAGTGAGATGGCGATTACAAATCGAAGAGTATGAGTATGACATAGAATACCGAGCGGGAAAAAAGAATCAAGTAGCGGATGCCCTTAGTCGGATTACCCCAAATCTACTCCATGTTTCACCAGACATGCTGTCTTATGAGCACTTTTTAGAAAAATGCGAAAAAACCCTAATATCGTACGACAACATTCACGAGCTGAATAACTCTATAACGGAGCAACCTGGAAACCGCGCTCTATTTATTTCAAAGGACCTGGAGGGCTTGAACAGTTATGTTCACGAAATTTTAGATAAAACTGGACAAAAGTCCTTGATCAAAGAAATAGAGCTGGAAAAGGGTAATGTTTATGTGCTAGGACACGGTGAATTAACCTTCTACATGGTACATAAGGACCATCACTGGGATAAGGCAGATTATCGGGAAATATTTAGGGTATTGAAAAAGTTAAGGCAACACTTGATAACATTCAACATACGCTCATTTTCATTACCAAAACTCGGAACACCATTCGACAAACTCGAACATAACAAGATCAGAACGATGCTAAGATATCTGTTTAAAGGAACCAGTATCGAAATTAATATCTGCCGTGACATACTCATTCGACCTACTCCTCTTGAAATCCCTGAAATAGTAAAAGAAAACCACATAACACCCGCAGCCGGCCATTCTGGAGTGCATAAAACTCTTCAGAGAATTAAACAAAACTACAAATGGGACAAAATGAAGCAGGATGTGGTTGAATTCATAAAAAATTGTGAATCTTGCCAGAAAAACAAATTGGTTAGGAAAAAGACCAGAGAACCCATGCAGATAACTTCAACTTCTGAAAAACCGTTCGAACGAGTCGCCTTGGACATTGTAGGCCCATTTCCCATTTCAATAAACGGAAACCGATTCATTTTAACCCTTCAAGATGATCTAACTAAATTTACTCAAGCTTATGCAATCCCCAACCATGAAGCAAAAACTGTAGCCGACACTTTCGTTCGCCGATTCATATGTGTATTTGGAACTCCCGATTCCCTTCTAACCGATCAAGGAACAGAATTTACCTCCAACTTGTTCAAAGAAGTGGCCAAGTTGTTCAAAATTAAAACAATTACTTCCACGGCATACCATCCCCAAACGAATGGAGCACTTGAGAGAGTTCACGCAACACTGGCCGACTATCTAAAGCACTTCGTCAAACTTGACCAATCTGATTGGGATGAATGGCTTGATTCTGCTACATTTTCATATAACACGTCCGTCCACTGTTCAACCAAATTCACACCATACGAACTTGTGTTCGGAAACAAGGCTTCAATACCATCGCACCTAAATCATCAGACAAAATTTAAATACACTTATGAGGACTATATAGATGAACTACAGCTAAGGATTCAGAAAAGCAATGAGGTTGCACGAGAGAATTTGTTAAAATCCAAGGAAACCAATAAGGCAATGTATGACAAGAAGATTAGGCAGGTCACTTTCAAAATTGGCGACATGGTATACTTAGAAAACACACAGACAAGACCAGATACATCAAAGAAATTGAGAGCCAACTATACGGGACCCTATGAGGTCATAAGAATAAATTCCCCTGTGAATTCCACAATAAAAATTAATAGGAAGGCCGTAGCAGTCCATAATGACCGACTAAAATTGGCATTTGTTTCAGGACGATGATAACCCTAGTGCATAGTCAGGCAGATGAACCATTAAACTTTACACTCATTGAACCTTCGCCTGGAATATTCTATGACTATCTTGGAACCGTAAAACTCTGCGAAGCCTCATGGAAATTGGTATCATATCTTAATCTGGATTCATTCATTCATAAGACAGAGCTCATAAATACAAACTTGAGGCGCACACAAGAAATCTGTAATCACCATTCTATTTCTAAGCTATCTCTATGTAAAACTTCGCTTCACATTATCGAAAGAATTATTCCTAGTATATTCGAAAAAGATCAAATATTGAAAGATCTTGCAAATCAGAAAAGAGACAGGAGAGGTATCATAAACGGAATTGGTTCAGTATTTAAAACTTTATTCGGTGTTATGGATGACGATGATGCACAACATTATAACGAGGCTATAAACAAAATATCGTCGAACGATAAACATCTCGTATCATTATTAAAAAATCAAATTCAGATAGTCCAATCAACAATAATAAATTTTAATTCATCTCTCACTAACGTCCAAAAAAACAATGATATTTTTGATAGGAACTTCCAATTATTGCGTAATTTCACTGAACGGAATTCTGACACCATTTTTAATTTGGAATTAAAACAAATAATTGATGAGCAACTATCACTGTTAACCCTTCTTATAAGTGAAACTAATAATGAATACTCTAGCATAATAAATGCAATTTTGTTCGCCAGGTCTAATGAAATACATCCCAGCGTTATTAGCCCCAATCAGTACCTACATGAGTTAGTCAATACGGTGGCATATTTACCATCCACTCTATCATATTCAGTCCCTTTAGAAAAATCTAATGCTCTCGAATTAATGTCTCTCGTTACTATAAAACCCTACTTTACTGATAATCGTATAATATTCGTAATATATACGCCATTAGTGAATCGAGTTGACTTTGAATTTTTCAAAATTATACCTATTCCGACACCAAATGATAAAAAGCATCACTTGTTCATTTTACCTCAATTCAATTTTTTAGCTATCTCTGAACCCAAATCAACTTATACTCATTTTGATGATTTAAATAACTGCAAACAAATTAAACCACAAAGGTTTATCTGCATGAAACAAACCCCTATTTTTTCCGTTTATACACGCCCTATTTGTGAAACCGAACTAATATCACTACATGACGCAATTCCAAATACATGCGATATACGCTTGAGTAATGTAACCTCAGAAATGTGGTATTCTTTATCAATGGAAAATTCCTGGATTTACGTTTTACCTAAACCAACCAAGATCACAGTAACTTGCGAAGATCACATTAATAAAGATTATATATTGGAAAGAACAGGCATGTTGAATATTAAATCAAATTGTAAAGTGCACACAGGAACTACCACCCTAACCGCAACTAAAACAATTGAAAAAGAATCATCCCATAAATATATATTACCAAATTTCGATATCATTAAAGATGATTGTTGTTATTACAATTTATCAAAAAAATTTAACTCTACTCACATGTACATGAGCGCATCACATCTATTTACTTTAGACAAGGAGAGCTTAAATATAGCTAGTCATAAATTGAAACATTTGATCTTAGATGTAAACAAATTTGAGGAAGAAGTGAGTTTACCATTCAAAATCTTAAATAATTCATATTTTATATATATAACCTTAACCATTGTAAAATTATTAGGAATATATCTTTTATACAAAATTTTCAAAAACTTAAAGAAAAATCGATATTGGCTAAGACTGATGAGTTGTTTTAAAAAACAAAACAATGTTACTGAGGAATTTCAAGTAGTAACTTTATCCGAAGGGAATCAAGCTTCACCCGAATTAAGACGCAGTGAACGTTTAGCCAATCTCAAAACCAATGTAGATTGAATTATATCCACTCAATTTTTTTTCTCTATATTTTTATGTACATAATCATTAATAATATTATAAAAAATTTTAGGAAAATTTTTCCTTTAGGGGGGAGGTGTAATGTCCCAAGCCCCTATGATACGCCTATGGCAATTACTCATATTTCCAATAATATCTAAGGTCCATTAGATGCTGTATTTACATAACAGACTTATCTTCGAAACCATTGTTAGTCATAAATAGAATAATACAATTATGAATAAACACCCCAATCAAATATGTAACCATATCCCAATAACTAATTATAGGTAAATGGGAATTTGTCATCAGAATCCATTTACTTAATTTTGATACTATTGATATCTTTTAGAATGCATACAATTATTCTTATTTACATTTCCCATCTTATACCATATAAAAGCAGAACTAAATGTAACTAGGGTCAGTTCTCAGTTCTCTATTCTATCATCCGTTGTAAGAGTAAGTTATACCTTCTAAATCTAAAATTGTGCATAAGTCTATAGTGGACCAAAGTGATTTCTGTTGTTTGTGATTGAATAAATTGTTGAGTATAATTCCTCATTTTATACTTTGAACAACCACACGTTCCCGACCCATTACACCACATCCATAAAGAACCATTCTAACGATGAAGATTTCAAGAAAGAAGATGAAATTCCAGACATCGACTTAGAAGAACTGGATCAGTGGAATCATCACCCTTCGAAATTCAGCTTTTTATTATTTCTATTGATAACCATTATAATCATTATAATCATTGCTTGTATTTTGAAATATTTTAGAAAATACTTAAATTTTACTAAAGTCACACCTTCAGGTGATGCTTTTCTCCAAGAAGGGGAGGAATCATGTAATAATGCCCCCTATTAATTAAATACCTTTATAATTAGAACGCATAAGAATATAAATATGACTGTGTTAAGAATTGCTGATGTAGCTATTACTGATAACGCCACGTGCGACGCTTCTCATTGTTTATAAACTATAAATAGCCTCCTACTCAATTAGTCGAGGAGAATCGGAGAATCAGAGAATCAGAGTACGAGTCAGTAAGAATGTAATTGTATCACTTCATCCATCAATTTCTTCCGCTGTAAATAAAATCTGTTTCAATTTTTAAAAACAGTGTTTTTTACCCCAAATTCATAAATATATACAGCTTTCTTGAATGGTGAATTAAATGAAGAAATTTTAATGAAAATTCCTGAGGGAATTAAAAATGATAAAGGACAGACTTGTCTATAAAAAAAATCATTATATGGATTGAAGAATTGGGTTCTCAAAGTAAACCTGTTGATCGATGGATCAAATTGATAAATAAGGGAAATATTTTCGATAATATTTATGTTGTACGATATGTAGATGACATTGTGATTATAACAATGAATTGTTCCAAAACATATCTACAGAATAAATTTTCAATGAAAGACTTCCAAGAAATAAAAATATTCCTTGGAATAAAAGTCGAAAGATATGAAAGCATAATTACATTGAATCAAAGTGCTTATATCAAGAGAGTTTTGAGTATATTCAATATGAATGAATAGGTAGTAGATTCTGTAGATATACCACTCCAAAGCGAATTAGATTAAGAGGCTTTAAATTCTGAAGATTTTCATAATGTACCTTGTAGAAATTTAATCGAGAGCCTGACATTAGGCTATTATGTTATGTACAAGAGCTGATTTAAGTGCATGTATCAATATTTTGAGTAGATATTCGAATAAGAATAACCAAGAACTTTGGCAGTGTTTAAAAAAAAAATTCTAAGGTATCTAAAGGGATTTTATATATTTATTTAATGATTTGAAATTAACATATAAAAGGAGTAATTATAATGATATACTTATCAGTTATATTGACTCTGACTGGGGAGGCAATGATGAAAATAATAGTAGAAGTACTACTGGCTACCTTTTTAAGCTTATTGATAAATTGCACCGTATGTTGGAATGCAAAAAGACAGTCATCAGTAGCCGCTTCATCCACTGAAGCAGAGTATATGGCTCTTTACGAGGCACTAAGAGAGTCTTTTGTTGAAATCATTATTGAAAAGTATTTACTTTGACATATTTGAATCAAATACGATTTACGAAGAAAATAATGATTGTATATCCATTGGCAATATTCCTAGCAGTCACAAAAGGTCAAAACACATAAGTATAAAATATCACTTTTCAAGAGAACAAGTTGAGAAAAATGTAATTAACTTTATATTCCTACAGGTAAACAAATTGCAGATGTTCTGACTAAACCGCCATCAGCTGCCAAATTCAAGGAGGTGAAGTATGGCATGGGCTTAGAATGATTGGCGAGAAATATTTAAAATATTGATGTATTTATCAAATTTCAGAGATGGTCTGGACAGGTTTTTCTGGGTTTCCCTTGTCCTTTTACAGCAAATGCTGTACCATATGTATTCCCCAGAAAGGGTACGAGGAGAGATCATTTAATAATTAAATTATTCAAATTCAGCTACTTATAATATTAACATTTTCAGTTTAGTCACCAATGTTTCCTAGTAATCATAGTTGTCGTAAATTTTTGAGGGGGCGTGTTGGTATTCAATGATATTTGAGCAAAAATATTCCTCCGACTTGATTATATTTCAAAGGAGATTCAAAAAAACATATTTGAAAATACCGAAATGGTCGAACGATAAGTTTTATCAATTACGCAGTACGCAATAATCGGCTGAGAACTGCAAGCCAGCATATATGCGTACTGGTACGTTTTCCATCTCGGGCCCCCCAATAGTTATAATACATTTCTGCTGATGCAGCTAGCAGAAATACACTTTTTGGAGATGAAATTAAGTCGAGTTATTTATTCAAGCGAACCTCTGAAATAAACATTACTCTCCTCTTCGTACCTGCGTTAATAAGAGAAATATAAGTATCTCTTTATATCCCGAGTTTTATTCAAGTTATTAATCCCATATCCTAATATATTCAAATGTTACAATCTTGAATATAAAATGACTGAACCTTCTCGAATAACTGTGAATAGCTCAACATGCATCGACAATATATTCTGCAATATTGAACCAAACACCAAAATGACCAAAAATCTACATATGGGAGACCATTCAGCCCAAATGATCACTTTTGCATCTAAAAATGAAATTGCATCAATGAAAATGGGTTCAAGCCCTGTGGACAGGAGCTTTCTGGCGCTCTAGTTCAAACAGACAAATTATATCTCCGAAAGTATTGGTTTCTCAGAGTTGGGAATTATATCAATGAATTCTTATGATAGAACTGCATCATAAAGGAAATTCAATTCAAATAATAGTTTATTTATCAAGATTAAATGAGCAATCTGAGAATGAGAACTGCACCATGGAAGAAATCGAATTAAATCTGTCCAATTTTGCCCAATAACGAACTTAACCGAGATATTCATCTCCCCAACCTACTCTGAAAATGTCAACTACCTAGCTCATTCCGTTCGAGAGTTATTGTAGAATATTGATTTCTATTTGAAAAAAATGTATTTCATTCTATAAAAATATATCACAACAATAAACAGAAAATCATGGACAATTTCAGTGGAATAAAACTTTCAGAAAAAAAAAGTATTCGATATATATATACAATCTCTCTAGATTTTGTTCTTGACCCAAGACCTGTCTGAAGAGGTGAAATAACCCTTAATCGTTGTAAAATCTTTCAATATTATATTGTAAAACTTTCTCCAAGTTTTCCATTCTTTTTATGGTCCAGGAATACTATTTAACTCAGTTCCTCTTTCATAGGCATTCCGAAGAAAATTCTGTAGTAAATTTCCCGCTTAATAACTGAGACTTACATTCTAGGAAATTTATAATTACTTTTTTCTTACCGAAGCAAACAGAACAAAAAGAACATTAAAAAGTTGTCAACTATATTGGAGGAGAATTTATACCCGAGGACAATGATAACAAAGTTGCTGTTTTCATCGTCGATCAGCCAAAGTCTACCACTGGAGGGTCAGAACAACGATAACAACCAGAATACTGAGATAGCATACTTCACGTTGCCAAATGTGCATCACCTTACTAACAAGATTAAAAGTTGTTTCAAAGAACAAGAAAACATAAAAATAGTCCAATATAATACAAAGACTGTGGCTTCACTGTATTCGAGACTAAAGGACCCTATCCCGACAGAACTAAGATCAAACGTTATTTATCAAATTGAATGCACCAATTGCACAAAAACATACAAAGGCCAAACCTCCCAATGGGTGAAGAGCAGAATGGCAATTCATAAGAGCGATATAAAAAAGGGGAATACTAGAAGTGCTGTATCAACACATGCAAACACTTTGAACCATACAATAAACCTACAAGATGTGAAGATCTTGGATAGTGGTAACAATTATAATAAAAGCCTCATACTAGAGAGGATCCACATTCAAACAGAAAAAAATTGTATGAATAAAAATGGGTTCAAGCCCTGTGGACAGGAGCTTTCTGGCGCTCTAGTTCAAACAGACAAATTATATCTCCGAAAGTATTGGTTTCTCAGAGTTGAGAATTATATCAATGTATTCTTATGATAGAACTGCATCATAAAGGAAATTCAATTCAAATAATAGTTTATTTATCAAGATTAAATGAGCAATCTGAGAACTGCACCATGAAAGAAACCAAATTAAAATAGCTGAAATGAATTTGACTCTCTCTTATAGAACAGGATGAAATGTACGAGTATGAACACAGATCATATAATGAAGCTTAGATGGAATAATTATAGCATTCTGTGAAAACAGAAGTACGATTCATTATTGAAATTCAGAACTTCATCTTAGCAGAAATTGAATTCAAACATCATAGAAGAATTTAAATTCAACAAGAGTGCCAAAAATTATCAATCCAAAACCAATAGACGAATTCTACCCAACAACGAACTCATCCGAGATATTCATTCCTCAATTCCAGTTTTGTTTTTAGTGGAGATATTCTGAACTCAATATTATTAACTTACCATTGCCATTCCCATCATCATATGGATTGACCATCGGCATGAAAATATCAACCAACAAAAGTATGATAATATTCTAATTTTCATATTGATACCATTACTGGACTGAATTACAATGAGACAACGTCAAAGTTGACATTATAACAATTCATAGAATAGCCACAGAATAATTCTATCAGTGAAATTTTGAAAAATCATATCTCCGAAAGTATTAGTTTGTTAGAGTTGAAAATGATATGAATGGATTACTATGGTAAAACTGCTTATTGAAAAAAATTTAATTTGGAATTTGTTCTGTAAAAAAAAAAATTTTTTTTTTGTTACTCCGAAACCATCTGTCCGATTTTGCCCAATAACGAACTTAGCCGAGATATTTATCCCTCAAACATACTCTGAAAATTTCAACTGTCTAGCTCATTCCGTTCGAGAGTTATCGTGCCTACGGCCGGACCGGCCGGCCGGACCGGCCGGCCGGACCGGCCGGCCGGACGGCCGGACAGAATGAATTTCGACCACGGATTCTTGATCAGTGAGTCGAACCAAATCGTTTAAGACCATTTTCATCGAAAAATTCGAAAATTACAGACATTTGGGCAAATTGATAAGCACTCAGTTCCGAGGAACTAGAGCGCCAAAAAACCAAATAAATCACCCAAGTTCAACAAACAATAAAATATCGTTTTGATTTATGAAGAAGCGCGCCAATAACATATACATAACACATTCAAATTTCAAATGTTACTATGTTGCCAAGTCTTCAGACGACACGAATTCGTTTCAGTCATCGGTCATTTCGAAGGGCACATGAGAATAGCAATATAAACTATCGTTCGCAATTACCACCGTTCGTTTTCGTTACGAGTGGTCGAAAACGAGTGAAGTTCAGAATTGAGCCCCAGACTTTTTGGGCGCATGTTCTAGGGGAACATCGTCCTATCATTTCGTCCAAATGTCTGTAATTTTCGAATTTCGAGCTGAAAATTGGCTAATAGACTAATTCGGACTCCCTGATCACGAATCCGGTGTCAGAATCTTGGGTGCCGTCCGGCAGGCCGGCCGGCAGGCCGGCCGGTTTTCCGGCCGTAGGCACGATAACAGGAGCACCGAAGGTCCTATCGACTTCAAACTTTCAGGGTAGGTTTCTGATCAAAATGCGACGGTTAAGTTCGTTAACGGGCAAAATCGGCCGGACGGTTTAGGAGTTATAGACATTTAAAATTTTGAGGTTATTTCCCTGATATTTCAGGAACTAAAGAAGATGTTGAATCGAAACTTGGTAGTCAGTTCGAGGATATAAACGCGCAACTTTTGGCAAAATTCTGTTATGATCGAAATGTTGGTAATTTTTAAAAAAATATTTCTTTTAATTTTTTCGAAAAAAAAAATTTTTTTTCGTGAACTATTCATCAGATTGCAACAAAAACTTGTACTAACGTCAATTGTAGTATTTTGCAACATTGTGCAAAATTTTAGCTCTATACGATTTCAATTTCTGGAGATATAAGACAAAATGTGTCAAATTTCCTGGGTCTCTCTCAGTATTTTCATCGATTATTATATAATATTAAGGTATTCAACATGATACTGCTTTTTTTCTTTACTGGTCAGTACGGGCCACAAGGAAGATGAACATGCGCCCAATAGCTCCTGTCCACAGGGCTTGAACCAATTTTTGAGTTCAGATTCGCAATCTACGACCCAAAATTAGTAGGTGAGTGATTTTTAAACATCAATTTTCGAGTTATGGGCTGTATTTGGAAACTGCACCGAATTATACTCCAAAATGATTATTATTTGTTTCAGAAACTAGTTCCTCAAATACTAGAAGAAGAGCTCCTAATTTCACCCGAAATGAACAATTAAAGCTACTGAAAATAGCTAAAAAATATTTATCAACAATAAATAACAAAAAAACGGATAAAAACAGTAATAATAAAAAAACAAAAGCTTGGATGGAAATAGAAAAAAAAAAAAAGCACTGACGTGTAGTCAGTACTCTTTGGCGCGCGTGTTCACGGTGGCTAATTTGAATTGAATGATGAGTACTTCAAGCTCAGTAGATAGAGCGAGCCGAAGATCTACCCAAAGGATAGTGGACACCATTCACTGTCGGTTCAAAAATTAACAGTGCTGTATCTAAGCTGCCATCAGGATAGATTAACAAAGTTGGAAAAGAACACAAGTGACTCTCCTTAGTCGCACAAGCTCCTAGAAGATTTGGGAGGGTCAGTATAATCCTAATCATGTTAATCGCACGCGCGCCAAAGCAGATTGACTTTTTACACTTTTTCTTTCATTGTTAAGTCAATCTGCTTTTGCGCGCGTGCGATTAACATGATTAGGATTATACTGACCCTCCCAAATCTCCTAGGAGCTTGTGCGACTAAGGAGAGTCACTTGTGTTCTTTTCCAACTTTGTTAATCTATCCTGATGGCAGCTTAGATACAGCACTGTTAATTTTTGAACCGACAGTGAATGGTGTCCACTATCCTTTGGGTAGATCTTCGGCTCGCTCTATCTACTGAGCTTGAAGTACTCATCATTCAATTCAAATTAGCCACCGTGAACACGCGCGCCAAAGAGTACTGACTGCACGTCAGTGCTTTTTTTTTTTTTTTCAAGTTCCTTTAACAAATATAGCTATCAATACAGTTTGGCTGTTAGCTTTACCGTAGATCGAAAAAAAATGCGGTTGTGGGACCTCCGTTTGGAACGCAATTGCCTGTTCTCCAAATCCGAACGTATTTTAATATAGATCTACCGAATATAGTTATTTATAAATTCGCCTCAGGGCCACCATACAGACATTTCAACTCGGAAACAACGCTATTTCCCCCAAACTGACTTGTGTCCGTGCACTGAATTGACATGAATATTCTTTTAAAACCTCACAATATCGGCTCATTGCTTCCAACATAACCCAAACAACCCAAAACCATTCACTTCTCATCTGCGCAAGCGCAATATACTCGTGCCTGCAAGTCCTCCCAAAATTACACACCTCACAAAAAACTCCGATTCTCCAACACAAGTGGTTCAGGAGATATCGCTTCTTGAATCCACGCATGCGCAGACCCTCACCAGGGGATTCTATAGAGGAATAGCATCCGCCACCCCAAAATTCCAATCCTCTCTGACGAAAGCACCAGCAGTTAAATCACTGATAGTCTGCTCATGCGCATAACGTAAAATGCCCGTAAGGGGTAACATCAATTTTGAAATTAGCCCTAGGGCCACGATACGGACACTTTAACTCGGAAACAACGCTACATGTCCCAATCTGACTTGTCCTTGCACTGAATTGCCATGAATATTCTTTTAAAACCTCACAATATCGGGTCAGCACTCCCAACATAACCCATACAACCCAAAAACAGTCACTTCTCTTCTGCGCATGCGCAATCTACTTGCGGCTGAAAGTCCTCCCAAAATCACACACCATACAGAAAACTCCGATTCTCCAACACTAGTGGTTCAGGAGATATCGCCTCTTAAATCCACGCATGCGCAGACCCTCACCAAGGGATTCTGTAGAGGAATAGCATCCGCCACCCCAAAACCCCAATCCTCTCTGACGAAAACCTCAGCAGTTAAATCACTGATGGTCTGCTCATGCGCATAACGAAAAATGCCCGTAAGGGGTAACATCAATTTCAAAATTGGCCCCAGGGCCACGGTATGCACACTTCAACTCGGAAACAACGGTATTTCCCCCAAACTGACTAGTGTCTGAGCACTGAATTGCTATGAATATTCTTTTAAAACCTCACAATATCGATTCAGCACTCCCAACATAACCCATGCAACCCAAAAACAGTCACTTCTCTTCTGCGCATGCGCAATCTACTCGCGGCTAAAAGTCCTTTCAAAATAACACACCTTACAAAAAACTCCGATTCTCCAACACTAGTGGTTCGGAAGATATCGCATCTTTAATCTACGCATGCGCAGACCCTCATCAGGGATCTGGATTCTATGGAGGAATAGCATCCGCCACCCCAAAACCCCAATCCTCTCTGACGAAAACTACAGCAGTTAAATGACTTCTCATCTGCGCATGCGCACAACGAAAAATGTCCGGAAAGGGCAGCATGAACCTCAAAAAAATAGGTTTCGGCATTTTAAGCAAAGTATTTCGCAAAATAGTAGTAATTTTTTTATTTTTTTCATGTCACGTGATCTTCACGAAATTTCGCAAAAGTGTTTGCATTGGTCTTTTGCATCTAACTACTGAGTTTCAATTTAATCAGATCAGTATTTTTCGAGTTATCCTGAAAACAAAATTTTAAAATTTTTGAAATTTTTTTTTGCTACTTTAGGGCCGTCCGATCAGAACAAAACTTCGCAGGCATATAAAGGTCATGATTCTACAATTTGCTGCCAAATTTCAGAAAGATCGAGTGATTGGTTCCGGAAGTATTCATTAAAAACGTTTTGACTAAAAACGGCCTTAACTCCGAAACCGCTCGGTGGATTTCGCCCGTTAACGAACTTGTCCGAGATATTTACGCTACAAAACTACCCTGCAAATTTCAACGCTCTAAGTCGTTCCGTTCGAGAGTTATCGTGCTAACGGCCGGCCGGACCGGCCGGCCGGCCGGCCGGACCGGACGGACAGAATTGAATTTGACCTCGAATTCTTCATCAGGAAGTCGAACCTAATCGTTTGAGACCATTTTCGAAAAAAAATTCGAAAAATACAGACATTGTGACGAAATGATAGCACGCTGTTCCTTGCGGAACACGCGCGCAAAAAGAGTTCAACAGTACTCCTTGTGATGTACAACGAACGGTTGTAATGCTGAAGAGTAAATTCAGGAAATTACAAGGTGAATCAGGTAATTGCCACCATTCGCTGTTGTACTAGAAAAAGAGCACCAAATTTCACTAGAATTGAAGTACAAAAGCTCCAAAACATTGCAAAAAAATATTTAGCAATAATTAATAACAAAAAGGGGTGTAAGGGGTGTGAAGCAATGTAAAGACCTACCCAACCGACAACCTCACCTGCACGTGGTGCACCCTGCTAGACAACTAACGAGGCTCTGTCGACCGAGTGATTACCGGTATAAGTAATCCCCTCTTGTCAGCCAACAGCTTCGGATGGATGGTCAGACAAGAGTAAGGGCACCCTATTGTCCTGGGGTTGAGAAATCGGCCCCAAAGGCGGATGAATTACAATCAGGTAATCAACGGCATAAGGATGAGGAAGAATTTTGGACAAACCACCTCATTAAAGATCCAGAATGGATAAGTCCTAGTAAAATCATCATGGCAGGGCTCATAACAAAACAAGTCCGGAATAGTTCCTCGATCGGATCTCCGGGAGGAAATGTTTTGAGCAGTGCAATGAAAGTGAACAGAGAAATAAGGATCGGTACTTGGAACGTTAGAACGATGGCGCAAGCTGGAAATATCAACAACGCAACAAAGGAGATGAGAAGGATGAAAGTTAACATCATGGGAATCAGTGAGATGAGGTGGCCGGGAGAGGGTTCAGTAGATGTGGACGAACACAGAGCGTATTATGCAGGAACACAGGATGGCAAGTTTGTGAATGGTGTAGGCATTATTGTCACCAAAGAGATAGCGCGGAGTGTCATAAACTTTGTCCCATTCTCAGAGAGAGTCCTTCTAATACAGATTAGCGCCCGACCAGTAAATCTAAACATCATCCAGATTTATGCCCCTACTGCAGATAAGGATGAGAGGGAAGTTGAGGAATTGTACAGGAATGTCGCCCAAATACTCGAAAAGCTACCCAAAAAAGAAGTTAACATCATCATGGGGGACTTTAATGCAAAGTTGGGAACTGGAGAAAAAACAGAGCTCATCGGGCCATTCGGTTTGGGAGAGAGGAATGAGAGAGGAGATATGCTCGAGAAATTTACAGACGAACACGACCTTGTAGTCCTCAACACACAGTTCAAGCAACCACCGCGGCGTTTATACACATGGAGATCGCCCCTCGATAAACCTGGGAGAATAGCCAGAAACCAAATAGACTACGTACTAATCAACAAGCGGTACAGAAACAGCTCCTTTTAGTTCAACAACCATCTACATCGGAAGGAAGAGCAGCACACGGCACACTGGTTGCAGAAGATGCTATAAATCCTCTAGTTAATATTTGGCTACTATTTTTGTTTTTAGAATTAATTTAGCTTTGGAAACATGATTCTTAAAGTTACATTGGATCCTAGAATATCCTTTTTTCGGTCAATAACCATTTTCCTTTTAGTTGAACAACAACCATCTACGTCGAGAGGAAGGGAATGTACATCGGAAGGCACAGAAGCAAACGGCACACTGGTTGCTGAAGATGAGTTGAATCCTCTAGGTAATATTTGGCTACTATTTTTGTTTTTAGAATTCATTTAGCTTTGGAAACATGATTCTTAAAGTTACATTGGATCCTTTTTCCACAACTCAATATTTATTTCATTGTGCTTATTATATACTTATATTTATTTATTTCTTTTATATATATATATTTATTTATTCATTTATTTATTTATTTCTTTTATATATATATATATAGATTCATTTATTTCTTTTATTGTATATATAGATTTATTTATTTATTTATTTATTGATTTATTTATTTGTAGTAGTATTTGTACTATTTGAAAATTGAATATGTTTTTCCCTATTTAAATAAAGATGCTCAGTATGAGGTGTGAAACATACGAGCGAAAGCTCCAGACTTCAAGTCGGTGCAATTTTAAGAATTTTTGATTTTATTTGTCATCATATAGTAGCCAAAATGAATATTATTAATATCACAACTCAATATTTATGTTCAGCGGACGGCAGTCATGTTAAAAAGTAAATTCCGGAGGTTTTTATTTTCAAGAACTTATGATTATTTTCGCGAGAACAATAGAGGGGGTTGTAGGGGGTCAATTCTTGCCCGGCGCAATATGTGGTCATATAGGATTTGAAGAGGAGACTATGTAGCTCCTATTGCCATGAAAAAATGCGATATATTTTTATCTTCAAGAATTTACGATTTTTTTCGCGACAAAATTAGGGGTTTTATAGAATTTCAAGAACAGTTCAAGCAGCATACACTCTTAAATAAATGAACTATTGGCACTTTCAGGAAGGAATTAATTCGAATAAATATATAGAAAGGGTTGTGAAGCGGGCGTTCCGGTTCGACACTACAGAGTGTTACGAAGCGAGCCGTGGCCAGCCACGAGTTTCGATCCCTGTTGAAAAACCCACTACGCCAGCCGGCAGTTAGGCGCACGACTTACAGTATCTGCAAATCCATAGCTGAAACGCATAGCTGTCTTCACGCCGGTTTAAACTGTACCTATGGCGAAAATTCATAACAGGTACAGTCTTAATCTTTACGACATCTCAGGTGAATATGGTAGGTTAGGTTAGGTAAGGTTAGTACAGTACCCCTGGTAATTAAAAAAAAAAAAATAACGAAAAAAAATGTATTACCCCACCCAGCACCCCTATTCACTCCCCATTCCGTTAGATATCTCCAAAAAAACTAGTTTGCCACTATTGAAAATCATCAAAAATCACTGTACAATGCATATTTTCTTCGAAAAACTTGAAAAAGTCGATAATTACGAGGGGGCGTCAAACTGCATATTAACCTAAAAACACTACCTAATACTTCTTTTAAATTTTCAAATTATTTTTTGACACTTTGCGGTAATATGGTCCATACAAAACTTCACATGCGTATAAAGGTCATGATTCTACAATTTGATGCTAAATTTTAGATAGATCGAGTGATCGGTTTCGGAAATATTCATAAAAAATATTTTTATCAAAATCGGCCATAACTCCGAAACCACTTGATTGATTTCGCCCATTAACGAGCTCGTCCGAAATATTTACGCTCCAAACCCACCTTGCAAATTTCAATCCGCTTACTCCTTTCGTTCGAGAGTTATCGTGCCTACGGCCGGCCGGCCGGCCGGACAGAATCGATTTCGACCTCGAATTCTTGATCAGTGAGTCGAACCAAATCGTTTAAGACCATTTTCATCGAAAAATTCGAAAATTACAGACATTTGGGCAAATTGATAAGCACTCAGTTCCGAGGAACTAGAGCGCCAACAAGTTTCGTACGACAATTGCCCAAAACAGGTTTAAAGTACCTACAAATAGTAGTTTTTGGCGCTCTAGTTCCTCGGAACTGAGTGCTTATCAATTTGCCCAAATGTCTGTAATTTTCGAATTTTTCGATGAAAATGGTCTTAAACGATTTGGTTCGACTCACTGATCAAGAATCCGTGGTCGAAATTCATTCTGTCCGGCCGTCCGGCCGGCCGGCCGGTCCGGCCGTAGGCACGATAACTCTCGAACGGAATGAGCTAGACAGTTGAAATTTTCAGAGTATGTTTGGGGGATAAATATCTCGGCTAAGTTCGTTATTGGGCAAAATCGGACAGATGGTTTCGGAGTAACAAAAAAAAATTTTTTTTTTTACAGAACAAATTCCAAATTAAATTTTTTTCAATAAGCAGTTTTACCATAAGAATCCATTCATATAATTTTTAACTCTAACAAACTAATACTTTCGGAGATATGATTTTTCAAAATTTCAATGATATAATTTTTCTGTGGCTATTCTATGAATTGTTATAATGTCAACTTTGACGTTGTCTCATTGTAATTCATTCCAGTAATGGTATCAATATGAGAATTAGAATATTATCATACTTTTGTTGGTTGATATTTTCATGCCGATGGTCAATCCATATGATGATGGGAATGGTAATGGTAAGTTAATAATATTGAGTTCAGAATATCTCCACTAAAAACAAAACTGGAATTGAGGAATAAATATCTCGGATGAGTTCGTTGTTGGGTAGAATTCGTCTATTGGTTTTGGATTGATAATTTTTGGCACTCTTGTTGAATTTAAATTCTTCTATGATGTTTGAATTCAATTTCTGCTAAGATGAAGTTCTAAATTTCAATAATGAATCGTACTTCTGTTTTCACAGAATGCTATAATTATTCTATCTAAGCTTTATTATATGATCTGTGTTCATACTCGTACATTTCATCCTGTTCTATAAGAGAGAGTCAAATTCATTTCAGCTATTTTAATTTGGTTTCTTCCATGGTGCAGTTCTCAGATTGCTCATTTAATCTTGATAAATAAACTATTATTTGAAATGAATTTCCTTTATGATGCAGTTCTATCATAAGAATACATTGATATAATTCTCAACTCTGAGAAACCAATACTTTCGGAGATATAATTTGTCTGTTTGAACTAGAGCGCCAGAAAGCTCCTGTCCACAGGTCTTGAACCCATTTTTTTCATAAAACATGTATCAAAGAAGGGTAATGAAAAATTACCTTGTAATCGATCAAAAATTTCCTGATCTACATTCACCAAATTTTCTCCTCTCTCGAACTGCAGAATTATGCTTTCAATATTTACATTCTATTTGCATTCTATGTCGATGGATGAAAAACAGTCTCACTACTCTCAGATCTCTTACTTCATGTTCCGTTCCAAAATGTAAGACTTTTCTGAGAAAAACCAATTTCGGAGCAAGCAACTGAAATTTTTCTCACTTCGCTCACATTCCGGAATACACTTTATTCTCATAATTCTTCGATTGATTAGATAATGTCATGTCTCAGGAATATAAGTTTGACATTATGACAATTCATACATAGAATAATTATATCTCTCTGTGAAATACGATTTATCATTGAAATTTTGAAAAATCATATCTCCGAAAGTATTAGCTTGTTAGAGTTAAAAATGATATGAATGGATTCATATGATAAAACTGCATATTAAAAAAAAATTAATTTGGAATTTGATTTGTAAAAAAAATTTTTTTTTATTACTCCGAAACCTTCTGTCCGATTTTGCCCAGTAACTTAGCCGAGATATTTATCCCCCAAACCTACTCTGAAAATTTCAACTCTCTAGCTCATTCCGTTCGAGAGTTATCGTGCCTACGGCCGGACAGAATGAATTTCCACCACTGATTCTTGATCAGTGAGTCAAACCAAATCGTTTAAGACAATTTTCATCGAAAAATTCGAAAATTACAGACATTTGGGCAAATTGATAAAAGCACTCAGTTCCGAGGAACTAGAGCGCCAAAAATAGACCAGCCTCTATGCCTATAATAGTGACACGATAATGCACACTGGTATGAATGACTACGAATATATGGTTCAGCCTGTATATCAATGTGAATGAAAAGTAACAAAATATGATATATAAAGCAAATAAGTGCACTTACTGTACTGCCTGTCTTCATCTTGGGCCACTTGATACTCCAACTCAGAGATTTCATGAATTATATCACATGTAGATTTTTGACCATCTTCTTCATCAATGTAGCATTAAATGGCAGGTATAATCAGTAGTAATCTGTGAACAAAAGTTCATTTCTATAGTTCAAACAGTTCCTAGGATATTGGCACAAAATTTAGAATTATTTTTTTTGACACCCTGTAACTCTAAAACGAAAGCCAGGAGGGAAATGGAAATAACTCCCACATAAATTTTTGTAAATGATGGGTAATTTTTAATCGCTTGTGAGTGATTTTTCATTTTGAGTGCTTTTTCTACATATTTGTTTTGTTTTTGGTCTGAACTATACAGTCATTCAGTTAGTTCAACTTTCTTCCCAATGAAAAATCAGAAATATTAAATTTCGAACAAAAAAAATGGGTTCAAGCCCTGTGGACAGGAGCTTTCTGGTGCTCTAGTTCAAACGGACAAATTATATCTCCGAAAGTATTGGTTTCTCAGAGTTGGGAATTATATCAATGTATTCATATGATAGAACTGCATCATAAAGGAAGTTCAATTCAAATGATAGTTTATTTATCAAGATTAAATGAGCAATCATGAGAATGAGAACTGCACCATGGAAGAAATCAAATTAAATCTGGCCAATTTTGCCCTATAACGAACTTAACCGAGATATTCGTCTCCCTAACCTACTCTGAAAATTTCAACTACCTAGCTGATTCCGTTCGAGAGTTATATCTATGTCTATGGATGAAAAGCAGTCTCACTACTCTCAGATCTCTTACTTCATGTTCCGTTCCGAAATGTAAGACTTTTCTGAGAAAAACTAATTTCGGAGCAAACAACTGAGATTTTTCTCACCTCGCTCACAATTCATCGATTGATTAGATAATGACATGTCTCAGGAAAATAAACTGACATTATGACAATTCATACATAGACAACGTTGAAATACGATTTATTATTGAAATTTTGAAAAATCATATCTCCGAAAGTATTAGCTTGTTAGAGTTAAAAATGATATCATTGGATTCTTATGGTAAAACTGCTTATTGAAAAAAATTTAATTTTGAATTTGTTTTGTAAAAAAAAAATTTTTTTGTTACTCCGAAACCATCTGTCCGATTTGCCCAATAACGAACTCAGCCGAGATATTTATCTCCCAAACCTACTCTGAAAATTTCAACTGTCTAGCTCATTCCATTCGAGAGTTATCGTGCCTACGGCCGGACCGGTCGGACAGAATGATTTTCGACCACGGATTCTTGATCAATGAGTCGAACCAAATCGTTTAAGACCATTTTCATCGAAAAATTCGAAAATTACAGACATTTGGGCAAATTGATAAGCACTCAGTTCCGAGGAACTAGAGCGCCAAAAAGAAGTAGTTAGAAAAATCATCAGAGGGTACGCATAATATATCTATGTTCCTTTTAATAATTATTAATTCTCCAATCTAACCTGAGTAACCTGAAATTAATAAATATATTAAATTAACAAGTACGAAATCGAGAAGAACAAATTAACTGATTTGTTCTGTTTAAAAAGACTAGGAAAGAACAATCATTGAATTTGAAGGAGGAACATCTTTAGATTTGGCTGAGACTTGGATAAGATATAGAACCAACAAGAAATTTCATTTCAAGCAATCGGGAACTAGGAAGGATAATATTATTGGTTAAGGCATTAGGGTTAGTGTAGTTATAGAAATAAATATTACAATAGAGTTTTATATTATTCTTCCTAGTTAAAAAATAAATTGTTTCGTTAAAAATATTTAAATTCGTTGTAATGAATTTCAAAGATAATTCAAAGTAGAACCCTACCAAATTATAAAGAGTCACATTTAAATTCAAACTTCTGAATTATAATCAATTAAATTTAATCAAAGCTAGAGCAATCATTTAATTTGTAATTAATTATTGAAGCATTTTAAATTTACATTTATCATACCATAGCACAACATTGTATTATAGAATGGAATTCCAACCGAAATTATTTGCGAACTGAATTATTTAATGCGGGCCAATATCTGCAATATTATCTATTCACTTTGACTTTTCACCGCAGTTCAATCGATTTGTTCACGATAATCTGGGATGCCTTATATTTGGTGTACTTTAATGGCTTCCTTCACCACTGACCACGTGATCTAATTCCTATATGCAATTGAATCGGTGTTTACTCGATAGAAATCCTTTATAATGATATAGTATTGAGTTAAAAGTGGATATTTTTGGGACAGAATTAATAATTTTAGTTGTAATGTAGGTGTCTAAAATGGCCAGCGTGATATCGAAACAATTTTTATATTAGTGATTATAAAATAACTATTTATTCTAGCCAGTTTCTGATAATTTCTAGAACGTGAATAATAGTATATTATTTAACGAGCGGTAATGAAAGTCATAACTCACACAAGTTCAAGTCAATTCATCAAGTGAGTTATGACCATTACCGCCAGTTGAATCCTATACTTTATCTACGACTATAACAATAAATGACTAAGATACAACTACATAGAAAGAACTTTATTGAAAAATCTTAATAATTACCTATTACAATGTTATGAAAATTTTAGTTGTATTTACTCATTTTGTTTATTAATAAAATTAACTGTAAACGAGTAAACTGAATATGTGGGACTGAATTATGCAAGTTTATAATTTCTTTTTGTGTTTGTTGCATACTTATATGTTTGATTTACCAACTGTTTGAGGTGTTATTTAACTGTATATTTAATTTGCAGTATCTGTCTTAATCTTTTCGGAATCATCAATGTACCCCTCAGCCACAGTAGTTGATCGCCAACCTGCTTTGGCGTTTCAGTGCCGTTATATCCCCTCCAGCATCTACTGATAAAGTTTTCGACGAAAACAATGCCCTGTGTATAAATTACAATCTGGTAATTTAAAAAATGTAGCGTCTTTCCCCATTGCTCCAAATTTATTAATGCCAATTCTTTGTGAGTGATATTTTCCAATTCGAAATTTAAGGAATATTCTCTTATTTCTGGAGATGTGCATAATAATTCATCTTCACTATCTGAATACATCTTCTTCAGCGAAATATTCACGGTAATTAGGTATCAACTTAATTTGAAAACGTCAAAATTATTCAGGTGACAAAAGCACAGAACTACCTTGATATTCGACTGTCGGATAATTCCAAGAAAAGCAGTGAGTTATAGTAGTGAGTTATTATAACTCAAGTTGTTTGTTTACAGATACCATTCATTGAACGAAAGCAATTGGATAATGAATATATAATTTAATAGGAATAGATAAAATAACATGCACGTAATGAGATATCATAACATACACGTGCGTTTTGATAAGAAAAGTTAAATTTCTTGGTTTAATTAAAATGAAATCAAATTTTTATCCAAGTCGACATTTTTTGGTCTATATACATAAATTTAATCGAATGAGAAACATACAAACTTTTAGCAATAGCGAGACACATTTTGGATTGAAAGAGTGATGACCCCAAATGTCGGCAACACATTATACAGTTCTCATGTCATTTATGTTGTCAATTTTCACTACAAGTATCCAAACATATTCTCAAAAGAATTATGAGTTCCCTTATTTAATAAAAGAAAATGGGTGTGCGTAGAAAAACTGTACGAGAAACTATCAGAGGTGTGATAGACCAATCCATTCTGACAGTCAAGCTGCTATTTGAGTTCTGAGCTCCCAATATTATCGAGTCTAGGCTAATATGGGAGTGCATAAAAAAAATTTTTGAAGTAGGCAAGAAAAATAGGATCTCCTTGATCTGGGTTCCTGGTCACTCGGGAATTGAAGGAAATCAGGAGGCCAACTCACACTTGCCAAGAAAGGAGTACGAACCCCATTTATGGGGTAGGTAGAAACACCTACAAAGGAGAAATTCGGATGATAGAAGAAACTGAAAGAGATATACCTACTCTGGAGCTCTCTCCCAGGAATGTATCACTCCAAAAGGTTCCTCCAGAACGGTGACACTGTCAGATCCAAGAAATATATGGATCTCAGCTGCACGCTGCACCTCCTCACTGGTTTCCTCACAGGGTACTGCCGTCTTAGGAAGCATATGATGAGATTAAGGCTAGCAGACACTGCCAAGTGCAGATTTTGAGGAGAGGAGGATGAACCCCCTGATCACCTGATTACGGAATGCATCGTCATCTCAAGCCAACGCAAGGAATGCCTCGGGCAAGAAATCTGCAGGAGCGAAGACATAGCTCCCTTGAAGCCATTCCAGATACTGAAGTTCATCAGAAAGAACTCTGGAATTGGAAGGTGACCTGTAGATGGCGATGACATCGACAGCTCTGATGGGGAGGCACAATAGACCTTAAGGTTGCAGTGCAACGTTACCCTCTACAACAATATACAAGGATGACATGGGTGAAACTATAAACGGGAAATTATAACGTTGCAACCAACCCCATATATTGCTTCCAAAGAATAATCTCGTAGATTTCAAGAAAGCCGACAGAAAGACATAATTTTCCACAATTTCGGATCATATTCTCTAGTCCTCCTCCTCAAATGGTGAATCTCGAAGAAATAAATCCGTTTCAAATTCCATAGGACTCTTATTGTCACAATATTATCATTGGACGTTACGAACGAGAATAACACAAATAAAGAAGTAGCCTTCGGGCTAGGCTTGTCCGAAAAGGGGTGGAACGGGCAAACAACGTGGACCAACTTTTGGGTTCGCGGAGTGGAACACGACACTGCCGCTGTCCGAACCGAGTAAATCGTCAGAACTTTCACCTCGTTAACGGTTTGCCCGCCGATAACTCATTAAAAAAATTATATCTCCAAAAGTATTGGTTTCTCAGAGTTGGGAATTATATCAATGTATTCATATGATAGAACTGCATCCTAAAGGAAATTCAATTCAAATAATAGTTTATTTATCAAGATTAAATGAGCAATCATAAGAATGAGAACTGCACCATGGAAGAAATCAAATTAAATCTGGCCAATTTTGCCCAATAACGAACTTAACCGAGGTATTCATCTCCCTAAACTACTCTGAAAATTTCAACTACCTACCTCATTCCGTTCGAGAGTTATATCTATGTCTATAGATGAAAAGCAGTCTCACTACTCTCAGATCTCTTACTTCATGTTCCGTTCCGAAATGTAAGAATTTTCTGAGAATTATTAGATAAGTAATAATAAATTACCTTGTAATTGATCAAAAATTTCCTGATCTACGTTCACCAAACTACAGAATTATGCTTTCAATATTTACGTGTTATTTTCAAACATTTTCGGGTGAGGTCCCCGTTGCATCGCTAAAATACGAGTTTTTCAACCCCAATATTTTTGAAGTTACAATATTCCCTTCTGTCAAGTTGACATTATGAGAATTCCATACATAGAATAATAATTATATCAATCTGTGAAATACGATTTACATTGAAATTTTAAAAAATCATATCTCTGAAAGTATTAGCTTGTTAGAGTTGAAAATGATATGAATGGATTCTTATGATGAAACTGCTTATTAAAAAAAATTTGATTTGGAATTTGTTTCGTAAAAAAAAATTTTTTTTTTTGTTACTCCGAAACCATCTGTCCGATTTTGCCCAATAACGAACTTAGCCGAGATATTCATCCCCCAAACCTACTCTGAAAATTTCAACTCTCTAGCTCATTCCGGCCGGACCGGCCGGACAGAATGAATTCCGACCACGGATTCTTGATCAGTGAGTCGAACCAAATCGTTTAAGACCATTTTCATCGAAATATTCCAAAATTACAGACATTTGGGCAAATTGATAAGCACTCAGTTCCGAGGAACTAGAGCGCCAAAAATAAGTGCACTTACTGGACTACCTCTCTTCACAATAGCCAAATTGATACTCCAAATCAGGGGTTTCACGGATTAAATCAGTTGTAGATCTTTGAATATCTTCTTCATCGATGTTGTGACGACCTTTTCTCCTGAGCAGTATAGCCTTAGTTCCACAACTTACTCGAGCGCCAGTTGCAATGGGTTTTGCAAGGTTGCAACTCCTTCATCGAATCGATCACTGAAAAAATTGAGAATTAATTTGGGCAAAATGATAACGCTATGTTCCCCATAACATAATCCACAACGGTATGAATGACTACCAATATATGGTCCACCATGTATATCAACGCGATTGAAATGTATCAAAATATGATATACAAAACAGTGCCTATGAAAGTGACTCGATAATGCACATCGGTATGAATATAACTACGAAAATATGATCCACCCTGTATATCAATGTGAATGAAATGCACCATAATATGATATACAAAGTAGTGTCCGCAAATTTAATTCGATAATGTATGGAATGACAAGAATGGACAGTTTAAGTGCGTCCTGTATATCAGTGTGAGTTAAATGTACTAAAATAAGATATACAAAGCACACAGATTGTCGAATAAACGGATACTCAGACCCTCTACAGTGTACATTGAAAACTAAAAATTTTTCTTCAAAACTCAACCGAGAGCGGAATTTAATATTCCGTGGAAAAAGCGGAAAATTCGGAATAATGATTTTTGTATGAAATTCAAAAACTGAATCTAAATATCGGAAAATCAAAGCGCAGAATGAAAAAGGGGGGAAATCCTGTGGCAGGAGCTTTGGCGTTCTTGTTTAATTGTTGACGAACCATATCTCCGAAAGTATTGGTTTCTCAGACTTGGGAATGATATCAATGGATTCTTATGAAAGAACTGCACCATAAGAAAAATTAAATCAAATTATAGTTTATTTATCAAGATTTAATGAGCAATCAGCAATGATTTGACCTCGTGAAATGGTTTGTTGCAACTTACACCCGGTGCATAGTTTTGACAACTCGAAATACCTGAGGAAAGTATCATCGAAATGTCTAGAGCAAGGCTGAAGAAAATAATAGCAGATTGTCCATTGTATAGGCTGACGAACAAATTATTTTAATGGTGAAAAATATATTAATAAATTACAATCCTCTTTTCATAATTTAATGGTACATACCACTAACACATTCATTCCGTATCATGAACCTTAACTCAAGAAAGAATATTTGATACACAAATGTAGATCTATAGCGAAATTAACCGTGATATTTATCTCCCAAATCTACTCTGAAAATTTCAACTATGTAGCTCATTCCGTTCGAGAGTTATCATGCCTACGACCGACTGTAGTTTTTTGTCACTTTATGGCAAACTTGGGATGCATATAAAGGTCATGATTCTATCATTTTTTGCTGAATTTCAGATAGATTGAGTGATCAGTGCCGGAAATATTCATAAAAAATGTTTTTACTAAAAATTGCTATAACTCCGAAACCGCTTAATGGATTTCGCCCGATAACGAATTCGTCCAAGACATTCACGCTCCGAACCTACCCTGCAAATTTCAATACTCTAATTCCTTTCGTTCTAGAGTTATCGTGCCTACGGCCGGCCGGCCGGCCGGCTGGACGGAATTGATTTCGACCACGGATTCTTGATCAGTGAGTCGAACCAAATCCATTTAGACTATTTTTTTGATAACACAATTTATACGCTGAAACCGTTTGGCCGATCATGCCCATTAACGAACCTGTTCATCGCATTTGTATGCGCCACCCACCCTGGATATTTCAAATTGCTGTATGTTCCCGTTCGAAAGTTATCGTGGCAACGGCTGTCATAATCGAATTTATCCTCGTATTCTTCATCAGTGCGGTGAAAAATTCGGAAATTATAGACATTTAGGCAAAATGATCCACAGAAAACTAGCGCAGAAAAATGTTTTGTTTTTTGTAGGAGAGAATGTGTTGGAATTGAATTTCCATAGTAGGTTTGGGGAATAAATATCTTGGTCAAGTTCGTTAACGGGCAAAATCGGCCGAACGGCTTTGGAGTTAAGGCCAATTTAGAAATGACAAATCAGAAATATTATATTTTGAACATAAAAAAATAAGTGCACTTACTGTACTGCCTGTCTTCAACTTGGCCCACTTGATACTTCAATTCAGGGGTTTCATGAATTATATCACATGTAGATATTTGACCATCTTCTTCATCAATGTATCAATCAATTAAATGGTAGTATTAACAGTGGTAATCTGTGAACAAAAGTTCAGTCCTATAGCTCAAAGGTTCCCTGGATATGGGCAAAAAATAAAAAAAAAATTTGACACCCTGTATCTCTAGAATGAAAGCCCGGAGGGAAAATGGAGGTCGAAAAAATGTATCATTAATAACGAGGAGTCTACAGTTTCCCGTTGCGACACTACTTTAGGAACAGCCTGTACAAATGCTGATATATTAATATCAAAATATCCTCGATCTAAGGTATAATTTACGCTTCTGTGCGAATGAAAACTGACATCAAATTACCAATTCAATAACACTCATATAATTTCTTAGTCCGTGATATCCGAAAATGTTAGGTAATTTTTTAATCCCTTGTGTGACGACCTTTTCTACCCTTACTAGCAGTAAAAGCATCAACAGGACTACAGGACAGACAATGAGAGCATACAGTACCAAGTGAAAGTGCTGAAGGTAATAAAAATTTGGGGTCCCTTTGGCTATAAAAGATATATGCTTGTGTTCCCAACCTATCAACGTCACAAAATAATCGGTACTTAAGTTTCAAACGGTCAAATACCTTGTTCACGGTTCGGCAATTCAAACCCGAATACCAGACCGAGTAATCCACCTCGTGCTAGCACGATATGGATATTCACCTCAATCCAATTATTCGAGGATGCCTCAGACGCAACACCGCTTCTAGTTCAACCCCTAAAATGCCAGGGCTCGGTCGCTGAAACACTAGGGTCTGAACAGGAAGTTTACCGGAGTTACGTCCTACAATGCTCACAAAGATAACAAATCAAAATATAATACCGGACAATTCAACAAAATAATAAACTAACGGGGTGTCTGAGGGTAGTTACCCTTGTTCACAGCTCGGCAATCAAACTCGAATGCCAGACCGAGTAACCCACCTCGTGCTAGCACGATATGGACATTGACCTCAATCTAACTACTCGAGGATACCTCAGACGCAACACCACTTCTAGTTCAACCCCTAAAATGCCAGGGCTCGGTCGCTGAAACACTAGGGTCTGAACAGGAAGTTTACCGGAGTTACGTCCTACAATGCTCACAAAGATAACAAATCAAAATATAATACCGGACCATTCAATAAAATAATAAACAAGCGGGGTGTCGGAGGGTTGTTACCCTTGTTCACAGCTCGGCAATCAAACTCGAATACTAGACCGAGTAACCCACCTCGTGCTAGCACGATATGGACATTCACCTCAATCCGATTATTCACGGATGCCTCAGACGCAACACCACTTCTAGTTCAACCCCTAAAATGCCAGGGCTCGGTCGCTGGAACACTAGGGTCTGAACAGGAAGTTTACCGGAGTTACGTCCTACAATGCTCACAAAGATAACAAATCAAAATATAATACCGGACAATTCAATAAAATAATAAACAAGCGGGGTGTCGGAGGGTTGTTACCCTTGTTCACAGCTCGGCAATCAAACTTGAATACCAGACCGAGTAACCCACCTCGTGCTAGCACGATATGGACATTCACCTCAATCCAATTATTCGAGGATGCCTCAGACGCAACACCGCTTCTAGTTCAACCCCTAAAATGCCAGGGCTCGGTCGCTGAAACACTAGGGTCTGAACAGGAAGTTTACCGGAGTTACGTCCTACAATGTTTGCAAAGATAACAATCAATTCAAAATGAAATACCAATAATGCACTAATGGAATCGGATCACCCTGTATACAACAAATTCGGAAATAAATTCTTTAAGCTAATTTGTTAACCTGACCAATTATCAAGCATCTGACCTGACTCGGAACAAATTGAAATGAAGGAACACAAGCAATGCGGAAAAATAAACGGAAAGCCAAAGGGCCAACGGAATGCTTACCCAAATCAGAACTCACTTTCACTCACAAGTTACGGTTAAAATAGAGTCTTTTTCTCGTATAACGGTAATCAAAATCAAAAGGACGATTTATCGGTGTTTTCGGAAAAATAATTCGGTTATAATATTCGGTGTAATTAATCTACAAATAATCGGAAATCTATCAAAATGTTTAGACGTCTATCACTCGGAAATCTAGCGAAAGTTTTGACGTGTACTACTCGGAAATCTAAAAAAAGTTACCAATTTTGACTCGGAAAGCCCTTATATAGACTCGGTCGGATGACATGTCACATGATCTCAAATTCGTCTAATTTTGAAGGGAGGTGGATTTTGGACGTCTCTGATTGGTTCGACATTATGTCATTCATTCTAGTTCGAACACTCGAGAGCATAAACAACGGACCTCCAGTTTTTGCGCCTTTTTATCGTAGAAATATCTGTCCGCATATGGCAAAAAACGGCGATAAGCGATAAACTGGAGTTGACGGAGTTTTTCTACATAGGCTGCGATTTTAAAATGCATCCAATGATTTTAAATTCCCTATATGAATATTTTCTCGATATAATTAATTCTCTCATTTAAATTATATGGAAACGGACTGAACAAAAATTTTCGAATTTCCTTCATGAACGTATCTTGGTATGACTCTACGGAATAATAGACTAGTCAACAAGTGCTATTTGGACCAACTTTTTTCAGCAGTCTCCGAAAATTATGTATGAGGTGTCATTCGATTCGGAATGGCATCTAGATGATTTTTGAAAAAAATGAAGTTCCGCTTGCAAAAATTGTAAAAGTTATTAACGATTAACTAAAAAAAAAGGGGTTTTAGTTTTTTGTAAATATCTCAAAAACTAATAAAGATTTTCCAAATCTGAAAAAAGATTCAAAAAGAGGAGGAAATTTCCTAAAAAAAAGTCTGGACTCCCGAAACTGTACGATAAATATTTATAATTTTTCCAGAGGGATGAAAATACGGCCGAAAACGGGTACTCTGGCTTGGGGAAGCCACGTCCACTTCGGGCACTTCAACAATAAACATTTTTTAAACATAGTAAATATGAAAAAAAAAATTGAAAAAATTATTATAATAATTTTTCATTTAGTTATTCAATAGTTAATTAATAACTTTTTTCTGCTTGCACATTAACATTGCAAGTGTGATAATTGCTAAACTATAAGTTTTAGATTTTTTTCCTCTCTTGGAGCAATTCTTCAAAGGCTTAAGAATAGAATCCCGTTGAAAACTTGAATTAATCATCGAATAAAATTTTTTTTTTTAAATATTATTGACGATCTGTTTTTATGTTAATAGAAACTGCATAGAAATAATTTTTTCAAATTTTTATCTCTAATTGTTTAAAAAATTTTTATAAACAAATGCGTTGTTTATAAGATCATTGAAAATTTTTTTTTGGAATTTCAATCTTTGATACAAATAATGATTTTTAAAAGGAAAATTGTTCCTTAAAAAAAATTTTTTATTGCTTAAAAACGCATTTGTTAATTAACAATTATTTTCTCCCACTTCTAATAAATATTAAGGAACGATATTTTTTTTAAAAATCATTATTTATTTTTTTTTTCGATATAAAAAAAAATTTTTCATTTTATTCATTTTTTCATTGTTTATGCAAAAAACAATTTGTTATAAACAAATAAATTTTTACCTTTAATTTTTTTTTTCTATTCTACTTTCTGTCATAAAGCAGAAAGTTTTTAATTTTGCAACAACGAAAATTATTAATAAAAAATGGAAATATAAACATTTTTTAATTTTCCCAACGGGATTCTATTCTTAAGCCTTTGAAGAATTGCTCCAAGAGAGGAAAAAAATCTAATTTTGGGTATTTGGGCAACTGTTTGCTATGTGCCCAGCTTGTTTAGACAGAAAACATTCCATTTTGTCTGTGGATAAGAATATTCGATGATTATTATCTTCGAAGGGTATTAAAATGGATGTTTGAACGTTGAAATCATCTGAGGTGGGAATCACGAACACTTGTCTCCGAAAAGACAAAATATGACCAAATTCGTCTCCAGGAATTCCTGCCTTTAAAAACGAAATGGGTGAGCTAAGCTGTAAACCAAGATCTCGTAATGCGGTTTCTACTAGTTCATGTGGAATAGGTGGACTTACATTGGATATAACGATACGCTTAGCAGGTGTGACTAATCTTCTTATGACATGATTCTCATTTTGAACGTTGATTGTGGGATGTTTCGATATTAATTCATCGACTAAGCCAGTATTACTGAGGTAAACGCAAATTCTATTGTTCGATATTCTGGACATGAAGCATATATTTTTAGGTCCTATTAATTTTCCTATAGCTTGAGCGTAATCCATCAATTTTAAATCGTTAGAAGCATGGAAAAGAATCGCTTGTTCTTTCTTTGGGAAAGACGACTTGGGATTAGATTTAACTGCTGAGACGTAAGATGAGGTTGGTTTAACTGTATTTAAACTTTGATTCGACATATTGGTGGTATGACTGCCCTTGTAGTCAAAGGCAGTTGCTGCCGGAGGTTGGCTAATGTTGTAGGTAAATAATATTATTCCAAGTAGTTAGCAACCACAATAAAGGCATGATGTTTTTTTGGTTGCCTATGTAAAATTCAAGTGGCGCAGCCACCTGTTGCGGTGATAACTTATCTCTTTGCTCTGTGGTTTGCCCGTATCTGGCATTTGACATTGGTAGTTCCAATGCTCTCTCCTGTCTTATCCTCACGTCATTTGTCGACGTTGTGCTTCTCTGTTTCCTCGATTGTTCTGTTTCACTGTTTACCTTTTTTGTCATAATGTTATCTATTTTTTTGTTGACGTTGTTACCTTTGTTGCTTTCTAGGAACTTAATTCTATCTTCTAATAGACCTTTATTTTCCATGAGAATCCTATTCTTCTCTTTGATCTCAGATATTAACTCTTTCAGGTACGCGTTTTCGACTCCCAACACTTTGAGTTGAATTTCTTGATCCATTTCTTCACTTCGATGTTTCTCGTTTCTACTTTCATGTTTACACTTCGTAGATTTTATTGAAGCCGCTTTTGTTAAACATGATGGATGGAAATTCTCCGAACATTTTATGCACTTTGATAATTCCATTACTATATCTTTATTGCAATAAAAGCACTTATTTTCTGAAATAATCACATTCTTATTGGAGCGTTGAACAGACTCGTCATTCGCGGCCGCCATCTTACATGATATAGCTATCTCCATCCAAGCTTTAGTTTTTTTGTTGTTTATTATTGCTAAATATTTTTTTGTTATATTAAAGAGCTTTTTTTCTTCATTTTGAGTGAAATTTGCAGCTCTTTTTCTAGTATTTGAAAAACTAGTTTCTGAAACAAATAATAATCATTTTGGAGTATAATTCGGTGCAGTTTCCAAATACTTCTGGGGTAATTATCTAGAACAGCCCATAACTCGAAAATTGATTTAATATATTCCATCACGTTTTCTTCGGTTACATGTGGGTTTATTCTATTGATGTAAAACCATGCTTTTCGTTCTTTTGCAGTGAAATTATTTTCGATATTTCCAGTGCCTATCCTTGGATTTCTACGTTTTCTCTTCACTACTGTTGTCCAGCTTTCTTTGATTGAATTGTTTGCGATTTGACCTTTGTTTTCATTTTCGGTTAAGTCAGCGTCAAAAACAGAAACGTCATCATTCATTTGATTGACGCTCTCCTGTCTAGTAACTTTGACAGTTTTATTTAGTTCTGTGGTTTGCCCGTATCTGGCATTTGACATTGGTAGTTCCAATGCTCTCTCCTGTCTTATCCTCACGTCATTTGTCGACGTTGTGCTTCTCTGTTTCCTCGATTGTTCTGTTTCACTGTTTACCTTTTTTGTCATAATGTTATCTATTTTTTTGTTGACGTTGTTACCTTTGTTGCTTTCTAGGAACTTAATTCTATCTTCTAATAGACCTTTATTGTCCATGAGAATCCTATTCTTCTCTTTGATCTCAGATATTAACTCTTTCAGGTACGCGTTTTCGACTCCCAACACTTTGAGTTGAATTTCTTGATCCATTTCTTCACTTTGATGTTTCTCGTTTCTACTTTCATGTTTACACTTCGTAGATTTTATTGGAGCCGCTTTTGTTAAACATGATGGATGGAAATTCTCCGAACATTTTATGCACTTTGATAATTCCATTACTATATCTTTATTGCAATAAAAGCACTTATTTTCTGAAATAATCACATTCTTATTGGAGCGTTGAACAGACTCGTCATTCGCGGCCGCCATCTTACATGATATAGCTATCTCCATCCAAGCTTTAGTTTTTTTATTATTGCTGTTCTTATCAGTTTTTTTGTTGTTTATTGTTGCTAAATATTTTTTTGTTATATTAAAGAGCTTTTTTTCTTCATTTTGAGTGAAATTTGGAGCTCTTTTTCTAGTATTTGAAAAACTAGTTTCTGAAACTGCACCGAATTATACTCCAAAATGATTATTATTTGTTTCAGAAACTAGTTTTTCAAATACTAGAAAAAGAGCTCCAAATTTCACTCAAAATGAAGAAAAAAAGCTCTTTAATATAACAAAAAAATATTTAGCAACAATAAACAACAAAAAAACTGATAAGAACAGCAATAATAAAAAAACTAAAGCTTGGATGGAGATAGCTATATCATGTAAGATGGCGGCCGCGAATGACGAGTCTGTTCAACGCTCCAATAAGAATGTGATTATTTCAGAAAATAAGTGCTTTTATTGCAATAAAGATATAGTAATGGAATTATCAAAGTGCATAAAATGTTCGGAGAATTTCCATCCATCATGTTTAACAAAAGTGGCTTCAATAAAATCTACGAAGTGTAAACATGAAAGTAGAAACGAGAAACATCGAAGTGAAGTCATGGATCAAGAAATTCAACTCAAAGTGTTGGGAGTCGAAAACGCGTACCTGAAAGAGTTAATATCTGAGATCAAAGAGAAGAATAGGATTCTCATGGACAATAAAGGTCTATTAGAAGATAGAATTAAGTTCCTAGAAAGCAACAAAGGTAACAACGTCAACAAAAAAATAGATAACATTATGACAAAAAAGGTAAACAGTGAAACAGAACAATCGAGGAAACAGAGAAGCACAACGTCGACAAATGACGTGAGGATAAGACAGGAGAGAGCATTGGAACTACCAATGTCAAATGCCAAATACGGGCAAACCACAGAGCAAAGAGATAAGTTACCACCGCAACAGGTGGCTGCGCCACTTGAATTTTACATAGGCAACCAGAAAAACATCATGCCTTTATTGTGGTTGCTAACTACTTGGAATAATATTATTTACCTACAACATTAGCCAACCTCCGGCAGCAACTGCCTTTGACTACAAGGGCAGTCATACCACCAATATGTCGAATCAAAGTTTAAATACAGTTAAACCAACCTCATCTTACGTCTCAGCAGTTAAATCTAATCCCAAGTCGTCTTTCCCAAAGAAAGAACAAGCGATTCTTTTCCATGCTTCTAACGATTTAAAATTGATGGATTACGCTCAAGCTATAGGAAAATTAATAGGACCTAAAAATATATGCTTCATGTCCAGAATATCGAACAATAGAATTTGCGTTTACCTCAGTAATACTGGCTTAGTCGATGAATTAATATCGAAACATCCCACAATCAACGTTCAAAATGAGAATCATGTCATAAGAAGATTAGTCACACCTGCTAAGCGTATCGTTATATCCAATGTAAGTCCATCTATTCCACATGAACTAGTAGAAACCGCATTACGAGATCTTGGTTTACAGCTTAGCTCACCCATTTCGTTTTTAAAAGCAGGAATTCCTGGAGACGAATTCGGTCATATTTTGTCTTTTCGGAGACAAGTTTTCGTGATTCCCACCTCAGATGATTTCAACGTTCAAACATCCATTTTAATACCCTTCGAAGATAATAATCATCGAATATTCTTATCCACAGACAAAATGGAATGTTTTCTGTGTAAACAAGCTGGGCACATAGCAAACAGTTGCCCAAATACCCAGAATTACCCAACAACCGAGCCTCAAAATGAAATAAACACCCAAGATCCTACGGAGCATAGAATAAATGATATCAGAATCATAAATGACGCAACAGTGTCTGCTCCAGAAGCTACAGGTATCAAACGTATGCTATCCTCGTTAAATAAGTCTGAGCAACAAGAAGATATCCCCACTGATACCAGCAATGAACAAGCTATGTTACCTCCCATACAAGCATCGAGATCTACAAAACAATTAAGTAAAAAAGCAAAGAAAGGAAACCTAGAAAAATGTCCCCTGACATCGATATCAAAAAAATCTATTGAAGATGTGTATAAAACTTCTGACAAATTCACCTTATCACTTGACAACCTTTATGCATTTCTTGAAAACTCATTTGGCAGTAAAGATCCACTTGACGAAGCACGACAGTTCACAAACGATATCAAATCACTACTTACAGATCTACACACCATCTATCCGCATATACCAGAGAGACATCTCAAAAATCGCCTAACCAGGTTGATGAAGAAAATCAGGCAGCAACTCAAAACTGAAGGCATGGACATTGAAAGTTTAGCATCAGATACCTCTCTCGATCCACCAGATGATGATTTCCTTTCTGATTCACAATCCTCACAAGCATCCCAATAATAAACATCTCACACTATCATCTTCAATTTAATACAGTGGAATTGTGATGGGTTCTACCCCCGGTTAGAACGCATTCAACAACTAAACACAGATTTCAATGTAGATATTTTGTGTTTGCAGGAGACAAATTTCAAGGAAGAACATAAGAGGTTTCTTAGAAATTTTGTGGGCTACCATTATGTTCGCACAACACAATTGCGAGCGAGCGGTGGATCTTCAATCTTCATTTCGAATGATTACTACTCACAATATCATCCATTAACGACAAACCTCGAGGCTGTAGCAGTACAAACATGGTGCCCGAAGAAAATAACCATATGCAATGTTTACATACCCCCCGCTTACAATCTTCAACCAAATGAAATTTCAAACCTAATTGCACAATTACCACTTCCGTTTATCATTGTTGGAGATTTTAACGCACATAATGTGGCCTGGGGATCTATAGCAACTTTCGGAAGAGGAAGAACACTTGAATTAGAATTAATTAGCCAAAATATATGCCTTTTGAATACCGGCTCTCATACATAATTCGGTGTCAGTGGAAAGAATTTTAATAGCACAAAAAAGAATTTTACGTTTAATTTTTGGTTTGAGCACTCGTACTTCATGTAGAAGTTTTTTTAGTGAAATACAGATAATGACAGTGCCTTCACTATTCATTTATAGATGTTTGATTCATGTTAAGGAAAGAATTATGACTGTTCCACATCTTTCTGAATGTCACAGTTACAATACTAGGCATACAACAATTCTGTCTGTTCCTGTTCACAGATCATCCAAATATGAGTTTTCTCCCCATTTTCAAAGTATAAGATTATATAACCATCTACCATCAGCTTGGAGGGAGCTTGGATTTACTGTGTTCAGGAGGAGACTGAAACAAATGTTAGTACGTAAGGCATATTACAGTGTCAAAGAATACCTATGTGATACTGATTTTCAGGTTTGAAACATTTTTCTGTTTTTTTTTTTTTTTCTTGTTTTCTAGATTGGTGAGATAATTCTGCATTTTTATAATTAAGTTGTTTATAAAGGAGGGAATATTCTGTTCCTCTTTTCGTTGACGTGCCCATACATATGTATATGTCGAAAGGGATTGAATAAAATTATTATTATTATTATTATTATACACACTTCAATTTAGCCACAGGAACCTTTTCATCAATAGATCTCTCCTTTTGTGACCCATCTATTTTCTCCAAACTGTCTTGGCAGGCACTCGACGATCTCTACGACAGTAACCATTTTCCTATTTTGATAAATCACAGCTCGAACAATAAATCTTTTGACCCAATTTCTAAATGGAATATTTCGAATGCTGACTGGTCTGGATTTAGAACGTCTACCGAAAACAGTATTGATCATCTTCCCACAGCAAATAATGTCAATGATACACTCAAAAACTTCAATATGTCCATACTTAAGGCTGCGAACGAATATGTCGGAAAAAGCAACTTTGTGCCAGCTCGAAATATTGTCCCATGGTGGAACAACGACTGTGCTTTAGCAACCAAGGAATCGAAGAAAGCATTGAACAAATATCGCAAAAACCGTAATGAAATCAATCTTATAAACTTCAAAAAACTGAAAGCCACAGCCAGAAGAAAAGTCAAGCAAAGTAAAAAGGATTACTGGCACCAATATGTCTCTTCACTATCGCCAGATACCCCATCTGCGAAAGTATGGTCAAAAGTGAAACAAATGCAAGGACAAAAAACTTTACAAAAAATAACAGGTCTTAAATTGCCATCATCACCCGATAACATAGTGAACGACAGTCAACAAATGGCAAATATCTTAGCAAGCTCATATCATGAGAAATCAAAAACCAACGCAAATACTACTTGCAGATCATCTGGAGCACAGAAGACTAAGAAGAGAAAAAAGTTAGCAGATCACCAAATTTTAGATACTCAAACACTCAACAGACCGTTCGAGTTGGAGGAGCTTAAATCTGCACTTTCATCGTGTAAAAATACAGCTGCAGGACCTGATGATATTCCATTCATCTTTTTGAAAAACCTCACCGACTTAACATTAACAGCCCTTTTGAAATTATACAATGCAGTTTGGAACACACAAGATTTCCCCAAGTTATGGCAACAATCCATCATTCTGCCATTCAAGAAACCGGATAAACCAATAACCGATCCGAATTCATACAGACCTATATCTTTAACATGCTGCACTTGCAAATTAATGGAGAAAATGATTAATAAGCGACTGCTCTGGTACTTAGAAAAACATCATATTATAATTCCAAATCAATCTGGCTTCAGACCAAACCATAATACGCTAGATAACCTCATCACACTGCAAAATTATATTTCTAACGCATTTTCCAAACATCAAGAAGTTGTTGTTGCCTTGTTTGATATCGATCGAGCCTTCGACACTTTACGCAAATCCTCCATAATGAACGCATTAAAAAGCATCGGCATAAATATAAGCATGTACCATTTCATGGAAAACTTTCTCACTAACAGAACATTCAGGGTCAAAGTTAATGGAAAAATGTCACTTCCATTTGTTCAAGACAATGGAGTTCCACAAGGTTCAGTCCTTAGTCCCACCCTATTTATCCTTGCAGTTAATGATATTTTGACTGAAATACAGTTACCTGTGAAATTTGCTTTATACGCAGACGACTTAATGATATACTGTCATGGTAAAAATTCATCAACAACCTCTAAAATTATACAGAACACTATAAATCAACTATGCAAGTGGACAAACGAACACGGTCTTCAATTTTCTTCCACCAAGTCGAGGGTTATGAAATTTTCCAGACGTTCTGCGGATGAATCAGATCCAAAACTCATACTAAATGGGACACCCCTGCTTGTAGTTCAGCAATTTAAAATTTTAGGCCTAATTTTTGATACAAAACTGAACTGGACGTACCACATTAAGCATATTAAAGGAAAATGTCTCAAAAAATTGAACATCCTTAAAATTTTATCTCATCATAGCTGGGGAGCTGATGAAATCACTCTTTTGAGAATATATAAAACTCTCATACGCTCAGTACTGGATTATGGCAGCCAACTCTATATGACTGCCTCTAAAAGCCTTCTAAAATCTCTTAATAGTGTCCAGAACGCGGCTCTGCGTTTGTGTCTTGGAGCCTTCAGAACTAGCCCGGTCGAAACCCTGAATCGCGAATCAAACGTAATCCCACTGCACTTGAGACGCATGCAACTTCTACTTTCATATGCATCCTCAGTATCAGCCAATAGCCAAAATCCAGCATATTCACTCATCAATCATCTCAAAAATCAGACAACACATCATTCAACATCTAGATTACAGTCAGTCACACAAATATTGCATTCTATATTAGAGAATATTAATCTCGAACATACAAACCAAATATCGGTTTCAAATAAGCCTCCTTGGATTAAAGTACTCCCCAAATGCGACTTATCATTACATTCCCAGAATAGACACTATGAATCGCTCAGACATACCTTCCTTGATCGCATTATTGCAAAAGATTATGACACCATTTTATACACAGATGCAACACACAATAGCACAGGAACCTTTACGGCAGTTACTACCATAAATAGCATTCTACAACTTAACCGTCTCCCTTATCACACTTCAGTTCAGACAGGCGAACTATATGCTATCCTTCAAGCCTCTCTTCTTATAAGCAACACAAACAGGCATGTTGCAATATGTACTGATTCTCTATCCTCCATAAACTGTATACGAAACGTATATACAAACAATCCCCTCGTGCAAGACATACATGATCGCTATGCAGAACTTTCCAAAGAAGGAGTTCACGTGACGATTATTTGGGTACCATCTCATGTGGGCATAACTGGGAATGAAATGGCTGACCAAGGTGCAAAGCAAGCAGCGGAAATCCATTTGGACGAAGAACAATTACAGTACTCATCAGATTTGAAAAAGCATTTCAAAAATTATATAAGAGACTTATGGAAACAAGATTGGACAAGGTCGACTTCCAAACTGAGACAAATTACTGACTCAATCAAACCGTTTCATATACCTACCAGAATTGGCAGAAAAAGTCAAACAGTCATCAGAAAATTACGCATTGGGCATACCTCACTAACCCACAGACACATAATTCTGTCAGAAAACCCTCCAGTGTGTCAGCATTGCCAACAAATTATAACAGTGAAGCATATTCTGATTGACTGCCCTAACTACGCGAATTACAGAAGACAACACCATATTGGAGCCGATTTGAAGAAGATTCTGGGAGATGGGAATCAACTAGACAATCTGATATCGTATTTGAAAGACATAGATATATATTATAGTTTGTAAATTCACAAATAAGCATTATTTTATGTTACCCTATTGTAAGTGATGATTTCCGTGTCAATAGCCCTGGTTGCTGAGACACTTTTTCTTTAAATAAAAAAAAAAAAAATTATTCAAGACAAATGTATTGAGAATATGTAAAACGGTACTTATTTCGAATTCACCTATTGAATTACGAACATACCTAATTACCAATAATAATTTCACATTTGACCAAACTATAAATGCAGTAAAAGATTATATTTCTAATATGGCACAATACGATTTACTCGACAGGAGCCGTCGAAATAAAAATACTCAATCTCATCAGAATGTGAGAAATTTTCCTCAAAATAATTTTTTTCCTAATAACAGAAACAATTATCAGAATCCAAGAAATAATTTTAATAATTTTAATCAAAATCCTTTTAATAATTATAATAATCGAAGCTTTCCGTCACAACCCATACATTTCCAACGAAGAAATGTTAGTACAAATTATCCAACTAATCGACAAGTATTCGGTACCCCTAATATAAATTATATAAATACCCCTAAACAAAATACAAATGTTTTCAAACCGAATCCTAATCAAAGAATACAAACCCCTCCAGAAAGAATGTCGATACAGACAAGAAACTACCCCCAAAAACGTGGCAATTATTCCACCCAATTTCAAATAAACCCCCAAAAGAAATTCTATACTAATAACCAGAATCCCCAAAGAAATTTTAATATGAATAATCAAAGCCCTCATTATACATTTGAAGAGCTAACTCATTTAGAATCTCCTTCTACTTCAAAACAAGAAGTCAGTAATTTTAACAATTCTACGAAAATAAATTTTCGAGGAAACGCCTCAACAGAAGCGTTGACATAAATTCGACATTAGATAATTTTAATCAACTTCCTTATATTGAATTCCAAAATCCCAAATGTAAACTTTTAATAGACAGTGGATGTTCTGTGTGTCTGATAGACCCAAAATTTGCTTACAATAATTTCCCTCAAAATATTTTCAAGGAACAAACGACATTAACTTCATGTCATAAAAAACAAACTACTAATGAAAAAGTTCTAATAACGTTATTTTCAGAATTTCACTTAAATGATTTGCATCCGTTTGTTGTGTATAAATTTCATAAAAATTATGATGGACTCATAGGAGCCGACTTCATGAATAAATATGGCCTTAGCCTAGATTTTAAAAATCAAATTTTGAGAAATGAATATTGTCAAATACCTTTTAGCTATCAACAAGTTTGTCAAAAACAGACAAAAATTCCAATTGACCTTTCTCATTTACAACCAGAGATAAGCACCCAATTAACTAAAATTTTTCAAACGAATAAAAAAGTACTTCAACTACCGGGTCAACCATTAAATTTTTCAAATAGAGTGAAACCTAATATTCGAACAATGGACGAAGTCCCTGTTCATTGTAAAATTTATAGATATCCCGAAGTACATAGGGAGGAAATACAACGACAAATTAAAGAAATGTTAGATAAAAAAATAATTAGACCTAGTATTTCACCTTGGTCTTTTCCTGTGGTTATAGTCCCTAAAAAGGAAGATTTATCTGGTAAAAAGAAATGGCGCATTGCAATTGATTATAGAAAGTTGAACGATAAAACTATTGATGATAAATACCCTTTACCTCAAATTGAAGCTATTTTAAATAAACTTGGAAATAAAAAATATTTTACAACACTTGATTTAGCATCCGGGTTTCATCAAATTGAATTAGATGAAGAATCTATAGAAAAAACTGCATTTACTATCGAAAATGGACATTATGAATTTTTGAGAATGCCATTTGGACTTAAAAACGCTCCAGCGACTTTTCAACGATTAATGAATGACGTTTTAAAAGATTATATTGGAAAAAATTGTTATGTTTATATGGATGATGTTGTTATATTTTCCGAAACAATTGAACAACATTTAGCAGATATCCACAACATTTTAGAAGTTTTCGAAAAAGATAATTTGAAAATTCAGTTAGATAAATGTCATTTTTTCAAAACAGAAATTGAATTTCTAGGACATATTATTACACCTGATGGAATTAAACCAAATCCAAACAAATTGAATGCTATTACAAAATTCCCAATTCCAAAAACTCAAAAGGAAATTAAGTCATTCCTTGGTTTAGTAGGATACTATCGTAAATTCATTCCTAATTTTGCAAAAATAACGAAACCTTTAACAACTTGTCTAAAAAAACAAGCTAAAATAGATATTTATAATTCAAAATATATTGAAGCCTTTGAAATTTGTGAACGAAGTTTATTGAATCATCCTATATTGAAATATCCAGATTTTAAAAAAGATTTTATTTTAACAACAGATGCTTCTGGATTCGCATTAGGGTCAGTTTTGTCCCAGGGTATCACCCCTAACGATCTCCCTATAGCTTTCGCAAGTAGAACATTAAACGATGCCGAAACTAGATACAGTACAATTGAAAAAGAATTATTAGCTATTGTATGGTCATGTAATCACTTTAGACCATATCTTTATGGTAGAAAATTTACTGTTTATACAGACCACAAACCTTTAACATGGTTGTTTTCATTAAAAGAACCAAATTCACGCCTTATGCGTTGGCGAATTAAATTAGAAGAATTCGATTACGATATCAAATATAAGAAAGGCTCGACTAATAATGCAGATGCTCTTAGTAGAATTATTTTAGAATCAACCGATGAATTAACTTATGAAAATTTCATTGAAGTAAATGAAAACAATGATATCAGAGATGCCCCTAATATAACTGAGAAAGTAGAAAATGTATTTAAAGTTCCAAAAAAATATGCTTTAGCGCATTGTGTTTCCAGAGATTTCCATATGAATAAAGGTATAGCCTTAAATTTTAAACAAAAATTCGGTCGAGTAGACGAATTAATCGCACAAAAGAAATTAATTGGCGAAGTAGCAACATTACGTATAAATGAAAGAAATATTTATTATTTAATTACGAAAGAATTTTATTATGACAAACCGGAATATAAAGATGTTTTCCAGTCACTGTTAAATTTGAAAGAATTATGTATTTTTAATAATGAAAAATATTTAGCGTTACCACGCATTGCTTGTGGTTTAGACCAATTGGAATGGTCTATTGTATTTAAAATGATAAAATATATTTTCCTGAATTCTAATATAAAAGTTGCCATACATTCCATGACCAACCGTCGTCAAGAATGCTTAGAAAACAAAAATATTGAATTTAACGGAATAGAAGATGATGTAATTTCTATGATGAACCAAATAACCGATGAAGAGTTAGATGAATGTTTAGATCTCTTGAATGTTAAGGATCAACGTGAAAATAGTGATTTAGAAGTTTTAAAAGGTGACTTATTTGAACAGGACGCAAGTTATTTAACTATTCATAGTAATGTAGAAAATCCTATTTTAGAACTTCCTTATACAGAAAGAAGTTTGAATTCGTCAAATTTTCAAATAATTTTTAAAATTACTCCGAATTATAAGGTGACAAAAACTAAAATTTTTAGAGAAAAACTTAGATTTAGAGTTGAAATAAATTCAATAGACAAAGATCTATTCAAATTTATTAAAGAATATATCCGACCAAAATGTTCGTATACTTTATATTTTATATCTCAAGAACTATAAAAACCCCTTATACGAATATTACAAAAAAAGGTTGATTATAAATCATTTGACTTAAAAATTTCGAAAACATGGTTAGAAGACGTAGAAGACGAAGAAGAACGTTTACTTAGAATACAGCAATATCATGAAACAAAAACTGTTCATCGTGGATTAAGAGAAAATTTAATTAGTCTCAAATCAAAATATTACTGGCCAAATATGAATAAAGATGTTCAAAATTATATTAACTCGTGCGAGATATGTCAAAAAAGTAAATATGAGAGAACTCCTATACAGTTGCAATTTAAACCTAACCCTATAGGATCGAAACCATTTACACATATTTATTGCGATACAATAAGATTCGGTCAAACAAATTGTTTAAGTTTAATCGATTCATTTTCAAGACTAGGAAAATGTTATCCTTTACTCCAAAAGGCAGGATTAGAAATCGTAGATAAACTAATAATTTATTTCAGTCATTATGGAATACCTAACAAGATAACATGTGACAATGGAATAGAATTTAAAAATAGTGTTGTCCAAGATTTCTGTAAAATTCATAAAATCGAAATTCATTATATTACAAATTACAATCCAAATTCAAATGCCCTAGTAGAAAGATTTCATTCCACATTAATTGAACAATTAAGAACAATTGACAATAAAAATTCCACTTTTCAAAATAAGCTTTCTCGAGCTTTATTGAGTTATAATAATTCCAATCATTCCAGTTTGGAGATGACTCCAATGCAAATTATTAAAGCCGACTTAAATTATTCCCTACCGATTGAGCGAACTCATAATGAACAAGTCCAGGATTATGTAGAAAATTATGTAGAAAACTTAAGGGATATATCGAAACACTTAGAAAAAGGCAAAGAAAAGAATTTAAAACGTTTAGAAAAAAACTAATGAAAAACGGTCAGCTAAAGAAAAATATACTCTAAATGAAAATCCCGTTTATATTAAAGGACGTGTTATACGTAAATTAGATCCAGCCTACAAAAGAATAGAGGCTAGAGAAATTGATACTCATAGGATACAAGATGACAAAAATAAACACATTTATCATAAGAAAATAATGAAACAAAGAAAGAAAGTATTTAAGTAATATTTTATTTTATTGCAGATCCACTATGGAAACCCTAGTCATAATCATATTATTGAAAATAATCACTACAACCGTAGCTATAGAAATTATACCTTTACAAAATAATGTATTGCCTATTTTATTGGGAAAAGCTTATGTGACCAATAGAAACTTACAATTGATTTATCATATAGACCTAAATAAAATGGAAGAATTAATTATCAGATATCAAAGAGAAATTGAGAATTTGAAAGATCAACAATTAGGTTTTGCACAAACGGCAAACCATAGATATTTGCAGCATTCGAATAAAATTAATATTAACACACTCGAAGAACTTCTTAACGAGAAAATTAGAATTAAAAGAGGATTGATAAATTTAGGTGGCAAAATTTCAAAGATATTATTCGGAACCTTAGATTCTGACGATGAGGAATTATATAGAAGTTATTTTAATAGCATAGAGAAGAATGAGAATACACTTATGAGGAATCAAAAACAAATTGCTACTATAGTGAATGATTTGAAAAATAAATATATTGATAAATTCCAAAAGATGAATGAAAATCTTGAATTATTAAAAATTGTTCCAGAGTTAAGAGCTGTTGAACAAATGCATCTTATGACCTTTGAACTCAAAGATATCAAAATTATATTGGAAGAACTTCAAACTGCAGTAAGCTTTGCAAAATTGCACCTGCTACATGAATCTATTTTACCATATACCAAATTTGCAGAATTGATCAAAAATGTTACTATAATACCAGTATACCATCTGAAAGATTATTATCAATTATGTCATACAAAAGTAGTCTTTCGAAATAAAACTTTATTATTCTTAATATCGATTCCCACTATTTATGAACGGAGTTATGATCTGTACAAGTTTTATTACCTATCCCAAAGTAATTTAACCCTTCCTAAAACCTATCCTTATATGCTCTCCCAAGAAGAAATTCTAAAATGGTCGACAAACCAATGTCATCCAATAGAAGAAGACTTTTTATGTGATCAAGATTCCCTCAACAAACCTCCACAATGTTTGAAAAATATCCTTAGGAATCATACAGATGGAAGCATTCTATCATTAGAGAACGAGAAAATCCAAGAGAAATGTCCTCAACAAATAAAACATTATTTTATTCCCCCAGCTGCAATTCTTCGATCCAAATGTGTAATTAGTAATACTCAAAAAGACATTTTTCCCGTAACTACTGTCAACGAAGAAAAATACATTATTCTACCCAGGATGACCACATCCATAAAGAACCATTCTAACGATGAAGATTTTAAGAAAGAAGATGAAATTCCAGACATCGACTTAGAAGAACTGGATCAGTGGAATCATCACCCTTCGAAATTCAGCTTTTTATTATTTCTATTGATAACCATTATAATCATTATAATCATTGCTTGTATTTTGAAATATTTTAGAAAATACTTAAATTTTACTAAAGTCACACCTTCAGGTGATGCCTTTCTCCAAGAAGGGGAGGAATCATGTAATAATGCCCCCTATTAATTAAATACCTTTATAATTAGAACGCATAAGAATATAAATATGACTGTGTTAAGAATTGCTGATGTAGCTATTACTGATAACGCCACGTGCGACGCTTCTCATTGTTTATAAACTATAAATAGCCTCCTACTCAATTAGTCGAGGAGAATCGGAGAATCAGAGAATCAGAGTACGAGTCAGTAAGAATGTAATTGTATCACTTCATCCATCAATTTCTTCCGCTGTAAATAAAATCTGTTTCAATTTTTAAAAACAGTGTTTTTTACCCCAAATTCATAAATATATACAGCTTTCTTGAATGGTGAATTAAATGAAGAGATTTTAATGAAAATTCCTGAGGGAATTAAAAATGATAAAGGACAGACTTGTCTATAAAAAAAATCATTATATGGATTGAAGAATTGGGTTCTCAAAGTAAACCTGTTGATCGATGGATCAAATTGATAAATAAGGGAAATATTTTCGATAATATTTATGTTGTACGATATGTAGATGACATTGTGATTATAACAATGAATTGTTCCAAAACATATCTACAGAATAAATTTTCAATGAAAGACTTCCAAGAAATAAAAATATTCCTTGGAATAAAAGTCGAAAGATATGAAAGCATAATTACATTGAATCAAAGTGCTTATATCAAGAGAGTTTTGAGTATATTCAATATGAATGAATAGGTAGTAGATTCTGTAGATATACCACTCCAAAGCGAATTAGATTAAGAGGCTTTAAATTCTGAAGATTTTCATAATGTACCTTGTAGAAATTTAATCGAGAGCCTGACATTAGGCTATTATGTTATGTACAAGAGCTGATTTAAGTGCATGTATCAATATTTTGAGTAGATATTCAAATAAGAATAACCAAGAACTTTGGCAGTGTTTAAAAAAAAAATTCTAAGGTATCTAAAGGGATTTTATATATTTATTTAATGATTTGAAATTAACATATAAAAGGAGTAATTATAATGATATACTTATCAGTTATATTGACTCTGACTGGGGAGGCAATGATGAAAATAATAGTAGAAGTACTACTGGCTACCTTTTTAAGCTTATTGATAAATTGCACCGTATGTTGGAATGCAAAAAGACAGTCATCAGTAGCCGCTTCATCCACTGAAGCAGAGTATATGGCTCTTTACGAGGCACTAAGAGAGTCTTTTGTTGAAATCATTATTGAAAAGTATTTACTTTGACATATTTGAATCAAATACGATTTACGAAGAAAATAATGATTGTATATCCATTGGCAATATTCCTAGCAGTCACAAAAGGTCAAAACACATAAGTATAAAATATCACTTTTCAAGAGAACAAGTTGAGAAAAATGTAATTAACTTTATATTCCTACAGGTAAACAAATTGCAGATGTTCTGACTAAACCGCCATCAGCTGCCAAATTCAAGGAGGTGAAGTATGGCATGGGCTTAGAATGATTGGCGAGAAATATTTAAAATATTGATGTATTTATCAAATTTCAGAGATGGTCTGGACAGGTTTTTCTGGGTTTCCCTTGTCCTTTTACAGCAAATGCTGTACCATATGTATTCCCCAGAAAGGGTACGAGGAGAGATCATTTAATAATTAAATTATTCAAATTCAGCTACTTATAATATTAACATTTTCAGTTTAGTCACCAATGTTTCCTAGTAATCATTTGATTATATTTCAAAGGAGATTCAAAAAAACATATTTGAAAATACCGAAATGGTCGAACGATAAGTTTTATCAATTACGCAGTACGCAATAATCGGCTGAGAACTGCAAGCCAGCATATATGCGTACTGGTACGTTTTCCATCTCGGGCCCCCCAATAGTTATAATACATTTCTGCTGATGCAGCTAGCAGAAATACACTTTTTGGAGATGAAATTAAGTCGAGTTATTTATTCAAGCGAACCTCTGAAATAAACATTACTCTCCTCTTCGTACCTGCGTTAATAAGAGAAATATAAGTATCTCTTTATATCCCGAGTTTTATTCAAGTTATTAATCCCATATCCTAATATATTCAAATGTTACAATCTTGAATATAAAATGACTGAACCTTCTCGAATAACTGTGAATAGCTCAACATGCATCGACAATATATTCTGCAATATTGAACCAAACACCAAAATGACCAAAAATCTACATATGGGAGACCATTCAGCCCAAATGATCACTTTTGCATCTAAAAATGAAATTGCATCAATGAAAATGGGTTCAAGCCCTGTGGACAGGAGCTTTCTGGCGCTCTAGTTCAAACAGACAAATTATATCTCCGAAAGTATTGGTTTCTCAGAGTTGGGAATTATATCAATGAATTCTTATGATAGAACTGCATCATAAAGGAAATTCAATTCAAATAATAGTTTATTTATCAAGATTAAATGAGCAATCTGAGAATGAGAACTGCACCATGGAAGAAATCGAATTAAATCTGTCCAATTTTGCCCAATAACGAACTTAACCGAGATATTCATCTCCCCAACCTACTCTGAAAATGTCAACTACCTAGCTCATTCCGTTCGAGAGTTATTGTAGAATATTGATTTCTATTTGAAAAAAATGTATTTCATTCTATAAAAATATATCACAACAATAAACAGAAAATCATGGACAATTTCAGTGGAATAAAACTTTCAGAAAAAAAAAGTATTCGATATATATATACAATCTCTCTAGATTTTGTTCTTGACCCAAGACCTGTCTGAAGAGGTGAAATAACCCTTAATCGTTGTAAAATCTTTCAATATTATATTGTAAAACTTTCTCCAAGTTTTCCATTCTTTTTATGGTCCAGGAATACTATTTAACTCAGTTCCTCTTTCATAGGCATTCCGAAGAAAATTCTGTAGTAAATTTCCCGCTTAATAACTGAGACTTACATTCTAGGAAATTTATAATTACTTTTTTCTTACCGAAGCAAACAGAAAAAACCAAATAAATCACCCAAGTTCAACAAACAATAAAATATCGTTTTGATTTATGAAGAAGCGCGCCAATAACATATACATAACACATTCAAATTTCAAATGTTACTATGTTGCCAAGTCTTCAGACGACACGAATTCGTTTCAGTCATCGGTCATTTCGAAGGGCACATGAGAATAGCAATATAAACTATCGTTCGCAATTACCACCGTTCGTTTTCGTTACGAGTGGTCGAAAACGAGTGAAGTTCAGAATTGAGCCCCAGACTTTTTGGGCGCATGTTCTAGGGGAACATCGTCCTATCATTTCGTCCAAATGTCTGTAATTTTCGAATTTCGAGCTGAAAATTGGCTAATAGACTAATTCGGACTCCCTGATCACGAATCCGGTGTCAGAATCTTGGGTGCCGTCCGGCAGGCCGGCCGGCAGGCCGGCCGGTTTTCCGGCCGTAGGCACGATAACAGGAGCACCGAAGGTCCTATCGACTTCAAACTTTCAGGGTAGGTTTCTGATCAAAATGCGACGGTTAAGTTCGTTAACGGGCAAAATCGGCCGGACGGTTTAGGAGTTATAGACATTTAAAATTTTGAGGTTATTTCCCTGATATTTCAGGAACTAAAGAAGATGTTGAATCGAAACTTGGTAGTCAGTTCGAGGATATAAACGCGCAACTTTTGGCAAAATTCTGTTATGATCGAAATGTTGGTAATTTTTAAAAAAATATTTCTTTTAATTTTTTCGAAAAAAAAATTTTTTTTTCGTGAACTATTCATCAGATTGCAACAAAAACTTGTACTAACGTCAATTGTAGTATTTTGCAACATTGTGCAAAATTTTAGCTCTATACGATTTCAATTTCTGGAGATATAAGACAAAATGTGTCAAATTTCCTGGGTCTCTCTCAGTATTTTCATCGATTATTATATAATATTAAGGTATTCAACATGATACTGCTTTTTTTCTTTACTGGTCAGTACGGGCCACAAGGAAGATGAACATGCGCCCAATAGCTCCTGTCCACAGGGCTTGAACCAATTTTTGAGTTCAGATTCGCAATCTACGACCCAAAATTAGTAGGTGAGTGATTTTTAAACATCAATTTTCGAGTTATGGGCTGTATTTGGAAACTGCACCGAATTATACTCCAAAATGATTATTATTTGTTTCAGAAACTAGTTCCTCAAATACTAGAAGAAGAGCTCCTAATTTCACCCGAAATGAACAATTAAAGCTACTGAAAATAGCTAAAAAATATTTATCAACAATAAATAACAAAAAAACGGATAAAAACAGTAATAATAAAAAAACAAAAGCTTGGATGGAAATAGAAAAAAAAAAAGCACTGACGTGTAGTCAGTACTCTTTGGCGCGCGTGTTCACGGTGGCTAATTTGAATTGAATGATGAGTACTTCAAGCTCAGTAGATAGAGCGAGCCGAAGATCTACCCAAAGGATAGTGGACACCATTCACTGTCGGTTCAAAAATTAACAGTGCTGTATCTAAGCTGCCATCAGGATAGATTAACAAAGTTGGAAAAGAACACAAGTGACTCTCCTTAGTCGCACAAGCTCCTAGAAGATTTGGGAGGGTCAGTATAATCCTAATCATGTTAATCGCACGCGCGCCAAAGCAGATTGACTTTTTACACTTTTTCTTTCATTGTTAAGTCAATCTGCTTTTGCGCGCGTGCGATTAACATGATTAGGATTATACTGACCCTCCCAAATCTCCTAGGAGCTTGTGCGACTAAGGAGAGTCACTTGTGTTCTTTTCCAACTTTGTTAATCTATCCTGATGGCAGCTTAGATACAGCACTGTTAATTTTTGAACCGACAGTGAATGGTGTCCACTATCCTTTGGGTAGATCTTCGGCTCGCTCTATCTACTGAGCTTGAAGTACTCATCATTCAATTCAAATTAGCCACCGTGAACACGCGCGCCAAAGAGTACTGACTGCACGTCAGTGCTTTTTTTTTTTTTTTTCAAGTTCCTTTAACAAATATAGCTATCAATACAGTTTGGCTGTTAGCTTTACCGTAGATCGAAAAAAAATGCGGTTGTGGGACCTCCGTTTGGAACGCAATTGCCTGTTCTCCAAATCCGAACGTATTTTAATATAGATCTACCGAATATAGTTATTTATAAATTCGCCTCAGGGCCACCATACAGACATTTCAACTCGGAAACAACGCTATTTCCCCCAAACTGACTTGTGTCCGTGCACTGAATTGACATGAATATTCTTTTAAAACCTCACAATATCGGCTCATTGCTTCCAACATAACCCAAACAACCCAAAACCATTCACTTCTCATCTGCGCAAGCGCAATATACTCGTGCCTGCAAGTCCTCCCAAAATTACACACCTCACAAAAAACTCCGATTCTCCAACACAAGTGGTTCAGGAGATATCGCTTCTTGAATCCACGCATGCGCAGACCCTCACCAGGGGATTCTATAGAGGAATAGCATCCGCCACCCCAAAATTCCAATCCTCTCTGACGAAAGCACCAGCAGTTAAATCACTGATAGTCTGCTCATGCGCATAACGTAAAATGCCCGTAAGGGGTAACATCAATTTTGAAATTAGCCCTAGGGCCACGATACGGACACTTTAACTCGGAAACAACGCTACATGTCCCAATCTGACTTGTCCTTGCACTGAATTGCCATGAATATTCTTTTAAAACCTCACAATATCGGGTCAGCACTCCCAACATAACCCATACAACCCAAAAACAGTCACTTCTCTTCTGCGCATGCGCAATCTACTTGCGGCTGAAAGTCCTCCCAAAATCACACACCATACAGAAAACTCCGATTCTCCAACACTAGTGGTTCAGGAGATATCGCCTCTTGAATCCACGCATGCGCAGACCCTCACCAAGGGATTCTGTAGAGGAATAGCATCCGCCACCCCAAAACCCCAATCCTCTCTGACGAAAACCTCAGCAGTTAAATCACTGATGGTCTGCTCATGCGCATAACGAAAAATGCCCGTAAGGGGTAACATCAATTTCAAAATTGGCCCCAGGGCCACGGTATGCACACTTCAACTCGGAAACAACGGTATTTCCCCCAAACTGACTAGTGTCTGAGCACTGAATTGCTATGAATATTCTTTTAAAACCTCACAATATCGATTCAGCACTCCCAACATAACCCATGCAACCCAAAAACAGTCACTTCTCTTCTGCGCATGCGCAATCTACTCGCGGCTAAAAGTCCTTTCAAAATAACACACCTTACAAAAAACTCCGATTCTCCAACACTAGTGGTTCGGAAGATATCGCATCTTTAATCTACGCATGCGCAGACCCTCATCAGGGATCTGGATTCTATGGAGGAATAGCATCCGCCACCCCAAAACCCCAATCCTCTCTGACGAAAACTACAGCAGTTAAATGACTTCTCATCTGCGCATGCGCACAACGAAAAATGTCCGGAAAGGGCAGCATGAACCTCAAAAAAATAGGTTTCGGCATTTTAAGCAAAGTATTTCGCAAAATAGTAGTAATTTTTTTATTTTTTTCATGTCACGTGATCTTCACGAAATTTCGCAAAAGTGTTTGCATTGGTCTTTTGCATCTAACTACTGAGTTTCAATTTAATCAGATCAGTATTTTTCGAGTTATCCTGAAAACAAAATTTTAAAATTTTTGAAATTTTTTTTTGCTACTTTAGGGCCGTCCGATCAGAACAAAACTTCGCAGGCATATAAAGGTCATGATTCTACAATTTGCTGCCAAATTTCAGAAAGATCGAGTGATTGGTTCCGGAAGTATTCATTAAAAACGTTTTGACTAAAAACGGCCTTAACTCCGAAACCGCTCGGTGGATTTCGCCCGTTAACGAACTTGTCCGAGATATTTACGCTACAAAACTACCCTGCAAATTTCAACGCTCTAAGTCGTTCCGTTCGAGAGTTATCGTGCTAACGGCCGGCCGGACCGGCCGGCCGGCCGGCCGGACCGGACGGACAGAATTGAATTTGACCTCGAATTCTTCATCAGGAAGTCGAACCTAATCGTTTGAGACCATTTTCGAAAAAAAATTCGAAAAATACAGACATTGTGACGAAATGATAGCACGCTGTTCCTTGCGGAACACGCGCGCAAAAAGAGTTCAACAGTACTCCTTGTGATGTACAACGAACGGTTGTAATGCTGAAGAGTAAATTCAGGAAATTACAAGGTGAATCAGGTAATTGCCACCATTCGCTGTTGTACTAGAAAAAGAGCACCAAATTTCACTAGAATTGAAGTACAAAAGCTCCAAAACATTGCAAAAAAATATTTAGCAATAATTAATAACAAAAAGGGGTGTAAGGGGTGTGAAGCAATGTAAAGACCTACCCAACCGACAACCTCACCTGCACGTGGTGCACCCTGCTAGACAACTAACGAGGCTCTGTCGACCGAGTGATTACCGGTATAAGTAATCCCCTCTTGTCAGCCAACAGCTTCGGATGGATGGTCAGACAAGAGTAAGGGCACCCTATTGTCCTGGGGTTGAGAAATCGGCCCCAAAGGCGGATGAATTACAATCAGGTAATCAACGGCATAAGGATGAGGAAGAATTTTGGACAAACCACCTCATTAAAGATCCAGAATGGATAAGTCCTAGTAAAATCATCATGGCAGGGCTCATAACAAAACAAGTCCGGAATAGTTCCTCGATCGGATCTCCGGGAGGAAATGTTTTGAGCAGTGCAATGAAAGTGAACAGAGAAATAAGGATCGGTACTTGGAACGTTAGAACGATGGCGCAAGCTGGAAATATCAACAACGCAACAAAGGAGATGAGAAGGATGAAAGTTAACATCATGGGAATCAGTGAGATGAGGTGGCCGGGAGAGGGTTCAGTAGATGTGGACGAACACAGAGCGTATTATGCAGGAACACAGGATGGCAAGTTTGTGAATGGTGTAGGCATTATTGTCACCAAAGAGATAGCGCGGAGTGTCATAAACTTTGTCCCATTCTCAGAGAGAGTCCTTCTAATACAGATTAGCGCCCGACCAGTAAATCTAAACATCATCCAGATTTATGCCCCTACTGCAGATAAGGATGAGAGGGAAGTTGAGGAATTGTACAGGAATGTCGCCCAAATACTCGAAAAGCTACCCAAAAAAGAAGTTAACATCATCATGGGGGACTTTAATGCAAAGTTGGGAACTGGAGAAAAAACAGAGCTCATCGGGCCATTCGGTTTGGGAGAGAGGAATGAGAGAGGAGATATGCTCGAGAAATTTACAGACGAACACGACCTTGTAGTCCTCAACACACAGTTCAAGCAACCACCGCGGCGTTTATACACATGGAGATCGCCCCTCGATAAACCTGGGAGAATAGCCAGAAACCAAATAGACTACGTACTAATCAACAAGCGGTACAGAAACAGCTCCTTTTAGTTCAACAACCATCTACATCGGAAGGAAGAGCAGCACACGGCACACTGGTTGCAGAAGATGCTATAAATCCTCTAGTTAATATTTGGCTACTATTTTTGTTTTTAGAATTAATTTAGCTTTGGAAACATGATTCTTAAAGTTACATTGGATCCTAGAATATCCTTTTTTCGGTCAATAACCATTTTCCTTTTAGTTGAACAACAACCATCTACGTCGAGAGGAAGGGAATGTACATCGGAAGGCACAGAAGCAAACGGCACACTGGTTGCTGAAGATGAGTTGAATCCTCTAGGTAATATTTGGCTACTATTTTTGTTTTTAGAATTCATTTAGCTTTGGAAACATGATTCTTAAAGTTACATTGGATCCTTTTTCCACAACTCAATATTTATTTCATTGTGCTTATTATATACTTATATTTATTTATTTCTTTTATATATATATATTTATTTATTCATTTATTTATTTATTTCTTTTATATATATATATATATAGATTCATTTATTTCTTTTATTGTATATATAGATTTATTTATTTATTTATTTATTGATTTATTTATTTGTAGTAGTATTTGTACTATTTGAAAATTGAATATGTTTTTCCCTATTTAAATAAAGATGCTCAGTATGAGGTGTGAAACATACGAGCGAAAGCTCCAGACTTCAAGTCGGTGCAATTTTAAGAATTTTTGATTTTATTTGTCATCATATAGTAGCCAAAATGAATATTATTAATATCACAACTCAATATTTATGTTCAGCGGACGGCAGTCATGTTAAAAAGTAAATTCCGGAGGTTTTTATTTTCAAGAACTTATGATTATTTTCGCGAGAACAATAGAGGGGGTTGTAGGGGGTCAATTCTTGCCCGGCGCAATATGTGGTCATATAGGATTTGAAGAGGAGACTATGTAGCTCCTATTTCCATGAAAAAATGCGATATATTTTTATCTTCAAGAATTTACGATTTTTTTCGCGACAAAATTAGGGGTTTTATAGAATTTCAAGAACAGTTCAAGCAGCATACACTCTTAAATAAATGAACTATTGGCACTTTCAGGAAGGAATTAATTCGAATAAATATATAGAAAGGGTTGTGAAGCGGGCGTTCCGGTTCGACACTACAGAGTGTTACGAAGCGAGCCGTGGCCAGCCACGAGTTTCGATCCCTGTTGAAAAACCCACTACGCCAGCCGGCAGTTAGGCGCACGACTTACAGTATCTGCAAATCCATAGCTGAAACGCATAGCTGTCTTCACGCCGGTTTAAACTGTACCTATGGCGAAAATTCATAACAGGTACAGTCTTAATCTTTACGACATCTCAGGTGAATATGGTAGGTTAGGTTAGGTAAGGTTAGTACAGTACCCCTGGTAATTAAAAAAAAAAAAATAACGAAAAAAAATGTATTACCCCACCCAGCACCCCTATTCACTCCCCATTCCGTTAGATATCTCCAAAAAAACTAGTTTGCCACTATTGAAAATCATCAAAAATCACTGTACAATGCATATTTTCTTCGAAAAACTTGAAAAAGTCGATAATTACGAGGGGGCGTCAAACTGCATATTAACCTAAAAACACTACCTAATACTTCTTTTAAATTTTCAAATTATTTTTTGACACTTTGCGGTAATATGGTCCATACAAAACTTCACATGCGTATAAAGGTCATGATTCTACAATTTGATGCTAAATTTTAGATAGATCGAGTGATCGGTTTCGGAAATATTCATAAAAAATATTTTTATCAAAATCGGCCATAACTCCGAAACCACTTGATTGATTTCGCCCATTAACGAGCTCGTCCGAAATATTTACGCTCCAAACCCACCTTGCAAATTTCAATCCGCTTACTCCTTTCGTTCGAGAGTTATCGTGCCTACGGCCGGCCGGCCGGCCGGACAGAATCGATTTCGACCTCGAATTCTTGATCAGTGAGTCGAACCAAATCGTTTAAGACCATTTTCATCGAAAAATTCGAAAATTACAGACATTTGGGCAAATTGATAAGCACTCAGTTCCGAGGAACTAGAGCGCCAACAAGTTTCGTACGACAATTGCCCAAAACAGGTTTAAAGTACCTACAAATAGTAGTTTTTTCATAAAACATGTATCAAAGAAGGGTAATGAAAAATTACCTTGTAATCGATCAAAAATTTCCTGATCTACATTCACCAAATTTTCTCCTCTCTCGAACTGCAGAATTATGCTTTCAATATTTACATTCTATTTGCATTCTATGTCGATGGATGAAAAACAGTCTCACTACTCTCAGATCTCTTACTTCATGTTCCGTTCCAAAATGTAAGACTTTTCTGAGAAAAACCAATTTCGGAGCAAGCAACTGAAATTTTTCTCACTTCGCTCACATTCCGGAATACACTTTATTCTCATAATTCTTCGATTGATTAGATAATGTCATGTCTCAGGAATATAAGTTTGACATTATGACAATTCATACATAGAATAATTATATCTCTCTGTGAAATACGATTTATCATTGAAATTTTGAAAAATCATATCTCCGAAAGTATTAGCTTGTTAGAGTTAAAAATGATATGAATGGATTCATATGATAAAACTGCATATTAAAAAAAAATTAATTTGGAATTTGATTTGTAAAAAAAATTTTTTTTTATTACTCCGAAACCTTCTGTCCGATTTTGCCCAGTAACTTAGCCGAGATATTTATCCCCCAAACCTACTCTGAAAATTTCAACTCTCTAGCTCATTCCGTTCGAGAGTTATCGTGCCTACGGCCGGACAGAATGAATTTCCACCACTGATTCTTGATCAGTGAGTCAAACCAAATCGTTTAAGACAATTTTCATCGAAAAATTCGAAAATTACAGACATTTGGGCAAATTGATAAAAGCACTCAGTTCCGAGGAACTAGAGCGCCAAAAATAGACCAGCCTCTATGCCTATAATAGTGACACGATAATGCACACTGGTATGAATGACTACGAATATATGGTTCAGCCTGTATATCAATGTGAATGAAAAGTAACAAAATATGATATATAAAGCAAATAAGTGCACTTACTGTACTGCCTGTCTTCATCTTGGGCCACTTGATACTCCAACTCAGAGATTTCATGAATTATATCACATGTAGATTTTTGACCATCTTCTTCATCAATGTAGCATTAAATGGCAGGTATAATCAGTAGTAATCTGTGAACAAAAGTTCATTTCTATAGTTCAAACAGTTCCTAGGATATTGGCACAAAATTTAGAATTATTTTTTTTGACACCCTGTAACTCTAAAACGAAAGCCAGGAGGGAAATGGAAATAACTCCCACATAAATTTTTGTAAATGATGGGTAATTTTTAATCGCTTGTGAGTGATTTTTCATTTTGAGTGCTTTTTCTACATATTTGTTTTGTTTTTGGTCTGAACTATACAGTCATTCAGTTAGTTCAACTTTCTTCCCAATGAAAAATCAGAAATATTAAATTTCGAACAAAAAAAATGGGTTCAAGCCCTGTGGACAGGAGCTTTCTGGTGCTCTAGTTCAAACGGACAAATTATATCTCCGAAAGTATTGGTTTCTCAGAGTTGGGAATTATATCAATGTATTCATATGATAGAACTGCATCATAAAGGAAGTTCAATTCAAATGATAGTTTATTTATCAAGATTAAATGAGCAATCATGAGAATGAGAACTGCACCATGGAAGAAATCAAATTAAATCTGGCCAATTTTGCCCTATAACGAACTTAACCGAGATATTCGTCTCCCTAACCTACTCTGAAAATTTCAACTACCTAGCTGATTCCGTTCGAGAGTTATATCTATGTCTATGGATGAAAAGCAGTCTCACTACTCTCAGATCTCTTACTTCATGTTCCGTTCCGAAATGTAAGACTTTTCTGAGAAAAACTAATTTCGGAGCAAACAACTGAGATTTTTCTCACCTCGCTCACAATTCATCGATTGATTAGATAATGACATGTCTCAGGAAAATAAACTGACATTATGACAATTCATACATAGACAACGTTGAAATACGATTTATTATTGAAATTTTGAAAAATCATATCTCCGAAAGTATTAGCTTGTTAGAGTTAAAAATGATATCATTGGATTCTTATGGTAAAACTGCTTATTGAAAAAAATTTAATTTTGAATTTGTTTTGTAAAAAAAAAATTTTTTTGTTACTCCGAAACCATCTGTCCGATTTGCCCAATAACGAACTCAGCCGAGATATTTATCTCCCAAACCTACTCTGAAAATTTCAACTGTCTAGCTCATTCCATTCGAGAGTTATCGTGCCTACGGCCGGACCGGTCGGACAGAATGATTTTCGACCACGGATTCTTGATCAATGAGTCGAACCAAATCGTTTAAGACCATTTTCATCGAAAAATTCGAAAATTACAGACATTTGGGCAAATTGATAAGCACTCAGTTCCGAGGAACTAGAGCGCCAAAAAGAAGTAGTTAGAAAAATCATCAGAGGGTACGCATAATATATCTATGTTCCTTTTAATAATTATTAATTCTCCAATCTAACCTGAGTAACCTGAAATTAATAAATATATTAAATTAACAAGTACGAAATCGAGAAGAACAAATTAACTGATTTGTTCTGTTTAAAAAGACTAGGAAAGAACAATCATTGAATTTGAAGGAGGAACATCTTTAGATTTGGCTGAGACTTGGATAAGATATAGAACCAACAAGAAATTTCATTTCAAGCAATCGGGAACTAGGAAGGATAATATTATTGGTTAAGGCATTAGGGTTAGTGTAGTTATAGAAATAAATATTACAATAGAGTTTTATATTATTCTTCCTAGTTAAAAAATAAATTGTTTCGTTAAAAATATTTAAATTCGTTGTAATGAATTTCAAAGATAATTCAAAGTAGAACCCTACCAAATTATAAAGAGTCACATTTAAATTCAAACTTCTGAATTATAATCAATTAAATTTAATCAAAGCTAGAGCAATCATTTAATTTGTAATTAATTATTGAAGCATTTTAAATTTACATTTATCATACCATAGCACAACATTGTATTATAGAATGGAATTCCAACCGAAATTATTTGCGAACTGAATTATTTAATGCGGGCCAATATCTGCAATATTATCTATTCACTTTGACTTTTCACCGCAGTTCAATCGATTTGTTCACGATAATCTGGGATGCCTTATATTTGGTGTACTTTAATGGCTTCCTTCACCACTGACCACGTGATCTAATTCCTATATGCAATTGAATCGGTGTTTACTCGATAGAAATCCTTTATAATGATATAGTATTGAGTTAAAAGTGGATATTTTTGGGACAGAATTAATAATTTTAGTTGTAATGTAGGTGTCTAAAATGGCCAGCGTGATATCGAAACAATTTTTATATTAGTGATTATAAAATAACTATTTATTCTAGCCAGTTTCTGATAATTTCTAGAACGTGAATAATAGTATATTATTTAACGAGCGGTAATGAAAGTCATAACTCACACAAGTTCAAGTCAATTCATCAAGTGAGTTATGACCATTACCGCCAGTTGAATCCTATACTTTATCTACGACTATAACAATAAATGACTAAGATACAACTACATAGAAAGAACTTTATTGAAAAATCTTAATAATTACCTATTACAATGTTATGAAAATTTTAGTTGTATTTACTCATTTTGTTTATTAATAAAATTAACTGTAAACGAGTAAACTGAATATGTGGGACTGAATTATGCAAGTTTATAATTTCTTTTTGTGTTTGTTGCATACTTATATGTTTGATTTACCAACTGTTTGAGGTGTTATTTAACTGTATATTTAATTTGCAGTATCTGTCTTAATCTTTTCGGAATCATCAATGTACCCCTCAGCCACAGTAGTTGATCGCCAACCTGCTTTGGCGTTTCAGTGCCGTTATATCCCCTCCAGCATCTACTGATAAAGTTTTCGACGAAAACAATGCCCTGTGTATAAATTACAATCTGGTAATTTAAAAAATGTAGCGTCTTTCCCCATTGCTCCAAATTTATTAATGCCAATTCTTTGTGAGTGATATTTTCCAATTCGAAATTTAAGGAATATTCTCTTATTTCTGGAGATGTGCATAATAATTCATCTTCACTATCTGAATACATCTTCTTCAGCGAAATATTCACGGTAATTAGGTATCAACTTAATTTGAAAACGTCAAAATTATTCAGGTGACAAAAGCACAGAACTACCTTGATATTCGACTGTCGGATAATTCCAAGAAAAGCAGTGAGTTATAGTAGTGAGTTATTATAACTCAAGTTGTTTGTTTACAGATACCATTCATTGAACGAAAGCAATTGGATAATGAATATATAATTTAATAGGAATAGATAAAATAACATGCACGTAATGAGATATCATAACATACACGTGCGTTTTGATAAGAAAAGTTAAATTTCTTGGTTTAATTAAAATGAAATCAAATTTTTATCCAAGTCGACATTTTTTGGTCTATATACATAAATTTAATCGAATGAGAAACATACAAACTTTTAGCAATAGCGAGACACATTTTGGATTGAAAGAGTGATGACCCCAAATGTCGGCAACACATTATACAGTTCTCATGTCATTTATGTTGTCAATTTTCACTACAAGTATCCAAACATATTCTCAAAAGAATTATGAGTTCCCTTATTTAATAAAAGAAAATGGGTGTGCGTAGAAAAACTGTACGAGAAACTATCAGAGGTGTGATAGACCAATCCATTCTGACAGTCAAGCTGCTATTTGAGTTCTGAGCTCCCAATATTATCGAGTCTAGGCTAATATGGGAGTGCATAAAAAAAATTTTTGAAGTAGGCAAGAAAAATAGGATCTCCTTGATCTGGGTTCCTGGTCACTCGGGAATTGAAGGAAATCAGGAGGCCAACTCACACTTGCCAAGAAAGGAGTACGAACCCCATTTATGGGGTAGGTAGAAACACCTACAAAGGAGAAATTCGGATGATAGAAGAAACTGAAAGAGATATACCTACTCTGGAGCTCTCTCCCAGGAATGTATCACTCCAAAAGGTTCCTCCAGAACGGTGACACTGTCAGATCCAAGAAATATATGGATCTCAGCTGCACGCTGCACCTCCTCACTGGTTTCCTCACAGGGTACTGCCGTCTTAGGAAGCATATGATGAGATTAAGGCTAGCAGACACTGCCAAGTGCAGATTTTGAGGAGAGGAGGATGAACCCCCTGATCACCTGATTACGGAATGCATCGTCATCTCAAGCCAACGCAAGGAATGCCTTGGGCAAGAAATCTGCAGGAGCGAAGACATAGCTCCCTTGAAGCCATTCCAGATACTGAAGTTCATCAGAAAGAACTCTGGAATTGGAAGGTGACCTGTAGATGGCGATGACATCGACAGCTCTGATGGGGAGGCACAATAGACCTTAAGGTTGCAGTGCAACGTTACCCTCTACAACAATATACAAGGATGACATGGGTGAAACTATAAACGGGAAATTATAACGTTGCAACCAACCCCATATATTGCTTCCAAAGAATAATCTCGTAGATTTCAAGAAAGCCGACAGAAAGACATAATTTTCCACAATTTCGGATCATATTCTCTAGTCCTCCTCCTCAAATGGTGAATCTCGAAGAAATAAATCCGTTTCAAATTCCATAGGACTCTTATTGTCACAATATTATCATTGGACGTTACGAACGAGAATAACACAAATAAAGAAGTAGCCTTCGGGCTAGGCTTGTCCGAAAAGGGGTGGAACGGGCAAACAACGTGGACCAACTTTTGGGTTCGCGGAGTGGAACACGACACTGCCGCTGTCCGAACCGAGTAAATCGTCAGAACTTTCACCTCGTTAACGGTTTGCCCGCCGATAACTCATTAAAAAAATTATATCTCCAAAAGTATTGGTTTCTCAGAGTTGGGAATTATATCAATGTATTCATATGATAGAACTGCATCCTAAAGGAAATTCAATTCAAATAATAGTTTATTTATCAAGATTAAATGAGCAATCATAAGAATGAGAACTGCACCATGGAAGAAATCAAATTAAATCTGGCCAATTTTGCCCAATAACGAACTTAACCGAGGTATTCATCTCCCTAAACTACTCTGAAAATTTCAACTACCTACCTCATTCCGTTCGAGAGTTATATCTATGTCTATAGATGAAAAGCAGTCTCACTACTCTCAGATCTCTTACTTCATGTTCCGTTCCGAAATGTAAGAATTTTCTGAGAATTATTAGATAAGTAATAATAAATTACCTTGTAATTGATCAAAAATTTCCTGATCTACGTTCACCAAACTACAGAATTATGCTTTCAATATTTACGTGTTATTTTCAAACATTTTCGGGTGAGGTCCCCGTTGCATCGCTAAAATACGAGTTTTTCAACCCCAATATTTTTGAAGTTACAATATTCCCTTCTGTCAAGTTGACATTATGAGAATTCCATACATAGAATAATAATTATATCAATCTGTGAAATACGATTTACATTGAAATTTTAAAAAATCATATCTCTGAAAGTATTAGCTTGTTAGAGTTGAAAATGATATGAATGGATTCTTATGATGAAACTGCTTATTAAAAAAAATTTGATTTGGAATTTGTTTCGTAAAAAAAAATTTTTTTTTTTGTTACTCCGAAACCATCTGTCCGATTTTGCCCAATAACGAACTTAGCCGAGATATTCATCCCCCAAACCTACTCTGAAAATTTCAACTCTCTAGCTCATTCCGTTCGAGAGTAATCGTGCTTACGGCCGGCCGGCCGGCCGGACCGGCCGGACAGAATGAATTCCGACCACGGATTCTTGATCAGTGAGTCGAACCAAATCGTTTAAGACCATTTTCATCGAAATATTCCAAAATTACAGACATTTGGGCAAATTGATAAGCACTCAGTTCCGAGGAACTAGAGCGCCAAAAATAAGTGCACTTACTGGACTACCTCTCTTCACAATAGCCAAATTGATACTCCAAATCAGGGGTTTCACGGATTAAATCAGTTGTAGATCTTTGAATATCTTCTTCATCGATGTTGTGACGACCTTTTCTCCTGAGCAGTATAGCCTTAGTTCCACAACTTACTCGAGCGCCAGTTGCAATGGGTTTTGCAAGGTTGCAACTCCTTCATCGAATCGATCACTGAAAAAATTGAGAATTAATTTGGGCAAAATGATAACGCTATGTTCCCCATAACATAATCCACAACGGTATGAATGACTACCAATATATGGTCCACCATGTATATCAACGCGATTGAAATGTATCAAAATATGATATACAAAACAGTGCCTATGAAAGTGACTCGATAATGCACATCGGTATGAATATAACTACGAAAATATGATCCACCCTGTATATCAATGTGAATGAAATGCACCATAATATGATATACAAAGTAGTGTCCGCAAATTTAATTCGATAATGTATGGAATGACAAGAATGGACAGTTTAAGTGCGTCCTGTATATCAGTGTGAGTTAAATGTACTAAAATAAGATATACAAAGCACACAGATTGTCGAATAAACGGATACTCAGACCCTCTACAGTGTACATTGAAAACTAAAAATTTTTCTTCAAAACTCAACCGAGAGCGGAATTTAATATTCCGTGGAAAAAGCGGAAAATTCGGAATAATGATTTTTGTATGAAATTCAAAAACTGAATCTAAATATCGGAAAATCAAAGCGCAGAATGAAAAAGGGGGGAAATCCTGTGGCAGGAGCTTTGGCGTTCTTGTTTAATTGTTGACGAACCATATCTCCGAAAGTATTGGTTTCTCAGACTTGGGAATGATATCAATGGATTCTTATGAAAGAACTGCACCATAAGAAAAATGAAATCAAATTATAGTTTATTTATCAAGATTTAATGAGCAATCAGCAATGATTTGACCTCGTGAAATGGTTTGTTGCAACTTACACCCGGTGCATAGTTTTGACAACTCGAAATACCTGAGGAAAGTATCATCGAAATGTCTAGAGCAAGGCTGAAGAAAATAATAGCAGATTGTCCATTGTATAGGCTGACGAACAAATTATTTTAATGGTGAAAAATATATTAATAAATTACAATCCTCTTTTCATAATTTAATGGTACATACCACTAACACATTCATTCCGTATCATGAACCTTAACTCAAGAAAGAATATTTGATACACAAATGTAGATCTATAGCGAAATTAACCGTGATATTTATCTCCCAAATCTACTCTGAAAATTTCAACTATGTAGCTCATTCCGTTCGAGAGTTATCATGCCTACGACCGACTGTAGTTTTTTGTCACTTTATGGCAAACTTGGGATGCATATAAAGGTCATGATTCTATCATTTTTTGCTGAATTTCAGATAGATTGAGTGATCAGTGCCGGAAATATTCATAAAAAATGTTTTTACTAAAAATTGCTATAACTCCGAAACCGCTTAATGGATTTCGCCCGATAACGAATTCGTCCAAGACATTCACGCTCCGAACCTACCCTGCAAATTTCAATACTCTAATTCCTTTCGTTCTAGAGTTATCGTGCCTACGGCCGGCCGGCCGGCCGGCTGGACGGAATTGATTTCGACCACGGATTCTTGATCAGTGAGTCGAACCAAATCCATTTAGACTATTTTTTTGATAACACAATTTATACGCTGAAACCGTTTGGCCGATCATGCCCATTAACGAACCTGTTCATCGCATTTGTATGCGCCACCCACCCTGGATATTTCAAATTGCTGTATGTTCCCGTTCGAAAGTTATCGTGGCAACGGCTGTCATAATCGAATTTATCCTCGTATTCTTCATCAGTGCGGTGAAAAATTCGGAAATTATAGACATTTAGGCAAAATGATCCACAGAAAACTAGCGCAGAAAAATGTTTTGTTTTTTGTAGGAGAGAATGTGTTGGAATTGAATTTCCATAGTAGGTTTGGGGAATAAATATCTTGGTCAAGTTCGTTAACGGGCAAAATCGGCCGAACGGCTTTGGAGTTAAGGCCAATTTAGAAATGACAAATCAGAAATATTATATTTTGAACATAAAAAAATAAGTGCACTTACTGTACTGCCTGTCTTCAACTTGGCCCACTTGATACTTCAATTCAGGGGTTTCATGAATTATATCACATGTAGATATTTGACCATCTTCTTCATCAATGTATCAATCAATTAAATGGTAGTATTAACAGTGGTAATCTGTGAACAAAAGTTCAGTCCTATAGCTCAAAGGTTCCCTGGATATGGGCAAAAAATAAAAAAAAAATTTGACACCCTGTATCTCTAGAATGAAAGCCCGGAGGGAAAATGGAGGTCGAAAAAATGTATCATTAATAACGAGGAGTCTACAGTTTCCCGTTGCGACACTACTTTAGGAACAGCCTGTACAAATGCTGATATATTAATATCAAAATATCCTCGATCTAAGGTATAATTTACGCTTCTGTGCGAATGAAAACTGACATCAAATTACCAATTCAATAACACTCATATAATTTCTTAGTCCGTGATATCCGAAAATGTTAGGTAATTTTTGAATCCCTTGTGTGACGACCTTTTCTACCCTTACTAGCAGTAAAAGCATCAACAGGACTACAGGACAGACAATGAGAGCATACAGTACCAAGTGAAAGTGCTGAAGGTAATAAAAATTTGGGGTCCCTTTGGCTATAAAAGATATATGCTTGTGTTCCCAACCTATCAACGTCACAAAATAATCGGTACTTAAGTTTCAAACGGTCAAATACCTTGTTCACGGTTCGGCAATTCAAACCCGAATACCAGACCGAGTAATCCACCTCGTGCTAGCACGATATGGATATTCACCTCAATCCAATTATTCGAGGATGCCTCAGACGCAACACCGCTTCTAGTTCAACCCCTAAAATGCCAGGGCTCGGTCGCTGAAACACTAGGGTCTGAACAGGAAGTTTACCGGAGTTACGTCCTACAATGCTCACAAAGATAACAAATCAAAATATAATACCGGACAATTCAACAAAATAATAAACTAACGGGGTGTCTGAGGGTAGTTACCCTTGTTCACAGCTCGGCAATCAAACTCGAATGCCAGACCGAGTAACCCACCTCGTGCTAGCACGATATGGACATTGACCTCAATCTAACTACTCGAGGATACCTCAGACGCAACACCACTTCTAGTTCAACCCCTAAAATGCCAGGGCTCGGTCGCTGAAACACTAGGGTCTGAACAGGAAGTTTACCGGAGTTACGTCCTACAATGCTCACAAAGATAACAAATCAAAATATAATACCGGACCATTCAATAAAATAATAAACAAGCGGGGTGTCGGAGGGTTGTTACCCTTGTTCACAGCTCGGCAATCAAACTCGAATACTAGACCGAGTAACCCACCTCGTGCTAGCACGATATGGACATTCACCTCAATCCGATTATTCACGGATGCCTCAGACGCAACACCACTTCTAGTTCAACCCCTAAAATGCCAGGGCTCGGTCGCTGGAACACTAGGGTCTGAACAGGAAGTTTACCGGAGTTACGTCCTACAATGCTCACAAAGATAACAAATCAAAATATAATACCGGACAATTCAATAAAATAATAAACAAGCGGGGTGTCGGAGGGTTGTTACCCTTGTTCACAGCTCGGCAATCAAACTTGAATACCAGACCGAGTAACCCACCTCGTGCTAGCACGATATGGACATTCACCTCAATCCAATTATTCGAGGATGCCTCAGACGCAACACCGCTTCTAGTTCAACCCCTAAAATGCCAGGGCTCGGTCGCTGAAACACTAGGGTCTGAACAGGAAGTTTACCGGAGTTACGTCCTACAATGTTTGCAAAGATAACAATCAATTCAAAATGAAATACCAATAATGCACTAATGGAATCGGATCACCCTGTATACAACAAATTCGGAAATAAATTCTTTAAGCTAATTTGTTAACCTGACCAATTATCAAGCATCTGACCTGACTCGGAACAAATTGAAATGAAGGAACACAAGCAATGCGAAAAAATAAACGGAAAGCCAAAGGGCCAACGGAATGCTTACCCAAATCAGAACTCACTTTCACTCACAAGTTACGGTTAAAATAGAGTCTTTTTCTCGTATAACGGTAATCAAAATCAAAAGGACGATTTATCGGTGTTTTCGGAAAAATAATTCGGTTATAATATTCGGTGTAATTAATCTACAAATAATCGGAAATCTATCAAAATGTTTAGACGTCTATCACTCGGAAATCTAGCGAAAGTTTTGACGTGTACTACTCGGAAATCTAAAAAAAGTTACCAATTTTGACTCGGAAAGCCCTTATATAGACTCGGTCGGATGACATGTCACATGATCTCAAATTCGTCTAATTTTGAAGGGAGGTGGATTTTGGACGTCTCTGATTGGTTCGACATTATGTCATTCATTCTAGTTCGAACACTCGAGAGCATAAACAACGGACCTCCAGTTTTTGCGCCTTTTTATCGTAGAAATATCTGTCCGCATATGGCAAAAAACGGCGATAAGCGATAAACTGGAGTTGACGGAGTTTTTCTACATAGGCTGCGATTTTAAAATGCATCCAATGATTTTAAATTCCCTATATGAATATTTTCTCGATATAATTAATTCTCTCATTTAAATTATATGGAAACGGACTGAACAAAAATTTTCGAATTTCCTTCATGAACGTATCTTGGTATGACTCTACGGAATAATAGACTAGTCAACAAGTGCTATTTGGACCAACTTTTTTCAGCAGTCTCCGAAAATTATGTATGAGGTGTCATTCGATTCGGAATGGCATCTAGATGATTTTTGAAAAAAATGAAGTTCCGCTTGCAAAAATTGTAAAAGTTATTAACGATTAACTAAAAAAAAAGGGGTTTTAGTTTTTTGTAAATATCTCAAAAACTAATAAAGATTTTCCAAATCTGAAAAAAGATTCAAAAAGAGGAGGAAATTTCCTAAAAAAAAGTCTGGACTCCCGAAACTGTACGATAAATATTTATAATTTTTCCAGAGGGATGAAAATACGGCCGAAAACGGGTACTCTGGCTTGGGGAAGCCACGTCCACTTCGGGCACTTCAACAATAAACATTTTTTAAACATAGTAAATATGAAAAAAAAAATTGAAAAAATTATTATAATAATTTTTCATTTAGTTATTCAATAGTTAATTAATAACTTTTTTCTGCTTGCACATTAACATTGCAAGTGTGATAATTGCTAAACTATAAGTTTTAGATTTTTTTCCTCTCTTGGAGCAATTCTTCAAAGGCTTAAGAATAGAATCCCGTTGAAAACTTGAATTAATCATCGAATAAAATTTTTTTTTTTAAATATTATTGACGATCTGTTTTTATGTTAATAGAAACTGCATAGAAATAATTTTTTCAAATTTTTATCTCTAATTGTTTAAAAAATTTTTATAAACAAATGCGTTGTTTATAAGATCATTGAAAATTTTTTTTTGGAATTTCAATCTTTGATACAAATAATGATTTTTAAAAGGAAAATTGTTCCTTAAAAAAAATTTTTTATTGCTTAAAAACGCATTTGTTAATTAACAATTATTTTCTCCCACTTCTAATAAATATTAAGGAACGATATTTTTTTTAAAAATCATTATTTATTTTTTTTTTCGATATAAAAAAAAATTTTTCATTTTATTCATTTTTTCATTGTTTATGCAAAAAACAATTTGTTATAAACAAATAAATTTTTACCTTTAATTTTTTTTTTCTATTCTACTTTCTGTCATAAAGCAGAAAGTTTTTAATTTTGCAACAACGAAAATTATTAATAAAAAATTGAAATATAAACATTTTTTAATTTTCCCAACGGGATTCTATTCTTAAGCCTTTGAAGAATTGCTCCAAGAGAGGAAAAAAATCTAATTTTGGGTATTTGGGCAACTGTTTGCTATGTGCCCAGCTTGTTTAGACAGAAAACATTCCATTTTGTCTGTGGATAAGAATATTCGATGATTATTATCTTCGAAGGGTATTAAAATGGATGTTTGAACGTTGAAATCATCTGAGGTGGGAATCACGAACACTTGTCTCCGAAAAGACAAAATATGACCAAATTCGTCTCCAGGAATTCCTGCTTTTAAAAACGAAATGGGTGAGCTAAGCTGTAAACCAAGATCTCGTAATGCGGTTTCTACTAGTTCATGTGGAATAGATGGACTTACATTGGATATAACGATACGCTTAGCAGGTGTGACTAATCTTCTTATGACATGATTCTCATTTTGAACGTTGATTGTGGGATGTTTCGATATTAATTCATCGACTAAGCCAGTATTACTGAGGTAAACGCAAATTCTATTGTTCGATATTCTGGACATGAAGCATATATTTTTAGGTCCTATTAATTTTCCTATAGCTTGAGCGTAATCCATCAATTTTAAATCGTTAGAAGCATGGAAAAGAATCGCTTGTTCTTTCTTTGGGAAAGACGACTTGGGATTAGATTTAACTGCTGAGACGTAAGATGAGGTTGGTTTAACTGTATTTAAACTTTGATTCGACATATTGGTGGTATGACTGCCCTTGTAGTCAAAGGCAGTTGCTGCCGGAGGTTGGCTAATGTTGTAGGTAAATAATATTATTCCAAGTAGTTAGCAACCACAATAAAGGCATGATGTTTTTTTGGTTGCCTATGTAAAATTCAAGTGGCGCAGCCACCTGTTGCGGTGATAACTTATCTCTTTGCTCTGTGGTTTGCCCGTATCTGGCATTTGACATTGGTAGTTCCAATGCTCTCTCCTGTCTTATCCTCACGTCATTTGTCGACGTTGTGCTTCTCTGTTTCCTCGATTGTTCTGTTTCACTGTTTACCTTTTTTGTCATAATGTTATCTATTTTTTTGTTGACGTTGTTACCTTTGTTGCTTTCTAGGAACTTAATTCTATCTTCTAATAGACCTTTATTTTCCATGAGAATCCTATTCTTCTCTTTGATCTCAGATATTAACTCTTTCAGGTACGCGTTTTCGACTCCCAACACTTTGAGTTGAATTTCTTGATCCATTTCTTCACTTCGATGTTTCTCGTTTCTACTTTCATGTTTACACTTCGTAGATTTTATTGAAGCCGCTTTTGTTAAACATGATGGATGGAAATTCTCCGAACATTTTATGCACTTTGATAATTCCATTACTATATCTTTATTGCAATAAAAGCACTTATTTTCTGAAATAATCACATTCTTATTGGAGCGTTGAACAGACTCGTCATTCGCGGCCGCCATCTTACATGATATAGCTATCTCCATCCAAGCTTTAGTTTTTTTGTTGTTTATTATTGCTAAATATTTTTTTGTTATATTAAAGAGCTTTTTTTCTTCATTTTGAGTGAAATTTGCAGCTCTTTTTCTAGTATTTGAAAAACTAGTTTCTGAAACAAATAATAATCATTTTGGAGTATAATTCGGTGCAGTTTCCAAATACTTCTGGGGTAATTATCTAGAACAGCCCATAACTCGAAAATTGATTTAATATATTCCATCACGTTTTCTTCGGTTACATGTGGGTTTATTCTATTGATGTAAAACCATGCTTTTCGTTCTTTTGCAGTGAAATTATTTTCGATATTTCCAGTGCCTATCCTTGGATTTCTACGTTTTCTCTTCACTACTGTTGTCCAGCTTTCTTTGATTGAATTGTTTGCGATTTGACCTTTGTTTTCATTTTCGGTTAAGTCAGCGTCAAAAACAGAAACGTCATCATTCATTTGATTGACGCTCTCCTGTCTAGTAACTTTGACAGTTTTATTTAGTTCTGTGGTTTGCCCGTATCTGGCATTTGACATTGGTAGTTCCAATGCTCTCTCCTGTCTTATCCTCACGTCATTTGTCGACGTTGTGCTTCTCTGTTTCCTCGATTGTTCTGTTTCACTGTTTACCTTTTTTGTCATAATGTTATCTATTTTTTTGTTGACGTTGTTACCTTTGTTGCTTTCTAGGAACTTAATTCTATCTTCTAATAGACCTTTATTGTCCATGAGAATCCTATTCTTCTCTTTGATCTCAGATATTAACTCTTTCAGGTACGCGTTTTCGACTCCCAACACTTTGAGTTGAATTTCTTGATCCATTTCTTCACTTTGATGTTTCTCGTTTCTACTTTCATGTTTACACTTCGTAGATTTTATTGGAGCCGCTTTTGTTAAACATGATGGATGGAAATTCTCCGAACATTTTATGCACTTTGATAATTCCATTACTATATCTTTATTGCAATAAAAGCACTTATTTTCTGAAATAATCACATTCTTATTGGAGCGTTGAACAGACTCGTCATTCGCGGCCGCCATCTTACATGATATAGCTATCTCCATCCAAGCTTTAGTTTTTTTATTATTGCTGTTCTTATCAGTTTTTTTGTTGTTTATTGTTGCTAAATATTTTTTTGTTATATTAAAGAGCTTTTTTTCTTCATTTTGAGTGAAATTTGGAGCTCTTTTTCTAGTATTTGAAAAACTAGTTTCTGAAACTGCACCGAATTATACTCCAAAATGATTATTATTTGTTTCAGAAACTAGTTTTTCAAATACTAGAAAAAGAGCTCCAAATTTCACTCAAAATGAAGAAAAAAAGCTCTTTAATATAACAAAAAAATATTTAGCAACAATAAACAACAAAAAAACTGATAAGAACAGCAATAATAAAAAAACTAAAGCTTGGATGGAGATAGCTATATCATGTAAGATGGCGGCCGCGAATGACGAGTCTGTTCAACGCTCCAATAAGAATGTGATTATTTCAGAAAATAAGTGCTTTTATTGCAATAAAGATATAGTAATGGAATTATCAAAGTGCATAAAATGTTCGGAGAATTTCCATCCATCATGTTTAACAAAAGTGGCTTCAATAAAATCTACGAAGTGTAAACATGAAAGTAGAAACGAGAAACATCGAAGTGAAGTCATGGATCAAGAAATTCAACTCAAAGTGTTGGGAGTCGAAAACGCGTACCTGAAAGAGTTAATATCTGAGATCAAAGAGAAGAATAGGATTCTCATGGACAATAAAGGTCTATTAGAAGATAGAATTAAGTTCCTAGAAAGCAACAAAGGTAACAACGTCAACAAAAAAATAGATAACATTATGACAAAAAAGGTAAACAGTGAAACAGAACAATCGAGGAAACAGAGAAGCACAACGTCGACAAATGACGTGAGGATAAGACAGGAGAGAGCATTGGAACTACCAATGTCAAATGCCAAATACGGGCAAACCACAGAGCAAAGAGATAAGTTACCACCGCAACAGGTGGCTGCGCCACTTGAATTTTACATAGGCAACCAGAAAAACATCATGCCTTTATTGTGGTTGCTAACTACTTGGAATAATATTATTTACCTACAACATTAGCCAACCTCCGGCAGCAACTGCCTTTGACTACAAGGGCAGTCATACCACCAATATGTCGAATCAAAGTTTAAATACAGTTAAACCAACCTCATCTTACGTCTCAGCAGTTAAATCTAATCCCAAGTCGTCTTTCCCAAAGAAAGAACAAGCGATTCTTTTCCATGCTTCTAACGATTTAAAATTGATGGATTACGCTCAAGCTATAGGAAAATTAATAGGACCTAAAAATATATGCTTCATGTCCAGAATATCGAACAATAGAATTTGCGTTTACCTCAGTAATACTGGCTTAGTCGATGAATTAATATCGAAACATCCCACAATCAACGTTCAAAATGAGAATCATGTCATAAGAAGATTAGTCACACCTGCTAAGCGTATCGTTATATCCAATGTAAGTCCATCTATTCCACATGAACTAGTAGAAACCGCATTACGAGATCTTGGTTTACAGCTTAGCTCACCCATTTCGTTTTTAAAAGCAGGAATTCCTGGAGACGAATTCGGTCATATTTTGTCTTTTCGGAGACAAGTTTTCGTGATTCCCACCTCAGATGATTTCAACGTTCAAACATCCATTTTAATACCCTTCGAAGATAATAATCATCGAATATTCTTATCCACAGACAAAATGGAATGTTTTCTGTGTAAACAAGCTGGGCACATAGCAAACAGTTGCCCAAATACCCAGAATTACCCAACAACCGAGCCTCAAAATGAAATAAACACCCAAGATCCTACGGAGCATAGAATAAATGATATCAGAATCATAAATGACGCAACAGTGTCTGCTCCAGAAGCTACAGGTATCAAACGTATGCTATCCTCGTTAAATAAGTCTGAGCAACAAGAAGATATCCCCACTGATACCAGCAATGAACAAGCTATGTTACCTCCCATACAAGCATCGAGATCTACAAAACAATTAAGTAAAAAAGCAAAGAAAGGAAACCTAGAAAAATGTCCCCTGACATCGATATCAAAAAAATCTATTGAAGATGTGTATAAAACTTCTGACAAATTCACCTTATCACTTGACAACCTTTATGCATTTCTTGAAAACTCATTTGGCAGTAAAGATCCACTTGACGAAGCACGACAGTTCACAAACGATATCAAATCACTACTTACAGATCTACACACCATCTATCCGCATATACCAGAGAGACATCTCAAAAATCGCCTAACCAGGTTGATGAAGAAAATCAGGCAGCAACTCAAAACTGAAGGCATGGACATTGAAAGTTTAGCATCAGATACCTCTCTCGATCCACCAGATGATGATTTCCTTTCTGATTCACAATCCTCACAAGCATCCCAATAATAAACATCTCACACTATCATCTTCAATTTAATACAGTGGAATTGTGATGGGTTCTACCCCCGGTTAGAACGCATTCAACAACTAAACACAGATTTCAATGTAGATATTTTGTGTTTGCAGGAGACAAATTTCAAGGAAGAACATAAGAGGTTTCTTAGAAATTTTGTGGGCTACCATTATGTTCGCACAACACAATTGCGAGCGAGCGGTGGATCTTCAATCTTCATTTCGAATGATTACTACTCACAATATCATCCATTAACGACAAACCTCGAGGCTGTAGCAGTACAAACATGGTGCCCGAAGAAAATAACCATATGCAATGTTTACATACCCCCCGCTTACAATCTTCAACCAAATGAAATTTCAAACCTAATTGCACAATTACCACTTCCGTTTATCATTGTTGGAGATTTTAACGCACATAATGTGGCCTGGGGATCTATAGCAACTTTCGGAAGAGGAAGAACACTTGAATTAGAATTAATTAGCCAAAATATATGCCTTTTGAATACCGGCTCTCATACACACTTCAATTTAGCCACAGGAACCTTTTCATCAATAGATCTCTCCTTTTGTGACCCATCTATTTTCTCCAAACTGTCTTGGCAGGCACTCGACGATCTCTACGACAGTAACCATTTTCCTATTTTGATAAATCACAGCTAGAACAATAAATCTTTTGACCCAATTTCTAAATGGAATATTTCGAATGCTGACTGGTCTGGATTTAGAACGTCTACCGAAAACAGTATTGATCATCTTCCCACAGCAAATAATGTCAATGATACACTCAAAAACTTCAATATGTCCATACTTAAGGCTGCGAACGAATATGTCGGAAAAAGCAACTTTGTGCCAGCTCGAAATATTGTCCCATGGTGGAACAACGACTGTGCTTTAGCAACCAAGGAATCGAAGAAAGCATTGAACAAATATCGCAAAAACCGTAATGAAATCAATCTTATAAACTTCAAAAAACTGAAAGCCACAGCCAGAAGAAAAGTCAAGCAAAGTAAAAAGGATTACTGGCACCAATATGTCTCTTCACTATCGCCAGATACCCCATCTGCGAAAGTATGGTCAAAAGTGAAACAAATGCAAGGACAAAAAACTTTACAAAAAATAACAGGTCTTAAATTGCCATCATCACCCGATAACATAGTGAACGACAGTCAACAAATGGCAAATATCTTAGCAAGCTCATATCATGAGAAATCAAAAACCAACGCAAATACTACTTGCAGATCATCTGGAGCACAGAAGACTAAGAAGAGAAAAAAGTTAGCAGATCACCAAATTTTAGATACTCAAACACTCAACAGACCGTTCGAGTTGGAGGAGCTTAAATCTGCACTTTCATCGTGTAAAAATACAGCTGCAGGACCTGATGATATTCCATTCATCTTTTTGAAAAACCTCACCGACTTAACATTAACAGCCCTTTTGAAATTATACAATGCAGTTTGGAACACACAAGATTTCCCCAAGTTATGGCAACAATCCATCATTCTGCCATTCAAGAAACCGGATAAACCAATAACCGATCCGAATTCATACAGACCTATATCTTTAACATGCTGCACTTGCAAATTAATGGAGAAAATGATTAATAAGCGACTGCTCTGGTACTTAGAAAAACATCATATTATAATTCCAAATCAATCTGGCTTCAGACCAAACCATAATACGCTAGATAACCTCATCACACTGCAAAATTATATTTCTAACGCATTTTCCAAACATCAAGAAGTTGTTGTTGCCTTGTTTGATATCGATCGAGCCTTCGACACTTTACGCAAATCCTCCATAATGAACGCATTAAAAAGCATCGGCATAAATATAAGCATGTACCATTTCATGGAAAACTTTCTCACTAACAGAACATTCAGGGTCAAAGTTAATGGAAAAATGTCACTTCCATTTGTTCAAGACAATGGAGTTCCACAAGGTTCAGTCCTTAGTCCCACCCTATTTATCCTTGCAGTTAATGATATTTTGACTGAAATACAGTTACCTGTGAAATTTGCTTTATACGCAGACGACTTAATGATATACTGTCATGGTAAAAATTCATCAACAACCTCTAAAATTATACAGAACACTATAAATCAACTATGCAAGTGGACAAACGAACACGGTCTTCAATTTTCTTCCACCAAGTCGAGGGTTATGAAATTTTCCAGACGTTCTGCGGATGAATCAGATCCAAAACTCATACTAAATGGGACACCCCTGCTTGTAGTTCAGCAATTTAAAATTTTAGGCCTAATTTTTGATACAAAACTGAACTGGACGTACCACATTAAGCATATTAAAGGAAAATGTCTCAAAAAATTGAACATCCTTAAAATTTTATCTCATCATAGCTGGGGAGCTGATGAAATCACTCTTTTGAGAATATATAAAACTCTCATACGCTCAGTACTGGATTATGGCAGCCAACTCTATATGACTGCCTCTAAAAGCCTTCTAAAATCTCTTAATAGTGTCCAGAACGCGGCTCTGCGTTTGTGTCTTGGAGCCTTCAGAACTAGCCCGGTCGAAACCCTGAATCGCGAATCAAACGTAATCCCACTGCACTTGAGACGCATGCAACTTCTACTTTCATATGCATCCTCAGTATCAGCCAATAGCCAAAATCCAGCATATTCACTCATCAATCATCTCAAAAATCAGACAACACATCATTCAACATCTAGATTACAGTCAGTCACACAAATATTGCATTCTATATTAGAGAATATTAATCTCGAACATACAAACCAAATATCGGTTTCAAATAAGCCTCCTTGGATTAAAGTACTCCCCAAATGCGACTTATCATTACATTCCCAGAATAGACACTATGAATCGCTCAGACATACCTTCCTTGATCGCATTATTGCAAAAGATTATGACACCATTTTATACACAGATGCAACACACAATAGCACAGGAACCTTTACGGCAGTTACTACCATAAATAGCATTCTACAACTTAACCGTCTCCCTTATCACACTTCAGTTCAGACAGGCGAACTATATGCTATCCTTCAAGCCTCTCTTCTTATAAGCAACACAAACAGGCATGTTGCAATATGTACTGATTCTCTATCCTCCATAAACTGTATACGAAACGTATATACAAACAATCCCCTCGTGCAAGACATACATGATCGCTATGCAGAACTTTCCAAAGAAGGAGTTCACGTGACGATTATTTGGGTACCATCTCATGTGGGCATAACTGGGAATGAAATGGCTGACCAAGGTGCAAAGCAAGCAGCGGAAATCCATTTGGACGAAGAACAATTACAGTACTCATCAGATTTGAAAAAGCATTTCAAAAATTATATAAGAGACTTATGGAAACAAGATTGGACAAGGTCGACTTCCAAACTGAGACAAATTACTGACTCAATCAAACCGTTTCATATACCTACCAGAATTGGCAGAAAAAGTCAAACAGTCATCAGAAAATTACGCATTGGGCATACCTCACTAACCCACAGACACATAATTCTGTCAGAAAACCCTCCAGTGTGTCAGCATTGCCAACAAATTATAACAGTGAAGCATATTCTGATTGACTGCCCTAACTACGCGAATTACAGAAGACAACACCATATTGGAGCCGATTTGAAGAAGATTCTGGGAGATGGGAATCAACTAGACAATCTGATATCGTATTTGAAAGACATAGATATATATTATAGTTTGTAAATTCACAAATAAGCATTATTTTATGTTACCCTATTGTAAGTGATGATTTCCGTGTCAATAGCCCTGGTTGCTGAGACACTTTTTCTTTAAATAAAAAAAAAAAAAATTATTCAAGACAAATGTATTGAGAATATGTAAAACGGTACTTATTTCGAATTCACCTATTGAATTACGAACATACCTAATTACCAATAATAATTTCACATTTGACCAAACTATAAATGCAGTAAAAGATTATATTTCTAATATGGCACAATACGATTTACTCGACAGGAGCCGTCGAAATAAAAATACTCAATCTCATCAGAATGTGAGAAATTTTCCTCAAAATAATTTTTTTCCTAATAACAGAAACAATTATCAGAATCCAAGAAATAATTTTAATAATTTTAATCAAAATCCTTTTAATAATTATAATAATCGAAGCTTTCCGTCACAACCCATACATTTCCAACGAAGAAATGTTAGTACAAATTATCCAACTAATCGACAAGTATTCGGTACCCCTAATATAAATTATATAAATACCCCTAAACAAAATACAAATGTTTTCAAACCGAATCCTAATCAAAGAATACAAACCCCTCCAGAAAGAATGTCGATACAGACAAGAAACTACCCCCAAAAACGTGGCAATTATTCCACCCAATTTCAAATAAACCCCCAAAAGAAATTCTATACTAATAACCAGAATCCCCAAAGAAATTTTAATATGAATAATCAAAGCCCTCATTATACATTTGAAGAGCTAACTCATTTAGAATCTCCTTCTACTTCAAAACAAGAAGTCAGTAATTTTAACAATTCTACGAAAATAAATTTTCGAGGAAACGCCTCAACAGAAGCGTTGACATAAATTCGACATTAGATAATTTTAATCAACTTCCTTATATTGAATTCCAAAATCCCAAATGTAAACTTTTAATAGACAGTGGATGTTCTGTGTGTCTGATAGACCCAAAATTTGCTTACAATAATTTCCCTCAAAATATTTTCAAGGAACAAACGACATTAACTTCATGTCATAAAAAACAAACTACTAATGAAAAAGTTCTAATAACGTTATTTTCAGAATTTCACTTAAATGATTTGCATCCGTTTGTTGTGTATAAATTTCATAAAAATTATGATGGACTCATAGGAGCCGACTTCATGAATAAATATGGCCTTAGCCTAGATTTTAAAAATCAAATTTTGAGAAATGAATATTGTCAAATACCTTTTAGCTATCAACAAGTTTGTCAAAAACAGACAAAAATTCCAATTGACCTTTCTCATTTACAACCAGAGATAAGCACCCAATTAACTAAAATTTTTCAAACGAATAAAAAAGTACTTCAACTACCGGGTCAACCATTAAATTTTTCAAATAGAGTGAAACCTAATATTCGAACAATGGACGAAGTCCCTGTTCATTGTAAAATTTATAGATATCCCGAAGTACATAGGGAGGAAATACAACGACAAATTAAAGAAATGTTAGATAAAAAAATAATTAGACCTAGTATTTCACCTTGGTCTTTTCCTGTGGTTATAGTCCCTAAAAAGGAAGATTTATCTGGTAAAAAGAAATGGCGCATTGCAATTGATTATAGAAAGTTGAACGATAAAACTATTGATGATAAATACCCTTTACCTCAAATTGAAGCTATTTTAAATAAACTTGGAAATAAAAAATATTTTACAACACTTGATTTAGCATCCGGGTTTCATCAAATTGAATTAGATGAAGAATCTATAGAAAAAACTGCATTTACTATCGAAAATGGACATTATGAATTTTTGAGAATGCCATTTGGACTTAAAAACGCTCCAGCGACTTTTCAACGATTAATGAATGACGTTTTAAAAGATTATATTGGAAAAAATTGTTATGTTTATATGGATGATGTTGTTATATTTTCCGAAACAATTGAACAACATTTAGCAGATATCCACAACATTTTAGAAGTTTTCGAAAAAGATAATTTGAAAATTCAGTTAGATAAATGTCATTTTTTCAAAACAGAAATTGAATTTCTAGGACATATTATTACACCTGATGGAATTAAACCAAATCCAAACAAATTGAATGCTATTACAAAATTCCCAATTCCAAAAACTCAAAAGGAAATTAAGTCATTCCTTGGTTTAGTAGGATACTATCGTAAATTCATTCCTAATTTTGCAAAAATAACGAAACCTTTAACAACTTGTCTAAAAAAACAAGCTAAAATAGATATTTATAATTCAAAATATATTGAAGCCTTTGAAATTTGTGAACGAAGTTTATTGAATCATCCTATATTGAAATATCCAGATTTTAAAAAAGATTTTATTTTAACAACAGATGCTTCTGGATTCGCATTAGGGTCAGTTTTGTCCCAGGGTATCACCCCTAACGATCTCCCTATAGCTTTCGCAAGTAGAACATTAAACGATGCCGAAACTAGATACAGTACAATTGAAAAAGAATTATTAGCTATTGTATGGTCATGTAATCACTTTAGACCATATCTTTATGGTAGAAAATTTACTGTTTATACAGACCACAAACCTTTAACATGGTTGTTTTCATTAAAAGAACCAAATTCACGCCTTATGCGTTGGCGAATTAAATTAGAAGAATTCGATTACGATATCAAATATAAGAAAGGCTCGACTAATAATGCAGATGCTCTTAGTAGAATTATTTTAGAATCAACCGATGAATTAACTTATGAAAATTTCATTGAAGTAAATGAAAACAATGATATCAGAGATGCCCCTAATATAACTGAGAAAGTAGAAAATGTATTTAATGTTCCAAAAAAATATGCTTTAGCGCATTGTGTTTCCAGAGATTTCCATATGAATAAAGGTATAGCCTTAAATTTTAAACAAAAATTCGGTCGAGTAGACGAATTAATCGCACAAAAGAAATTAATTGGCGAAGTAGCAACATTACGTATAAATGAAAGAAATATTTATTATTTAATTACGAAAGAATATTATTATGACAAACCGGAATATAAAGATGTTTTTCAGTCACTGTTAAATTTGAAAGAATTATGTATTTTTAATAATGAAAAATATTTAGCGTTACCACGCATTGCTTGTGGTTTAGACCAATTGGAATGGTCTATTGTATTTAAAATGATAAAATATATTTTCCTGAATTCTAATATAAAAGTTGCCATACATTCCATGACCAACCGTCGTCAAGAATGCTTAGAAAACAAAAATATTGAATTTAACGGAATAGAAGATGATGTAATTTCTATGATGAACCAAATAACCGATGAAGAGTTAGATGAATGTTTAGATCTCTTGAATGTTAAGGATCAACGTGAAAATAGTGATTTAGAAGTTTTAAAAGGTGACTTATTTGAACAGGACGCAAGTTATTTAACTATTCATAGTAATGTAGAAAATCCTATTTTAGAACTTCCTTATACAGAAAGAAGTTTGAATTCGTCAAATTTTCAAATAATTTTTAAAATTACTCCGAATTATAAGGTGACAAAAACTAAAATTTTTAGAGAAAAACTTAGATTTAGAGTTGAAATAAATTCAATAGACAAAGATCTATTCAAATTTATTAAAGAATATATCCGACCAAAATGTTCGTATACTTTATATTTTATATCTCAAGAACTATAAAAACCCCTTATACGAATATTACAAAAAAAGGTTGATTATAAATCATTTGACTTAAAAATTTCGAAAACATGGTTAGAAGACGTAGAAGACGAAGAAGAACGTTTACTTAGAATACAGCAATATCATGAAACAAAAACTGTTCATCGTGGATTAAGAGAAAATTTAATTAGTCTCAAATCAAAATATTACTGGCCAAATATGAATAAAGATGTTCAAAATTATATTAACTCGTGCGAGATATGTCAAAAAAGTAAATATGAGAGAACTCCTATACAGTTGCAATTTAAACCTAACCCTATAGGATCGAAACCATTTACACATATTTATTCGATACAATAAGATTCGGTCAAACAAATTGTTTAAGTTTAATCGATTCATTTTCAAGACTAGGACAATGTTATCCTTTACTCCAAAAGGCAGGATTAGAAATCGTAGATAAACTAATAATTTATTTCAGTCATTATGGAATACCTAACAAGATAACATGTGACAATGGAATAGAATTTAAAAATAGTGTTGTCCAAGATTTCTGTAAAATTCATAAAATCGAAATTCATTATATTACAAATTACAATCCAAATTCAAATGCCCTAGTAGAAAGATTTCATTCCACATTAATTGAACAATTAAGAACAATTGACAATAAAAATTCCACTTTTCAAAATAAGCTTTCTCGAGCTTTATTGAGTTATAATAATTCCAATCATTCCAGTTTGGAGATGACTCCAATGCAAATTATTAAAGCCGACTTAAATTATTCCCTACCGATTGAGCGAGTCCAGGATTATGTAGAAAATTATGTAGAAAACTTAAGGGATATATCGAAACACTTAGAAAAAGGCAAAGAAAAGAATTTAAAACGTTTAGAAAAAAACTAATGAAAAACGGTCAGCTAAAGAAAAATATACTCTAAATGAAAATCCCGTTTATATTAAAGGACGTGTTATACGTAAATTAGATCCAGCCTACAAAAGAATAGAGGCTAGAGAAATTGATACTCATAGGATACAAGATGACAAAAATAAACACATTTATCATAAGAAAATAATGAAACAAAGAAAGAAAGTATTTAAGTAATATTTTATTTTATTGCAGATCCACTATGGAAACCCTAGTCATAATCATATTATTGAAAATAATCACTACAACCGTAGCTATAGAAATTATACCTTTACAAAATAATGTATTGCCTATTTTATTGGGAAAAGCTTATGTGACCAATAGAAACTTACAATTGATTTATCATATAGACCTAAATAAAATGGAAGAATTAATTATCAGATATCAAAGAGAAATTGAGAATTTGAAAGATCAACAATTAGGTTTTGCACAAACGGCAAACCATAGATATTTGCAGCATTCGAATAAAATTAATATTAACACACTCGAAGAACTTCTTAACGAGAAAATTAGAATTAAAAGAGGATTGATAAATTTAGGTGGCAAAATTTCAAAGATATTATTCGGAACCTTAGATTCTGACGATGAGGAATTATATAGAAGTTATTTTAATAGCATAGAGAAGAATGAGAATACACTTATGAGGAATCAAAAACAAATTGCTACTATAGTGAATGATTTGAAAAATAAATATATTGATAAATTCCAAAAGATGAATGAAAATCTTGAATTATTAAAAATTGTTCCAGAGTTAAGAGCTGTTGAACAAATGCATCTTATGACCTTTGAACTCAAAGATATCAAAATTATATTGGAAGAAATTCAAACTGCAGTAAGCTTTGCAAGATTGCACCTGCTACATGAATCTATTTTACCATATACCAAATTTGCAGAATTGATCAAAAATGTTACTATAATACCAGTATACCATCTGAAAGATTATTATCAATTATGTCATACAAAAGTAGTCTTTCGAAATAAAACTTTATTATTCTTAATATCGATTCCCACTATTTATGAACGGAGTTATGATCTGTACAAGTTTTATTACCTATCCCAAAGTAATTTAACCCTTCCTCAAACCTATCCTTATATGCTCTCCCAAGAAGAAATTCTAAAATGGTCGACAAACCAATGTCATCCAATAGAAGAAGACTTTTTATGTGATCAAGATTCCCTCAACAAACCTCCACAATGTTTGAAAAATATCCTTAGGAATCATACAGAAAATTGCCCAAGAACCAAATCTATTCCTGCATCAGATTTAAAGTTATCAGAAGATGGAAGCATTCTATCATAAGAGAACGAGAAAATCCAAGAGAAATGTCCTCAACAAATAAAACATTATTTTATTCCCCCAGCTGCAATTCTTCGATCCAAATGTGTAATTAGTAATACTCAAAAAGACATTTTTCCCGTAACTACTGTCAACGAAGAAAAATACATTATTCTACCCAGGATGACCACATCCATAAAGAACCATTCTAACGATGAAGATTTCAAGAAAGAAGATGAAATTCCAGACATCGACTTAGAAGAACTGGATCAGTGGAATCATCACCCTTCGAAATTCAGCTTTTTATTATTTCTATTGATAACCATTATAATCATTATAATCATTGCTTGTATTTTGAAATATTTTAGAAAATACTTAAATTTTACTAAAGTCACACCTTCAGGTGATGCCTTTCTCCAAGAAGGGGAGGAATCATGTAATAATGCCCCCTATTAATTAAATACCTTTATAATTAGAACGCATAAGAATATAAATATGACTGTGTTAAGAATTGCTGATGTAGCTATTACTGATAACGCCACGTGCGACGCTTCTCATTGTTTATAAACTATAAATAGCCTCCTACTCAATTAGTCGAGGAGAATCGGAGAATCAGAGAATCAGAGTACGAGTCAGTAAGAATGTAATTGTATCACTTCATCCATCAATTTCTTCCGCTGTAAATAAAATCTGTTTCAATTTTTAAAAACAGTGTTTTTTACCCCAAATTCATAAATATATACAGCTTTCTTGAATGGTGAATTAAATGAAGAAATTTTAATGAAAATTCCTGAGGGAATTAAAAATGATAAAGGACAGACTTGTCTATAAAAAAAATCATTATATGGATTGAAGAATTGGGTTCTCAAAGTAAACCTGTTGATCGATGGATCAAATTGATAAATAAGGGAAATATTTTCGATAATATTTATGTTGTACGATATGTAGATGACATTGTGATTATAACAATGAATTGTTCCAAAACATATCTACAGAATAAATTTTCAATGAAAGACTTCCAAGAAATAAAAATATTCCTTGGAATAAAAGTCGAAAGATATGAAAGCATAATTACATTGAATCAAAGTGCTTATATCAAGAGAGTTTTGAGTATATTCAATATGAATGAATAGGTAGTAGATTCTGTAGATATACCACTCCAAAGCGAATTAGATTAAGAGGCTTTAAATTCTGAAGATTTTCATAATGTACCTTGTAGAAATTTAATCGAGAGCCTGACATTAGGCTATTATGTTATGTACAAGAGCTGATTTAAGTGCATGTATCAATATTTTGAGTAGATATTCAAATAAGAATAACCAAGAACTTTGGCAGTGTTTAAAAAAAAAATTCTAAGGTATCTAAAGGGATTTTATATATTTATTTAATGATTTGAAATTAACATATAAAAGGAGTAATTATAATGATATACTTATCAGTTATATTGACTCTGACTGGGGAGGCAATGATGAAAATAATAGTAGAAGTACTACTGGCTACCTTTTTAAGCTTATTGATAAATTGCACCGTATGTTGGAATGCAAAAAGACAGTCATCAGTAGCCGCTTCATCCACTGAAGCAGAGTATATGGCTCTTTACGAGGCACTAAGAGAGTCTTTTGTTGAAATCATTATTGAAAAGTATTTACTTTGACATATTTGAATCAAATACGATTTACGAAGAAAATAATGATTGTATATCCATTGGCAATATTCCTAGCAGTCACAAAAGGTCAAAACACATAGGGGAAGTCCGGGAGACTTGCTCAGGTGGGAGAGTTGAACCACCTATCAAAACTCAATTTAAATTTCGCGCTAATGAAACGTCAAGACGGTCATTGGTACAGCACGGGACGCCAATAACCAAGAAGCTATCATTTTGTTCAATGGCCAGTTTGTTTGGCTCTCAGGTTCGAAAAAGTGTATTTGTTACAGCGGAGTAAATTTTATTAATTTATGATATTTTGAGATTGCGACCGTGTTTATAGAGGTACGTATTGTGTGTTATTACTATTGTACTGCCTGATTATTGTAATTTGAGGTGTGCTCAGTACTTTTTCGCTAAGATTTATCGTTTTTTCTGTGAATAAAATGTAATGTCAAAGTAGTACATGCGGGAGACTTGCACCATGGCGGGTGCGGGAGATATGCTCAGTGGTTCATGTCTCCCTCTATATTGTTTGTATGATGATATTTGCAGTTTCATTTAATATATATTGAAATTAAAAACTTTTTTACTAAATTTAAAAACAATTCGGAAACCTTAACACGCAAGTTCTGTATGCATTTTATTTGTTTTTTTTTTCAATGTTCAATCTTATTTTCTCTCACAGGTAAATTGCATGAAAAATGTCTTTTCGATACAAGCCTTCTGAAGCATACCGTCACATAATTGGAAAAAGCTATATGTGAGGTAAAAGAGGATGCATCGTTAAGAAAAACATCTATTGATTATGGAATAGATAGAAAGTAGTACACTAAGAATTTGAAGGAAAAATAGTCAGTATAAAGAATCACAAATATTTACTGTTTTGAAGAAAAACTCCTGGTACGAACTATCTTGCAGTAAAATGCATTACGGTCCAATGTTACGAAGAATGATTTAATAAAAAACCAAAAGATGAATATTAAAAGAACAGAGTTTTTGAGAATAGTGATATTGAATCAGAAGATAAAAATAATACTAATAAAACTAATAAGAAGGCTCAAGAAGGCGCTGATAAAAAAGGAGAGAAAATAATAAAAACCAAACAAAATCCTAAACTGAAAGATGACAAAAAAGATATCGTTCCAGTAAAAACTAAAGGAAAGAAAACATTGAAAACTAGACAAGGTTCAAACAGAAACACCAGAGAAAGAAAGCTAGAAAAGGAAAAAAAATTAAAATGTCAATGATGATAGCGAAACCGCTGAAATGTTTAATTTTGTTAACAAAATGTTTAATAATTATGGTGATTTTGGAATATTAAAGAATATTATGTTGAGTTTTTTTTATAAGAAGTGTGTTTCTTCATCATTCAATTTAATTTTGTGATGTTTTGTTTAATATATCAGTGATTTAAGCTGCAAACTGTTTTTATTTTTCCCTTCAAAAAGCAATGTTCAACTCTCCCCAAACTGTGGTTCGAGTGTCCCTATGGGTGGGGAGAGTTGACTCATATCCCATTTTTCATTCAAATAGATATAACATATTTTAGTAATATAATATCGAAAAAGTAATTATGCATAAGTGAGCCTAAATTAATAAGATACTTTATTTTATAATAATTGAGTCACTAAGACTCATTTCTAAGAAAATACGTTACTTTAAACAAAAAGCGGTTCAACTCTCCCGGACTTCCCCTAAGTATAAAATATCACTTTTCAAGAGAACAAGTTGAGAAAAATGTAATTAACTTTATATTCCTACAGGTAAACAAATTGCAGATGTTCTGACTAAACCGCCATCAGCTGCCAAATTCAAGGAGGTGAAGTATGGCATGGGCTTAGAATGATTGGCGAGAAATATTTAAAATATTGATGTATTTATCAAATTTCAGAGATGGTCTGGACAGGTTTTTCTGGGTTTCCCTTGTCCTTTTACAGCAAATGCTGTACCATATGTATTCCCCAGAAAGGGTACGAGGAGAGATCATTTAATAATTAAATTATTCAAATTCAGCTACTTCTTATAATATTAACATTTTCAGTTTAGTCACCAATGTTTCCTAGTAATCATAGTTGTCGTAAATTTTTGAGGGGGCGTGTTGGTATTCAATGATATTTGAGCAAAAATATTCCTCCGACTTGATTATATTTCAAAGGAGATTCAAAAAAACATATTTGAAAATACCGAAATGGTCGAACGATAAGTTTTATCAATTACGCAGTACGCAATAATCGGCTGAGAACTGCAAGCCAGCATATATGATATGCGTACTGGTACGTTTTCCATCTCGGGCCCCCCAATAGTTATAATACATTTCTGCTGATGCAGCTAGCAGAAATACACTTTTTGGAGATGAAATTAAGTCGAGTTATTTATTCAAGCGAACCTCTGAAATAAACATTACTCTCCTCTTCGTACCTGCGTTAATAAGAGAAATATAAGTATCTCTTTATATCCCGAGTTTTATTCAAGTTATTAATCCCATATCCTAATATATTCAAATGTTACAATCTTGAATATAAAATGACTGAACCTTCTCGAATAACTGTGAATAGCTCAACATGCATCGACAATATATTCTGCAATATTGAACCAAACACCAAAATGACCAAAAATCTACATATGGGAGACCATTCAGCCCAAATGATCACTTTTGCATCTAAAAATGAAATTGCATCAATGAAAATGGGTTCAAGCCCTGTGGACAGGAGCTTTCTGGCGCTCTAGTTCAAACAGACAAATTATATCTCCGAAAGTATTGGTTTCTCAGAGTTGGGAATTATATCAATGAATTCTTATGATAGAACTGCATCATAAAGGAAATTCAATTCAAATAATAGTTTATTTATCAAGATTAAATGAGCAATCTGAGAATGAGAACTGCACCATGGAAGAAATCGAATTAAATCTGTCCAATTTTGCCCAATAACGAACTTAACCGAGATATTCATCTCCCCAACCTACTCTGAAAATGTCAACTACCTAGCTCATTCCGTTCGAGAGTTATTGTAGAATATTGATTTCTATTTGAAAAAAATGTATTTCATTCTATAAAAATATATCACAACAATAAACAGAAAATCATGGACAATTTCAGTGGAATAAAACTTTCAGAAAAAAAAAGTATTCGATATATATATACAATCTCTCTAGATTTTGTTCTTGACCCAAGACCTGTCTGAAGAGGTGAAATAACCCTTAATCGTTGTAAAATCTTTCAATATTATATTGTAAAACTTTCTCCAAGTTTTCCATTCTTTTTATGGTCCAGGAATACTATTTAACTCAGTTCCTCTTTCATAGGCATTCCGAAGAAAATTCTGTAGTAAATTTCCCGCTTAATAACTGAGACTTACATTCTAGGAAATTTATAATTACTTTTTTCTTACCGAAGCAAACAGAAAAAACCAAATAAATCACCCAAGTTCAACAAACAATAAAATATCGTTTTGATTTATGAAGAAGCGCGCCAATAACATATACATAACACATTCAAATTTCAAATGTTACTATGTTGCCAAGTCTTCAGACGACACGAATTCGTTTCAGTCATCGGTCATTTCGAAGGGCACATGAGAATAGCAATATAAACTATCGTTCGCAATTACCACCGTTCGTTTTCGTTACGAGTGGTCGAAAACGAGTGAAGTTCAGAATTGAGCCCCAGACTTTTTGGGCGCATGTTCTAGGGGAACATCGTCCTATCATTTCGTCCAAATGTCTGTAATTTTCGAATTTCGAGCTGAAAATTGGCTAATAGACTAATTCGGACTCCCTGATCACGAATCCGGTGTCAGAATCTTGGGTGCCGTCCGGCAGGCCGGCCGGCAGGCCGGCCGGTTTTCCGGCCGTAGGCACGATAACAGGAGCACCGAAGGTCCTATCGACTTCAAACTTTCAGGGTAGGTTTCTGATCAAAATGCGACGGTTAAGTTCGTTAACGGGCAAAATCGGCCGGACGGTTTAGGAGTTATAGACATTTAAAATTTTGAGGTTATTTCCCTGATATTTCAGGAACTAAAGAAGATGTTGAATCGAAACTTGGTAGTCAGTTCGAGGATATAAACGCGCAACTTTTGGCAAAATTCTGTTATGATCGAAATGTTGGTAATTTTTAAAAAAATATTTCTTTTAATTTTTTAAAAAAAAATTTTTTTTTCGTGAACTATTCATCAGATTGCAACAAAAACTTGTACTAACGTCAATTGTAGTATTTTGCAACATTGTGCAAAATTTTAGCTCTATACGATTTCAATTTCTGGAGATATAAGACAAAATGTGTCAAATTTCCTGGGTCTCTCTCAGTATTTTCATCGATTATTATATAATAATCAATAATATTAAGGTATTCAACATGATACTGCTTTTTTTCTTTACTGGTCAGTACGGGCCATAAGGAAGATGAACATGCGCCCAATAGCTCCTGTCCACAGGGCTTGAACCAATTTTTGAGTTCAGATTCGCAATCTACGACCCAAAATTAGTAGGTGAGTGATTTTTAAACATCAATTTTCGAGCTATGGGCTGTTCTAGATAATTACCCCAGAAGTATCCCAGCAAGCACATAACATAACTGGGCAGTTTTGCGATGTTCTATTTTGATAACAAAGAAACATTCCTGTGTTATGTAACTTTGATATCACTTGCACGTAACTCCAGTACATTGAATGTCACGTGTATGTAATTATTTTACATTTCTTTGTAATGTACCTGTGATGTACAGATCATGTAGAAATGTTATATATTGTTTAACAATCTAACGTGATATACATACAATGTTTTTGTGTGATGTTTCTACAACATTAACAAAAAATGTAACTTTGATATCACTTGCAGGTAACTCCAGTACATTGAATATCACATGTATGTCATTATTTAACATTTCTTTGTAATATACCTGTGATATACAAATCATGTGGAAACGTTATATTTTGTTTAACAATCTAAAGTGATGTACATACAATGTTTTTTGTGTGACGTTTCTACCACATAAACAAAAAATGTTAGATCGATGTACTTTCAACTGAAGAGCCCAAAGATATATTTTTCGTATTTGAGGTTAACTCAGAAGTTTCTATAATAAGTAGATGTGCTTTTGAATATTTCCAGCTTCCTCCACAGAGAGGACGCTGACCTGACGCTGTTGCGATCCCAATTTGATAATAAAGTCATCTCATCTCTTTCTATGATAGTACAGAGTAGTGTTCTGTGGTACAGAGTGACGCCAACTTTTTGCGGGAAACCGGGAATTGGTGGTTAAACTTTTGTTCTTTGTGCTTCTAGTTGTTGGTTTAGCGGCGTCTAATTTTCTAATTTGCGAATTTCGGCAGAGTTAAATCAGTACTAGTGGCTATTGTGGCAATATTGTTTTATTCAAGGTATGTATAAACCAATTAAACATTTGTCCCAGAGACAAAAACGTAATATAAGATATAAAATTGTGAGAAGTTTAGAGAATGTATGCTTATTTTCATTGCCAAAAAGGTCAGCATTGGCAGATGAATTACCTAATGTATCCGAGGCTGCGATGATCAATAATTCAGTACCCACTGAAAAAGCCTCACCTGCAGTTGCAGATGAGGGCCAAAATTTAATAGTTAATAATTTGGATGAGGAATTCGTATTTGATGCAAATGATGATAGTTATGGGTCTGATACAAAATCAGAATGCTGCGCTTGTCCAGAATGCATCATGACTTCCACTTCAAGCAAAATATCAGAACTTAGGCAAGATCTAAAAAAATGGGCTATCGAGTGCCATGTACCGTTAAGTCATATTTCTAAATTACTTAAAGTATTAATCGATTATGGCCTTGAGTTGCCATCAGATGCTAGAACTTTACTGAATACTCAACGTAAGGTTGAAATTGCACAGGTAGAGCCAGGCGAATATTGCCATATTGGCTTAAAATCCGGAATAATGAAAAAGTTTCAGACACTCCCGATTGATAAAATACCTCAGAAAGTAAAAATTAATATAAATATAGATGGGTTGCCTTTAAGTAAAAGCTCCGGTAGTCAATTCTGGCCCATTTTAGGATGGTTTTCTCCAAATTTATTTGAAAATTTGCATAATGTTAATAAGCCGTTTGTCATTGGAGTATATCATGGATGTCACAAGCCTGATTCTGCAAATGCATTTTTAAAATTTTTTGTTGACGAATTTCTAGAGCTTAGGGAGGCAGGATTAATATGTCAGGGTAAACAAATTGATATAGAAATCAATGCTGTAGTTTGTGATGCACCTGCCAAGTCATTTATTAGCTATACAAAAGGGCATACTGGTTATCATGGATGCAGTAAGTGTATTCAAGAAGGAGATTACATCAAAAATCGTATGGCTTTTCCTCAGCTGAAAAGTGCTCTGAGAACAGACGAATCATTCAAAAATAAGTTAGATCAGGAACATCATTTAGGTACTTCTATTTTAGAAAAATTAGGTATTGGTATGGTATCTCAAATTCCGTTGGATTATATGCATCTTGTTTGTTTAGGTGTTATGAAAAGACTCTTACAGTTCTGGGTTAAAGGAAGACAAGATGTGAGAATACCGGTCAGGCAGATTCAAGAATTAGATAATTTAATGTTCTCTTTTAAGAATTGCATTACAAATGATTTTTCAAGGAAACCTCGAAGACTTAATGATCTTGACAGGTTCAAGGCAACTGAGTTCAGACAAATTGTACTGTACACTGGTATAGTAGCTTTAAAAGATTTTTTACCTCAAAGGACCTACATCAACTTTTTACATCTCAGTTGTGCCATTAGAATATTAGTATCTCCAGTTTTGTGTATTAGTTTAAATAATTGTGCACAGAATTTATTGGAAAGCTTCATCGGAGAGTATAGTTTAATTTATGGTCGTGAATACATTACACATAACGTACATAATTTATCTCATTTGTGCAATGATGTTTTACGTTTTGGTTGCCTAGATAATTTTAGCGCTTTCATTCCCGAATCCCACATGAACTTTTTAAAAAAGAAAATATGTATTCAATCGGCCAAACCTTTGCAGCAACTTGTTAAAAGACTCAGTGAAGAAACTGGGACCAATACAGATATATTTAAATTAGGGATAAACATTAGGCAAAATTTCATTGAAATTCATACAAAAAGTTTCATTCTGACAAATAGACATCCTGACAATTATTGTTTGATACGAAATGGACATTATGTGCAAGTAGAGGAAGTATTTGAACAAAATAATATAATTTTCATCAAGGGAAAAGAAATAACACCTATTGATAGTTTTTTTGAGAACCCTATTGATTCTAGAAGACTAGGAATTCATTTATGCTCAAAATCAGATAATATATTAACTGCCAGTATTAATGAAGTAGTCAGTAAATGCATTCTGCTACCTTACAGGGACAGTTGGGTAATACTTCCATTAACTCAAAAATGTGAAGCTTTTTAGGAAACATTCCACCAAAACTTTTTTTTTATAGCCATATTAGTAATTTAATAATAAAGAACAAGATTTGCCGGATCAGCATTAATTTTTTTTGCATTATTACTCAGAATTGAAAAATTATTTTGTTTGCTAAGGAAATGATTATTTGTAAATAGCAGGTAATTAAATTTTATATGGATTGATGATCTGCCGTATTTTAATATTTTCAGATGAGTTTTGCTGTAGTAAAGTTTATCAATGAGGGGACAGATTCCGAAGATGAGGTTGTATCAGAGGTGCCAGTCTCATGGTTAGTTAAGGATAATAAATTCTGTAAGTGGCCAATAGACAATAAATATGCTTCCATATATATATCGAAAAACCAGCCACCCCAGAGCCAGTGGAAAGAATTTCCGGTGGAAGTTGAATATTTTTGTGGTTAGTACCATTAAATTATTTGACAAATATTAACTGAAGATATTCTGAAATGATTTTTAGATTCATTAGCTGAAGCTAAGCTAATGATGAAAGGTGAAGAGAAAGAGGAAAAGGTGGGCAGAGGTTTCAGGAAGTTAAAACCAACATATTATTTCAGTCCTGCTGAGGAGGATGAAAGGACTTCATCAAGAATTAAGAAAAAAAATCCTGGAATAAAAAAAGGTATTATTATGTAGAACACGCGCTTATGTTTTTTGATATATAGATAAATCCAAGGAATTATTTTGAAAATATGTTCATAATTTGAAAACACCATATAATTTGTCCTTTGATCTACTTTACTCTAAATTTAGTTACGGTTTTTTTCAACAACAAATCACTTAATTTTTAATATTTTCTTCAAGATCAAATAGCTTGAACTTCCTAGTTTTCAATAATAATTTTTTCTTGTTCATAAGTTTATATTTTTAGGTCCATCAAATGGAAATGAAATAATGAATGAATTCATGAGGGACATGAATGCAAATATAGAGCTAGTGCAAGGTAAGTTTTTTTTTTTGCAACAAAAGAATATTTTTCATTTTGTGCTTCAGTTAGAAGTAAAAATTATTCAGTTTCTCTGATTCTGGAAATCTTTGAGAAAAAAAATTAATATTTTCGGAGAAGAGATACATTTCTGCTTGTCATTACAAACTTTCTCCACAAACACACCATTCTTACTCGCAAAAAACTATTCACTGATATTGTTTCCAAAATATTTTGCAAAAAGAACCTTCTGTTATTTCATATTACTAAAAATATTCAAAACATTTTTTTATGGAGGAGTTGAAAAAATGTATTAATTCATATTTTTGGCATTGTTTTAGGAACAGTCGAAGAACAAGCTCTGACGCCACAAGAACAGCAACTATTTCAAGAAGATACTGATATAACACAAGGTTAGTTTAATTTCTAGATTCATATCACTGCAACACAGAAACTTTTCTCAATGGTTTGCTCAGGGACGGTCCGAAGCCAGATCCCAAGTAGATAACAAGTAAACAGCTTTTTGTTATAAGAAGAGTTGAATGTAGCTCAAGACTTACGTCAAATTCTATTCTTTTTTCTTTCAAAAAGTCGTCCTGTGAAATGGAGAGAGAATGGAAAAAGTAATTTTGAAAAAGCTTGAGCATTTCATTAATATTATTCCTACTAAATAAACTTATATAACATTAACTATTTCTTTGTTTTAGTGGATGACATAATATTTCTCCCTGCATTAAAGGGTAAGAATTCATTTGTTTTCTGTTTTTTCTTTAGGCTTCAGATATCAAAGGTGCTGCATAATTTCAGAACTCTTCTTTTTGTAAACTATATATTTACTGATATTTAATCATTGTGGATAGTTTTTCAGCAGCTAAATATTCATAAAGATTTGTTCATGTGATCTTTTATAAAAGTAACTAAGATATAATAAGTAATAACCTTTGATTATTATTTTCATAATGAATCTGTTAACTAATGTATTTCAGGGTGCAGCAGCAATGAGTGCAGCCGCCTATGAATGTTGTGAAAATGCAGGTTTTGTTGTGATTTTTTTATTAGCGCTTCTGGTTAGCTTTCTTCATTTGTATTTCTATTAGCTTTATTATGAACTTTGGTTTATTTATAGATAAGATTTAACAAGGAGTCCATGATTATGTCTTATATTTCAGAATCAAATGACAGTTCTGGTGATGGAAAACTGGACACTGTCTTAAAATTATTGACACAATTGGAAGGGGATATAACAAGCATAAAAAATTTTTTGGGAAATTTGAAGCTGGACATGAATGAGCTTAAGCAAACAATTAATGAAAAATATCTAAAATCAGATAAGTCTGAAATAGATGCCTTAAAAATAGATCTACCAGTTAAATCATTGAACGAACTGGAGCAGTTGGAAATTCTCGTGATGAATAACAAAGAACAAAAAAGTTCACTTGTAAGTAATGTTAAAAAATTATTTAGGGACTCATCAGCAAGTTATATCATATTCATATGTTCTTGATTTTTAGTTTGAGCATTTGAAAAGAGTTGGTGGTAATGATGCGAAGGATTTCACTGTCCGCATATGCCGATTTTTATTCACCAACAATGTTGGAGAATTGTGTTCTATGACTGGAAGGAAAAACAATTACCCAATAGGAAGATTAGAGTTGGTCGATATGGCTTTTGGTGAGTTGTTAGGAAACTGCATTAAATATATATACAGGGTGTCCCAAGTTCGAGTGCCTATTAGATGTTTCTGGAGAACTGGACATATTTGAAATCTGAAAATTTGGATTATGATATTGTACGAAATTTTCTACGTAGCTAAAATATTTTTGGAGCCTTGAGCCTATTATAATAGGCACTCGAACTTGGGACACCCTATATGATGTTATCTTTTCAAAGGTATCTTGATGTTAGGTGAAAAACATTCAAACAATTATTTTATTATAAAAAACGAAATTATTTTTGCGTGTATATAATTACTATATGAAAGTGCTTGGCACTTTTTCGTCTTCAAATGTTTGTTCGATGGCTTTCTTTTTTATTGATAGTTAATAAACTTTATGTGTATAATAGGTGTGAATTGAGGAAAATAACAAGTTTTTTTCTGTTCAGGTGTGGTGCATCAAAAGTCCAAATGCACGAGAAAGGAGTTTGAGGAGTTTATGAGCGAGTGGCTCCGTCATTCCAAGCAGAGGCGATTGAGGGAGGAGAATAAGAATGCAATAATATGAATATGTGTGAATAAATCTAGAAATGCATCACTTGGTGTTTAATTGTTAGGACTTTCAGCTTATTTTTGAGATGAAGACTGATGAATTTGTAAAACCCATTTTCTTGAAAGTATAAAAAACTTCGCCTTGTGTGCCAAAAATCAATCTTGTGTGGTAACTATTTTTAAATAGGTGTATTCTGCTTTTCATCTGTAGAGCTAAGATATTGTTGCGTTCGATTGATTTGCAGGTAGAGTTGCCAGATGTCGACCTGACAGTCCGGTTTATTCCATGTTTGTCCGTCCGAAAACCGTAAATATGGCAACCCTACTCACAGATCAATTGATCGCAACAGTATTATTATTTATTATTATTATTTCCAATGGCACTGAGATGAGGCCAAGAGGCCTATAAATCTCATACAGTACAAAAAAAAAAAAAGACACTTTAGAGATGAATCGAACATAACATAGTTTCCTAAGGATATATACAGTCAAGTCTGTTCTTAAAAATATTCACATTATCGGCGCCCACGACACTTTCAGGCAAAGAGTTCCACCTGCCAAATACCCGGTTCGGCAGGAAGAATTCTCTCGCACGAGTACGAAACACCTCGCGATACAACTTGAACCGGTGACCGCGGAGATGATTGTCATTCAATGTAAAAATGTCACTGAGATCGGCACCAATAAAACCGTTCATTATGCGGAATGTCATTATTAGGTCACCCCGAGTACGACGATCGTAAAAGCTGCACAACCCGAATATTTGAAGCCTCTCCTCGTAAGATGGACGAACTCTGCCATAAGGAATTCTCGTTGCTGCGCGCTGTACTCTCTCCAAACGATCCTGGTCGCAGAGCAGATAGGGAAACCATGCGGGACCGGCATACTCAAGAATGGGGCGTATGTAGGTGACATAGAGTTGCCTGCAGACGTGAACTGAACACTTAGGAAAGGCTCTCCGAATCAAATAGAGGACATTCTTGGCTTTAGCAGATATGTTGTTCACATGAGCTGACCAGGACAAATCCTCAGTGATAATGACGCCAAGGTCATTATGCTCCGCGCATGACTCCAGAACACTCCCATCTACGCGAAATTGGTGTCTCGGATTGTGTTTACCGATGTGAAGTACCCTGCATTTCTCCACATTAAGCGGGAGAAGCCATTGTTGACACCACTGATCCACCCGCTTCAGGTCCCCTTGGAGTATATCAGGAAAACGAGCGTCATAAAAGATTTTAATGTCGTCTGCATATTGTGAACAATGAGCAGAAAGTTGGCCTGGGAGATCTGAAACGTATGCCAAAAAAAGAATTGGACCCAGAACCGAGCCCTGGGGGACACCACTAGCAACAGCCCTAACATCAGAAAAAGTGTTGCCCACCCTAACACAGAAATGCCTGCCAACAATGAAGGAGTGCAGCCAAGCCAAAACGCTGCCCCTAATGCCTAGATGTTCGAGCTTGTATAATAAACGATTGAAGGGGACACGATCGAACGCTCGGGAGAAGTCTAAGTAGATCACATCTGTAGGTATCCCGCAATCAACAGCTTTGGTCCAATGCTGCAGGCACCGCAAGAGACTCGTGATGACTGATCGTCCCGGTAGGAAACCGTGCTGGCACTCAGGAATTATATTATTTTCGAGCAGGAAATGAAGCAGCTCTCTACAAACAATTCTTTCGGCAATCTTGGAGATGATAGGAAGGAGGCTTATAGGGCGATAATTGCTTGGGCATAGTTTGTCACCTTTTTTGAAAACAGGGGTGATTCTGGATGTTTTCCAAGCAGATGGTAATTGACATGAGCTGAAGGACAATCTAATAAGGAGGGTTATTGGCAGTGAAAGATATGTGGAGCACCTTTTCAGCACTTTGGCAGATATGTCGTCTAATCCAGGGGTGGTGGATGGATCCAATTCTGATAGAAGTTTTAATGTCTCTTCTTCGTTGACATCGATGGACTCGAGTGAGTTGACCACACGGGGAGAAGAAATAGAAGGCAGAGGACCGCTCGGTTCGGCAGAGAAGGAGTTGACGAAAACTTCTGCAAAAGCTGTAGCACATTCCAGGTCACCAGAGCACAGCTCGCCCGAACTGTCCCTGACTTTGGGAATCGATACTTTAGAGTTGAGAGTGTTCCGGACGTGCTTAAAAAATTTCTTCCGATTATTAGGCTGCGCGAGAGATTCATGATATAGTCTTCTTTCGTTTCTAATTCTGAGGCCAAGCGCATTAGAAAAATCTCGATGCACACCATAGTCCAGCTCAGAACCACTACGAAGAAAACGTTGCCATAGCTTCTTTTTTCGGCGCTGCATAGTGAGGATTTCATCTGTCAGCCATGGTTTTGATGTTACGGATCTGATCATCTTCTTCCTAGTAAAATGAGATACAGAGTCCCCAAGAAGTGTACAAAAACACTGCCATGCTCCATCAGTACTTTTGTTGCTCAACATACCCTCCCAGTCCAAGCTAGATAGGTGATCGTTAAGGGCATCGTAATCTGTTATTGTGATTGTTCTCTCGGAGGTCCTGAGTAATGGAAATGAAGTGAACTGGAGCGTAGACTTAATCATCACGTGATCAGATCGGCCCAGAGGACTCAAGTATTCTATATTGGAAACTAAATCTGGATCGCTTGTCAATATGAGGTCGAGAGTTGATGGGTTTTGGCCGTAGACAATTCTGGTTGGCTTGTCAACAAGTTGGTGAAGGCCAGATTCGTCAAGTAAATTAACAAAACGCCCGCAAACAGTATTCAAAGACGGTGGAGAACATATCGGCCATTTTATAGCACTAAAGTTGAAGTCTCCCACGATTAACACATTAGGGTAAGTTTCTGCTACAGAACGGATATGATCAAGTAGCAGCTCATCAGATAAAGTAGGATGGGGTCTGTAGATGCAGCCAATAACTATGGAAAAGGCAGGTGACGACAAACTGATGAACAAATTATCGATATGCGGAATGTTATAAGAAAATACTTTGGTGGCATAAAACTCAGAAATTTTCTCACTCAGGTAAACAAGGGCGCCATCATAGCCGACATTGAGAGAGCTGTCGCTGCGAAACAGAGAAAAACCTTTTATATCGTACAGTTGGTCTGGTAGGCCTGCGTGCAACCAAGTTTCGGTTATACAAATAATATCAGGATTTAATAGATCGACATTCGCACATAATTCATCAAACTTGTTTTTTATCGATTTAGCATTAAGATAAAGAACAGTCCACTGCTGCAAGGAACAAGAAATCAGTTTTTCGAAGGAGCCACTATCCTATTCACCACCCTCGGGATACCTTTGACATACTTTATGGTTAAATTGTCCTCACCGTTGGACTCCCGCCGCCCCAATTCTTCTCGCGCTAGCTTTAGACAGTTCGCTTGACTAGGGGTGATATCGTCAGAAAGCTTGATGTTCCGAAAAGCTGCAGATGTTGACAGGATGGCCTTGCTCTGTAAGATCTTACGCGCGAAAATAGAACTCGAAAAAGTAATAGATAGGGGTCTAGGGCCACGAGGGGAGGACTTGCCGAGACGAGAGTGATGAACAATATATTGAGAAAAGGAAGGCAGGACATGGTCAACAATTTGCCCGACAGTTGACCCATCGGAGGAGCCATCCGGACCCTCAGGGACGTGACGAGCAATAATGTTATGAGATCGCCTAACCCTATCGACTATCTCAGGGTAATCAATTGGCGCAGTAGGAGCCGGCAGATCGCCGAGCACTTCATGCTTCAAATCATCGGCGATGCTCTTGAAACTGGAAACCTCTTCCCTCACCGTGGACAGCTCGGAAGACAAGGTAGAGATGTGTGAATCCAGCCCTTGAATAGTCTCACCCTGAGCCACCAGTCTCTCCTCATGCTCATCAATACGGGTAATGCAACCAGAGACCTGAGCTGCCAGCTGTTCCTGGGAGGTCTTGATCCCAACAATCTCGTCTCTGATGGAAATAACACTCGAAGTCAAAAGTTCCATCTTCTCCATCAGCAGTTTGAACTCCCTCATGGTTATGGGAGATTCGTCGGAAGGTGTGGACATGGGTTGAGGTTGTGAGCCCACTGCTGCCTCCGCTCTTCTCAATCGCCTCGATGAAGTACAATAAGAACAGGACCACTTTTTGCCAAGCTCATTCAGCGATATTTTGTCAGCAGAGGTCAGGTTTGCACAGATTAGATGAAAAATTGCCGAACACGTAGAGCAGGCAATTGATTCGTCGGACTTTTGAATTGGTTTAGAACAGCTGTGACAAGATGGCATAGTTGTCAGAATTATGGTACGCAACTCAAATAATTCAACTTGTAAATTCTTGACCCGAAGCGAACGAATCTGGTCGTGTATGGCCCGCCTTAGAACGTACCAGCAATCAGTAACACCTGTGCAACCGATGAGATTGATAGTGTCAACAATCAGATCGGAAATTAGTTCACTTCCAATTATAATAAAAGAAAAACTTGCGTGCAGAATCCGTCGACCTCCAAACAATCGGAGAAACCAACCATCCAGGCACCGACCAAAAACTCCACAAATTTTAATTTGCAGTTTAACACAGGTAACTTTGCAGAAAACTCGGAGCGAAAATATAAACATATACCATCAACTAAAGCGTCATATGTACATGTATGGTAGCTTATCAAAAGAAAAGCAGAATACACCCATTAATGTTGGATTGTAATGAAACAAAAAGGCATAATTCAAATATCACATCAATATTAATAAGTAACATTGAGAATACATTTCATTGAAAAGATCCCTCATTTCACTTAATAACGTAGTGCTTACATTGCACTGATACATTAAAAACAATTAACTTCCCATGGTTACATCACAAAAAAGTTATGTGGCGATGTTACAGGTACGTAGTGTGAACATTCTGTGTTGCGGAAATTTGGCGGTTGCAGGGAGCTCCCAGGAACATTTACAGTACATTACATGGAACGTTCAATGTCTCTATGTGACGTTACGTCAACAGATAAGTGATGTTTTTGTGCTTGCTGGGATTTGGAAACTGCACCGAATTATACTCCAAAATGATTATTATTTGTTTCAGAAACTAGTTCCTCAAATACTAGAAGAAGAGCTCCTAATTTCACCCGAAATGAACAATTAAAGCTACTGAAAATAGCTAAAAAATATTTATCAATGTAGCAGTATTTCTCCCCAGATTTAAGAAATAAACAAGGCGACAGTGACAACAGGGTAAGTTTCGGCAGGTACTAGAAAGCCGAACCGCCCGAACACAGGCAGTCCCCCGAGAAAGCTCAAGCGGCACGTCACGTCGTCCCTTTCTAAATTTGTACGAAGCTCTTCGATGTCAATAAACAATTAAATCAGAAAAGTGTTTCAGTGTAAAAGTCCCTAACATCAACAATTAATAACAAAAAAACGGATAAAAACAGTAATAATAAAAAAACAAAAGCTTGGATGGAAATAGAAAAAGAGTTCAACAGTACTCCTTGTGATGTACAACGAACGGTTGTAATGCTGAAGAGTAAATTCAGGAAATTACAAGGTGAATCAGGTAATTGCCACCATTCGCTGTTGTACTAGAAAAAGAGCACCAAATTTCACTAGAATTGAAGTACAAAAGCTCCAAAACATTGCAAAAAAATATTTAGCAATAATTAATAACAAAAAGGGGTGTAAGGGGTGTGAAGCAATGTAAAGACCTACCCAACCGACAACCTCACCTGCACGTGGTGCACCCTGCTAGACAACTAACGAGGCTCTGTCGACCGAGTGATTACCGGTATAAGTAATCCCCTCTTGTCAGCCAACAGCTTCGGATGGATGGTCAGACAAGAGTAAGGGCACCCTATTGTCCTGGGGTTGAGAAATCGGCCCCAAAGGCGGATGAATTACAATCAGGTAATCAACGGCATAAGGATGAGGAAGAATTTTGGACAAACCACCTCATTAAAGATCCAGAATGGATAAGTCCTAGTAAAATCATCATGGCAGGGCTCATAACAAAACAAGTCCGGAATAGTTCCTCGATCGGATCTCCGGGAGGAAATGTTTTGAGCAGTGCAATGAAAGTGAACAGAGAAATAAGGATCGGTACTTGGAACGTTAGAACGATGGCGCAAGCTGGAAATATCAACAACGCAACAAAGGAGATGAGAAGGATGAAAGTTAACATCATGGGAATCAGTGAGATGAGGTGGCCGGGAGAGGGTTCAGTAGATGTGGACGAACACAGAGCGTATTATGCAGGAACACAGGATGGCAAGTTTGTGAATGGTGTAGGCATTATTGTCACCAAAGAGATAGCGCGGAGTGTCATAAACTTTGTCCCATTCTCAGAGAGAGTCCTTCTAATACAGATTAGCGCCCGACCAGTAAATCTAAACATCATCCAGATTTATGCCCCTACTGCAGATAAGGATGAGAGGGAAGTTGAGGAATTGTACAGGAATGTCGCCCAAATACTGGAAAAGCTACCCAAAAAAGAAGTTAACATCATCATGGGGGACTTTAATGCAAAGTTGGGAACTGGAGAAAAAACAGAGCTCATCGGGCCATTCGGTTTGGGAGAGAGGAATGAGAGAGGAGATATGCTCGAGAAATTTACAGACGAACACGACCTTGTAGTCCTCAACACACAGTTCAAGCAACCACCGCGGCGTTTATACACATGGAGATCGCCCCTCGATAAACCTGGGAGAATAGCCAGAAACCAAATAGACTACGTACTAATCAACAAGCGGTACAGAAACAGCTCCTTTTAGTTCAACAACCATCTACATCGGAAGGAAGAGCAGCACACGGCACACTGGTTGCAGAAGATGCTATAAATCCTCTAGTTAATATTTGGCTACTATTTTTGTTTTTAGAATTAATTTAGCTTTGGAAACATGATTCTTAAAGTTACATTGGATCCTAGAATATCCTTTTTTCGGTCAATAACCATTTTCCTTTTAGTTGAACAACAACCATCTACGTCGAGAGGAAGGGAATGTACATCGGAAGGCACAGAAGCAAACGGCACACTGGTTGCTGAAGATGAGTTGAATCCTCTAGGTAATATTTGGCTACTATTTTTGTTTTTAGAATTCATTTAGCTTTGGAAACATGATTCTTAAAGTTACATTGGATCCTTTTTCCACAACTCAATATTTATTTCATTGTGCTTATTATATACTTATATTTATTTATTTCTTTTATATATATATATTTATTTATTCATTTATTTATTTATTTCTTTTATATATATATATATAGATTCATTTATTTCTTTTATTGTATATATAGATTTATTTATTTATTTATTTATTGATTTATTTATTTGTAGTAGTATTTGTACTATTTGAAAATTGAATATGTTTTTCCCTATTTAAATAAAGATGCTCAGTATGAGGTGTGAAACATACGAGCGAAAGCTCCAGACTTCAAGTCGGTGCAATTTTAAGAATTTTTGATTTTATTTGTCATCATATAGTAGCCAAAATGAATATTATTAATATCACAACTCAATATTTATGTTCAGCGGACGGCAGTCATGTTAAAAAGTAAATTCCGGAGGTTTTTATTTTCAAGAACTTATGATTATTTTCGCGAGAACAATAGAGGGGGTTGTAGGGGGTCAATTCTTGCCCGGCGCAATATGTGGTCATATAGGATTTGAAGAGGAGACTATGTAGCTCCTATTGCCATGAAAAAATGCGATATATTTTTATCTTCAAGAATTTACGATTTTTTTCGCGACAAAATTAGGGGTTTTATAGAATTTCAAGAACAGTTCAAGCAGCATACACTCTTAAATAAATGAACTATTGGCACTTTCAGGAAGGAATTAATTCGAATAAATATATAGAAAGGGTTGTGAAGCGGGCGTTCCGGTTCGACACTACAGAGTGTTACGAAGCGAGCCGTGGCCAGCCACGAGTTTCGATCCCTGTTGAAAAACCCACTACGCCAGCCGGCAGTTAGGCGCACGACTTACAGTATCTGCAAATCCATAGCTGAAACGCATAGCTGTCTTCACGCCGGTTTAAACTGTACCTATGGCGAAAATTCATAACAGGTACAGTCTTAATCTTTACGACATCTCAGGTGAATATGGTAGGTTAGGTTAGGTAAGGTTAGTACAGTACCCCTGGTAATTAAAAAAAAAAAAATAACGAAAAAAAATGTATTACCCCACCCAGCACCCCTATTCACTCCCCATTCCGTTAGATATCTCCAAAAAAACTAGTTTGCCACTATTGAAAATCATCAAAAATCACTGTACAATGCATATTTTCTTCGAAAAACTTGAAAAAGTCGATAATTACGAGGGGGCGTCAAACTGCATATTAACCTAAAAACACTACCTAATACTTCTTTTAAATTTTCAAATTATTTTTTGACACTTTGCGGTAATATGGTCCATACAAAACTTCACATGCGTATAAAGGTCATGATTCTACAATTTGATGCTAAATTTTAGATAGATCGAGTGATCGGTTTCGGAAATATTCATAAAAAATATTTTTATCAAAATCGGCCATAACTCCGAAACCACTTGATTGATTTCGCCCATTAACGAGCTCGTCCGAAATATTTACGCTCCAAACCCACCTTGCAAATTTCAATCCGCTTACTCCTTTCGTTCGAGAGTTATCGTGCCTACGGCCGGCCGGACAGAATCGATTTCGACCTCGAATTCTTGATCAGTGAGTCGAACCAAATCGTTTAAGACCATTTTCATCGCAAAATTCGAAAATTACAGACATTTGGGCAAATTGATAAGCACTCAGTTCCGAGGAACTAGAGCGCCAACAAGTTTCGTACGACAATTGCCCAAAACAGGTTTAAAGTACCTACAAATAGTAGTTTTTTCATAAAACATGTATCAAAGAAGGGTAATGAAAAATTACCTTGTAATCGATCAAAAATTTCCTGATCTACATTCACCAAATTTTCTCCTCTCTCGAACTGCAGAATTATGCTTTCAATATTTACATTCTATTTGCATTCTATGTCGATGGATGAAAAACAGTCTCACTACTCTCAGATCTCTTACTTCATGTTCCGTTCCAAAATGTAAGACTTTTCTGAGAAAAACCAATTTCGGAGCAAGCAACTGAAATTTTTCTCACTTCGCTCACATTCCGGAATACACTTTATTCTCATAATTCTTCGATTGATTAGATAATGTCATGTCTCAGGAATATAAGTTTGACATTATGACAATTCATACATAGAATAATTATATCTCTCTGTGAAATACGATTTATCATTGAAATTTTGAAAAATCATATCTCCGAAAGTATTAGCTTGTTAGAGTTAAAAATGATATGAATGGATTCATATGATAAAACTGCATATTAAAAAAAAATTAATTTGGAATTTGATTTGTAAAAAAAATTTTTTTTTTATTACTCCGAAACCTTCTGTCCGATTTTGCCCAGTAACTTAGCCGAGATATTTATCCCCCAAACCTACTCTGAAAATTTCAACTCTCTAGCTCATTCCGTTCGAGAGTTATCGTGCCTACGGCCGGACAGAATGAATTTCCACCACTGATTCTTGATCAGTGAGTCAAACCAAATCGTTTAAGACCATTTTCATCGAAAAATTCGAAAATTACAGACATTTGGGCAAATTGATAAAAGCACTCAGTTCCGAGGAACTAGAGCGCCAAAAATAGACCAGCCTCTATGCCTATAATAGTGACACGATAATGCACACTGGTATGAATGACTACGAATATATGGTTCACCCTGTATATCAATGTGAATGAAAAGTAACAAAATATGATATATAAAGCAAATAAGTGCACTTACTGTACTGCCTGTCTTCATCTTGGGCCACTTGATACTCCAACTCAGAGATTTCATGAATTATATCACATGTAGATTTTTGACCATCTTCTTCATCAATGTAGCATTAAATGGCAGGTATAATCAGTAGTAATCTGTGAACAAAAGTTCATTTCTATAGTTCAAACAGTTCCTAGGATATTGGCACAAAATTTAGAATTATTTTTTTTGACACCCTGTAACTCTAAAACGAAAGCCAGGAGGGAAATGGAAATAACTCCCACATAAATTTTTGTAAATGATGGGTAATTTTTAATCGCTTGTGAGTGATTTTTCATTTTGAGTGCTTTTTCTACATATTTGTTTTGTTTTTGGTCTGAACTATACAGTCATTCAGTTAGTTCAACTTTCTTCCCAATGAAAAATCAGAAATATTAAATTTCGAACAAAAAAAATGGGTTCAAGCCCTGTGGACAGGAGCTTTCTGGCGCTCTAGTTCAAACGGACAAATTATATCTCCGAAAGTATTGGTTTCTCAGAGTTGGGAATTATATCAATGTATTCATATGATAGAACTGCATCATAAAGGAAGTTCAATTCAAATGATAGTTTATTTATCAAGATTAAATGAGCAATCATGAGAATGAGAACTGCACCATGGAAGAAATCAAATTAAATCTGGCCAATTTTGCCCTATAACGAACTTAACCGAGATATTCGTCTCCCTAACCTACTCTGAAAATTTCAACTACCTAGCTGATTCCGTTCGAGAGTTATATCTATGTCTATGGATGAAAAGCAGTCTCACTACTCTCAGATCTCTTACTTCATGTTCCGTTCCGAAATGTAAGACTTTTCTGAGAAAAACTAATTTCGGAGCAAACAACTGAGATTTTTCTCACCTCGCTCACAATTCATCGATTGATTAGATAATGACATGTCTCAGGAAAATAAACTGACATTATGACAATTCATACATAGACAACGTTGAAATACGATTTATTATTGAAATTTTGAAAAATCATATCTCCGAAAGTATTAGCTTGTTAGAGTTAAAAATGATATCATTGGATTCTTATGGTAAAACTGCTTATTGAAAAAAATTTAATTTTGAATTTGTTTTGTAAAAAAAAAATTTTTTTGTTACTCCGAAACCATCTGTCCGATTTGCCCAATAACGAACTCAGCCGAGATATTTATCTCCCAAACCTACTCTGAAAATTTCAACTGTCTAGCTCATTCCATTCGAGAGTTATCGTGCCTACGGCCGGACCGGTCGGACAGAATGATTTTCGACCACGGATTCTTGATCAATGAGTCGAACCAAATCGTTTAAGACCATTTTCATCGAAAAATTCGAAAATTACAGACATTTGGGCAAATTGATAAGCACTCAGTTCCGAGGAACTAGAGCGCCAAAAAGAAGTAGTTAGAAAAATCATCAGAGGGTACGCATAATATATCTATGTTCCTTTTAATAATTATTAATTCTCCAATCTAACCTGAGTAACCTGAAATTAATAAATATATTAAATTAACAAGTACGAAATCGAGAAGAACAAATTAACTGATTTGTTCTGTTTAAAAAGACTAGGAAAGAACAATCATTGAATTTGAAGGAGGAACATCTTTAGATTTGGCTGAGACTTGGATAAGATATAGAACCAACAAGAAATTTCATTTCAAGCAATCGGGAACTAGGAAGGATAATATTATTGGTTAAGGCATTAGGGTTAGTGTAGTTATAGAAATAAATATTACAATAGAGTTTTATATTATTCTTCCTAGTTAAAAAATAAATTGTTTCGTTAAAAATATTTAAATTCGTTGTAATGAATTTCAAAGATAATTCAAAGTAGAACCCTACCAAATTATAAAGAGTCACATTTAAATTCAAACTTCTGAATTATAATCAATTAAATTTAATCAAAGCTAGAGCAATCATTTAATTTGTAATTAATTATTGAAGCATTTTAAATTTACATTTATCATACCATAGCACAACATTGTATTATAGAATGGAATTCCAACCGAAATTATTTGCGAACTGAATTATTTAATGCGGGCCAATATCTGCAATATTATCTATTCACTTTGACTTTTCACCGCAGTTCAATCGATTTGTTCACGATAATCTGGGATGCCTTATATTTGGTGTACTTTAATGGCTTCCTTCACCACTGACCACGTGATCTAATTCCTATATGCAATTGAATCGGTGTTTACTCGATAGAAATCCTTTATAATGATATAGTATTGAGTTAAAAGTGGATATTTTTGGGACAGAATTAATAATTTTAGTTGTAATGTAGGTGTCTAAAATGGCCAGCGTGATATCGAAACAATTTTTATATTAGTGATTATAAAATAACTATTTATTCTAGCCAGTTTCTGATAATTTCTAGAACGTGAATAATAGTATATTATTTAACGAGCGGTAATGAAAGTCATAACTCACACAAGTTCAAGTCAATTCATCAAGTGAGTTATGACCATTACCGCCAGTTGAATCCTATACTTTATCTACGACTATAACAATAAATGACTAAGATACAACTACATAGAAAGAACTTTATTGAAAAATCTTAATAATTACCTATTACAATGTTATGAAAATTTTAGTTGTATTTACTCATTTTGTTTATTAATAAAATTAACTGTAAACGAGTAAACTGAATATGTGGGACTGAATTATGCAAGTTTATAATTTCTTTTTGTGTTTGTTGCATACTTATATGTTTGATTTACCAACTGTTTGAGGTGTTATTTAACTGTATATTTAATTTGCAGTATCTGTCTTAATCTTTTCGGAATCATCAATGTACCCCTCAGCCACAGTAGTTGATCGCCAACCTGCTTTGGCGTTTCAGTGCCGTTATATCCCCTCCAGCATCTACTGATAAAGTTTTCGACGAAAACAATGCCCTGTGTATAAATTACAATCTGGTAATTTAAAAAATGTAGCGTCTTTCCCCATTGCTCCAAATTTATTAATGCCAATTCTTTGTGAGTGATATTTTCCAATTCGAAATTTAAGGAATATTCTCTTATTTCTGGAGATGTGCATAATAATTCATCTTCACTATCTGAATACATCTTCTTCAGCGAAATATTCACGGTAATTAGGTATCAACTTAATTTGAAAACGTCAAAATTATTCAGGTGACAAAAGCACAGAACTACCTTGATATTCGACTGTCGGATAATTCCAAGAAAAGCAGTGAGTTATAGTAGTGAGTTATTATAACTCAAGTTGTTTGTTTACAGATACCATTCATTGAACGAAAGCAATTGGATAATGAATATATAATTTAATAGGAATAGATAAAATAACATGCACGTAATGAGATATCATAACATACACGTGCGTTTTGATAAGAAAAGTTAAATTTCTTGGTTTAATTAAAATGAAATCAAATTTTTATCCAAGTCGACATTTTTTGGTCTATATACATAAATTTAATCGAATGAGAAACATACAAACTTTTAGCAATAGCGAGACACATTTTGGATTGAAAGAGTGATGACCCCAAATGTCGGCAACACATTATACAGTTCTCATGTCATTTATGTTGTCAATTTTCACTACAAGTATCCAAACATATTCTCAAAAGAATTATGAGTTCCCTTATTTAATAAAAGAAAATGGGTGTGCGTAGAAAAACTGTACGAGAAACTATCAGAGGTGTGATAGACCAATCCATTCTGACAGTCAAGCTGCTATTTGAGTTCTGAGCTCCCAATATTATCGAGTCTAGGCTAATATGGGAGTGCATAAAAAAAATTTTTGAAGTAGGCAAGAAAAATAGGATCTCCTTGATCTGGGTTCCTGGTCACTCGGGAATTGAAGGAAATCAGGAGGCCAACTCACACTTGCCAAGAAAGGAGTACGAACCCCATTTATGGGGTAGGTAGAAACACCTACAAAGGAGAAATTCGGATGATAGAAGAAACTGAAAGAGATATACCTACTCTGGAGCTCTCTCCCAGGAATGTATCACTCCAAAAGGTTCCTCCAGAACGGTGACACTGTCAGATCCAAGAAATATATGGATCTCAGCTGCACGCTGCACCTCCTCACTGGTTTCCTCACAGGGTACTGCCGTCTTAGGAAGCATATGATGAGATTAAGGCTAGCAGACACTGCCAAGTGCAGATTTTGAGGAGAGGAGGATGAACCCCCTGATCACCTGATTACGGAATGCATCGTCATCTCAAGCCAACGCAAGGAATGCCTTGGGCAAGAAATCTGCAGGAGCGAAGACATAGCTCCCTTGAAGCCATTCCAGATACTGAAGTTCATCAGAAAGAACTCTGGAATTGGAAGGTGACCTGTAGATGGCGATGACATCGACAGCTCTGATGGGGAGGCACAATAGACCTTAAGGTTGCAGTGCAACGTTACCCTCTACAACAATATACAAGGATGACATGGGTGAAACTATAAACGGGAAATTATAACGTTGCAACCAACCCCATATATTGCTTCCAAAGAATAATCTCGTAGATTTCAAGAAAGCCGACAGAAAGACATAATTTTCCACAATTTCGGATCATATTCTCTAGTCCTCCTCCTCAAATGGTGAATCTCGAAGAAATAAATCCGTTTCAAATTCCATAGGACTCTTATTGTCACAATATTATCATTGGACGTTACGAACGAGAATAACACAAATAAAGAAGTAGCCTTCGGGCTAGGCTTGTCCGAAAAGGGGTGGAACGGGCAAACAACGTGGACCAACTTTTGGGTTCGCGGAGTGGAACACGACACTGCCGCTGTCCGAACCGAGTAAATCGTCAGAACTTTCACCTCGTTAACGGTTTGCCCGCCGATAACTCATTAAAAAAATTATATCTCCAAAAGTATTGGTTTCTCAGAGTTGGGAATTATATCAATGTATTCATATGATAGAACTGCATCCTAAAGGAAATTCAATTCAAATAATAGTTTATTTATCAAGATTAAATGAGCAATCATAAGAATGAGAACTGCACCATGGAAGAAATCAAATTAAATCTGGCCAATTTTGCCCAATAACGAACTTAACCGAGGTATTCATCTCCCTAAACTACTCTGAAAATTTCAACTACCTACCTCATTCCGTTCGAGAGTTATATCTATGTCTATAGATGAAAAGCAGTCTCACTACTCTCAGATCTCTTACTTCATGTTCCGTTCCGAAATGTAAGAATTTTCTGAGAATTATTAGATAAGTAATAATAAATTACCTTGTAATTGATCAAAAATTTCCTGATCTACGTTCACCAAACTACAGAATTATGCTTTCAATATTTACGTGTTATTTTCAAACATTTTCGGGTGAGGTCCCCGTTGCATCGCTAAAATACGAGTTTTTCAACCCCAATATTTTTGAAGTTACAATATTCCCTTCTGTCAAGTTGACATTATGAGAATTCCATACATAGAATAATAATTATATCAATCTGTGAAATACGATTTACATTGAAATTTTAAAAAATCATATCTCTGAAAGTATTAGCTTGTTAGAGTTGAAAATGATATGAATGGATTCTTATGATGAAACTGCTTATTAAAAAAAATTTGATTTGGAATTTGTTTCGTAAAAAAAAATTTTTTTTTTTGTTACTCCGAAACCATCTGTCCGATTTTGCCCAATAACGAACTTAGCCGAGATATTCATCCCCCAAACCTACTCTGAAAATTTCAACTCTCTAGCTCATTCCGTTCGAGAGTAATCGTGCTTACGGCCGGCCGGCCGGCCGGACCGGCCGGACAGAATGAATTCCGACCACGGATTCTTGATCAGTGAGTCGAACCAAATCGTTTAAGACCATTTTCATCGAAATATTCCAAAATTACAGACATTTGGGCAAATTGATAAGCACTCAGTTCCGAGGAACTAGAGCGCCAAAAATAAGTGCACTTACTGGACTACCTCTCTTCACAATAGCCAAATTGATACTCCAAATCAGGGGTTTCACGGATTAAATCAGTTGTAGATCTTTGAATATCTTCTTCATCGATGTTGTGACGACCTTTTCTCCTGAGCAGTATAGCCTTAGTTCCACAACTTACTCGAGCGCCAGTTGCAATGGGTTTTGCAAGGTTGCAACTCCTTCATCGAATCGATCACTGAAAAAATTGAGAATTAATTTGGGCAAAATGATAACGCTATGTTCCCCATAACATAATCCACAACGGTATGAATGACTACCAATATATGGTCCACCATGTATATCAACGCGATTGAAATGTATCAAAATATGATATACAAAACAGTGCCTATGAAAGTGACTCGATAATGCACATCGGTATGAATATAACTACGAAAATATGATCCACCCTGTATATCAATGTGAATGAAATGCACCATAATATGATATACAAAGTAGTGTCCGCAAATTTAATTCGATAATGTATGGAATGACAAGAATGGACAGTTTAAGTGCGTCCTGTATATCAGTGTGAGTTAAATGTACTAAAATAAGATATACAAAGCACACAGATTGTCGAATAAACGGATACTCAGACCCTCTACAGTGTACATTGAAAACTAAAAATTTTTCTTCAAAACTCAACCGAGAGCGGAATTTAATATTCCGTGGAAAAAGCGGAAAATTCGGAATAATGATTTTTGTATGAAATTCAAAAACTGAATCTAAATATCGGAAAATCAAAGCGCAGAATGAAAAAGGGGGGAAATCCTGTGGCAGGAGCTTTGGCGTTCTTGTTTAATTGTTGACGAACCATATCTCCGAAAGTATTGGTTTCTCAGACTTGGGAATGATATCAATGGATTCTTATGAAAGAACTGCACCATAAGAAAAATTAAATCAAATTATAGTTTATTTATCAAGATTTAATGAGCAATCAGCAATGATTTGACCTCGTGAAATGGTTTGTTGCAACTTACACCCGGTGCATAGTTTTGACAACTCGAAATACCTGAGGAAAGTATCATCGAAATGTCTAGAGCAAGGCTGAAGAAAATAATAGCAGATTGTCCATTGTATAGGCTGACGAACAAATTATTTTAATGGTGAAAAATATATTAATAAATTACAATCCTCTTTTCATAATTTAATGGTACATACCACTAACACATTCATTCCGTATCATGAACCTTAACTCAAGAAAGAATATTTGATACACAAATGTAGATCTATAGCGAAATTAACCGTGATATTTATCTCCCAAATCTACTCTGAAAATTTCAACTATGTAGCTCATTCCGTTCGAGAGTTATCATGCCTACGACCGACTGTAGTTTTTTGTCACTTTATGGCAAACTTGGGATGCATATAAAGGTCATGATTCTATCATTTTTTGCTGAATTTCAGATAGATTGAGTGATCAGTGCCGGAAATATTCATAAAAAATGTTTTTACTAAAAATTGCTATAACTCCGAAACCGCTTAATGGATTTCGCCCGATAACGAATTCGTCCAAGACATTCACGCTCCGAACCTACCCTGCAAATTTCAATACTCTAATTCCTTTCGTTCTAGAGTTATCGTGCCTACGGCCGGCCGGCCGGCCGGCTGGACGGAATTGATTTCGACCACGGATTCTTGATCAGTGAGTCGAACCAAATCCATTTAGACTATTTTTTTGATAACACAATTTATACGCTGAAACCGTTTGGCCGATCATGCCCATTAACGAACCTGTTCATCGCATTTGTATGCGCCACCCACCCTGGATATTTCAAATTGCTGTATGTTCCCGTTCGAAAGTTATCGTGGCAACGGCTGTCATAATCGAATTTATCCTCGTATTCTTCATCAGTGCGGTGAAAAATTCGGAAATTATAGACATTTAGGCAAAATGATCCACAGAAAACTAGCGCAGAAAAATGTTTTGTTTTTTGTAGGAGAGAATGTGTTGGAATTGAATTTTCATAGTAGGTTTGGGGAATAAATATCTTGGTCAAGTTCGTTAACGGGCAAAATCGGCCGAACGGCTTTGGAGTTAAGGCCAATTTAGAAATGACAAATCAGAAATATTATATTTTGAACATAAAAAAATAAGTGCACTTACTGTACTGCCTGTCTTCAACTTGGCCCACTTGATACTTCAATTCAGGGGTTTCATGAATTATATCACATGTAGATATTTGACCATCTTCTTCATCAATGTATCAATCAATTAAATGGTAGTATTAACAGTGGTAATCTGTGAACAAAAGTTCAGTCCTATAGCTCAAAGGTTCCCTGGATATGGGCAAAAAATAAAAAAAAAATTTGACACCCTGTATCTCTAGAATGAAAGCCCGGAGGGAAAATGGAGGTCGAAAAAATGTATCATTAATAACGAGGAGTCTACAGTTTCCCGTTGCGACACTACTTTAGGAACAGCCTGTACAAATGCTGATATATTAATATCAAAATATCCTCGATCTAAGGTATAATTTACGCTTCTGTGCGAATGAAAACTGACATCAAATTACCAATTCAATAACACTCATATAATTTCTTAGTCCGTGATATCCGAAAATGTTAGGTAATTTTTGAATCCCTTGTGTGACGACCTTTTCTACCCTTACTAGCAGTAAAACAGGACAACAGGACTACAGGACAGACAATGAGAGCATACAGTACCAAGTGAAAGTGCTGAAGGTAATAAAAATTTGGGGTCCCTTTGGCTATAAAAGATATATGCTTGTGTTCCCAACCTATCAACGTCACAAAATAATCGGTACTTAAGTTTCAAACGGTCAAATACCTTGTTCACGGTTCGGCAATTCAAACCCGAATACCAGACCGAGTAATCCACCTCGTGCTAGCACGATATGGATATTCACCTCAATCCAATTATTCGAGGATGCCTCAGACGCAACACCGCTTCTAGTTCAACCCCTAAAATGCCAGGGCTCGGTCGCTGAAACACTAGGGTCTGAACAGGAAGTTTACCGGAGTTACGTCCTACAATGCTCACAAAGATAACAAATCAAAATATAATACCGGACAATTCAACAAAATAATAAACTAACGGGGTGTCTGAGGGTAGTTACCCTTGTTCACAGCTCGGCAATCAAACTCGAATGCCAGACCGAGTAACCCACCTCGTGCTAGCACGATATGGACATTGACCTCAATCTAACTACTCGAGGATACCTCAGACGCAACACCACTTCTAGTTCAACCCCTAAAATGCCAGGGCTCGGTCGCTGAAACACTAGGGTCTGAACAGGAAAATTGTAAAAGTTATTAACGATTAACTAAAAAAAAGGGGTTTTAGTTTTTTGTAAATATCTCAAAAACTAATAAAGATTTTCCAAATCTGAAAAAAGATTCAAAAAGAGGAGGAAATTTCCTAAAAAAAAGTCTGGACTCCCGAAACTGTACGATAAATATTTATAATTTTTCCAGAGGGATTAAAATACGGCCGAAAACGGGTACTCTGGCTTGGGGAAGCCACGTCCACTTCGGGCACTTCAACAATAAACATTTTTTAAACATAGTAAATATGAAAAAAAAAATTGAAAAAATTATTATAATAATTTTTCATTTAGTTATTCAATAGTTAATTAATAACTTTTTTCTGCTTGCACATTAACATTGCAAGTGTGATAATTGCTAAACTATAAGTTTTAGATTTTTTTCCTCTCTTGGAGCAATTCTTCAAAGGCTTAAGAATAGAATCCCGTTGAAAACTTGAATTAATCATCGAATAAAATTTTTTTTTTTAAATATTATTGACGATCTGTTTTTATGTTAATAGAAACTGCATAGAAATAATTTTTTCAAATTTTTATCTCTAATTGTTTAAAAAATTTTTATAAACAAATGCGTTGTTTATAAGATAATTGAAAATTTTTTTTTGGAATTTCAATCTTTGATACAAATAATGATTTTTAAAAGGAAAATTGTTCCTTAAAAAAAAATTTTTATTGCTTAAAAACGCATTTGTTAATTAACAATTATTTTCTCCCACTTCTAATTAATATTAAGGAACGATATTTTTTTTAAAAATCATTATTTATTTTTTTTTTCGATATAAAAAAAAATTTTTCATTTTATTCATTTTTTCATTGTTTATGCAAAAAACAATTTGTTATAAACAAATAAATTTTTACCTTTAATTTTTTTTTTCTATTCTACTTTCTGTCATAAAGCAGAAATGCATAAAAACGGATTCTGTTCGATGATTAATTTAAGTTTTTAATTTTGCAACAACGAAAATTATTAATAAAAAATTGAAAAATAAACATTTTTTTAATTTTCCCAACGGGATTCTATTCTTAAGCCTTTGAAGAATTGCTCCAAGAGAGGAAAAAAATCTAATACTTATAGTTTAGCAATTATCACACTTGCAATGTTAATGTGCAAGCAGAAAAAAGTTATTAATTAACTATTGAATAACTAAATGAAAAATTATTATAAAAATTTTGTTCAAACGGATTATTATTCATTCATCTATTCAGTTGCTGCCTGAATTTTTTCAATTTTTTTTTTCATATTTACTATGTTTAAAAAATGTTTATTGTTGAAGTGCCCGAAGTGGACGTGGCTTCTCCAAGCCAGAGTACCAGTTTTCGGCCGTGAGTCGAACCAAATCGTTTAAGACCATTTTCATCGAAAAATTCGAAAATTACAGACATTTGGGCAAATTGATAAAAGCACTCAGTTCCGAGGAACTAGAGCACCAAAAATAGACCAACCTGTATGCCTATAATAGTGACACGATAATGCACACTGGTATGAATGACTACGAATATATGGTTCACCCTATATATCAATGTGAATGAAAAGTAACAAAATATGATATATAAAGCAAATAAGTGCACTTACTGTACTGCCTGTCTTCACCTTGGGCCACTTGATACTCCAACTCAGAGATTTCATGAATTATATCACATGTAGATTTTTGACCATCTTCTTCATCAATGTAGCATTAAATGGCAGGTATAATCAGTAGTAATCTGTGAACAAAAGTTCATTTCTATAGTTCAAACAGTTCCTAGGATATTGGCACAAAATTTAGAATTATTTTTTTTTGACACCCTGTAACTCTAAAACGAAAGCCCGGAGGGAAAATGGAAATAACTCCCACATATTTTTTTGTAAATGATGGGTAATTTTTAATCGCTTGTGAGTGATTTTTCATATTGAGTGCTTTTTCTACATATTTGTTTTGTTTTTGGTCTGAACTATACAGTCATTCAGTTAGTTCAACTTCCTTCCCAATGAAAAATCAGAAATATTAAATTTCGAACAAAAAAAATAAGTGCACTTACTGGACTACACACTGGACTTCACAATAGCCAAATTGATACTCCAAATCAGGGGTTTCACGGATTAAATCAGTTGTAGATCTTTGAATATCTTCTTCATCGATGTTGTGACGACCTTTTCTCCTGAGCAGTATAGGCTTAGTTCCACAACTTACTCGAGCGCCAGTTGCAATGGGTTTTGCAAGGTTGCAACTCCTTCATCGAATCGATCACTGAAAAAATTGAGAATTAATTTGGGCAAAATGATAACGCTATGTTCCCCATAACATAATCCACAACGGTATGAATGACTACCAATATATGGTCCACCATGTATATCAACGCGATTGAAATGTATCAAAATATGATATACAAAACAGTGCCTATATATGAAAGTGACTCGATAATGCACATCGGTATGAATAACTACGAAAATATGATCCACCCTCTATATAAATGTGACCGAGTCAAAATATGATACACAGAGTAGTTACGGCAGTTGCAATTCAAAATAGGTAAAATGAAGAATCAATAGTAAAACAAGGACCATCCTGTATATCAATGTCAATTGAATGTTTCGGTATAAATTGACAGAGTCAAAATAAGATATACAGCGTAGTTACGGCAGTTGCAATTCAAAATAGGTAAAGTCAAGAATCAATAGTTAGATAAGGCCCACCCTGTATATCAATTTAAATTAAAAGTTTCCTCAAAAATCAAATGTACAGGAATATGATATACAAAGCGGTACCTGAAGAATGTGAAAACAACTCACTAATAGGTGATAGTAAGAATTGACTACGAATGAAATAGCAAATGATGAATCTCGGAACGTATTTGAATGAATCCGTAATTGCTGCGCACAGCGAATTTATAGGTTCGGTAGGTGAGTACGTCATGTGCCGTGAGTTTGGTGAGATTTTCCAGAGGGGGGAGCCCAAGGGGCCTGCGGATTGGTCAGACTTTATTTACCTATCGGTACTATTTTGAAATTTTCCGCCGCTGGACATGTCCCGTGTCCCATGCGAGCGTTAGAAAAACTCGTCAACACGTGGAAAAAAATTGCAATGTTACAGATAACCAGCCGATTGCGGTCGACATACGTGTTTTTCTACATAGGAGTGAATTTGAGTTTGAATTTATATATAAATAATTCGAATTATTGAACGGTTTTTTTCTGGGTTTTCTCTCCCAAACTCTGAAAAATATCTATAAAATGAAATTTAATTATTTTGTAATTTGCTTCTTGCGTAAGAAACACAAGATATTTGTCAGAAGCAATCAATTGAACAATGTTGCCTAACAAACAACAACGAAACAACATCAACGAAGAAACAACTATATCGTAACGTTTCGGAGTCTATATCAGACTCCTTCGTCAGACGCTCAATGAAAATCGTTAGAATTATTTTGTTGATAATTTTTTTGTGAAATTCAAGAATTGTCACATTGACAGTATTTTAAAAAATCATAGCTAACATAGTTTTACTTCGCATAGAAATTTCCAAGTTCCAACTCCTTTTTCAATAATATATAATAAATTGTTTTTCTGTTGAATGTGATCCCTTATGTTCGTGGCCTTTCTGAAAAATGGGTTCAAGCCCTGTGGACAGGAGCTTTTATTTATTTATTTATTTATTTATTTATTTATTGTACAAGGAATACAAACAGGTTATACCCATAAATAGTATTCACAGTTTACCCTAAGTAGCGAAATTAACAGTGGAAAACAAAACAAAAGATCAACATTAAGATCAAATGAACAACATTATCCAATACAAAAAAAAAAATATATAAAGATGACACTTAAACTAAATTAAAAGAAAATATCTTTTGAGGAGCAATTTTGAATTCAGAATATTACCATGGCGCATGTTCCTTGTGGCCCGTACTGACCAGTAAAGAAAAAAAGCAGTATCATGTTGAATACCTTAATATTATTCTGGAACACAAATTTTCCATTACAATAATCTTCATCTAGCTTCTATTTAGTATCAATTCCTGTAGAACGTGATCATAATAAGTGTTTTCCATATAATAAAATGTGTTTGAACTTGGTATGTAGGAAATCTGACATCAATCATTGGAATTGATTGATTTGACAAACAGCCGTCAAATGAGGTAAATAGATTTTTGTGACGATTTTCTGTGACCATAAAAAAAATTAAGCATTTCATTATTGCATTTCTTGAAATAGGTACCTTTTCAAGTCGATCAACATCGTCCTTCTTTCGACGTCTAAACTATGACTTGATTCTTTATGTTTATGTCTTTGAATTTGTTTTCGGTGGAATTCAAAGAGTTCATAGAATAATCGATGAAAATACTGAGAGAGACCCAGGAAATTTGACACATTTTGTCTTATATCTCCAGAAATTGAAATCGTATAGAGCCAAAATTTTGCACAATGTTGCAAAATACTACAATTGACGTTAGTACAAGTTTTTGTTGCAATCTGATGAATAGTTCACGAAAAAAAAATTTTTTTTTCGAAAAAATTAAAAGAAATATTTTTTTAAAAATTACCAACATTTTGATCATAACAGAATTTTGCCAAAAGTTGCGCGTTTATATCCTCGAACTGACTACCAAGTTTCGATTCAACATCTTCTTTAGTTCCTGAAATATCAGGGAAATAACCTCAAAATTTTAAATGTCTATAACTCCTAAACCGTCCGGCCGATTTTGCCCGTTAACGAACTTAACCGTCGCATTTTGATCAGAAACCTACCCTGAAAGTTTGAAGTCGATAGGACCTTCGGTGCTCCTGTTATCGTGCCTACGGCCGGCCGGCCGGCCTGCCGGCCGGCCATACGGCACCCAAAAATCTGACACCGGATTCGTAATCAGGGAGTCCGAATTAGTCTATTAGCCAATTTTCAGCTCGAAATTCGAAAATTACAGACATTTGGACGAAATGATAGGACGATGTTCCCCTAGAACATACGCCCAAAAATTAGAAGAATAGGTTCTAAGTTCAATATAAGAACCGTCTTCAAAACACAGAATGATCTTAGGTCTTTATTAACGAAAACAAAACCCATAAATGAAAAAATGGGTTCAAGCCCTGTGGACAGGAGCTTTCTGGCGCTCTAGTTCAAACAGACAAATTATATCTCCGAAAGTATTGGTTTCTCAGAGTTGGGAATTATATCAATGTATTCATATGATAGAACTGCATCCCAAAGGAAATTCAATTCAAATAATAGTTTATTTATCAAGATTAAATGAGCAATCATGAGAATGAGAAAAGCACCATGGAAGAAATCAAATTAAATCTGGCCAATTTTGCCCAATAACGAACTTAACCGAGATATTCATCTCCCTAAACTACTCTGAAAATTTCAACTACCTACCTCATTCCGTTCGAGAGTTATATCTATGTCTATGGATGAAAAGCAGTCTCACTACTCTCAGATCTCTTACTTCATGTTCAGTTCCGAAAAGTAAGAATTTTCTGAGAAAAACTAATTTCGGAGCAAACAACTGAGATTATTCTCACTTCGCTCACAATTCTTCGATTGATTAGATAATGTCTCAGGAACATCATTTGACATTATGACAATTCATATTCATACATAGAATAATATCATTCTGTGACAACGTTGAAATACGATTTATTATTGAAATTTTAAAAAATCATATCTCCGAAAGTATTAGCTTGTCAGAGTTGAAAATGATATGAATGGATTCTTATGATAAAACTTCTTATTAAAAAAAATTTAATTTAAAATTTGTTTCGTAAAAAAAAATTTTTTTTTTGTTACTCCGAAACCATCTGTCCGATTTTGCCCAATAACGAACTTAGCCGAGATATTTATCCCCCAAACCTACTCTGAAAATTTCAACTCTCTAGATCCTTCCGTTCGAGAGTAATCGTGCCTACGGCCGGCCGGACCGGCCGGACAGAATGAATTTCGACCACGGATTCTTGATCAGTGAGTCGAACCAAATCGTTTAAGACCATTTTCATCGAAATATTCGAAAATTACAGACATTTGGGCAAATTGATAAGCACTCAGTTCCGAGGAACTAGAGCGCCAAAAATTACAAATATAGTTTATGTTATTAGATAGTAGATCTGATCTGGCCAAACTAAAAAGATTATGGTCGAATACGGGCTAGTGAAATGCTGGATGCAGTGTAGTTTGATAACATTTCTTAATGTTCTAGTTTTTTTATTTTTTTGCGCGTATGTTCTGGGGAACATCGCGTAATCATTTTGCCAAAATGTCTGTAATTTTCGAATTTTTTGCCGAAATTGATCAGAAACGATTGGGTTCGACTCCCTGATGAAGAATTCGAGGTCAAATTTGATTATGTCCGGCCAACCGGCCGTTGCCACGATAACTTGAGAACGGAAAGAAATAGCGACTTGAAATTTTCAGGGTAGTTGGCACATCCCAATACGACGGGCAAGTTCGTTAATGGGCATAATCTATTATATATACCTATTGTTTATGAGTAATAATTTTGCATTCAATCAATACAAATCCGATCGAATTGAAACTTGGTGAGTAGTTGTAGAATACTACCCTAAGCACGTTTGTGAAATTTTGTGAGAATCGTATCACTAGAAAATTTGAAAAATATTATTTATGTCATGATAACCTGAGAACGGAAAGAGAAAGCGACTTGAAATTTTCTGGTTAGGATGTGCATTGGAATGCGACATTTGAGTTTGTTTATAGGCATAAACGGCCAAACAGTTTTGGAGTTATATCCATCTGAAATTTGGTTGTTATTTCTCAATAATTCGAAAAATACAAAACTGATTCAATTCAAACATGGTTATTAGTTGTAAACTAACGCGAAAATTCTTGCGAAATTTCGTCAGGGTCTTATAACTAGAAAATTTTTTGAAAATCATTGAAAAGTAATCTATATATCGGAAACATGGCTGAAATCTTGCGAGAGCCTTCGGCTTGTTTCACATGCATACGGTTCCAGTCGGTTCGTTTCGTTTTCGGTTTCAATTCGGTCGCTGGCGACAAGTGTGAAACGCTGCTCCGGTTTAGATTCGGTACCGAATAGAAACCGTACAGCACCGAATACTCCCTCGACACGAATAGGTTTCTATCAGGTTTGGATTCGAGTGTAGGGAATACAGATCAACCGGGGCGTTCACACAAATACGGTTTAGTTTCGGTTTTAACCATAAAGTAATAAATATCTTCATATGTTTTCTGTCTCGTTCTGTGGTTTTAACCTCAAATCGAGCAGATATCTATCAATGTTTCCCGAATTGTTCAAATATAGAAATATAAATGGTTGTCACAGCGGGATGGGTACAGTTCCCCGCGTCCTGGTTTGGAACTCAAATTATACTATAAGTTTTAAAAATAGTTAATAAGGAAGACGCAAGACTCTCAAATTAGATTAGTGTAATGTTTTTGGGCTCTATTTTTGAAGGATTACCCGGATAAATTAGAGTCAGTGTTGTGACTGTTAAGTGCACGTGCCAATCCTTGGTGATCGGTTCATCCGAGACTCCCGCAGGTCCCAGGGACACCAAGGATTACTTGAGACTTCACACATGCAAATATTGTCTACTGGATTTTGGGCACATAGCATAACTGCTGAGCCTAAGTCTCCACAACGGTAGTGTGTCGGGGGTCTGCCGATGCTCGTTGTGGAGAATGAGAATTGAATGAATGAATGAATAGAAATATAAACATACATATTTTCGGGATATTGTTGCTATCTCAGTATTCATGAGAAAATGATGGTTTACCAAATGTGGATCGACTGATTTCTGCTGTAAATCTAAACCAGTGCTGCGGGACAAAGCTTCCGAAAAATATAAAGATCAATAAAAGACGTAGGATGCATTCAAAGATGTATGTGTTCAATTTTGAATGGCTTTGGTGAATCTGACGTTGCGGAAAAATTAGAATTGTGAGCCCGCGTCGGAAGATAACATAAAACCTAATATGAACCGTATATGTGTGAAAGGCCTTTATTCGTTTTCGGTTGAAACCGAAAACGAACCGAACCGAATGGAACCGTATGCATGTGAAACAAGCCTTCAGAACCTAACTCGAAGTTTGAACACGATCGGATCTATATTGTTGAAGACCCGAGTAGCCTTGTGTGAGTTCAGTAGCTGGATAATAATGATAATAATAATAATGTTTATTTCTGGTCCCAAAAAAAAAATAGTGAGATCACTGGTAACAGGACTTAACTCCTAGTTTACAGCAATAAATAACTCAAAAATAAACAATTCATTCTTTCCCGAAAAAACGAAAAACAAAAAGCCAACATATTTGAACCTGTTCGTTATCTAACTGTATCTATCATATATTTCCTAAGGTTATAGCTGAAGTTTTTACTATTTGTAACATGTACCGGAAGGGAGTTGAAAGCTGCTACACTGTTGGATAGGTGACCATTGCCTCGATAACTTTCGAACGAAAGGAGATAGGGACTTACAATTTTCAGGGTAGGCTGCGCATCCGAATGGGAGGATTAAGTTCGTTTATGAGCATAATCAGTCCAACGGTTTCGGGGTTATACCCGCCTGGAATATGATTTCCTCGATAAGTCAAATAATATAGACTCGATCGAATTGAAGCTTGATAACTAGTTGTAGAATATGGACGTGTTTAAAATTTTGTGAGTTCCGTACTCCTAGAAATTTTTTAAAAAATTACGAAAATAAAAAATTGGTTCAACCACTCAAGCACTGACGTGAAGTCAGGAGCTTTTGCGCGTATGTTCTATTGTCCATTCTCCTGTATTGGGCACTCATGTTACCATGGTAAATTCGATTAAGAGTGTCCAATACAGGAGAATGGACAATAGAACATACGCGCAAGAGCTCCTGACTTCACGTCAGTGGTTGAACCAATTTATTTTTATATTTGGATTTCTTTGCATCCTATAAACGAAGTCGCGAATGTTCTATTGTGTAATAGTGACGTGGTCATAGGGGTTAAATACAGGCCTATAGCAACAATAGTTGAAGTCACAGTATGAAGAATACAATTTTCCTAAATGTATTTTGGTAACGGTTGAAGCCTTTGATTGGCCAATGAAGAAATGAAAAGAAATTAATTCTCAAAGACAAGCCAGGGATCAAGCTGCCTGATCGGTTATCTAGATTCCGAAATATACACGGAAAACGGTAATACTATATGCCGAAATCATGCTATGGGATCAAGGCAGCTAATTCAGCTGCCTCGGTCCCATAGCAACCGAGTTTAAGGTGTGCAGATGCTACATCCCATAATGTAAGACTGGCCTGCTTGTTCCCTCGATCTTGATCCTATTAAACATTTGTGAGATTTGATGAAAAGAAGAGTTAGGGCTTGGCAGTTCTTGAACAATTTAGAGACCTATCTCCCCTCAGGAATAAATCGACGTTTTCATAGAAAGCATGACAGTTGATATTCTCTCCCTCTATTTAGAGGATTTGTCGACTCTTTGGAAAACTGTCTACCAAATTTGATTATTGCTAATGCCCCATCAGAACATACGCGCAAAAGCTCCTGACTTCATGTCAGTGCTTGAACCAATTTTTTTTAATTCGATTTTTTATAAACAATTAACTATTGGTTTTTTCCCGAAAATATGGAAAAAATAGTTCTTAGGTTATCGTGACATAAATGATATTTATTAATAATTTTTTTTTTAATTTTCTAGCGATACGATTCTCACAAAATTTAACCTTAGGTTTGTATTCTACAACTCTACTCACCAAGTTTCAATTCGATCAGATTAGTAATGGTTGAAAACAAAATTATTACTCGGAAACCGTTGGGCAGATTATGACCATTTAACGAACTTGTCCGTCGTATTGGGATGCGCCATCTGAACATTTCAAGTCGCTATTCCGTTCTCAAGTTATCGTGGCAACGGACGGCTGGACAGAATCGAATTTGACCTCAAATTCTTCATCAGTGAATTGAACCTAGTCGTTTGAAACCACTCTCGGCAAAAAAATTCGAAAATTACAGACATTTGGGCAAAATGATAACGCGATACGTACCCCAGAACATACGCGCAAAAAGAAAATCCTTCGATCAGGCACTAGTTTTTCGAAAAGCTGTATAAATTTCATTAAAATCTACCGAGCGGTTTTCGAGCTGAAGTGGCCACCAGTTCAAAGAACATGGGTTTGAGAAAAAAGCATTTGAAGTTTTAGACTCTATTTACGTATTATTTAATTACTTACAGATTTATCTATTCCTGGGCCATATAATAGTTCTTCAGCCGTCGTGGCAGCTTCCAAAATTTCTATTTGATGTTGTCTACACGTAGCATTATACGTATACCTTCTGGAGTTTTGTCGTTAGCACGCTAGATGCTAGCACCCGAGAGCCCTTTAGTAATTATCGAATAACTCGAAAAGTATTTGTCGGATTTACTTCAAATTTACCGAGACATTATGCTTTAAGAAAATGCAAAAAAAGATTTTTTGAAAAAGCTGACTACACTTAACCCCTTAAATATTTAAAAAGAAGAATTGAATACATGTAGATGTAGATATATTATAGCTTTTCCCACCGGTGTAACTTTTTCCGAGGGAACAGCGTGCTACTATCATTTAGCCCAATTTTCGAATTTTTTGCAACATCAATTCTTGTAAATATTCACCTGATGGTATCAAAGAAATTTTTGAACGAATTGGGGAACAAAGAAATTTTTTGGATATCTCAAAAAAAGTAAAACTAATATTTATTCAAATCGCAACATGATCCTCTTAACATTCACTTTATAAACTATCGTAATGAATATCTAAATTCTTATTTAAGAATTGTACTTTTTAAAACAGTCTATAATATTTAAAATAAGAAAGGTATAAAATCTAACACCTACGTAATATCTTGATATCTCCTATATTTATAAAATAAAAATTTATAGAAAAATTGGTTCAAGCCCTGTGGACAGGAGCTATTGGGCGCATGTTCATCTTCCTTGTGGCCCGTACTGACCAGTAAAGAAAAAAAGCAGTATCATGTTGAATACCTTAATATTATTGATTATTATGTAATAATCGATGAAAATACTGAGAGAGACCCAGGAAATTTGACACATCTTGTCTTATATCTCCAGAAATTGAAATCGTATAGAGCCAAAATTTTTCACAATGTTGCAAAATACTACAATTGACGTTAGTACAAGTTTTTGTTGCAATCTGATGAATAGTTCACGAAAAAAAAATTTTTTTTTCGAAAAAATTAAAAGAAATATTTTTTTAAAAATTACCAACATTTCGATCATAACAGAATTTTGCCAAAAGTTGCGCGTTTATATCCTCGAACTGACTACCAAGTTTCGATTCAACATCTTCTTTAGTTCCTGAAATATCAGGGAAATAACCTCAAAATTTTAAATGTCTATAACTCCTAAACCGTCCGGCCGATTTTGCCCGTTAACGAACTTAACCGTCGCATTTTGATCAGAAACCTACCCTGAAAGTTTGAAGTCGATAGGACCTTCGGTGCTCCTGTTATCGTGCCTACGGCCGGAAAACCGGCCGGCCGGCCGGACGGCACCCAAAAATCTGACACCGGATTCGTGATCAGGGAGTCCGAATTAGTCTATTAGCCAATTTTCAGCTCGAAATTCGAAAATTACAGACATTTGGACGAAATGATAGGACGATGTTCCCCTAGAACATGCGCCCAAAAATGACTAGTTTTGGATATTTCTGCTTATTCTAATTAATGCATGACATTTTTTCTGATGTCCATACCATATAAAAAGTCAATATTTTTGAATTATGTTGTGCCGAGAAACAAATTAAATTGATCCAAATTTCTCCAAACTCTATTCCTTTTGAACATTCAGGTTTCTAAAAGAAATACAAGATGAAATTCATAAACTATTGATCACTTCAATTCATAAAATGCATTTTGATCACAGTAAATTCACTTATTTAGAACTCTTCCATAATTAATTTGAAAGCTGAAATATTTTCTAAAAGTTTAAGAAAAAATTCTTCAGTTTGCATACTATTCATAAATACATATGATAAATTTTATTTCTTCTCATTTTTCCAACAACTAATAACACATTACATTTTCTTCGAAAATATTAAAGAACATAATAACTGGAAAAATTACATATTGTATTTACAAAAATTACAATTTTGCCTCATATATGAATCATTGTGCAGAAATCATCGAGAAATAAATAACAGGACAATTTAAAAAATATAACAACTGTATTACAAAAACTGGTTTAAGAACTTAGATTTACACACTTACGTTTCCACATAATTCGAGTGATTATTCTGATTTATTAAGATCCCATGAGCCCATGCAGCTTGAACTTGAAGAACTCGAATCTAATTCAGAATCGGTATCACTACTAAACTTGGAAAGTTTGGAGAGTAATACACGATTGTGTTCTTTTAAAGTCTCTAGTTCGGATTTCAACGCTTTATTTTTCATCTGCAAATCTATTGTAGTTCTATCATTTTGACCTTCAATGGTCGTCCACAAAATATTTGATAATAATTCGAAATTCTTCTCCAAACTCAGATGCTTTTGAATAATATCTATTTTGGACATACTGTTCAATATATCAGTACATTGTGATCCACCATCTGATCGAACTGTACCTTCAGCCGAAACCAACTAAAAATTAAGGTAAATTAGAAATTTCAACTTTACCATTAATCACCAATTTGTATCATATGGTTGGATATTCTGAATTAATTCTATTGTGTGTTATATTAAAAGTGAATAACTCACCGAACTAACAACTCTTCCATCGAAACATGGTAAATGTGCGGTATCATCAACAATTTCTTCCTTTTCAACCCTGCAAAATTGAATATTAAGTTAATGAGATGTCAACCAACATTGTTATTGTTTATATTACACAAGTTCAGAACATGTCTCTCTTTCTATGAAAATTCAAGAACAAAAATTTCGATTGATAAATACATATATAGTGTTGTGAGTGTGGAAAATGTCTTAAATACTCCTCTGATAAATACTGAAAAGTGTCCGAAAATTATCATTACTTCTAAAAACAGTCGACATTTAGAGTTTTTTAGTATTTATGGAAATTATCGAAAATGTCTGGATAAATATCATAAATTTCTTTTCTACTTAAACATTTTTTGAAAATTTTCATTTTGTCCGATATTTTTTCTTCTTTTCTACTTGGATCGAAGATGCTCAACGATCTGAGATGCCAATTTTACAAAAATTTTTAAAGAAGTTTATTTTTTTCTACTTGGATCGACGATGCTTAACGATTTGTGTTGCCATTATACAGAGTTTTTTCTTAAGCAGTTTATTCTTTTCTACTTGGATCGAAGGTTCTTAACGATCTGTGAACCAATTGGAAAATTATACAAAGTTTTTTTTAAACAAGTTAATTTTTATTATTTAACAGTCTAATTAAATCGATTTATCTAATACTAATTCTTAATTCAGAACCTGGCTCCGGTCCTTTATCACTGATACTCAATAAAATAACACGATAATAACTCATTCAATGATAAGATATTTGTTATTTCCAATTGACCATGAAAAATTTCTTTAAATGCCTCAAATTGTCCTGATATTTTAACTTAACATGTGACAATTGTCATATTTTTCCCGATTTTTCCACAATGTCCGTAAATACTTAAATGCTCAAAATGCTCGACCTTGGGGGAAAGTTTCGGACATTTTTCCAGGATATTTGTCCTTAACTTAAAAACTCGAGTATTTCACATCACTATAAATACATTTTATTGTTTACGTTATGTACAACATGAAATATCTCCATAATTTGATTGCTCTCACCGAAAATCATCGTCCATTGTTTTGAAGAAAAATTTGTAGTTAGGTCTATTCAACACGTTTTTGAAATCTGCTAAGGTCACTTTCTCGGGCGATATTGGTATTTTCACTAATGGCGTATTCCATTGGCAGCACCAGTGCTGCAGTGCTGCACTGAGCACCATAGACAAGATATACTATAGATGGCCCACTCCAGAGACTTGTCTCTGGCCCACTCTAACGTTATTTCTGTCCTTGCAACACTAGCGGTGCGGCACTGGGATTATTTGAAGCTCGAACGAGCGGGAAATTCAAATATATCTCCCATATATCCTATATTCTATTATATTGTTTTCCAAAACACTGCCAAACACCAAGTTGACGATAATTCGTCAAAAACCTGGCATTTGACAATGTTTTTGGAACAATGGTTTTCGCTGTAATCGAAAGAAAACAAATGAAATCCCAAAACTCTCTTTAATAAAATTATATCAGATTCATGAATTTAAGTTCAACATTTCATGTGAACTAATGTACATATATATTAGAAAAAGAAAGAATATCAAAATTAAATAACGGTCACTCACATTACCGCTGAGTGATTCATAATATTACTTATAATATATATTAATAATAACGGTCACTCACATTACCGCTGAGTGATTCATAATATTACTAAAAGACATAAGGCGTATTCTTTTTACCAATTTCAGCTGAGATTAACTGAGATTCTCAGTTCTGTTGCATCTATTGAGATGCAACAAGGTAAAAAGAATACAGCAATTCTTCCAGAAATAATCACCAAAAATCCCATAAAAACCTTCACAGCACAACTTATACGTGCATTTTCTATACTTTGCAAAGGGAAAATGAAGTATGATTGCCCCTCAGCACGTGTTTTGATGTTGTCAAAAACAGCTGACTGGAAATGCCCTATCATTATGTGAAATCATAGAAATACGATTTTTTTTTGAAATTTTGAAAAATCATATCTCCGAAAGTATTAGCTTGTTAGAGTTAGAAATGATATCATTGGATTCTTATGGTGAAACTGCTTATTGAAAAAAAATTTCATTTGGAATTTGTTATGTAAAAAAAAAATATTTTTTTGTTACTCCGAAACCATCTGTCCGATTTTGCCCAATAACGAACTTAGCCGAGATATTTATCTGCCAAACCTACTCTGAAAATTTCAACTCTCTAGCTCATTCCTTTCGAGAGTTATCGTGCTTACGGCCGGCCGGCCGGCCGGACAGAATGAATTTCGACCACGGATTCTTGATCAGTGAGCCGAACCAAATCGTTTAAGACCATTTACATCGAAAAATTCGAAAATTACAGACATTTGGGCAAATTGATAAGCACTCTGTTCAGAGGAACAAGAGCGCCAAAAACAAAAATCAAACTGTGTACCTATATAATATTCCTTGTATTTGTGGTAAATCATACACAGGAGAAACATCAAGACCACTAGAAGTAAGAAAGTCAGAGCATAAAAATAACTTGAGAAATAGAGACATACAGAAATCAAAAATAGCAGAACATGTATGTACAATCCAAGGAGATCACATGATGGATTGGAGTAATACAAAGATTCTAATGACAGAACCTGATTTTATGAAAAGGAAACTTAAGGAGTCAACTTGTATTTTATTGAACAGAGAATGCAATTTTGCAAATTGCTCAATTGGTATTGACCATATTTGGCTAAATTTATTGAAAAAGGAGTTGGAACTTGGAAATTTCTATGCGAAGTAAAACTATGTAAGCTATGATTTTTTTAAATACTGTCAATGTGACAATTCTTGAATTTCACAAAAAAATTATCAACAAAATAATTCTAACGATTTTCATTGAGCGTCTGACGAAGGAGTCTGATATAGACTCCGAAACGTTACGATATAGTTGTTTCTTTGTTGATGTTGTTTCGTTGTTGTTTGTTAGGCAACATTGTTCAATTGATTGCTTCTGACAAATATCTTGTGTTTCTTACGCAGAATAATAATAATAATAATAATATTTTAATAATAATATTTCAGAAGCAAATTACAAAATAATTAATTTTCATTTTATACCACCATGAACTGTGATACACAAAGCGGTCACGGCAAATGCAAATCAAAATAAGTAATGTCAAGAATCGGTAGTTAAACCAGAACCACCCTGTATATCAATGTCAATTGAGTATTTCGGTATAAATCGACCGAGTCCAAATACGATATACAAAGTAGTTACGGCAAATGAAATTCAATGATAGGTAATGCGAAGAATCAAAATAAAACAAGGAGCACCCTATATATCAATGTCAATTAAGTGTTTCGGTTTAAATTGACCGAGTCAAAATATGATATACAGAGTAGTTACGGCAGTTGCAATTCAAAATAGGTAAAATCAAGAATCAATAGTAAAACAAGGACCAGCCTGTATATCAATGTCAATTAAATGTTTCGGTGCACGTGGCAAAATTTTCGGATGTCATAATATAGAACTGCCAGTATTGCTTCTGACAAATATCTAGTGTTTCTTACGTAGAAGGAAATCACAGAATAATAAATTTTTTATTTTATAGATATTTTTCAGAGTTTTGGGAGAGAAAATCCAGAAATAAACCATTTAATGATGAATATACCTCCCATAGTATCCCTTAATGATTATTCATAAGTGAACCTAGATTTTCTAACTTTATTTCACAAATGTATAAATTATTTTCATACAAAATCAGATGGAAACATCATTTCAGTTCAATTGAAATCACAATAAAATTCCTAAATAATAACAAATTTTTGATTCAGTCGATGACTCCGTTCAGGATCAATTCTACAGCTTCTTGTAAATTACCAGATGTTGTATGCAGAGCTCTAATATTCATTGCATCATTAGTCAGTCCAAGTTCATGCATTTGTCCAAGCTGATTCTCATATCTTCCAGCTAAACTGCTGAAGTTTAAATTTTCAGTAGTCGTCCCAGGAGTTACAGGGGGTGTACCCAGTGGTGTATTAATAAATGCTTGTTGCAATGCATTGTTGAACATTTCATTTGTGATTATATTTGACATACTGCTGGGGGTAGTTGCAGAATTGCCTGGTACAGAATTAGTGGCATTTGCAATAGCTGCTGCAAGTTGTGCTGGTGTAATTGTATTGACTGATGGATTCCTGCTCGGTGAATGGGAATCCCTTGATGATTCAGTGTTTGAATCCATATCTTCTTCATCGCCTGATGAATGAGTACCAGCATAAAAATAACCGCCAGTCGTTGTGGGTTGGATCTGAATAGTTTGAGCTTGTATAAATTCACATAAAACTCTAGCTGCTCGAATAATGGAAGGATGCTCTTTAACAATTTTCTTCAGTGTTTCATGATCTCGCAAACTTAACAACAATTCAGGATGGAGAAGAAACGCCACAGCTGTGTTATCAGCATCAGTCACATTCTCCCGTATTATAGAAGCAGCACGATTCTTCATAACCTTCTGAAAATGAAAATGAGTTGTTCAGGAGCAGTTAGGCTTACACAAAACAAAATTCAAAGGTATCGGATGCTTTTTCAATATAAACACGAGAGGACTTAGGGCCATATTCATAGTAAGCCCTCAAGATGAGGTATACAGAAAGAGTTCTCCTATTGGCTGTACTCGTTCTTTGTACTTCATCGTGATTATGAATACGGCCCTAATATATACCCCAAAAATAAAATGAAACAAGGAGAGGAAAATAAACTGAAACCTAAAAGCTTAGAGATGGGACCTCGTACCTGAGAATATGATAGTATTACGTAATGAAATCATAAGGGTTTTATATCAAATTGGAAAAAACAATAAATTTTGAAATGTACACCAATGAAGAATTTCACGATTATGAAGTTATACATGGCGCAAAAAAATTAACGCATATTCTGAAAATCTCAATTTGAAAGTTAACTGTACATTGACTTTATAACTTATTTTTTATGTTCTCTCGGGAAGGTTTTGAACGAAAAAAGACACATTAAATGGAAGAAAAATTCAGGATTTCACCGAATCTTATGTGAAAGAAGAGAAATAAACAATTTTCAAAATACTGGAATGCTGATAAGTGATTTAATACTTGGTATTTCCACCCCTTGCGTTAATTACAGCTCGGCAACGACGGTTCATACTCAAAATGAGTGATCTTAAAATGTTCTGATCTAATCCTTCCCAGATTTCTCTGAGTTGGATTCCTAAGTCATTAAGAGTAGCTGGATGATTTTCTGAACTTCTCAGCCTTCTATTTTATTATTATTTTATCTATTTAGTTATTATTTTATCTTATTAGGTGGTGACGAGTCACGTTTGAGAGTGCTCCGTTTTATATCCGATTTAAAAGTCGAAAATCTAAGAAAACTCGAGTGAAAGTTATATCGGCAGGTTCATAAGAACGCCAGTTAAAAACTTAATCACTCAAATTTGGGAGTCTAAGCAAAAGGACCCGAAAAATTTGATCTCAATTTCGGTTTCAAACAAATAACTTCAATAAATTGTGTAAAAACCGATATACAATATGTGTTGGGAATTCACAAAAACGTGTTGAATAGTTATCTTATCTAGATAATCTTATCGGCGCGAAGGAAATTAAATAGAAGACCAAGAATGAAGTGCAACACCTGTTCTTTAGAAGGGGACAAGTATATCTTATTTAAATGCGACTGCTGTGGCAACACGCAATGCAAGGAATGTGGCGATTTCACGGCATCGGAGGAGAAATGCTTTCCTTTACAGAAAAGAAAGGTTCTCCTCTACTGCCCACAATGTAGGAAAGAAACAGGCAACATTGAAACATTGATGCAAAGAAACAGAAAACTTAAACAAGAGATTAATGCTTTGAAAGAAAATCTTGCAACTACACAACAAAGAACTTGCAATGACTCCAATCAATCATTGTTGGAAAATTCTGTAGTTGAAGATATGAAAACCTACATAAAATCATTGGAAGAAACACTGATGAATTTTAAAGATGATGTCAACAAGCATGAAAAATATAAAATCGAGAATGAAGCAAAGCTGGACCAGAAAGACTTGGAGAACAAAACTTTATTGAAAGAAACGGATAAGCTGAAAAAAACAATAGAAAATACAGAAAGAGAAAATAGGAACCTACAAAATGGGTGCGACAAACTCAAGAAAAATAAAGAAAAACTTGAAACTCTAGTTACAACATTGGAGCAACAGATAATCCATCTAAATGGAAAAATACTAACATGCAGTAACCCTCATGCAGACAAAGAGGTTGGAATAGACGAATCAAATTTAAATTTCAGAAATGTCAAACAATCAGATATAGTCACAACTGATCAGTTAAACAGAATGTTAGAAAATCTACAGATCTGTTTTGAAAAAAAAATTGACATAAAAATACAAAAACTCACTCAAGATTTTAATAACAGAATTACAAACTTAAAAACACAGGAAGAAGACTCAGTAAAGCAAGTGTCAGTTAGAGAAGAAATGAACAAAGGAAATAAAAACATGGATAAAACAAAATCTAACAAAATTAAGGGAAATCCAGAATTACCCAGTAAGAACATTATCCTAGATCAGCAAAAAATAATGGGGGATATAATAAACTTAGACAAACAAGATTCAGAACCGATATATCCAATATCCAAAGAAACATATGCAAGAATAGTAACTAGCAATACTCAAGAAATAGATCAAAATACTGAACAGATGGGCACTGATCATGAAAACAAGAATAATACTAACACAACTCAGGATCATGTGAAGAAGGCAGATACAAGGTTCACAACGGTAACATACAAAAAAAAGCGGAATCCTGAAATAATAGGGATCAACAAAAAGTCTGATTTAAAAGGCGTACAAAAAATGGTCTCTGTGTACATTAGTAGAATAGATGCGGAAAGCACAGAAGAATCAATAAAAAAACATCTAACGGTAAATGGATTCAAACAATTTGAAATAAGAATGGGTTATTCTAAGTATCCAGATATATACAAGTCTTACATAATAACAGTTCCCTCAAATCTATTAGACAAAATTAAAGCGCCAGAGCTATGGCCTGAGGGAACTAGCATTTGTGATTTTTTATACAAGCTAGCCAAATCCAAGGAAAAGTTGAAGTAAATAGGTCAAAAATGTTAAATTCATCGTTGATACATTATAATGTACAATCAATTGGAAACTGTATAGACAAATTGAACAAATTGGTGAATGACCAAAAAGAATGTATTTGCCTGTGCATCAGTGAACATTGGAAATCCAAGGACCAGCTGGAAAACTACAGAATTAAAGGTTTTAATCTCATTTCCTCATATTGTCGGAATGAAAATGAACACGGAGGATCGGCGATATATTGTAGAGAGAGTGTGAGTGTAAAAGAACGGCCAGAAATAGTGAAACTGGCAAGGAAAGAAGTGTTCGAATGTTCAGCAGTAGAATTAGTTTCTGGTGATGTAAAAATTGTGACCATCTGTATTTACAATAATGGATCAAGTATAGACAGATTTCTTGAACGCTTAGAAAAACTTATGCGACTTATAGGAAAGGAAAAAAGTGAAATCTGTATAGCTTGTGACTTCAATATAAATATTAGAAATGAATCTAGAGAAAAACGTAACTTTTTGTCGATCTTGCAATCTTACAATATAAAGCCCTCTACTCTTGAATTCACTAGAGTAACACCAACTACGAAAAGTTGTATAGACAATATTTTCACTAATATCGCTAATTTTGATTCAGTAATAATAAACTCTATGATGTCTGACCATCTTGGGCAGAAAATAAACTTCAATTTTAAATATAAAAAGAATCAACCGATTCGGAAAAGATTTTTCAATATGCATAATAAATTGAAGTTCTTAAACAAAATAGAACAACAAGATTGGCAACAAGTATATAGCGTTGACGAAAAAGATGTAAACATGCAATTTAATAATTTTATGAACATATTTCAACGGATATTCAATGAATGTTTTCCCTTGGAATATAAAAAAACCAAGCTAAATAAAATTAATTATAGTTCAGAGGAAATAAGGCAATGTAAGGTAAGACTAGATATTTTGTATACCCTCAAAAGTCAAAGCAGTGCATATGTGGCTCAATATAACTCAGTTAAGAGGGAATACGATCGGCTCTTGATCGATTTTAGAAAAAAATTATATGATAACAAAATAAAAAATTCAGACAATAAAAGTAAAACGGTTTGGAGTATTATCAAAGATATAAGAGGTCAGGGGGAAAAGCGCAAACACCAAATTCCAGGAGAGACAAAAGAAATTGCTAATGAACTAAACAAATATTTTGTAGGTGCAGCATCTGATCTAGTCAAAAATCAGAAACAGGTTGATTTCAATTGTAATCACATACAAAAAAATTCAAAGAGTATGTATATATTTCCAGTCACGCAACTGGAAATTGTCGATACAATAAGACAGCTGAAAAACAAGCTCAGTAGTGGAGCTGATGAAATTCCGGTAACAATAATAAAATTTAGTTTTTTAGAGATAGTTGCACCTTTGGCCTTTATTGTGAATAACTCGCTTATGCATGGCATTTTTCCTGACTCACTGAAGACAGCAATAGTGAAACCGATTTATAAGAGGGGTGACCCTACTTCAATAAAAAATTATAGACCTATCAGTCTATTACCATCCTTTTCAAAAATATTTGAAGCAGCAATGGCGAGTAGAATAGTAAACTTTTTTATGAAAAATCATCTTTTTAGTAATTGCCAACATGGCTACTTAAAGGGTAAGTCAGTTTACACTGCGGCACACTCGTTTACTCAGGAAGTACTACTGGGTTTTGAAAGCAAGGAATATATAATAGGTACCTTTTTGGACCTATCTAAAGCATATGAAACAATAGATTATAATATTTTGATTCAAAAAATCGAACGGTATGGTGTACGAAGTTTTGCACAGGGTTGGATTCACTCATTCTTGGAGAAACGAACTCAGAAAGTTGTATTAAGCGGAAATGATTCGGATGGGGCATCAGATTTAACAGAAATTAATATGGGCATACCGCAAGGCAGTGTACTAGGCCCGATTTTATTTACCATCTACGTTAATGATATTGAATCAACAGTTCACTCGGGATCTTTAGTAAATTTTGCGGACGACACAAATTTGATCATAAGAACAAAAAACATTGAAGATTTATTCGACAATCATAAGAAAACTATAGATGAATTAGTATATTGGTTACTAAAAAATAAATTGGTCTTGAATAGAGAGAAAACTAATGTTGTATTTTTTAAAACAATGAGATCAAATCTCATTACACCAAAGGAAATCCTTGTGGGTGGTACAACTATTAATACAGCGGTTTCCACAAGATTTCTGGGCTTGAATCTGGATCAAAACCTGGGATGGGGCCAACATGTTGATGAGGTGAATGGAAGGCTGTGCAGGGTAATGTTTTCCATAAGAGTTTTGAAACCATATGTCAGTCGGGATGTGCTGAGGGTTGTCTACCACGCAAACTTTCAATCTCTTTTAAAGTTTGGCATAATTTTTTGGGGACGTAACTCTTTAGTGGGGGACCTCTTTATAACACAAAAAAAAACCCTCAGGATTATGTTGGGTTTGAAGAATACTGATTCCTGTAGAGGACTCTTCAGAGAGAACAACATTCTAACAGTTACAGGTGTATACATTTTCGAGATCTTAATGTTCATTTTCAAGAACAACTGTTTGTTCAGTTCCCCAACAACTTACAATCGCGGTTTCAACTATGGGATACCAAAGCATAGGCTTACAGTGTATGAGAAGGGCTCCTACTATTCCGCAATATCAATCTTTAATAAATTGCCCAAAAACATTAAATCAACTAGGAATTTAAATTTGTACAGGAAGCAGATCTATTCGCTCTTGATTCGGTTGGAACCATATAAGCTGTCAGATTATATGGGACTCTGATAGTTTTGTGGCACATACTGATGTCCTCTGAACTACTATGTTATACAAGTTGTGAATTAATGTAATATGTATTTGGGACGAATTCTATGTTAAAAATGTTTTGTTTTGATTATGTAACACTGCATTTTAATCTATGGAAGGAATAAAGATTATTATTATTGAGGTTGTCCCAAACCTGCTCAATCGGATTGAGATCTGGACTTCTTGCTGGCCATTCCATTCGAGAGACTTCAACCTCTTCAAGGTACTCCTGAACGATGCGCGCAGACCCCATGTCTGGCATTATCGTCCATAAAAATGAAATTTTCACCAATGTATGGGGCAAATGGCACTACATGCTCTTCAAGAATGTTCCTTATATACCTATCAGCATTCATAGCTCCATTATCAACGACCACTAAGTCTGTGCGAGCAGTCAAAAATATTCCACCCCATACCATAATCGATCCTCCCCCAAAACCAGTAGTATTCAGGAAATTGCACTGAGCATATCTTTCATGTGAACGTCTGTATACAAGGGAACGTCGATCACAATGGTAGAGGCAGAATCTAGACTCATCTATGAAGAGAACTCTTTCCCAATCAGCCCCTTCCCAATGGATATGCTCTCTCGCAAAATCCAAACGCGCCCTTCGATGGGCTGGGGTAAGAGCTGGGCCTCTTGCCGCGACACGAGGCCTTAAATCATATTCTCTGAGGCGATTTGTTATTGTCTGAGTGCTAATTTGCACCCCATGAGTTTGCTCAAACTGATTTTGAAGGAGGCAAGCGATTGCAAACCGTTGTCTCAATGAAGAAACTCTCAAGTAACGTTCTTGAATGGCAGTTGTTACTCGTGGTCTACCCTGTCCTGGTCTTCGGACATTCATACCTGTCTCCCTGAATCGCTGCAACATTCTGGACACACTTGTATGGGAAATTCCAAACCTTTCTGCAATTCTTGTGTATGTCCACCCTTCTTCTTGCAAACTACCGCTTGGGCCATTCCTCTTGGGTCAAATTGCGTGTTTCACGTTGCATAGCGATCGAGTGTAGAAAATCAAACAAACGAGAACAACTGATTTCAGAATGGAGCAATTACATTCAAAATCTGATAATCACATCTTTTTTTATTCCTGCTGGGAAAAAACATCTGTATTGAAGAAAAACGTTGAAAGTGGATAACATATGCATGCATAATTCAGATAAAAATAATTATCATTGAGAACACCTTCAGTTGTAGAATAAATTTGAGATTTCCATTATGTGCGTTAATTTTTTTGCGCAGTGTATTAGTGTTGAAGATGGGAAAAGGTTGTGATCTCAGTTGTCTACTGGCATAGGAGCATGGAGTTGTTTAATTAGGAATTAAATTCCTTTATTTTTCCCCGTAACTAAGGAACAAAAGTGATCATGATGTTTCCTTCATTAGTATATTGCTACTGAAGCCTAAGATTCTCAGTAAAATATTTTGTTGTTTCTGCAATTCTTACATGAGCTATTGAATGAAAATTGTGGACTCTGGACAATACATTGAGCTCCCAAGAAACCTTTCTTATTTCTTCATCAGTGTAAGTGGCAGGGTAATCCAAATATGGTGGTATTTCAAAAACGTGTATTTCTGCATCTTCCCGGATCTCATAATCAGCCAGAAACTTATCATCATCGTTCAATATGCAACCCCGATAGGTGAACTCTTTGAAAAGAAAAGAAATCGATAAAAGATATTGAATATATGATCAATCAGGCATGGATACCTAAAGATTCACGATCCTTATTAATTAAATTAATGGCAATTTTTTTTAAGTCTGCTATCTTCCCATCAGGTCCAATGTCGTCAATTTTAATACGATTCAATTTACTATTCAACCAAGCACACAGGTACATCTTAATTTTATTCAATAGAGCTATGAATATGAAATGCACAGGATATATTGTTAGTCAAATCAATATCGGGAACTGGGAGAATAGTTCTTAAAGCATCAAATGAATCACAAAAATCATTCTTTCACTTTGCTGCTGTCATCATGACAAAACATCAAAACAAAACATAAAGATAAAATTGCAGCATTAGCATAGAGCGGGATGGCCAACTTGATGAGCACAGAACACTAATATATATTGATGAGACCCAACTATATTAGTGTTCTGTGAGACCCAAGTTCTGATATTTACTGAAAAAACTCTAAGCGATCAACCAATAACCTAATCAGATTTATAATAATAAGAAATTTTAAATGAAACTCGATGCTGTCTGCCTCTCCATGATCGACTGGACCTATAGCCGCGATCGACCGGTTGGCCACCCCTGGCATAGAGGAATCCCTAAAGGCTGGTTTATGCTGGCTGGTAACTTTAACTTAATCATATATATATAATAGACATGCTTTATAATCAGACTAAATAATCCGTCAACTTATTAATTATTATTATTAATAATAAGTAATAAGTAAACGGATTATTCAGTCTCAGTATGAACCATAGCGTTAGAAATCTATGTTTCAATTTTTAAGTTAGGGAATAAGTTAAAGTTACCAGCCGGCATAAGCCAGCCTTAAGATATATTTGTGTTCATATCAACATTAATATTCTGTTTTATATATTCGGGAACACTCAGAAATCCTTAAAATTGAAAATGTCCGCTTTGATTTCGAATTATATCAATAAAGGCCTACAAAATGTCAGACATTTTGGGCTCGAAACTAGAGCATTGAATTGAATTAATGGAATCCTCTATTTCTAAATAGAAGACACTATTTGCATTGCGATTGAGGCTTCTTTTCAGGAGCTAATTCAGCTACATTTGAAATTTATCCATCAGATTTTCAAACAGTGAAGGCTAGCACAGTGGGCTATCAGCTTGAAGAAGTTCACCATTACCATAGATATTTTTCTTCTGTGCATTTACTGGATTTCCAGAAATGTCAAAATTGTACATAAGGTAAGGGTGCGTAGGTCTGGGTGACGTTAAGTTAAAATATTAAATAAATATAACATAAATAAATAATTTACTTGATATATCTTTAAATCATAATTTAATAAATTAAATTGGCTGTTAACTTCCTAGTACCTGATCGAAAATGAGTTCACAATATACAAGAGAACATTTGAAAATATCTGCAGCAAAGATTTTACAAACCCTAGGATGGCATTCTTCGAATTCAACACCATTAGAAATAATTACAGATATTCTACACAATTATATATTCCAGTTAGCAAAGCTGACTAGTGAATATTCCAATGAGTGTAAGTGTATATGCTGTTTTCGTATCCTTCTGCTAAAGTTCAAGTTGTTTCAGTTGGTTTTACGGAACCCAACTTGGACCATTTAGGTCTAGCCTTCAGAGAAATGGGAATTAGTTCGCCTGAATTGGAAGAATTTGTTAAGTATGTTAATTTTGGTGCACCTGCCACTCAGGTTTGTAAATATCCAGTGCTCAAGGAAGATCAATTAAATTTTTTGAAGCCAGGCAGCAAAGAAGTGGTCACAAGACCTGTTCATATTCACGAACATCTACCTCCAATGAATCCCATATTAGAAGGTATATCATTAACATAATTTTATCATTCATAACTTCTGAAATTTTCACTGTTTTTGTTTGAAGTTAAAAATTTACCAGAGATGAATTCATGAAACATCATACACAATAAATTTTCCATACATTATTGACTTCTCGAGTTATACAGATGAAATGTAGGCGTTGAAACCTGAAAGAAAATGCAACTGAGAAAGTGTTTAATTAAAAAAAATGTGGAATATATAGAGATGAGACCAGTAATATTTTTTACCACAATGCTTTATGATAACTAGCTTAGAAGTTCTAAATGTGTAGTCAATTTTGCAAATCGGAATGAACGAAAAAAGGATATATTGATGGAATAATTTGCAGCCTTCCCATAACACATATTTTTCAATGATAACAAGGAACGCACATGGAGGGACTAATAATACCTGTTCAAAGGTATCATTCGTACTTATTCATATGTGGTATCAATTTTCTCCTCAGTATTCAATATTGATAAATGTAATTCAATTGTATGACTAACAATTTTCATAGGTGTTTTCAATGTCTGCTAGATATAAGAATAACGAAGAATTTATTAGATATGTCCTCTTCTTTCTTTTAGTTACAATTTTTGGGAGGTGTTTCTTATATTTATTGTTTCATGTATAGGTCGCGATGAATATTCATTTGGTATATTTCCACAACATTTTTAACAGAAATTCTACCAAAATGCAATCTTACAGATGGATAAATTTTAAATATAAGTTATTTCTTTTGGTGTTTAAAAGCGAATAATTCTTAATACCTAGATTTCGTGATAATCCTGAGTATTATGCTGAAGAAATCGGGATTAGATTATTTCGACACCAAATCCTTCAAGTAATCATTAAAGGATACTATGGCAGGTATATTCATTATTAAATGGTTTTTTTCGGGTTTCAGTGTTAGATGATGTTTTAACATCTGTTCTATTATTATTATGAATTGTGTTGGGCAGACGAAACCCGCTCCTCCACTGCAACCAATCGGTCTATTGTGTCACACCTATAATCTATACTTCTTGTCCAGTTCCCTCAGTCTCAGTTTGTGGGACTCCCAGTTCCTCAAATCAGGTCCTGTTCCCAGCGGGACAGTCACACCTGATGTGTTCGATAGGCTCTTCATCCTCCAGGCATAGTCTGCACTCGGAGTCCTCAGTTAACCCCAGCGTACTAAGGTGTTTTCTGAGGCCACAGTGCCCCGTGTATACAGCTGTAAAGATTCTCAGGTCTACCCTTGAGAATTTGAGCCATTGTCTGACTCTTTCAGCTGAAGGGCCAGTAATTGTTGAGCGAGCATGTCTGAGTCCAGGTATGCTGCTTCTGGCTATCCTACACAAGCAGGGATTTGCAGTTGTATGAAGTCAAGGCCTTCAAGGCAGCTTGGCTATCCGATAGGATCTTGATTGATCTGAGGGCTCAACCCTTCTCAAGTATGAGCTTTGCGCAAATATTTGTTCTAACTTTGGACAGTATTTTGTCTTAACTGGTTTTCATCACAATAACAATGTGATTTTAAAATTTCATGAAATTATATACACTAAAGGAGATTTCTATTGTAGAAATCAATTTATATGATATGAATCAGATTGGATACCTGATAGTTACTATCAGGAATGGTGCCTATTATATAGTCTTTATTGTTGATAAAATATCAAGGAGTGACTCATATCCCAAGTGTCTTAATAGTTTTATTTAAATAAAACTGATGAAATCACTCCATTTCCAATCTCCTTTAGACTTTGAGAAGAAGGTACTTCGAGACTTCCATTTTAGAATGCATACATTTTCAACATCAACACGCACATATTCCCAGATATTCAGTCCCTTTCAAGAAAGATTATCTTCCATGTTCTGTCGATAATTTAGAAATCACCAAAGTTAGGAGTTATCAAGTCAGAGTGTAGAAAACCTGCATCTCTATATGTCATTCCAAAAGTTTCAGAACAAAAATTATCAATTAGTCAGCCCATTTGGAAATCACTTGAGTAATATTCATAAAATTTGAAATTTTTTCAAATAGGAAAGGCGCACTTGATCCAAGAATACCTGAATCAAGATCAATATTTTCACTTAGCATACATTGGGATACATCACATTACGGAAAGCTTTCGAGATTCTTGCTTCCATGGTACAGAGAAAAACTACTATTTCTATGTTGTATTAAAATAAGTTGCAGAATGGGCTCCTATTCAAACACGAATGCGAAATTTGAAAACGAGCAACTAAGGACCGAGTTTTCGAACGCATGAGTGTTGGAATTGACTTCTGCAACAAGTATTAGACGATATTTTCTCTATTTCAGGCAAGATGTGTAAAATACTGTTGAAATTAAATGAAAAATTCGGATTATACAACCTAGTGACTTTTGTATTGTATCTTGTGGCAGTTGGTGTGACTTGAATTCGAATCGTACGTAGGGCATGGAGATCAGATTTAAAACAGTTTCCTAATAGCATGAATGATTCAAAATTAACAAGAATCTTTAGTTCCTTATTTTTTAATGAAAATAAATCTCTTCCTCTCGAAAATTATTTCACTATATCCAGATTATATTATATTGACAATTGAAGTATGTTGAAATTTAATAGGATCGAATGTTAGTGCTGACTACCACAAAATGAAAAATATAAGTAGAAACAATGTGGAAATGAGTTCATTACAGCACTGTTTTTAGTACTGTAATGAACTCATTACGATACTGAAATAGAGAAAATATTCATTATTTGTGTGAAAAAAATATTTTGTTTCGTGTTGCTATTTTCTAGAATGGAATAAAGTATCTTTGTTATATACCAATTTCTGCCTAGAAAAAAATCCAAAACTATATAACTTTTCAGGTGCTATAGTTGAGAAAGAAGCAACACCACTCATAACAGAAAAAGAAGATGAAGCAATTCCAGAAAATCCCGTATTCAAAAAACCGCCTGATGTCCCCATTGGAGAATTCAAGCGAGTCAAGTGAGTGTCATTAATTCCCAAAATACTTTGATATTTACAGGGGTATTACGAGCATATTTTAGAACTGAAAAAATAAAGAAATTCAACTTGTGGTTTTAATAGCCCTTCAAAAGCCGTGGAAGCATTTAGTTCATTTCATGACATGTTCATGAACTGTTCCAAAGTTTGCTGTCCTATGAAGAAGAAAACAATATTCACTACAAAAAATGAGGACATTGAAAGGCTCTTATAGTGTATATATATAAAACCGAATTTAATTTTTTAGTTGAGTAATCAACATGATAATGCTTATCAATATGAATTACTAGAAACTTGGTTGTTGGTTCAATCAGAGAGTTCATCAGGGGTAATAGATCTAGAATGGCTACAACGAAATGTTGGGCACTCATGCTGTAAACAAAAATTTTCTATTTTTTAGGAGAGAGGAGGAAGGAAGTAGACCAACTCGAGAAATTAGCAGTGTAATGATGACAACATCAGGATTTCTTTCCCCTGCTCGCGAAGGTAGACTTCCAGAAGCTAAGACACCTGTACCTCCACCTACAGAATCCCAATCACACCCACCTCCACCTGTTGTCAATTCATCTAATTCAGACCAAAATACTGGCGTCTTACCAATGAAGAAAAATCCAAGACCAATGAAACGAATTGATAGGAAGAAGGATAAAATAGGAAAAGAGCTTTTTAAGAGTAACGAAGATAGAGTAAAGAAGAATCCATCCAAGGAACCTTTCAAAATGAAAGCAATCAAGAAATTCGCTCAGGATATGACTCTTATGCCAGATTTCTCCCAAATTTTGAATATGGGTAAACTACCTCAGGTACCTCCAAATCATAAAATTAATCCAGTTAAATTCAATAATAAAGCACTGCAAGCAGCACGTAAGAAGACTGAAAAATTTAATACTACCATAACCCCATTGCCTATAAAATCACTTAATAATCGTACTCCGGTAAGTAGTGTTGATAAACTTCATACTGTCCCTGATAGAAAAAAAGTTAATATCCTTAAAAAAATATCAAATGTGAAAGAGAAAGTAGAGGAGAGAATTACAGTCAAGAAGGAAGAAAAGGAAGACCCTTCAAGTCCTCCCGACTTAATAATAGATGAGCCTGAAGATATCATTCCTAAGCTTAAGCAATTTAGAAGTGATATAACTATTGAACCTATTCCTCCTACACGGACCGATATAAATGTCAAACCAGAACCTATGTTTTTTGATGATTCACCTCCTGTCACCCCATCAACACCTAAAACTCCTGAAATGATGGCTACTCCACCATCGGTGGTTAAGGAAAAGAAGAAAAGAAAACCGAAGGTTCCAAAGGTATGTACTTTCGATTGTTCTTGATGAATTGATTGCATTTAATTTGTTTCCAGATTTCTAAATCAGAGCCTCCTCAACCCATTAATTATGGATCCTGTAATGAAGCAGAAGCTCTAGTTGATAGACCCAAAACACCAAAAGCTGAAATTGATGTGCCTATGCATAGACACTCACCGGTGCCTCAACAGATGCCTGAATTTCCATTTGGCAATTATCATATAGGACGTTCAAATTTGCATTTCTTAGCCAATTTTGGAGGTAATGATTTCAATTCTATCATATATTTATGATAACTAATGGAAGATTTTTCAGGGCCAGGTTTAATACCTCCATCTTTAGGTAATCCACTAAACCCCCTATCTAATCCTTTGTTTCCTAATCATTTTCCATTATTGAATTTGCCTGATTTTGGCCAAAATTCCTATTTGCCACAAAATTTATCAACTATTCCAAATCCCTTGACTAATTTCGTGCCAAAAATGGAGGATGTAGCACCTAGCTCATCATCTTCAGTACCTGAACCTGTTTGCTTACCTCCTCCTAGAACTCCTGAACCTGTAACTTCAACCATAAAACCAGATAAATTGGATAAGAAATCAAAGGAACATAAAAAGGAGAAAAAGGACAAATTGAAAAAGAAAATGAAGAAAGAGAAACTTAAGGCGGAAAAGAAAGAGGAGAAAAAGAAGATAAAGAAGAAGGAAAAGAGGGATAAACGTAAAGAGAAAGAAGTGAGTTCAGTTGTTCCATATTCTCCAGCAACAATTTCATGTGAAATTTTGCAGATTAAAGAAGAGCCTTCAACAGCTGTGCCTAAATTAACACTTAAATTAAAATCTCCCTCACCTCGACCAGTTACTCCTGATACAACTACTAAAAAATTGTGAGTGATTCCTAATTACAGTTGAACATCTCTTGATTGTTTCATGTTTTGCTTAGGAACATCAAGCCTGTGGTGAAAAAAGAATTAGAATTATTTGATGAACCTAATGATGGGTCTAATCTAGCTAGAATTTCTGCTTTAGTAACAGGTCCACCTAAATCTAAAAATACACCACCACCAACGCCACCACAACAGCCTGTTGTTCCATGTAAGTATTCTGTCAAATCGATTTCTGGTTAGCCTAGATAAAACATATTCGGCTTTCAACTTAAGAATTTTATTTTTTTTTAATTTTCTGCAGTATTTCGGTCTCGTATTATCAGTAATTTCCAATATATGAGGTGCGTAAATATGGTAATGAGGCCTATTTTATTGAAGATAGGCCAGTAAGGAGGCTGATGGGCCTTAGATATGTTCTTACTGGCCAGGAATTGAATGTCTTTTTGCGCAGACTTTACTTATCCTCATTTGATCGTTTGATTCGCCAAAATTGGTGACCTGCCACCCCTTCAGAGTGCTGCAGGATCGAACGCATTACTAATTTACACACCTCGTATAATTCCTCAGCTGCATGGAATTTTTATTTGAGGACACATGAATAGTTTCATCTTTTGGAAAATATGCTGTATTGATCAGACAGACGATTCAGAATACATATTTAAAATTATTAAACACAAGCACCCTGAAAAATTAATGTTTGTTTTTGAATTTCTTTTTATCTTTTCGTTCAGTTTTATAGAACTGGCGGAAATTATGCTGCGAAGAGTTTAAAAGTTTCAGATACAGTACAAGGAATACTTCCAGTGTTAAAATATATACTGACTAAAGTAAAACCGGGTAACATTGACACAACTTTACATAAATGCCTGTGGAGCTAACAAAAATTAGGGAACGTTACTATTTTCATAGTATATACTAGTCCCATATTGTGAGCTACAATTATGAGTTAATATCATCCCAAATAATTATCTGTAATTTTTTATGATTTTTCCTTTTTTTCATGCAGTGTCAATGTTACCCTATCCTGAGGAAACATTGACACCTACATTTAAATCAATAGAAATGCAATGGTTGCCTGATTTAGGGTAACGTTGACCTAGTAATATTAAGAATAAATGAGCCAACATCAAAATTTGAAATTTTTTTATCATAAACAATGGTAACAAAAAATGTTATGTTTAGAGAGGGTCTAATAATGAACAAATCAATCATGGCTGATGAATCACGATATACCGAGTGATTTAAAATCGCTTGGAAAGCCGCGGTTTGGTCGTAAGTTTTTAAAATTCGTAATAAAATTCAAATTATGTCAATGCTACCTCAGTGTTAATGTTAGCCGGTTTTACATTATAGTTTTCAATTTGCTAAAAGTGAGGAGGAACAAGTTTCAAAGAAGTTGTAAACTTAAAATTGATGTTGGCAAAGAGAATTGAAGAATCATATTTTTGTTACCGCCTCTTTTTGATGATATTTCACGTGCATATTACGTAGAAAGATATGTCAGTTGTGAAAGAAGCATTGTTTTCATATGGCAAATCTTTCGCAATCGTGGTTGATTTTTGAATTGATTAAGGGACCACTTATAATGATAAATATTGTATTTGAATCTATTCTAATGAGATTTCATCAGCATGTTAGTCCTACTGATCAAGTTGCATCACTGATTTGGTAAGATGATCTACTACATTGAATGAATAGATATAAAACATAGTGTTCATCAGTTTGGTAATGAAATGATTGAGTTTATATTGTGAATTATGGTTTTCTTCCTTTTGATTAATCATTCATTTAAATAATTATCTTACAATATATCAGTTTTGAGTATATGTATAACCAAAGCATCTGTAAATTCAGCTCTTCTCGGAGTATAATTTCGTTACCATTCTCTTCTTCTTTTAGTTGTTTGAATGGATATTTTGTACAGTCACAAAAATTTGCCAACCTCCTTCATTGACTGATATTTATTGAAAAGTTATTATGGTGTTTAGAAATTGTTATTCTTTCCATGATATAATTCAAAAAAATCTCCGTTATTGAATGACACAAAGTTAGCATTGGTTAGTTTTAATTGGTCTCGTTTCTTTAGAATATTTGAACAATTGAGGATTTTTCAGGGTTTGTGTTGGTATCCAAGTGCCCCCTGATGAAAACGAAAACTGGTATTGTAGACACTGCCTCCTTAAAAAAGATGAAGATCTTCAGTCCGATAAAAAGAAGAAGAGAAAAAGAAAAGATAAAAAGGATCATCAATAGATCAATTTCGCGTTACAAATCTTAAATTATTGAATCGTTTCCATCATTTATACTAGAAAGAGTTTTTTTATATTTGTTACCTATTTATACGGAACAACTTTTATTGTAATTTTTTAAATGCAATCGCATATATCATTTTACCAACATTTGTTTCTTCAAGATCAAGTTTTGGATTGATATTAGTTTTAGAAATCAGTTTTGTAATTGTTAACAGAAATAAAAACTATTGTTCTATTTATTTATTAAACTTATATTGATTATTTGGATTGGGAGGTTTTTAATGAGAGCCTGGTGTCTGCGATGGTGTTAAATTTCTTTTGGTATTTCAAAAGAATATTGTATAGGTACCTATGCTTAGGATCGAAGGGTAATTTGTGAAGTTAAATAAAAATCTTCAGTATTGTTTCTTCGTTTACTTTTCTGAATGGATAAGGTAACTAGCAGCAAGTCAATATAACAAATTATGGGAAGTTGGCTACATTCAATAGAAAACATAGTGAGGTAAGTTGAGAGAATCTGATACCTGGTGATTCTAGAGTTAACAACAGAATACATTATTAATATTGTTCGAGATGGGTCCAAGCAAATTACACTGCTGATTTTAAATACAGAAGAAAATTTCGATTCATATAGGTCAAGGGACATAAGCAACAGTCTTCGTTGTTCCATCATAGGAGTACAAACTAATGTTTCTACGAGATCAATTCATTGGAAATGCATAAAGAAGAGGACCTCTAAAAATAACTTCTCGGGAAAATGAACACACTATACCTAGTAGGAACGATGTTACAATATAAAGGTACATTTATCTATTTTTTCACCTACAAACAAAATTATCTATAAATATATATCTTATCAAGTTTTTGTCATTTAGATTATCTGCTGCGATATTGGCCTTTCATCATCAGAATATTTTCTAATTTCATGAATTGTCTCAGGTAGTTTTTTTTATTTTTATGAATATTTTTTTTCACTAATCTAACAAGTTCATTCTTTCTCGGACTTGAGGAAAGATCTTGATATTGAAGTGTGTTTCACCTAGGATAGTTCAATAAATTTTCAAGTAAAGAAAATAGAATTTCGGTATTAGATATAGATCTATAGGTACATTAAAGGCTAAAATTATTGCAAGAACGGGAAGATTTCGCCCTAGCAATAGTCGAAAATCAGAGCGAATTATAGAATAATAATGTGAAGAATGGTCCAAGTTTTCTGCTCCTGATATATGAGTGTGCTACATGAAGAGTACTTGAGCGCTGAGTGGACGATTCCTTACACTGTAAAGAAGTTACATTAGTTTGTTGCAAGCAAATTTGTTGTTAACTCACTGTTATCAATGTGATCTTCTTCTGAAGAATTATAGGACTCGGCTAGTGATGACTGCTTTGAGAGGCTCTGGAACATGGAACACAATTAAATATTCAAATGTGTAAGCTATTTTTTAGAAGTGATGAAACGTTGTAGAAAACCAAAAGATAGGTAGTGGTAAAACTTGACTTCAGAGACAGATACAAAAAGATTTGAAACCTGCAAAATTACCTCTACGGGTACACGTTACGTATAATTCAATGCTGTATCTATAGGCTGGTTCTAAAATTCTCCAAATTATTCCAGCGCTTGTCTTCCTTTTACAGTTAGTATCGGCTATAGTCTGGTTTCATTATGAATTTATTTCTCTTGATTACTATAGATTTGCCACCTCTTTTTAACACGCTTTTATAAGCTTCACTGTATGTTTTTATCCAGCTTCGCTTATCGTAAACAATTTCTTTGGAATTCATTCTTGGTCCTCGATCATATTGTTTGATGATTATGTTTTCTCAATATTTTTTTTATTTATTCATCAATTATTTCATGACATGTCAATACATATACAGTTAAAATTAAAAAATCATCTATACAATTAAGGCACCGAAAAGTATTTTAGGTGGTCCTCAGACGGTGTAAAGGCAATACATATTTTTGCCTAGGTCTGGTCATACTTTCGTGAGTGGATTCATATTTTCGATAGGCATGTTTTCTTTGATGGGGGTAGGTTAAACAGTACTCTAAATTTTTTGAAGAACTCCTAGCAGCTGTGAGATGGTGGGACTCCTGATATAGTTCTCAGAACTTTTTTGTTTTTTTAGGAATAGGTACTCTCAGTTGTTTGTTTGATATATGCTCCCCACAGAATAATCCAATATGTGGCAATGCTGGGGAAATGCGCGTGATAGTTTATCAATGCTTCTTTCTCCCCTACTATGTATGTATTTAATTCTCCCAATTATGGAAAGAGCAGTTTCCGGCCTTTTGCAGAGGTTGTCTATGTGTGGAGCCCATGTGAATGTGGCGTCCAGGTTGAAGGCCAGATGTTGGATTCCGTTCAAGCTACGAATTCCTCTTATATATACTGGTTATATGCAGTTTTCGGCTCTGTTGGTATTCATTTTAAGGCTATTGGTCTCCAACCATATCTGAGCATCCGTAGATATCTTTCTGACTTAGTATTAAGCAGTTCCGAGTTCCCTGATCTGTTTACTATTATTGTTTCTCAATCATCTCCAAATATTATCGCTAGGTTAGATCTGATGTTAAGCGTTAGGTCATGTATATGGACAAGAAAAAAGAGCGGGCCCAACACCGACCTCTGACGCACTCCATAAGTGATCTTCATAACTCTATTAGTGTGAGTGTGACGTCATTCCGGCATCACTCAGTGCGCAGTGCGCACGAGTTCTACCAATGGAATTTCGCTATTAGGGTATTATTTGTTCAAGATCTTGCCTCTGGTGTCGATTCTTAGGGTGCCATCTATTATCAAAATAGGAAACCATCGTAACTAACCGCACTCTCTGCAGCTATGCAGAATTCTGTACTGCTACTCCTGATCACCTGATCCACTCTCACAAGTTTCCGAGGGAGGGTTTCTTGCTTTGACTTCTTCTTTATTCAAATGTATGCGATAGCATAAAGCATAAGGGTAGTGTACAAAGCAACCAAACGAAGTATTTTACCTTCGTTCTTTCAACTATCACGCAATTTTGATTATAATGCGGAGGCAGAATACTAATAGAACTTAGTTATCTGCGAACTGAGAGGACTAAGCCATTGTATATAGATAATAGGTAATCTAAATACAATGACTAAGCGTAGGGCGACCAGATCATTCCTAGTGCCATGACGCACGGACCTGTGCAACCTAAAAAAAAAAGGTCCTACTTCCCCGTGCCATGACGGAAGGACCTGTGCAGCCTAAAAAAGAAGGTCCTACTTCCGCGGGCCATGACGGACAGACCTGTGCAGCCTAAAAAAAAAGGTTCTACGCAATTGACCATACCCCAAATGCTGAAACAGCATAGTGTAATACTACTTGCGAAAATATTGCGGCTCGGACTTTGACACAATTCCCAGTTAACACAGACCTTGCATAGAGATCTTTGAGGGGTTACAATGAGGATGTGTTGCTAGCTCCTATTATGAGATCGCCAAGATATCGCAAGGGTATCGAGAATAGGAAATTCCTATTGCAGAGTTTCTCAGAATATCACACATGTAAGCAGAATAAGACATTCCTATTGCGAGCTCCTCAAGATATCGCATAGGTAACGACAACGGGAACAAGATATTGCTGATGCCAGCTCCTCAAGATATCGGAAATTCAACGAGAAAGTAAAATTCCCATCTCGGACATCCTCAAGATATTCTTTATGTTATCAGAATAAGACATTCCTACAGCGAGCTCCTCAACATATATCACATATGTAACTAGAATAAGGCATTCCCTTTGCCAGCTCCTCAATTCATCGTGAGAACGGGAACAGCAAATTCCTATTGCGGAGTTTCTCAAGATATCACAAGTGTAACCGAGAATAAGAGAATTCTATTGCGGGCCCCACCCCACCCACATGTCATAGCAAATTCAACAGGAATAAGAAACTAGTCGGGGTATTGTAGGAATCTACTCCTTACCACTTCTTGTTTCCACCGTATTGGCCCTAGATTGAATACTGTACAGTGTACAGTGACTAAATCCCCCTTATAGGAATACGCTCTCTATCCGAAAGCTACTGAACTATGAAATGAGTAAGAACGTTGGTAAGGTAGAAAGTATTCACCGGTTTATGTTCAAATTTGGTACCATAGATATTTTTATTCCAGAAAAATATGTTGAAGTCAGGTAAGTGAAATGTAGTAAAATTCATTCTTGGGAAAAATAAATTTTTGTGATTGAAGGTATTAAAAATTAAAACAAAATACTTATGAACCAATCAAATCGCAGCATTTGAAAAAGACGGGGATTTGATTGGTCATTATTATTTCTTATTTCATTTTAATTTGTTTCATTTGTTGTATAATCATTTAATTGTCAGAATGGCTAACGCCGAAAAGTAAGTTTTTTTTTAATTTTTGAATTCGAACAAAAAAAATTGAAAGAAGTCTGAAAATACGAAAATGTTTAGCCAACTCCGGTCCGTAGGTTTGGTGTCTGCGACGGACAGTCTCACATATTACAGATATCATTGATCTTCCTGTATTTTGGGATATATCCTCGGGTCGTTCCAAAGAAAAAAAAATTCGATAAAGAAAGACTTACTTTTCGGTATAAATTCCTCTCCTTAGCCATACTGACTTTTTTGCAACTATATTGCAGAATTCGTTATTTTTCGAATAAATAAGATGAAGACACAAAAAATATTCTTTTTGATACTGACAACATTTCCCAATAAATATTGAAGAAATATACGTAGGACTAGGTTGCCTAGTATTCAAGCAGAAAAAAATACGCTCCCCAAGAATATGCTCCTATACATTTCACTTACCTAATTTCAACTATATTGTGTAGCACGGTATGTATAGTCGGCTGATACTATGACGATCTCTACCTGAAAACTGCTGAACTAAGAAATCATTAAAAATGTTGATAAAGTAGAAACAATTCACTGCCTTGTGTAATTTTCAGGATATATCCTGAGACAAAAACATAGAATCCCTCATTTCCCTCAATTATTGAAAAAAAAATTTGAATTTTCAGAATAAAATCAAGCTCTATATATTCATATACGAGTATATCATACTTCAATGGGTGGTCTTGAAAATATAATTAGGCAACATCTATCTGGAGAATGGAGATTCTCTTTCTATGGAAAGTTTAACTGAGACATAAAATCCTCATTTTGTTTAATTATCGAAAGTACCACAACCCTTTTTGAGTTTACCCACTTAATTTGAACTCTTAACGTCATACCGTTCCTGATGAGTGGGATGCTAAATAAAAATACACAAAAATGAACGGTCACCTTGAAAAAAAAACAGTAAAAACTTGAGATTCAGATGAGTAGAACGATAAGAAAAGTGGATATTAGAACTGAAATGAACTGTTGGAACACTCCACAGGAATATTACCTGCTGTAATCTACGTCTAGGCGGAGATCTCTCATTCCACAAGGCCTCAAGTTGATCGAAGTGTTGAGATTGAGCCAAAGAAGCTTGCTTCGTGAGGGTTCCCTATAAATAAATTTAATTATTATTTCTTCTGCTTTATCACGTTCCATTTACCTTCTTAGATTCTTGGGTCTGAGGTAGTTTCGATATTTCCTCCATACTGGCTGAGATGGAGAAGCGTCTTTTGAATTTCTCATCAACAGCAGGTATCACCAAATTTGACGTGAGATGGGCGTATTTTTTCTGCCAGGTATAGGTATCCAGTGACACTTCTTTTTTCAACAATCGTTTCATTTGACGTTTAGCTGAAGACTTGGGATCTGAAAAAGTTCCATTTTTGATTTCACGCTTAAAAATTGAAGCTTTTCTACGTACTGTCCATAATGTTCTTCTCGTTCGGAGCGTACGTTGGAAGTTTCACGAATTTAGCAGTTGTGTTGTGTAAACACATAATAGGCATATACTTTGTATCTTTGAGAAAAACTGCAATCCTCGAAAAATCCATTGTAGGCTCTATGCAAACAACTGGAAAATGCAATTGTAAAGATGTTAGTTGCAATCCTTTTTTTGTATCCCATATAATGATACTCTTGTCGTCGGAACCTGAAAACCGATTTGAAACTCCAATTAGCTGCGCCGAGGATTTGTTAGTTGTTTCTACCTGATATCGCCAGAGTACCGTCGCCAGAGAGTTTGACACAAGTGATATAACTTAGATGTGCTGATAGGGTATGAAGGTCTGCTCCAGTATTTATGTCCCACACTATTAGATTGTTATCTAACGATCCTGAAATGATTTGCGTTTTGTCTGCCACTGAAACTGCTACACAAGTAACAGCCGCCGTATGACCCATTAGCACCTATAAAACATGAAAATATTCACCGTTTATCTCGATTTGTAATGCTCGTGGAATTCCGGTTACAAACAACCTACTTGTGATAGTTTTCCTCCAGAAACCTGCCAAACTTTTAGGGACATATCCTTAGATCCTGTTATAACAAACTGGGAATCCATCGTCAACACAAAACATGTTATTTCTTTAGAATGATTAACCACATATTTCTCATCTCCGCTAGTTGCCCAGATTCTCAAAGTGGTATCTCCGTTAGACGCCACCTGATAATGCATTATCGACATTCAGTCACTGACAGTTGACAAAGTGGTATAAGTTGAGTAAATGAATTAGGGCAATGAATGCAGGTATAGCTATTATATATCTCATTAAAACTGCACTTACATTATACTTCATGGTGTTGGTAACTTTGATACATTTATTGGGTCCTTGGTACGATTTCAGAATATTACCAGTATCAGCGTTCCATACAAAGATGTTATCATTTTTATCGCTAGACATAATTCTAGTCGAATCCATAAAAATATAAACACAGGAAATCGGAAATTGATGTGCCTAAAAATAAATATCAGTGGAATAAAAACGTTGGAATTCCTTTGGTTACAGGATGCCTATCGGTATAAACACCCTTAACTATTTCCTATTGCTGACAACCATACAAGCTTTGCGTGCGTAACAGTTATACATAACACACGAAATACCAATTTCTGATTATAGACTTACCGAAAACGTACTCAACAAGTTTCCAGCTGATAAAGACCAAACTTTAACAGTTTTGTCTTCGGAACCTGAGCAAACGAACGTACAGTTCGCTGCAAAATTGATGGAAGATACTGTTCCTGCATGACCAGTTAATGTGTAAGTCAACTCTTGGTTATTTAGCTGCCAGATATTAACCAAACTGTCTGTACCACCGCTTGCAGCAAGTATACCATCTCTAGAGATATCGATGCACGTGAGAGATCCGGTATGCATCTGGAGATTTTGACTCTTCTTCTTAGGTTTGAAGAATTGTTTGGTTGCTTCGGTATCATTTCCTCTAAAAGGATAAACTACGACTCTATTGGCACCTTAAAAATGATTTATGTCGTATTACGTCAGTAGATCAATTTTCAAAATAATCTTACCTCCTTTCAAAAGAAAATCATCCTTTTCTGTAAGACGAACAGATATCACTTCTCCATTCGAATCAGATATTGTCTTTTCGACTTTACCACTATGTACATCGTAAATATAAACTTTGCTGTCGATGCAGCCAACGATAGCTTTGCTGCTGTCTTGTGTAAGGCATATCGAAGTTACCTGAAAATATTTTTAACAATAAAATAAGTTTCATAAACGTGTCATCTCATTTTCCTCACCCTTGACTTGTGCTCAGACAACGTATGTAATTTAGTTCCGGTAGCGGATGTTCTTAAATACAAATTATTATCCTTACATAGAGCCAGCAGAAATACAGAATCTGCTGAGACATCTATTGTTTTTATCGGATAACTGAACGTTATTGTGTTCAGTAACGAGAATGTTTCTAATGACCAGAGACAGACTTTAAAGTCTTCACTCGCAGATAGTAGGACGTCTCCTGTAGATGTGGTCTTGACTGATTTTACAGGGCCTCTGTGATGATCTATCTTCATGATTACTTTCCCGCTATTTAGTGAGCTTATTATTATACTGCTGTCCTCTCCACCACTTACAATGATGGAGTTCGATAAAGCGCTGGTGATACAAAGTACGGGTGCTATATGCTCCACCACTCTCAACTTGAGGGTTAACGTCTTCAGATCCCAAACTATGATATTGAGATCTTCTGACCCTGTTAATAAGTATTGTGACTGTTTGGATATAGCCATACAATTGATGATGCCCGTATGGCCTGAAATTTTATAGAATTAATTTATTTTTAACTATCCCCACAAGAACTCATCACCTTTGAAGGTGTGTATCAATTGACACGTCATTATATGCCATAGCTGAGGATCAGAATCCGTAACGCATACTATGTGTTGACCTGACGGCGTACACTCCATTAAGCGCACACTCTGTATGTGCATAACTTTAGACTGTTCTGGCAGAGGGGGTTGAAGCCAGTCGGTCATTGGAACGACCAAAGGTAGAGTGAAGCCGTCACACCATGCCATTGCTGAAGTTACCAGGGAACTTATTATACCGCCATCTTTTTCATTCACGGGTCTCAACCAAGCAATTAACTTTAAATGAAAACAGTCATTTTGAGCATGATTTCTTTTTCGAAATTGAGTGGTTTTATAATCTTGAATGGCCTTGAGAAATAAGCCAAGATATTGTTACGTCAAAGGGCAAACACAAGTAATACAGGACGTTTTTGAGACGTTTCTTGAAATTTGTATTTCGATCATTCATACAGTTCAGTTGAAAGACCAAATTCATTGTCACTTGAATATTATATAAAAATATATAGATACCTGAGTACCTAACTGGTAGGTATCCCTCGTTAATATATCAGTTGACATCTTAATGGCGTAGTATACAAGTTCTATTTCTCTGTCCAGCAAGTAACATCTCATGTGCTTGAGTATGCATCTTAAATAACTCACTGAGAATGTTTGCAACTAAAATAGGTCAATCATATTAAAAGATCACCAGCATTGTTGAAGAGTTTAACTTACTGCAGCTAAAAGAAAGTCATAATTACAGGTGCAAAGGGTCTTCAATTTCGCAACATCACCAGCTTTGAGTAAATGTATCCAAAACTCTTCTATATGTCTCCGACTGTATATAACATCGCTATATAAAGTCGATTTGAAGGGAGTTTCTCTCATTTCGGATAATAAGGGAGCTGAAAGTTGGGCATTATGAGTCAGCTTTTGAAATTCTTAAAAAAAACCGTTATAGACCTGGTGCGTCCCCTTCTTCTAATTCATCGTCTTTGTCGCAGAACTCGTCGAAGTAGAAGTCGGCGAGCTCAATGTGTGTGGCCTTTAAATTTTCCTGAGAAATCTGGTAATGCTTCACGACGAGCTCTTTGATCACAGAATGTCTCCAGTCGATTATTAATTTTCCCTTAATCACTTTGGTTCTTATAAGTTCACCTGGGACAAAGATACTGCTCAACAATTCGAGTGGATCATTACTCTCAAAAATTTCTTCTATAAATTGAAAACAATCCCTCATCAGGGGGTCATTTGATGAGGAGTATGGGTGTGGCAATCCCGTGGACCCATATGGTTGAAACAACTTAAGAAGTATGCACCCCCGCAAAGGAGAATGAAAAATGACAAAGAATCTTTTTAAATAAAATTGAATGAAGTGCATCAATTTCTCCGAATTTGCCTATAGATATCTTTCGAAACCTTTTGTTCCGCCAAGAAAACTCCCGATGAAAGACGTTAAAATCACATAAGTATTAGTACAGGGTCATTATGAATGATTGTAACCTCGCAGTTGGCTTTGAAATATTCTTATTTTAGCGTTTGATATATACTGTTCATATTCGCGATTCCATCCACATAATTTATTCTCTGACAATAAAATTATCAAGGCTGGCAATTTCAAAGGCCTCTAAAATAGTCAGGATAGCGAAGAGCGGCGAAGAATTATTCAAAGACAACTGCGATCTCACAATCATTTATAAAGACCTTGTATTATTGACAAATGCAAGGTTTCAGGTAGATAATATGGCTACTGGTGAACTACTCATAAAAAGTTATGAAGCCTGAGGACCATACTCCAGAGCTATGTAGTGAGAGCCTTCTAACCAATCAGAGGTAGTAAACGAAACTTACCCCAACCCCTACCTATTCATTTCTAGTTGTCAAAATCTCTCGAGACACGCCCCTTTTGTCGTTGAAATATTCCAACTAGACATTGCATTTCTACGACAATGTCAAGTAAACAAGTCAAGGGCGTAGTCAGGAATTAATTGGGGGAGGGGGGGGGGGGGTTAAAATAGGAATTAATTTCGGGGGGGTTTTGGGGGTGTAAGGGTCACTTTCTGCTGCAAAAATGTTGAAGTAATCCACTCCTAGGTGGTTTAGAGTATATTCAAAAAATTCCAGGCTTTCCTGTGTCACAGGAAATTAAATTGCTTTCAACAGTTTCGAACTTTCAAATCTTTTGACAATTTCAAACTTTCAACAGATGTCAACCGTCAGTAACACGCCTCAAGGACCCGGTCATAAAATTTGATACCGGTATAAAATTTGAAAATAACGGCTTTGGAAGGTAACTTCCGTTACCGCTTGTTACCGACTCTCGCTAAAATGTCGAAATGATAACAGATCAAGACCGGTATTCTGCGGTAACGTCTCAAAAAAATCATTATAGTAGGTAGCGAATAATAAAATTCAAAACTTACCCAGTTTCCTCAGAGCCGATGAGAGCGTGGAGAAGTTGAATTCTGCATTTTCAGGGTTAATCACGTCATTATTGCTTGTAGGCATAAGAATTTCCAATAACTCTAGTTCAGTTAATCCATATTGAGTACACGATAACAGTAAAAATAGTTTCTTTATTGCTGGTTGCGTGAAGGCTTTTTCTAGATCACAAAATTTTTGTAGTACGTAATCTGCGAAAGTAATTGATCAGTATTTATAAGCTTTTTTTTTCGATTATTTACCGCTAAAAGAGGGAGCTGCAGGAAGTTCGGTGTATGATTCAGCATTCCTTAGTTTTTCTTTCTGCTGTGGAGTTAGTTTGAGGTCATCTATTTGCATTCCGGTCGTACAAAAAATGAAGACTTTTTTCGGTAGTGCCATAGGCAACCAACTGAGTCCAGAAACTATGTCAAAATCTAGCGGATTTAACATATGAATGTCGTCGATGAATATCGCAAGAGCTTGATCCGATTCCTCGAAGTTACGGAGCAAACTTTGAAACCATTTATTTACGTAGAGAGGATCAAAAGAAGCGTCCTTGGGTAAAAAACCTTCGGGCAACTTCAGCGCTATACAAATCTGTTGACATACTAGACGGAGCAGTTCCAAATTATAGGAACTTTGCGGCGTAGCCGACGCAAACCTCACGATCTTGAATATTCTGCATGTTAACCAGTTATCAATTTCCTGAAAGATGGTCTGCAGCAGAGAGGTTTTTCCTGAACCTTGATTTCCGAATATCATGATTGGAGGGAGACGTGAATTGGCCGAGGTTATTAGTTGTCTTATTTTGTTTAACTCGTCTGTATCTGTGAAATCTTTTCTGATCTCATTATAGCAGAGCGTGAGATGAGTTAGGTTCTCCTCGAAGTTTTCCTGTAAAATGGATATGATCGTGCAAAGAATCTCTTCGTTGATAGCAACCGTTCAAGAAGTACAATAGACAATTTTAATATCTAATAACAATATAGGTTAATATAAAATATTGCGTGAGGTGCAAAAACGTTTTGAAAGTGGCCCGTAGACGAGAGGCTTGTGTGAAATTTCAGCGAAATCTGACAGATGATTTCTGAAATATAAAATTGTTGAAGAAGAACATCTTCTTCTCCTATTCTACAACTAATTACCAAATTTCAATTCGATCGGATCTGTCGAAACTGCCTCACATATTCGATTGTCCAGCAGTCCAACCCACACACAATGGAGACTTCTGCGCGCGACGACACGACCCTGAGTGCCAGAAACCGTGCGAGGTACCTAGTCAATGGCCTAATACTACTTGACCTGCTACTCTCGCTAGGAAAATGGACCCATGTAATGTGGGCGGTGCAATACTTAGCTCGGTTAAGTAAACCAGAGCTGGAGGGGATCGACTAAGAGAACCTTTGATGGTTGCAACCCGAGCTGAGGGGGATCAACCATGCCCTGTCAGCTAATAGGAGACCGGCGACCGAGGTGCAATAAGCTTCTATAGGCTGCAGCACGGGCTACCTGTTCGATCGGAATCTGTCTAACACAAACAAAACACAATAGTACCCGTTAGGCAAGGGCGTAGCCAGGAATTCATTTCGGGGGGGGGGGGGTTGAAATTTTTGTAATTGACTTAATAAGGGCAGGCGCTTTCTGTAGCAAGTATTCTTGTGTTTTAAAAAAAAAAATGACGTTTCGGGGGGGGGGGGGGGTTGTCAAATGGAATATTTTGAAAATATGATTCAGTATATCACCCTGTATAATTCAAACGAATGGTTGAAAATCATTTCTGGAATCGGCCAAGTGACCTCTTTCTATGTATGAAATATGTACATCATATTTCATCAGGATTCACTCTGTATACCTGGCTTTCAAATCTTCCAAAAAAATTAAACAGCTTTTAGGAAGTACATTCGATAAAACTCTGGGCATGTTAAAATCGGAAATTTATCAAAGTACATGTTTAAATTGCAATAAGTGCAATGAAAAAAGTGTTTTATTTGATGACAGCAATCTATGGCTTAACTTAATATAGAAAACTGAAAGACTCACTCTGTATAGGTGTCAATCAAATGAAAGACGCAAATTCAATTGGATATTTCAAGAGTATTCGCTTTCGAACAGAGAATGTCCAAAAAACAAAGATGATCCTACCTGTACAATTTTTTTCCTGGATTTCAATTCTGGGTGTTCTTCCAGATTATGATTTATAATTTGCTTCAAATGATTCAGAATCTGGCTCTTGAATTTGGAAAGGTAAGTTTTGTGCTCATCAGCATCCGGGTCCAGTCCTCCAGCTTTCCAATGCACTCTAAAATGTTGTTGACATTTCAGCAGAAAGATCATAAGAATGTCATATGTATTACTCACGTAAAATTAAAGTTATTCTCTTCTGGAATAAGGGATGTTGTCCTGCTACAAAACTCATCTAATTTCTCTACATAATATTCCGATGGAATTTTTTCGTAAATTGATTCCTTGAATAAGAAAGGCAGGTAAGTGACGTACGAAAGAATGTGATGACGAACGAAAAAAGTGCTTCAGGCATTGAAGGAATTTTTACAAAGTGAGACAGGAAAAGTGTTGGATAATCTCTCGTGAAATTTATTATGATATGAATTTTACTCACGATGTTATCGTTTTTGTCATCCCAGTTTCTTATTATGTTGAGAACATTATGAGCAGTACCAGGTGCAATTCCTGCAATAAGTCACAGAATGTATTCATTCTCCGAATAATTAATTTCTTACCCATAGCGTAGTTAAATTGTCTCTCCAAGTTGGATTTCAGGTACTCGGAGTATTTTTTCTTTTTATCATCCCCCAGACTCGATAGACAGTGGAAAAATATATTGTAAATATTCGTAGATATGGATTTCCAGTCTTCGCATTCTCTGGTGAAAAAATTGAGGTCATTGTGTTGAATTGAAGCGGGAACTTCAGATTACCTGAAGTCTTTCAGAGAATGGAGACCGTTATCTGCTTGATACCATTTTGAAAATTCTTCAGTGTTCACATCTAATTCTTCAGCTTTGCGCAATATAGTCGAGAAAGTATCGTTATCTATCGTTAGAGGAGGTAAAAATGGGCCATAACGATCACCTATCAAATTCTGAACAGAAAATTTGAAATTTCAGAAAATTGTTCTTCTATACAAGGTCTTGAAAAGTTTCATATGATAAATACTACATTGATCAAGGAAAAATGGCCCCACACGACAAAGAAAAAACCCCTGCTCCAGCAAAACAATGCACCATATCACAAGTCAATGGCTAGTGTGGTCAAATTGCAATATTTGGAAGGACCAGGTAAATACTAAGCTAAAAAAAAGTCGAAAACAAACCTCTTCGAGCGATTTAATGAGTAATATCATCTAATTCAGCATTAAAAATGACTTTAAATTTTTTCTTTAAAATATTATTGATTATATAGTATTACAAACATGTTGACGCCATTGGTTAGAGCGGAAATAGTATAGCAATGCAAAAGTGCACTTTATTGTGAAATTCGTTTTCAAATAAAGCCAGGAATAAAGGGAGATTTTGTAAAATGTCCATATCTTGTATATAGCACCGTATAAGAAGTAGAAATGCGTGCGGAAAGATGTTTTTTCAATATCCATGACGAGAACAGAATATTTTCTAATATCCACGTTTTAGATTAGGATATTATACAGGTCTCTATAAATGATTGTAACATCGTAGTTGGTTCTGAAACCTATCATTTTGACACTTCATATGCATGCTGTTCACATTTGCAATTCCAGCCACATAATTCATAATATACGCATAACCTCACTTCCTCGTTTGTTTACATGGGCAATGATAAATGATGAGTTCCAAAATAATTGTCACTGGAAGATTGGACCAATTTTTTTTCTTATACAAAATAAATTGATTTCATAGTTGATATAGTTCGCATTATGTTTGTAGAAAGTGAAATTTTCAAATAAATGAATTTTTGGATTTTTAATACACGTACATAATTGCTGAGCTTAATTCTTTCTCTGGGTTTACAACAGACCTTGTGATGACCAGAGTAGGGTAATTTGATTGAAAGAATGATGAATGATAAATTATACTGGAGTTTTAAGAAGTTTTCTTTCAGAAAATATAAAGCTGATGGAATCGAAAGTGAAGTCATTTTCAAGAGATATCATATTTGCTATAGAACAGATATGAATAATCTGTTCCCTTGCGTTTGGAACAATTTTTGAAATCCTATATAGCATTTTTGAGATGTAGATTGTAAGTATGTACTGATAACTGAATGCATACTGTTGAACTAATTTTAATGTTCGAATGTAGGTAATAAATCAATAGAAATGGACAGAATTCATTGAATTACTGTAAGAAAACTCCCAGTTTGGGAGTGTTCAAAATGTGCTCCATTATTCTCATGGCATTTATAAATTCTTTTTTTTTATCAATTTTTTTTTCACGAATTTTAAGAAGAATCTTAAGAATTGATAATAATTCAATATTGGCTGTCAGTTTAGTCATTCTATGATATAAACAGAACTCAAGAAGTTAGAAGTGGCAAATAAAAATCCAAAGCCAATTGCGATGTTACAGTCATTCATAAAGACCCTGTACTAATTTGATGAATTGGTAGTCCCGTTCATAACTGCTTCATTAAAAGTTGACTTTCCATTATATTCCCGTGTTTGAATGGAAAAAAGAGGAAGGAAAAATTTCAATTCTTGATTACATTTTTCAGTTTGGTGCATCCTTCAGTTCTGAAGTAAAGTTTGAACAGGTGAAATCTAATTGGGAAGAGTTGCAGCAAAGTACAGAAATTCATCTGAATGACGGAAACCTGTTCAGAAATAATTAATTGCTATGCCTGGCACAAAAGTTTTTCTTCGGGGTCATGAATATGATATTCGTATATGGGTACTTCTCTAAAAGATATTCTCCCTTGCTTTTCTGGAGATAACTATTCAGACGAAGGATGACACAATTTTGAGCAGTTTTTAACTTGATATTAGTCTGATTTCTCACATTATTTTTGTTCGTGTTCAAATTTTGTGTTCACTTTATTCATTATATGAGAAAAATAATTTTTAGTTAAAAAGTTGCTCACAGTTGCGCAGGGAGGAAAATTTTTTAACAAATACATATAGCAAATGTCCGAAGTTTTCCTTTTCGGTCCCGATTGTTTTAATTTCAGAAACTGTAAACGAAAGCCGTCAAAAAGTTAACTGAAAGCCTTTAAATGTGTCAGTTAATTGTTTCACGATTTATTGACCTTTGAAATTTCAGTCAATATCCGAAAATCGGCCTGCATAACAAGGACATTAGGTGAATGAAATGCCTCGATATGAGTCCACCTAGTTTGTCGCTTTCTTCTGGGACACCCTGTATAAACATGCATTATTTATACATTTTTATATGCCTTGACTGACTGCCAAGCTGATTGCCGTATCTGTACTCAGTTTCTGGCTACGGGCCTAAATTGTATTTTATACCCTGAAATTCTGGTCCTAATGAATAAACCTGAAAATCCTGGGACACTTTTCTTCGCTCGATCAATGAGGTTCATTTTGTTGGAAATCACCCTCAAGAAAATCCTTTCAGATGAATGGTTGTTTATGCCAATGCCAAATATCGGCCCCTAACTCGTCCCCAGTTAAAAAATGGCAGAGAAACGTTGAAAAATGGCACAAACTAAGCTAATGAAGAACGATTGTTCCCACTTGTTTCATTCGCGTCTTCGCCCGTTCATTCCATTTACCGAAGAATCTTAATATCTATTTGAGAAAAAAGGAAACTTATTGGTGGTGTAACAACAAAAGAGAAAAATAATGATTTCCTTAGGATTAAATTGGGTCTCTTTATATTTCTCTTTGAGTTGGTTCTATTGACAGAACGTCCAGTTTTTGTATTGCCGACACTGGAAAGCAGTGTCATATTTCAGCTGGAGTCGCCCCTAAAAGAATTCGAATTTGTCTTCTCACCATAAAAAAATATCCTCTCGATGTTCTGTGGCAAGATCTGATTTCGTTCAAGTGATCCTCAAATAAAAAGGGATCGTATTGTTCTTTTTCATCTGCCCTGAAGTGCATGTCGACAAGCTCTACCTTGAATGGAGAAAGAAAGGATTATTTTGATATTGATGTTTTTAAATATTGTGTATAATTTTAGTTTTGACCTTTGTTTTTACCAAAAGTAGTGGGCCATTTTCTATTAAAAAAAAAATTCTATGGAAATTGATATCCTATGAGGTGTTTTTAGCTGCATGAGATCTTTTAACTTTTAAAATACGTTTGTTAAAGTGATACAATTTTTGTGTTCACAAAGGAAAACGAAATAATTGGCGTTCTGAACAAGATGTTCGTGCTATAATGAACATCTTTGTTGTTAAATATCCACACCCTGTGGTTCCGACAGGATGGTGCTACACAGCCTACGGGACCATCGAATTACTTAAGGGACAATTTAGTGCAAACATTATTTAGCGCCACCTGATTATATCTTTCTTATGTCAATTCTATGGTTAATACTGAAAAATCAACAACTCTGGATACATCTGAGTAGGGCTTCACGCGAGAGCGAGATTTTTCTCGTCTCGTCTCGTTCTCGTCTCGTAAAAGCGAGACGAGACGAGACGAGAAGTTTTCAAAAATATTATAGGCGATACCGAGACCACATACAGCGCAACACGAGAGTTAAATTTTTTGCCTGAAGTTTTATATACGACTCGACTTTTTTCAACACCCACAGAAAACAATTGAATATGAAGAGTTTCCACTATAATTACCAATATATTTTGTCTATATTATGCATCGATCGTTCTAGAAATACACGATTTTCTGGAAGATTATTAATTCGTTATGACCTTGCGATAATTGAAATTATTTTTCAACAAAAATAGAATTCACAACCATAAAAACGGATGCCATTATGAATTCAATACTTAATGGACAACTTTTATTGCCCCTAAATCCCAATGCTTTGAAAACTTCGTCTCTATCTGAACATCTGGAGAAATTTATTCTCTTGTGCTCCTTGTAGTGAAGATGTGAACAATTATTGAAGAACATCTGTGGAACTACGTATAACAAAACTGGTAAAGAAATGAAGCTATTCAATGTTTCGAAAAGTTTTATGAGGAATACGCCAAGAACACCCTCAATGATCTCTGGAAGGTATTCTTTGAAAACTATACCAAATTGTTCAATTCTATTAAAAAATGTATCGACATCGATAGCCTATTTAAAACATCAACAAAACTTTCGAAATATTGGAAAGCTGAGTTTGAAGAATATTTGCTGTTAGAAAGAGCAAATAGGAATCAAAATATTTTACAGAGGTGGAGAGTGATGAATTAGTTCTTCCTACACTTTCCGAGATGGCCGATGATTTATTAATGGCTACATCCGTACCTGTTGAAAGATTATTTTCTACAGCAGGTATGATCATGGCAAAAATACGTACATCATTGAAAAATTATGTGATGCAAGTGTGATTATGTTTGAATTCTTGGTCATCGAGTAATTTAAAAGTTGAAATTATCAGTTATTAATCGATCAAGTTGTTCAATATTATCATTCACTAAGATAGAGGGTGTGTGACATTTTTTTCAGATCATTTTGAATGTTTTTCCTATTTTGAATATCTTTAAGGAACATTTCGACACAATCAATTCAATATTGTTGTTGAGTGTGGTTTGTGTTCTTTATAGTATTAAATAATTGTAACTGGCGCTGTTGTTCAAACAGACAAATTGTATCTCCGAAAGTATTGGTTTCTCAGAGTTGAGAATTATATCAATGTATTCTTATGATAGAACTGCATCATAAAGGAAATTCAATTCAAGTAATAGATTAAATGAGCAATCTGAGAATGAGAACTGCACCATGGAAGAAATCAAATTAAAATAGCTAAAATGAATTTGATCCTCTCTAATAGAACAGGATGACATGTACGAGTATGAATACAGATCATATAATAAATCATAGATAGAATAATTATAGTATTCTGTGAAAACATAGAAGTACGATTCATTATTGAAATTTCGAAAAATTATATCTCCGGAAGTATTAGCTTGTTGGAGTTGAAAATGATATCAATGGATTTTATGGTGAAACTGCATCTTAAAAAAAATTATTTTGAAATTTGTAAGCTAAAAAAAAATGTTTTTCGTTACTCCGAAACCATCTGACCTATTTTGCCCAATAGCGAACTTAACCGAGGTATTTATCTCTCTAACCTACTCTGAAAATTTCAACTGCCTAGCTCATTTCGTTCGAGAGTTATTGTAGAAACCATATTGAAAAATTTTCAATTTTTTTTTTTGACACTTTACGGTAACCCTATCAATACAAAAGTTCACATGCGTCTAAAGGTTATGATTCTACAATTTGATGCTAAATTTCAGATAGATCGAGTGATCGGTTTCGGAAATATTCATAAAAAATGTTTTTACTCAAAATGACCGTAGCCCCGAAACCGCTCGATGGATTTTGCTGGTTAACGAACTCGTCCGAGATATTTACGCTCCAAACCTACCCTGCGAATTTAAATCCTCTAACTCCTTTCGTTCGAGAGTTATCGTGTTAACGGACGGACAGAATTCGACCACGGATTCTTGATCAGTGAGTCGAACCAAATCGTTTGATACCATTTCAGCCAAAAATTCGAAAATTACAGACATTTGGGCAAATTGATAAGCACTCTGTTCCCAGGAACAAGAACGCCAAAAATGTAACGCCTTGTATATTAAAGAAAGTTTATATTGAACAAGTGAATTAATCGGGAGAATACCTCAGCTTTTATTCAATCAACATTATCGATTCATTAATTTCTTTGTGACAAAACAGACAAAGCCATCAAGGGACGAATTATATTACCAAGATAAAGCTTATTGTTGTTAATAATTAGTGCTGGAAAAAAATCCGAAAACTATATGAAATTTCCAAACTTCCTTCAAAACTCGTCATTATAAGAACATAATTCCCAATAATAGTCTATAGTCAACAAGTGCCTTTTAGGTCAAAATTTTTGCGTACTCTCCGAAAATTATGATTGAGGTGTCATTCGATTCGGAATGGCATGTAGATAGTTTTTGAGAAAATGATAAGGTCGCTCGCAAAAACTGCAATAGTTATAAACAATTAAGTGAATAAATAAAAACGGGTTTGGTTTTTCGCAAATATCTCAAAAACTATCTGAGGTAATTGAAATTTTAAAAAAGATTCAAGACGAGATTCAGCTGTCTGCAGGATAGATCAACGAACCATAATCTGTGGTCCAAAAATATTTATCGTGACTTTTCAATTAGTAATCCATTAGTGAATTAACAATTTTTTGTAGCACGAACATTAACATTGCAAGTGCGATAATTGTTAAACTATTAATCTGAGAATTTTTTCCTTTCGTGGAGCTATTCTTCAAAGGTCATGGAATAGATTCCCGTTGGAAAATTTCAAAAATTGATGATTTTCGTTTTGTTATTAACAATTTACTTAAGTGAAAAATTAGAAAGCTTTATTATGTTTTCAAAAGAAAATTTTAAATTACCTCATAAACAACGCATTGATTTACAACATTTTTTTAAACAATAGGAGATAATAATTATAAAAAATCATGTTTGAGTAGTTTCTTATCAACGGATCAATAGTAATATTATAAATTGAAGCTTTATAATTTTTCACTTAAGTACATTGTTCATAACAAAACGAAAATTAACAATTTTTAAAATTTTCCAACAGGAATCTATTCTAAGACCTTTGAAAAATAGCTCCACGAAACGAAAAAATTATCAGATTAATAGTTTAACAATTATCGTACTTGCAATGATAATGTTCATGCTACAAAAAATGTTAATTAACTAATGGATAACTTTTTGAAAAATCGCGATAAATATTTTTGGACCACGGATTGTTGTTCATTGATCTATCCTGCAGGCGCCTGAATTTTTTTATTTTCATATTTAATAAGTTTAAATAATATTTGTTTATCAAAGGTACGAAAGGGGCGAGCCGGAGTACCTGTTTCGGGCGTATTTTCAACCCTCTAGGAAAATTATAAATATTTGTCTTACAGTTCCGGCAGTAGGGACTTTTATATAGGAAATTTCTTCCTTCATTTGAATCTTTTTTCAAATTTGAATTATCGCAAATATTTTTTGAGATATTGGCGAAAAACTAAACCTCCTTTTTTCCACTTAATTGTTTATAACTATTACAATTTTCGCGAGAGGCCTCTGCATTTCCTCAAAAACTATCTACATGCCATTCCGAATCAAATGACACCTCAATCATAATTTTCGGAGAATACGCAAAAATTTTGACCTAAAAAGCACTTGTTGACTAGACTATAACTGACTCTCAAATAATTGAGAATATAACAGGTGAATTAGGTATACGTAAATATGAAATATATCCCTTTGAAATCTTAGTAGGTATATTGATTATCATTTCCAAGTATCCAGGAGTGAAATAAATATTATGACACCTAACTTTTAAACAGTATCTTCACTAACTGCTCTCGGACGTAAGTATACCCCCAAAGAGAATACAAAAGCAAATGAGAAGAAAAATTGTAAGATATCCATATTCACAGAACGATTAGTAGATAATACGTTCTCGATTTTATCGAACGAATTATTGGTTCGAGCTCGGTTTATCGGCTCGTAAGTTACAGATAATCCCCAATCATTCAACCAATTTCCAGGTTAATGAAACATGTGAAGATGATGAATTGGGATGGTACCTCTTTTCGGGTGGCGAGCTATTATACCGTTCCTCCTGGAGATAAACCGGAAATATACGGTTGATCTGTTTGCCACTGAAAATCCGGCAGGGCAGGGTGGAGAAATAAAGAATTTATTGCCAATAATAAGGCAGAAGCGACCGATTTAATTTTCCATTTAGCTCATCGATGCATTGAACGAAGATTAAATATGAAATTTATAGGGGAATAAGAATATAAATTTTGGAGGCATCTGAATAAACGCTCGATAAATTCAGGAAAAATTGACTTAATCTTCATTATTTCGTAAGAATTAACTCGTTGTAGTTAATCTCATGAAACATGAAGAGGCATTACTGCAGAGTGTAGGGAGCAACAATAAAAGTAAGGGCACACTGCGCCCTCGTACGGAACGTATGCAACCCATATGACATCTAGAATCTGCATGTAAACAGATTAACTTGAAACATACTTATCATACGCATCATCAGTTTGAATGCGAATAGGTATATCATAATGCGTGGCATACGTTGCGTATGTGGGATCAGTCGGTCTTTACCTTAAAAATTCTAAAGAAGATGTTTAATTCTTCTAACACTGCCTAATAGAAGAAATTCGAAATTTACACATACCAAACAAAATAGCTGATTGTTCATTTCATAGCCATATACCTATTGACATTTAACCATATTTTTCATAAATGATTCGATCAAATTTTTTGGTAAAGTGTTTTCCTGAAGCACTTCGAAATTTAGGTTAGGTGCAATTTCCACATCCAGTCTTTCATCCGTTTTCAATCTTGAAAAGTCCACATATTTCGAGATTTAGTTTAGGCACTTCGTTAAATTTTCATCAATGATCAATCTTGAAAAGTCCTTATATTTCAGAATCTATTTTTCAGTCAACATCCACAGATAAAACAAATAATACCTACTTCAACGTACAAATACGAACAACACAAGAGTTCGACCAATCACAGCGATTCTAACAAATTTGAACGCGGTGTAGACGTCATACAGTTCACGATAAGGGGCTGTGGGGATATGTTTACGTCTAATACCTAGGTGTTTTTTTGACGGTCTTCTCTCTCTATTCAATTCAAATACCCTACCGGTCATAGGCGTCGATATGGGGTAGCGCAGGTGGATTTGCAAATCATATAAAATTATTGAGTTACAAAGAATTGGAATTTTTCCATTGTTTTTCCCTCTATCATAACAGGTACTACAGCTTACTGTCTGAATTTTTAATTCCGACTGGAAGTTAACAACCATGGAAATAATGATAAAATGTTTTAGGTGTCCATATCGTTCAAATACGAAATTACTCTAATTCTGTTGGGAACCCATGAAATATAACGAATCAGATCAACTCATGATGCAAAATTCGTATTAATTAAATTTCTGTGATATATTATTATTCCATTTACGTATGATGCACAACTCAACAACTCCATTGAATTGATTTTTAAATGTGTACCAGCTTTCATGCATTTAATAATGATGAAATGTTACATCATCGTCCCAATTCATTTATTCATGCCGTCCATATTGACGAATAAGTTCGTTAAAATAATTTCAAATTGACATACATAGTTCAAAGCTGAGTTGCTCAAAACTTTAACAAAACAAGCCCTGTGGACAGGAGCTTTCTGGCGCTCTAGTTCAAACAGACAAATTATATCTCCGAAAGTATCGGTTTCTCAGAGTTGGGAATTATATCAATGTATTCATATGATAGAACTGCATCCTAAAGGAAATTCAATTCAAATAATAGTTTATTTATCAAGATTAAATGAGCAATCATGAGAATGAGAAAAGCACCATGGAAGAAATCAATTTAAATGTGGCCAATTTTGCCCAATAACGAACTTAACCGAGATATTCATCTCCCTAAACTACTCTGAAAATTTCAACTACCTACCTCATTCCGTTCGAGAGTTATATCTATGTCTATGGATGAAAAGCAGTCTCACTACTCTCAGATCTCTTACTTCATGTTCAGTTCCGAAATGTAAGAATTTTCTGAGAAAAACTAATTTCGGAGCAAACAACTGAGATTTTTCTCACTTCGCTCACAATTCTTCGATTGATTAGATAATCTGTCAGGAACATCATTTGACATTATGACAATTCATATTCATACATAGAATAATATCATTCTGTGACAACGTTGAAATACGATTTATTATTGAAATTTTGAAAAATCATATCTCCGAAAGTATTAGCTTGTTAGAGTTAAAAATGATATGAATGGATTCTTATGATAAAACCTCTTATTAAAAAAAATTTAATTTGGAATTTGTTTCGTAAAAAAAAAAATTTTTTTTTGTTACTCCGAAACCATCTGTCCGATTTTGCCCAATAACGAACTTAGCCGAGATATTTATCCCCCAAACCTACTCTGAAAATTTCAACTGTCTAGCTCATTCCGTTCGAGAGTTATCGTGCCTACGGCCGGACCGGCCGGCCGGACCGGCCGGACGGCCGGACAGAATGAATTCCGACCACGGATTCTTGATCAGTGAGTCGAACCAAATCGTTTAAGACCATTTTCATCGAAATATTCGAAAATTACAGACATTTGGGCAAATTGATAAGCACTCAGTTCCGAGGAACTAGAGCGCCAAAAATATCAATTTTCTAACTTAACTGTCACATAAGGATGCGCAATCTATCCTGAAAACTGCAGGTCGCAATCTCTTTCCGTTCGATAGTTATCGTGTTAACAGCCGGCCGGACAAAATCGAATTTGAACCCGAATTCTTCATTAATGAGTTGCACCTGATCGTTTGAGATTGACGGCAAAAAATTTGGACATTTTACAAAATGATAGCACGCAACTTGCACGCAAATAGAAATTGCGATATGATCCCATGAAGCAGATTTTCGAACATTTTTCTAATGAAATCCGAGTAAAATTGACTGGATATTGATATAACGCAGGGAAATGTTATGTTCCATGTCGAATTCAGTGGTAATAATCATTCTTATGGGGGAATTGAATTGCTACGAAATAAATTTCCCGCGAGGCGGAGTGAAATAACTGGGATCTGTGGAGGATAAGTATGGATCGTAGAGGGTATAGCGTCTTATTCCCAAAGGCATTTTCAATTTTTGGGGCAGATGTGCCCAGGTAGTGTAGTGACCTGTTTTAAGGATCAAAATTGGTTCAAGCACTGACGTGAAGTCAGAAGCTTTTGCGCGTATGTTCTATTGTCCATTCTTCTGTATTGGACACCCTTAATCGAATTTACCATGGTAAATTCGATTAAGGGTGTCCAATACAGAAGAATGGACAATAGAACATACGCGCAAAAGCTTCTGACTTCACGTCAGTGCTTGAACCAATTTTTTTTCGTGATTTTTTTGAAATTTTCTAGGGGTACGGTTCTTAAAATTTTTTTTCTCGTCGTTTTTTTCAAATTTTCTAGGGGTACGGTTCTCACAAAATTTTAAACACGTCTTTATGTTGATTTTCTACTACTAATTACCAAACTTCAATTCGATCGAATATTTATTTTTTGAGTTATCAAGGAAACAATATTCCAGATGGGTATAACTCGGAAACCGTTAGACCGATTTTGCCCAAAATTGAACTCAACTCTCCCTTTTGGATACGCAACCTTCCCTGAAAATTGCAAGTCCCTATCTCCTTTCGTTCGAAAGTTATCGAGGCAACGTTCACCCATCTACTGAACTCACACAAGAATGCTCGAATCTCCAACATTATTTAACCGATCGTATTAAAACTTGAAAATTGTCAGTATAGTTAGGTTATGAAGGTTCTTGCAAAATTTCAGCAATTTCGAACGATTAGTTACTGATATATAGAACTTTTTTTTTTTATTTTCAAAGATTTATTTAAAATTTTCTACGAATGCTATCCTCACCAAATTTTGCAAACGTTTCCGCATTGGCATTCTACAACTAATAACCATGTTTGAATTCAATCGGATTAGTATTTTTCGAGTAAATGAGGAACAAAAACCACAAAATTTCATAAAATTTCAGATGGCTATAACTCTGAAACCGTTTGGCCGATTAGGCTCATAATCAAACTGAAATGTCGCGTTGTGGTGTACATCCCAACCTGAAAACTTGAGGCCGCTATCTTTCTCAGTTCTCAAGTTATCGTGACAACAAAAATATTTTTTAATAATTTTTTAATAATTTTGTAGCCATACGATTCGCACAAAATTTCACAAACGTGCTTAGGTTCATATTCTACAACTACTCACCAAGTTTCAATTCGATCGGATTCATATTGGTTGAAAACAAAATTATTACTCGGAAACCACTGGGCCGATTATGCCCATTAACGAACTTGTCCGTCGTATTGGGATGCGCCACCCACCCTGAAAATTTCAAGTCGCTAGCTCTTTTCGTTCTCAAGTTATCGTGGCAACGGCCGGACGGCCGTACGGCCGGACGGCCGGACGGCCGGACGGCCGGACGGACAGAATCAAATTTGACATCGAATTCTTCATTGGGGAGTCGAACTTAATCGTTCGAGACCATTTTCGTCAAAAAATTCGAAAGTTACAGACATTTGGGCAAAACTATAACGCGATGTTCCCCAGAACATACGCGCAAAAACTGCAGATATCATAAATCATTCAGCAGGCTTTCCCGAACTGAGCCTATTGATTGAATAGCTTCAAAGCAGGGGTTCTCAACTTGTTCTTTCCTTATAACATATTCTGGAATACCGTTGTTCTGGAAGGGAATCTATAGTTGAGCCCGATTATTATTAATCGATGCCGCTTCTACCTTAGATCTTAGGCTCTTAATTTGGATCCTTCAATACAAAAGTTTCATACCGAGATGTTCTTTTTGCAATTTTGAATTTCACGGACATATTCTCATAATTCATCATCAACAATATGAAGATTTTCAAGGCGTGACGGTTCCGTGAATTTGAAGTATGGTTGCATTGATATATTCAAGTAATAAAGCATCTACTGAGAGATTATTTCTTTGATCTTCTATTAATATTTTGTTGATACCTGCAAGCATAGGGTTTGAGGACTTCTGTATCAGAGCAAATTTTCAATATCGAAAGAGCGGATTCACCTGCTATTTATTGAACGTATCCAATCAGCGCTACGCATTCAGAGAGCCCCGCTTCAATGAGTTTCATCCATTTTCAATTCCAAGATGAGCTGTTTTATATTCGTAATAAGATTATCAGAGGCAGTAACGAAAATATTGATAAGAAAAGATTGTTCCCTGAGCCATTTCCTCGAGATCATGAAACGCAAGATCAGATACCGAAAATTCGAAAAGTGGCAGATAATGGAAACATTTTTCCAGAATTTTCTAGCTGATTCCTTGGCAGACTTTCAATAGGAAATGAAAAAGTTCATGTTATGGTTTCGTCAACGGGAAATTGAGTTGTGAATGTATTCATCTGAGGGTCCCTGTTGGTTCACAGATGGCTCTGTTAGCACCCAAGAGATGGGAGCGGTAGTAGTGGTTGCAAAATTGCTGGTGGCATATCCATCAGCCTGGATAGTCTTTCAAGCAGAAATTTTCGCCATTGATCACTCAGTGAGGCTCATGCTTGAGAAAGGATGCGTTCGCAGATCAATCAGGGTCATCTGGGTTCCGGGCCACTCGGGCACAGAAGGCAATGAGGTGACGGACTCATTGATGCCTCGATTGGCGGCTGGAGGGGCTTCCATGGCGCCTAAACCTTGGACCAAAAGGTGCAGGAACTCTGGACTCATCTAGTCTCAGTCATGCCCACTCAACAATCATTGGCCCATCAGCTGAAAGAGCCAGACAATGGTTCAAATTCTCCAGGTGAGACCTGAGAATTTTATAAGCTATGTACACGGGTCAATGTGGCCTCAGAAAACACCTAGAGGACGACGAGTTTATCGAGCAGACCATGTGTGACTGCCCCCCTGAGGACAGGATCAGATTTGAGGAGCTAGGAGTCCAAAAACTGAGACTGAGGGAATTGGACAAGCTCTCATCCTCCAGACTCATCTCCCTTATCAAAAGACATGAACTTGTGGGTGGAGTATAGATAAGCAAAGAAGAAACTTTAAGCGGTAGAATGAACAAGACTCATTCTACTGGGGGACCTGATCCTGACAACTACTTACAATAGGTGCAACTATCTTAGGAAGATCATCAGGGTGGTAGATGATTTCCCTGGGTAATCGATAGTACTAATGACAAGTCTCGAATCTTTCATTGGGTCACTGAAGAGTATGAGTAAATGTTTCATTTGCCGTGGACCGGCATATTGCTGTTACATGGAGGAAAGGGTTGGAGGGGGTTGAGATTTATGGTATACGATAACATACGGACATGCGATTGCATGTCCCTTCTGTTATTAACAGCAATTTCAATGCAAATGATGACTGCACTGGCATATCTACAAGGGTTGTTCCACACAATATTACCAGCAGATTTACCTTCCACTGGCTGTGACCCAGAAGAATGACAAGCGTCATAGCATATTTGAAGAAATTCTAATTTCAAATCAATGAGAATTGAACGGAACACCCTGTATTGATTCCATGGAAGATTCTACGGAAACAAGATGTTGATAGTTTCAAGAATTATCCAACAAATTATGATGAAAACAACATTACTGATCATGCGTCAGCCCATTAAGGCTAAGTTTTTTCCGAGTAGAGTCTCCCTTTTTGTACCAGAGTTAAGATCTCCTGGAAATCCTTAACGGAAGACGAGCGAAACATTCCGAGAACGAACCCGAAGATTTTCAAATTTCGAAAGAATCGAAAACCGTCTAACATGTTTCAACCCAAGTGAATTTACTTCCTGAGGAACCACAGGGACATCAATTACGAAAATTCCAGTTTTTTTGCTACGAAATTGCGACCTCTAGCTTGTAGAAAATATTTGGAATGTAAAATCGGAAATAACTTTTCTGATTTCCAACAAATTCAAGGTGCTTCTGGAGATCTCGAATATGCGTATTTGTGCGAAATTTGAGACTGATATCTTCAAAATTCTGACTTCTTTAGTGTGCACAATAAAGCGCTACATCAGAAAATGGATTTTCTTCGAGGAATTTGCTTTTAAAATATGAGAAAACGTACGACCTCATAATCATTAAATTATACTGTGGGAGATATATTCATTATTAAATAGTTCATTTCTGGGATTTCTCAGAAATAAACCATTTAAGTACGACCTCATCGTTACTACAAGAGCCTAAAAAGAAAACACGACGACTCTGTTTCCGTGAGCTCTCCTCTCAGAATTCGCCCAAACCAAAACAAGCGTAAAGTCGAGTGCATAATAAACCTTAAAGCTCTCTTCAATAACATTGTTATTATTCCCTAATATTCCAGTTTACGAATGTGATATTTATTTGAGTTCAATCGAACACACAGTCTGTATAAATTCCATTTGAATTATTTGAATCCATCAGCTTTCTCTATGATTTTTTCAAAGGATGTGTAAAACTTAGGTAGTTCCTATTCTAGCCGCTCTATCCTTTAGCGTCTAGTAGTCTATGTTTTGCCCGTTGGTGGCCCGATTAAGTTTACGCTGATTTCTTCATGACCATAGATGGCAATTTTTTCATCCCTCAATTTGATTGGCTGCAGACTCGTAAAATTGAAGATAGGAAACTAGGTCAGGTAGTTTGATTGAGTTCCGGTGGTAACTGTAGAATCAGGGAGTGAGTTGTGTTTTGAAGAATATTATTTGATATTAAAATTCAGTTGGATTTCGGAATAGAAGAAGTGAATTTACATTTAATTTGAAAGGACATGGGCGGTAACTGTTTCTATAGTGGTACTACCTCTGGAGTTCATATAGGATGATGGAACAGGAATATTATGAAGTGAGTTTCCTTCATTTTCTGATCATTTTACTTGGGGTTCATTTATCTAGATTGTGTTCACTTTGAAAAATGTAGAAATGAATAACTTTATGAATAGGTACGAAAGTAAACGTATATCACGATTAATGCTAGTATCTTCAAAATTTATAGACTCGATTTAATTGAAAATGATGGTCCAAGAACAAGTAGTTAGGAATTAGTAATTTGAAAGTATGCTGATGTTAATCATTCTGATTAAGATGAAAAAATAGCACAGAGAAATGGTTTTGATAATATTTACACCAATTCAGTTGCGATTTGTAAGATTTTTTTAATGAAATAAACAATTTTGAGATGAAAATATCAATCTGAAATTATTACGCAATATCTAGCGATGATGATGAGGCAAAAAATTGGTCATAGAAAAATATCATTATCGGTGGATCATTGGAAGGAAATTTAGGGAGGTAGTTTATTCTATGTTGGCGTCCTTTTAGCTTGATATTGAATTATAGTTGTTCAAATGGAGCTCTTTTCAGGTCAGTTGAATTTCTCAATAGAATAAATGAACTTAACTGTAATTTGAGTATTAAGATGAAGTAATTCCGGCTGATAAAGGTGAAAATCGCAATTATTGAGAATTGGATATGGAAAAGGGATTTTCTAACGTAAGTGGAAGGAGACTTGGGTAACATAGTTTCGAGAGCTGGTGCTACTGGAGTTATCTTGGATGATGGAAACCTATAACGGTCATGAATATAACGAAGTGAGTCTCCTTTATTTTCTCATCATTTTACTTGGGTTTCATTTATCTTTGAGTTTGTTCACTTTGAAAAAATACATACGAAAGTAAACGTACCTATTTCACGATTAATGCTAGTATCTTCTAAATTTATAGAGTCGATTTAATTAAAAATGATGGTCCAAGAACAAGTTCTTAGGAATTCGTAATTTGAAATTATGCTGATGTTAATCATTCTGATTAAGATGAAAATATAGCCCAAATAAATGGTTTTGATAATATTTACACCAGTTCAGTTGCAATTTGTAAGATTTTTTTAATGAAAACAATCAATTTTGAGATGAAAATTTCAATCTGAAATTATTATGCAATAATGCAATATCTAGCGATGATGATAATGCAAAAAAATGGGTCATAGAAAAATATCATTATCGGTGGATCCTTGGAAGGAAATTTAGGGAGGTAGTTTATTCTATGTATTTCAATATCTAGCGATGATGATGCAAGAAAGTGGGTCATAGAAAAATATCATTATCGGTGGATCATTGGAAGGAAATTTAGGGAGGTAGTTTATTCCATGTATTTCAAAGCCTTCTGTACGAACAATTCGTGGTAGCCATGTTGGCGTCCTCTAAGCGTCCTTTCAGCTTTCAACAATTAAAGTTGTTCAAATAAAGTTCTTGTCAGGTCAGTTGAATTTCCGAATACAAGAAATGAAATTAATTTTGATATAAGTATTAAGATGAATTGATTCCGGCAGATAAAGGTGAAAATTGCAATTATTGAGAATTGGATATGGAAAAGGGATTTTCTAACGTAAGTGGAAGGAGATTTGGGTAACTGTTTCGAGAGCTGGTGCTGGTGCTACTGGTTGATGGAAACCTATAACGGTCATGAATATTACGAAGTGAGTCTCCTTTATTTTCTCATCATTTTACTTGGGTTTCATTTATCTTTGAGTGTGTTCTCTTTGAAAAAATGTGAAATGAATAACTTTATGAATAGATACGAAAGTAAACGTACCTATTTCACGATTAATGCTAGTATCTTCTAAATTTATAGAGTCAATTTAATTAAAAATGATGGTCCAAGAACAAGTTCTTAGGAATTCGTAATTTGAAATTATGCTGATGTTAATCATTCTGATTATGATGAAAATATAGCCCAAATAAATGGTTTTGATAATATTTACGCCAGTTCAGTTGCAATTTGTGAGATTTTTTTAATGAAAACAAACAATTTTGAGATAAAAATATCAATTTGAAATTATTACGCAATATCTAGCGATGATGATAATGCAAAAAAATGGGTCATAAAAAAATATCATTATCGGTGGATAGGAAATTTAGGGAGGTAGTTTATTCTATGTATTTCAAAGCCTTCTGTACGAACAATTCGTGGTAGCCATGTTGGCGTCCTTTCAGCTTGATATTGAATTAAAGTTGTGCAAATGGGGTACTTTTCAGGTCAGTTGAATTTATGAATAGAATAAATGAACTTAATTTTAATATAAGTATTAAGATGAATTTATTCCGGCAGATAAAGGTGAAAATAGCAATTATTGAGAATTGGATATGGAGAAGGGACTCTCTAACGTAAGTGGAAGGATACTTGGGTAACAGTTTCGAGAGCTGGTGCTACTGGAGTTAATCTTGGATGATGGAACCTGGAACGGACAGGAATACCTGCTACTAAGTGAGTCTCCTATAATTTTGTTTGAGTTTCATTTTTCGAGGTAAAAAAAAATCTGAAGACATAATTTTATATTCTCTTTCATTACAATGTATTTCGAATCTTAGATACGATTTCCAAATTTTGCTGTCGATTCAATACGAAATGATGGTCCAAGAATAAGTTGAAGAGTGTGATTTGAGGAATTAGTAATTGAAAATTATCTTGATGATGATCATTCTCTTTTAGAAGAACAATTAACTCGAATGGAAGGTTTTGGTGATATTTACTTTAGGAAAGTTGCAATTCTCTCATTTTGGTTGGTTGGTTACTTTGTATTATTTCATTTTCACGCCGATATTTGGCAGGTAGTTCATTCTATTGAGTTTTCAGCGAGTAATTATAGTAGATTATGGGATATTCTGAATGGGGGATGTATAATAAAAGTTTATTGTTCGGTACTAATTTCATTATTGAGAATTCTTTTCAACTTTTTTTGTTTAAACATCTATCTCTATCAAACCACATTCGAAATCTGTCCCATTTGGTACCATCATTTCAGTAATAGAGAAGAGATTGGATGGTGTTAAACGGTAATTACAACCTCGAAATTTGAACGAAATATAGGTTCAATCAATCCAGCATATTCCTATTCCTATCGCTAACTGAAATCGTCATTAATGCAGTCCAGTTTCGATGAATGATTGCGCCAACGTGTAATCCAGAGGTTGGTGTTGATTTCCTTCTAGCTACTCGGAAGCTATTACGCAAATGATTACGTCCCATGGACAAGGACGTACCCAAGAGAGGTCCTGGGGCTCCTGAACTCCGAAAATTTTCTAGTACGAATTTTTTTTTGTATTTCGACCCCCTCCTCGGAACAAAATTATGGGTACGTGCTTGGGTATGGCAAAAAATAATTCCAAATAATATCATGGGAATTGTAATTAGTGCAAACAAAAATTATTATAAGAATACGATATGTTCAAGAGTTTTTTCCAGAACAGTCATCGAAAAATACATCATTCTGGATAAAACATTTCAAAATATCGCATTTCTGGTCCTTTTTGTATGCCATTTGTTCATAGCACAAAACTTTCCATGGTTAACATTATGGCCAAATTTTGTATCAAGTTAACCATTCAGTTTTCAATTATTACAGGAGATACAGGGTGGAATAGTTGCTTGAGGAAAAAATTGAAATACCTTTTATATTTTTCTTCCAACTCTCGCTTTTGTGTACATTTCTTACTGGAATATATAATTTTTCTCAAGCAGCTAATATGTCAACCCTCTCTGGTGATATAATGTACTTTTCTCTAGTTATATTATTTTCGATAGGTAATGTCATGTGGTTTTTCTGGAATTATGCGGAATGGTGGATTTTAACGAATCACTTTGAAACTGCGAATGGAGTTGTCTTGATTTGTAGTACATGAGAACTTTTGACATGACATAAAGTATTGGATTACCCATCAGGATACTATTATTGGATTTGCGCAGCTAACAGGTTAGTACAAATTTTATTTGTACAGGGTGAGTCAGTTGTTGGACACATATCCTAAGACGCCCCATTAATGAGATATGGGGTGTTAAATTTGGAGAAAATAATTGGTTTTTTAGTAATAACTCCGAAGTGGCTGAAGATATTCAGATAAAAATCAGAAAATACATAGTTCTCGTTGGAAAAAAAATATTTCTCACATCTTTGAAATCTTTTCAGTAGATAGAAGGTCATTCGATATTACAATCCCCCCAGCTTGAACGCTACTGATATTTTTGCAAATAGTTTGAACGGTTTGGAACTCACTTAGAATTTTCTTCAAAAATGCTATTCATGGTACCATGGGCTTGTTTCATTTCAAAATGATTGAAAGATTCTTCTTGCAGAACAATTAGGCAAAATAAATAAAAAAAAAATTCAAAGGTTTCTTTGACTATGTTGCCTTGATTACCTGACATTTTTTGCCTAATCTTTCAATCATTTTGCCATGAAACAATCGCTCAAAAAATCAAATCTCGAAATGTTTGAGCCCATTTTCTCGAAAACGGTGAGGTTTAGGCCTTCGACCAGTAACATGCTTGAAGAAAATTCTTCAAGAGTTCGAAACAGGTCAAAATTTGCAAAAATGTCAGTGGCCTTCAAGTTGGGGGAGTTGTAATATCGAATGATCTCCTATCCATGCCACTGAAAATGTTTGAAAGATGTGGGAAATATATGAAGTTAATTTTCAACGAGAACTATGTCTTTTCTGAGTTTTATCGGAATATCTTCAGCCACTTTGGAGTTATTACTAATAATTATTTTCTTCAAGTTTAACACCCTGTATCTCATAGGATATATGTTTATAGGAACTTTTATTGATGAGAAATAGCCTTCAATCTGACTGTGAAGTCCTGCTACAAATAACTGACTCACCCTGTATAAAAAGTAATAATTTTTCACATACATATAACTATTTTTCTTGATGTACTTACTTCTATCTCATGTTGTTCCAAATAGTTCTGCAATTCAGGTCCAACATACTCCAAGAGTACCCTTCGTTCTTCAACAAAGTCTAAAAAAAAATATTATCTCTACATAACAAATTAAATAGGTACCGTCTTCTCATTAGGATATCGAATTCACCATGAGGCAATAAATGTTTTACAATTTTATTACTCGAAAACTTGTCGTTTCAGTTGAGGTACCCCACAGAATAAGTGAAAAAAATTATTAGGGAATTTTTGTAATTTTAGATTATAAGGTATCGACAATTACATCCAACTCACCATCTCTTGTGCTGCCAATGAAAATTTTAACACTTTTTGGCGAGGGCCACCTGCTCGTTTTGTGTCCCTGGAGTATTTCCAATATAGTCTCGTCGTTATTTTTCATATTTCTACACTACCAAATATATCACTCAGGTAATTCAGCGAAATTAGTTGGAAAGGAAACAAACTCTGATTGTCATTAATGTAGATCCTTATTGCTTTTTCCTTCTTTTACATCACATCTGGAAAAATAGATATTATATGGATGAATGTTTGAACTGTTCCAACATTGAGTTCAAACATTAAAAATAGAAATAGGTTTATCAATCTGCCAAGTTTGTATTAGTAAAGTTTGTACTTGTATTTGAAAAGACACAGACACTAAACTTATTTTTTTTTAAATTTCGGTAGACTTGAGGGCTAAAACCAAATATGGTACTGGCGCAAAGTTGAAAGTTACAAGCGTTTAAATGTTTTACAATTTGCTAATACACTCCTACATATAAATATAATATATGACTGTGATGGTGAACAAGAAAAAAGTAAGGCAACGTGGCTTGCATCTTGATTCCAAAGCTCAGGGGCGGATCCATAAAGTAGAGAAATTTTTGTTAATTCAGATTTTTAATCATTCATTGTTCGTTAATGGGCATAATCGGCCTATCTATAGTTTTGTTGTTATTTCCTCACTAACTCAAAAGATACATCTCCGATCAAATTGAAACTTGGTAATTGGATGTAGAACGAGAACGCGCAAATTTGTGCAGAATTTCGTGAGGATCTGATTACGAAAAAAAAAAATTCCAAACAAAAATTGAATTTTTTTTTCAAATGTCTTATATCTGAGAAATTATCAGTCAGATTCTTCTGAAATACTGCACAGCCCTTCAAGCAGCCATTCTAGAATAGAGTACCGGATTTCAGCTCGATCAGCTTTGTATTTTGGAATTATTTTCAATCATTCATTGTTCGTTAATGGGCATAATCGGCCATCTTTAGTTTTGTAGTTATTTCCTCAGTAACTCAAAAAGTACATCTCCGATCAAATTGAAACTTGGTAATTGAATGTAGAACGAGAACGCGCAAATTTGTGCAGAATTTCGTAAGGATCTGATTACGAAAAAAAAAATTTCCAAACAAAAATTGAAATTTTTCTTCAAATGTTTTATATCTGAGAAATTATCTGTCAGATTCCTCTGAAATTCTGCACACCCCTTCAAGCAGCCATTCTAGAATAGAGTACCGGATTTCAGTTCGATCAGCTTTGTATTTTGGAATTATTTCATATTAATTTGAATTCATTCATAATCAACTTCATGCAGTATTTCGTGAGGGTGTATGGGCGTGAATAAAACATGCAGATGAAAGCTCCTGACTTCACATCAGTGCTTTTAAATAATTTATCTAACATTAATTTTGATTTTGATCAAAGCTGAGTATCTCTTATAATTAATGATTAAATGATACTGTGGGATATTCATTCAGGTTTCTTTCTGGGTTTTCTCTCCCAAACTCTGAAAAATATCAATTAAATAAAAAAATATTATTTTGTGAATTGCTTCTGCGTAAGAAACACAAGATATTTGTCAGAAGCAATCAATTGAATAATGTTGCCTAACAAATAATAACGAAAACAACATCAACGATGAAACAACTATTTCGTAACGTTTCGGACGTTTCGAGAATTGTCACTTTGACAGTATTTGAAAATCATAGTAACATAGTTTTACTTTGCATAGAAATTTCCAAGTTCCAACTCCTTTTTTAATAACATTTCACTTTCACCAAATTTTTATGCATTTTTGAAGGATTTGTGTTGCACCCTGTGCCATCCCCATCAACCCTCTAAATTTTTTGAATAGGGAGAGTTGGTCCTGTGGTACTTTTTTGGCAAGGTCTTTGTATCTTCTTTACAGGCGTGCAGAAATTTTCAAGAAAACATTTTTCTTTTTTGAAAAATAGTTAGCTCAAAGAGGTTTTCAGTATGTGCACTTTGTCATGGCTCATTTACTTTTAGACGATGGTACCTGATGAAATTTGTCACCGAATGAAAGTCGACCATTACAGTTTTGTTTATGCACAACTTTCAACCCCCTCACGCCCCCCCTCCGCCATTTTTTTCTCCATTAAAGGGTTCGTAGGGGTTGAAGGTTGTGCATGAACAAAACTGTAATGGTTGACTTTCATTCGGTGACAAATTTCATCAGGTACCATCGTCTCAAAGTAAATGAGCCATGACAAAGTGCACACACTGAAAACCTCTTTGAACTAACTATTTTTCAAAGAAGAAAAATGTTTTCTTGAAGATTTCTGCACGCCTGTAAAGAAGATACAAAGACCTTGCCAAAAAAGTACCACAGGACCCACTTTCCCTATTCAAAAAATTTAGAGGGTTGATGGGGATGGCACAGGGTGCAACAAAAATCCTTCAAAAATGCATACAAATTTGGTGAAAGTGAAAAAAAATTGACCTGTTTCAGGAATTTGTTGCCAAATATTTTTCTTCTGAGAAAATGAATTTGTTCCATAATTTTGACGCGCACTGTATAAACAGTTTTTTGATTTTTGTTTTTCATTAATGGGTTTGTCTTTGTTAATAAAAACCTAAGATCATTTTGTGTCTTGAAGACGGATCTTATATTGAACATAGAACCGATTCTTCTGATTTTTTCAGAAGAGCCACGAACATAAAGGATCACATTCAACAGATTGTGTTGTTCTTCTTGTTGATCATTGTTATTTTATTAAAAGCTCTTCTATACCTTGTGTTTCTTACGCAGAAGATATTCGCAAAATAATAAATTTTTTATTTTCTAGATATTTCTCAGAGTTTGGGAGCGAACACCCAGAAAGAAACCATTCAATAATCTCTTATAATATTTACATACGAAATATAAGAATAGTAAAATTTATACTACGATCTTTCTCCAAGAGGAATATGATGTGATCATACAAATTCAGCAATATTACAACCTATGATAATCTCCTTCATTCCCAACAAATCCCAGGCTTCTACGCCTATGCTTCTTTCCCAAATTAACAAGGAATAACCGATAAGAAATATAGTCTTTTATAATGTCATCCTGTTCTCTCCAGATATAATTCATTTCTGTTTCCCCAACTTTTCAAAGCAATTATTACTAGAATCCTCAAAGTTTCAATAGGATTCGTTTTATTCTCTGCATTGGCTATACGCGTTTTCGGACCAACAGAAGATATTCATCCTCCTCAAATATCCACAGATATCAATAAAAAAATATAGAGCTTACTGTAGAACAGTGTTCTTTTCATTTTTCGAACGAAGGAAGTTCAATAGCTTTTTTGTTTCATTGCTTCCTTGTATTAGATTTCGTCGGACGAAATTAAGTTTTATTTTCCTCGAACTTCACAGAAGTACCAGTGTTAGATGCCACTGAAACGGGATTTCCGGTTCGAACTTTGATATTGATAGGTCGCAAGTACAAAGAAGGTTCGATTGCTCCTTTATTTCCTTTCGGTGCTTCCACACAATTTGTAATATCAGTTTTGTTTGTACAAAAATATTTCCGCTGAGACTGACCTTACGTCAGTGCCTTCTTTAATTTTTTTTTCAACTAACTACCTAGTTTCAATTCGAACAGATCAGTATTTTTTTAATGCTTATTTTGAGTGCTTGAGTGCTATCTGGGTTTTCTCTCCCAATTTCTGAAAAATATCAGTTAACATTGTTCGATTTATTCTGACAAATATCTTGTGTTTCTTATGCAGAAACAATTCACAAAATAATAAATTTTTATTCAACTGATATTTTTCAGAGATTGGGAGAGAAAACCCTGAAAGAAACCATTCTATAATGAATGTACCTCCCACAGTATCTTTTAATGATAATTTGAAGCAAAACTTAATTATTTTTCACGAAATCAGTTTAGAAATTTCAACAAATGACATCCGTTCCAAATTCCAAACCTCTCTTTGGCCTTCTGGGAGTAGCGAGGTCAGCCTTGGATCATCTAGGGATTTTCCCCAACCCGAAATCGACCATGTATTTATTAATAACAAACTCAGAGGCATCAGAATGTACCTAGTGAATTATTGTGGTTCTGTCTCTTCAGATCTGGGGGAAATTGTTCAAACTAGCACTAGCCAATTTTCGAGGGTTATTTCTGTTATTTCGTCCAATTCTATAGTTTCGTCGTTGTGTCCAAAAATCGTCTCAAATGATGGAGAATTCCAGGGCAAATTGTGTATAGAGGTGTGAGGAGTGGGGATTATATTCGTTATAGAATATTCCTTTCGAAAGAGCTGGATATTGAATGATAAAATAGAAGCGAATTTCAAGTGTTGCCGAAGGTGGCAAAGCAACGATATTAACGGAATCACTCCAGAAATTCCTTTTGATCGGAGATTTGCTTCATTAGCTCCGAATCAGTGGAATTCTCTTTGCCGGTGATTTTGTTCCTTGAGGATTTTGAGAGTATTGAATGGGGCACGTTCCCAGCTACAGATTGAGCAATATTGATATTTGATCGACAAATACGCAGGGATAGGAAATTAATTTTCAGAATTCCTGGAAAAGAGTTTTATTTTCCGGATAGTTTGATGGGCGCGTGTATAACCGCAAATTGATGAAAAGTTCACGAACTTCGCCGAGTTTACTAAGCGCCAGATTACGACGCTGTAGGTACGTTCCACGGTGTTTTATGGAGCAATGCAATTTCACAACTTGATGATATTTTCTTTCAAAATCCTCTTAATGTAAACTTACTCAGAATAAAAATTCTCTTTGCCTCCTTAGACTACTAAATTTTATAAAGATAATAGATATATTTATTTCAAATAATCTCAGGTTACACCAGGCATACAAGAAACGAAGTCAAATAAAAAGTTCCCACGTTACTGCCCAGCGGTCCATCCCAAAACCCTTCAAACAGCATTTTCCACCAGCAGCCTGAATATTTCATTGTTAAACATTTTATAGTTCTCTATAGTCTGTATTCTTTTCGGTAGTTTATTGCGCAGCCGAAGGCATCTGTATTCTAACTGCACTTGTGTTGTTGTTAGTCTGCATCTAGGGTAATTATAGTTTTGTGTTCTTGTTTCATGCATAATATTCTTTTGAAAAAATACTAAACATTCTTGTACATACATCCCATACAGTGTTAAAATCTTCTATTGAAAAGCTTCCCTATATGTCTGGTTATATTTCAAGTTACATAATATTTTTATTTCTTCCTTTTGTAGGATAAAAATCGAAGACCACCATGTTGATTAGGGCCTAACAATGCATGCCATGTGAAGTAGTTCATAGAAAGCCAGTTCAAATAGCTTGGAGAATGATGTAGGAAGGCTAATTGGTCTGGAGTTTCCATAATCTTCAGGATTACCAGTTTTATATTTAGGTCTAATTTTTTGGGGAAGATTTCTTCTCTTAGAGAGTTATTTATTATGCATGTTAGAGGTTCTCTGTTAATTTTGTCGCAGCATCTACTATGTAGTCATTGAATTCATTTGCTAATTTTTGCATGTCTGTTTTGAGTGGCATATTGCTGTCTTCATTCTTGTTCTGTAGATATTTTACTATTGCCCAGATAGTTTTGTTCTTATTGTCCGAGTTTTCAATAAGTTTTCCCAGATAATCTCTTTTACTTTCAAGAAGGTGTTTATAATAACATTTTTTTGTACTGTTGTATTCTTTTTTGATCTTTGGGTGTAGGCTAATTCCATATATACTAATTGAAATTGAGGGAAAGATGTGTAAACACGGGCGGTATCTGGCTGGCTAAACCCTCTTATATAACCGCTATATTACGACGGGAGGGGAAAGGGGAAAGATTTCTACATTCCTTAAGCTATCGAGAAGATTTTTCGGAGGGGTCCTTATGCGTTAAAAAAATTCGAGAAATCGACGAAATTTTCCTAAGTAAATCGGGAATTTTGGTAATTGTTTTAAAAATCTAGAGGACGGATCGAGGTTCGAAGGGGGTGGATATCGAATCTTAGGGAGGGGGAAAGGGTCGATCCGAAAACTCTAAGTCGATATATATCGCGGTTTTCCCGTAACGAACGAAAATGTATTTTTTTATATTTTCTCGTTCTCTTATGATAGAATGCTTCCATCTTCTGATAACTTTAAATCTGATGCAGGAATAGATTTGGTTCTTGGGCAATTTTCTGTATGATTCCTAAGGATATTTTTCAAACATTGTGGAGGTTTGTTGAGGGAATCTTGATCACATAAAAAGTCTTCTTCTATTGGATGACATTGGTTTGTCGACCATTTTAGAATTTCTTCTTGGGAGAGCATATAAGGATAGGTTTGAGGAAGGGTTAAATTACTTTGGGATAGGTAATAAAACTTGTACAGATCATAACTCCGTTCATAAATAGTGGGAATCGATATTAAGAATAATAAAGTTTTATTTCGAAAGACTACTTTTGTATGACATAATTGATAATAATCTTTCAGATGGTATACTGGTATTATAGTAACATTTTTGATCAATTCTGCAAATTTGGTATATGGTAAAATAGATTCATGTAGCAGGTGCAATCTTGCAAAGCTTACTGCAGTTTGAATTTCTTCCAATATAATTTTGATATCTTTGAGTTCAAAGGTCATAAGATGCATTTGTTCAACAGCTCTTAACTCTGGAACAATTTTTAATAATTCAAGATTTTCATTCATCTTTTGGAATTTATCAATATATTTATTTTTCAAATCATTCACTATAGTAGCAATTTGTTTTTGATTCCTCATAAGTGTATTCTCATTCTTCTCTATGCTATTAAAATAACTTCTATATAATTCCTCATCGTCAGAATCTAAGGTTCCGAATAATATCTTTGAAATTTTGCCACCTAAATTTATCAATCCTCTTTTAATTCTAATTTTCTCGTTAAGAAGTTCTTCGAGTGTGTTAATATTAATTTTATTCGAATGCTGCAAATATCTATGGTTTGCCGTTTGTGCAAAACCTAATTGTTGATCTTTCAAATTCTCAATTTCTCTTTGATATCTGATAATTAATTCTTCCATTTTATTTAGGTCTATATGATAAATCAATTGTAAGTTTCTATTGGTCACATAAGCTTTTCCCAATAAAATAGGCAATACATTATTTTGTAAAGGTATAATTTCTATAGCTACGGTTGTAGTGATTATTTTCAATAATATGATTATGACTAGGGTTTCCATAGTGGATCTGCAATAAAATAAAATATTACTTAAATACTTTCTTTCTTTGTTTCATTATTTTCTTATGATAAATGTGTTTATTTTTGTCATCTTGTATCCTATGAGTATCAATTTCTCTAGCCTCTATTCTTTTGTAGGCTGGATCTAATTTACGTATAACACGTCCTTTAATATAAACGGGATTTTCATTTAGAGTATATTTTTCTTTAGCTGACCGTTTTTCATTAGTTTTTTTCTAAACGTTTTAAATTCTTTTCTTTGCCTTTTTCTAAGTGTTTCGATATATCCCTTAAGTTTTCTACATAATTTTCTACATAATCCTGGACTCGCTCAATCGGTAGGGAATAATTTAAGTCGGCTTTAATAATTTGCATTGGAGTCATCTCCAAACTGGAATGATTGGAATTATTATAACTCAATAAAGCTCGAGAAAGCTTATTTTGAAAAGTGGAATTTTTATTGTCAATTGTTCTTAATTGTTCAATTAATGTGGAATGAAATCTTTCTACTAGGGCATTTGAATTTGGATTGTAATTTGTAATATAATGAATTTCGATTTTATGAATTTTACAGAAATCTTGGACAACACTATTTTTAAATTCTATTCCATTGTCACATGTTATCTTGTTAGGTATTCCATAATGACTGAAATAAATTATTAGTTTATCTACGATTTCTAATCCTGCCTTTTGGAGTAAAGGATAACATTGTCCTAGTCTTGAAAATGAATCGATTAAACTTAAACAATTTGTTTGACCGAATCTTATTGTATCGAATAAATATGTGTAAATGGTTTCGATCCTATAGGGTTAGGTTTAAATTGCAACTGTATAGGAGTTCTCTCATATTTACTTTTTTGACATATCTCGCACGAGTTAATATAATTTTGAACATCTTTATTCATATTTGGCCAGTAATATTTTGATTTGAGACTAATTAAATTTTCTCTTAATCCACGATGAACAGTTTTTGTTTCATGATATTGCTGTATTCTAAGTAAACGTTCTTCTTCGTCTTCTACGTCTTCTAACCATGTTTTCGAAATTTTTAAGTCAAATGATTTATAATCAACCTTTTTTTGTAATATTCGTATAAGGGGTTTTTATAGTTCTTGAGATATAAAATATAAAGTATACGAACATTTTGGTCGGATATATTCTTTAATAAATTTGAATAGATCTTTGTCTATTGAATTTATTTCAACTCTAAATCTAAGTTTTTCTCTAAAAATTTTAGTTTTTGTCACCTTATAATTCGGAGTAATTTTAAAAATTATTTGAAAATTTGACGAATTCAAACTTCTTTCTGTATAAGGAAGTTCTAAAATAGGATTTTCTACATTACTATGAATAGTTAAATAACTTGCGTCCTGTTCAAATAAGTCACCTTTTAAAACTTCTAAATCACTATTTTCACGTTGATCCTTAACATTCAAGAGATCTAAACATTCATCTAACTCTTCATCGGTTATTTGGTTCATCATAGAAATTACATCATCTTCTATTCCGTTAAATTCAATATTTTTGTTTTCTAAGCATTCTTGACGACGGTTGGTCATGGAATGTATGGCAACTTTTATATTAGAATTCAGGAAAATATATTTTATCATTTTAAATACAATAGACCATTCCAATTGGTCTAAACCACAAGCAATGCGTGGTAACGCTAAATATTTTTCATTATTAAAAATACATAATTCTTTCAAATTTAACAGTGACTGAAAAACATCTTTATATTCCGGTTTGTCATAATAATATTCTTTCGTAATTAAATAATAAATATTTCTTTCATTTATACGTAATGTTGCTACTTCGCCAATTAATTTCTTTTGTGCGATTAATTCGTCTACTCGACCGAATTTTTGTTTAAAATTTAAGGCTATACCTTTATTCATATGGAAATCTCTGGAAACACAATGCGCTAAAGCATATTTTTTTGGAACATTAAATACATTTTCTACTTTCTCAGTTATATTAGGGGCATCTCTGATATCATTGTTTTCATTTACTTCAATGAAATTTTCATAAGTTAATTCATCGGTTGATTCTAAAATAATTCTACTAAGAGCATCTGCATTATTAGTCGAGCCTTTCTTATATTTGATATCGTAATCGAATTCTTCTAATTTAATTCGCCAACGCATAAGGCGTGAATTTGGTTCTTTTAATGAAAACAACCATGTTAAAGGTTTGTGGTCTGTATAAACAGTAAATTTTCTACCATAAAGATATGGTCTAAAGTGATTACATGACCATACAATAGCTAATAATTCTTTTTCAATTGTACTGTATCTAGTTTCGGCATCGTTTAATGTTCTACTTGCGAAAGCTATAGGGAGATCGTTAGGGGTGATACCCTGGGACAAAACTGACCCTAATGCGAATCCAGAAGCATCTGTTGTTAAAATAAAATCTTTTTTAAAATCTGGATATTTCAATATAGGATGATTCAATAAACTTCGTTCACAAATTTCAAAGGCTTCAATATATTTTGAATTATAAATATCTATTTTAGCTTGTTTTTTTAGACAAGTTGTTAAAGGTTTCGTTATTTTTGCAAAATTAGGAATGAATTATAACGACATACGACTGTTCCCAAGTCGCAGTGGTTAAATTCGGAGCTACTAGAACTCAGGGATCCGCGGTCTAGCTCCAGTGGAGATGGGAGTGGATTCCTAAAAAGGGAACCTAGTAAATGGGCGCCAGGTAAATTTAAGTCTCCCAGATACCCCTGCGTAATGTACTAATTCCTAAATTCACCAAAAGAATATTCACGCTAATAACAAACAGTTTATTCTAATAGCATACAACCCAGGTCTCTAGATTCAACAAAATATAACTATTGTGAAACCCTGAATAAGGGTGACGGAAATTGTACGTAGATATTTCTCTCTGATTCAAATACGCGTCGCTTGAGCTCAGGCGCATCCACGTTTCTTATCTATGATCTTGTATGATTTACGCAAATGTTTCCCCAATTTCCGCTTTACAACAACAATAATTTACACAATTGATGACAATATATGTTCAAGTTATATATATAGCAGGTATAAGATGTTTCGAGATATGTTTTCTATAACTTGCGTGCTATTCCTTATGCCTGAACGTAGTATTGCGTCGATGGTCTCGCAATACTGTTCTCCTTCCGTCTGTGCTCGTAGTCTGCAACCCTTGACTGAATGTCCCCAATCACAGCGCTACTTCCTGACCACCTTGTATATACTCGGGACCAGCAACACTGCGTTGGCTGTCTCACAGCGTTACTTATGGACCACCTGGTATATACTCGAATGCCTCAGTGCTATTCCTCCTGACGTAAAAATTCCTCTCTTCCTGACACAAAAAAATCGTGCTGGCACAAAAATTCGGGCTGCCACAAAAACTCCTGATGTTACAAAAACTTCTGATGTTACCAAAAACTTCTGATGTTACCAAAAACCCTGATGACAGAAAAGAAATCATCAGTGACTTCTCTCGGATAAGAAACAAATGAATTTTCGCAATACATAATAATTTCGGTTATCATAATATTAATCAGACCAATTATTCGTCGTTATGCAACAGTTATAGAATTCGTACATACCCTGATGTTCGGGGTTGTCCTGCACACGTTTGCTTCGAAACCAAATCTTGTCGTGCCTCCACCAAATAATTCTTCAAGCACACAGCGATGTTCTGGATATAGAAATATAATTACGACCTGAATTGATTCCACTATAAATGACGAGGATAGAACATCTAACACATACCTGTCAAAGTCGCCAAGATCGTTCACGTGTTCAACTCTTAGATTTGCAGAAAGGTCGTTAGATCCCCTTTCGAGACGAGTGCAAGGTACCTGTTATCTTCCCAAATCAAACCAATGTAACCCTCACTCCCAATTCGATTTTCGAAACTATATCCAACTAAGAAGAAATCACCAATTCTTATTAAGTTCCGAAAATACGCCTAACCTACTGCTCCTCCTTCGAGTGTTGACAAAATGGACGACCTCATGTCCCTGACTGGCGCAGACCCTCACAAATTTCAGACTGTCACAATTCAACAATATTGCCAACTTATTCGGTTCTTCGAATACACCAATTATTATTCAGCGTCGATTGGTACCACTGAGATCCAACCTCAAATTCGATGTCAACAAATACGACATAAATGACACTCGCCAACCAAACGTAAACAAACCCCTGCCTGAGTTAAAAAAATAAAACGTTACAGAATTTACGATAGTATCCTACTAAACCAAGGAATGACTTAATTTCCTTTTGAGTTTTTGGAATTGGGAATTTTGTAATAGCATTCAATTTGTTTGGATTTGGTTTAATTCCATCAGGTGTAATAATATGTCCTAGAAATTCAATTTCTGTTTTGAAAAAATGACATTTATCTAACTGAATTTTCAAATTATCTTTTTCGAAAACTTCTAAAATGTTGTGGATATCTGCTAAATGTTGTTCAATTGTTTCGGAAAATATAACAACATCATCCATATAAACATAACAATTTTTTCCAATATAATCTTTTAAAACGTCATTCATTAATCGTTGAAAAGTCGCTGGAGCGTTTTTAAGTCCAAATGGCATTCTCAAAAATTCATAATGTCCATTTTCGATAGTAAATGCAGTTTTTTCTATAGATTCTTCATCTAATTCAATTTGATGAAACCCGGATGCTAAATCAAGTGTTGTAAAATATTTTTTATTTCCAAGTTTATTTAAAATAGCTTCAATTTGAGGTAAAGGGTATTTATCATCAATAGTTTTATCGTTCAACTTTCTATAATCAATTGCAATGCGCCATTTCTTTTTACCAGATAAATCTTCCTTTTTAGGGACTATAACCACAGGAAAAGACCAAGGTGAAATACTAGGTCTAATTATTTTTTTATCTAACATTTCTTTAATTTGTCGTTGTATTTCCTCCCTATGTACTTCGGGATATCTATAAATTTTACAATGAACAGGGACTTCGTCCATTGTTCGAATATTATGTTTCACTCTATTTGAAAAATTTAATGGTTGACCCGGTAGTTGAAGTACTTTTTTATTCGTTTGAAAAATTTTAGTTAATTGGGTGCTTATCTCTGGTTGTAAATGAGAAAGGTCAATTGGAATTTTTGTCTGTTTTTGACAAACTTGTTGATAGCTAAAAGGTATTTGACAATATTCATTTCTCAAAATTTGATTTTTAAAATCTAGGCTAAGGCCATATTTATTCATGAAGTCGGCTCCTATGAGTCCATCATAATTTTTATGAAATTTATACACAACAAACGGATGCAAATCATTTAAGTGAAATTCTGAAAATAACGGTATTAGAACTTTTTCATTAGTAGTTTGTTTTTTATGACATGAAGTTAATGTCGTTTGTTCCTTGAAAATATTTTGAGGGAAATTATTGTAAGCAAATTTTGGGTCTATCAGACACACAGAACATCCACTGTCTATTAAAAGTTTACATTTGGGATTTTGGAATTCAATATAAGGAAGTTGATTAAAATTATCTAATGTCGAATTTATGTCAACGCTTCTGTTGAGGCGTTTCCTCGAAAATTTATTTTCGTAGAATTGTTAAAATTACTGACTTCTTGTTTTGAAGTAGAAGGAGATTCTAAATGAGTTAGCTCTTCAAATGTATAATGAGGGCTTTGATTATTCATATTAAAATTTCTTTGGGGATTCTGGTTATTAGTATAGAATTTCTTTTGGGGGTTTATTTGAAATTGGGTGGAATAATTGCCACGTTTTTGGGGGTAGTTTCTTGTCTGTATCGACATTCTTTCTGGAGGGGTTTGTATTCTTTGATTAGGATTCGGTTTGAAAACATTTGTATTTTGTTTAGGGGTATTTATATAATTTATATTAGGGGTACCGAATACTTGTCGATTAGTTGGATAATTTGTACTAACATTTCTTCGTTGGAAATGTATGGGTTGTGACGGAAAGCTTCGAGTATTATAATTATTAAAAGGATTTTGATTAAAATTATTTCTTGGATTCTGATAATTGTTTCTGTTATTAGGAAAAAAATTATTTTGAGGAAAATTTCTCACATTCTGATGAGATTGAGTATTTTTATTTCGACGGCTCCTGTCGAGTAAATCGTATTGTGCCATATTAGAAATATAATCTTTTACTGCATTTATAGTTTGGTCAAATGTGAAATTATTATTGGTAATTAGGTATGTTCGTAATTCAATAGGTGAATTCGAAATAAGTACCGTTTTACATATTCTCAATACATTTGTCTTGAATAATTTTTTTTTTTTTATTTAAAGAAAAAGTGTCTCAGCAACCAGGGCTATTGACACGGAAATCATCACTTACAATAGGGTAACATAAAATAATGCTTATTTGTGAATTTACAAACTATAATATATATCTATGTCTTTCAAATACGATATCAGATTGTCTAGTTGATTCCCATCTCCCAGAATCTTCTTCAAATCGGCTCCAATATGGTGTTGTCTTCTGTAATTCGCGTAGTTAGGGCAGTCAATCAGAATATGCTTCACTGTTATAATTTGTTGGCAATGCTGACACACTGGAGGGTTTTCTGACAGAATTATGTGTCTGTGGGTTAGTGAGGTATGCCCAATGCGTAATTTTCTGATGACTGTTTGACTTTTTCTGCCAATTCTGGTAGGTATATGAAACGGTTTGATTGAGTCAGTAATTTGTCTCAGTTTGGAAGTCGACCTTGTCCAATCTTGTTTCCATAAGTCTCTTATATAATTTTTGAAATGCTTTTTCAAATCTGATGAGTACTGTAATTGTTCTTCGTCCAAATGGATTTCCGCTGCTTGCTTTGCACCTTGGTCAGCCATTTCATTCCCAGTTATGCCCACATGAGATGGTACCCAAATAATCGTCACGTGAACTCCTTCTTTGGAAAGTTCTGCATAGCGATCATGTATGTCTTGCACGAGGGGATTGTTTGTATATACGTTTCGTATACAGTTTATGGAGGATAGAGAATCAGTACATATTGCAACATGCCTGTTTGTGTTGCTTATAAGAAGAGAGGCTTGAAGGATAGCATATAGTTCGCCTGTCTGAACTGAAGTGTGATAAGGGAGACGGTTAAGTTGTAGAATGCTATTTATGGTAGTAACTGCCGTAAAGGTTCCTGTGCTATTGTGTGTTGCATCTGTGTATAAAATGGTGTCATAATCTTTTGCAATAATGCGATCAAGGAAGGTATGTCTGAGCGATTCATAGTGTCTATTCTGGGAATGTAATGATAAGTCGCATTTGGGGAGTACTTTAATCCAAGGAGGCTTATTTGAAACCGATATTTGGTTTGTATGTTTGAGATTAATATTCTCTAATATAGAATGCAATATTTGTGTGACTGACTGTAATCTAGATGTTGAATGATGTGTTGTCTGATTTTTGAGATGATTGATGAGTGAATATGCTGGATTTTGGCTATTGGCTGATACTGAGGATGCATATGAAAGTAGAAGTTGCATGCGTCTCAATTGCAGTGGGATTACGTTTGATTCGCGATTCAGGGTTTCGACCGGGCTAGTTCTGAAGGCTCCAAGACACAAACGCAGAGCCGCGTTCTGGACACTATTAAGAGATTTTAGAAGGCTTTTAGAGGCAGTCATATAGAGTTGGCTGCCATAATCCAGTACTGAGCGTATGAGAGTTTTATATATTCTCAAAAGAGTGATTTCATCAGCTCCCCAGCTATGATGAGATAAAATTTTAAGGATGTTCAATTTTTTGAGACATTTTCCTTTAATATGCTTAATGTGGTACGTCCAGTTCAGTTTTGTATCAAAAATTAGGCCTAAAATTTTAAATTGCTGAACTACGGGCAGGGGTGTCCCATTTAGTATGAGTTTTGGATCTGATTCATCCGCAGAACGTCTGGAAAATTTCATAACCCTCGACTTGGTGGAAGAAAATTGAAGACCGTGTTCGTTTGTCCACTTGCATAGTTGATTTATAGTGTTCTGTATAATTTTAGAGGTTGTTGATGAATTTTTACCATGACAGTATATCATTAAGTCGTCTGCGTATAAAGCAAATTTCACAGGTAACTGTATTTCAGTCAAAATATCATTAACTGCAAGGATAAATAGGGTGGGACTAAGGACTGAACCTTGTGGAACTCCATTGTCTTGAACAAATGGAAGTGACATTTTTCCATTAACTTTGACCCTGAATGTTCTGTTAGTGAGAAAGTTTTCCATGAAATGGTACATGCTTATATTTATGCCGATGCTTTTTAATGCGTTCATTATGGAGGATTTGCGTAAAGTGTCGAAGGCTCGATCGATATCAAACAAGGCAACAACAACTTCTTGATGTTTGGAAAATGCGTTAGAAATATAATTTTGCAGTGTGATGAGGTTATCTAGCGTATTATGGTTTGGTCTGAAGCCAGATTGATTTGGAATTATAATATGATGTTTTTCTAAGTACCAGAGCAGTCGCTTATTAATCATTTTCTCCATTAATTTGCAAGTGCAGCATGTTAAAGATATAGGTCTGTATGAATTCGGATCGGTTATTGGTTTATCCGGTTTCTTGAATGGCAGAATGATGGATTGTTGCCATAACTTGGGGAAATCTTGTGTGTTCCAAACTGCATTGTATAATTTCAAAAGGGCTGTTAATGTTAAGTCGGTGAGGTTTTTCAAAAAGATGAATGGAATATCATCAGGTCCTGCAGCTGTATTTTTACACGATGAAAGTGCAGATTTAAGCTCCTCCAACTCGAACGGTCTGTTGAGTGTTTGAGTATCTAAAATTTGGTGATCTGCTAACTTTTTTCTCTTCTTAGTCTTCTCTGCTCCAGATGATCTGCAAGTAGTATTTGCGTTGGTTTTTGATTTCTCATGATATGAGCTTGCTAAGATATTTGCCATTTGTTGACTGTCGTTCACTATGTTATCGGGTGATGATGGCAATTTAAGACCTGTTATTTTTTGTAAAGTTTTTTGTCCTTGCATTTGTTTCACTTTTGACCATACTTTCGCAGATGGGGTATCTGGCGATAGTGAAGAGACATATTGGTGCCAGTAATCCTTTTTACTTTGCTTGACTTTTCTTCTGGCTGTGGCTTTCAGTTTTTTGAAGTTTATAAGATTGATTTCATTACGGTTTTTGCGATATTTGTTCAATGCTTTCTTCGATTCCTTGGTTGCTAAAGCACAGTCGTTGTTCCACCATGGGACAATATTTCGAGCTGGCACAAAGTTGCTTTTTCCGACATATTCGTTCGCAGCCTTAAGTATGGACATATTGAAGTTTTTGAGTGTATCATTGACATTATTTGCTGTGGGAAGATGATCAATACTGTTTTCGGTAGACGTTCTAAATCCAGACCAGTCAGCATTCGAAATATTCCATTTAGAAATTGGGTCAAAAGATTTATTGTTCGAGCTGTGATTTATCAAAATAGGAAAATGGTTACTGTCGTAGAGATCGTCGAGTGCCTGCCAAGACAGTTTGGAGAAAATAGATGGGTCACAAAAGGAGAGATCTATTGATGAAAAGGTTCCTGTGGCTAAATTGAAGTGTGTATGAGAGCCGGTATTCAAAAGGCATATATTTTGGCTAATTAATTCTAATTCAAGTGTTCTTCCTCTTCCGAAAGTTGCTATAGATCCCCAGGCCACATTATGTGCGTTAAAATCTCCAACAATGATAAACGGAAGTGGTAATTGTGCAATTAGGTTTGAAATTTCATTTGGTTGAAGATTGTAAGCGGGGGGTATGTAAACATTGCATATGGTTATTTTCTTCGGGCACCATGTTTGTACTGCTACAGCCTCCAGGTTTGTCGTTAATGGATGATATTGTGAGTAGTAATCATTCGAAATGAAGATTGAAGATCCACCGCTCGCTCGCAATTGTGTTGTGCGAACATAATGGTAGCCCACAAAATTTCTAAGAAACCTCTTATGTTCTTCCTTGAAATTTGTCTCCTGCAAACACAAAATATCTACATTGAAATCTGTGTTTAGTTGTTGAATGCGTTCTAACCGGGGGTAGAACCCATCACAATTCCACTGTATTAAATTGAAGATGATAGTGTGAGATGTTTATTATTGGGATGCTTGTGAGGATTGTGAATCAGAAAGGAAATCATCATCTGGTGGACCGAGAGAGGTATCTGATGCTAAACTTTCAATGTCCATGCCTTCAGTTTTGAGTTGCTGCCTGATTTTCTTCATCAACCTGGTTAGGCGATTTTTGAGATGTCTCTCTGGTATATGCGGATAGATGGTGTGTAGATCTGTAAGTAGTGATTTGATATCGTTTATGAACTGTCGTGCTTCGTCAAGTGGATCTTTACTGCCAAATGAGTTTTCAAGAAATGCATAAAGGTTGTCAAGTGATAAGGTGAATTTGTCAGAAGTTTTATACACATCTTCAATAGATTTTTTTGATATCGATGTCAGGGGACATTTTTCTAGGTTTCCTTTCTTTGCTTTTTTACTTAATTGTTTTGTAGATCTCGGTGCTTGTATGGGAGGTAACATAGCTTGTTCATTGCTGGTATCAGTGGGGATATCTTCTTGTTGCTCAGACTCATTTGACGAGGATAGCATACGTTTGATACCTGTAGCTTCTGGAGCAGACACTGTTGCGTCATTTATGATTCTGATATCATTTATTCTATGCTCCGTAGGATCTTGGGTGTTTATTTCATTTTGAGGCTCGGTTGTTGGGTAATTTTGGGTATTTGGGCAACTGTTTGCTATGTGCCCAGCTTGTTTACACAGAAAACATTCCATTTTGTCTGTGGATAAGAATATTCGATGATTATTATCTTCGAAGGGTATTAAAATGGATGTTTGAACGTTGAAATCATCTGAGGTGGGAATCACGAACACTTGTCTCCGAAAAGACAAAATATGACCGAATTCGTCTCCAGGAATTCCTGCTTTTAAAAACGAAATGGGTGAGCTAAGCTGTAAACCAAGATCTCGTAATGCGGTTTCTACTAGTTCATGTGGAATAGATGGACTTACATTGGATATAACGATACGCTTAGCAGGTGTGACTAATCTTCTTATGACATGATTCTCATTTTGAACGTTGATTGTGGGATGTTTCGATATTAATTCATCGACTAAGCCAGTATTACTGAGGTAAACGCAAATTCTATTGTTCGATATTCTGGACATGAAGCATATATTTTTAGGTCCTATTAATTTTCCTATAGCTTGAGCGTAATCCATCAATTTTAAATCGTTAGAAGCATGGAAAAGAATCGCTTGTTCTTTCTTTGGGAAAGACGACTTGGGATTAGATTTAACTGCTGAGACGTAAGATGAGGTTGGTTTAACTGTATTTAAACTTTGATCCGACATATTGGTGGTATGACTGCCCTTGTAGTCAAAGGCAGTTGCTGCCGGAGGTTGGCTAATGTTGTAGGTAAATAATATTATTCCAAGTAGTTAGCAACCACAATAAAGGCATGATGTTTTTCTGGTTGCCTATGTAAAATTCAAGTGGCGCAGCCACCTGTTGCGGTGATAACTTATCTCTTTGCTCTGTGGTTTGCCCGTATCTGGCATTTGACATTGGTAGTTCCAATGCTCTCTCCTGTCTTATCCTCACGTCATTTGTCGACGTTGTGCTTCTCTGTTTCCTCGATTGTTCTGTTTCACTGTTTACCTTTTTTGTCATAATGTTATCTATTTTTTTGTTGACGTTGTTACCTTTGTTGCTTTCTAGGAACTTAATTCTATCTTCTAATAGACCTTTATTTTCCATGAGAATCCTATTCTTCTCTTTGATCTCAGATATTAACTCTTTCAGGTACGCGTTTTCGACTCCCAACACTTTGAGTTGAATTTCTTGATCCATTTCTTCACTTCGATGTTTCTCGTTTCTACTTTCATGTTTACACTTCGTAGATTTTATTGAAGCCGCTTTTGTTAAACATGATGGATGGAAATTCTCCGAACATTTTATGCACTTTGATAATTCCATTACTATATCTTTATTGCAATAAAAGCACTTATTTTCTGAAATAATCACATTCTTATTGGAGCGTTGAACAGACTCGTCATTCGCGGCCGCCATCTTACATGATATAGCTATCTCCATCCAAGCTTTAGTTTTTTTATTATTGCTGTTCTTATCAGTTTTTTTGTTGTTTATTGTTGCTAAATATTTTTTTGTTATATTAAAGAGCTTTTTTTCTTAATTTTGAGTAAAATTTGGAGCTCTTTTTCTAGTATTTGAAAAACTAGTTTCTGAAACAAATAATAATCATTTTGGAGTATAATTCGGTGCAGTTTCCAAATACTTCTGGGGTAATTATCTAGAACAGCCCATAACTCGAAAATTGATTTAATATATTCCATCACGTTTTCTTCGGTTACATGTGGGTTTATTCTATTGATGTAAAACCATGCTTTTCGTTCTTTTGCAGTGAAATTATTTTCGATATTTCCAGTGCCTATCCTTGGATTTCTACGTTTTCTCTTCACTACTGTTGTCCAGCTTTCTTTGATTGAATTGTTTGCGATTTGACCTTTGTTTTCATTTTCGGTTAAGTCAGCGTCAAAAACAGAAACGTCATCATTCATTTGATTGACGCTCTCCTGTCTAGTAACTTTGACAGTTTTATTTAGTTCTGTGGTTTGCCCGTATCTGGCATTTGACATTGGTAGTTCTAATGCTCTCTCCTGTCTTATCCTCACGTCATTTGTCGACGTTGTGCTTCTCTGTTTCCTCGATTGTTCTGTTTCACTGTTTACCTTTTTTGTCATAATGTTATCTATTTTTTTGTTGACGTTGTTACCTTTGTTGCTTTCTAGGAACTTAATTCTATCTTCTAATAGACCTTTATTTTCCATGAGAATCCTATTCTTCTCTTTGATCTCAGATATTAACTCTTTCAGGTACGCGTTTTCGACTCCCAACACTTTGAGTTGAATTTCTTGATCCATTTCTTCACTTCGATGTTTCTCGTTTCTACTTTCATGTTTACACTTCGTAGATTTTATTGAAGCCGCTTTTGTTAAACATGATGGATGGAAATTCTCCGAACATTTTATGCACTTTAATAATTCCATTACTATATCTTTATTGCAATAAAAGCACTTATTTTCTGAAATAATCACATTCTTATTGGAGCGTTGAACAGACTCGTCATTCGTGGCCGCCATCTTACATGATATAGCTATCTCCATCCAAGCTTTAGTTTTTTTATTATTGCTGTTCTTATCAGTTTTTTTGTTGTTTATTGTTGCTAAATATTTTTTTGTTATATTAAAGAGCTTTTTTTCTTCATTTTGAGTAAAATTTGGAGCTCTTTTTCTAGTATTTGAAAAACTAGTTTCTGAAACAAATAATAATCATTTTGGAGTATATTTCGGTGCATATTTTCACAATTGTTTTGATTTAACACAAGACACAGTTGGAAGAGTTTCCTGGGCACATAACCTATTAGGATATGGGATTAATAACTTGAATAAAACTCGGGATATAAAGAGATACTTATATTTCTCTTATTAACGCAGGTACGAAGAGAGAGTAATGTTTATTTCAGAGGTTCGCTTGAATAAATAACTCGACTTAATTTCATCTCCAAAAAGTGTATTTCTGCTAGCTGAATCAGCAGAAATGTATTATAACTATTGGGGGGCCCGAGATGGAAAACGTACCAGTACGCATATATGCTGGCTTGCAGTTCTCAGCCGATTATTGCGTACTGCGTAATTGATAAAACTTATCGTTCGACCATTTCGGTATTTTCAAATATGTTTATTTGAATCTCCTTTGAAATATAATCAAGTCGGAGGAATATTTTTGCTCAAATATCATTGAATACCAACAGAATAAATTACATAGTTTTTCTTTATCTCTGCTTTCATTCAGTATATCCACATTGTAATCTCCGCAGATAATCCATCTATACCTCGTGTATCTGTCAAGTAGGAAAATATTACCCAAGATTTCTTCCATTTTGGGTAGGAAATGGTCCAAATGTGCTTTCTGAGACCTATATATGCAAAAAACCAACAGCTCTTCTTGAGGGATTTCGATGGCTGATATTTCAGTTGTAATTTCTTCCCTGTATTCACAAATATTTTCAACCCGTATATACTGCAAACTATCCTTAACGAGTATTAGAGAACCACCATTCTTGATTTTAGATCTACAAAAATGGTCAGCGCTGGTATAGTTCTTTATCCTCATATTGGGAAGGATCATTATCTCCTCATCATCAAGCCAGTGTTCCGTTATGCAGACCACATCAGGTTGTGTATGGTCCAGTGCAAGATTCAGTGAATCAAATTTATTTCGCAGGCACTGAGCATTGAGATTCAATACTTCGATATTCGCTGTTACATGACTTGAGATTTGTTGACCCGTTGTTGAAAATTTGTATCTGCAGATGAACTTGGCAGAATGTTTCTATAATTGAATTTGAATCTGGCGAAAGCCACCCCTGTGGGCCAAAATTCCGACTTAAACTTTGTCTATATGTTGAAGTCTAAACCAACTTGAAAACATTCGTTGTGACTTGCCTGATGATATGTTTTCATTTTGTTCACTATTATCGGTTCTTGCTCTGACGGTTTCAGTTTTTCTGTGAGATACGCCTTTATTACATCTTCGGTTACGCCAGTCTTGATTTTTGAAATGAAAAGCCACAACTTTTTAGTTGTAACGCCTCTTCCTTGAAAACTTGCGTAAATCTCATTGTGTGATGCTACTTCCGCTGTAACGATTGTTTTAATTCGTTTAGAGATGACTTTCTTCCAAGGTATTTCAATGACATCCGTTTCTTTCCTCATATTATCATCGCTTTCAGATGCAATATCCATTTGTTTTAGAGATACCTGTGGAATATATTTGGTTTGTTTATTTTCACCTTCCGTCGAAGTTGCACCTAAATTTATTTATTTATTTATTTATTTATTAGTTGCACCTAAAATATACAATTATAAGAATATACATGTAGAGTTATAAAGATTGCATGCTCAGCTTTTTGTTTTGTACCTAAGTGTAGAACACTTGTATGCACAAAAATCTGTTTCCTGAAGTAATGGAGACTTAACCCAGGTATAAGTCGATACCACATTTTGTGTGTTCGCTCCATATATTGACCTATTGACCACAATAACATTCCAACATCGGAATGGGAATAGTAGACTCAATCCAATAAACAAACCTATATCGGCAAATAGACAAAAACATACTTAAGTGAGTTTCATAACAATGTTCCGAACCTATCGTAATTTATACAAATATATTTTTACATTTTTTGTAGAACAGTTTTAGAGTGCTTGACGATCTTACCTCATGAGGCAGTATATTAAAAACTTTTGTCGCCAAATATGTAACAAATCTTTGGGATGAGTCTTTTTGGGCGTATGTTCTAGGGGAACATCGTCCTATCATTTCGTCCAAATGTCTGTAATTTTCGAATTTCGAGCTGAAAATTGGCTAATAGACTAATTCGGACTCCCTGATCACGAATCCGGTGTCAGATCTTAGGGTGCCGTCCGGCCGGCCGGCCGGCCGGCAGGCCGGCCGGTTGTCCGGCCGTGTGCACGATAACAGGAGCACCGAAGGTCCTATCGACTTCAAACTTTCAGGGTAGGTTTCTGATCAAAATGCGACGGTTAAGTTCGTTAACGGGCAAAATCGGCCGGACGGTTTAGGAGTTATAGACATTTAAAATTTTGAGGTTATTTCCCTGATATTTCAGGAACTAAAGAAGATGTTGAATCGAAACTTTGTAGTCAGTTCGAGGATATAAACGCGCAACTTTTGGCAAAATTCTGTTATGATCGAAATGTTGGTAATTTTTAAAAAAATATTTCTTTTAATTTTTTCGAAAAAAAAATTTTTTTTTCGTGAACTATTCATCAGATTGCAACAAAAACTTGTACTAACGTCAATTGTAGTATTTTGCAACATTGTGCAAAATTTTGGCTCTATACGATTTCAATTTCTGGAGATATAAGACAAAATGTGTCAAATTTCCTGGGTCTCTCTCAGTATTTTCATCGATTATTCTATGAACTCTTTGAATTCCACCGAAAACAAATTCAAAGACATAAACATAAAGAATCAAGTCATAGTTTAGACGTCGAAAGAAGGACGATGTTGATCGACTTGAAAAGGTACCTATTTCAAGAAATGCAATAATGAAATGCTTAATTTTTTTTATGGTCACAGAAAATCGTCACAAAAATCTATTTACCTCATTTGACGGCTGTTTGTCAAATCAATTAATTCCAATGATTGATGTCAGATTTCCTACATACCAAGTTCAAACACATTTTATTATATGGAAAACACTTATTATGATCACGTTCTACAGGAATTGATACTAAATAGAAGCTAGATGAAGATTATTGTAATGGAAAATTTGTGTTCCAGAATAATATTAAGGTATTCAACATGATACTGCTTTTTTTCTTTACTGGTCAGTACGGGCCACAAGGAACATGCGCCCAAAAGCTCCTGTCCACAGGGCTTGAACCCATTTTTTAAATATTGGTATCACTACTTGTACATTATGCTTTGCCCGTGTGTTATAAGAATGAGACATTTGCTGGAGATAATGACTATTTTTATAGTAGAATGTTGAAATGGTAAGGAAATAAAGACATCTGACATTTAAAATGTTCTCATCATACAATAAACTGGTTGAAAAGTACTTATTTCTATTCAACATAACTTTCACTATGTAATTTTGAACTACGTTTAGTTGATGTAATGTGTTCTCATATAAGCCACCCCATACCAATATGCCATACCTTATAAGCGACTCAACCAGTGCTCTATATACAATCAACCAGTTGTTCTCGATTTAGAATTTTACGAATGTGGTACATTTTGTAAATAAGCCTACGGATTTTCTTCACCAATTCAATTACATGTTGATCCCATTTAAGATGTTTATCAATAGTGACACCCAAATACTTGATTTTATCACACTCCATTATAGGATCAGTAGAGCCCTCCAAGTTCAAATTGTTGTAATTAGGTCTGTTGTAGTTTGTGATTGAAAATGCTATGTATTTTGTTTTCTGTATATTAAGTGAGAGCTCGTTAAAGTCAAGCCACTCTTTAACCTCCCGAACACCATCTATAGCCTTTTCCCTAACTCCGCCCCAGGAGTCTTCCTCAAAGATCAAATCACTGCATATGAGATTGTGGCTTTACTTAAGTAAGGTTAAGATTGTGATTGACGTTGTTTACTTGACTTCTGTTCGATGAGCGACCAGACCATCGAACCACTGCGGATGAAAAAGTACTTTTTCTTTTTCTGGGACGTTTGCGTTTTCATTGTCGAATACGGAATTTTAATATTGAGTCCCGCAGATCCCGCACGGAAAATCCCGCAACGTTGATCCCGCAGAATTTCAGCGGGATCCCGCATCTGCGGGATTGGATTCCCTAGTCGAGAGCATTAAACAAAATTCTCAAATAGTGGAAAACAATTAATTTCTGGGATTATGAAAAACCATCAACTCGACTATATCGGAAACCTAACCGGACCTCCTGTTGCAAAATCAGAGCACTTCACTCCCACAGAATACTACTAAATTTACTAGATAGGCCCAAGTCAAAAGTGTTACCAGTATACAGTTCTGTTTTGGGTGGGAACGTGGTAAAGATGTTATACTATAGTCTAGCTCTAGATCATTATAACATTCAATTCAACTTTCCCACATTAGATACCCTTAGGCATAATATTTCAATTATCCAATAATTATATTTTATATATTATTCTTTATACATTTATTAAGTATTATACTTACATGTATACAAATGTATAAATAGTAATAAAATATCAAGAATATAATAAACAGTTGTATCAATATTGAAGGGGCATATAACTGTGGATTTGTAATATGTTTTCAATGATATGGGCAGCGTATTGTTGAAAGAAGGCTCTATGAAGGTTAGTTTCTATCTTAAACAAATGTATTTCAAGAACAATTTTTGATAGACTTTCTAAATGTACAGTTTCATTTTGCCACTTTGTAAAATAATACCTCCGAATTACATCATAAATATGAGCATTTTTTTTCTCACTATAATGGACTGATTTATATTTCACAATTCAATATATTAGAAATATACGAATCGCGGATGTTATGACGTATGCCTAAGAAACTTATAACTTCAAAAGTTCTATCTACATATATCCGCCATGGGTTACCCAATGTCTTCGATAAGAACATTTATGTCTTTCAGTGAATCCATCGTTTATTCACATCTGAATATGACACGTTCACAAGCAATATTATTTCAACCCAATGCAGATGGCACTCGACGAACCTAAGTAGATTTGTCCACCCTATTCAATTAATTGTTGTGATGAAAGTTGCTACAAAATGGATAAGAAGTGTGATAAAGCAATCTTAGGGTGCCATAGGCTTAGATAGTTTCAATATGTTAAAGTTAAGCATACCATAATATCACGATGGTATATTTTACGGACCGCCTTGTCATATTTGTAGGATATGAAGGCAATGATAATCACAAGTTGATTCTAAATTTCTCTTATTGTGATGCAATTCTGACGTAACCTAAATGATGATTCGTATAGCTCAAGGAATACATTTTTGAGATAAATGCACTACCGATTTTATTTTTATCATGATGTTTAATGATTTGGTCTCAATGATCAAAGGGAAAGCAAGATTATAATATATCTGAATATTCGAGTTTGAAAAAATTCGGAATGATAATCCTTTCTCTGTAAGTGGAATTCAGCCTATCTTACTACTGAAGAATTTGCCGAAAACATATTATTATTGCCAGTGATTCAAAGCATGTTCCGACTTATATGCCTCAAAGACTATTAATATTCATTACATTGGATCATTGGATTCTAAAGTATCCTAAGAATTGTAGATTGAAAATATCTTTGCTTGCCTCAATTTTTGGCAGTTTCACTAGCATTAACGGAAATACGCGTTTATTACCCGCTTCCCGTTTGTTTAATTGGGTAACTTGAATAACGTCGAACCCCATGTCAGTTAATTGTATTGGCGCTCTAGTTCCTCAGAACTGAGTGCTGATCAATTTGCCCAAATGTCTGTAATTTTCGAATTTTTGGCTGAAAATGGTTTCAAACGATTTGGTTCGGCTCACTGATCAAGAATCCGAGGTCAAAATCGATTCTGTCCGGCCGGCCGGCCGTAGGAACGATAACTCTCGAGCGAAAGGAGTTAGAGGATTGAAATTTGCAAGGTGGGTTTGGAGCGTAAATATCTCGGACATGTTCGTTAATGGGCAAAATCCATAAAGCGGTTTCGGAGTTATGGCCAATTTTAGTAAAAATATTTTTTATGTATATTTCCGAAACCGATCACTCGATCTATCTGAAATTTAGCATCAAATTGTAGAATCATGACCTTTATACGTATGTGAAGTTTTGTATTGACCAGGTTACCGCAAAGTGAAAAAAAAATTTTTGAAAATTAAAAAAAAAATGTCTTCAATAACTCTCGAACGGAATGAGCTAGGCAGTTGCAATTTTCAGAGTAGGTTAGGGAGATGAATATCTCGGTTACGTTCGTTATTGGGCAAAATAGGCCTGATGGTTTAGGAGTAACAAAAAAACAATTTTTTTTTAAGCAACAAATTTCAAAAACAATTTTAATTTAAGATGCAGTTCCAACATATAAATCCATTGATGTCATTTTCAACTCCAACAAGCTAATACTCTCGGAGATATGATTTTTCGAAATTTCAATAATAAATCGTACTTCTATGTTTTCACAGAATGTTATAATTATTCTATCTAAGCTTTATTATATGATCTGTGTTCATACTCGTACATGTCATCCTGTTCTATAAGAGGGAGTCAAATTCATTTCAGTTATTTTAATTTGATTTCTTCTATGGTGCAGTTCTCATTCTCAGATTGCTCATTTAATTTTGATAAATAAACTATTATTTGAATTGAATTTCTTTTATGATGCAGTTCTATGATAAGAACACATCGATATAATTCCCAACTCTGAGAAACCAATACTTTCGGAGATATAATTTGTCTGTTTGAACTAGAGCGCCAGAAAGCTCCTGTCCACAGGGCTTGAACCCATTTTTTTTACGTATTAGTTGAACTCCTAGTCTCATCTTACATAGCACCAGCCTGTGTCCACCTCCCACGTCCGGAGAGGCGAGTGATCGTACGTCCAGGATCTGCGTTGGGTGGATGTTTCTATTGGTTATGATGTGGTCTATAGTGGACTGTTGATCTCTAGAAATGGACCACGTTATCTTGTGTTGGATCTTGTGGGGAAAGAATGTGTTGTTTATTTGTAGTTCAAATTGACTGCAAGTTCCTAGAAGAAGTTCGCCATTTTCATTTGATATGGATTCATTAAATCTTTGCGTAATCCCGTCGATGATCTGATTTCCGATCCTAGAGTTGAAGTCTCCGGCTAGTATGAGTTTATTTTCTCGGGGTATGGTGTTTAGTATGACTTCTAACTGGTTGTAGAACTTTTCCCGTTCCACCTTGGGTTTACCAATATCGGGTGCGTATACACTTACAATATCAATTTTTTTCTTCTGTATTTCCAATGTTACATGTATAAGTCGGTCATTTATGTAAGCTATGTTCGTTATGTGTTGCTCATATTTCTCGTGTATCAGAAGTCCCACCCCAGATTTGGCTCTCTCGTTTCTTTCTTTTCCACTATAGATAAGTATGTACTCGCTGTATTTTGTTGTTCCGTTTCCCTTCTTTTTGGCGCTCTAGTTCCTCGGAACTGAGTGCTTATCAATTTGCCCAAATGTCTGTAATTTTCGAATTTTTCGATGAAAATGGTCTTAAACGATTTGGTTCGACTCACTGATCAAGAATCCGTGGTCGAAATTAATTCTGTCCGGCCGTCCGGCCGGCCGGTCCGGCCGTAGGCACGATAACTCTCGAACGGAATGAGCTAGACAGTTGAAATTTTCAGAGTATGTTTGAGGGATAAATATCTCGGCTAAGTTCGTTATTGGGCAAAATCGGACAGATGGTTTCGGAGTAACAAAAGAGCACTTCACTCCCACAGAATACTACTAAATTTACTAGATAGGCCCAAGTCAAAAGTGTTACCAGTATACAGTTCTGTTTTAGGTGGGAACGTGGTAAAGATGTTATACTATAGTCTAGCTCTAGATCATTATAACATTCAATTCAACTTTCCCACATTAGATACCCTTAGGCATAATATTTCAATTATCCAATAATTATATTTTATATATTATTCTTTATACATTTATTAAGTATTATACTTACATGTATACAAATGTATAAATAGTAATAAAATATCAAGAATATAATAAACAGTTGTATCAATATTGAAGGGGCATATAACTGTGGATTTGTAATATGTTTTCAATGATATGGGCAGCGTATTGTTGAAAGAAGGCTCTATGAAGGTTAGTTTCTATCTTAAACAAATGTATTTCAAGAACAATTCGGTGCCCTTTTCCTTTTATTTGCTAAACCTGCTTTCACGACCATTTTTTTGGTTGTTTCTTCTCTTGGAGTATATGTGAAGAACTCCATTTTTTCTTTCTTCAGGGAAGAAATTAATTGATGGTAGTCACTCACTTCCGTTGTGGTGACTTTGACTTCATCCTTATTGTACCTAATATGGTACTTGTGTTGAAGGATTGATTTCAGCTGTTGGTGGAACTCGCTGTAGGAATGGATCTTCTGGGTGATGGTGATCGGTGGGCACTTCTTGATGGCTAGTGTGTTAGCTTGGATGTTCCTTGGGGCACTGGCGGATTCTTCGATTTCCATGTTGGTTTGGCGTTCGAGAACGGCGAATGAGTTTGTCACCTTGGTCGGAGTTGGTGGAACTGCTGGTGAGGCGTGAACACATCTTCTTCTGACATCATTTGTTGTGAAGACATGGTGTCTACATATGGTATGATGCCGTTTATTTCACTTGTTCGCTTTAAGCGATCAAAGAACATGGGCGAGGGGGCACCTCCCTCGGGTGGTTCCTCTCTGGATAGTGAGCGCTTCACGGTGACACTAATCTAGTTGACTTATTTCGTACGAAACGGTAAATATTCTCCTCCACTCGATCGATACGTCTGAACGACTCGACGACTGGGACTCGAATGTATTTTTTTTTGTTGGCCTTTTTATATTTATATATATATATATATATCGCGGGGTTCCTACGTCCTCTGACGCATCCCGCATTTCGACCGCCATGTCTTTCTATCCTTCCATTCTTCCTCTGCTATCGCCCGGTCCCTCATAGTCTCTCTAATCCCATCCATCCATGTCCTTCCTGGTCTTCCCTTTTTCCGCCTGTTCTGTGGTGTATACTCCCAATATATATATTTTTAGTCTCTTGATCTCTTGACTAAGATTTGCTAGTTTTCCCGCTTCAAATAATCTTTGCACGTTCCAGGTCCCTATATTGACATTTTTGCGGCCATTTAGTCTTTGTATCCTGACTAATATTTATTTCATGTGCTTGTTCTTGCAATCAATTCACCCTTCAATGTCAATATTTTTATTCTAATTTCTTTCTCTTCTTCTGCCATTTGCATCATTGTATCTAATTCATGCTCGATTAGTTTAAACCTTCGCTCTTCTACCACTCTGGCAATTTTTCTATTAAGCTCTGCCTTTTTCAAATTATCCTTAATTCGTTCCAATGTTTTGTTGTGGCTTTCCTCAATAATATTAATTTTTTCTTGAATAAGCGCTTGTTGACCAGATTTTGATAATGTTCTAAATGTATCATCTGAAATTTTTTTACAATTTTTTCTGATATTTTTTTACAATTTTTTGGAGCTTAAGTTCTTCAATACGATTAAAATTCGGTGCCCTTTTCCTTTTATTTGCTAAACCTGCTTTCACGACCATTTTTTTGGTTGTTTCTTCTCTTGGAGTATATGTGAAGAACTCCATTTTTTCTTTCTTCAGGGAAGAAATTAATTGATGGTAGTCACTCACTTCCGTTGTGGTGACTTTGACTTCATCCTTATTGTACCTAATATGGTACTTGTGTTGAAGGATTGATTTCAGCTGTTGGTGGAACTCGCTGTAGGAATGGATCTTCTGGGTGATGGTGATCGGTGGGCACTTCTTGATGGCTAGTGTGTTAGCTTGGATGTTCCTTGGGGCACTGGCGGATTCTTCGATTTCCATGTTGGTTTGGCGTTCGAGAACGGCGAATGAGTTTGTCACCTTGGTCGGAGTTGGTGGAACTGCTGGTGAGGCGCGGGCTGTCTTCTTCGGAGGCGTGAACACATCTTCTTCTGACATCATTTGTTGTGAAGACATGGTGTCTACATATGGTATGATGCCGTTTATTTCACTTGTTCGCTTTAAGCGATCAAAGAACATGGGCGAGGGGGCACCTCCCTCGGGTGGTTCCTCTCTGGATAGTGAGCGCTTCACGGTGACACTAATCTAGTTGACTTATTTCGTACGAAACGGTAAATATTCTCCTCCACTCGATCGATACGTCTGAACGACTCGACGACTGGGACTCGAATGTATTTTTTTTTGTTGGCCTTTTTATATTTATATATATATATATATCGCGGGGTTCCTACGTCCTCTGACGCATCCCGCATTTCGACCGCCATGTCTTTCTATCCTTCCATTCTTCCTCTGCTATCGCCCGGTCCCTCATAGTCTCTCTAATCCCATCCATCCATGTCCTTCCTGGTCTTCCCTTTTTCCGCCTGTTCTGTGGTGTATACTCCCAATATATATATTTTTAGTCTCTTGATCTCTTGACTAAGATTTGCTAGTTTTCCCGCTTCAAATAATCTTTGCACGTTCCAGGTCCCTATATTGACATTTTTGCGGCCATTTAGTCTTTGTATCCTGACTAATATTTATTTCATGTGCTTGTTCTTGCAATCAATTCACCCTTCAATGTCAATATTTTTATTCTAATTTCTTTCTCTTCTTCTGCCATTTGCATCATTGTATCTAATTCATGCTCGATTAGTTTAAACCTTCGCTCTTCTACCACTCTGGCAATTTTTCTATTAAGCTCTGCCTTTTTCAAATTATCCTTAATTCGTTCCAATGTTTTGTTGTGGCTTTCCTCAATAATATTAATTTTTTCTTGAATAAGCGCTTGTTGACCAGATTTTGATAATGTTCTAAATGTATCATCTAGAGGATTCAACTCATCTTCAGCAACCAGTGTGCCGTTTGCTTCTGTGCCTTCCGATGTACATTCCCTTCCTCTCGACGTAGATGGTTGTTCAGGGGCGGTTCTAGGGCGGTGCGAGCGGTGCGACCGCACCGGGCGCCGTCTCGGGGGGCGCCAAAATCGTCGCACCGGGCGCCACTTCCTGATCTCGCACCACCCAAAATAGTGATAGCACCGCCCCTGCAGGGGCGGTTCTAGGGCGGTGCGAGCGGTGCGACCGTTTTCTTGTTCAGCCTGTATTACTTTTTAATCTGACTGGCGTCCGCTGAACATCATATTCAGCATTCAGGGGGGGGGGGTGTAAGGGTCAGGGGCGGTTCTAGGGCGGTGCGACCGCACCGGGCGCCAAATTCGTCGCACCGGGCGCCACTTCCTGATCTCGCACCACCCAAAAATAGTGATAGCACCGCCCCTGCAGGGGCGGTTCTAGGGCGGTGCGAGCGGTGCGACCGCACCGGGCGCCGTCTCGGGGGCGCCAAGCATTCAAGGTATTTTCAGTAGCTTTAATTGTTCATTTCGGGTGAAATTAGGAGCTCTTCTTCTAGTATTTGAGGAACTAGTTGCCATACTTGGAACTATTCCCCTTGGCATTTGCCCTAGTCAGGGGCGGTTCTAGGGCGGTGCGAGCGGTGCGACCGCACCGGGCGCCGTCTCGGGGGGCGCCAAAATCGTCGCACCGGGCGCCACTTCCTGATCTCGCACCACCCAAAATAGTGATAGCACCGCCCCTCAGGGGCGGTGCTATCACCCTAGAACCCCCCCTAGAACCGCCCCTGAGGGGCGGTTCTAGGGCGGTGCGAGCGGTGCGAGCGGTGCGACCGCACCGGGCGCCGTCTCGGGGGGCGCCAAAATCGTCGCACCGGGCGCCACTTCCTGATCTCGCACCACCCAAATATAGTGATAGCACCGCCCCTGCAGGGGCGGTTCTAGGGCGGTGCGAGCGGTGCGACCGTTTTCTTCTTCAGCCTATATTCTTTTTTGGACAATCGCAATGCAGGGGGGGAGGGTGCCGTCTCTCTTGGTGTCTCTTGGGGGGCTTGGGGGGGGGGAGGGGTGTGTTCAATTAGAATGATCATATTTAGATTGCACAAGGCTTTTCTGATTTTCCAATGAGGGGCGGTTCTAGGGCGGTTCTAGGGCGGTGCGACCGCACCGGGCGCCAAAATCGTCGCACCGGACGCCACTTCCTGATCTCGCACCACCCAAAAATAGTGATAGCACCGCCCCTGGTTGTTGTTCAACTGATTCACCTTGTAATTTCCTGAATTTACTCTTCAGCATTACAACCGTTCGTTGTACATCACAAGGAGTACTGTTGAACTCTTTTTCTATTTCCATCCAAGCTTTTGTTTTTTTATTATTACTGTTTTTATCCGTTTTTTTGTTATTTATTGTTGATAAATATTTTTTAGCTATTTTCTTCTTCTTCTTCTTCTTCGTTAAGCTAGGGAGTTCCCTGTTTGCTTGGCCTTGGTCTATTCTATTTATTTATTTATTCAAACTTGGTCTATTCTGCAGATGAGGAAAACCAGCTTTGAGCCCATCTTTTCGGTGGTCTACCCGGTTTTCTCCTTCCTCTGGGTTGTTCATTCTTGCAGATGTATGCTATTCTATCTGACTCCATCCTATCAACGTGGTCTCTCCAATCCCTCCTTCTCTGTCTACTCCCCACTTGACAACATCCTGTACACCAGTTCTCTGTCTTATTGACTTGTTGGTCTGTCTATCCCTCAATGTCACCCCTGAAATTCTTCTCAAGATCCTCATTTCTATCGTTCTAAGCTTTTGTTTGGTTCTCTCTGTTTCCGCACGGGTTTCTATGGCGTAGGTCATAATTGGGCGCACCATTGCTTTGTAAAGCCTCACCTTTGTTTCCTGGAGCATGTACTTGTTCTGCCACACCATTGTGTTCAGATATCCAGTTATCTGTGCCGCCTTAGTGGCCTGCTGTTGGACTTCCGAATAGAGATCTCTGTGACTGGTGATTTCAACTTCGAGATATTTGAAGCTCATTGTCTGCTGAATGACGACACCCTCTAGTTCTAGTTTACATCGAACAGGTCCCTTACTTATCACCATGCATTTAGTTTTGTCACTGGATATCTTCATGTTGTGTTGTTTGCTGGCAGTATTGAACAGATGTAGCAGCCTCTGGAGGTCATCCTCACAACCCGCCAAAAGAAGCGCATCATCAGCATAGCAGACGATGTTTATATTGTGGCTCCCTATGCTGAATCCCTTCTTCCCTCTCAGAGCGTATATCATGCGGTCCATTATCAGACTAAACAGGAAGGGGCTCAGCGAATCTCCCTGTCGAATACCCATATTCACGGTGATAGGCTCTGTGAAACCATCTGCTGTTTTTATTTCAGTTGATGTATCCGAATATATATCGTAGATCAGCTCGATCAGATTGTGTGGGACATGGTGTTCGTCCATTGAATTCGACTGTCCCCTATATATGTGCTTCGTCGATTTCACTAAGGCTTTTGACCGGGTACAAAGAAACGATGTGCTAAAAGTATTGGACGAACACCATGTCCCACACAATCTGATCGAGCTGATCTACGATATATATTCGGATACATCAACTGAAATAAAAACAGCAGATGGTTTCACAGAGCCTATCACCGTGAATATGGGTATTCGACAGGGAGATTCGCTGAGCCCCTTCCTGTTTAGTCTGATAATGGACCGCATGATATACGCTCTGAGAGGGAAGAAGGGATTCAGCATAGGGAGCCACAATATAAACATCGTCTGCTATGCTGATGATGCGCTTCTTTTGGCGGGTTGTGAGGATGACCTCCAGAGGCTGCTACATCTGTTCAATACTGCCAGCAAACAACACAACATGAAGATATCCAGTGACAAAACTAAATGCATGGTGATAAGTAAGGGACCTGTTCGATGTAAACTAGAACTAGAGGGTGTCGTCATTCAGCAGACAATGAGCTTCAAATATCTCGGAGTTGAAATCACCAGTCACAGAGATCTCTATTCGGAAGTCCAACAGCAGGCCACTAAGGCGGCACAGATAACTGGATATCTGAACACAATGGTGTGGCAGAACAAGTACATGCTCCAGGAAACAAAGGTGAGGCTTTACAAAGCAATGGTGCGCCCAATTATGACCTACGCCATAGAAACCCGTGCGGAAACAGAGAGAACCAAACAAAAGCTTAGAACGATAGAAATGAGGATCTTGAGAAGAATTTCAGGGGTGACATTGAGGGATAGACAGACCAACAAGTCAATAAGACAGAGAACTGGTGTACAGGATGTTGTCAAGTGGGGAGTAGACAGAGAAGGAGGGATTTGATAGGATGGAGTCAGATAGAATAGCATACATCTGCAAGAATGAACAACCCAGAGGAAGGAGAAAACCGGGTAGACCACCGAAAAGATGGGCTCAAAGCTGGTTTTCCTCATCTGCAGAATAGACCAAGTTTGAATAAATAAATAAATAGAATAGACCAAGGCCAAGCAAACAGGGAACTCCCTAGCTTAACGAAGAAGAAGAAGAAGAAGAAAATAGCTAAAAAATATTTATCAACAATAAATAACAAAAAAACGGATAAAAACAGTAATAATAAAAAAACAAAAGCTTGGATGGAAATAGAAAAAGAGTTCAACAGTACTCCTTGTGATGTACAACGAACGGTTGTAATGCTGAAGAGTAAATTCAGGAAATTACAAGGTGAATCAGTTGAACAACAACCATCTACGTCGAGAGGAAGGGAATGTACATCGGAAGGCACAGAAGCAAACGGCACACTGGTTGCTGAAGATGAGTTGAATCCTCTAGATGATACATTTAGAACATTATCAAAATCTGGTCAACAAGCGCTTATTCAAGAAAAAATTAATATTATTGAGGAAAGCCACAACAAAACATTGGAACGAATTAAGGATAATTTGAAAAAGGCAGAGCTTAATAGAAAAATTGCCAGAGTGGTAGAAGAGCGAAGGATTAAACTAATCGAGCATGAATTAGATACAATGATGCAAATGGCAGAAGAAGAGAAAGAAATTAGAATAAAAATATTGACATTGAAGGGTGAATTGATTGCAAGAACAAGCACATGAAATAAATATTAGTCAGGATACAAAGACTAAATGGCCGCAAAAATGTCAATATAGGGACCTGGAACGTGCAAAGATTATTTGAAGCGGGAAAACTAGCAAATCTTAGTCAAGAGATCAAGAGACTAAAAATATATATATTGGGAGTATACACCACAGAACAGGCGGAAAAAGGGAAGACCAGGAAGGACATGGATGGATGGGATTAGAGAGACTATGAGGGACCGGGCGATAGCAGAGGAAGAATGGAAGGATAGAAAGACATGGCGGTCGAAATGCGGGATGCGTCAGAGGACGTAGGAACCCCGCGATATATATATATATATATAAATATAAAAAGGCCAACAAAAAAAAATACATTCGAGTCCCAGTCGTCGAGTCGTTCAGACGTATCGATCGAGTGGAGGAGAATATTTACCGTTTCGTACAAAATAAGTCAACTAGATTAGTGTCACCGTGAAGCGCTCACTATCCAGAGAGGAACCACCCGAGGGAGGTGCCCCCTCGCCCATGTTCTTTGATCGCTTAAAGCGAACAAGTGAAATAAACGGCATCATACCATATGTAGACACCATGTCTTCACAACAAATGATGTCAGAAGAAGATGTGTTCACGCCTCCGAAGAAGACAGCCCGCGCCTCACCAGCAGTTCCACCAACTCCGACCAAGGTGACAAACTCATTCGCCGTTCTCGAACGCCAAACCAACATGGAAATCGAAGAATCCGCCAGTGCCCCAAGGAACATCCAAGCTAACACACTAGCCATCAAGAAGTGCCCACCGATCACCATCACCCAGAAGATCCATTCCTACAGCGAGTTCCACCAACAGCTGAAATCAATCCTTCAACACAAGTACCATATTAGGTACAATAAGGATGAAGTCAAAGTCACCACAACGGAAGTGAGTGACTACCATCAATTAATTTCTTCCCTGAAGAAAGAAAAAATGGAGTTCTTCACATATACTCCAAGAGAAGAAACAACCAAAAAAATGGTCGTGAAAGCAGGTTTAGCAAATAAAAGGAAAAGGGCACCGAATTTTAATCGTATTGAAGAACTTAAGCTCCAAAAAATTGTAAAAAAATATCAGAAAAAATTGTAAAAAAATTTCAGATGATACATTTAGAACATTATCAAAATCTGGTCAACAAGCGCTTATTCAAGAAAAAATTAATATTATTGAGGAAAGCCACAACAAAACATTGGAACGAATTAAGGATAATTTGAAAAAGGCAGAGCTTAATAGAAAAATTGCCAGAGTGGTAGAAGAGCGAAGGTTTAAACTAATCGAGCATGAATTAGATACAATGATGCAAATGGCAGAAGAAGAGAAAGAAATTAGAATAAAAATATTGACATTGAAGGGTGAATTGATTGCAAGAACAAGCACATGAAATAAATATTAGTCAGGATACAAAGACTAAATGGCCGCAAAAATGTCAATATAGGGACCTGGAACGTGCAAAGATTATTTGAAGCGGGAAAACTAGCAAATCTTAGTCAAGAGATCAAGAGACTAAAAATATATATATTGGGAGTATACACCACAGAACAGGCGGAAAAAGGGAAGACCAGGAAGGACATGGATGGATGGGATTAGAGAGACTATGAGGGACCGGGCGATAGCAGAGGAAGAATGGAAGGATAGAAAGACATGGCGGTCGAAATGCGGGATGCGTCAGAGGACGTAGGAACCCCGCGATATATATATATATATATATATATAAATATAAAAAGGCCAACAAAAAAAAATACATTCGAGTCCCAGTCGTCGAGTCGTTCAGACGTATCGATCGAGTGGAGGAGAATATTTACCGTTTCGTACGAAATAAGTCAACTAGATTAGTGTCACCGTGAAGCGCTCACTATCCAGAGAGGAACCACCCGAGGGAGGTGCCCCCTCGCCCATGTTCTTTGATCGCTTAAAGCGAACAAGTGAAATAAACGGCATCATACCATATGTAGACACCATGTCTTCACAACAAATGATGTCAGAAGAAGATGTGTTCACGCCTCCGAAGAAGACAGCCCGCGCCTCACCAGCAGTTCCACCAACTCCGACCAAGGTGACAAACTCATTCGCCGTTCTCGAACGCCAAACCAACATGGAAATCGAAGAATCCGCCAGTGCCCCAAGGAACATCCAAGCTAACACACTAGCCATCAAGAAGTGCCCACCGATCACCATCACCCAGAAGATCCATTCCTACAGCGAGTTCCACCAACAGCTGAAATCAATCCTTCAACACAAGTACCATATTAGGTACAATAAGGATGAAGTCAAAGTCACCACAACGGAAGTGAGTGACTACCATCAATTAATTTCTTCCCTGAAGAAAGAAAAAATGGAGTTCTTCACATATACTCCAAGAGAAGAAACAACCAAAAAAATGGTCGTGAAAGCAGGTTTAGCAAATAAAAGGAAAAGGGCACCGAATTTTAATCGTATTGAAGAACTTAAGCTCCAAAAAATTGTAAAAAAATATCAGAAAAAATTGTAAAAAAATTTCAGATGATACATTGTAACGGGATCTTGAGAATCCCGTTTGTATTTGAAAGTTTGGTTGCATTTTGTGTCCCCCGGTTGTATTGGTTGGGACGCCCCTGACTTGTTAAGTGCGTTAGATCTATCTCCGAGATCGATTCTGTGTTCGATGTCAATGGAACGTCAGCGCGGTCCGCTGGAGCCCCCCTCCAGCGTTAGTTGGTTCGTCGAAGCGAGGACGACGATCTGGAAATCATTTATGTTAGGCAGCCGTGGAGTTTTAGTTATCTGGATGATTCTGAAGGATGAATTAGTTCTTAAAAGAGAATAATGGATAATAATTGCCGGTAAAAACTAGAGCTCAAAATGGCCACGCGGTCAGATAACAGGAAAGCCAAAATATGATTACAATACAAGCAAAAATATTGCTGAAAAGTTAAGCTGAAATAATAATGAATTAATTACTAAATATGCATCAGAACGTGTCGTCAATTGAAAGCAAATAGGATTAAAACCTACCAGACTCAGACCCTTCACTCAAGGAAAATGGCCACAACTCAAGATAACTAACAACTCCACGGCTGCCTAACAAAAATGATTTCCAGATCGTCGGCCTCGCTTCGACGAACCAACTAACGCTGGAGGGGGGCTCCAGCGGACCGCCGCGCTGACGTTCCATTGACATCGAACACAGAATCGATCTCGGAGATAGATCTAACGCATTTAACAAGTCAGGGGCGTCCCAACCAATACAACCGGGGTACACAAAATGCAACCAAACTTCCAAATACAAACGGGATTCTCAAGATCCCGTTACACCCCCTCACCAAGAAGAGCGCAGGCCAGACGAAGCAGAAAACCACCTGCAAGGTGAAAAAAAAAACGCCAAATCCGTGTAGGCTACAAATTAGCGACATTGAGCGAAACATGGTAAGATCATTTCCAACCCCAATCCTAAACAATAGACTGCAATCACGAGTCCCAAAATCGAAAAAAAAATAAAAAAAGAATCTCAAACTGACGACAAAATCCTCCCCTACGGTTCGAAGACAAATTCTCTTTCAAACTTAGCAGGGAGACTCCAACGTCAAAACCACGAGGCGTCTTAAACCCTCAAAACAACAACCAGGCGAAAGAACATGACCAGACCATACTCCACCCATATCACCAATCAATGTTCATCCAATGAACCAAATTCGAGCCTAAAAACAGTCAAAATCAGGAAAAGTTCAATCCGGGCCTAAATAGAACAGGAACTCATCACAGGTGACACATAGGTGACTTCAAATACAAACGGGATTCTCAAGAACCCGTTACACCCCCTCACCAAGAAGAGCGCAGGCCAGACGAAGCAGAAAACCCTCTATGTCTCTGGGTATATCTTGTGTGGTGTTTAAGGGTATTTAGTGCAACTGCAGATTATCTTAAAAAAATGTTAACTAGGGCAAATGCCAAGGGGAATAGTTCAAGTATGGAAACTAGTTCCTCAAATACTAGAAGAAGAGCTCCTAATTTCACCCGAAATGAACAATTAAAGCTACTGAAAATACCTTGAATGCTCAGAAGGATTTAAATAGGCCTCGGAAAAGGACGGATTTAACGGCAAAGACATTAGCAGGGAAAGGAAATGTATTAAGGGTGGCAACGTGGAATATTCAATCTTGGAACAGAAAAGATCAGGAAGTGTTGATAGAGCTTGAAGAGCATGAGATAGATATATGCGCGATTAGTGAGACAAAGAAAAAGGGCGCTGGAACCATCAAGATGGGAAACTACGTGCTGGTTTATAAGGGAGTGGATAAATCAAGGAGAGCGCATGCAGGAGTGGGTATACTGATCAATAGGAGGCTCAGCGATCATATATCTGATGTGGAATATATTAACGAGAGGATAATTATGGTTACTCTGACAACGGTGACCTCAAAAATCAGGATAATTTCCGTATACGCACCCGACACTAATCAAGCGAAGGAGGTAAGAGAGAAGTTCTACGAGGAATTACAGAAAGTGTTGGATGGGGTATCCCCAGAAGAAAAGATACTACTGATGGGCGATTGGAATGCTCGGGTTGGCGATAATCCTATTGCGGGAGTAAAGCAGCGGTTTAATGAGACAACACTCAACGAGAGTGGAGAAGATTTAATAGAGTTCTGTTGTTTGAACCAGCTCAGGATAAATAACACCTTTTTCGATCATCGGCTGCAGCATAAGATCACGTGGAGTAACACCAGAGGGCAAACATCCATGATTGACTTTATTCTAACCAATAGAGAGATTCACCCAAAACAAATTTTGGACGTTAGAACCCTTTCATCTGCCAATATTGGTTCCGATCATGGGCTGGTACTGTGCAGGTTGAATCCGGATCTTGCACGCAAAAGGACGTTTCATAAAAAATCTGAGAAATTGTGTATTGAAAAGATTGACGATCCAACAACCAAACATCTATATGCGTCAAGACTATCGCAGAGACTTCAGGCGGGCAAATATGACAGCCAGGAAGTAGATGACGAATGGAGAGAGCTCAAGAACGCCATGCTCATAACAGCAGAGGAGGTGCTAGGAAGGAGAACTGCCAGCACTATCGGCAAAAGAAACAGAACTCCCTGGTTTGATGAGAGAGTAAGAAAGTTGGCACGGGAAAAGAAACAGGCATTTCTACAATATAAGAGGAACCCAACATCACAAGAATATGCAGCCTACAAAACAGTCCGTAACAGTAACAATCAGTCAATAAGAAAGATCAAAGAAGATCACTGGGAAAAGTATGTTAAAGACATGGAACACGACCTATATGGAGTCCAAAGAAATATCTGGAGAACGTTGCGAAATCAGAAAAAGGAAATAACAGAATACGTTCAGATACCATCAATAAAAAGTAGAAAATGGCATGAATACTTTAGTGAGCTATACAGCCTGCAGGAGGAAAACTTGGGAGAGGCTGAACGAAAATGGCTCAATAGAAACACTGCAAAGCTGTCTTTAGATGCAGTGAGAGATTCCATAAGAAAACTGAAGACACGAAAATCTCCCGGGCCCGATGGAGTATATAATGAGTTTTTCAAATTCGGTGGCGAATCCATGGTAGTGCGCATACACAAGTTGTTTTCCCATGTGCTGGACACGAAGAAAATTCCAAAAGAGTGGAAAAACAGCTACACCATTCCAGTACACAAAAAGGGAGATAAGAAAACGCCAGACAACTATCGAGGAATTTCTCTGCTCAATACTGTTCTTAAGCTTTTCACGTCTGCAATAAGGAGTATAATGGAGGAGCTAATACCAATCTCGGAGGAACAGCAGGGGTTCAGAAAAAATCGGAGCACAACTGATGCTATCTTTATTGTCCGACAACTGGTGGAGAAGTCCATTGAATTCGACTGTCCCCTATATATGTGCTTCGTCGATTTCACTAAGGCTTTTGACCGGGTACAAAGAAACGATGTGCTAAAAGTATTGGACGAACACCATGTCCCACACAATCTGATCGAGCTGATCTACGATATATATTCGGATACATCAACTGAAATAAAAACAGCAGATGGTTTCACAGAGCCTATCACCGTGAATATGGGTATTAGACAGGGAGATTCGCTGAGCCCCTTCCTGTTTAGTCTGATAATGGACCGCATGATATACGCTCTGAGAGGGAAGAAGGGATTCAGCATAGGGAGCCACAATATAAACATCGTCTGCTATGCTGATGATGCGCTTCTTTTGGCGGGTTGTGAGGATGACCTCCAGAGGCTGCTACATCTGTTCAATACTGCCAGCAAACAACACAACATGAAGATATCCAGTGACAAAACTAAATGCATGGTGATAAGTAAAGGACCTGTTCGATGTAAACTAGAACTAGAGGGTGTCGTCATTCAGCAGACAATGAGCTTCAAATATCTCGGAGTTGAAATCACCAGTCACAGAGATCTCTATTCGGAAGTCCAACAGCAGGCCACTAAGGCGGCACAGATACTGGATATCTGAACACAATGGTGTGGCAGAACAAGTACATGCTCCAGGAAACAAAGGTGAGGCTTTACAAAGCAATGGTGCGCCCAATTATGACCTACGCCATAGAAACCCGTGCGGAAACAGAGAGAACCAAACAAAAGCTTAGAAAGATAGAAATGAGGATCTTGAGAAGAATTTCAGGGGTGACATTGAGGGATAGACAGACCAACAAGTCAATAAGACAGAGAACTGGTGTACAGGATGTTGTCAAGTGGGGAGTAGACAGAGAAGGAGGGATTGGAGAGACCACGTTGATAGGATGGAGTCAGATAGAATAGCATCAATCTGCAAGAATGAACAACCCAGAGGAAGGAGAAAACCGGGTAGACCACCGAAAAGATGGGCTCAAAGCTGGTTTTCCTCATCTGCAGAATAGACCAAGTTTGAATAAATAAATAAATAGAATAGACCAAGGCCAAGCAAACAGGGAACTCCCTAGCTTAACGAAGAAGAAGAAGAAGAAGAAAATAACTAAAAAATATTTATCAACAATAAATAACAAAAAAACGGATAAAAACAGTAATAATAAAAAAACAAAAGCTTGGATGGAAATAGAAAAATTGGTTCAAGCATTGACGTGAAGTCAGAAGCTTTTGCGCGTATGTTCTATTGTCCATTCTTCTTTTTTGGACACCCTTAATCGAATTTACCATGGTAAATTATGTTGTCCATTCTCCTGTATTGGACACTTAATTCGAATTTACCATGGTAACAATGGTACCAATTACCATGGACAACATAATTTACCATGGTAAATTAGATTAAGGGTGTCCAATACAGAAGAATGGACAATAGAACATACGCGCAAAAGCTTCTGACTTCACGTTAGTGCTTGAACCAATTTTTTATTAAATGTTTCCTTTATTAATTTTTAAATTTTTTTTATTGAATATGAATTATATGAATAAATTATTAATTAAGTACCCTCTCTGATAATTCCTCTGAATCACTGCACAAATATATGATGTATACTCACGTTTTTAGATATTTCAGAAAATCACCCAAATCTTCATTCCAAAGGCAATGTTACCTAACAGTGGAAAAGCAGGTACCAAAAGGAAAGGAGGTACCTGTGAAACTGAAACGCCAAATAAAATTTTAAAAGTGCAAGAATGGGATTTAAAAAATAGGTTTAAAATATTACAGAAAAAATACAATATGGTACAGGAGGATATTAAAAAAATTCACGATTGTCATAAAGGTGAGATACTTTGATTCCTGTGAGTAGTGTAAAGAATGTCCTAACATGTTAAATGTCACAGCGGTCCCTTATGACCGCAAAAAGACTTAGATGTAGAGCCACTTGGGGACTGTTCCTTGTTTTTGTGTAGAAACATGCGGCATTCTTGTATATATACTGCAGACAATGTCAAAATGTGATTTGTTTTGAAGATCCTACGACAGGATGTAATACTACCTAAATTGAAAACTATTCTTACTGGCTTTTTTTGTAGAGTAAAAAGAGAGTATGAATACTCTGATTAGATCATTACTGCTAAGCCAGGAACTAGCCAGTACTTCTGAAGCTGTCTTTTTTAATTCTGGCCATTGATTTTTAATGGTTAAGATGTTGTTATCATCAGCATAATTTATTGTTGTCCATTTGTTGTTCACTTCACCGATTTTGTTACTCCAAAGTCAATGGTCGCATTCAGCGGACGAAACAGTTGCGCAACCGTTAACAAAACGTTCGGTGGCACATGCCCTACGAACTCAACACGTTGTGGAGCGGAGGCTATTTTATGGAGCACATTTGATTTGTGCTAGGTAGCGGTAGCGTAAAGTGACTGAGCGCTTCGTCCGCTGAATGCGACCATTGATATACAGGATGAAGAAAATTGACCCTGTAATACTGCCTTGTGCAACTCCCAGCTTAATGTTCTGCTGTCTTGATCTAAATATTTCTCCTTTTATTGTATCTCAAGCATTTGTGTTGTACCTATTCTTGAAGCATGATTCAACCTATTTCAGAGTTTGTCCTCTTATTCCGATTCTTTTCAATTTTTCATCAAGTTTCTCAACTTTAATGCAGTCATAGGCCTTGGATAGGTCCAATAACAAACCCAAGGACAATTCATCATCTTCAAAAGCATCTAATATTTTTTTGATGAACCGGTATACTGCTGTTTTTATAGATTTTTCCATCAGGTAGCCATGCTGATTCTTGGATACAAAATTTGGAAGAAGCAACCACCTTGTATTAAGCAGAATATGTCTGCCCACTATGTCCGATGATTAAATTCACATTTATCTTTGACTCATCGATGTCGCATTTTATTTCAGATTGCAAAGAAAATTTCCAAGCAGAAGAGCAAACATTAAAAATGTCAGGAAAATATTGGAAAAAAAATTGGTTCAAGCACTGACGTGAAGTCAGGAGCTTTTGCGCGTATGTTCTATTGTCCATACTCCTGTAATGAACACTCTTCTTAATCGAATTTACCATGATGAATTCTATTGTCTATTCTCCTGTATTGGACACTCTTCTCAATCGAATTCACCATGATGATTTTTATTGTCTATTCTCCAGGAGAATGGACAATAGAATTCATCATGGTGAATTCGATTGAGAAGAGTGTCCAATACAGGAGAATAGACAATAAAAAAGCACTGACGTGAAGTCAGTACTCTTTGGCGCGCGTGTTCACGGTGGCTAATTTGAATTGAATGATTCAAAAATTAACAGTGCTGTATCTAAGCTGCCATCAGGATAGAGTAACAAAGTTGGAAAAGAACACAAGTGACTCTCCTTAGTCGCACAAGCTCCTAGAAGATTTGGGAGGGTCAGTATAATCCTAATCATGTTTATAGCACGCGCGCCAAAGCAGATTGACTTTTTACACTTTTTCTTTCATTGTTAAGTCAATCTGCTTTTGCGCGCGTGCTATAAACATGATTAGGATTATACTGACCCTCCCAAATCTTCTAGGAGCTTGTGCGACTAAGGAGAGTCACTTGTGTTCTTTTCCAACTTTGTTACTCTATCCTGATGGCAGCTTAGATACAGCACTGTTAATTTTTGAATCATTCAATTCAAATTAGCCACCGTGAACACGCGCGCCAAAGAGTACTGACTTCACGTCAGTGCTTTTTTTTTTTTTTTTCAAGTTCCTTTAACAAATATAGCTATCAATACAGTTTGGCTGTTAGTTTTACCGTAGATCAGAAAAAAATTCGGTTGTGGGTCCTCCGTTAGGGACGAAATTGCATCTTCTCCAAATCCAAACGCATTTCAATATAGATCTACCGAATATAGTTATTTATAAATTCGCCTCAGGGCCACCATACAGACCATTCAAATCGGAAACAACGCTATTTCCCCCAAACTGACTTATGTCCGTGCACTGAATTGACATGAATATTCTTTTAAAACCTCACAATATCGGCTCATTACTCCCAACATAACCCAAACAACCCAAAACCATTCACTTCTCGTCTGCGCAAGCGCAGTATACTTGTGGCTGCAAGTCCTCCCAAAATTACACACCTCACAAAAAACTCCGATTCTCCAACACTAGTGGTTCAGGAGATATCGCTTCTTGAATCCACGCATGCGCAGACCCTCACCAAGGGATTCTATAGCGGAAAAGCACCCGCCACCCCAAAACCCCAATCCTCTCTGACGAAAGCACCACCAGTTAAATCACTGATGGTCTGCTCATGCGCATAACGAAAAATGCCCGTAAGGGGTTACATCCATTTCGAAATTAGCCCCAGGGCCACGGTACGGTCACTTTAACTCTGAAACAACGCTACAGCCCCCAAACTGACTTGTCCTTGCACTGAATTGCTATGAATATTCTTTTAAAACCTCATAATATCGTCTCAGCACTCCCAACATAACCCATCCAACCCAAAAACAGTCACTTCTCTTCTGCGCATGCGCAATCTACTCGCGGCTAAAAGTCCTCTCAAAATAACACACCTTACAAAAAACTCCGATTCTCCAACACTAGTGGTTCAGGAGATATCACATCTTTAATCCACGCATGCGCAGACCCTCAACAGGGGATTCTATAGAGGAATAGCATCCGCCACCCCAAAACCCTAATCCTCTCTGACGAAAACACCACCAGTTAAATTACTGATGGTCTGCTCATGCGCATAACGAAAAATGCCTGTAAGGGGTAACATCAATTTCAAAATTAGCCCCAGGGCCACGGTACGGACACTTTAACTCGGAAACAACGCTACATCCCCCAAACTGACTTGTCATTGCACTGAATTGCTATGAATATTCTTTTAAAACCTCATAATATCGACTCAGCACTCCCAACATAACCCATCCAACCCAAAAACAGTCACTTCTCTTCTGCGCATGCGCAATCTACTCGCGGCTAAAAGTCCTCTCAAAATAACACACCTTACAAAAAACTCCGATTCTCCAACACTAGTGGTTCAGGAGATATCACATCTTTAATCCACGCATGCGCAGACCCTCAACAGGGGATTCTATGGAGGAATAGCATCCGCCACCCCAAAACCCTAATCCTCTCAGACGAAAACACCACCAGTTAAATCACTGATGATCTGCTCATGCGCATAACGAAAAATGCCTGTAAGCGGTAACATCAATTTCAAAATTAGCCCCAGGGCCACGGTACGGACACTTTAACTCGGAAACAACGCTACATCCCCCAAACTGACTTGTCCTTGCACTGAATTGCTATGAATATTCTTTTAAAACCTCATAATATCGACTCAGCCCTCCCAACATAACCCATCCAACCCAAAAACAGTCACTTCTCTTCTGCGCATGCGCAATCTACTCGCGGCTAAAAGTCCTCTCAAAATAACACACCTCACAAAAAACTCCGATTCTCCAACACTAGTGGTTCAGGAGATATCACATCTTTAATCCACGCATGCGCAGACCCTCAACGAGGGATTCTATAGAGGAATAGCATCCGCCACCCCAAAACCCTAATCCTCTCTGATGAAAACACCACCAGTTAAATCACTGATGGTCTGCTCATGCGCATAACAAAAATGCCTGTAAGGGGTAACATCAATTTCAAAATTAGCCCCAGGGCCACGGTACGGACACTTTTACTCGGAAACAACGCTACATCCCCCAAACTGACTTGTCCTTGCACTGAATTGCTATGAATATTCTTTCAAAACCTCATAATATCGACTCAGCACTCCCAACATAACCCATCCAACCCTAAAATAGTCACTTCTCTTCTGCGCATGCGCAATCTACTGGCGGCTAAAAGTCCTCTCAAAATAACACACCTTACAAAAAACTCCGATTCTCCAACACTAGTGGTTCGGAAGATATCGCATCTTTAATCTACGCATGCGCAGACCCTCATCAGGGATCTGAATTCTATAGAGGAATAGCATCCGCCACCCCAAAACCCCAATCCTCTCTGACGAAAACTACAGCAGTTAAAGGACTTCTCATCTGCGCATGCGCAATACGGAAAATGCCCGGAAAGGGCAGCATGAACCTCAAAAACATATGTTTCGGCATTAAAAGCAAAGTATTCCGCAAAATAGTAGTAATTTTTTTATTTTTTTCATGTCACGTGATTTTCACGAAATTTTGCAAAAGTGTTTGCTTTGGTCTTTTGCATCTAACTACTGAGTTTCAATTTAATAGGATCAGTATTTTTCGAGTTATCGTGAAAACAAAATTTTCAAATTTTCAAAAATTTTTTTTGCCACTTTAGGGCCGTCCGTTCAACACAAAACTTCGCAGGCATATAAAGGTCATGATTCTACAATCTGATGCCAAATTTCAAAAAGATCGAGTGATCGGTTCCGGAAATATTCATAAAAAACGTTTTTATTAAAAACGGCCTTAACTCCGAAACCGCTCGGTCGATTTCGCCCGTTAACGAACTTGTCCGAGATATTTACGCTACGAAACTACCCTGCAAATTTCAACGCTCTAAGTCGTTCCGTTCGAGAGTTATCGTGCTAACGGCCGGACCGGCCGGCCGGCCGGCCGGACCGGACGGACAGAATTGAATTTGACCTCGAATTCTTCATCAGGGAGTCGAACCCAATCGTTTGAGACCATTTTCGAAAAAAAATTCGAAAAATACAGACATTGTGACGAAATGATAGCACGCTGTTCCTTGCGGAACACGCGCGCAAAAATCATCATGGTAAATTCGATTAAGAAGAGTGTTTATTACAGGAGTATGGACAATAGAACATACGCGCAAAAGCTCCTGACTTCACGTCAGTGCTTGAACCAATTTTTTTTTCTATTAAAAGGGTCCAATCAGGAGAACGGACAATAGAATTCATCATGGTAAATTCGATTAAGAAGAGCAAAAGCTCCTGATTCACGTCAGTGCTTGAACCAATGTTCTATTGTCCATTCTTCTGTATTGGACACCCTACCATGGTAAACTCGATTAAGGGTGTCCAATACAGAAGAATGGACAATAGAACATACGCGCAATAGCTCCTGACTTCACGTCAGTGCTTGAACAAATTTTTATATCAGCCATTAAACCTTTTTAATTCTTCATAATCATTACAAGAATGTCTGTCGATATGGAATATGGTAATAATTTGACATTTGAACACATCGTTTAATGCATAATCAATTTCAATACTTTTGTCACTCCTTGATGAGATGAGATATCTGAAATTATAGATAAACTCTAAATATTCCATTCAATATTGAAATATTAAAATTAAATTTCCACTTATTCATGTATTTCAAGATAATGAACGTTTGAAGCTAATGATTCATGTAAATTGTCTGTGAAAATTTGTTTTCATGGGTTAGGGGAAAAGAGTTATTGTGAAAATAAGATTCATTTATTTAGATACCAATCTATATATTGTTTTATACTATCTACTAAGGGCCGATTTATTCAACCTCTCCGTAAAGTATTCGTCAACTATGTGCTCGTTGAATTTACTGATCCCCTTTAAAGTGAATATTTACAGATTACTTTCCTTTCGGTAAGGCTACTTGACAGTTTACAGGTCGTAAAATATATCAGCCCTCAGTGAACAAAAAAATTGTATACCTCACTGAAGCCGTAATACAAACAAAGGAAATAATTTCGAATAAAACTCTATTAACATATTCGATTATTTACTTCAAGAGAGATCAAGAATAACATTCATTTTGAAAATTTAATACTACATCAAGCAGCATGCAATGCATTTTTTCGAGTTTGGACCACTGCTGCCCACATAATCATGGAGGATTCGTGAAACACTGCAGGGAGGATAAATACTTGTATATAGATTATTATTAAAATATGATAACTGACTTTCTCCATTTCCTTATATTTATACTACTTCTCGTTGTAAAATATACTTGGATTTTCCTCCGCAACACTAGGATACATCATTTTCAAAGTTAGCGTTGAATTATCAAGCCATTCTATTATAATATTAGTAAAATCTGTTCTTCAGAGGTATTCATTGTTAAGCATGCTAAGCAACAAGCATTTAAGAAACATGTACCTGAAGTTCCACGGGAAAACAATATACATAATATATACCTACACACATGTTATATTGCATCACCTTCTACTCCTATATTTTAAAATATTCTGCAATTTGAAAAATTAAAATGTTTCGTTAAAAATGCCTATTATATAGGTACACGCTGGCATCCAAACACCCTGATGATGGATCGTAAGAGACCCATGATATCAGGAAAACAGATTTGTTTGAATAGAAACACTAGATTTTCTTCTTGGCTATTCCACTTTTGAACTTTAAAATATTTAGTGTTCATGTCATCTTGGTTGCCTCTTATCAATATTAAATTTTCTCATGAGATATACTTAAGCTTCACAAATATTCAATCGACTAAGTTCCATATACCTTGTTTTTAAGAATTCTATCTGCAGTAACTCCAAGAGTAACTCATGCATTCTATTTGTCGAAAAGCATTACTTTTTTGCTCTACGTCAACTGGACCTTAATTGATTCCAACCTGAAAGGAAATATTAAGACTTGGATTTCTCTGAGTGAAGTAATTCATTCAATTCACTTCTATTACTTACTGCTGATTTTTAGCCAGAAATCCTGAAGGACATATACCAGATATCTTCTTTATGAACAACTTTTCCACAGTTCTCCATAATTTGGAATTTCTTTCACATACGTAAACAATATTTCTAGATTCCTCCAATCTTCAAATACAAGGTAATCTCGATTATTTTCAACGGAAGGAATACTCGTTCTTACTTCGTGGATTGAGAATATTTTGTTTACGTTTTGTATTTGTGTTATGTGTTTTGATCAGATGTTGAGGTTAAAACGGGGCGCATGCGATGTAGGGCTATCATCTCCCATAGATTTGTGATGAAATAACACAATTTTCCCATAACATACGCGTAAAAGATATGTCATCATGACATTCATATTTTTATTTTTGAAGCTTCTCGCAAAAATACGACCATAGACAACATATCATACGACGATTCACATCCGCTACAGAACTCACAAAAGGCTGCGCGTTTCTCCAACAATATAGATCCGATCGTGTTCAAACTTGGAATTCTGCAGTAGAGTTAGGTTTTGCAGGCTCTCCCAAAATTTCAGCCATGCCGGACGAATAGTTTATGATATATAGAATTTTTTTCAATTATTTTTAATTATTTTTTTTTTAATTTTCTAGTTATACCATCCTCACGAAATTCTGCAAAAATTTTCGCGTTGGCATTCTACAACTAATAACCATGTTTGAATCCAATCGGTTTTGTATTCTTCGAGTTAATGAGGAACAAAAAACTACCAAATTTCAGAAAATTTTAGATGGCTATAACTCTAAAACCGTTTGGACGATTATGCTCATAAACAAACTCAAATGTCGCATTCAGATGCACAACCTAACCTGAAATTTTCAAGCCGCTATCTCCTTCCGTTCTCAGGTTATCGTGACAACAAAAATATTTTTTAATAATTTTTTAATAATTTTCTAGCAATACGATTCTCACAAAATTTCACGAACGTGCTTCGGTCTATATTCTACAACTATTCACCAAGTTTAAATTCGATCGGATTTATTTTGGTTGAAAACAAAATTATTACTCGGAAACCATTGGGCCGATTATACCCATTAACGAACTTGTCCGTCGTATTGGGATGCGCAACCCACCCTGAAAATTTCAAGTCGCTGGCTCTTTTCGTTCTCAAGTTATCGTGGCAACGGCCGGACGGCCGGACGGCACCACAGAATTAAATTTCACATTTGGGCAAAACTATAACGCGTATGTTCCCCAGAACATACGCGCAAAAAGAGTTCAACAGTACTCCTTGTGATGTACAACGAACGGTTGTAATGCTGAAGAGTAAATTCAGGAAATTACAAGGTGAATCAGGGGCCCTATTCTGAGGTCGACATTGCGAACGATTATCATTCGTTTTCGTAATCATCACGAACGTTCACTCGTTTTGCAATTCTCAACTGACAGATGATATGATTTGGTGAGACGAGCGCTCGAAATTCTAAACGAGTGGTATATAGCACTCGTTTTCGGAAGAAATTCCACTCGCATTCAGTTATCAGTTGATTTGTTGATTATTATGCAAGCCTCTACACATTTTGTAACTGTTGTTGGTAAATAAGTTGGTATTTTTACGGTGTAATTAACGAATCTGTTCAGTAAAAATAATTAAATTGTCAGAATTATTATCATATTGCAAATTGTCGATGTTTTAAATAAACCAGAAATATCGAATAGATTTCTTAGATTCCCACAAACATTGGCGGAATTAAATAGTAGGTAAAGGCAAAGGTAGGTATTGATATTTTAGAATATTGCAAAATTATTTAAGTTTATTAATATTTTTATATTCAATGAAAATTCGACTTCCCTGGTGTAATAGGTTGCATAGGTTGCACACAATGCAATATTTCCACCTAAAATTGAAGATTCAAATTACCCAAAACACACTTATGTTAATCGAAAAGGATATACCTGGTAGGTTGCTGTAGTTATGCATTGAACGAAACGATGGCGAAATAGATGACAATGAAAACGAAGTGGACATGGGTAAAATCATCCAACATTTTCGTTATTTAATTAATCAATTAGTTCATTCCAGAAATGTAACCGGAAGGTAGAGGAATTGATGAAGAAGTGGCTGGGGGGCAACAAAATCCAGAGCTGATTTCAGAAAGAATTCAGAGGATTACAATTATACATTTAGCTTTTCGTTGAATTGTAAAAGATACACTATGAATAAATAGATATAGATTTCTCTTCAAAAAAATGTATTTAATTCTAAAAAATAAATCACAACCATAAACAAAACATCATTCAACAATGCCTTAGTAGAATACAACTTAAAAAAAAAGTATTCAAAATGAAGTTCTGAATAATCTCACAACATCTAACAACAAAAAAAATATTTCACTGTGTCTACGTAGAATAAAGGGATCAGAAATAAAAGTATTCAATAACCAATACTAGAGAATATATAACAGTAAACAAAAAATAATGTCTATATAACAAATATCCAGTTTGGAATAGAAAAATTAACGAAAAACAGCTGTAGCTTCAGTGAAATAATTAATCATTATTAATTACAATTGTTTATTTGGCAAGTGTTGCAGAACATCCATAAATTTTTGTGACCGTATCACTTATACACTCTAAGGACGCATACATTGTAATTTTTCCCCCAAAAATTGGTAAAATAAATCCAATATTTTCATTATTTAACTAATCAGTTAATTCACTGGAATGTGAAGGAATTGATCAGGAAGTGGCTAGTAGGCAACAAAAACCAGAGCTGATTTCATGAAGAATTCAGAGGAATATAATTATATGTTTAGCTTTTCGTATAATTGTAAAAGACACGCTATAAATAAATAGATATTGATTTCTATTTGAAAAAAATGTATTTCATTCTAAAAAAATATATCACAACAATAAACCGAAAATGATTCGACAATTTGAGTGGAATAAAACTTTCAGAAAAAAAAAGTATTCGATATACAATATCTCTCTAGATTTTGTTCTTGACCCAAGACCTGTCTGAAGAGGTGAAATAACCCTTAATCCTTGTAAAATCTTTCAATATTATATTGCAAAACTTTCTCCAAGTTTTCCATTCTTTTTTTGGTCCAGGAATACTATTTAACATTGTACTCAGTTCCTCTTTCATAGGCATTCCGAAGAAAATTCTGTAGTAAATTTCCCGCTTAATAACTGAGACTTACATTTTAGGAAATTTATAATTACTTTTCTCTTATCGAAGCAAACAGAAAAAACCAAATAAATCACTCAAGTTCAACAAACAATTTAATATCGTTTTGATTTATGAAGAAGCGCGCCAATAACATATACATAACACATTCAAATCTCAAATGTTACTATGTTGCCAAGTCTTCAGACGACACGAATTCGTTTCAGTCATCGGTCATTGCGAAGGGCACATGAGAATAGCAATATAAACTATCGTTCGCAATTACCACCGTTCGTTTTCGTCACGAGTGGTCGAAAACGAGTGAAGTTCAGAATAGAGCCACAGTTGAACAACAACCATCTACGTCGAGAGGAAGGGAATGTACATCGGAAGGCACAGAAGCAAACGGCACACTGGTTGCTGAAGATGAGTTGAATCCTCTAGATGATACATTTAGAACATTATCAAAATCTGGTCAACAAGCGCTTATTCAAGAAAAAATTAATATTATTGAGGAAAGCCACAACAAAACATTGGAACGAATTAAGGATAATTTGAAAAAGGCAGAGCTTAATAGAAAAATTGCCAGAGTGGTAGAAGAGCGAAGGATTAAACTAATCGAGCATGAATTAGATACAATGATGCAAATGGCAGAAGAAGAGAAAGAAATTAGAATAAAAATATTGACATTGAAGGGTGAATCGATTGCAAGAACAAGCACATGAAATAAATATTAGTCAGGATACAAAGACTAAATGGCCGCAAAAATGTCAATATAGGGACCTGGAACGTGCAAAGATTATTTGAAGCGGGAAAACTAGCAAATCTTAGTCAAGAGATCAAGAGACTAAAAATATATATATTGGGAGTATACACCACAGAACAGGCGGAAAAAGGGAAGACCAGGAAGGACATGGATGGATGGGATTAGAGAGACTATGAGGGACCGGGCGATAGCAGAGGAAGAATGGAAGGATAGAAAGACATGGCGGTCGAAATGCGGGATGCGTCAGAGGACGTAGGAACCCCGCGATATATATATAGATATATAAATATAAAAAGGCCAACAAAAAAAAATACATTCGAGTCCCAGTCGTCGAGTCGTTCAGACGTATCGATCGAGTGGAGGAGAATATTTACCGTTTCGTACAAAATAAGTCAACTAGATAAGTGTCACCGTGAAGCGCTCACTATCCAGAGAGGAACCACCCGAGGGAGGTGCCCCCTCGCCCATGTTCTTTGATCGCTTAAAGCGAACAAGTGAAATAAACGGCATCATACCATATGTAGACACCATGTCTTCACAACAAATGATGTCAGAAGAAGATGTGTTCACGCCTCCGAAGAAGACAGCCCGCGCCTCACCAGCAGTTCCACCAACTCCGACCAAGGTGACAAACTCATTCGCCGTTCTCGAACGCCAAACCAACATGGAAATCGAAGAATCCGCCAGTGCCCCAAGGAACATCCAAGCTAACACACTAGCCATCAAGAAGTGCCCACCGATCACCATCACCCAGAAGATCCATTCCTACAGCGAGTTCCACCAACAGCTGAAATCAATCCTTCAACACAAGTACCATATTAGGTACAATAAGGATGAAGTCAAAGTCACCACAACGGAAGTGAGTGACTACCATCAATTAATTTCTTCCCTGAAGAAAGAAAAAATGGAGTTCTTCACATATACTCCAAGAGAAGAAACAACCAAAAAAATGGTCGTGAAAGCAGGTTTAGCAAATAAAAGGAAAAGGGCACCGAATTTTAATCGTATTGAAGAACTTAAGCTCCAAAAAATTGTAAAAAAATATCAGAAAAAATTGTAAAAAAATTTCAGATGATACATTTAGAACATTATCAAAATCTGGTCAACAAGCGCTTATTCAAGAAAAAATTAATATTATTGAGGAAAGCCACAACAAAACATTGGAACGAATTAAGGATAATTTGAAAAAGGCAGAGCTTAATAGAAAAATTGCCAGAGTGGTAGAAGAGCGAAGGTTTAAACTAATCGAGCATGAATTAGATACAATGATGCAAATGGCAGAAGAAGAGAAAGAAATTAGAATAAAAATATTGACATTGAAGGGTGAATTGATTGCAAGAACAAGCACATGAAATAAATATTAGTCAGGATACAAAGACTAAATGGCCGCAAAAATGTCAATATAGGGACCTGGAACGTGCAAAGATTATTTGAAGCGGGAAAACTAGCAAATCTTAGTCAAGAGATCAAGAGACTAAAAATATATATATTGGGAGTATACACCACAGAACAGGCGGAAAAAGGGAAGACCAGGAAGGACATGGATGGATGGGATTAGAGAGACTATGAGGGACCGGGCGATAGCAGAGGAAGAATGGAAGGATAGAAAGACATGGCGGTCGAAATGCGGGATGCGTCAGAGGACGTAGGAACCCCGCGATATATATATATATATATAAATATAAAAAGGCCAACAAAAAAAAATACATTCGAGTCCCAGTCGTCGAGTCGTTCAGACGTATCGATCGAGTGGAGGAGAATATTTACCGTTTCGTACGAAATAAGTCAACTAGATTAGTGTCACCGTGAAGCGCTCACTATCCAGAGAGGAACCACCCGAGGGAGGTGCCCCCTCGCCCATGTTCTTTGATCGCTTAAAGCGAACAAGTGAAATAAACGGCATCATACCATATGTAGACACCATGTCTTCACAACAAATGATGTCAGAAGAAGATGTGTTCACGCCTCACCAGCAGTTCCACCAACTCCGACCAAGGTGACAAACTCATTCGCCGTTCTCGAACGCCAAACCAACATGGAAATCGAAGAATCCGCCAGTGCCCCAAGGAACATCCAAGCTAACACACTAGCCATCAAGAAGTGCCCACCGATCACCATCACCCAGAAGATCCATTCCTACAGCGAGTTCCACCAACAGCTGAAATCAATCCTTCAACACAAGTACCATATTAGGTACAATAAGGATGAAGTCAAAGTCACCACAACGGAAGTGAGTGACTACCATCAATTAATTTCTTCCCTGAAGAAAGAAAAAATGGAGTTCTTCACATATACTCCAAGAGAAGAAACAACCAAAAAAATGGTCGTGAAAGCAGGTTTAGCAAATAAAAGGAAAAGGGCACCGAATTGTTCTTGAAATACATTTGTTTAAGATAGAAACTAACCTTCATAGAGCCTTCTTTCAACAATACGCTGCCCATATCATTGAAAACATATTACAAATCCACAGTTATATGCCCCTTCAATATTGATACAACTGTTTATTATATTCTTGATATTTTATTACTATTTATACATTTGTATACATGTAAGTATAATACTTAATAAATGTATAAAGAATAATATATAAAATATAATTATTGGATAATTGAAATATTATGCCTAAGGGTATCTAATGTGGGAAAGTTGAATTGAATGTTATAATGATCTAGAGCTAGACTATAGTATAACATCTTTACCACGTTCCCACCTAAAACAGAACTGTATACTGGTAACACTTTTGACTTGGGCCTATCTAGTAAATTTAGTAGTATTCTGTGGGAGTGAAGTGCTCTTTTGTTACTCCGAAACCATCTGTCCGATTTTGCCCAATAACGAACTTAGCCGAGATATTTATCCCTCAAACATACTCTGAAAATTTCAACTGTCTAGCTCATTCCGTTCGAGAGTTATCGTGCCTACGGCCGGACCGGCCGGCCGGACGGCCGGACAGAATTAATTTCGACCACGGATTCTTGATCAGTGAGTCGAACCAAATCGTTTAAGACCATTTTCATCGAAAAATTCGAAAATTACAGACATTTGGGCAAATTGATAAGCACTCAGTTCCGAGGAACTAGAGCGCCAAAAAGAAGGGAAACGGAACAACAAAATACAGCGAGTACATACTTATCTATAGTGGAAAAGAAAGAAACGAGAGAGCCAAATCTGGGGTGGGACTTCTGATACACGAGAAATATGAGCAACACATAACGAACATAGCTTACATAAATGACCGACTTATACATGTAACATTGGAAATACAGAAGAAAAAAATTGATATTGTAAGTGTATACGCACCCGATATTGGTAAACCCAAGGTGGAACGGGAAAAGTTCTACAACCAGTTAGAAGTCATACTAAACACCATACCCCGAGAAAATAAACTCATACTAGCCGGAGACTTCAACTCTAGGATCGGAAATCAGATCATCGACGGGATTACGCAAAGATTTAATGAATCCATATCAAATGAAAATGGCGAACTTCTTCTAGGAACTTGCAGTCAATTTGAACTACAAATAAACAACACATTCTTTCCCCACAAGATCCAACACAAGATAACGTGGTCCATTTCTAGAGATCAACAGTCCACTATAGACCACATCATAACCAATAGAAACATCCACCCAACGCAGATCCTGGACGTACGATCACTCGCCTCTCCGGACGTGGGAGGTGGACACAGGCTGGTGCTATGTAAGATGAGACTAGGAGTTCAACTAATACGTAAAAAAAATGGGTTCAAGCCCTGTGGACAGGAGCTTTCTGGCGCTCTAGTTCAAACAGACAAATTATATCTCCGAAAGTATTGGTTTCTCAGAGTTGGGAATTATATCGATGTGTTCTTATCATAGAACTGCATCATAAAAGAAATTCAATTCAAATAATAGTTTATTTATCAAAATTAAATGAGCAATCTGAGAATGAGAACTGCACCATAGAAGAAATCAAATTAAAATAACTGAAATGAATTTGACTCCCTCTTATAGAACAGGATGACATGTACGAGTATGAACACAGATCATATAATAAAGCTTAGATAGAATAATTATAACATTCTGTGAAAACATAGAAGTACGATTTATTATTGAAATTTCGAAAAATCATATCTCCGAGAGTATTAGCTTGTTGGAGTTGAAAATGACATCAATGGATTTATATGTTGGAACTGCATCTTAAATTAAAATTGTTTTTGAAATTTGTTGCTTAAAAAAAAATTGTTTTTTTGTTACTCCTAAACCATCAGGCCTATTTTGCCCAATAACGAACGTAACCGAGATATTCATCTCCCTAACCTACTCTGAAAATTGCAACTGCCTAGCTCATTCCGTTCGAGAGTTATTGAAGACATTTTTTTTTTAATTTTCAAAATTTTTTTTTTCACTTTGCGGTAACCTGGTCAATACAAAACTTCACATACGTATAAAGGTCATGATTCTACAATTTGATGCTAAATTTCAGATAGATCGAGTGATCGGTTTCGGAAATATACATAAAAAATATTTTTACTAAAATTGGCCATAACTCCGAAACCGCTTTATGGATTTTGCCCATTAACGAACATGTCCGAGATATTTACGCTCCAAACCCACCTTGCAAATTTCAATCCTCTAACTCCTTTCGCTCGAGAGTTATCGTTCCTACGGCCGGCCGGCCGGACAGAATCGATTTTGACCTCGGATTCTTGATCAGTGAGCCGAACCAAATCGTTTGAAACCATTTTCAGCCAAAAATTCGAAAATTACAGACATTTGGGCAAATTGATCAGCACTCAGTTCTGAGGAACTAGAGCGCCAATACAATTAACTGACATGGGGTTCGACGTTATTCAAGTTACCCAATTAAACAAACGGGAAGCGGGTAATAAACGCGTATTTCCGTTAATGCTAGTGAAACTGCCAAAAATTGAGGCAAGCAAAGATATTTTCAATCTACAATTCTTAGGATACTTTAGAATCCAATGATCCAATGTAATGAATATTAATAGTCTTTGAGGCATATAAGTCGGAACATGCTTTGAATCACTGGCAATAATAATATGTTTTCGGCAAATTCTTCAGTAGTAAGATAGGCTGAATTCCACTTACAGAGAAAGGATTATCATTCCGAATTTTTTCAAACTCGAATATTCAGATATATTATAATCTTGCTTTCCCTTTGATCATTGAGACCAAATCATTAAACATCATGATAAAAATAAAATCGGTAGTGCATTTATCTCAAAAATGTATTCCTTGAGCTATACGAATCATCATTTAGGTTACGTCAGAATTGCATCACAATAAGAGAAATTTAGAATCAACTTGTGATTATCATTGCCTTCATATCCTACAAATATGACAAGGCGGTCCGTAAAATATACCATCGTGATATTATGGTATGCTTAACTTTAACATATTGAAACTATCTAAGCCTATGGCACCCTAAGATTGCTTTATCACACTTCTTATCCATTTTGTAGCAACTTTCATCACAACAATTAATTGAATAGGGTGGACAAATCTACTTAGGTTCGTCGAGTGCCATCTGCATTGGGTTGAAATAATATTGCTTGTGAACGTGTCATATTCAGATGTGAATAAACGATGGATTCACTGAAAGACATAAATGTTCTTATCGAAGACATTGGGTAACCCATGGCGGATATATGTAGATAGAACTTTTGAAGTTATAAGTTTCTTAGGCATACGTCATAACATCCGCGATTCGTATATTTCTAATATATTGAATTGTGAAATATAAATCAGTCCATTATAGTGAGAAAAAAAATGCTCATATTTATGATGTAATTCGGAGGTATTATTTTACAAAGTGGCAAAATGAAACTGTACATTTAGAAAGTCTATCAAAAATTGTTCTTGAAATACATTTGTTTAAGATAGAAACTAACCTTCATAGAGCCTTCTTTCAACAATACGCTGCCCATATCATTGAAAACATATTACAAATCCACAGTTATATGCCCCTTCAATATTGATACAACTGTTTATTATATTCTTGATATTTTATTACTATTTATACATTTGTATACATGTAAGTATAATACTTAATAAATGTATAAAGAATAATATATAAAATATAATTATTGGATAATTGAAATATTATGCCTAAGGGTATCTAATGTGGGAAAGTTGAATTGAATGTTATAATGATCTAGAGCTAGACTATAGTATAACATCTTTACCACGTTCCCACCTAAAACAGAACTGTATACTGGTAACACTTTTGACTTGGGCCTATCTAGTAAATTTAGTAGTATTCTGTGGGAGTGAAGTGCTCTTTTGTTACTCCGAAACCATCTGTCCGATTTTGCCCAATAACGAACTTAGCCGAGATATTTATCCCTCAAACATACTCTGAAAATTTCAACTGTCTAGCTCATTCCGTTCGAGAGTTATCGTGCCTACGGCCGGACCGGCCGGCCGGACGGCCGGACAGAATTAATTTCGACCACGGATTCTTGATCAGTGAGTCGAACCAAATCGTTTAAGACCATTTTCATCGAAAAATTCGAAAATTACAGACATTTGGGCAAATTGATAAGCACTCAGTTCCGAGGAACTAGAGCGCCAAAAAGAAGGGAAACGGAACAACAAAATACAGCGAGTACATACTTATCTATAGTGGAAAAGAAAGAAACGAGAGAGCCAAATCTGGGGTGGGACTTCTGATACACGAGAAATATGAGCAACACATAACGAACATAGCTTACATAAATGACCGACTTATACATGTAACATTGGAAATACAGAAGAAAAAAATTGATATTGTAAGTGTATACGCACCCGATATTGGTAAACCCAAGGTGGAACGGGAAAAGTTCTACAACCAGTTAGAAGTCATACTAAACACCATACCCCGAGAAAATAAACTCATACTAGCCGGAGACTTCAACTCTAGGATCGGAAATCAGATCATCGACGGGATTACGCAAAGATTTAATGAATCCATATCAAATGAAAATGGCGAACTTCTTCTAGGAACTTGCAGTCAATTTGAACTACAAATAAACAACACATTCTTTCCCCACAAGATCCAACACAAGATAACGTGGTCCATTTCTAGAGATCAACAGTCCACTATAGACCACATCATAACCAATAGAAACATCCACCCAACGCAGATCCTGGACGTACGATCACTCGCCTCTCCGGACGTGGGAGGTGGACACAGGCTGGTGCTATGTAAGATGAGACTAGGAGTTCAACTAATACGTAAAAAAAATGGGTTCAAGCCCTGTGGACAGGAGCTTTCTGGCGCTCTAGTTCAAACAGACAAATTATATCTCCGAAAGTATTGGTTTCTCAGAGTTGGGAATTATATCGATGTGTTCTTATCATAGAACTGCATCATAAAAGAAATTCAATTCAAATAATAGTTTATTTATCAAAATTAAATGAGCAATCTGAGAATGAGAACTGCACCATAGAAGAAATCAAATTAAAATAACTGAAATGAATTTGACTCCCTCTTATAGAACAGGATGACATGTACGAGTATGAACACAGATCATATAATAAAGCTTAGATAGAATAATTATAACATTCTGTGAAAACATAGAAGTACGATTTATTATTGAAATTTCGAAAAATCATATCTCCGAGAGTATTAGCTTGTTGGAGTTGAAAATGACATCAATGGATTTATATGTTGGAACTGCATCTTAAATTAAAATTGTTTTTGAAATTTGTTGCTTAAAAAAAAATTGTTTTTTTGTTACTCCTAAACCATCAGGCCTATTTTGCCCAATAACGAACGTAACCGAGATATTCATCTCCCTAACCTACTCTGAAAATTGCAACTGCCTAGCTCATTCCGTTCGAGAGTTATTGAAGACATTTTTTTTTTAATTTTCAAAAATTTTTTTTTCACTTTGCGGTAACCTGGTCAATACAAAACTTCACATACGTATAAAGGTCATGATTCTACAATTTGATGCTAAATTTCAGATAGATCGAGTGATCGGTTTCGGAAATATACATAAAAAATATTTTTACTAAAATTGGCCATAACTCCGAAACCGCTTTATGGATTTTGCCCATTAACGAACATGTCCGAGATATTTACGCTCCAAACCCACCTTGCAAATTTCAATCCTCTAACTCCTTTCGCTCGAGAGTTATCGTTCCTACGGCCGGCCGGCCGGACAGAATCGATTTTGACCTCGGATTCTTGATCAGTGAGCCGAACCAAATCGTTTGAAACCATTTTCAGCCAAAAATTCGAAAATTACAGACATTTGGGCAAATTGATCAGCACTCAGTTCTGAGGAACTAGAGCGCCAATACAATTAACTGACATGGGGTTCGACGTTATTCAAGTTACCCAATTAAACAAACGGGAAGCGGGTAATAAACGCGTATTTCCGTTAATGCTAGTGAAACTGCCAAAAATTGAGGCAAGCAAAGATATTTTCAATCTACAATTCTTAGGATACTTTAGAATCCAATGATCCAATGTAATGAATATTAATAGTCTTTGAGGCATATAAGTCGGAACATGCTTTGAATCACTGGCAATAATAATATGTTTTCGGCAAATTCTTCAGTAGTAAGATAGGCTGAATTCCACTTACAGAGAAAGGATTATCATTCCGAATTTTTTCAAACTCGAATATTCAGATATATTATAATCTTGCTTTCCCTTTGATCATTGAGACCAAATCATTAAACATCATGATAAAAATAAAATCGGTAGTGCATTTATCTCAAAAATGTATTCCTTGAGCTATACGAATCATCATTTAGGTTACGTCAGAATTGCATCACAATAAGAGAAATTTAGAATCAACTTGTGATTATCATTGCCTTCATATCCTACAAATATGACAAGGCGGTCCGTAAAATATACCATCGTGATATTATGGTATGCTTAACTTTAACATATTGAAACTATCTAAGCCTATGGCACCCTAAGATTGCTTTATCACACTTCTTATCCATTTTGTAGCAACTTTCATCACAACAATTAATTGAATAGGGTGGACAAATCTACTTAGGTTCGTCGAGTGCCATCTGCATTGGGTTGAAATAATATTGCTTGTGAACGTGTCATATTCAGATGTGAATAAACGATGGATTCACTGAAAGACATAAATGTTCTTATCGAAGACATTGGGTAACCCATGGCGGATATATGTAGATAGAACTTTTGAAGTTATAAGTTTCTTAGGCATACGTCATAACATCCGCGATTCGTATATTTCTAATATATTGAATTGTGAAATATAAATCAGTCCATTATAGTGAGAAAAAAAATGCTCATATTTATGATGTAATTCGGAGGTATTATTTTACAAAGTGGCAAAATGAAACTGTACATTTAGAAAGTCTATCAAAAATTGTTCTTGAAATACATTTGTTTAAGATAGAAACTAACCTTCATAGAGCCTTCTTTCAACAATACGCTGCCCATATCATTGAAAACATATTACAAATCCACAGTTATATGCCCCTTCAATATTGATACAACTGTTTATTATATTCTTGATATTTTATTACTATTTATACATTTGTATACATGTAAGTATAATACTTAATAAATGTATAAAGAATAATATATAAAATATAATTATTGGATAATTGAAATATTATGCCTAAGGGTATCTAATGTGGGAAAGTTGAATTGAATGTTATAATGATCTAGAGCTAGACTATAGTATAACATCTTTACCACGTTCCCACCCAAAACAGAACTGTATACTGGTAACACTTTTGACTTGGGCCTATCTAGTAAATTTAGTAGTATTCTGTGGGAGTGAAGTGCTCTGATTTTGCAACAGGAGGTCCGGTTAGGTTTCCGATATAGTCGAGTTGATGGTTTTTCATAATCCCAGAAATTAATTGTTTTCCACTATTTGAGAATTTTGTTTAATGCTCTCGACTAGGGAATCCAATCCCGCAGATGCGGGATCCCGCTGAAATTCTGCGGGATCAACGTTGCGGGATTTTCCGTGCGGGATCTGCGGGACTCAATATTAAAATTCCGTATTCGACAATGAAAACGCAAACGTCCCAGAAAAAGAAAAAGTACTTTTTCATCCGCAGTGGTTCGATGGTCTGGTCGCTCATCGAACAGAAGTCAAGTAAACAACGTCAATCACAATCTTAACCTTACTTAAGTAAAGCCACAATCTCATATGCAGTGATTTGATCTTTGAGGAAGACTCCTGGGGCGGAGTTAGGGAAAAGGCTATAGATGGTGTTCGGGAGGTTAAAGAGTGGCTTGACTTTAACGAGCTCTCACTTAATATACAGAAAACAAAATACATAGCATTTTCAATCACAAACTACAACAGACCTAATTACAACAATTTGAACTTGGAGGGCTCTACTGATCCTATAATGGAGTGTGATAAAATCAAGTATTTGGGTGTCACTATTGATAAACATCTTAAATGGGATCAACATGTAATTGAATTGGTGAAGAAAATCCGTAGGCTTATTTACAAAATGTACCACATTCGTAAAATTCTAAATCGAGAACAACTGGTTGATTGTATATAGAGCACTGGTTGAGTCGCTTATAAGGTATGGCATATTGGTATGGGGTGGCTTATATGAGAACACATTACATCAACTAAACGTAGTTCAAAATTACATAGTGAAAGTTATGTTGAATAGAAATAAGTACTTTTCAACCAGTTTATTGTATGATGAGAACATTTTAAATGTCAGATGTCTTTATTTCCTTACCATTTCAACATTCTACTATAAAAATAGTCATTATCTCCAGCAAATGTCTCATTCTTATAACACACGGGCAAAGCATAATGTACAAGTAGTGATACCAATATTTAAAAAATGGGTTCAAGCCCTGTGGACAGGAGCTTTTGGGCGCATGTTCCTTGTGGCCCGTACTGACCAGTAAAGAAAAAAAGCAGTATCATGTTGAATACCTTAATATTATTCTGGAACACAAATTTTCCATTACAATAATCTTCATCTAGCTTCTATTTAGTATCAATTCCTGTAGAACGTGATCATAATAAGTGTTTTCCATATAATAAAATGTGTTTGAACTTGGTATGTAGGAAATCTGACATCAATCATTGGAATTAATTGATTTGACAAACAGCCGTCAAATGAGGTAAATAGATTTTTGTGACGATTTTCTGTGACCATAAAAAAAATTAAGCATTTCATTATTGCATTTCTTGAAATAGGTACCTTTTCAAGTCGATCAACATCGTCCTTCTTTCGACGTCTAAACTATGACTTGATTCTTTATGTTTATGTCTTTGAATTTGTTTTCGGTGGAATTCAAAGAGTTCATAGAATAATCGATGAAAATACTGAGAGAGACCCAGGAAATTTGACACATTTTGTCTTATATCTCCAGAAATTGAAATCGTATAGAGCCAAAATTTTGCACAATGTTGCAAAATACTACAATTGACGTTAGTACAAGTTTTTGTTGCAATCTGATGAATAGTTCACGAAAAAAAAATTTTTTTTTCGAAAAAATTAAAAGAAATATTTTTTTAAAAATTACCAACATTTCGATCATAACAGAATTTTGCCAAAAGTTGCGCGTTTATATCCTCGAACTGACTACAAAGTTTCGATTCAACATCTTCTTTAGTTCCTGAAATATCAGGGAAATAACCTCAAAATTTTAAATGTCTATAACTCCTAAACCGTCCGGCCGATTTTGCCCGTTAACGAACTTAACCGTCGCATTTTGATCAGAAACCTACCCTGAAAGTTTGAAGTCGATAGGACCTTCGGTGCTCCTGTTATCGTGCACACGGCCGGACAACCGGCCGGCCGGCCGGCCGGACGGCACCCTAAGATCTGACACCGGATTCGTGATCAGGGAGTCCGAATTAGTCTATTAGCCAATTTTCAGCTCGAAATTCGAAAATTACAGACATTTGGACGAAATGATAGGACGATGTTCCCCTAGAACATACGCCCAAAAAGACTCATCCCAAAGATTTGTTACATATTTGGCGACAAAAGTTTTTAATATACTGCCTCATGAGGTAAGATCGTCAAGCACTCTAAAACTGTTCTACAAAAAATGTAAAAATATATTTGTATAAATTACGATAGGTTCGGAACATTGTTATGAAACTCACTTAAGTATGTTTTTGTCTATTTGCCGATATAGGTTTGTTTATTGGATTGAGTCTACTATTCCCATTCCGATGTTGGAATGTTATTGTGGTCAATAGGTCAATATATGGAGCGAACACACAAAATGTGGTATCGACTTATACCTGGGTTAAGTCTCCATTACTTCAGGAAACAGATTTTTGTGCATACAAGTGTTCTACACTTAGGTACAAAACAAAAAGCTGAGCATGCAATCTTTATAACTCTACATGTATATTCTTATAATTGTATATTTTAGGTGCAACTAATAAATAAATAAATAAATAAATAAATTTAGGTGCAACTTCGACGGAAGGTGAAAATAAACAAACCAAATATATTCCACAGGTATCTCTAAAACAAATGGATATTGCATCTGAAAGCGATGATAATATGAGGAAAGAAACGGATGTCATTGAAATACCTTGGAAGAAAGTCATCTCTAAACGAATTAAAACAATCGTTACAGCGGAAGTAGCATCACACAATGAGATTTACGCAAGTTTTCAAGGAAGAGGCGTTACAACTAAAAAGTTGTGGCTTTTCATTTCAAAAATCAAGACTGGCGTAACCGAAGATGTAATAAAGGCGTATCTCACAGAAAAACTGAAACCGTCAGAGCAAGAACCGATAATAGTGAACAAAATGAAAACATATCATCAGGCAAGTCACAACGAATGTTTTCAAGTTGGTTTAGACTTCAACATATAGACAAAGTTTAAGTCGGAATTTTGGCCCACAGGGGTGGCTTTCGCCAGATTCAAATTCAATTATAGAAACATTCTGCCAAGTTCATCTGCAGATACAAATTTTCAACAACGGGTCAACAAATCTCAAGTCATGTAACAGCGAATATCGAAGTATTGAATCTCAATGCTCAGTGCCTGCGAAATAAATTTGATTCACTGAATCTTGCACTGGACCATACACAACCTGATGTGGTCTGCATAACGGAACACTGGCTTGATGATGAGGAGATAATGATCCTTCCCAATATGAGGATAAAGAACTATACCAGCGCTGACCATTTTTGTAGATCTAAAATCAAGAATGGTGGTTCTCTAATACTCGTTAAGGATAGTTTGCAGTATATACGGGTTGAAAATATTTGTGAATACAGGGAAGAAATTACAACTGAAATATCAGCCATCGAAATCCCTCAAGAAGAGCTGTTGGTTTTTTGCATATATAGGTCTCAGAAAGCACATTTGGACCATTTCCTACCCAAAATGGAAGAAATCTTGGGTAATATTTTCCTACTTGACAGATACACGAGGTATAGATGGATTATCTGCGGAGATTACAATGTGGATATACTGAATGAAAGCAGAGATAAAGAAAAACTATGTAATTTATTCTGTTGGTATTCAATGATATTTGAGCAAAAATATTCCTCCGACTTGATTATATTTCAAAGGAGATTCAAATAAACATATTTGAAAATACCGAAATGGTCGAACGATAAGTTTTATCAATTACGCAGTACGCAATAATCGGCTGAGAACTGCAAGCCAGCATATATGCGTACTGGTACGTTTTCCATCTCGGGCCCCCCAATAGTTATAATACATTTCTGCTGATTCAGCTAGCAGAAATACACTTTTTGGAGATGAAATTAAGTCGAGTTATTTATTCAAGCGAACCTCTGAAATAAACATTACTCTCTCTTCGTACCTGCGTTAATAAGAGAAATATAAGTATCTCTTTATATCCCGAGTTTTATTCAAGTTATTAATCCCATATCCTAATAGGTTATGTGACCAGGAAACTCTTCCAACTGTGTCTTGTGTTAAATCAAAACAATTGTGAAAATATGCACCGAAATATACTCCAAAATGATTATTATTTGTTTCAGAAACTAGTTTTTCAAATACTAGAAAAAGAGCTCCAAATTTTACTCAAAATGAAGAAAAAAAGCTCTTTAATATAACAAAAAAATATTTAGCAACAATAAACAACAAAAAAACTGATAAGAACAGCAATAATAAAAAAACTAAAGCTTGGATGGAGATAGCTATATCATGTAAGATGGCGGCCACGAATGACGAGTCTGTTCAACGCTCCAATAAGAATGTGATTATTTCAGAAAATAAGTGCTTTTATTGCAATAAAGATATAGTAATGGAATTATTAAAGTGCATAAAATGTTCGGAGAATTTCCATCCATCATGTTTAACAAAAGCGGCTTCAATAAAATCTACGAAGTGTAAACATGAAAGTAGAAACGAGAAACATCGAAGTGAAGAAATGGATCAAGAAATTCAACTCAAAGTGTTGGGAGTCGAAAACGCGTACCTGAAAGAGTTAATATCTGAGATCAAAGAGAAGAATAGGATTCTCATGGAAAATAAAGGTCTATTAGAAGATAGAATTAAGTTCCTAGAAAGCAACAAAGGTAACAACGTCAACAAAAAAATAGATAACATTATGACAAAAAAGGTAAACAGTGAAACAGAACAATCGAGGAAACAGAGAAGCACAACGTCGACAAATGACGTGAGGATAAGACAGGAGAGAGCATTAGAACTACCAATGTCAAATGCCAGATACGGGCAAACCACAGAACTAAATAAAACTGTCAAAGTTACTAGACAGGAGAGCGTCAATCAAATGAATGATGACGTTTCTGTTTTTGACGCTGACTTAACCGAAAATGAAAACAAAGGTCAAATCGCAAACAATTCAATCAAAGAAAGCTGGACAACAGTAGTGAAGAGAAAACGTAGAAATCCAAGGATAGGCACTGGAAATATCGAAAATAATTTCACTGCAAAAGAACGAAAAGCATGGTTTTACATCAATAGAATAAACCCACATGTAACCGAAGAAAACGTGATGGAATATATTAAATCAATTTTCGAGTTATGGGCTGTTCTAGATAATTACCCCAGAAGTATTTGGAAACTGCACCGAATTATACTCCAAAATGATTATTATTTGTTTCAGAAACTAGTTTTTCAAATACTAGAAAAAGAGCTCCAAATTTTACTCAAAATTAAGAAAAAAAGCTCTTTAATATAACAAAAAAATATTTAGCAACAATAAACAACAAAAAAACTGATAAGAACAGCAATAATAAAAAAACTAAAGCTTGGATGGAGATAGCTATATCATGTAAGATGGCGGCCGCGAATGACGAGTCTGTTCAACGCTCCAATAAGAATGTGATTATTTCAGAAAATAAGTGCTTTTATTGCAATAAAGATATAGTAATGGAATTATCAAAGTGCATAAAATGTTCGGAGAATTTCCATCCATCATGTTTAACAAAAGCGGCTTCAATAAAATCTACGAAGTGTAAACATGAAAGTAGAAACGAGAAACATCGAAGTGAAGAAATGGATCAAGAAATTCAACTCAAAGTGTTGGGAGTCGAAAACGCGTACCTGAAAGAGTTAATATCTGAGATCAAAGAGAAGAATAGGATTCTCATGGAAAATAAAGGTCTATTAGAAGATAGAATTAAGTTCCTAGAAAGCAACAAAGGTAACAACGTCAACAAAAAAATAGATAACATTATGACAAAAAAGGTAAACAGTGAAACAGAACAATCGAGGAAACAGAGAAGCACAACGTCGACAAATGACGTGAGGATAAGACAGGAGAGAGCATTGGAACTACCAATGTCAAATGCCAGATACGGGCAAACCACAGAGCAAAGAGATAAGTTATCACCGCAACAGGTGGCTGCGCCACTTGAATTTTACATAGGCAACCAGAAAAACATCATGCCTTTATTGTGGTTGCTAACTACTTGGAATAATATTATTTACCTACAACATTAGCCAACCTCCGGCAGCAACTGCCTTTGACTACAAGGGCAGTCATACCACCAATATGTCGGATCAAAGTTTAAATACAGTTAAACCAACCTCATCTTACGTCTCAGCAGTTAAATCTAATCCCAAGTCGTCTTTCCCAAAGAAAGAACAAGCGATTCTTTTCCATGCTTCTAACGATTTAAAATTGATGGATTACGCTCAAGCTATAGGAAAATTAATAGGACCTAAAAATATATGCTTCATGTCCAGAATATCGAACAATAGAATTTGCGTTTACCTCAGTAATACTGGCTTAGTCGATGAATTAATATCGAAACATCCCACAATCAACGTTCAAAATGAGAATCATGTCATAAGAAGATTAGTCACACCTGCTAAGCGTATCGTTATATCCAATGTAAGTCCATCTATTCCACATGAACTAGTAGAAACCGCATTACGAGATCTTGGTTTACAGCTTAGCTCACCCATTTCGTTTTTAAAAGCAGGAATTCCTGGAGACGAATTCGGTCATATTTTGTCTTTTCGGAGACAAGTGTTCGTGATTCCCACCTCAGATGATTTCAACGTTCAAACATCCATTTTAATACCCTTCGAAGATAATAATCATCGAATATTCTTATCCACAGACAAAATGGAATGTTTTCTGTGTAAACAAGCTGGGCACATAGCAAACAGTTGCCCAAATACCCAAAATTACCCAACAACCGAGCCTCAAAATGAAATAAACACCCAAGATCCTACGGAGCATAGAATAAATGATATCAGAATCATAAATGACGCAACAGTGTCTGCTCCAGAAGCTACAGGTATCAAACGTATGCTATCCTCGTCAAATGAGTCTGAGCAACAAGAAGATATCCCCACTGATACCAGCAATGAACAAGCTATGTTACCTCCCATACAAGCACCGAGATCTACAAAACAATTAAGTAAAAAAGCAAAGAAAGGAAACCTAGAAAAATGTCCCCTGACATCGATATCAAAAAAATCTATTGAAGATGTGTATAAAACTTCTGACAAATTCACCTTATCACTTGACAACCTTTATGCATTTCTTGAAAACTCATTTGGCAGTAAAGATCCACTTGACGAAGCACGACAGTTCATAAACGATATCAAATCACTACTTACAGATCTACACACCATCTATCCGCATATACCAGAGAGACATCTCAAAAATCGCCTAACCAGGTTGATGAAGAAAATCAGGCAGCAACTCAAAACTGAAGGCATGGACATTGAAAGTTTAGCATCAGATACCTCTCTCGGTCCACCAGATGATGATTTCCTTTCTGATTCACAATCCTCACAAGCATCCCAATAATAAACATCTCACACTATCATCTTCAATTTAATACAGTGGAATTGTGATGGGTTCTACCCCCGGTTAGAACGCATTCAACAACTAAACACAGATTTCAATGTAGATATTTTGTGTTTGCAGGAGACAAATTTCAAGGAAGAACATAAGAGGTTTCTTAGAAATTTTGTGGGCTACCATTATGTTCGCACAACACAATTGCGAGCGAGCGGTGGATCTTCAATCTTCATTTCGAATGATTACTACTCACAATATCATCCATTAACGACAAACCTGGAGGCTGTAGCAGTACAAACATGGTGCCCGAAGAAAATAACCATATGCAATGTTTACATACCCCCCGCTTACAATCTTCAACCAAATGAAATTTCAAACCTAATTGCACAATTACCACTTCCGTTTATCATTGTTGGAGATTTTAACGCACATAATGTGGCCTGGGGATCTATAGCAACTTTCGGAAGAGGAAGAACACTTGAATTAGAATTAATTAGCCAAAATATATGCCTTTTGAATACCGGCTCTCATACACACTTCAATTTAGCCACAGGAACCTTTTCATCAATAGATCTCTCCTTTTGTGACCCATCTATTTTCTCCAAACTGTCTTGGCAGGCACTCGACGATCTCTACGACAGTAACCATTTTCCTATTTTGATAAATCACAGCTCGAACAATAAATCTTTTGACCCAATTTCTAAATGGAATATTTCGAATGCTGACTGGTCTGGATTTAGAACGTCTACCGAAAACAGTATTGATCATCTTCCCACAGCAAATAATGTCAATGATACACTCAAAAACTTCAATATGTCCATACTTAAGGCTGCGAACGAATATGTCGGAAAAAGCAACTTTGTGCCAGCTCGAAATATTGTCCCATGGTGGAACAACGACTGTGCTTTAGCAACCAAGGAATCGAAGAAAGCATTGAACAAATATCGCAAAAACCGTAATGAAATCAATCTTATAAACTTCAAAAAACTGAAAGCCACAGCCAGAAGAAAAGTCAAGCAAAGTAAAAAGGATTACTGGCACCAATATGTCTCTTCACTATCGCCAGATACCCCATCTGCGAAAGTATGGTCAAAAGTGAAACAAATGCAAGGACAAAAAACTTTACAAAAAATAACAGGTCTTAAATTGCCATCATCACCCGATAACATAGTGAACGACAGTCAACAAATGGCAAATATCTTAGCAAGCTCATATCATGAGAAATCAAAAACCAACGCAAATACTACTTGCAGATCATCTGGAGCAGAGAAGACTAAGAAGAGAAAAAAGTTAGCAGATCACCAAATTTTAGATACTCAAACACTCAACAGACCGTTCGAGTTGGAGGAGCTTAAATCTGCACTTTCATCGTGTAAAAATACAGCTGCAGGACCTGATGATATTCCATTCATCTTTTTGAAAAACCTCACCGACTTAACATTAACAGCCCTTTTGAAATTATACAATGCAGTTTGGAACACACAAGATTTCCCCAAGTTATGGCAACAATCCATCATTCTGCCATTCAAGAAACCGGATAAACCAATAACCGATCCGAATTCATACAGACCTATATCTTTAACATGCTGCACTTGCAAATTAATGGAGAAAATGATTAATAAGCGACTGCTCTGGTACTTAGAAAAACATCATATTATAATTCCAAATCAATCTGGCTTCAGACCAAACCATAATACGCTAGATAACCTCATCACACTGCAAAATTATATTTCTAACGCATTTTCCAAACATCAAGAAGTTGTTGTTGCCTTGTTTGATATCGATCGAGCCTTCGACACTTTACGCAAATCCTCCATAATGAACGCATTAAAAAGCATCGGCATAAATATAAGCATGTACCATTTCATGGAAAACTTTCTCACTAACAGAACATTCAGGGTCAAAGTTAATGGAAAAATGTCACTTCCATTTGTTCAAGACAATGGAGTTCCACAAGGTTCAGTCCTTAGTCCCACCCTATTTATCCTTGCAGTTAATGATATTTTGACTGAAATACAGTTACCTGTGAAATTTGCTTTATACGCAGACGACTTAATGATATACTGTCATGGTAAAAATTCATCAACAACCTCTAAAATTATACAGAACACTATAAATCAACTATGCAAGTGGACAAACGAACACGGTCTTCAATTTTCTTCCACCAAGTCGAGGGTTATGAAATTTTCCAGACGTTCTGCGGATGAATCAGATCCAAAACTCATACTAAATGGGACACCCCTGCCCGTAGTTCAGCAATTTAAAATTTTAGGCCTAATTTTTGATACAAAACTGAACTGGACGTACCACATTAAGCATATTAAAGGAAAATGTCTCAAAAAATTGAACATCCTTAAAATTTTATCTCATCATAGCTGGGGAGCTGATGAAATCACTCTTTTGAGAATATATAAAACTCTCATACGCTCAGTACTGGATTATGGCAGCCAACTCTATATGACTGCCTCTAAAAGCCTTCTAAAATCTCTTAATAGTGTCCAGAACGCGGCTCTGCGTTTGTGTCTTGGAGCCTTCAGAACTAGCCCGGTCGAAACCCTGAATCGCGAATCAAACGTAATCCCACTGCAATTGAGACGCATGCAACTTCTACTTTCATATGCATCCTCAGTATCAGCCAATAGCCAAAATCCAGCATATTCACTCATCAATCATCTCAAAAATCAGACAACACATCATTCAACATCTAGATTACAGTCAGTCACACAAATATTGCATTCTATATTAGAGAATATTAATCTCGAACATACAAACCAAATATCGGTTTCAAATAAGCCTCCTTGGATTAAAGTACTCCCCAAATGCGACTTATCATTACATTCCCAGAATAGACACTATGAATCGCTCAGACATACCTTCCTTGATCGCATTATTGCAAAAGATTATGACACCATTTTATACACAGATGCAACACACAATAGCACAGGAACCTTTACGGCAGTTACTACCATAAATAGCATTCTACAACTTAACCGTCTCCCTTATCACACTTCAGTTCAGACAGGCGAACTATATGCTATCCTTCAAGCCTCTCTTCTTATAAGCAACACAAACAGGCATGTTGCAATATGTACTGATTCTCTATCCTCCATAAACTGTATACGAAACGTATATACAAACAATCCCCTCGTGCAAGACATACATGATCGCTATGCAGAACTTTCCAAAGAAGGAGTTCACGTGACGATTATTTGGGTACCATCTCATGTGGGCATAACTGGGAATGAAATGGCTGACCAAGGTGCAAAGCAAGCAGCGGAAATCCATTTGGACGAAGAACAATTACAGTACTCATCAGATTTGAAAAAGCATTTCAAAAATTATATAAGAGACTTATGGAAACAAGATTGGACAAGGTCGACTTCCAAACTGAGACAAATTACTGACTCAATCAAACCGTTTCATATACCTACCAGAATTGGCAGAAAAAGTCAAACAGTCATCAGAAAATTACGCATTGGGCATACCTCACTAACCCACAGACACATAATTCTGTCAGAAAACCCTCCAGTGTGTCAGCATTGCCAACAAATTATAACAGTGAAGCATATTCTGATTGACTGCCCTAACTACGCGAATTACAGAAGACAACACCATATTGGAGCCGATTTGAAGAAGATTCTGGGAGATGGGAATCAACTAGACAATCTGATATCGTATTTGAAAGACATAGATATATATTATAGTTTGTAAATTCACAAATAAGCATTATTTTATGTTACCCTATTGTAAGTGATGATTTCCGTGTCAATAGCCCTGGTTGCTGAGACACTTTTTCTTTAAATAAAAAAAAAAAAATTATTCAAGACAAATGTATTGAGAATATGTAAAACGGTACTTATTTCGAATTCACCTATTGAATTACGAACATACCTAATTACCAATAATAATTTCACATTTGACCAAACTATAAATGCAGTAAAAGATTATATTTCTAATATGGCACAATACGATTTACTCGACAGGAGCCGTCGAAATAAAAATACTCAATCTCATCAGAATGTGAGAAATTTTCCTCAAAATAATTTTTTTCCTAATAACAGAAACAATTATCAGAATCCAAGAAATAATTTTAATCAAAATCCTTTTAATAATTATAATACTCGAAGCTTTCCGTCACAACCCATACATTTCCAACGAAGAAATGTTAGTACAAATTATCCAACTAATCGACAAGTATTCGGTACCCCTAATATAAATTATATAAATACCCCTAAACAAAATACAAATGTTTTCAAACCGAATCCTAATCAAAGAATACAAACCCCTCCAGAAAGAATGTCGATACAGACAAGAAACTACCCCCAAAAACGTGGCAATTATTCCACCCAATTTCAAATAAACCCCCAAAAGAAATTCTATACTAATAACCAGAATCCCCAAAGAAATTTTAATATGAATAATCAAAGCCCTCATTATACATTTGAAGAGCTAACTCATTTAGAATCTCCTTCTACTTCAAAACAAGAAGTCAGTAATTTTAACAATTCTACGAAAATAAATTTTCGAGGAAACGCCTCAACAGAAGCGTTGACATAAATTCGACATTAGATAATTTTAATCAACTTCCTTATATTGAATTCCAAAATCCCAAATGTAAACTTTTAATAGACAGTGGATGTTCTGTGTGTCTGATAGACCCAAAATTTGCTTACAATAATTTCCCTCAAAATATTTTCAAGGAACAAACGACATTAACTTCATGTCATAAAAAACAAACTACTAATGAAAAAGTTCTAATACCGTTATTTTCAGAATTTCACTTAAATGATTTGCATCCGTTTGTTGTGTATAAATTTCATAAAAATTATGATGGACTCATAGGAGCCGACTTCATGAATAAATATGGCCTTAGCCTAGATTTTAAAAATCAAATTTTGAGAAATGAATATTGTCAAATACCTTTTAGCTATCAACAAGTTTGTCAAAAACAGACAAAAATTCCAATTGACCTTTCTCATTTACAACCAGAGATAAGCACCCAATTAACTAAAATTTTTCAAACGAATAAAAAAGTACTTCAACTACCGGGTCAACCATTAAATTTTTCAAATAGAGTGAAACATAATATTCGAACAATGGACGAAGTCCCTGTTCATTGTAAAATTTATAGATATCCCGAAGTACATAGGGAGGAAATACAACGACAAATTAAAGAAATGTTAGATAAAAAAATAATTAGACCTAGTATTTCACCTTGGTCTTTTCCTGTGGTTATAGTCCCTAAAAAGGAAGATTTATCTGGTAAAAAGAAATGGCGCATTGCAATTGATTATAGAAAGTTGAACGATAAAACTATTGATGATAAATACCCTTTACCTCAAATTGAAGCTATTTTAAATAAACTTGGAAATAAAAAATATTTTACAACACTTGATTTAGCATCCGGGTTTCATCAAATTGAATTAGATGAAGAATCTATAGAAAAAACTGCATTTACTATCGAAAATGGACATTATGAATTTTTGAGAATGCCATTTGGACTTAAAAACGCTCCAGCGACTTTTCAACGATTAATGAATGACGTTTTAAAAGATTATATTGGAAAAAATTGTTATGTTTATATGGATGATGTTGTTATATTTTCCGAAACAATTGAACAACATTTAGCAGATATCCACAACATTTTAGAAGTTTTCGAAAAAGATAATTTGAAAATTCAGTTAGATAAATGTCATTTTTTCAAAACAGAAATTGAATTTCTAGGACATATTATTACACCTGATGGAATTAAACCAAATCCAAACAAATTGAATGCTATTACAAAATTCCCAATTCCAAAAACTCAAAAGGAAATTAAGTCATTCCTTGGTTTAGTAGGATACTATCGTAAATTCTGTAACGTTTTATTTTTTTAACTCAGGCAGGGGTTTGTTTACGTTTGGTTGGCGAGTGTCATTTATGTCGTATTTGTTGACATCGAATTTGAGGTTGGATCTCAGTGGTACCAATCGACGCTGAATAATAATTGGTGTATTCGAAGAACCGAATAAGTTGGCAATATTGTTGAATTGTGACAGTCTGAAATTTGTGAGGGTCTGCGCCAGTCAGGGACATGAGGTCGTCCATTTTGTCAACACTCGAAGGAGGAGCAGTAGGTTAGGCGTATTTTCGGAACTTAATAAGAATTGGTGATTTCTTCTTAGTTGGATATAGTTTCGAAAATCGAATTGGGAGTGAGGGTTACATTGGTTTGATTTGGGAAGATAACAGGTACCTTGCACTCGTCTCGAAAGGGGATCTAACGACCTTTCTGCAAATCTAAGAGTTGAACACGTGAACGATCTTGGCGACTTTGACAGGTATGTGTTAGATGTTCTATCCTCGTCATTTATAGTGGAATCAATTCAGGTCGTAATTATATTTCTATATCCAGAACATCGCTGTGTGCTTGAAGAATTATTTGGTGGAGGCACGACAAGATTTGGTTTCGAAGCAAACGTGTGCAGGACAACCCCGAACATCAGGGTATGTACGAATTCTATAACTGTTGCATAACGACGAATAATTGGTCTGATTAATATTATGATAACCGAAATTATTATGTATTGCGAAAATTCATTTGTTTCTTATCCGAGAGAAGTCACTGATGATTTCTTTTCTGTCATCAGGGTTTTTGGTAACATCAGAAGTTTTTGGTAACATCAGAAGTTTTTGTAACATCAGGAGTTTTTGTGGCAGCCCGAATTTTTGTGCCAGCACGATTTTTTTGTGTCAGGAAGAGAGGAATTTTTACGTCAGGAGGAATAGCACTGAGGCATTCGAGTATATACCAGGTGGTCCATAAGTAACGCTGTGAGACAGCCAACGCAGTGTTGCTGGTCCCGAGTATATACAAGGTGGTCAGGAAGTAGCGCTGTGATTGGGGACATTCAGTCAAGGGTTGCAGACTACGAGCACAGACGGAAGGAGAACAGTATTGCGAGACCATCGACGCAATACTACGTTCAGGCATAAGGAATAGCACGCAAGTTATAGAAAACATATCTCGAAACATCTTATACCTGCTATATATATAACTTGAACATATATTGTCATCAATTGTGTAAATTATTGTTGTTGTAAAGCGGAAATTGGGGAAACATTTGCGTAAATCATACAAGATCATAGATAAGAAACGTGGATGCGCCTGAGCTCAAGCGACGCGTATTTGAATCAGAGAGAAATATCTACGTACAATTTCCGTCACCCTTATTCAGGGTTTCACAATAGTTATATTTTGTTGAATCTAGAGACCTGGGTTGTATGCTATTAGAATAAACTGTTTGTTATTAGCGTGAATATTCTTTTGGTGAATTTAGGAATTAGTACATTACGCAGGGGTATCTGGGAGACTTAAATTTACCTGGCGCCCATTTACTAGGTTCCCTTTTTAGGAATCCACTCCCATCTCCACTGGAGCTAGACCGCGGATCCCTGAGTTCTAGTAGCTCCGAATTTAACCACTGCGACTTGGGAACAGTCGTATGTCGTTATAATTCATTCCTAATTTTGCAAAAATAACGAAACCTTTAACAACTTGTCTAAAAAAACAAGCTAAAATAGATATTTATAATTCAAAATATATTGAAGCCTTTGAAATTTGTGAACGAAGTTTATTGAATCATCCTATATTGAAATATCCAGATTTTAAAAAAGATTTTATTTTAACAACAGATGCTTCTGGATTCGCATTAGGGTCAGTTTTGTCCCAGGGTATCACCCCTAACGATCTCCCTATAGCTTTCGCAAGTAGAACATTAAACGATGCCGAAACTAGATACAGTACAATTGAAAAAGAATTATTAGCTATTGTATGGTCATGTAATCACTTTAGACCATATCTTTATGGTAGAAAATTTACTGTTTATACAGACCACAAACCTTTAACATGGTTGTTTTCATTAAAAGAACCAAATTCACGCCTTATGCGTTGGCGAATTAAATTAGAAGAATTCGATTACGATATCAAATATAAGAAAGGCTCGACTAATAATGCAGATGCTCTTAGTAGAATTATTTTAGAATCAACCGATGAATTAACTTATGAAAATTTCATTGAAGTAAATGAAAACAATGATATCAGAGATGCCCCTAATATAACTGAGAAAGTAGAAAATGTATTTAAAGTTCCAAAAAAATATGCTTTAGCGCATTGTGTTTCCAGAGATTTCCATATGAATAAAGGTATAGCCTTAAATTTTAAACAAAAATTCGGTCGAGTAGACGAATTAATCGCACAAAAGAAATTAATTGGCGAAGTAGCAACATTACGTATAAATGAAAGAAATATTTATTATTTAATTACGAAAGAATTTTATTATGACAAACCGGAATATAAAGATGTTTTCCAGTCACTGTTAAATTTGAAAGAATTATGTATTTTTAATAATGAAAAATATTTAGCGTTACCACGCATTGCTTGTGGTTTAGACCAATTGGAATGGTCTATTGTATTTAAAATGATAAAATATATTTTCCTGAATTCTAATATAAAAGTTGCCATACATTCCATGACCAACCGTCGTCAAGAATGCTTAGAAAACAAAAATATTGAATTTAACGGAATAGAAGATGATGTAATTTCTATGATGAACCAAATAACCGATGAAGAGTTAGATGAATGTTTAGATCTCTTGAATGTTAAGGATCAACGTGAAAATAGTGATTTAGAAGTTTTAAAAGGTGACTTATTTGAACAGGACGCAAGTTATTTAACTATTCATAGTAATGTAGAAAATCCTATTTTAGAACTTCCTTATACAGAAAGAAGTTTGAATTCGTCAAATTTTCAAATAATTTTTAAAATTACTCCGAATTATAAGGTGACAAAAACTAAAATTTTTAGAGAAAAACTTAGATTTAGAGTTGAAATAAATTCAATAGACAAAGATCTATTCAAATTTATTAAAGAATATATCCGACCAAAATGTTCGTATACTTTATATTTTATATCTCAAGAACTATAAAAACCCCTTATACGAATATTACAAAAAAAGGTTGATTATAAATCATTTGACTTAAAAATTTCGAAAACATGGTTAGAAGACGTAGAAGACGAAGAAGAACGTTTACTTAGAATACAGCAATATCATGAAACAAAAACTGTTCATCGTGGATTAAGAGAAAATTTAATTAGTCTCAAATCAAAATATTACTGGCCAAATATGAATAAAGATGTTCAAAATTATATTAACTCGTGCGAGATATGTCAAAAAAGTAAATATGAGAGAACTCCTATACAGTTGCAATTTAAACCTAACCCTATAGGATCGAAACCATTTACACATATTTATTGCGATACAATAAGATTCGGTCAAACAAATTGTTTAAGTTTAATCGATTCATTTTCAAGACTAGGACAATGTTATCCTTTACTCCAAAAGGCAGGATTAGAAATCGTAGATAAACTAATAATTTATTTCAGTCATTATGGAATACCTAACAAGATAACATGTGACAATGGAATAGAATTTAAAAATAGTGTTGTCCAAGATTTCTGTAAAATTCATAAAATCGAAATTCATTATATTACAAATTACAATCCAAATTCAAATGCCCTAGTAGAAAGATTTCATTCCACATTAATTGAACAATTAAGAACAATTGACAATAAAAATTCCACTTTTCAAAATAAGCTTTCTCGAGCTTTATTGAGTTATAATAATTCCAATCATTCCAGTTTGGAGATGACTCCAATGCAAATTATTAAAGCCGACTTAAATTATTCCCTACCGATTGAGCGAACTCATAATGAACAAGTCCAGGATTATGTAGAAAATTATGTAGAAAACTTAAGGGATATATCGAAACACTTAGAAAAAGGCAAAGAAAAGAATTTAAAACGTTTAGAAAAAAACTAATGAAAAACGGTCAGCTAAAGAAAAATATACTCTAAATGAAAATCCCGTTTATATTAAAGGACGTGTTATACGTAAATTAGATCCAGCCTACAAAAGAATAGAGGCTAGAGAAATTGATACTCATAGGATACAAGATGACAAAAATAAACACATTTATCATAAGAAAATAATGAAACAAAGAAAGAAAGTATTTAAGTAATATTTTATTTTATTGCAGATCCACTATGGAAACCCTAGTCATAATCATATTATTGAAAATAATCACTACAACCGTAGCTATAGAAATTATACCTTTACAAAATAATGTATTGCCTATTTTATTGGGAAAAGCTTATGTGACCAATAGAAACTTACAATTGATTTATCATATAGACCTAAATAAAATGGAAGAATTAATTATCAGATATCAAAGAGAAATTGAGAATTTGAAAGATCAACAATTAGGTTTTGCACAAACGGCAAACCATAGATATTTGCAGCATTCGAATAAAATTAATATTAACACACTCGAAGAACTTCTTAACGAGAAAATTAGAATTAAAAGAGGATTGATAAATTTAGGTGGCAAAATTTCAAAGATATTATTCGGAACCTTAGATTCTGACGATGAGGAATTATATAGAAGTTATTTTAATAGCATAGAGAAGAATGAGAATACACTTATGAGGAATCAAAAACAAATTGCTACTATAGTGAATGATTTGAAAAATAAATATATTGATAAATTCCAAAAGATGAATGAAAATCTTGAATTATTAAAAATTGTTCCAGAGTTAAGAGCTGTTGAACAAATGCATCTTATGACCTTTGAACTCAAAGATATCAAAATTATATTGGAAGAACTTCAAACTGCAGTAAGCTTTGCAAAATTGCACCTGCTACATGAATCTATTTTACCATATACCAAATTTGCAGAATTGATCAAAAATGTTACTATAATACCAGTATACCATCTGAAAGATTATTATCAATTATGTCATACAAAAGTAGTCTTTCGAAATAAAACTTTATTATTCTTAATATCGATTCCCACTATTTATGAACGGAGTTATGATCTGTACAAGTTTTATTACCTATCCCAAAGTAATTTAACCCTTCCTAAAACCTATCCTTATATGCTCTCCCAAGAAGAAATTCTAAAATGGTCGACAAACCAATGTCATCCAATAGAAGAAGACTTTTTATGTGATCAAGATTCCCTCAACAAACCTCCACAATGTTTGAAAAATATCCTTAGGAATCATACAGATGGAAGCATTCTATCATTAGAGAACGAGAAAATCCAAGAGAAATGTCCTCAACAAATAAAACATTATTTTATTCCCCCAGCTGCAATTCTTCGATCCAAATGTGTAATTAGTAATACTCAAAAAGACATTTTTCCCGTAACTACTGTCAACGAAGAAAAATACATTATTCTACCCAGGATGACCACATCCATAAAGAACCATTCTAACGATGAAGATTTCAAGAAAGAAGATGAAATTCCAGACATCGACTTAGAAGAACTGGATCAGTGGAATCATCACCCTTCGAAATTCAGCTTTTTATTATTTCTATTGATAACCATTATAATCATTATAATCATTGCTTGTATTTTGAAATATTTTAGAAAATACTTAAATTTTACTAAAGTCACACCTTCAGGTGATGCCTTTCTCCAAGAAGGGGAGGAATCATGTAATAATGCCCCCTATTAATTAAATACCTTTATAATTAGAACGCATAAGAATATAAATATGACTGTGTTAAGAATTGCTGATGTAGCTATTACTGATAACGCCACGTGCGACGCTTCTCATTGTTTATAAACTATAAATAGCCTCCTACTCAATTAGTCGAGGAGAATCGGAGAATCAGAGAATCAGAGTACGAGTCAGTAAGAATGTAATTGTATCACTTCATCCATCAATTTCTTCCGCTGTAAATAAAATCTGTTTCAATTTTTAAAAACAGTGTTTTTTACCCCAAATTCATAAATATATACAGCTTTCTTGAATGGTGAATTAAATGAAGAAATTTTAATGAAAATTCCTGAGGGAATTAAAAATGATAAAGGACAGACTTGTCTATAAAAAAAATCATTATATGGATTGAAGAATTGGGTTCTCAAAGTAAACCTGTTGATCGATGGATCAAATTGATAAATAAGGGAAATATTTTCGATAATATTTATGTTGTACGATATGTAGATGACATTGTGATTATAACAATGAATTGTTCCAAAACATATCTACAGAATAAATTTTCAATGAAAGACTTCCAAGAAATAAAAATATTCCTTGGAATAAAAGTCGAAAGATATGAAAGCATAATTACATTGAATCAAAGTGCTTATATCAAGAGAGTTTTGAGTATATTCAATATGAATGAATAGGTAGTAGATTCTGTAGATATACCACTCCAAAGCGAATTAGATTAAGAGGCTTTAAATTCTGAAGATTTTCATAATGTACCTTGTAGAAATTTAATCGAGAGCCTGACATGATGCTATTATGTTATGTACAAGAGCTGATTTAAGTGCATGTATCAATATTTTGAGTAGATATTCAAATAAGAATAACCAAGAACTTTGGCAGTGTTTAAAAAAAAAATTCTAAGGTATCTAAAGGGATTTTATATATTTATTTAATGATTTGAAATTAACATATAAAAGGAGTAATTATAATGATATACTTATCAGTTATATTGACTCTGACTGGGGAGGCAATGATGAAAATAATAGTAGAAGTACTACTGGCTACCTTTTTAAGCTTATTGATAAATTGCACCGTATGTTGGAATGCAAAAAGACAGTCATCAGTAGCCGCTTCATCCACTGAAGCAGAGTATATGGCTCTTTACGAGGCACTAAGAGAGTCTTTTGTTGAAATCATTATTGAAAAGTATTTACTTTGACATATTTGAATCAAATACGATTTACGAAGAAAATAATGATTGTATATCCATTGGCAATATTCCTAGCAGTCACAAAAGGTCAAAACACATAGGGGAAGTCCGGGAGACTTGCTCAGGTGGGAGAGTTGAACCACCTATCAAAACTCAATTTAAATTTCGCGCTAATGAAACGTCAAGACGGTCATTGGTACAGCACGGGACGCCAATAACCAAGAAGCTATCATTTTGTTCAATGGCCAGTTTGTTTGGCTCTCAGGTTCGAAAAAGTGTATTTGTTACAGCGGAGTAAATTTTATTAATTTATGATATTTTGAGATTGCGACCGTGTTTATAGAGGTACGTATTGTGTGTTATTACTATTGTACTGCCTGATTATTGTAATTTGAGGTGTGCTCAGTACTTTTTCGCTAAGATTTATCGTTTTTTCTGTGAATAAAATGTAATGTCAAAGTAGTACATGCGGGAGACTTGCACCATGGCGGGTGCGGGAGATATGCTCAGTGGTTCATGTCTCCCTCTATATTGTTTGTATGATGATATTTGCAGTTTCATTTAATATATATTGAAATTAAAAACTTTTTTACTAAATTTAAAAACAATTCGGAAACCTTAACACGCAAGTTCTGTATGCATTTTATTTGTTTTTTTTTTCAATGTTCAATCTTATTTTCTCTCACAGGTAAATTGCATGAAAAATGTCTTTTCGATACAAGCCTTCTGAAGCATACCGTCACATAATTGGAAAAAGCTATATGTGAGGTAAAAGAGGATGCATCGTTAAGAAAAACATCTATTGATTATGGAATAGATAGAAAGTAGTACACTAAGAATTTGAAGGAAAAATAGTCAGTATAAAGAATCACAAATATTTACTGTTTTGAAGAAAAACTCCTGGTACGAACTATCTTGCAGTAAAATGCATTACGGTCCAATGTTACGAAGAATGATTTAATAAAAAACCAAAAGATGAATATTAAAAGAACAGAGTTTTTGAGAATAGTGATATTGAATCAGAAGATAAAAATAATACTAATAAAACTAATAAGAAGGCTCAAGAAGGCGCTGATAAAAAAGGAGAGAAAATAATAAAAACCAAACAAAATCCTAAACTGAAAGATGACAAAAAAGATATCGTTCCAGTAAAAACTAAAGGAAAGAAAACATTGAAAACTAGACAAGGTTCAAACAGAAACACCAGAGAAAGAAAGCTAGAAAAGGAAAAAAAATTAAAATGTCAATGATGATAGCGAAACCGCTGAAATGTTTAATTTTGTTAACAAAATGTTTAATAATTATGGTGATTTTGGAATATTAAAGAATATTATGTTGAGTTTTTTTTATAAGAAGTGTGTTTCTTCATCATTCAATTTAATTTTGTGATGTTTTGTTTAATATATCAGTGATTTAAGCTGCAAACTGTTTTTATTTTTCCCTTCAAAAAGCAATGTTCAACTCTCCCCAAACTGTGGTTCGAGTGTCCCTATGGGTGGGGAGAGTTGACTCATATCCCATTTTTCATTCAAATAGATATAACATATTTTAGTAATATAATATCGAAAAAGTAATTATGCATAAGTGAGCCTAAATTAATAAGATACTTTATTTTATAATAATTGAGTCACTAAGACTCATTTCTAAGAAAATACGTTACTTTAAACAAAAAGCGGTTCAACTCTCCCGGACTTCCCCTAAGTATAAAATATCACTTTTCAAGAGAACAAGTTGAGAAAAATGTAATTAACTTTATATTCCTACAGGTAAACAAATTGCAGATGTTCTGACTAAACCGCCATCAGCTGCCAAATTCAAGGAGGTGAAGTATGGCATGGGCTTAGAATGATTGGCGAGAAATATTTAAAATATTGATGTATTTATCAAATTTCAGAGATGGTCTGGACAGGTTTTTCTGGGTTTCCCTTGTCCTTTTACAGCAAATGCTGTACCATATGTATTCCCCAGAAAGGGTACGAGGAGAGATCATTTAATAATTAAATTATTCAAATTCAGCTACTTCTTATAATATTAACATTTTCAGTTTAGTCACCAATGTTTCCTAGTAATCATAGTTGTCGTAAATTTTTGAGGGGGCGTGTTGGTATTCAATGATATTTGAGCAAAAATATTCCTCCGACTTGATTATATTTCAAAGGAGATTCAAAAAAACATATTTGAAAATACCGAAATGGTCGAACGATAAGTTTTATCAATTACGCAGTACGCAATAATCGGCTGAGAACTGCAAGCCAGCATATATGATATGCGTACTGGTACGTTTTCCATCTCGGGCCCCCCAATAGTTATAATACATTTCTGCTGATGCAGCTAGCAGAAATACACTTTTTGGAGATGAAATTAAGTCGAGTTATTTATTCAAGCGAACCTCTGAAATAAACATTACTCTCCTCTTCGTACCTGCGTTAATAAGAGAAATATAAGTATCTCTTTATATCCCGAGTTTTATTCAAGTTATTAATCCCATATCCTAATATATTCAAATGTTACAATCTTGAATATAAAATGACTGAACCTTCTCGAATAACTGTGAATAGCTCAACATGCATCGACAATATATTCTGCAATATTGAACCAAACACCAAAATGACCAAAAATCTACATATGGGAGACCATTCAGCCCAAATGATCACTTTTGCATCTAAAAATGAAATTGCATCAATGAAAATGGGTTCAAGCCCTGTGGACAGGAGCTTTCTGGCGCTCTAGTTCAAACAGACAAATTATATCTCCGAAAGTATTGGTTTCTCAGAGTTGGGAATTATATCAATGAATTCTTATGATAGAACTGCATCATAAAGGAAATTCAATTCAAATAATAGTTTATTTATCAAGATTAAATGAGCAATCTGAGAATGAGAACTGCACCATGGAAGAAATCGAATTAAATCTGTCCAATTTTGCCCAATAACGAACTTAACCGAGATATTCATCTCCCCAACCTACTCTGAAAATGTCAACTACCTAGCTCATTCCGTTCGAGAGTTATTGTAGAATATTGATTTCTATTTGAAAAAAATGTATTTCATTCTATAAAAATATATCACAACAATAAACAGAAAATCATGGACAATTTCAGTGGAATAAAACTTTCAGAAAAAAAAAGTATTCGATATATATATACAATCTCTCTAGATTTTGTTCTTGACCCAAGACCTGTCTGAAGAGGTGAAATAACCCTTAATCGTTGTAAAATCTTTCAATATTATATTGTAAAACTTTCTCCAAGTTTTCCATTCTTTTTATGGTCCAGGAATACTATTTAACTCAGTTCCTCTTTCATAGGCATTCCGAAGAAAATTCTGTAGTAAATTTCCCGCTTAATAACTGAGACTTACATTCTAGGAAATTTATAATTACTTTTTTCTTACCGAAGCAAACAGAAAAAACCAAATAAATCACCCAAGTTCAACAAACAATAAAATATCGTTTTGATTTATGAAGAAGCGCGCCAATAACATATACATAACACATTCAAATTTCAAATGTTACTATGTTGCCAAGTCTTCAGACGACACGAATTCGTTTCAGTCATCGGTCATTTCGAAGGGCACATGAGAATAGCAATATAAACTATCGTTCGCAATTACCACCGTTCGTTTTCGTTACGAGTGGTCGAAAACGAGTGAAGTTCAGAATTGAGCCCCAGACTTTTTGGGCGCATGTTCTAGGGGAACATCGTCCTATCATTTCGTCCAAATGTCTGTAATTTTCGAATTTCGAGCTGAAAATTGGCTAATAGACTAATTCGGACTCCCTGATCACGAATCCGGTGTCAGAATCTTGGGTGCCGTCCGGCAGGCCGGCCGGCAGGCCGGCCGGTTTTCCGGCCGTAGGCACGATAACAGGAGCACCGAAGGTCCTATCGACTTCAAACTTTCAGGGTAGGTTTCTGATCAAAATGCGACGGTTAAGTTCGTTAACGGGCAAAATCGGCCGGACGGTTTAGGAGTTATAGACATTTAAAATTTTGAGGTTATTTCCCTGATATTTCAGGAACTAAAGAAGATGTTGAATCGAAACTTGGTAGTCAGTTCGAGGATATAAACGCGCAACTTTTGGCAAAATTCTGTTATGATCGAAATGTTGGTAATTTTTAAAAAAATATTTCTTTTAATTTTTTAAAAAAAAATTTTTTTTTCGTGAACTATTCATCAGATTGCAACAAAAACTTGTACTAACGTCAATTGTAGTATTTTGCAACATTGTGCAAAATTTTAGCTCTATACGATTTCAATTTCTGGAGATATAAGACAAAATGTGTCAAATTTCCTGGGTCTCTCTCAGTATTTTCATCGATTATTATATAATAATCAATAATATTAAGGTATTCAACATGATACTGCTTTTTTTCTTTACTGGTCAGTACGGGCCATAAGGAAGATGAACATGCGCCCAATAGCTCCTGTCCACAGGGCTTGAACCAATTTTTGAGTTCAGATTCGCAATCTACGACCCAAAATTAGTAGGTGAGTGATTTTTAAACATCAATTTTCGAGCTATGGGCTGTTCTAGATAATTACCCCAGAAGTATCCCAGCAAGCACATAACATAACTGGGCAGTTTTGCGATGTTCTATTTTGATAACAAAGAAACATTCCTGTGTTATGTAACTTTGATATCACTTGCACGTAACTCCAGTACATTGAATGTCACGTGTATGTAATTATTTTACATTTCTTTGTAATGTACCTGTGATGTACAGATCATGTAGAAATGTTATATATTGTTTAACAATCTAACGTGATATACATACAATGTTTTTGTGTGATGTTTCTACAACATTAACAAAAAATGTAACTTTGATATCACTTGCAGGTAACTCCAGTACATTGAATATCACATGTATGTCATTATTTAACATTTCTTTGTAATATACCTGTGATATACAAATCATGTGGAAACGTTATATTTTGTTTAACAATCTAAAGTGATGTACATACAATGTTTTTTGTGTGACGTTTCTACCACATAAACAAAAAATGTTAGATCGATGTACTTTCAACTGAAGAGCCCAAAGATATATTTTTCGTATTTGAGGTTAACTCAGAAGTTTCTATAATAAGTAGATGTGCTTTTGAATATTTCCAGCTTCCTCCACAGAGAGGACGCTGACCTGACGCTGTTGCGATCCCAATTTGATAATAAAGTCATCTCATCTCTTTCTATGATAGTACAGAGTAGTGTTCTGTGGTACAGAGTGACGCCAACTTTTTGCGGGAAACCGGGAATTGGTGGTTAAACTTTTGTTCTTTGTGCTTCTAGTTGTTGGTTTAGCGGCGTCTAATTTTCTAATTTGCGAATTTCGGCAGAGTTAAATCAGTACTAGTGGCTATTGTGGCAATATTGTTTTATTCAAGGTATGTATAAACCAATTAAACATTTGTCCCAGAGACAAAAACGTAATATAAGATATAAAATTGTGAGAAGTTTAGAGAATGTATGCTTATTTTCATTGCCAAAAAGGTCAGCATTGGCAGATGAATTACCTAATGTATCCGAGGCTGCGATGATCAATAATTCAGTACCCACTGAAAAAGCCTCACCTGCAGTTGCAGATGAGGGCCAAAATTTAATAGTTAATAATTTGGATGAGGAATTCGTATTTGATGCAAATGATGATAGTTATGGGTCTGATACAAAATCAGAATGCTGCGCTTGTCCAGAATGCATCATGACTTCCACTTCAAGCAAAATATCAGAACTTAGGCAAGATCTAAAAAAATGGGCTATCGAGTGCCATGTACCGTTAAGTCATATTTCTAAATTACTTAAAGTATTAATCGATTATGGCCTTGAGTTGCCATCAGATGCTAGAACTTTACTGAATACTCAACGTAAGGTTGAAATTGCACAGGTAGAGCCAGGCGAATATTGCCATATTGGCTTAAAATCCGGAATAATGAAAAAGTTTCAGACACTCCCGATTGATAAAATACCTCAGAAAGTAAAAATTAATATAAATATAGATGGGTTGCCTTTAAGTAAAAGCTCCGGTAGTCAATTCTGGCCCATTTTAGGATGGTTTTCTCCAAATTTATTTGAAAATTTGCATAATGTTAATAAGCCGTTTGTCATTGGAGTATATCATGGATGTCACAAGCCTGATTCTGCAAATGCATTTTTAAAATTTTTTGTTGACGAATTTCTAGAGCTTAGGGAGGCAGGATTAATATGTCAGGGTAAACAAATTGATATAGAAATCAATGCTGTAGTTTGTGATGCACCTGCCAAGTCATTTATTAGCTATACAAAAGGGCATACTGGTTATCATGGATGCAGTAAGTGTATTCAAGAAGGAGATTACATCAAAAATCGTATGGCTTTTCCTCAGCTGAAAAGTGCTCTGAGAACAGACGAATCATTCAAAAATAAGTTAGATCAGGAACATCATTTAGGTACTTCTATTTTAGAAAAATTAGGTATTGGTATGGTATCTCAAATTCCGTTGGATTATATGCATCTTGTTTGTTTAGGTGTTATGAAAAGACTCTTACAGTTCTGGGTTAAAGGAAGACAAGATGTGAGAATACCGGTCAGGCAGATTCAAGAATTAGATAATTTAATGTTCTCTTTTAAGAATTGCATTACAAATGATTTTTCAAGGAAACCTCGAAGACTTAATGATCTTGACAGGTTCAAGGCAACTGAGTTCAGACAAATTGTACTGTACACTGGTATAGTAGCTTTAAAAGATTTTTTACCTCAAAGGACCTACATCAACTTTTTACATCTCAGTTGTGCCATTAGAATATTAGTATCTCCAGTTTTGTGTATTAGTTTAAATAATTGTGCACAGAATTTATTGGAAAGCTTCATCGGAGAGTATAGTTTAATTTATGGTCGTGAATACATTACACATAACGTACATAATTTATCTCATTTGTGCAATGATGTTTTACGTTTTGGTTGCCTAGATAATTTTAGCGCTTTCATTCCCGAATCCCACATGAACTTTTTAAAAAAGAAAATATGTATTCAATCGGCCAAACCTTTGCAGCAACTTGTTAAAAGACTCAGTGAAGAAACTGGGACCAATACAGATATATTTAAATTAGGGATAAACATTAGGCAAAATTTCATTGAAATTCATACAAAAAGTTTCATTCTGACAAATAGACATCCTGACAATTATTGTTTGATACGAAATGGACATTATGTGCAAGTAGAGGAAGTATTTGAACAAAATAATATAATTTTCATCAAGGGAAAAGAAATAACACCTATTGATAGTTTTTTTGAGAACCCTATTGATTCTAGAAGACTAGGAATTCATTTATGCTCAAAATCAGATAATATATTAACTGCCAGTATTAATGAAGTAGTCAGTAAATGCATTCTGCTACCTTACAGGGACAGTTGGGTAATACTTCCATTAACTCAAAAATGTGAAGCTTTTTAGGAAACATTCCACCAAAACTTTTTTTTTATAGCCATATTAGTAATTTAATAATAAAGAACAAGATTTGCCGGATCAGCATTAATTTTTTTTGCATTATTACTCAGAATTGAAAAATTATTTTGTTTGCTAAGGAAATGATTATTTGTAAATAGCAGGTAATTAAATTTTATATGGATTGATGATCTGCCGTATTTTAATATTTTCAGATGAGTTTTGCTGTAGTAAAGTTTATCAATGAGGGGACAGATTCCGAAGATGAGGTTGTATCAGAGGTGCCAGTCTCATGGTTAGTTAAGGATAATAAATTCTGTAAGTGGCCAATAGACAATAAATATGCTTCCATATATATATCGAAAAACCAGCCACCCCAGAGCCAGTGGAAAGAATTTCCGGTGGAAGTTGAATATTTTTGTGGTTAGTACCATTAAATTATTTGACAAATATTAACTGAAGATATTCTGAAATGATTTTTAGATTCATTAGCTGAAGCTAAGCTAATGATGAAAGGTGAAGAGAAAGAGGAAAAGGTGGGCAGAGGTTTCAGGAAGTTAAAACCAACATATTATTTCAGTCCTGCTGAGGAGGATGAAAGGACTTCATCAAGAATTAAGAAAAAAAATCCTGGAATAAAAAAAGGTATTATTATGTAGAACACGCGCTTATGTTTTTTGATATATAGATAAATCCAAGGAATTATTTTGAAAATATGTTCATAATTTGAAAACACCATATAATTTGTCCTTTGATCTACTTTACTCTAAATTTAGTTACGGTTTTTTTCAACAACAAATCACTTAATTTTTAATATTTTCTTCAAGATCAAATAGCTTGAACTTCCTAGTTTTCAATAATAATTTTTTCTTGTTCATAAGTTTATATTTTTAGGTCCATCAAATGGAAATGAAATAATGAATGAATTCATGAGGGACATGAATGCAAATATAGAGCTAGTGCAAGGTAAGTTTTTTTTTTTGCAACAAAAGAATATTTTTCATTTTGTGCTTCAGTTAGAAGTAAAAATTATTCAGTTTCTCTGATTCTGGAAATCTTTGAGAAAAAAAATTAATATTTTCGGAGAAGAGATACATTTCTGCTTGTCATTACAAACTTTCTCCACAAACACACCATTCTTACTCGCAAAAAACTATTCACTGATATTGTTTCCAAAATATTTTGCAAAAAGAACCTTCTGTTATTTCATATTACTAAAAATATTCAAAACATTTTTTTATGGAGGAGTTGAAAAAATGTATTAATTCATATTTTTGGCATTGTTTTAGGAACAGTCGAAGAACAAGCTCTGACGCCACAAGAACAGCAACTATTTCAAGAAGATACTGATATAACACAAGGTTAGTTTAATTTCTAGATTCATATCACTGCAACACAGAAACTTTTCTCAATGGTTTGCTCAGGGACGGTCCGAAGCCAGATCCCAAGTAGATAACAAGTAAACAGCTTTTTGTTATAAGAAGAGTTGAATGTAGCTCAAGACTTACGTCAAATTCTATTCTTTTTTCTTTCAAAAAGTCGTCCTGTGAAATGGAGAGAGAATGGAAAAAGTAATTTTGAAAAAGCTTGAGCATTTCATTAATATTATTCCTACTAAATAAACTTATATAACATTAACTATTTCTTTGTTTTAGTGGATGACATAATATTTCTCCCTGCATTAAAGGGTAAGAATTCATTTGTTTTCTGTTTTTTCTTTAGGCTTCAGATATCAAAGGTGCTGCATAATTTCAGAACTCTTCTTTTTGTAAACTATATATTTACTGATATTTAATCATTGTGGATAGTTTTTCAGCAGCTAAATATTCATAAAGATTTGTTCATGTGATCTTTTATAAAAGTAACTAAGATATAATAAGTAATAACCTTTGATTATTATTTTCATAATGAATCTGTTAACTAATGTATTTCAGGGTGCAGCAGCAATGAGTGCAGCCGCCTATGAATGTTGTGAAAATGCAGGTTTTGTTGTGATTTTTTTATTAGCGCTTCTGGTTAGCTTTCTTCATTTGTATTTCTATTAGCTTTATTATGAACTTTGGTTTATTTATAGATAAGATTTAACAAGGAGTCCATGATTATGTCTTATATTTCAGAATCAAATGACAGTTCTGGTGATGGAAAACTGGACACTGTCTTAAAATTATTGACACAATTGGAAGGGGATATAACAAGCATAAAAAATTTTTTGGGAAATTTGAAGCTGGACATGAATGAGCTTAAGCAAACAATTAATGAAAAATATCTAAAATCAGATAAGTCTGAAATAGATGCCTTAAAAATAGATCTACCAGTTAAATCATTGAACGAACTGGAGCAGTTGGAAATTCTCGTGATGAATAACAAAGAACAAAAAAGTTCACTTGTAAGTAATGTTAAAAAATTATTTAGGGACTCATCAGCAAGTTATATCATATTCATATGTTCTTGATTTTTAGTTTGAGCATTTGAAAAGAGTTGGTGGTAATGATGCGAAGGATTTCACTGTCCGCATATGCCGATTTTTATTCACCAACAATGTTGGAGAATTGTGTTCTATGACTGGAAGGAAAAACAATTACCCAATAGGAAGATTAGAGTTGGTCGATATGGCTTTTGGTGAGTTGTTAGGAAACTGCATTAAATATATATACAGGGTGTCCCAAGTTCGAGTGCCTATTAGATGTTTCTGGAGAACTGGACATATTTGAAATCTGAAAATTTGGATTATGATATTGTACGAAATTTTCTACGTAGCTAAAATATTTTTGGAGCCTTGAGCCTATTATAATAGGCACTCGAACTTGGGACACCCTATATGATGTTATCTTTTCAAAGGTATCTTGATGTTAGGTGAAAAACATTCAAACAATTATTTTATTATAAAAAACGAAATTATTTTTGCGTGTATATAATTACTATATGAAAGTGCTTGGCACTTTTTCGTCTTCAAATGTTTGTTCGATGGCTTTCTTTTTTATTGATAGTTAATAAACTTTATGTGTATAATAGGTGTGAATTGAGGAAAATAACAAGTTTTTTTCTGTTCAGGTGTGGTGCATCAAAAGTCCAAATGCACGAGAAAGGAGTTTGAGGAGTTTATGAGCGAGTGGCTCCGTCATTCCAAGCAGAGGCGATTGAGGGAGGAGAATAAGAATGCAATAATATGAATATGTGTGAATAAATCTAGAAATGCATCACTTGGTGTTTAATTGTTAGGACTTTCAGCTTATTTTTGAGATGAAGACTGATGAATTTGTAAAACCCATTTTCTTGAAAGTATAAAAAACTTCGCCTTGTGTGCCAAAAATCAATCTTGTGTGGTAACTATTTTTAAATAGGTGTATTCTGCTTTTCATCTGTAGAGCTAAGATATTGTTGCGTTCGATTGATTTGCAGGTAGAGTTGCCAGATGTCGACCTGACAGTCCGGTTTATTCCATGTTTGTCCGTCCGAAAACCGTAAATATGGCAACCCTACTCACAGATCAATTGATCGCAACAGTATGGTAGCTTATCAAAAGAAAAGCAGAATACACCCATTAATGTTGGATTGTAATGAAACAAAAAGGCATAATTCAAATATCACATCAATATTAATAAGTAACATTGAGAATACATTTCATTGAAAAGATCCCTCATTTCACTTAATAACGTAGTGCTTACATTGCACTGATACATTAAAAACAATTAACTTCCCATGGTTACATCACAAAAAAGTTATGTGGCGATGTTACAGGTACGTAGTGTGAACATTCTGTGTTGCGGAAATTTGGCGGTTGCAGGGAGCTCCCAGGAACATTTACAGTACATTACATGGAACGTTCAATGTCTCTATGTGACGTTACGTCAACAGATAAGTGATGTTTTTGTGCTTGCTGGGATTTGGAAACTGCACCGAATTATACTCCAAAATGATTATTATTTGTTTCAGAAACTAGTTCCTCAAATACTAGAAGAAGAGCTCCTAATTTCACCCGAAATGAACAATTAAAGCTACTGAAAATAGCTAAAAAATATTTATCAATGTAGCAGTATTTCTCCCCAGATTTAAGAAATAAACAAGGCGACAGTGACAACAGGGTAAGTTTCGGCAGGTACTAGAAAGCCGAACCGCCCGAACACAGGCAGTCCCCCGAGAAAGCTCAAGCGGCACGTCACGTCGTCCCTTTCTAAATTTGTACGAAGCTCTTCGATGTCAATAAACAATTAAATCAGAAAAGTGTTTCAGTGTAAAAGTCCCTAACATCAACAATTAATAACAAAAAAACGGATAAAAACAGTAATAATAAAAAAACAAAAGCTTGGATGGAAATAGAAAAAGAGTTCAACAGTACTCCTTGTGATGTACAACGAACGGTTGTAATGCTGAAGAGTAAATTCAGGAAATTACAAGGTGAATCAGGTAATTGCCACCATTCGCTGTTGTACTAGAAAAAGAGCACCAAATTTCACTAGAATTGAAGTACAAAAGCTCCAAAACATTGCAAAAAAATATTTAGCAATAATTAATAACAAAAAGGGGTGTAAGGGGTGTGAAGCAATGTAAAGACCTACCCAACCGACAACCTCACCTGCACGTGGTGCACCCTGCTAGACAACTAACGAGGCTCTGTCGACCGAGTGATTACCGGTATAAGTAATCCCCTCTTGTCAGCCAACAGCTTCGGATGGATGGTCAGACAAGAGTAAGGGCACCCTATTGTCCTGGGGTTGAGAAATCGGCCCCAAAGGCGGATGAATTACAATCAGGTAATCAACGGCATAAGGATGAGGAAGAATTTTGGACAAACCACCTCATTAAAGATCCAGAATGGATAAGTCCTAGTAAAATCATCATGGCAGGGCTCATAACAAAACAAGTCCGGAATAGTTCCTCGATCGGATCTCCGGGAGGAAATGTTTTGAGCAGTGCAATGAAAGTGAACAGAGAAATAAGGATCGGTACTTGGAACGTTAGAACGATGGCGCAAGCTGGAAATATCAACAACGCAACAAAGGAGATGAGAAGGATGAAAGTTAACATCATGGGAATCAGTGAGATGAGGTGGCCGGGAGAGGGTTCAGTAGATGTGGACGAACACAGAGCGTATTATGCAGGAACACAGGATGGCAAGTTTGTGAATGGTGTAGGCATTATTGTCACCAAAGAGATAGCGCGGAGTGTCATAAACTTTGTCCCATTCTCAGAGAGAGTCCTTCTAATACAGATTAGCGCCCGACCAGTAAATCTAAACATCATCCAGATTTATGCCCCTACTGCAGATAAGGATGAGAGGGAAGTTGAGGAATTGTACAGGAATGTCGCCCAAATACTGGAAAAGCTACCCAAAAAAGAAGTTAACATCATCATGGGGGACTTTAATGCAAAGTTGGGAACTGGAGAAAAAACAGAGCTCATCGGGCCATTCGGTTTGGGAGAGAGGAATGAGAGAGGAGATATGCTCGAGAAATTTACAGACGAACACGACCTTGTAGTCCTCAACACACAGTTCAAGCAACCACCGCGGCGTTTATACACATGGAGATCGCCCCTCGATAAACCTGGGAGAATAGCCAGAAACCAAATAGACTACGTACTAATCAACAAGCGGTACAGAAACAGCTCCTTTTAGTTCAACAACCATCTACATCGGAAGGAAGAGCAGCACACGGCACACTGGTTGCAGAAGATGCTATAAATCCTCTAGTTAATATTTGGCTACTATTTTTGTTTTTAGAATTAATTTAGCTTTGGAAACATGATTCTTAAAGTTACATTGGATCCTAGAATATCCTTTTTTCGGTCAATAACCATTTTCCTTTTAGTTGAACAACAACCATCTACGTCGAGAGGAAGGGAATGTACATCGGAAGGCACAGAAGCAAACGGCACACTGGTTGCTGAAGATGAGTTGAATCCTCTAGGTAATATTTGGCTACTATTTTTGTTTTTAGAATTCATTTAGCTTTGGAAACATGATTCTTAAAGTTACATTGGATCCTTTTTCCACAACTCAATATTTATTTCATTGTGCTTATTATATACTTATATTTATTTATTTCTTTTATATATATATATTTATTTATTCATTTATTTATTTATTTCTTTTATATATATATATATAGATTCATTTATTTCTTTTATTGTATATATAGATTTATTTATTTATTTATTTATTGATTTATTTATTTGTAGTAGTATTTGTACTATTTGAAAATTGAATATGTTTTTCCCTATTTAAATAAAGATGCTCAGTATGAGGTGTGAAACATACGAGCGAAAGCTCCAGACTTCAAGTCGGTGCAATTTTAAGAATTTTTGATTTTATTTGTCATCATATAGTAGCCAAAATGAATATTATTAATATCACAACTCAATATTTATGTTCAGCGGACGGCAGTCATGTTAAAAAGTAAATTCCGGAGGTTTTTATTTTCAAGAACTTATGATTATTTTCGCGAGAACAATAGAGGGGGTTGTAGGGGGTCAATTCTTGCCCGGCGCAATATGTGGTCATATAGGATTTGAAGAGGAGACTATGTAGCTCCTATTGCCATGAAAAAATGCGATATATTTTTATCTTCAAGAATTTACGATTTTTTTCGCGACAAAATTAGGGGTTTTATAGAATTTCAAGAACAGTTCAAGCAGCATACACTCTTAAATAAATGAACTATTGGCACTTTCAGGAAGGAATTAATTCGAATAAATATATAGAAAGGGTTGTGAAGCGGGCGTTCCGGTTCGACACTACAGAGTGTTACGAAGCGAGCCGTGGCCAGCCACGAGTTTCGATCCCTGTTGAAAAACCCACTACGCCAGCCGGCAGTTAGGCGCACGACTTACAGTATCTGCAAATCCATAGCTGAAACGCATAGCTGTCTTCACGCCGGTTTAAACTGTACCTATGGCGAAAATTCATAACAGGTACAGTCTTAATCTTTACGACATCTCAGGTGAATATGGTAGGTTAGGTTAGGTAAGGTTAGTACAGTACCCCTGGTAATTAAAAAAAAAAAAATAACGAAAAAAAATGTATTACCCCACCCAGCACCCCTATTCACTCCCCATTCCGTTAGATATCTCCAAAAAAACTAGTTTGCCACTATTGAAAATCATCAAAAATCACTGTACAATGCATATTTTCTTCGAAAAACTTGAAAAAGTCGATAATTACGAGGGGGCGTCAAACTGCATATTAACCTAAAAACACTACCTAATACTTCTTTTAAATTTTCAAATTATTTTTTGACACTTTGCGGTAATATGGTCCATACAAAACTTCACATGCGTATAAAGGTCATGATTCTACAATTTGATGCTAAATTTTAGATAGATCGAGTGATCGGTTTCGGAAATATTCATAAAAAATATTTTTATCAAAATCGGCCATAACTCCGAAACCACTTGATTGATTTCGCCCATTAACGAGCTCGTCCGAAATATTTACGCTCCAAACCCACCTTGCAAATTTCAATCCGCTTACTCCTTTCGTTCGAGAGTTATCGTGCCTACGGCCGGCCGGACAGAATCGATTTCGACCTCGAATTCTTGATCAGTGAGTCGAACCAAATCGTTTAAGACCATTTTCATCGAAAAATTCGAAAATTACAGACATTTGGGCAAATTGATAAGCACTCAGTTCCGAGGAACTAGAGCGCCAACAAGTTTCGTACGACAATTGCCCAAAACAGGTTTAAAGTACCTACAAATAGTAGTTTTTTCATAAAACATGTATCAAAGAAGGGTAATGAAAAATTACCTTGTAATCGATCAAAAATTTCCTGATCTACATTCACCAAATTTTCTCCTCTCTCGAACTGCAGAATTATGCTTTCAATATTTACATTCTATTTGCATTCTATGTCGATGGATGAAAAACAGTCTCACTACTCTCAGATCTCTTACTTCATGTTCCGTTCCAAAATGTAAGACTTTTCTGAGAAAAACCAATTTCGGAGCAAGCAACTGAAATTTTTCTCACTTCGCTCACATTCCGGAATACACTTTATTCTCATAATTCTTCGATTGATTAGATAATGTCATGTCTCAGGAATATAAGTTTGACATTATGACAATTCATACATAGAATAATTATATCTCTCTGTGAAATACGATTTATCATTGAAATTTTGAAAAATCATATCTCCGAAAGTATTAGCTTGTTAGAGTTAAAAATGATATGAATGGATTCATATGATAAAACTGCATATTAAAAAAAAATTAATTTGGAATTTGATTTGTAAAAAAAATTTTTTTTTTATTACTCCGAAACCTTCTGTCCGATTTTGCCCAGTAACTTAGCCGAGATATTTATCCCCCAAACCTACTCTGAAAATTTCAACTCTCTAGCTCATTCCGTTCGAGAGTTATCGTGCCTACGGCCGGACAGAATGAATTTCCACCACTGATTCTTGATCAGTGAGTCAAACCAAATCGTTTAAGACCATTTTCATCGAAAAATTCGAAAATTACAGACATTTGGGCAAATTGATAAAAGCACTCAGTTCCGAGGAACTAGAGCGCCAAAAATAGACCAGCCTCTATGCCTATAATAGTGACACGATAATGCACACTGGTATGAATGACTACGAATATATGGTTCACCCTGTATATCAATGTGAATGAAAAGTAACAAAATATGATATATAAAGCAAATAAGTGCACTTACTGTACTGCCTGTCTTCATCTTGGGCCACTTGATACTCCAACTCAGAGATTTCATGAATTATATCACATGTAGATTTTTGACCATCTTCTTCATCAATGTAGCATTAAATGGCAGGTATAATCAGTAGTAATCTGTGAACAAAAGTTCATTTCTATAGTTCAAACAGTTCCTAGGATATTGGCACAAAATTTAGAATTATTTTTTTTGACACCCTGTAACTCTAAAACGAAAGCCAGGAGGGAAATGGAAATAACTCCCACATAAATTTTTGTAAATGATGGGTAATTTTTAATCGCTTGTGAGTGATTTTTCATTTTGAGTGCTTTTTCTACATATTTGTTTTGTTTTTGGTCTGAACTATACAGTCATTCAGTTAGTTCAACTTTCTTCCCAATGAAAAATCAGAAATATTAAATTTCGAACAAAAAAAATGGGTTCAAGCCCTGTGGACAGGAGCTTTCTGGCGCTCTAGTTCAAACGGACAAATTATATCTCCGAAAGTATTGGTTTCTCAGAGTTGGGAATTATATCAATGTATTCATATGATAGAACTGCATCATAAAGGAAGTTCAATTCAAATGATAGTTTATTTATCAAGATTAAATGAGCAATCATGAGAATGAGAACTGCACCATGGAAGAAATCAAATTAAATCTGGCCAATTTTGCCCTATAACGAACTTAACCGAGATATTCGTCTCCCTAACCTACTCTGAAAATTTCAACTACCTAGCTGATTCCGTTCGAGAGTTATATCTATGTCTATGGATGAAAAGCAGTCTCACTACTCTCAGATCTCTTACTTCATGTTCCGTTCCGAAATGTAAGACTTTTCTGAGAAAAACTAATTTCGGAGCAAACAACTGAGATTTTTCTCACCTCGCTCACAATTCATCGATTGATTAGATAATGACATGTCTCAGGAAAATAAACTGACATTATGACAATTCATACATAGACAACGTTGAAATACGATTTATTATTGAAATTTTGAAAAATCATATCTCCGAAAGTATTAGCTTGTTAGAGTTAAAAATGATATCATTGGATTCTTATGGTAAAACTGCTTATTGAAAAAAATTTAATTTTGAATTTGTTTTGTAAAAAAAAAATTTTTTTGTTACTCCGAAACCATCTGTCCGATTTGCCCAATAACGAACTCAGCCGAGATATTTATCTCCCAAACCTACTCTGAAAATTTCAACTGTCTAGCTCATTCCATTCGAGAGTTATCGTGCCTACGGCCGGACCGGTCGGACAGAATGATTTTCGACCACGGATTCTTGATCAATGAGTCGAACCAAATCGTTTAAGACCATTTTCATCGAAAAATTCGAAAATTACAGACATTTGGGCAAATTGATAAGCACTCAGTTCCGAGGAACTAGAGCGCCAAAAAGAAGTAGTTAGAAAAATCATCAGAGGGTACGCATAATATATCTATGTTCCTTTTAATAATTATTAATTCTCCAATCTAACCTGAGTAACCTGAAATTAATAAATATATTAAATTAACAAGTACGAAATCGAGAAGAACAAATTAACTGATTTGTTCTGTTTAAAAAGACTAGGAAAGAACAATCATTGAATTTGAAGGAGGAACATCTTTAGATTTGGCTGAGACTTGGATAAGATATAGAACCAACAAGAAATTTCATTTCAAGCAATCGGGAACTAGGAAGGATAATATTATTGGTTAAGGCATTAGGGTTAGTGTAGTTATAGAAATAAATATTACAATAGAGTTTTATATTATTCTTCCTAGTTAAAAAATAAATTGTTTCGTTAAAAATATTTAAATTCGTTGTAATGAATTTCAAAGATAATTCAAAGTAGAACCCTACCAAATTATAAAGAGTCACATTTAAATTCAAACTTCTGAATTATAATCAATTAAATTTAATCAAAGCTAGAGCAATCATTTAATTTGTAATTAATTATTGAAGCATTTTAAATTTACATTTATCATACCATAGCACAACATTGTATTATAGAATGGAATTCCAACCGAAATTATTTGCGAACTGAATTATTTAATGCGGGCCAATATCTGCAATATTATCTATTCACTTTGACTTTTCACCGCAGTTCAATCGATTTGTTCACGATAATCTGGGATGCCTTATATTTGGTGTACTTTAATGGCTTCCTTCACCACTGACCACGTGATCTAATTCCTATATGCAATTGAATCGGTGTTTACTCGATAGAAATCCTTTATAATGATATAGTATTGAGTTAAAAGTGGATATTTTTGGGACAGAATTAATAATTTTAGTTGTAATGTAGGTGTCTAAAATGGCCAGCGTGATATCGAAACAATTTTTATATTAGTGATTATAAAATAACTATTTATTCTAGCCAGTTTCTGATAATTTCTAGAACGTGAATAATAGTATATTATTTAACGAGCGGTAATGAAAGTCATAACTCACACAAGTTCAAGTCAATTCATCAAGTGAGTTATGACCATTACCGCCAGTTGAATCCTATACTTTATCTACGACTATAACAATAAATGACTAAGATACAACTACATAGAAAGAACTTTATTGAAAAATCTTAATAATTACCTATTACAATGTTATGAAAATTTTAGTTGTATTTACTCATTTTGTTTATTAATAAAATTAACTGTAAACGAGTAAACTGAATATGTGGGACTGAATTATGCAAGTTTATAATTTCTTTTTGTGTTTGTTGCATACTTATATGTTTGATTTACCAACTGTTTGAGGTGTTATTTAACTGTATATTTAATTTGCAGTATCTGTCTTAATCTTTTCGGAATCATCAATGTACCCCTCAGCCACAGTAGTTGATCGCCAACCTGCTTTGGCGTTTCAGTGCCGTTATATCCCCTCCAGCATCTACTGATAAAGTTTTCGACGAAAACAATGCCCTGTGTATAAATTACAATCTGGTAATTTAAAAAATGTAGCGTCTTTCCCCATTGCTCCAAATTTATTAATGCCAATTCTTTGTGAGTGATATTTTCCAATTCGAAATTTAAGGAATATTCTCTTATTTCTGGAGATGTGCATAATAATTCATCTTCACTATCTGAATACATCTTCTTCAGCGAAATATTCACGGTAATTAGGTATCAACTTAATTTGAAAACGTCAAAATTATTCAGGTGACAAAAGCACAGAACTACCTTGATATTCGACTGTCGGATAATTCCAAGAAAAGCAGTGAGTTATAGTAGTGAGTTATTATAACTCAAGTTGTTTGTTTACAGATACCATTCATTGAACGAAAGCAATTGGATAATGAATATATAATTTAATAGGAATAGATAAAATAACATGCACGTAATGAGATATCATAACATACACGTGCGTTTTGATAAGAAAAGTTAAATTTCTTGGTTTAATTAAAATGAAATCAAATTTTTATCCAAGTCGACATTTTTTGGTCTATATACATAAATTTAATCGAATGAGAAACATACAAACTTTTAGCAATAGCGAGACACATTTTGGATTGAAAGAGTGATGACCCCAAATGTCGGCAACACATTATACAGTTCTCATGTCATTTATGTTGTCAATTTTCACTACAAGTATCCAAACATATTCTCAAAAGAATTATGAGTTCCCTTATTTAATAAAAGAAAATGGGTGTGCGTAGAAAAACTGTACGAGAAACTATCAGAGGTGTGATAGACCAATCCATTCTGACAGTCAAGCTGCTATTTGAGTTCTGAGCTCCCAATATTATCGAGTCTAGGCTAATATGGGAGTGCATAAAAAAAATTTTTGAAGTAGGCAAGAAAAATAGGATCTCCTTGATCTGGGTTCCTGGTCACTCGGGAATTGAAGGAAATCAGGAGGCCAACTCACACTTGCCAAGAAAGGAGTACGAACCCCATTTATGGGGTAGGTAGAAACACCTACAAAGGAGAAATTCGGATGATAGAAGAAACTGAAAGAGATATACCTACTCTGGAGCTCTCTCCCAGGAATGTATCACTCCAAAAGGTTCCTCCAGAACGGTGACACTGTCAGATCCAAGAAATATATGGATCTCAGCTGCACGCTGCACCTCCTCACTGGTTTCCTCACAGGGTACTGCCGTCTTAGGAAGCATATGATGAGATTAAGGCTAGCAGACACTGCCAAGTGCAGATTTTGAGGAGAGGAGGATGAACCCCCTGATCACCTGATTACGGAATGCATCGTCATCTCAAGCCAACGCAAGGAATGCCTTGGGCAAGAAATCTGCAGGAGCGAAGACATAGCTCCCTTGAAGCCATTCCAGATACTGAAGTTCATCAGAAAGAACTCTGGAATTGGAAGGTGACCTGTAGATGGCGATGACATCGACAGCTCTGATGGGGAGGCACAATAGACCTTAAGGTTGCAGTGCAACGTTACCCTCTACAACAATATACAAGGATGACATGGGTGAAACTATAAACGGGAAATTATAACGTTGCAACCAACCCCATATATTGCTTCCAAAGAATAATCTCGTAGATTTCAAGAAAGCCGACAGAAAGACATAATTTTCCACAATTTCGGATCATATTCTCTAGTCCTCCTCCTCAAATGGTGAATCTCGAAGAAATAAATCCGTTTCAAATTCCATAGGACTCTTATTGTCACAATATTATCATTGGACGTTACGAACGAGAATAACACAAATAAAGAAGTAGCCTTCGGGCTAGGCTTGTCCGAAAAGGGGTGGAACGGGCAAACAACGTGGACCAACTTTTGGGTTCGCGGAGTGGAACACGACACTGCCGCTGTCCGAACCGAGTAAATCGTCAGAACTTTCACCTCGTTAACGGTTTGCCCGCCGATAACTCATTAAAAAAATTATATCTCCAAAAGTATTGGTTTCTCAGAGTTGGGAATTATATCAATGTATTCATATGATAGAACTGCATCCTAAAGGAAATTCAATTCAAATAATAGTTTATTTATCAAGATTAAATGAGCAATCATAAGAATGAGAACTGCACCATGGAAGAAATCAAATTAAATCTGGCCAATTTTGCCCAATAACGAACTTAACCGAGGTATTCATCTCCCTAAACTACTCTGAAAATTTCAACTACCTACCTCATTCCGTTCGAGAGTTATATCTATGTCTATAGATGAAAAGCAGTCTCACTACTCTCAGATCTCTTACTTCATGTTCCGTTCCGAAATGTAAGAATTTTCTGAGAATTATTAGATAAGTAATAATAAATTACCTTGTAATTGATCAAAAATTTCCTGATCTACGTTCACCAAACTACAGAATTATGCTTTCAATATTTACGTGTTATTTTCAAACATTTTCGGGTGAGGTCCCCGTTGCATCGCTAAAATACGAGTTTTTCAACCCCAATATTTTTGAAGTTACAATATTCCCTTCTGTCAAGTTGACATTATGAGAATTCCATACATAGAATAATAATTATATCAATCTGTGAAATACGATTTACATTGAAATTTTAAAAAATCATATCTCTGAAAGTATTAGCTTGTTAGAGTTGAAAATGATATGAATGGATTCTTATGATGAAACTGCTTATTTAAAAAAATTTGATTTGGAATTTGTTTCGTAAAAAAAAATTTTTTTTTTTGTTACTCCGAAACCATCTGTCCGATTTTGCCCAATAACGAACTTAGCCGAGATATTCATCCCCCAAACCTACTCTGAAAATTTCAACTCTCTAGCTCATTCCGTTCGAGAGTAATCGTGCTTACGGCCGGCCGGCCGGCCGGACCGGCCGGACAGAATGAATTCCGACCACGGATTCTTGATCAGTGAGTCGAACCAAATCGTTTAAGACCATTTTCATCGAAATATTCCAAAATTACAGACATTTGGGCAAATTGATAAGCACTCAGTTCCGAGGAACTAGAGCGCCAAAAATAAGTGCACTTACTGGACTACCTCTCTTCACAATAGCCAAATTGATACTCCAAATCAGGGGTTTCACGGATTAAATCAGTTGTAGATCTTTGAATATCTTCTTCATCGATGTTGTGACGACCTTTTCTCCTGAGCAGTATAGCCTTAGTTCCACAACTTACTCGAGCGCCAGTTGCAATGGGTTTTGCAAGGTTGCAACTCCTTCATCGAATCGATCACTGAAAAAATTGAGAATTAATTTGGGCAAAATGATAACGCTATGTTCCCCATAACATAATCCACAACGGTATGAATGACTACCAATATATGGTCCACCATGTATATCAACGCGATTGAAATGTATCAAAATATGATATACAAAACAGTGCCTATGAAAGTGACTCGATAATGCACATCGGTATGAATATAACTACGAAAATATGATCCACCCTGTATATCAATGTGAATGAAATGCACCATAATATGATATACAAAGTAGTGTCCGCAAATTTAATTCGATAATGTATGGAATGACAAGAATGGACAGTTTAAGTGCGTCCTGTATATCAGTGTGAGTTAAATGTACTAAAATAAGATATACAAAGCACACAGATTGTCGAATAAACGGATACTCAGACCCTCTACAGTGTACATTGAAAACTAAAAATTTTTCTTCAAAACTCAACCGAGAGCGGAATTTAATATTCCGTGGAAAAAGCGGAAAATTCGGAATAATGATTTTTGTATGAAATTCAAAAACTGAATCTAAATATCGGAAAATCAAAGCGCAGAATGAAAAAGGGGGGAAATCCTGTGGCAGGAGCTTTGGCGTTCTTGTTTAATTGTTGACGAACCATATCTCCGAAAGTATTGGTTTCTCAGACTTGGGAATGATATCAATGGATTCTTATGAAAGAACTGCACCATAAGAAAAATTAAATCAAATTATAGTTTATTTATCAAGATTTAATGAGCAATCAGCAATGATTTGACCTCGTGAAATGGTTTGTTGCAACTTACACCCGGTGCATAGTTTTGACAACTCGAAATACCTGAGGAAAGTATCATCGAAATGTCTAGAGCAAGGCTGAAGAAAATAATAGCAGATTGTCCATTGTATAGGCTGACGAACAAATTATTTTAATGGTGAAAAATATATTAATAAATTACAATCCTCTTTTCATAATTTAATGGTACATACCACTAACACATTCATTCCGTATCATGAACCTTAACTCAAGAAAGAATATTTGATACACAAATGTAGATCTATAGCGAAATTAACCGTGATATTTATCTCCCAAATCTACTCTGAAAATTTCAACTATGTAGCTCATTCCGTTCGAGAGTTATCATGCCTACGACCGACTGTAGTTTTTTGTCACTTTATGGCAAACTTGGGATGCATATAAAGGTCATGATTCTATCATTTTTTGCTGAATTTCAGATAGATTGAGTGATCAGTGCCGGAAATATTCATAAAAAATGTTTTTACTAAAAATTGCTATAACTCCGAAACCGCTTAATGGATTTCGCCCGATAACGAATTCGTCCAAGACATTCACGCTCCGAACCTACCCTGCAAATTTCAATACTCTAATTCCTTTCGTTCTAGAGTTATCGTGCCTACGGCCGGCCGGCCGGCCGGCTGGACGGAATTGATTTCGACCACGGATTCTTGATCAGTGAGTCGAACCAAATCCATTTAGACTATTTTTTTGATAACACAATTTATACGCTGAAACCGTTTGGCCGATCATGCCCATTAACGAACCTGTTCATCGCATTTGTATGCGCCACCCACCCTGGATATTTCAAATTGCTGTATGTTCCCGTTCGAAAGTTATCGTGGCAACGGCTGTCATAATCGAATTTATCCTCGTATTCTTCATCAGTGCGGTGAAAAATTCGGAAATTATAGACATTTAGGCAAAATGATCCACAGAAAACTAGCGCAGAAAAATGTTTTGTTTTTTGTAGGAGAGAATGTGTTGGAATTGAATTTTCATAGTAGGTTTGGGGAATAAATATCTTGGTCAAGTTCGTTAACGGGCAAAATCGGCCGAACGGCTTTGGAGTTAAGGCCAATTTAGAAATGACAAATCAGAAATATTATATTTTGAACATAAAAAAATAAGTGCACTTACTGTACTGCCTGTCTTCAACTTGGCCCACTTGATACTTCAATTCAGGGGTTTCATGAATTATATCACATGTAGATATTTGACCATCTTCTTCATCAATGTATCAATCAATTAAATGGTAGTATTAACAGTGGTAATCTGTGAACAAAAGTTCAGTCCTATAGCTCAAAGGTTCCCTGGATATGGGCAAAAAATAAAAAAAAAATTTGACACCCTGTATCTCTAGAATGAAAGCCCGGAGGGAAAATGGAGGTCGAAAAAATGTATCATTAATAACGAGGAGTCTACAGTTTCCCGTTGCGACACTACTTTAGGAACAGCCTGTACAAATGCTGATATATTAATATCAAAATATCCTCGATCTAAGGTATAATTTACGCTTCTGTGCGAATGAAAACTGACATCAAATTACCAATTCAATAACACTCATATAATTTCTTAGTCCGTGATATCCGAAAATGTTAGGTAATTTTTGAATCCCTTGTGTGACGACCTTTTCTACCCTTACTAGCAGTAAAAGCATCAACAGGACTACAGGACAGACAATGAGAGCATACAGTACCAAGTGAAAGTGCTGAAGGTAATAAAAATTTGGGGTCCCTTTGGCTATAAAAGATATATGCTTGTGTTCCCAACCTATCAACGTCACAAAATAATCGGTACTTAAGTTTCAAACGGTCAAATACCTTGTTCACGGTTCGGCAATTCAAACCCGAATACCAGACCGAGTAATCCACCTCGTGCTAGCACGATATGGATATTCACCTCAATCCAATTATTCGAGGATGCCTCAGACGCAACACCGCTTCTAGTTCAACCCCTAAAATGCCAGGGCTCGGTCGCTGAAACACTAGGGTCTGAACAGGAAGTTTACCGGAGTTACGTCCTACAATGCTCACAAAGATAACAAATCAAAATATAATACCGGACAATTCAACAAAATAATAAACTAACGGGGTGTCTGAGGGTAGTTACCCTTGTTCACAGCTCGGCAATCAAACTCGAATGCCAGACCGAGTAACCCACCTCGTGCTAGCACGATATGGACATTGACCTCAATCTAACTACTCGAGGATACCTCAGACGCAACACCACTTCTAGTTCAACCCCTAAAATGCCAGGGCTCGGTCGCTGAAACACTAGGGTCTGAACAGGAAAATTGTAAAAGTTATTAACGATTAACTAAAAAAAAGGGGTTTTAGTTTTTTGTAAATATCTCAAAAACTAATAAAGATTTTCCAAATCTGAAAAAAGATTCAAAAAGAGGAGGAAATTTCCTAAAAAAAAGTCTGGACTCCCGAAACTGTACGATAAATATTTATAATTTTTCCAGAGGGATTAAAATACGGCCGAAAACGGGTACTCTGGCTTGGGGAAGCCACGTCCACTTCGGGCACTTCAACAATAAACATTTTTTAAACATAGTAAATATGAAAAAAAAAATTGAAAAAATTATTATAATAATTTTTCATTTAGTTATTCAATAGTTAATTAATAACTTTTTTCTGCTTGCACATTAACATTGCAAGTGTGATAATTGCTAAACTATAAGTTTTAGATTTTTTTCCTCTCTTGGAGCAATTCTTCAAAGGCTTAAGAATAGAATCCCGTTGAAAACTTGAATTAATCATCGAATAAAATTTTTTTTTTTAAATATTATTGACGATCTGTTTTTATGTTAATAGAAACTGCATAGAAATAATTTTTTCAAATTTTTATCTCTAATTGTTTAAAAAATTTTTATAAACAAATGCGTTGTTTATAAGATAATTGAAAATTTTTTTTTGGAATTTCAATCTTTGATACAAATAATGATTTTTAAAAGGAAAATTGTTCCTTAAAAAAAAATTTTTATTGCTTAAAAACGCATTTGTTAATTAACAATTATTTTCTCCCACTTCTAATTAATATTAAGGAACGATATTTTTTTTAAAAATCATTATTTATTTTTTTTTTCGATATAAAAAAAAATTTTTCATTTTATTCATTTTTTCATTGTTTATGCAAAAAACAATTTGTTATAAACAAATAAATTTTTACCTTTAATTTTTTTTTTCTATTCTACTTTCTGTCATAAAGCAGAAATGCATAAAAACGGATTCTGTTCGATGATTAATTTAAGTTTTTAATTTTGCAACAACGAAAATTATTAATAAAAAAGAAAAAAAGCAGTATCATGTTGAATACCTTAATATTATTCTGGAACACAAATTTTCCATTACAATAATCTTCATCTAGCTTCTATTTAGTATCAATTCCTGTAGAACGTGATCATAATAAGTGTTTTCCATATAATAAAATGTGTTTGAACTTGGTATGTAGGAAATCTGACATCAATCATTGGAATTAATTGATTTGACAAACAGCCGTCAAATGAGGTAAATAGATTTTTGTGACGATTTTCTGTGACCATAAAAAAAATTAAGCATTTCATTATTGCATTTCTTGAAATAGGTACCTTTTCAAGTCGATCAACATCGTCCTTCTTTCGACGTCTAAACTATGACTTGATTCTTTATGTTTATGTCTTTGAATTTGTTTTCGGTGGAATTCAAAGAGTTCATAGAATAATCGATGAAAATACTGAAAGAGACCCAGGAAATTTGACACATTTTGTCTTATATCTCCAGAAATTGAAATCGTATAGAGCCAAAATTTTGCACAATGTTGCAAAATACTACAATTGACGTTAGTACAAGTTTTTGTTGCAATCTGATGAATAGTTCACGAAAAAAAAATTTTTTTTTCGAAAAAATTAAAAGAAATATTTTTTTAAAAATTACCAACATTTCGATCATAACAGAATTTTGCCAAAAGTTGCGCGTTTATATCCTCGAACTGACTACCAAGTTTCGATTCAACATCTTCTTTAGTTCCTGAAATATCAGGGAAATAACCTCAAAATTTTAAATGTCTATAACTCCTAAACCGTCCGGCCGATTTTGCCCGTTAACGAACTTAACCGTCGCATTTTGATCAGAAACCTACCCTGAAAGTTTGAAGTCGATAGGACCTTCGGTGCTCCTGTTATCGTGCTTACGGCCGGCCGGCCGGCCGGCCGGCCGGCCGGACGGCACCCTAAAATCTGACACCGGATTCGTGATCAGGGAGTCCGAATTAGTCTATTAGCCAATTTTCAGCTCGAAATTCGAAAATTACAGACATTTGGACGAAATGATAGGACGATGTTCCCCTAGAACATACGCCCAAAAATTGAAAAATAAACATTTTTTTAATTTTCCCAACGGGATTCTATTCTTAAGCCTTTGAAGAATTGCTCCAAGAGAGGAAAAAAATCTAATACTTATAGTTTAGCAATTATCACACTTGCAATGTTAATGTGCAAGCAGAAAAAAGTTATTAATTAACTATTGAATAACTAAATGAAAAATTATTATAAAAATTTTGTTCAAACGGATTATTATTCATTCATCTATTCAGTTGCTGCCTGAATTTTTTCAATTTTTTTTTTCATATTTACTATGTTTAAAAAATGTTTATTGTTGAAGTGCCCGAAGTGGACGTGGCTTCTCCAAGCCAGAGTACCCGTTTTCGGCCGTGAGTCGAACCAAATCGTTTAAGACCATTTTCATCGAAAAATTCGAAAATTACAGACATTTGGGCAAATTGATAAAAGCACTCAGTTCCGAGGAACTAGAGCACCAAAAATAGACCAACCTGTATGCCTATAATAGTGACACGATAATGCACACTGGTATGAATGACTACGAATATATGGTTCACCCTATATATCAATGTGAATGAAAAGTAACAAAATATGATATATAAAGCAAATAAGTGCACTTACTGTACTGCCTGTCTTCACCTTGGGCCACTTGATACTCCAACTCAGAGATTTCATGAATTATATCACATGTAGATTTTTGACCATCTTCTTCATCAATGTAGCATTAAATGGCAGGTATAATCAGTAGTAATCTGTGAACAAAAGTTCATTTCTATAGTTCAAACAGTTCCTAGGATATTGGCACAAAATTTAGAATTATTTTTTTTTGACACCCTGTAACTCTAAAACGAAAGCCCGGAGGGAAAATGGAAATAACTCCCACATATTTTTTTGTAAATGATGGGTAATTTTTAATCGCTTGTGAGTGATTTTTCATATTGAGTGCTTTTTCTACATATTTGTTTTGTTTTTGGTCTGAACTATACAGTCATTCAGTTAGTTCAACTTCCTTCCCAATGAAAAATCAGAAATATTAAATTTCGAACAAAAAAAATAAGTGCACTTACTGGACTACACACTGGACTTCACAATAGCCAAATTGATACTCCAAATCAGGGGTTTCACGGATTAAATCAGTTGTAGATCTTTGAATATCTTCTTCATCGATGTTGTGACGACCTTTTCTCCTGAGCAGTATAGGCTTAGTTCCACAACTTACTCGAGCGCCAGTTGCAATGGGTTTTGCAAGGTTGCAACTCCTTCATCGAATCGATCACTGAAAAAATTGAGAATTAATTTGGGCAAAATGATAACGCTATGTTCCCCATAACATAATCCACAACGGTATGAATGACTACCAATATATGGTCCACCATGTATATCAACGCGATTGAAATGTATCAAAATATGATATACAAAACAGTGCCTATATATGAAAGTGACTCGATAATGCACATCGGTATGAATAACTACGAAAATATGATCCACCCTCTATATAAATGTGACCGAGTCAAAATATGATACACAGAGTAGTTACGGCAGTTGCAATTCAAAATAGGTAAAATGAAGAATCAATAGTAAAACAAGGACCATCCTGTATATCAATGTCAATTGAATGTTTCGGTATAAATTGACAGAGTCAAAATAAGATATACAGCGTAGTTACGGCAGTTGCAATTCAAAATAGGTAAAGTCAAGAATCAATAGTTAGATAAGGCCCACCCTGTATATCAATTTAAATTAAAAGTTTCCTCAAAAATCAAATGTACAGGAATATGATATACAAAGCGGTACCTGAAGAATGTGAAAACAACTCACTAATAGGTGATAGTAAGAATTGACTACGAATGAAATAGCAAATGATGAATCTCGGAACGTATTTGAATGAATCCGTAATTGCTGCGCACAGCGAATTTATAGGTTCGGTAGGTGAGTACGTCATGTGCCGTGAGTTTGGTGAGATTTTCCAGAGGGGGGAGCCCAAGGGGCCTGCGGATTGGTCAGACTTTATTTACCTATCGGTACTATTTTGAAATTTTCCGCCGCTGGACATGTCCCGTGTCCCATGCGAGCGTTAGAAAAACTCGTCAACACGTGGAAAAAAATTGCAATGTTACAGATAACCAGCCGATTGCGGTCGACATACGTGTTTTTCTACATAGGAGTGAATTTGAGTTTGAATTTATATATAAATAATTCGAATTATTGAACGGTTTTTTTCTGGGTTTTCTCTCCCAAACTCTGAAAAATATCTATAAAATGAAATTTAATTATTTTGTAATTTGCTTCTTGCGTAAGAAACACAAGATATTTGTCAGAAGCAATCAATTGAACAATGTTGCCTAACAAACAACAACGAAACAACATCAACGAAGAAACAACTATATCGTAACGTTTCGGAGTCTATATCAGACTCCTTCGTCAGACGCTCAATGAAAATCGTTAGAATTATTTTGTTGATAATTTTTTTGTGAAATTCAAGAATTGTCACATTGACAGTATTTTAAAAAATCATAGCTAACATAGTTTTACTTCGCATAGAAATTTCCAAGTTCCAACTCCTTTTTCAATAATATATAATAAATTGTTTTTCTGTTGAATGTGATCCCTTATGTTCGTGGCCTTTCTGAAAAATGGGTTCAAGCCCTGTGGACAGGAGCTTTTGGGCGCATGTTCCTTGTGGCCCGTACTGACCAGTAAAGAAAAAAAGCAGTATCATGTTGAATACCTTAATATTATTCTGGAACACAAATTTTCCATTACAATAATCTTCATCTAGCTTCTATTTAGTATCAATTCCTGTAGAACGTGATCATAATAAGTGTTTTCCATATAATAAAATGTGTTTGAACTTGGTATGTAGGAAATCTGACATCAATCATTGGAATTGATTGATTTGACAAACAGCCGTCAAATGAGGTAAATAGATTTTTGTGACGATTTTCTGTGACCATAAAAAAAATTAAGCATTTCATTATTGCATTTCTTGAAATAGGTACCTTTTCAAGTCGATCAACATCGTCCTTCTTTCGACGTCTAAACTATGACTTGATTCTTTATGTTTATGTCTTTGAATTTGTTTTCGGTGGAATTCAAAGAGTTCATAGAATAATCGATGAAAATACTGAGAGAGACCCAGGAAATTTGACACATTTTGTCTTATATCTCCAGAAATTGAAATCGTATAGAGCCAAAATTTTGCACAATGTTGCAAAATACTACAATTGACGTTAGTACAAGTTTTTGTTGCAATCTGATGAATAGTTCACGAAAAAAAAATTTTTTTTTCGAAAAAATTAAAAGAAATATTTTTTTAAAAATTACCAACATTTTGATCATAACAGAATTTTGCCAAAAGTTGCGCGTTTATATCCTCGAACTGACTACCAAGTTTCGATTCAACATCTTCTTTAGTTCCTGAAATATCAGGGAAATAACCTCAAAATTTTAAATGTCTATAACTCCTAAACCGTCCGGCCGATTTTGCCCGTTAACGAACTTAACCGTCGCATTTTGATCAGAAACCTACCCTGAAAGTTTGAAGTCGATAGGACCTTCGGTGCTCCTGTTATCGTGCCTACGGCCGGCCGGCCGGCCTGCCGGCCGGCCATACGGCACCCAAAAATCTGACACCGGATTCGTAATCAGGGAGTCCGAATTAGTCTATTAGCCAATTTTCAGCTCGAAATTCGAAAATTACAGACATTTGGACGAAATGATAGGACGATGTTCCCCTAGAACATACGCCCAAAAATTAGAAGAATAGGTTCTAAGTTCAATATAAGAACCGTCTTCAAAACACAGAATGATCTTAGGTCTTTATTAACGAAAACAAAACCCATAAATGAAAAAATGGGTTCAAGCCCTGTGGACAGGAGCTTTCTGGCGCTCTAGTTCAAACAGACAAATTATATCTCCGAAAGTATTGGTTTCTCAGAGTTGGGAATTATATCAATGTATTCATATGATAGAACTGCATCCCAAAGGAAATTCAATTCAAATAATAGTTTATTTATCAAGATTAAATGAGCAATCATGAGAATGAGAAAAGCACCATGGAAGAAATCAAATTAAATCTGGCCAATTTTGCCCAATAACGAACTTAACCGAGATATTCATCTCCCTAAACTACTCTGAAAATTTCAACTACCTACCTCATTCCGTTCGAGAGTTATATCTATGTCTATGGATGAAAAGCAGTCTCACTACTCTCAGATCTCTTACTTCATGTTCAGTTCCGAAAAGTAAGAATTTTCTGAGAAAAACTAATTTCGGAGCAAACAACTGAGATTATTCTCACTTCGCTCACAATTCTTCGATTGATTAGATAATGTCTCAGGAACATCATTTGACATTATGACAATTCATATTCATACATAGAATAATATCATTCTGTGACAACGTTGAAATACGATTTATTATTGAAATTTTAAAAAATCATATCTCCGAAAGTATTAGCTTGTCAGAGTTGAAAATGATATGAATGGATTCTTATGATAAAACTTCTTATTAAAAAAAATTTAATTTAAAATTTGTTTCGTAAAAAAAAATTTTTTTTTTGTTACTCCGAAACCATCTGTCCGATTTTGCCCAATAACGAACTTAGCCGAGATATTTATCCCCCAAACCTACTCTGAAAATTTCAACTCTCTAGATCCTTCCGTTCGAGAGTAATCGTGCCTACGGCCGGCCGGACCGGCCGGACAGAATGAATTTCGACCACGGATTCTTGATCAGTGAGTCGAACCAAATCGTTTAAGACCATTTTCATCGAAATATTCGAAAATTACAGACATTTGGGCAAATTGATAAGCACTCAGTTCCGAGGAACTAGAGCGCCAAAAATTACAAATATAGTTTATGTTATTAGATAGTAGATCTGATCTGGCCAAACTAAAAAGATTATGGTCGAATACGGGCTAGTGAAATGCTGGATGCAGTGTAGTTTGATAACATTTCTTAATGTTCTAGTTTTTTTATTTTTTTGCGCGTATGTTCTGGGGAACATCGCGTAATCATTTTGCCAAAATGTCTGTAATTTTCGAATTTTTTGCCGAAATTGATCAGAAACGATTGGGTTCGACTCCCTGATGAAGAATTCGAGGTCAAATTTGATTATGTCCGGCCAACCGGCCGTTGCCACGATAACTTGAGAACGGAAAGAAATAGCGACTTGAAATTTTCAGGGTAGTTGGCACATCCCAATACGACGGGCAAGTTCGTTAATGGGCATAATCTATTATATATACCTATTGTTTATGAGTAATAATTTTGCATTCAATCAATACAAATCCGATCGAATTGAAACTTGGTGAGTAGTTGTAGAATACTACCCTAAGCACGTTTGTGAAATTTTGTGAGAATCGTATCACTAGAAAATTTGAAAAATATTATTTATGTCATGATAACCTGAGAACGGAAAGAGAAAGCGACTTGAAATTTTCTGGTTAGGATGTGCATTGGAATGCGACATTTGAGTTTGTTTATAGGCATAAACGGCCAAACAGTTTTGGAGTTATATCCATCTGAAATTTGGTTGTTATTTCTCAATAATTCGAAAAATACAAAACTGATTCAATTCAAACATGGTTATTAGTTGTAAACTAACGCGAAAATTCTTGCGAAATTTCGTCAGGGTCTTATAACTAGAAAATTTTTTGAAAATCATTGAAAAGTAATCTATATATCGGAAACATGGCTGAAATCTTGCGAGAGCCTTCGGCTTGTTTCACATGCATACGGTTCCAGTCGGTTCGTTTCGTTTTCGGTTTCAATTCGGTCGCTGGCGACAAGTGTGAAACGCTGCTCCGGTTTAGATTCGGTACCGAATAGAAACCGTACAGCACCGAATACTCCCTCGACACGAATAGGTTTCTATCAGGTTTGGATTCGAGTGTAGGGAATACAGATCAACCGGGGCGTTCACACAAATACGGTTTAGTTTCGGTTTTAACCATAAAGTAATAAATATCTTCATATGTTTTCTGTCTCGTTCTGTGGTTTTAACCTCAAATCGAGCAGATATCTATCAATGTTTCCCGAATTGTTCAAATATAGAAATATAAATGGTTGTCACAGCGGGATGGGTACAGTTCCCCGCGTCCTGGTTTGGAACTCAAATTATACTATAAGTTTTAAAAATAGTTAATAAGGAAGACGCAAGACTCTCAAATTAGATTAGTGTAATGTTTTTGGGCTCTATTTTTGAAGGATTACCCGGATAAATTAGAGTCAGTGTTGTGACTGTTAAGTGCACGTGCCAATCCTTGGTGATCGGTTCATCCGAGACTCCCGCAGGTCCCAGGGACACCAAGGATTACTTGAGACTTCACACATGCAAATATTGTCTACTGGATTTTGGGCACATAGCATAACTGCTGAGCCTAAGTCTCCACAACGGTAGTGTGTCGGGGGTCTGCCGATGCTCGTTGTGGAGAATGAGAATTGAATGAATGAATGAATAGAAATATAAACATACATATTTTCGGGATATTGTTGCTATCTCAGTATTCATGAGAAAATGATGGTTTACCAAATGTGGATCGACTGATTTCTGCTGTAAATCTAAACCAGTGCTGCGGGACAAAGCTTCCGAAAAATATAAAGATCAATAAAAGACGTAGGATGCATTCAAAGATGTATGTGTTCAATTTTGAATGGCTTTGGTGAATCTGACGTTGCGGAAAAATTAGAATTGTGAGCCCGCGTCGGAAGATAACATAAAACCTAATATGAACCGTATATGTGTGAAAGGCCTTTATTCGTTTTCGGTTGAAACCGAAAACGAACCGAACCGAATGGAACCGTATGCATGTGAAACAAGCCTTCAGAACCTAACTCGAAGTTTGAACACGATCGGATCTATATTGTTGAAGACCCGAGTAGCCTTGTGTGAGTTCAGTAGCTGGATAATAATGATAATAATAATAATGTTTATTTCTGGTCCCAAAAAAAAAATAGTGAGATCACTGGTAACAGGACTTAACTCCTAGTTTACAGCAATAAATAACTCAAAAATAAACAATTCATTCTTTCCCGAAAAAACGAAAAACAAAAAGCCAACATATTTGAACCTGTTCGTTATCTAACTGTATCTATCATATATTTCCTAAGGTTATAGCTGAAGTTTTTACTATTTGTAACATGTACCGGAAGGGAGTTGAAAGCTGCTACACTGTTGGATAGGTGACCATTGCCTCGATAACTTTCGAACGAAAGGAGATAGGGACTTACAATTTTCAGGGTAGGCTGCGCATCCGAATGGGAGGATTAAGTTCGTTTATGAGCATAATCAGTCCAACGGTTTCGGGGTTATACCCGCCTGGAATATGATTTCCTCGATAAGTCAAATAATATAGACTCGATCGAATTGAAGCTTGATAACTAGTTGTAGAATATGGACGTGTTTAAAATTTTGTGAGTTCCGTACTCCTAGAAATTTTTTAAAAAATTACGAAAATAAAAAATTGGTTCAACCACTCAAGCACTGACGTGAAGTCAGGAGCTTTTGCGCGTATGTTCTATTGTCCATTCTCCTGTATTGGGCACTCATGTTACCATGGTAAATTCGATTAAGAGTGTCCAATACAGGAGAATGGACAATAGAACATACGCGCAAGAGCTCCTGACTTCACGTCAGTGGTTGAACCAATTTATTTTTATATTTGGATTTCTTTGCATCCTATAAACGAAGTCGCGAATGTTCTATTGTGTAATAGTGACGTGGTCATAGGGGTTAAATACAGGCCTATAGCAACAATAGTTGAAGTCACAGTATGAAGAATACAATTTTCCTAAATGTATTTTGGTAACGGTTGAAGCCTTTGATTGGCCAATGAAGAAATGAAAAGAAATTAATTCTCAAAGACAAGCCAGGGATCAAGCTGCCTGATCGGTTATCTAGATTCCGAAATATACACGGAAAACGGTAATACTATATGCCGAAATCATGCTATGGGATCAAGGCAGCTAATTCAGCTGCCTCGGTCCCATAGCAACCGAGTTTAAGGTGTGCAGATGCTACATCCCATAATGTAAGACTGGCCTGCTTGTTCCCTCGATCTTGATCCTATTAAACATTTGTGAGATTTGGTGAAAAGAAGAGTTAGGGCTTGGCAGTTCTTGAACAATTTAGAGACCTATCTCCCCTCAGGAATAAATCGACGTTTTCATAGAAAGCATGACAGTTGATATTCTCTCCCTCTATTTAGAGGATTTGTCGACTCTTTGGAAAACTGTCTACCAAATTTGATTATTGCTAATGCCCCATCAGAACATACGCGCAAAAGCTCCTGACTTCATGTCAGTGCTTGAACCAATTTTTTTTAATTCGATTTTTTATAAACAATTAACTATTGGTTTTTTCCCGAAAATATGGAAAAAATAGTTCTTAGGTTATCGTGACATAAATGATATTTATTAATAATTTTTTTTTTAATTTTCTAGCGATACGATTCTCACAAAATTTAACCTTAGGTTTGTATTCTACAACTCTACTCACCAAGTTTCAATTCGATCAGATTAGTAATGGTTGAAAACAAAATTATTACTCGGAAACCGTTGGGCAGATTATGACCATTTAACGAACTTGTCCGTCGTATTGGGATGCGCCATCTGAACATTTCAAGTCGCTATTCCGTTCTCAAGTTATCGTGGCAACGGACGGCTGGACAGAATCGAATTTGACCTCAAATTCTTCATCAGTGAATTGAACCTAGTCGTTTGAAACCACTCTCGGCAAAAAAATTCGAAAATTACAGACATTTGGGCAAAATGATAACGCGATACGTACCCCAGAACATACGCGCAAAAAGAAAATCCTTCGATCAGGCACTAGTTTTTCGAAAAGCTGTATAAATTTCATTAAAATCTACCGAGCGGTTTTCGAGCTGAAGTGGCCACCAGTTCAAAGAACATGGGTTTGAGAAAAAAGCATTTGAAGTTTTAGACTCTATTTACGTATTATTTAATTACTTACAGATTTATCTATTCCTGGGCCATATAATAGTTCTTCAGCCGTCGTGGCAGCTTCCAAAATTTCTATTTGATGTTGTCTACACGTAGCATTATACGTATACCTTCTGGAGTTTTGTCGTTAGCACGCTAGATGCTAGCACCCGAGAGCCCTTTAGTAATTATCGAATAACTCGAAAAGTATTTGTCGGATTTACTTCAAATTTACCGAGACATTATGCTTTAAGAAAATGCAAAAAAAGATTTTTTGAAAAAGCTGACTACACTTAACCCCTTAAATATTTAAAAAGAAGAATTGAATACATGTAGATGTAGATATATTATAGCTTTTCCCACCGGTGTAACTTTTTCCGAGGGAACAGCGTGCTACTATCATTTAGCCCAATTTTCGAATTTTTTGCAACATCAATTCTTGTAAATATTCACCTGATGGTATCAAAGAAATTTTTGAACGAATTGGGGAACAAAGAAATTTTTTGGATATCTCAAAAAAAGTAAAACTAATATTTATTCAAATCGCAACATGATCCTCTTAACATTCACTTTATAAACTATCGTAATGAATATCTAAATTCTTATTTAAGAATTGTACTTTTTAAAACAGTCTATAATATTTAAAATAAGAAAGGTATAAAATCTAACACCTACGTAATATCTTGATATCTCCTATATTTATAAAATAAAAATTTATAGAAAAATTGGTTCAAGCCCTGTGGACAGGAGCTATTGGGCGCATGTTCATCTTCCTTGTGGCCCGTACTGACCAGTAAAGAAAAAAAGCAGTATCATGTTGAATACCTTAATATTATTGATTATTATGTAATAATCGATGAAAATACCGAGAGAGACCCAGGAAATTTGACACATCTTGTCTTATATCTCCAGAAATTGAAATCGTATAGAGCCAAAATTTTTCACAATGTTGCAAAATACTACAATTGACGTTAGTACAAGTTTTTGTTGCAATCTGATGAATAGTTCACGAAAAAAAAATTTTTTTTTCGAAAAAATTAAAAGAAATATTTTTTTAAAAATTACCAACATTTCGATCATAACAGAATTTTGCCAAAAGTTGCGCGTTTATATCCTCGAACTGACTACCAAGTTTCGATTCAACATCTTCTTTAGTTCCTGAAATATCAGGGAAATAACCTCAAAATTTTAAATGTCTATAACTCCTAAACCGTCCGGCCGATTTTGCCCGTTAACGAACTTAACCGTCGCATTTTGATCAGAAACCTACCCTGAAAGTTTGAAGTCGATAGGACCTTCGGTGCTCCTGTTATCGTGCCTACGGCCGGAAAACCGGCCGGCCGGCCGGACGGCACCCAAAAATCTGACACCGGATTCGTGATCAGGGAGTCCGAATTAGTCTATTAGCCAATTTTCAGCTCGAAATTCGAAAATTACAGACATTTGGACGAAATGATAGGACGATGTTCCCCTAGAACATGCGCCCAAAAATGACTAGTTTTGGATATTTCTGCTTATTCTAATTAATGCATGACATTTTTTCTGATGTCCATACCATATAAAAAGTCAATATTTTTGAATTATGTTGTGCCGAGAAACAAATTAAATTGATCCAAATTTCTCCAAACTCTATTCCTTTTGAACATTCAGGTTTCTAAAAGAAATACAAGATGAAATTCATAAACTATTGATCACTTCAATTCATAAAATGCATTTTGATCACAGTAAATTCACTTATTTAGAACTCTTCCATAATTAATTTGAAAGCTGAAATATTTTCTAAAAGTTTAAGAAAAAATTCTTCAGTTTGCATACTATTCATAAATACATATGATAAATTTTATTTCTTCTCATTTTTCCAACAACTAATAACACATTACATTTTCTTCGAAAATATTAAAGAACATAATAACTGGAAAAATTACATATTGTATTTACAAAAATTACAATTTTGCCTCATATATGAATCATTGTGCAGAAATCATCGAGAAATAAATAACAGGACAATTTAAAAAATATAACAACTGTATTACAAAAACTGGTTTAAGAACTTAGATTTACACACTTACGTTTCCACATAATTCGAGTGATTATTCTGATTTATTAAGATCCCATGAGCCCATGCAGCTTGAACTTGAAGAACTCGAATCTAATTCAGAATCGGTATCACTACTAAACTTGGAAAGTTTGGAGAGTAATACACGATTGTGTTCTTTTAAAGTCTCTAGTTCGGATTTCAACGCTTTATTTTTCATCTGCAAATCTATTGTAGTTCTATCATTTTGACCTTCAATGGTCGTCCACAAAATATTTGATAATAATTCGAAATTCTTCTCCAAACTCAGATGCTTTTGAATAATATCTATTTTGGACATACTGTTCAATATATCAGTACATTGTGATCCACCATCTGATCGAACTGTACCTTCAGCCGAAACCAACTAAAAATTAAGGTAAATTAGAAATTTCAACTTTACCATTAATCACCAATTTGTATCATATGGTTGGATATTCTGAATTAATTCTATTGTGTGTTATATTAAAAGTGAATAACTCACCGAACTAACAACTCTTCCATCGAAACATGGTAAATGTGCGGTATCATCAACAATTTCTTCCTTTTCAACCCTGCAAAATTGAATATTAAGTTAATGAGATGTCAACCAACATTGTTATTGTTTATATTACACAAGTTCAGAACATGTCTCTCTTTCTATGAAAATTCAAGAACAAAAATTTCGATTGATAAATACATATATAGTGTTGTGAGTGTGGAAAATGTCTTAAATACTCCTCTGATAAATACTGAAAAGTGTCCGAAAATTATCATTACTTCTAAAAACAGTCGACATTTAGAGTTTTTTAGTATTTATGGAAATTATCGAAAATGTCTGGATAAATATCATAAATTTCTTTTCTACTTAAACATTTTTTGAAAATTTTCATTTTGTCCGATATTTTTTCTTCTTTTCTACTTGGATCGAAGATGCTCAACGATCTGAGATGCCAATTTTACAAAAATTTTTAAAGAAGTTTATTTTTTTCTACTTGGATCGACGATGCTTAACGATTTGTGTTGCCATTATACAGAGTTTTTTCTTAAGCAGTTTATTCTTTTCTACTTGGATCGAAGGTTCTTAACGATCTGTGAACCAATTGGAAAATTATACAAAGTTTTTTTTAAACAAGTTAATTTTTATTATTTAACAGTCTAATTAAATCGATTTATCTAATACTAATTCTTAATTCAGAACCTGGCTCCGGTCCTTTATCACTGATACTCAATAAAATAACACGATAATAACTCATTCAATGATAAGATATTTGTTATTTCCAATTGACCATGAAAAATTTCTTTAAATGCCTCAAATTGTCCTGATATTTTAACTTAACATGTGACAATTGTCATATTTTTCCCGATTTTTCCACAATGTCCGTAAATACTTAAATGCTCAAAATGCTCGACCTTGGGGGAAAGTTTCGGACATTTTTCCAGGATATTTGTCCTTAACTTAAAAACTCGAGTATTTCACATCACTATAAATACATTTTATTGTTTACGTTATGTACAACATGAAATATCTCCATAATTTGATTGCTCTCACCGAAAATCATCGTCCATTGTTTTGAAGAAAAATTTGTAGTTAGGTCTATTCAACACGTTTTTGAAATCTGCTAAGGTCACTTTCTCGGGCGATATTGGTATTTTCACTAATGGCGTATTCCATTGGCAGCACCAGTGCTGCAGTGCTGCACTGAGCACCATAGACAAGATATACTATAGATGGCCCACTCCAGAGACTTGTCTCTGGCCCACTCTAACGTTATTTCTGTCCTTGCAACACTAGCGGTGCGGCACTGGGATTATTTGAAGCTCGAACGAGCGGGAAATTCAAATATATCTCCCATATATCCTATATTCTATTATATTGTTTTCCAAAACACTGCCAAACACCAAGTTGACGATAATTCGTCAAAAACCTGGCATTTGACAATGTTTTTGGAACAATGGTTTTCGCTGTAATCGAAAGAAAACAAATGAAATCCCAAAACTCTCTTTAATAAAATTATATCAGATTCATGAATTTAAGTTCAACATTTCATGTGAACTAATGTACATATATATTAGAAAAAGAAAGAATATCAAAATTAAATAACGGTCACTCACATTACCGCTGAGTGATTCATAATATTACTTATAATATATATTAATAATAACGGTCACTCACATTACCGCTGAGTGATTCATAATATTACTAAAAGACATAAGGCGTATTCTTTTTACCAATTTCAGCTGAGATTAACTGAGATTCTCAGTTCTGTTGCATCTATTGAGATGCAACAAGGTAAAAAGAATACAGCAATTCTTCCAGAAATAATCACCAAAAATCCCATAAAAACCTTCACAGCACAACTTATACGTGCATTTTCTATACTTTGCAAAGGGAAAATGAAGTATGATTGCCCCTCAGCACGTGTTTTGATGTTGTCAAAAACAGCTGACTGGAAATGCCCTATCATTATGTGAAATCATAGAAATACGATTTTTTTTTGAAATTTTGAAAAATCATATCTCCGAAAGTATTAGCTTGTTAGAGTTAGAAATGATATCATTGGATTCTTATGGTGAAACTGCTTATTGAAAAAAAATTTCATTTGGAATTTGTTATGTAAAAAAAAAATATTTTTTTGTTACTCCGAAACCATCTGTCCGATTTTGCCCAATAACGAACTTAGCCGAGATATTTATCTGCCAAACCTACTCTGAAAATTTCAACTCTCTAGCTCATTCCTTTCGAGAGTTATCGTGCTTACGGCCGGCCGGCCGGCCGCACAGAATGAATTTCGACCACGGATTCTTGATCAGTGAGCCGAACCAAATCGTTTAAGACCATTTACATCGAAAAATTCGAAAATTACAGACATTTGGGCAAATTGATAAGCACTCTGTTCAGAGGAACAAGAGCGCCAAAAACAAAAATCAAACTGTGTACCTATATAATATTCCTTGTATTTGTGGTAAATCATACACAGGAGAAACATCAAGACCACTAGAAGTAAGAAAGTCAGAGCATAAAAATAACTTGAGAAATAGAGACATACAGAAATCAAAAATAGCAGAACATGTATGTACAATCCAAGGAGATCACATGATGGATTGGAGTAATACAAAGATTCTAATGACAGAACCTGATTTTATGAAAAGGAAACTTAAGGAGTCAACTTGTATTTTATTGAACAGAGAATGCAATTTTGCAAATTGCTCAATTGGTATTGACCATATTTGGCTAAATTTATTGAAAAAGGAGTTGGAACTTGGAAATTTCTATGCGAAGTAAAACTATGTAAGCTATGATTTTTTTAAATACTGTCAATGTGACAATTCTTGAATTTCACAAAAAAATTATCAACAAAATAATTCTAACGATTTTCATTGAGCGTCTGACGAAGGAGTCTGATATAGACTCCGAAACGTTACGATATAGTTGTTTCTTTGTTGATGTTGTTTCGTTGTTGTTTGTTAGGCAACATTGTTCAATTGATTGCTTCTGACAAATATCCTGTGTTTCTTACGCAGAATAATAATAATAATAATAATATTTTAATAATAATATTTCAGAAGCAAATTACAAAATAATTAATTTTCATTTTATACCACCATGAACTGTGATACACAAAGCGGTCACGGCAAATGCAAATCAAAATAAGTAATGTCAAGAATCGGTAGTTAAACCAGAACCACCCTGTATATCAATGTCAATTGAGTATTTCGGTATAAATCGACCGAGTCCAAATACGATATACAAAGTAGTTACGGCAAATGAAATTCAATGATAGGTAATGCGAAGAATCAAAATAAAACAAGGAGCACCCTATATATCAATGTCAATTAAGTGTTTCGGTTTAAATTGACCGAGTCAAAATATGATATACAGAGTAGTTACGGCAGTTGCAATTCAAAATAGGTAAAATCAAGAATCAATAGTAAAACAAGGACCAGCCTGTATATCAATGTCAATTAAATGTTTCGGTGCACGTGGCAAAATTTTCGGATGTCATAATATAGAACTGCCAGTATTGCTTCTGACAAATATCTAGTGTTTCTTACGTAGAAGGAAATCACAGAATAATAAATTTTTTATTTTATAGATATTTTTCAGAGTTTTGGGAGAGAAAATCCAGAAATAAACCATTTAATGATGAATATACCTCCCATAGTATCCCTTAATGATTATTCATAAGTGAACCTAGATTTTCTAACTTTATTTCACAAATGTATAAATTATTTTCATACAAAATCAGATGGAAACATCATTTCAGTTCAATTGAAATCACAATAAAATTCCTAAATAATAACAAATTTTTGATTCAGTCGATGACTCCGTTCAGGATCAATTCTACAGCTTCTTGTAAATTACCAGATGTTGTATGCAGAGCTCTAATATTCATTGCATCATTAGTCAGTCCAAGTTCATGCATTTGTCCAAGCTGATTCTCATATCTTCCAGCTAAACTGCTGAAGTTTAAATTTTCAGTAGTCGTCCCAGGAGTTACAGGGGGTGTACCCAGTGGTGTATTAATAAATGCTTGTTGCAATGCATTGTTGAACATTTCATTTGTGATTATATTTGACATACTGCTGGGGGTAGTTGCAGAATTGCCTGGTACAGAATTAGTGGCATTTGCAATAGCTGCTGCAAGTTGTGCTGGTGTAATTGTATTGACTGATGGATTCCTGCTCGGTGAATGGGAATCCCTTGATGATTCAGTGTTTGAATCCATATCTTCTTCATCGCCTGATGAATGAGTACCAGCATAAAAATAACCGCCAGTCGTTGTGGGTTGGATCTGAATAGTTTGAGCTTGTATAAATTCACATAAAACTCTAGCTGCTCGAATAATGGAAGGATGCTCTTTAACAATTTTCTTCAGTGTTTCATGATCTCGCAAACTTAACAACAATTCAGGATGGAGAAGAAACGCCACAGCTGTGTTATCAGCATCAGTCACATTCTCCCGTATTATAGAAGCAGCACGATTCTTCATAACCTTCTGAAAATGAAAATGAGTTGTTCAGGAGCAGTTAGGCTTACACAAAACAAAATTCAAAGGTATCGGATGCTTTTTCAATATAAACACGAGAGGACTTAGGGCCATATTCATAGTAAGCCCTCAAGATGAGGTATACAGAAAGAGTTCTCCTATTGGCTGTACTCGTTCTTTGTACTTCATCGTGATTATGAATACGGCCCTAATATATACCCCAAAAATAAAATGAAACAAGGAGAGGAAAATAAACTGAAACCTAAAAGCTTAGAGATGGGACCTCGTACCTGAGAATATGATAGTATTACGTAATGAAATCATAAGGGTTTTATATCAAATTGGAAAAAACAATAAATTTTGAAATGTACACCAATGAAGAATTTCACGATTATGAAGTTATACATGGCGCAAAAAAATTAACGCATATTCTGAAAATCTCAATTTGAAAGTTAACTGTACATTGACTTTATAACTTATTTTTTATGTTCTCTCGGGAAGGTTTTGAACGAAAAAAGACACATTAAATGGAAGAAAAATTCAGGATTTCACCGAATCTTATGTGAAAGAAGAGAAATAAACAATTTTCAAAATACTGGAATGCTGATAAGTGATTTAATACTTGGTATTTCCACCCCTTGCGTTAATTACAGCTCGGCAACGACGGTTCATACTCAAAATGAGTGATCTTAAAATGTTCTGATCTAATCCTTCCCAGATTTCTCTGAGTTGGATTCCTAAGTCATTAAGAGTAGCTGGATGATTTTCTGAACTTCTCAGCCTTCTATTTTATTATTATTTTATCTATTTAGTTATTATTTTATCTTATTAGGTGGTGACGAGTCACGTTTGAGAGTGCTCCGTTTTATATCCGATTTAAAAGTCGAAAATCTAAGAAAACTCGAGTGAAAGTTATATCGGCAGGTTCATAAGAACGCCAGTTAAAAACTTAATCACTCAAATTTGGGAGTCTAAGCAAAAGGACCCGAAAAATTTGATCTCAATTTCGGTTTCAAACAAATAACTTCAATAAATTGTGTAAAAACCGATATACAATATGTGTTGGGAATTCACAAAAACGTGTTGAATAGTTATCTTATCTAGATAATCTTATCGGCGCGAAGGAAATTAAATAGAAGACCAAGAATGAAGTGCAACACCTGTTCTTTAGAAGGGGACAAGTATATCTTATTTAAATGCGACTGCTGTGGCAACACGCAATGCAAGGAATGTGGCGATTTCACGGCATCGGAGGAGAAATGCTTTCCTTTACAGAAAAGAAAGGTTCTCCTCTACTGCCCACAATGTAGGAAAGAAACAGGCAACATTGAAACATTGATGCAAAGAAACAGAAAACTTAAACAAGAGATTAATGCTTTGAAAGAAAATCTTGCAACTACACAACAAAGAACTTGCAATGACTCCAATCAATCATTGTTGGAAAATTCTGTAGTTGAAGATATGAAAACCTACATAAAATCATTGGAAGAAACACTGATGAATTTTAAAGATGATGTCAACAAGCATGAAAAATATAAAATCGAGAATGAAGCAAAGCTGGACCAGAAAGACTTGGAGAACAAAACTTTATTGAAAGAAACGGATAAGCTGAAAAAAACAATAGAAAATACAGAAAGAGAAAATAGGAACCTACAAAATGGGTGCGACAAACTCAAGAAAAATAAAGAAAAACTTGAAACTCTAGTTACAACATTGGAGCAACAGATAATCCATCTAAATGGAAAAATACTAACATGCAGTAACCCTCATGCAGACAAAGAGGTTGGAATAGACGAATCAAATTTAAATTTCAGAAATGTCAAACAATCAGATATAGTCACAACTGATCAGTTAAACAGAATGTTAGAAAATCTACAGATCTGTTTTGAAAAAAAAATTGACATAAAAATACAAAAACTCACTCAAGATTTTAATAACAGAATTACAAACTTAAAAACACAGGAAGAAGACTCAGTAAAGCAAGTGTCAGTTAGAGAAGAAATGAACAAAGGAAATAAAAACATGGATAAAACAAAATCTAACAAAATTAAGGGAAATCCAGAATTACCCAGTAAGAACATTATCCTAGATCAGCAAAAAATAATGGGGGATATAATAAACTTAGACAAACAAGATTCAGAACCGATATATCCAATATCCAAAGAAACATATGCAAGAATAGTAACTAGCAATACTCAAGAAATAGATCAAAATACTGAACAGATGGGCACTGATCATGAAAACAAGAATAATACTAACACAACTCAGGATCATGTGAAGAAGGCAGATACAAGGTTCACAACGGTAACATACAAAAAAAAGCGGAATCCTGAAATAATAGGGATCAACAAAAAGTCTGATTTAAAAGGCGTACAAAAAATGGTCTCTGTGTACATTAGTAGAATAGATGCGGAAAGCACAGAAGAATCAATAAAAAAACATCTAACGGTAAATGGATTCAAACAATTTGAAATAAGAATGGGTTATTCTAAGTATCCAGATATATACAAGTCTTACATAATAACAGTTCCCTCAAATCTATTAGACAAAATTAAAGCGCCAGAGCTATGGCCTGAGGGAACTAGCATTTGTGATTTTTTATACAAGCTAGCCAAATCCAAGGAAAAGTTGAAGTAAATAGGTCAAAAATGTTAAATTCATCGTTGATACATTATAATGTACAATCAATTGGAAACTGTATAGACAAATTGAACAAATTGGTGAATGACCAAAAAGAATGTATTTGCCTGTGCATCAGTGAACATTGGAAATCCAAGGACCAGCTGGAAAACTACAGAATTAAAGGTTTTAATCTCATTTCCTCATATTGTCGGAATGAAAATGAACACGGAGGATCGGCGATATATTGTAGAGAGAGTGTGAGTGTAAAAGAACGGCCAGAAATAGTGAAACTGGCAAGGAAAGAAGTGTTCGAATGTTCAGCAGTAGAATTAGTTTCTGGTGATGTAAAAATTGTGACCATCTGTATTTACAATAATGGATCAAGTATAGACAGATTTCTTGAACGCTTAGAAAAACTTATGCGACTTATAGGAAAGGAAAAAAGTGAAATCTGTATAGCTTGTGACTTCAATATAAATATTAGAAATGAATCTAGAGAAAAACGTAACTTTTTGTCGATCTTGCAATCTTACAATATAAAGCCCTCTACTCTTGAATTCACTAGAGTAACACCAACTACGAAAAGTTGTATAGACAATATTTTCACTAATATCGCTAATTTTGATTCAGTAATAATAAACTCTATGATGTCTGACCATCTTGGGCAGAAAATAAACTTCAATTTTAAATATAAAAAGAATCAACCGATTCGGAAAAGATTTTTCAATATGCATAATAAATTGAAGTTCTTAAACAAAATAGAACAACAAGATTGGCAACAAGTATATAGCGTTGACGAAAAAGATGTAAACATGCAATTTAATAATTTTATGAACATATTTCAACGGATATTCAATGAATGTTTTCCCTTGGAATATAAAAAAACCAAGCTAAATAAAATTAATTATAGTTCAGAGGAAATAAGGCAATGTAAGGTAAGACTAGATATTTTGTATACCCTCAAAAGTCAAAGCAGTGCATATGTGGCTCAATATAACTCAGTTAAGAGGGAATACGATCGGCTCTTGATCGATTTTAGAAAAAAATTATATGATAACAAAATAAAAAATTCAGACAATAAAAGTAAAACGGTTTGGAGTATTATCAAAGATATAAGAGGTCAGGGGGAAAAGCGCAAACACCAAATTCCAGGAGAGACAAAAGAAATTGCTAATGAACTAAACAAATATTTTGTAGGTGCAGCATCTGATCTAGTCAAAAATCAGAAACAGGTTGATTTCAATTGTAATCACATACAAAAAAATTCAAAGAGTATGTATATATTTCCAGTCACGCAACTGGAAATTGTCGATACAATAAGACAGCTGAAAAACAAGCTCAGTAGTGGAGCTGATGAAATTCCGGTAACAATAATAAAATTTAGTTTTTTAGAGATAGTTGCACCTTTGGCCTTTATTGTGAATAACTCGCTTATGCATGGCATTTTTCCTGACTCACTGAAGACAGCAATAGTGAAACCGATTTATAAGAGGGGTGACCCTACTTCAATAAAAAATTATAGACCTATCAGTCTATTACCATCCTTTTCAAAAATATTTGAAGCAGCAATGGCGAGTAGAATAGTAAACTTTTTTATGAAAAATCATCTTTTTAGTAATTGCCAACATGGCTACTTAAAGGGTAAGTCAGTTTACACTGCGGCACACTCGTTTACTCAGGAAGTACTACTGGGTTTTGAAAGCAAGGAATATATAATAGGTACCTTTTTGGACCTATCTAAAGCATATGAAACAATAGATTATAATATTTTGATTCAAAAAATCGAACGGTATGGTGTACGAAGTTTTGCACAGGGTTGGATTCACTCATTCTTGGAGAAACGAACTCAGAAAGTTGTATTAAGCGGAAATGATTCGGATGGGGCATCAGATTTAACAGAAATTAATATGGGCATACCGCAAGGCAGTGTACTAGGCCCGATTTTATTTACCATCTACGTTAATGATATTGAATCAACAGTTCACTCGGGATCTTTAGTAAATTTTGCGGACGACACAAATTTGATCATAAGAACAAAAAACATTGAAGATTTATTCGACAATCATAAGAAAACTATAGATGAATTAGTATATTGGTTACTAAAAAATAAATTGGTCTTGAATAGAGAGAAAACTAATGTTGTATTTTTTAAAACAATGAGATCAAATCTCATTACACCAAAGGAAATCCTTGTGGGTGGTACAACTATTAATACAGCGGTTTCCACAAGATTTCTGGGCTTGAATCTGGATCAAAACCTGGGATGGGGCCAACATGTTGATGAGGTGAATGGAAGGCTGTGCAGGGTAATGTTTTCCATAAGAGTTTTGAAACCATATGTCAGTCGGGATGTGCTGAGGGTTGTCTACCACGCAAACTTTCAATCTCTTTTAAAGTTTGGCATAATTTTTTGGGGACGTAACTCTTTAGTGGGGGACCTCTTTATAACACAAAAAAAAACCCTCAGGATTATGTTGGGTTTGAAGAATACTGATTCCTGTAGAGGACTCTTCAGAGAGAACAACATTCTAACAGTTACAGGTGTATACATTTTCGAGATCTTAATGTTCATTTTCAAGAACAACTGTTTGTTCAGTTCCCCAACAACTTACAATCGCGGTTTCAACTATGGGATACCAAAGCATAGGCTTACAGTGTATGAGAAGGGCTCCTACTATTCCGCAATATCAATCTTTAATAAATTGCCCAAAAACATTAAATCAACTAGGAATTTAAATTTGTACAGGAAGCAGATCTATTCGCTCTTGATTCGGTTGGAACCATATAAGCTGTCAGATTATATGGGACTCTGATAGTTTTGTGGCACATACTGATGTCCTCTGAACTACTATGTTATACAAGTTGTGAATTAATGTAATATGTATTTGGGACGAATTCTATGTTAAAAATGTTTTGTTTTGATTATGTAACACTGCATTTTAATCTATGGAAGGAATAAAGATTATTATTATTGAGGTTGTCCCAAACCTGCTCAATCGGATTGAGATCTGGACTTCTTGCTGGCCATTCCATTCGAGAGACTTCAACCTCTTCAAGGTACTCCTGAACGATGCGCGCAGACCCCATGTCTGGCATTATCGTCCATAAAAATGAAATTTTCACCAATGTATGGGGCAAATGGCACTACATGCTCTTCAAGAATGTTCCTTATATACCTATCAGCATTCATAGCTCCATTATCAACGACCACTAAGTCTGTGCGAGCAGTCAAAAATATTCCACCCCATACCATAATCGATCCTCCCCCAAAACCAGTAGTATTCAGGAAATTGCACTGAGCATATCTTTCATGTGAACGTCTGTATACAAGGGAACGTCGATCACAATGGTAGAGGCAGAATCTAGACTCATCTATGAAGAGAACTCTTTCCCAATCAGCCCCTTCCCAATGGATATGCTCTCTCGCAAAATCCAAACGCGCCCTTCGATGGGCTGGGGTAAGAGCTGGGCCTCTTGCCGCGACACGAGGCCTTAAATCATATTCTCTGAGGCGATTTGTTATTGTCTGAGTGCTAATTTGCACCCCATGAGTTTGCTCAAACTGATTTTGAAGGAGGCAAGCGATTGCAAACCGTTGTCTCAATGAAGAAACTCTCAAGTAACGTTCTTGAATGGCAGTTGTTACTCGTGGTCTACCCTGTCCTGGTCTTCGGACATTCATACCTGTCTCCCTGAATCGCTGCAACATTCTGGACACACTTGTATGGGAAATTCCAAACCTTTCTGCAATTCTTGTGTATGTCCACCCTTCTTCTTGCAAACTACCGCTTGGGCCATTCCTCTTGGGTCAAATTGCGTGTTTCACGTTGCATAGCGATCGAGTGTAGAAAATCAAACAAACGAGAACAACTGATTTCAGAATGGAGCAATTACATTCAAAATCTGATAATCACATCTTTTTTTATTCCTGCTGGGAAAAAACATCTGTATTGAAGAAAAACGTTGAAAGTGGATAACATATGCATGCATAATTCAGATAAAAATAATTATCATTGAGAACACCTTCAGTTGTAGAATAAATTTGAGATTTCCATTATGTGCGTTAATTTTTTTGCGCAGTGTATTAGTGTTGAAGATGGGAAAAGGTTGTGATCTCAGTTGTCTACTGGCATAGGAGCATGGAGTTGTTTAATTAGGAATTAAATTCCTTTATTTTTCCCCGTAACTAAGGAACAAAAGTGATCATGATGTTTCCTTCATTAGTATATTGCTACTGAAGCCTAAGATTCTCAGTAAAATATTTTGTTGTTTCTGCAATTCTTACATGAGCTATTGAATGAAAATTGTGGACTCTGGACAATACATTGAGCTCCCAAGAAACCTTTCTTATTTCTTCATCAGTGTAAGTGGCAGGGTAATCCAAATATGGTGGTATTTCAAAAACGTGTATTTCTGCATCTTCCCGGATCTCATAATCAGCCAGAAACTTATCATCATCGTTCAATATGCAACCCCGATAGGTGAACTCTTTGAAAAGAAAAGAAATCGATAAAAGATATTGAATATATGATCAATCAGGCATGGATACCTAAAGATTCACGATCCTTATTAATTAAATTAATGGCAATTTTTTTTAAGTCTGCTATCTTCCCATCAGGTCCAATGTCGTCAATTTTAATACGATTCAATTTACTATTCAACCAAGCACACAGGTACATCTTAATTTTATTCAATAGAGCTATGAATATGAAATGCACAGGATATATTGTTAGTCAAATCAATATCGGGAACTGGGAGAATAGTTCTTAAAGCATCAAATGAATCACAAAAATCATTCTTTCACTTTGCTGCTGTCATCATGACAAAACATCAAAACAAAACATAAAGATAAAATTGCAGCATTAGCATAGAGCGGGATGGCCAACTTGATGAGCACAGAACACTAATATATATTGATGAGACCCAACTATATTAGTGTTCTGTGAGACCCAAGTTCTGATATTTACTGAAAAAACTCTAAGCGATCAACCAATAACCTAATCAGATTTATAATAATAAGAAATTTTAAATGAAACTCGATGCTGTCTGCCTCTCCATGATCGACTGGACCTATAGCCGCGATCGACCGGTTGGCCACCCCTGGCATAGAGGAATCCCTAAAGGCTGGTTTATGCTGGCTGGTAACTTTAACTTAATCATATATATATAATAGACATGCTTTATAATCAGACTAAATAATCCGTCAACTTATTAATTATTATTATTAATAATAAGTAATAAGTAAACGGATTATTCAGTCTCAGTATGAACCATAGCGTTAGAAATCTATGTTTCAATTTTTAAGTTAGGGAATAAGTTAAAGTTACCAGCCGGCATAAGCCAGCCTTAAGATATATTTGTGTTCATATCAACATTAATATTCTGTTTTATATATTCGGGAACACTCAGAAATCCTTAAAATTGAAAATGTCCGCTTTGATTTCGAATTATATCAATAAAGGCCTACAAAATGTCAGACATTTTGGGCTCGAAACTAGAGCATTGAATTGAATTAATGGAATCCTCTATTTCTAAATAGAAGACACTATTTGCATTGCGATTGAGGCTTCTTTTCAGGAGCTAATTCAGCTACATTTGAAATTTATCCATCAGATTTTCAAACAGTGAAGGCTAGCACAGTGGGCTATCAGCTTGAAGAAGTTCACCATTACCATAGATATTTTTCTTCTGTGCATTTACTGGATTTCCAGAAATGTCAAAATTGTACATAAGGTAAGGGTGCGTAGGTCTGGGTGACGTTAAGTTAAAATATTAAATAAATATAACATAAATAAATAATTTACTTGATATATCTTTAAATCATAATTTAATAAATTAAATTGGCTGTTAACTTCCTAGTACCTGATCGAAAATGAGTTCACAATATACAAGAGAACATTTGAAAATATCTGCAGCAAAGATTTTACAAACCCTAGGATGGCATTCTTCGAATTCAACACCATTAGAAATAATTACAGATATTCTACACAATTATATATTCCAGTTAGCAAAGCTGACTAGTGAATATTCCAATGAGTGTAAGTGTATATGCTGTTTTCGTATCCTTCTGCTAAAGTTCAAGTTGTTTCAGTTGGTTTTACGGAACCCAACTTGGACCATTTAGGTCTAGCCTTCAGAGAAATGGGAATTAGTTTGCCTGAATTGGAAGAATTTGTTAAGTATGTTAATTTTGGTGCACCTGCCACTCAGGTTTGTAAATATCCAGTGCTCAAGGAAGATCAATTAAATTTTTTGAAGCCAGGCAGCAAAGAAGTGGTCACAAGACCTGTTCATATTCACGAACATCTACCTCCAATGAATCCCATATTAGAAGGTATATCATTAACATAATTTTATCATTCATAACTTCTGAAATTTTCACTGTTTTTGTTTGAAGTTAAAAATTTACCAGAGATGAATTCATGAAACATCATACACAATAAATTTTCCATACATTATTGACTTCTCGAGTTATACAGATGAAATGTAGGCGTTGAAACCTGAAAGAAAATGCAACTGAGAAAGTGTTTAATTAAAAAAAATGTGGAATATATAGAGATGAGACCAGTAATATTTTTTACCACAATGCTTTATGATAACTAGCTTAGAAGTTCTAAATGTGTAGTCAATTTTGCAAATCGGAATGAACGAAAAAAGGATATATTGATGGAATAATTTGCAGCCTTCCCATAACACATATTTTTCAATGATAACAAGGAACGCACATGGAGGGACTAATAATACCTGTTCAAAGGTATCATTCGTACTTATTCATATGTGGTATCAATTTTCTCCTCAGTATTCAATATTGATAAATGTAATTCAATTGTATGACTAACAATTTTCATAGGTGTTTTCAATGTCTGCTAGATATAAGAATAACGAAGAATTTATTAGATATGTCCTCTTCTTTCTTTTAGTTACAATTTTTGGGAGGTGTTTCTTATATTTATTGTTTCATGTATAGGTCGCGATGAATATTCATTTGGTATATTTCCACAACATTTTTAACAGAAATTCTACCAAAATGCAATCTTACAGATGGATAAATTTTAAATATAAGTTATTTCTTTTGGTGTTTAAAAGCGAATAATTCTTAATACCTAGATTTCGTGATAATCCTGAGTATTATGCTGAAGAAATCGGGATTAGATTATTTCGACACCAAATCCTTCAAGTAATCATTAAAGGATACTATGGCAGGTATATTCATTATTAAATGGTTTTTTTCGGGTTTCAGTGTTAGATGATGTTTTAACATCTGTTCTATTATTATTATGAATTGTGTTGGGCAGACGAAACCCGCTCCTCCACTGCAACCAATCGGTCTATTGTGTCACACCTATAATCTATACTTCTTGTCCAGTTCCCTCAGTCTCAGTTTGTGGGACTCCCAGTTCCTCAAATCAGGTCCTGTTCCCAGCGGGACAGTCACACCTGATGTGTTCGATAGGCTCTTCATCCTCCAGGCATAGTCTGCACTCGGAGTCCTCAGTTAACCCCAGCGTACTAAGGTGTTTTCTGAGGCCACAGTGCCCCGTGTATACAGCTGTAAAGATTCTCAGGTCTACCCTTGAGAATTTGAGCCATTGTCTGACTCTTTCAGCTGAAGGGCCAGTAATTGTTGAGCGAGCATGTCTGAGTCCAGGTATGCTGCTTCTGGCTATCCTACACAAGCAGGGATTTGCAGTTGTATGAAGTCAAGGCCTTCAAGGCAGCTTGGCTATCCGATAGGATCTTGATTGATCTGAGGGCTCAACCCTTCTCAAGTATGAGCTTTGCGCAAATATTTGTTCTAACTTTGGACAGTATTTTGTCTTAACTGGTTTTCATCACAATAACAATGTGATTTTAAAATTTCATGAAATTATATACACTAAAGGAGATTTCTATTGTAGAAATCAATTTATATGATATGAATCAGATTGGATACCTGATAGTTACTATCAGGAATGGTGCCTATTATATAGTCTTTATTGTTGATAAAATATCAAGGAGTGACTCATATCCCAAGTGTCTTAATAGTTTTATTTAAATAAAACTGATGAAATCACTCCATTTCCAATCTCCTTTAGACTTTGAGAAGAAGGTACTTCGAGACTTCCATTTTAGAATGCATACATTTTCAACATCAACACGCACATATTCCCAGATATTCAGTCCCTTTCAAGAAAGATTATCTTCCATGTTCTGTCGATAATTTAGAAATCACCAAAGTTAGGAGTTATCAAGTCAGAGTGTAGAAAACCTGCATCTCTATATGTCATTCCAAAAGTTTCAGAACAAAAATTATCAATTAGTCAGCCCATTTGGAAATCACTTGAGTAATATTCATAAAATTTGAAATTTTTTCAAATAGGAAAGGCGCACTTGATCCAAGAATACCTGAATCAAGATCAATATTTTCACTTAGCATACATTGGGATACATCACATTACGGAAAGCTTTCGAGATTCTTGCTTCCATGGTACAGAGAAAAACTACTATTTCTATGTTGTATTAAAATAAGTTGCAGAATGGGCTCCTATTCAAACACGAATGCGAAATTTGAAAACGAGCAACTAAGGACCGAGTTTTCGAACGCATGAGTGTTGGAATTGACTTCTGCAACAAGTATTAGACGATATTTTCTCTATTTCAGGCAAGATGTGTAAAATACTGTTGAAATTAAATGAAAAATTCGGATTATACAACCTAGTGACTTTTGTATTGTATCTTGTGGCAGTTGGTGTGACTTGAATTCGAATCGTACGTAGGGCATGGAGATCAGATTTAAAACAGTTTCCTAATAGCATGAATGATTCAAAATTAACAAGAATCTTTAGTTCCTTATTTTTTAATGAAAATAAATCTCTTCCTCTCGAAAATTATTTCACTATATCCAGATTATATTATATTGACAATTGAAGTATGTTGAAATTTAATAGGATCGAATGTTAGTGCTGACTACCACAAAATGAAAAATATAAGTAGAAACAATGTGGAAATGAGTTCATTACAGCACTGTTTTTAGTACTGTAATGAACTCATTACGATACTGAAATAGAGAAAATATTCATTATTTGTGTGAAAAAAATATTTTGTTTCGTGTTGCTATTTTCTAGAATGGAATAAAGTATCTTTGTTATATACCAATTTCTGCCTAGAAAAAAATCCAAAACTATATAACTTTTCAGGTGCTATAGTTGAGAAAGAAGCAACACCACTCATAACAGAAAAAGTAGATGAAGCAATTCCAGAAAATCCCGTATTCAAAAAACCGCCTGATGTCCCCATTGGAGAATTCAAGCGAGTCAAGTGAGTGTCATTAATTCCCAAAATACTTTGATATTTACAGGGGTATTACGAGCATATTTTAGAACTGAAAAAATAAAGAAATTCAACTTGTGGTTTTAATAGCCCTTCAAAAGCCGTGGAAGCATTTAGTTCATTTCATGACATGTTCATGAACTGTTCCAAAGTTTGCTGTCCTATGAAGAAGAAAACAATATTCACTACAAAAAATGAGGACATTGAAAGGCTCTTATAGTGTATATATATAAAACCGAATTTAATTTTTTAGTTGAGTAATCAACATGATAATGCTTATCAATATGAATTACTAGAAACTTGGTTGTTGGTTCAATCAGAGAGTTCATCAGGGGTAATAGATCTAGAATGGCTACAACGAAATGTTGGGCACTCATGCTGTAAACAAAAATTTTCTATTTTTTAGGAGAGAGGAGGAAGGAAGTAGACCAACTCGAGAAATTAGCAGTGTAATGATGACAACATCAGGATTTCTTTCCCCTGCTCGCGAAGGTAGACTTCCAGAAGCTAAGACACCTGTACCTCCACCTACAGAATCCCAATCACACCCACCTCCACCTGTTGTCAATTCATCTAATTCAGACCAAAATACTGGCGTCTTACCAATGAAGAAAAATCCAAGACCAATGAAACGAATTGATAGGAAGAAGGATAAAATAGGAAAAGAGCTTTTTAAGAGTAACGAAGATAGAGTAAAGAAGAATCCATCCAAGGAACCTTTCAAAATGAAAGCAATCAAGAAATTCGCTCAGGATATGACTCTTATGCCAGATTTCTCCCAAATTTTGAATATGGGTAAACTACCTCAGGTACCTCCAAATCATAAAATTAATCCAGTTAAATTCAATAATAAAGCACTGCAAGCAGCACGTAAGAAGACTGAAAAATTTAATACTACCATAACCCCATTGCCTATAAAATCACTTAATAATCGTACTCCGGTAAGTAGTGTTGATAAACTTCATACTGTCCCTGATAGAAAAAAAGTTAATATCCTTAAAAAAATATCAAATGTGAAAGAGAAAGTAGAGGAGAGAATTACAGTCAAGAAGGAAGAAAAGGAAGACCCTTCAAGTCCTCCCGACTTAATAATAGATGAGCCTGAAGATATCATTCCTAAGCTTAAGCAATTTAGAAGTGATATAACTATTGAACCTATTCCTCCTACACGGACCGATATAAATGTCAAACCAGAACCTATGTTTTTTGATGATTCACCTCCTGTCACCCCATCAACACCTAAAACTCCTGAAATGATGGCTACTCCACCATCGGTGGTTAAGAAAAAGAAGAAAAGAAAACCGAAGGTTCCAAAGGTATGTACTTTCGATTGTTCTTGATGAATTGATTGCATTTAATTTGTTTCCAGATTTCTAAATCAGAGCCTCCTCAACCCATTAATTATGGATCCTGTAATGAAGCAGAAGCTCTAGTTGATAGACCCAAAACACCAAAAGCTGAAATTGATGTGCCTATGCATAGACACTCACCGGTGCCTCAACAGATGCCTGAATTTCCATTTGGCAATTATCATATAGGACGTTCAAATTTGCATTTCTTAGCCAATTTTGGAGGTAATGATTTCAATTCTATCATATATTTATGATAACTAATGGAAGATTTTTCAGGGCCAGGTTTAATACCTCCATCTTTAGGTAATCCACTAAACCCCCTATCTAATCCTTTGTTTCCTAATCATTTTCCATTATTGAATTTGCCTGATTTTGGCCAAAATTCCTATTTGCCACAAAATTTATCAACTATTCCAAATCCCTTGACTAATTTCGTGCCAAAAATGGAGGATGTAGCACCTAGCTCATCATCTTCAGTACCTGAACCTGTTTGCTTACCTCCTCCTAGAACTCCTGAACCTGTAACTTCAACCATAAAACCAGATAAATTGGATAAGAAATCAAAGGAACATAAAAAGGAGAAAAAGGACAAATTGAAAAAGAAAATGAAGAAAGAGAAACTTAAGGCGGAAAAGAAAGAGGAGAAAAAGAAGATAAAGAAGAAGGAAAAGAGGGATAAACGTAAAGAGAAAGAAGTGAGTTCAGTTGTTCCATATTCTCCAGCAACAATTTCATGTGAAATTTTGCAGATTAAAGAAGAGCCTTCAACAGCTGTGCCTAAATTAACACTTAAATTAAAATCTCCCTCACCTCGACCAGTTACTCCTGATACAACTACTAAAAAATTGTGAGTGATTCCTAATTACAGTTGAACATCTCTTGATTGTTTCATGTTTTGCTTAGGAACATCAAGCCTGTGGTGAAAAAAGAATTAGAATTATTTGATGAACCTAATGATGGGTCTAATCTAGCTAGAATTTCTGCTTTAGTAACAGGTCCACCTAAATCTAAAAATACACCACCACCAACGCCACCACAACAGCCTGTTGTTCCATGTAAGTATTCTGTCAAATCGATTTCTGGTTAGCCTAGATAAAACATATTCGGCTTTCAACTTAAGAATTTTATTTTTTTTTAATTTTCTGCAGTATTTCGGTCTCGTATTATCAGTAATTTCCAATATATGAGGTGCGTAAATATGGTAATGAGGCCTATTTTATTGAAGATAGGCCAGTAAGGAGGCTGATGGGCCTTAGATATGTTCTTACTGGCCAGGAATTGAATGTCTTTTTGCGCAGACTTTACTTATCCTCATTTGATCGTTTGATTCGCCAAAATTGGTGACCTGCCACCCCTTCAGAGTGCTGCAGGATCGAACGCATTACTAATTTACACACCTCGTATAATTCCTCAGCTGCATGGAATTTTTATTTGAGGACACATGAATAGTTTCATCTTTTGGAAAATATGCTGTATTGATCAGACAGACGATTCAGAATACATATTTAAAATTATTAAACACAAGCACCCTGAAAAATTAATGTTTGTTTTTGAATTTCTTTTTATCTTTTCGTTCAGTTTTATAGAACTGGCGGAAATTATGCTGCGAAGAGTTTAAAAGTTTCAGATACAGTACAAGGAATACTTCCAGTGTTAAAATATATACTGACTAAAGTAAAACCGGGTAACATTGACACAACTTTACATAAATGCCTGTGGAGCTAACAAAAATTAGGGAACGTTACTATTTTCATAGTATATACTAGTCCCATATTGTGAGCTACAATTATGAGTTAATATCATCCCAAATAATTATCTGTAATTTTTTATGATTTTTCCTTTTTTTCATGCAGTGTCAATGTTACCCTATCCTGAGGAAACATTGACACCTACATTTAAATCAATAGAAATGCAATGGTTGCCTGATTTAGGGTAACGTTGACCTAGTAATATTAAGAATAAATGAGCCAACATCAAAATTTGAAATTTTTTTATCATAAACAATGGTAACAAAAAATGTTATGTTTAGAGAGGGTCTAATAATGAACAAATCAATCATGGCTGATGAATCACGATATACCGAGTGATTTAAAATCGCTTGGAAAGCCGCGGTTTGGTCGTAAGTTTTTAAAATTCGTAATAAAATTCAAATTATGTCAATGCTACCTCAGTGTTAATGTTAGCCGGTTTTACATTATAGTTTTCAATTTGCTAAAAGTGAGGAGGAACAAGTTTCAAAGAAGTTGTAAACTTAAAATTGATGTTGGCAAAAAGAATTGAAGAATCATATTTTTGTTACCGCCTCTTTTTGATGATATTTCACGTGCATATTACGTAGAAAGATATGTCAGTTGTGAAAGAAGCATTGTTTTCATATGGCAAATCTTTCGCAATCGTGGTTGATTTTTGAATTGATTAAGGGACCACTTATAATGATAAATATTGTATTTGAATCTATTCTAATGAGATTTCATCAGCATGTTAGTCCTACTGATCAAGTTGCATCACTGATTTGGTAAGATGATCTACTACATTGAATGAATAGATATAAAACATAGTGTTCATCAGTTTGGTAGTGAAATGATTGAGTTTATATTGTGAATTATGGTTTTCTTCCTTTTGATTAATCATTCATTTAAATAATTATCTTACAATATATCAGTTTTGAGTATATGTATAACCAAAGCATCTGTAAATTCAGCTCTTCTCGGAGTATAATTTCGTTACCATTCTCTTCTTCTTTTAGTTGTTTGAATGGATATTTTGTACAGTCACAAAAATTTGCCAACCTCCTTCATTGACTAATATTTATTGAAAAGTTATTATGGTGTTTAGAAATTGTTATTCTTTCCATGATATAATTCAAAAAAATCTCCGTTATTGAATGACACAAAGTTAGATGCAGTGAGATTGGTTGGTAAACTTTTACCTTCTTTCAAGGTTAATCGTCCAAATTTTTCATCATTGTTTCTTTCTTTATTTTATCTGCAGCCATTGAAACAATTTATCCTTATACTACTTACGCTATTCCGAAGAAAAAGCACAAACCTGAAATCAAACCGATTAAACTTAAGGTTGATATTAAGAAAGAACCAGTCTTTGAACCTCCACCAGCACCTCCATCGAAATATATTGTAAGTAAGAAAAAAGTGGTTTGTGGCAATCAAAAAAATCATGTTTATCGTTTTACTAAAAACATCATCCTATTCATGTTTATTCATCTTTAATGTTAAGGCTTTAACAATTTATGGGCACTCATAATGTAAGCTTGCCTGTGGGATGTCAGAAACTATACAGAAAGTGCTTTGGGCTTCAGGATAAAATTTTTACGACATACAGAAGTCAGTTATTTGCAATTTTCAGTTGATCAATCAAATGATTATGAAGTTTTCAAATGGTAAAACATATTAAATCTTGGCATTGAATCATACCAACAATCTATGTGATTTTGTTAAATTTCTTGTCACAATTCGAAATTTGAAGACCACTTTGAAAAAATTTAAGCCCTACCATAATCAAATACTCTATGAGAAGATAAGAGAAAAATCAAATGATTTGATGTTGCAATAGGTTTTACTTTGAATCAAATGGATTTGTGTTGAATGTAAATCGGTGTAAATAGACTACTAGTATGATAAAGGTGCTGCGTTATTGGTTTAATTGTGGAGAATGGTAAATTACATTTGCTTTGGATGAATTTTTGTTTTTATCTTACTTGGATTGATGCTTTCACAGTAGGTATATATGCTACTTCTTTTTTTACGAAATAGTTATATGTTCTAGTAAATTGTTTAGGTTTTTGTTTGGTGTATAGTCGAAACTTGACTTTCTTAGTGTTCTTCTTTTTTGACTTAATTCAGAACTGCATCTCGATGTGTAGGGTGGTGGCATTTGATTAATATTGAGAAATTTTCTGTTTTTGAATTTTGCTAAGTTTTGTGAGTTTATGCAGCTGAGGATAATATTAAACGCGAGGATAATCCTGAGACTACTGTGAAACAGCTTACTGGGCCAGGAAGGCCCAGAGTTCATCCTGTCAAAGCTAAACCTGTTAAGCCAAAAAAGAAGCATTCGCCCATTCAGAAAGTAAGTTCGTATTCGTTAAATTTGTCAGAAACAGAACTTGAAGCTCATAACGGTCATCACCTAATTTACAGGAAAGTGAATGGTCGACTTTTCGATATGCTGCAATTTTGTGATTATCATCAAATTCAACAAAGATCAGTATTTTCAAATTTCACTTCCCAATTTACAAATTTCCGACAATACAGATGTATTATTTTTCTACTGACTGATAATGATAATTGAAGAAGCGCTTCTTTTTTTAAAGCTTGCTCCAATGCTTGAATACACACATTATCTCTTTTTACTTCATATTGAGATTATGATTTTTATAGATGGCGATGAATATAAAGCTGCCAAATCCAGAAATTTGCATTGAATGATTTCGAATAAGTGGCTAGTAATGCACTACTGAGTCTTGAGCATTGAAAATAGTTCTAACTGAATGCCCTCGTACCTTCAATGCATTTTCAAAGGAAATATCGTTGGAAACGAAATGAAACAAGTGACTGATTTGTATCATTGGGTTTATGTACATAAAAAAAAATCATCTCTCACCTTGGGCTTGGAACATCTTTTGTGTGAAAATCAACATGCATTACTAACATTTTCAAACATCTAAAATTTGAACGATAAATGTGGGTCAATTTGATATTTATGCTAAACCCCATCTGAAATATATAGAATTCGTTCAAGTTTCAGAAAGTTTCATGGGTCAGGTTAATAATCTTATCAGTTTCTATCTGTGATCAATTTTTTCTGGGCCAATATACTTATCATGAATCTGTTGTCCCTGCCTGCCCTTGTAACTACAGTGCTCAACAATTGAAGTGGCTAGATATTACAAGTTTTCCCAACATCCTATTAGAAATAAAAAAGTTTTGGTAAATGTAACGAAACAAAAACTCATTTCAAAATTGAAGTCAGCATACCGATCGGTTTAACTTATTAATGTTCCTAACAATTGCTAAATGCAATTTATATCGAGTGAACATGCTGGCAAACGTACAACCGTTTAACTAATTAGGCCAATCTTCTTCTTAACGTTTGTGAAGAAATCACCTTACACAGCTGAGCACTGTGTTATGATGCAGGCTCAAATTAATTGTTGAATATGAAAATTTTCATTCAGGCTCATGATCGGTAGCGATTCATTGGCAAAATTTGGTGAAAATAGATCAATTTCGAAACAGCTACATTTTTCGCTCAAATTTTATTGCTCATTATGATATTGTTGCAATAAAGGTGTACCATCAACATTCATAATAAATTGGGCTTCACAAGGGAACTGGTACATTGATAAAGAATATTTTTATTGGATACTTCACAGTTGAATTCAACATTAATACACAAAACGCCAAACTTTATAGCATGGCTTAAGCGCAGATGAGTGCAATTGAACATTTGTTTGTTGCTCATCTCGGCCTTCGCCATGTAAGGGCTCATTTTTTGTTATCTTCTTATTTATATTTTACGTTACCCCATCCACAAACAGAGGTGAGAATTACATGAAGTTCGATTCATTTGAGGAAGAATGGAGTACCATTAGAGGAAAGGACAATATTCAACCAATATTAAAATTTCAAACTAATTTATTTAAAGGAGGTGTTCCTAGTTTTTCACTGTTGTGAATCTGGCTTTTTGCATTAATTTTTATTGGAAACAGAAAATAACCCGAGGGGACCAAATGAGTGTTGAATGAAGCCATTACACCTTTGATTTTGGCCATCGCGATAACGGTTATATAGCTTTGTCCTCTTTTGAAGCATACGTTTGTGGAATAGGTGAATGTAAAAAAAAATAAGATTTCTACACTCAAAATGTTTTGTGAATACAAATATTTTTAATTTAGGACGCCGAGGGGAATGAAGTATGGATATGTCCGGCATGTAGTCGACAGGATGATGGAAGTCCTATGATAGGATGTGACGGGTGTGATGCCTGGTATCATTGGTTAGTTTTAATTGGTCTCGTTTCTTTAGAATATTTGAACAATTGAGGATTTTTCAGGGTTTGTGTTGGTATCCAAGTGCCCCCTGATGAAAACGAAAACTGGTATTGTAGACACTGCCTCCTTAAAAAAGATGAAGATCTTCAGTCCGATAAAAAGAAGAAGAGAAAAAGAAAAGATAAAAAGGATCATCAATAGATCAATTTCGCGTTACAAATCTTAAATTATTGAATCGTTTCCATCATTTATACTAGAAAGAGTTTTTTTATATTTGTTACCTATTTATACGGAACAACTTTTATTGTAATTTTTTAAATGCAATCGCATATATCATTTTACCAACATTTGTTTCTTCAAGATCAAGTTTTGGATTGATATTAGTTTTAGAAATCAGTTTTGTAATTGTTAACAGAAATAAAAACTATTGTTCTATTTATTTATTAAACTTATATTGATTATTTGGATTGGGAGGTTTTTAATGAGAGCCTGGTGTCTGCGATGGTGTTAAATTTCTTTTGGTATTTCAAAAGAATATTGTATAGGTACCTATGCTTAGGATCGAAGGGTAATTTGTGAAGTTAAATAAAAATCTTCAGTATTGTTTCTTCGTTTACTTTTCTGAATGGATAAGGTAACTAGCAGCAAGTCAATATAACAAATTATGGGAAGTTGGCTACATTCAATAGAAAACATAGTGAGGTAAGTTGAGAGAATCTGATACCTGGTGATTCTAGAGTTAACAACAGAATACATTATTAATATTGTTCGAGATGGGTCCAAGCAAATTACACTGCTGATTTTAAATACAGAAGAAAATTTCGATTCATATAGGTCAAGGGACATAAGCAACAGTCTTCGTTGTTCCATCATAGGAGTACAAACTAATGTTTCTACGAGATCAATTCATTGGAAATGCATAAAGAAGAGGACCTCTAAAAATAACTTCTCGGGAAAATGAACACACTATACCTAGTAGGAACGATGTTACAATATAAAGGTACATTTATCTATTTTTTCACCTACAAACAAAATTATCTATAAATATATATCTTATCAAGTTTTTGTCATTTAGATTATCTGCTGCGATATTGGCCTTTCATCATCAGAATATTTTCTAATTTCATGAATTGTCTCAGGTAGTTTTTTTTATTTTTATGAATATTTTTTTTCACTAATCTAACAAGTTCATTCTTTCTCGGACTTGAGGAAAGATCTTGATATTGAAGTGTGTTTCACCTAGGATAGTTCAATAAATTTTCAAGTAAAGAAAATAGAATTTCGGTATTAGATATAGATCTATAGGTACATTAAAGGCTAAAATTATTGCAAGAACGGGAAGATTTCGCCCTAGCAATAGTCGAAAATCAGAGCGAATTATAGAATAATAATGTGAAGAATGGTCCAAGTTTTCTGCTCCTGATATATGAGTGTGCTACATGAAGAGTACTTGAGCGCTGAGTGGACGATTCCTTACACTGTAAAGAAGTTACATTAGTTTGTTGCAAGCAAATTTGTTGTTAACTCACTGTTATCAATGTGATCTTCTGAAGAATTATAGGACTCGGCTAGTGATGACTGCTTTGAGAGGCTCTGGAACATGGAACACAATTAAATATTCAAATGTGTAAGCTATTTTTTAGAAGTGATGAAACGTTGTAGAAAACCAAAAGATAGGTAGTGGTAAAACTTGACTTCAGAGACAGATACAAAAAGATTTGAAACCTGCAAAATTACCTCTACGGGTACACGTTACGTATAATTCAATGCTGTATCTATAGGCTGGTTCTAAAATTCTCCAAATTATTCCAGCGCTTGTCTTCCTTTTACAGTTAGTATCGGCTATAGTCTGGTTTCATTATGAATTTATTTCTCTTGATTACTATAGATTTGCCACCTCTTTTTAACACGCTTTTATAAGCTTCACTGTATGTTTTTATCCAGCTTCGCTTATCGTAAACAATTTCTTTGGAATTCATTCTTGGTCCTCGATCATATTGTTTGATGATTATGTTTTCTCAATATTTTTTTTATTTATTCATCAATTATTTCATGACATGTCAATACATATACAGTTAAAATTAAAAAATCATCTATACAATTAAGGCACCGAAAAGTATTTTAGGTGGTCCTCAGACGGTGTAAAGGCAATACATATTTTTGCCTAGGTCTGGTCATACTTTCGTGAGTGGATTCATATTTTCGATAGGCATGTTTTCTTTGATGGGGGTAGGTTAAACAGTACTCTAAATTTTTTGAAGAACTCCTAGCAGCTGTGAGATGGTGGGACTCCTGATATAGTTCTCAGAACTTTTTTGTTTTTTTAGGAATAGGTACTCTCAGTTGTTTGTTTGATATATGCTCCCCACAGAATAATCCAATATGTGGCAATGCTGGGGAAATGCGCGTGATAGTTTATCAATGCTTCTTTCTCCCCTACTATGTATGTATTTAATTCTCCCAATTATGGAAAGAGCAGTTTCCGGCCTTTTGCAGAGGTTGTCTATGTGTGGAGCCCATGTGAATGTGGCGTCCAGGTTGAAGGCCAGATGTTGGATTCCGTTCAAGCTACGAATTCCTCTTATATATACTGGTTATATGCAGTTTTCGGCTCTGTTGGTATTCATTTTAAGGCTATTGGTCTCCAACCATATCTGAGCATCCGTAGATATCTTTCTGACTTAGTATTAAGCAGTTCCGAGTTCCCTGATCTGTTTACTATTATTGTTTCTCAATCATCTCCAAATATTATCGCTAGGTTAGATCTGATGTTAAGCGTTAGGTCATGTATATGGACAAGAAAAAAGAGCGGGCCCAACACCGACCTCTGACGCACTCCATAAGTGATCTTCATAACTCTATTAGTGTGAGTGTGACGTCATTCCGGCATCACTCAGTGCGCAGTGCGCACGAGTTCTACCAATGGAATTTCGCTATTAGGGTATTATTTGTTCAAGATCTTGCCTCTGGTGTCGATTCTTAGGGTGCCATCTATTATCAAAATAGGAAACCATCGTAACTAACCGCACTCTCTGCAGCTATGCAGAATTCTGTACTGCTACTCCTGATCACCTGATCCACTCTCACAAGTTTCCGAGGGAGGGTTTCTTGCTTTGACTTCTTCTTTATTCAAATGTATGCGATAGCATAAAGCATAAGGGTAGTGTACAAAGCAACCAAACGAAGTATTTTACCTTCGTTCTTTCAACTATCACGCAATTTTGATTATAATGCGGAGGCAGAATACTAATAGAACTTAGTTATCTGCGAACTGAGAGGACTAAGCCATTGTATATAGATAATAGGTAATCTAAATACAATGACTAAGCGTAGGGCGACCAGATCATTCCTAGTGCCATGACGCACGGACCTGTGCAACCTAAAAAAAAAAGGTCCTACTTCCCCGTGCCATGACGGAAGGACCTGTGCAGCCTAAAAAAGAAGGTCCTACTTCCGCGGGCCATGACGGACAGACCTGTGCAGCCTAAAAAAAAAGGTTCTACGCAATTGACCATACCCCAAATGCTGAAACAGCATAGTGTAATACTACTTGCGAAAATATTGCGGCTCGGACTTTGACACAATTCCCAGTTAACACAGACCTTGCATAGAGATCTTTGAGGGGTTACAATGAGGATGTGTTGCTAGCTCCTATTATGAGATCGCCAAGATATCGCAAGGGTATCGAGAATAGGAAATTCCTATTGCAGAGTTTCTCAGAATATCACACATGTAAGCAGAATAAGACATTCCTATTGCGAGCTCCTCAAGATATCGCATAGGTAACGACAACGGGAACAAGATATTGCTGATGCCAGCTCCTCAAGATATCGGAAATTCAACGAGAAAGTAAAATTCCCATCTCGGACATCCTCAAGATATTCTTTATGTTATCAGAATAAGACATTCCTACAGCGAGCTCCTCAACATATATCACATATGTAACTAGAATAAGGCATTCCCTTTGCCAGCTCCTCAATTCATCGTGAGAACGGGAACAGCAAATTCCTATTGCGGAGTTTCTCAAGATATCACAAGTGTAACCGAGAATAAGAGAATTCTATTGCGGGCCCCACCCCACCCACATGTCATAGCAAATTCAACAGGAATAAGAAACTAGTCGGGGTATTGTAGGAATCTACTCCTTACCACTTCTTGTTTCCACCGTATTGGCCCTAGATTGAATACTGTACAGTGTACAGTGACTAAATCCCCCTTATAGGAATACGCTCTCTATCCGAAAGCTACTGAACTATGAAATGAGTAAGAACGTTGGTAAGGTAGAAAGTATTCACCGGTTTATGTTCAAATTTGGTACCATAGATATTTTTATTCCAGAAAAATATGTTGAAGTCAGGTAAGTGAAATGTAGTAAAATTCATTCTTGGGAAAAATAAATTTTTGTGATTGAAGGTATTAAAAATTAAAACAAAATACTTATGAACCAATCAAATCGCAGCATTTGAAAAAGACGGGGATTTGATTGGTCATTATTATTTCTTATTTCATTTTAATTTGTTTCATTTGTTGTATAATCATTTAATTGTCAGAATGGCTAACGCCGAAAAGTAAGTTTTTTTTTAATTTTTGAATTCGAACAAAAAAAATTGAAAGAAGTCTGAAAATACGAAAATGTTTAGCCAACTCCGGTCCGTAGGTTTGGTGTCTGCGACGGACAGTCTCACATATTACAGATATCATTGATCTTCCTGTATTTTGGGATATATCCTCGGGTCGTTCCAAAGAAAAAAAAATTCGATAAAGAAAGACTTACTTTTCGGTATAAATTCCTCTCCTTAGCCATACTGACTTTTTTGCAACTATATTGCAGAATTCGTTATTTTTCGAATAAATAAGATGAAGACACAAAAAATATTCTTTTTGATACTGACAACATTTCCCAATAAATATTGAAGAAATATACGTAGGACTAGGTTGCCTAGTATTCAAGCAGAAAAAAATACGCTCCCCAAGAATATGCTCCTATACATTTCACTTACCTAATTTCAACTATATTGTGTAGCACGGTATGTATAGTCGGCTGATACTATGACGATCTCTACCTGAAAACTGCTGAACTAAGAAATCATTAAAAATGTTGATAAAGTAGAAACAATTCACTGCCTTGTGTAATTTTCAGGATATATCCTGAGACAAAAACATAGAATCCCTCATTTCCCTCAATTATTGAAAAAAAAATTTGAATTTTCAGAATAAAATCAAGCTCTATATATTCATATACGAGTATATCATACTTCAATGGGTGGTCTTGAAAATATAATTAGGCAACATCTATCTGGAGAATGGAGATTCTCTTTCTATGGAAAGTTTAACTGAGACATAAAATCCTCATTTTGTTTAATTATCGAAAGTACCACAACCCTTTTTGAGTTTACCCACTTAATTTGAACTCTTAAAGTCATACCGTTCCTGATGAGTGGGATGCTAAATAAAAATACACAAAAATGAACGGTCACCTTGAAAAAAAAACAGTAAAAACTTGAGATTCAGATGAGTAGAACGATAAGAAAAGTGGATATTAGAACTGAAATGAACTGTTGGAACACTCCACAGGAATATTACCTGCTGTAATCTACGTCTAGGCGGAGATCTCTCATTCCACAAGGCCTCAAGTTGATCGAAGTGTTGAGATTGAGCCAAAGAAGCTTGCTTCGTGAGGGTTCCCTATAAATAAATTTAATTATTATTTCTTCTGCTTTATCACGTTCCATTTACCTTCTTAGATTCTTGGGTCTGAGGTAGTTTCGATATTTCCTCCATACTGGCAGAGATGGAGAAGCGTCTTTTGAATTTCTCATCAACAGCAGGTATCACCAAATTTGACGTGAGATGGGCGTATTTTTTCTGCCAGGTATAGGTATCCAGTGACACTTCTTTTTTCAACAATCGTTTCATTTGACGTTTAGCTGAAGACTTGGGATCTGAAAAAGTTCCATTTTTGATTTCACGCTTAAAAATTGAAGCTTTTCTACGTACTGTCCATAATGTTCTTCTCGTTCGGAGCGTACGTTGGAAGTTTCACGAATTTAGCAGTTGTGTTGTGTAAACACATAATAGGCATATACTTTGTATCTTTGAGAAAAACTGCAATCCTCGAAAAATCCATTGTAGGCTCTATGCAAACAACTGGAAAATGCAATTGTAAAGATGTTAGTTGCAATCCTTTTTTTGTATCCCATATAATGATACTCTTGTCGTCGGAACCTGAAAACCGATTTGAAACTCCAATTAGCTGCGCCGAGGATTTGTTAGTTGTTTCTACCTGATATCGCCAGAGTACCGTCGCCAGAGAGTTTGACACAAGTGATATAACTTAGATGTGCTGATAGGGTATGAAGGTCTGCTCCAGTATTTATGTCCCACACTATTAGATTGTTATCTAACGATCCTGAAATGATTTGCGTTTTGTCTGCCACTGAAACTGCTACACAAGTAACAGCCGCCGTATGACCCATTAGCACCTATAAAACATGAAAATATTCACCGTTTATCTCGATTTGTAATGCTCGTGGAATTCCGGTTACAAACAACCTACTTGTGATAGTTTTCCTCCAGAAACCTGCCAAACTTTTAGGGACATATCCTTAGATCCTGTTATAACAAACTGGGAATCCATCGTCAACACAAAACATGTTATTTCTTTAGAATGATTAACCACATATTTCTCATCTCCGCTAGTTGCCCAGATTCTCAAAGTGGTATCTCCGTTAGACGCCACCTGATAATGCATTATCGACATTCAGTCACTGACAGTTGACAAAGTGGTATAAGTTGAGTAAATGAATTAGGGCAATGAATGCAGGTATAGCTATTATATATCTCATTAAAACTGCACTTACATTATACTTCATGGTGTTGGTAACTTTGATACATTTATTGGGTCCTTGGTACGATTTCAGAATATTACCAGTATCAGCGTTCCATACAAAGATGTTATCATTTTTATCGCTAGACATAATTCTAGTCGAATCCATAAAAATATAAACACAGGAAATCGGAAATTGATGTGCCTAAAAATAAATATCAGTGGAATAAAAACGTTGGAATTCCTTTGGTTACAGGATGCCTATCGGTATAAACACCCTTAACTATTTCCTATTGCTGACAACCATACAAGCTTTGCGTGCGTAACAGTTATACATAACACACGAAATACCAATTTCTGATTATAGACTTACCGAAAACGTACTCAACAAGTTTCCAGCTGATAAAGACCAAACTTTAACAGTTTTGTCTTCGGAACCTGAGCAAACGAACGTACAGTTCGCTGCAAAATTGATGGAAGATACTGTTCCTGCATGACCAGTTAATGTGTAAGTCAACTCTTGGTTATTTAGCTGCCAGATATTAACCAAACTGTCTGTACCACCGCTTGCAGCAAGTATACCATCTCTAGAGATATCGATGCACGTGAGAGATCCGGTATGCATCTGGAGATTTTGACTCTTCTTCTTAGGTTTGAAGAATTGTTTGGTTGCTTCGGTATCATTTCCTCTAAAAGGATAAACTACGACTCTATTGGCACCTTAAAAATGATTTATGTCGTATTACGTCAGTAGATCAATTTTCAAAATAATCTTACCTCCTTTCAAAAGAAAATCATCCTTTTCTGTAAGACGAACAGATATCACTTCTCCATTCGAATCAGATATTGTCTTTTCGACTTTACCACTATGTACATCGTAAATATAAACTTTGCTGTCGATGCAGCCAACGATAGCTTTGCTGCTGTCTTGTGTAAGGCATATCGAAGTTACCTGAAAATATTTTTAACAATAAAATAAGTTTCATAAACGTGTCATCTCATTTTCCTCACCCTTGACTTGTGCTCAGACAACGTATGTAATTTAGTTCCGGTAGCGGATGTTCTTAAATACAAATTATTATCCTTACATAGAGCCAGCAGAAATACAGAATCTGCTGAGACATCTATTGTTTTTATCGGATAACTGAACGTTATTGTGTTCAGTAACGAGAATGTTTCTAATGACCAGAGACAGACTTTAAAGTCTTCACTCGCAGATAGTAGGACGTCTCCTGTAGATGTGGTCTTGACTGATTTTACAGGGCCTCTGTGATGATCTATCTTCATGATTACTTTCCCGCTATTTAGTGAGCTTATTATTATACTGCTGTCCTCTCCACCACTTACAATGATGGAGTTCGATAAAGCGCTGGTGATACAAAGTACGGGTGCTATATGCTCCACCACTCTCAACTTGAGGGTTAACGTCTTCAGATCCCAAACTATGATATTGAGATCTTCTGACCCTGTTAATAAGTATTGTGACTGTTTGGATATAGCCATACAATTGATGATGCCCGTATGGCCTGAAATTTTATAGAATTAATTTATTTTTAACTATCCCCACAAGAACTCATCACCTTTGAAGGTGTGTATCAATTGACACGTCATTATATGCCATAGCTGAGGATCAGAATCCGTAACGCATACTATGTGTTGACCTGACGGCGTACACTCCATTAAGCGCACACTCTGTATGTGCATAACTTTAGACTGTTCTGGCAGAGGGGGTTGAAGCCAGTCGGTCATTGGAACGACCAAAGGTAGAGTGAAGCCGTCACACCATGCCATTGCTGAAGTTACCAGGGAACTTATTATACCGCCATCTTTTTCATTCACGGGTCTCAACCAAGCAATTAACTTTAAATGAAAACAGTCATTTTGAGCATGATTTCTTTTTCGAAATTGAGTGGTTTTATAATCTTGAATGGCCTTGAGAAATAAGCCAAGATATTGTTACGTCAAAGGGCAAACACAAGTAATACAGGACGTTTTTGAGACGTTTCTTGAAATTTGTATTTCGATCATTCATACAGTTCAGTTGAAAGACCAAATTCATTGTCACTTGAATATTATATAAAAATATATAGATACCTGAGTACCTAACTGGTAGGTATCCCTCGTTAATATATCAGTTGACATCTTAATGGCGTAGTATACAAGTTCTATTTCTCTGTCCAGCAAGTAACATCTCATGTGCTTGAGTATGCATCTTAAATAACTCACTGAGAATGTTTGCAACTAAAATAGGTCAATCATATTAAAAGATCACCAGCATTGTTGAAGAGTTTAACTTACTGCAGCTAAAAGAAAGTCATAATTACAGGTGCAAAGGGTCTTCAATTTCGCAACATCACCAGCTTTGAGTAAATGTATCCAAAACTCTTCTATATGTCTCCGACTGTATATAACATCGCTATATAAAGTCGATTTGAAGGGAGTTTCTCTCATTTCGGATAATAAGGGAGCTGAAAGTTGGGCATTATGAGTCAGCTTTTGAAATTCTTAAAAAAAACCGTTATAGACCTGGTGCGTCCCCTTCTTCTAATTCATCGTCTTTGTCGCAGAACTCGTCGAAGTAGAAGTCGGCGAGCTCAATGTGTGTGGCCTTTAAATTTTCCTGAGAAATCTGGTAATGCTTCACGACGAGCTCTTTGATCACAGAATGTCTCCAGTCGATTATTAATTTTCCCTTAATCACTTTGGTTCTTATAAGTTCACCTGGGACAAAGATACTGCTCAACAATTCGAGTGGATCATTACTCTCAAAAATTTCTTCTATAAATTGAAAACAATCCCTCATCAGGGGGTCATTTGATGAGGAGTATGGGTGTGGCAATCCCGTGGACCCATATGGTTGAAACAACTTAAGAAGTATGCACCCCCGCAAAGGAGAATGAAAAATGACAAAGAATCTTTTTAAATAAAATTGAATGAAGTGCATCAATTTCTCCGAATTTGCCTATAGATATCTTTCGAAACCTTTTGTTCCGCCAAGAAAACTCCCGATGAAAGACGTTAAAATCACATAAGTATTAGTACAGGGTCATTATGAATGATTGTAACCTCGCAGTTGGCTTTGAAATATTCTTATTTTAGCGTTTGATATATACTGTTCATATTCGCGATTCCATCCACATAATTTATTCTCTGACAATAAAATTATCAAGGCTGGCAATTTCAAAGGCCTCTAAAATAGTCAGGATAGCGAAGAGCGGCGAAGAATTATTCAAAGACAACTGCGATCTCACAATCATTTATAAAGACCTTGTATTATTGACAAATGCAAGGTTTCAGGTAGATAATATGGCTACTGGTGAACTACTCATAAAAAGTTATGAAGCCTGAGGACCATACTCCAGAGCTATGTAGTGAGAGCCTTCTAACCAATCAGAGGTAGTAAACGAAACTTACCCCAACCCCTACCTATTCATTTCTAGTTGTCAAAATCTCTCGAGACACGCCCCTTTTGTCGTTGAAATATTCCAACTAGACATTGCATTTCTACGACAATGTCAAGTAAACAAGTCAAGGGCGTAGTCAGGAATTAATTGGGGGAGGGGGGGGGGGGGGTTAAAATAGGAATTAATTTCGGGGGGGTTTTGGGGGTGTAAGGGTCACTTTCTGCTGCAAAAATGTTGAAGTAATCCACTCCTAGGTGGTTTAGAGTATATTCAAAAAATTCCAGGCTTTCCTGTGTCACAGGAAATTAAATTGCTTTCAACAGTTTCGAACTTTCAAATCTTTTGACAATTTCAAACTTTCAACAGATGTCAACCGTCAGTAACACGCCTCAAGGACCCGGTCATAAAATTTGATACCGGTATAAAATTTGAAAATAACGGCTTTGGAAGGTAACTTCCGTTACCGCTTGTTACCGACTCTCGCTAAAATGTCGAAATGATAACAGATCAAGACCGGTATTCTGCGGTAACGTCTCAAAAAAATCATTATAGTAGGTAGCGAATAATAAAATTCAAAACTTACCCAGTTTCCTCAGAGCCGATGAGAGCGTGGAGAAGTTGAATTCTGCATTTTCAGGGTTAATCACGTCATTATTGCTTGTAGGCATAAGAATTTCCAATAACTCTAGTTCAGTTAATCCATATTGAGTACACGATAACAGTAAAAATAGTTTCTTTATTGCTGGTTGCGTGAAGGCTTTTTCTAGATCACAAAATTTTTGTAGTACGTAATCTGCGAAAGTAATTGATCAGTATTTATAAGCTTTTTTTTTCGATTATTTACCGCTAAAAGAGGGAGCTGCAGGAAGTTCGGTGTATGATTCAGCATTCCTTAGTTTTTCTTTCTGCTGTGGAGTTAGTTTGAGGTCATCTATTTGCATTCCGGTCGTACAAAAAATGAAGACTTTTTTCGGTAGTGCCATAGGCAACCAACTGAGTCCAGAAACTATGTCAAAATCTAGCGGATTTAACATATGAATGTCGTCGATGAATATCGCAAGAGCTTGATCCGATTCCTCGAAGTTACGGAGCAAACTTTGAAACCATTTATTTACGTAGAGAGGATCAAAAGAAGCGTCCTTGGGTAAAAAACCTTCGGGCAACTTCAGCGCTATACAAATCTGTTGACATACTAGACGGAGCAGTTCCAAATTATAGGAACTTTGCGGCGTAGCCGACGCAAACCTCACGATCTTGAATATTCTGCATGTTAACCAGTTATCAATTTCCTGAAAGATGGTCTGCAGCAGAGAGGTTTTTCCTGAACCTTGATTTCCGAATATCATGATTGGAGGGAGACGTGAATTGGCCGAGGTTATTAGTTGTCTTATTTTGTTTAACTCGTCTGTATCTGTGAAATCTTTTCTGATCTCATTATAGCAGAGCGTGAGATGAGTTAGGTTCTCCTCGAAGTTTTCCTGTAAAATGGATATGATCGTGCAAAGAATCTCTTCGTTGATAGCAACCGTTCAAGAAGTACAATAGACAATTTTAATATCTAATAACAATATAGGTTAATATAAAATATTGCGTGAGGTGCAAAAACGTTTTGAAAGTGGCCCGTAGACGAGAGGCTTGTGTGAAATTTCAGCGAAATCTGACAGATGATTTCTGAAATATAAAATTGTTGAAGAAGAACATCTTCTTCTCCTATTCTACAACTAATTACCAAATTTCAATTCGATCGGATCTGTCGAAACTGCCTCACATATTCGATTGTCCAGCAGTCCAACCCACACACAATGGAGACTTCTGCGCGCGACGACACGACCCTGAGTGCCAGAAACCGTGCGAGGTACCTAGTCAATGGCCTAATACTACTTGACCTGCTACTCTCGCTAGGAAAATGGACCCATGTAATGTGGGCGGTGCAATACTTAGCTCGGTTAAGTAAACCAGAGCTGGAGGGGATCGACTAAGAGACCCTTTGATGGTTGCAACCCGAGCTGAGGGGGATCAACCATGCCCTGTCAGCTAATAGGAGACCGGCGACCGAGGTGCAATAAGCTTCTATAGGCTGCAGCACGGGCTACCTGTTCGATCGGAATCTGTCTAACACAAACAAAACACAATAGTACCCGTTAGGCAAGGGCGTAGCCAGGAATTCATTTCGGGGGGGGGGGGGTTGAAATTTTTGTAATTGACTTAATAAGGGCAGGCGCTTTCTGTAGCAAGTATTCTTGTGTTTTAAAAAAAAAAATGACGTTTCGGGGGGGGGGGGGGGGTTGTCAAATGGAATATTTTGAAAATATGATTCAGTATATCACCCTGTATAATTCAAACGAATGGTTGAAAATCATTTCTGGAATCGGCCAAGTGACCTCTTTCTATGTATGAAATATGTACATCATATTTCATCAGGATTCACTCTGTATACCTGGCTTTCAAATCTTCCAAAAAAATTAAACAGCTTTTAGGAAGTACATTCGATAAAACTCTGGGCATGTTAAAATCGGAAATTTATCAAAGTACATGTTTAAATTGCAATAAGTGCAATGAAAAAAGTGTTTTATTTGATGACAGCAATCTATGGCTTAACTTAATATAGAAAACTGAAAGACTCACTCTGTATAGGTGTCAATCAAATGAAAGACGCAAATTCAATTGGATATTTCAAGAGTATTCGCTTTCGAACAGAGAATGTCCAAAAAACAAAGATGATCCTACCTGTACAATTTTTTTCCTGGATTTCAATTCTGGGTGTTCTTCCAGATTATGATTTATAATTTGCTTCAAATGATTCAGAATCTGGCTCTTGAATTTGGAAAGGTAAGTTTTGTGCTCATCAGCATCCGGGTCCAGTCCTCCAGCTTTCCAATGCACTCTAAAATGTTGTTGACATTTCAGCAGAAAGATCATAAGAATGTCATATGTATTACTCACGTAAAATTAAAGTTATTCTCTTCTGGAATAAGGGATGTTGTCCTGCTACAAAACTCATCTAATTTCTCTACATAATATTCCGATGGAATTTTTTCGTAAATTGATTCCTTGAATAAGAAAGGCAGGTAAGTGACGTACGAAAGAATGTGATGACGAACGAAAAAAGTGCTTCAGGCATTGAAGGAATTTTTACAAAGTGAGACAGGAAAAGTGTTGGATAATCTCTCGTGAAATTTATTATGATATGAATTTTACTCACGATGTTATCGTTTTTGTCATCCCAGTTTCTTATTATGTTGAGAACATTATGAGCAGTACCAGGTGCAATTCCTGCAATAAGTCACAGAATGTATTCATTCTCCGAATAATTAATTTCTTACCCATAGCGTAGTTAAATTGTCTCTCCAAGTTGGATTTCAGGTACTCGGAGTATTTTTTCTTTTTATCATCCCCCAGACTCGATAGACAGTGGAAAAATATATTGTAAATATTCGTAGATATGGATTTCCAGTCTTCGCATTCTCTGGTGAAAAAATTGAGGTCATTGTGTTGAATTGAAGCGGGAACTTCAGATTACCTGAAGTCTTTCAGAGAATGGAGACCGTTATCTGCTTGATACCATTTTGAAAATTCTTCAGTGTTCACATCTAATTCTTCAGCTTTGCGCAATATAGTCGAGAAAGTATCGTTATCTATCGTTAGAGGAGGTAAAAATGGGCCATAACGATCACCTATCAAATTCTGAACAGAAAATTTGAAATTTCAGAAAATTGTTCTTCTATACAAGGTCTTGAAAAGTTTCATATGATAAATACTACATTGATCAAGGAAAAATGGCCCCACACGACAAAGAAAAAACCCCTGCTCCAGCAAAACAATGCACCATATCACAAGTCAATGGCTAGTGTGGTCAAATTGCAATATTTGGAAGGACCAGGTAAATACTAAGCTAAAAAAAAGTCGAAAACAAACCTCTTCGAGCGATTTAATGAGTAATATCATCTAATTCAGCATTAAAAATGACTTTAAATTTTTTCTTTAAAATATTATTGATTATATAGTATTACAAACATGTTGACGCCATTGGTTAGAGCGGAAATAGTATAGCAATGCAAAAGTGCACTTTATTGTGAAATTCGTTTTCAAATAAAGCCAGGAATAAAGGGAGATTTTGTAAAATGTCCATATCTTGTATATAGCACCGTATAAGAAGTAGAAATGCGTGCGGAAAGATGTTTTTTCAATATCCATGACGAGAACAGAATATTTTCTAATATCCACGTTTTAGATTAGGATATTATACAGGTCTCTATAAATGATTGTAACATCGTAGTTGGTTCTGAAACCTATCATTTTGACACTTCATATGCATGCTGTTCACATTTGCAATTCCAGCCACATAATTCATAATATACGCATAACCTCACTTCCTCGTTTGTTTACATGGGCAATGATAAATGATGAGTTCCAAAATAATTGTCACTGGAAGATTGGACCAATTTTTTTTCTTATACAAAATAAATTGATTTCATAGTTGATATAGTTCGCATTATGTTTGTAGAAAGTGAAATTTTCAAATAAATGAATTTTTGGATTTTTAATACACGTACATAATTGCTGAGCTTAATTCTTTCTCTGGGTTTACAACAGACCTTGTGATGACCAGAGTAGGGTAATTTGATTGAAAGAATGATGAATGATAAATTATACTGGAGTTTTAAGAAGTTTTCTTTCAGAAAATATAAAGCTGATGGAATCGAAAGTGAAGTCATTTTCAAGAGATATCATATTTGCTATAGAACAGATATGAATAATCTGTTCCCTTGCGTTTGGAACAATTTTTGAAATCCTATATAGCATTTTTGAGATGTAGATTGTAAGTATGTACTGATAACTGAATGCATACTGTTGAACTAATTTTAATGTTCGAATGTAGGTAATAAATCAATAGAAATGGACAGAATTCATTGAATTACTGTAAGAAAACTCCCAGTTTGGGAGTGTTCAAAATGTGCTCCATTATTCTCATGGCATTTATAAATTCTTTTTTTTTATCAATTTTTTTTTCACGAATTTTAAGAAGAATCTTAAGAATTGATAATAATTCAATATTGGCTGTCAGTTTAGTCATTCTATGATATAAACAGAACTCAAGAAGTTAGAAGTGGCAAATAAAAATCCAAAGCCAATTGCGATGTTACAGTCATTCATAAAGACCCTGTACTAATTTGATGAATTGGTAGTCCCGTTCATAACTGCTTCATTAAAAGTTGACTTTCCATTATATTCCCGTGTTTGAATGGAAAAAAGAGGAAGGAAAAATTTCAATTCTTGATTACATTTTTCAGTTTGGTGCATCCTTCAGTTCTGAAGTAAAGTTTGAACAGGTGAAATCTAATTGGGAAGAGTTGCAGCAAAGTACAGAAATTCATCTGAATGACGGAAACCTGTTCAGAAATAATTAATTGCTATGCCTGGCACAAAAGTTTTTCTTCGGGGTCATGAATATGATATTCGTATATGGGTACTTCTCTAAAAGATATTCTCCCTTGCTTTTCTGGAGATAACTATTCAGACGAAGGATGACACAATTTTGAGCAGTTTTTAACTTGATATTAGTCTGATTTCTCACATTATTTTTGTTCGTGTTCAAATTTTGTGTTCACTTTATTCATTATATGAGAAAAATAATTTTTAGTTAAAAAGTTGCTCACAGTTGCGCAGGGAGGAAAATTTTTTAACAAATACATATAGCAAATGTCCGAAGTTTTCCTTTTCGGTCCCGATTGTTTTAATTTCAGAAACTGTAAACGAAAGCCGTCAAAAAGTTAACTGAAAGCCTTTAAATGTGTCAGTTAATTGTTTCACGATTTATTGACCTTTGAAATTTCAGTCAATATCCGAAAATCGGCCTGCATAACAAGGACATTAGGTGAATGAAATGCCTCGATATGAGTCCACCTAGTTTGTCGCTTTCTTCTGGGACACCCTGTATAAACATGCATTATTTATACATTTTTATATGCCTTGACTGACTGCCAAGCTGATTGCCGTATCTGTACTCAGTTTCTGGCTACGGGCCTAAATTGTATTTTATACCCTGAAATTCTGGTCCTAATGAATAAACCTGAAAATCCTGGGACACTTTTCTTCGCTCGATCAATGAGGTTCATTTTGTTGGAAATCACCCTCAAGAAAATCCTTTCAGATGAATGGTTGTTTATGCCAATGCCAAATATCGGCCCCTAACTCGTCCCCAGTTAAAAAATGGCAGAGAAACGTTGAAAAATGGCACAAACTAAGCTAATGAAGAACGATTGTTCCCACTTGTTTCATTCGCGTCTTCGCCCGTTCATTCCATTTACCGAAGAATCTTAATATCTATTTGAGAAAAAAGGAAACTTATTGGTGGTGTAACAACAAAAGAGAAAAATAATGATTTCCTTAGGATTAAATTGGGTCTCTTTATATTTCTCTTTGAGTTGGTTCTATTGACAGAACGTCCAGTTTTTGTATTGCCGACACTGGAAAGCAGTGTCATATTTCAGCTGGAGTCGCCCCTAAAAGAATTCGAATTTGTCTTCTCACCATAAAAAAATATCCTCTCGATGTTCTGTGGCAAGATCTGATTTCGTTCAAGTGATCCTCAAATAAAAAGGGATCGTATTGTTCTTTTTCATCTGCCCTGAAGTGCATGTCGACAAGCTCTACCTTGAATGGAGAAAGAAAGGATTATTTTGATATTGATGTTTTTAAATATTGTGTATAATTTTAGTTTTGACCTTTGTTTTTACCAAAAGTAGTGGGCCATTTTCTATTAAAAAAAAAATTCTATGGAAATTGATATCCTATGAGGTGTTTTTAGCTGCATGAGATCTTTTAACTTTTAAAATACGTTTGTTAAAGTGATACAATTTTTGTGTTCACAAAGGAAAACGAAATAATTGGCGTTCTGAACAAGATGTTCGTGCTATAATGAACATCTTTGTTGTTAAATATCCACACCCTGTGGTTCCGACAGGATGGTGCTACACAGCCTACGGGACCATCGAATTACTTAAGGGACAATTTAGTGCAAACATTATTTAGCGCCACCTGATTATATCTTTCTTATGTCAATTCTATGGTTAATACTGAAAAATCAACAACTCTGGATACATCTGAGTAGGGCTTCACGCGAGAGCGAGATTTTTCTCGTCTCGTCTCGTTCTCGTCTCGTAAAAGCGAGACGAGACGAGACGAGAAGTTTTCAAAAATATTATAGGCGATACCGAGACCACATACAGCGCAACACGAGAGTTAAATTTTTTGCCTGAAGTTTTATATACGACTCGACTTTTTTCAACACCCACAGAAAACAATTGAATATGAAGAGTTTCCACTATAATTACCAATATATTTTGTCTATATTATGCATCGATCGTTCTAGAAATACACGATTTTCTGGAAGATTATTAATTCGTTATGACCTTGCGATAATTGAAATTATTTTTCAACAAAAATAGAATTCACAACCATAAAAACGGATGCCATTATGAATTCAATACTTAATGGACAACTTTTATTGCCCCTAAATCCCAATGCTTTGAAAACTTCGTCTCTATCTGAACATCTGGAGAAATTTATTCTCTTGTGCTCCTTGTAGTGAAGATGTGAACAATTATTGAAGAACATCTGTGGAACTACGTATAACAAAACTGGTAAAGAAATGAAGCTATTCAATGTTTCGAAAAGTTTTATGAGGAATACGCCAAGAACACCCTCAATGATCTCTGGAAGGTATTCTTTGAAAACTATACCAAATTGTTCAATTCTATTAAAAAATGTATCGACATCGATAGCCTATTTAAAACATCAACAAAACTTTCGAAATATTGGAAAGCTGAGTTTGAAGAATATTTGCTGTTAGAAAGAGCAAATAGGAATCAAAATATTTTACAGAGGTGGAGAGTGATGAATTAGTTCTTCCTACACTTTCCGAGATGGCCGATGATTTATTAATGGCTACATCCGTACCTGTTGAAAGATTATTTTCTACAGCAGGTATGATCATGGCAAAAATACGTACATCATTGAAAAATTATGTGATGCAAGTGTGATTATGTTTGAATTCTTGGTCATCGAGTAATTTAAAAGTTGAAATTATCAGTTATTAATCGATCAAGTTGTTCAATATTATCATTCACTAAGATAGAGGGTGTGTGACATTTTTTTCAGATCATTTTGAATGTTTTTCCTATTTTGAATATCTTTAAGGAACATTTCGACACAATCAATTCAATATTGTTGTTGAGTGTGGTTTGTGTTCTTTATAGTATTAAATAATTGTAACTGGCGCTGTTGTTCAAACAGACAAATTGTATCTCCGAAAGTATTGGTTTCTCAGAGTTGAGAATTATATCAATGTATTCTTATGATAGAACTGCATCATAAAGGAAATTCAATTCAAGTAATAGATTAAATGAGCAATCTGAGAATGAGAACTGCACCATGGAAGAAATCAAATTAAAATAGCTAAAATGAATTTGATCCTCTCTAATAGAACAGGATGACATGTACGAGTATGAATACAGATCATATAATAAATCATAGATAGAATAATTATAGTATTCTGTGAAAACATAGAAGTACGATTCATTATTGAAATTTCGAAAAATTATATCTCCGGAAGTATTAGCTTGTTGGAGTTGAAAATGATATCAATGGATTTTATGGTGAAACTGCATCTTAAAAAAAATTATTTTGAAATTTGTAAGCTAAAAAAAAATGTTTTTCGTTACTCCGAAACCATCTGACCTATTTTGCCCAATAGCGAACTTAACCGAGGTATTTATCTCTCTAACCTACTCTGAAAATTTCAACTGCCTAGCTCATTTCGTTCGAGAGTTATTGTAGAAACCATATTGAAAAATTTTCAATTTTTTTTTTTGACACTTTACGGTAACCCTATCAATACAAAAGTTCACATGCGTCTAAAGGTTATGATTCTACAATTTGATGCTAAATTTCAGATAGATCGAGTGATCGGTTTCGGAAATATTCATAAAAAATGTTTTTACTCAAAATGACCGTAGCCCCGAAACCGCTCGATGGATTTTGCTGGTTAACGAACTCGTCCGAGATATTTACGCTCCAAACCTACCCTGCGAATTTAAATCCTCTAACTCCTTTCGTTCGAGAGTTATCGTGTTAACGGACGGACAGAATTCGACCACGGATTCTTGATCAGTGAGTCGAACCAAATCGTTTGATACCATTTCAGCCAAAAATTCGAAAATTACAGACATTTGGGCAAATTGATAAGCACTCTGTTCCCAGGAACAAGAACGCCAAAAATGTAACGCCTTGTATATTAAAGAAAGTTTATATTGAACAAGTGAATTAATCGGGAGAATACCTCAGCTTTTATTCAATCAACATTATCGATTCATTAATTTTTTTGTGACAAAACAGACAAAGCCATCAAGGGACGAATTATATTACCAAGATAAAGCTTATTGTTGTTAATAATTAGTGCTGGAAAAAAATCCGAAAACTATATGAAATTTCCAAACTTCCTTCAAAACTCGTCATTATAAGAACATAATTCCCAATAATAGTCTATAGTCAACAAGTGCTTTTTAGGTCAAAATTTTTGCGTACTCTCCGAAAATTATGATTGAGGTGTCATTCGATTCGGAATGGCATGTAGATAGTTTTTGAGAAAATGATAAGACCGCTCGCAAAAACTGCAATAGTTATAAACAATTAAGTGAATAAATAAAAAGGGGGTTTGGTTTTTCGCAAATATCTCAAAAACTATCTGAGGTAATTGAAATTTTAAATAAGATTCAAGACGAGAAGAAAATTTCCTAAAGAAAAGTTCCAACTTCCTGTACTAGCACCAATATTCATAATTTTCCCAGAGGGTTGAAAATACTCTCGAAAACGGGCACTCCCGCTTGCGTAAGCCTCGCCCCCTTCGGACCTTTCATGAATAAATATTATTTAAACTTATTAAATATGAAAATAAAAAATTTAAAAGATTCAGCTGTCTGCAGGATAGATCAACGAACCATAATCTGTGGTCCAAAAATATTTATCGTGACTTTTCAATTAGTAATCCATTAGTGAATTAACAATTTTTTGTAGCACGAACATTAACATTGCAAGTGCGATAATTGTTAAACTATTAATCTGAGAATTTTTTCCTTTCGTGGAGCTATTCTTCAAAGGTCATGGAATAGATTCCCGTTGGAAAATTTCAAAAATTGATGATTTTCGTTTTGTTATTAACAATTTACTTAAGTGAAAAATTAGAAAGCTTTATTATGTTTTCAAAAGAAAATTTTAAATTACCTCATAAACAACGCATTGATTTACAACATTTTTTTAAACAATAGGAGATAATAATTATAAAAAATCATGTTTGAGTAGTTTCTTATCAACGGATCAATAGTAATATTATAAATTGAAGCTTTATAATTTTTCACTTAAGTACATTGTTCATAACAAAACGAAAATTAACAATTTTTAAAATTTTCCAACAGGAATCTATTCTAAGACCTTTGAAAAATAGCTCCACGAAACGAAAAAATTATCAGATTAATAGTTTAACAATTATCGTACTTGCAATGATAATGTTCATGCTACAAAAAATGTTAATTAACTAATGGATAACTTTTTGAAAAATCGCGATAAATATTTTTGGACCACGGATTGTTGTTCATTGATCTATCCTGCAGGCGCCTGAATTTTTTTATTTTCATATTTAATAAGTTTAAATAATATTTGTTTATCAAAGGTACGAAAGGGGCGAGCCGGAGTACCTGTTTCGGGCGTATTTTCAACCCTCTAGGAAAATTATAAATATTTGTCTTACAGTTCCGGCAGTAGGGACTTTTATATAGGAAATTTCTTCCTTCATTTGAATCTTTTTTCAAATTTGAATTATCGCAAATATTTTTTGAGATATTGGCGAAAAACTAAACCTCCTTTTTTCCCCTTAATTGTTTATAACTATTACAATTTTCGCGAGAGGCCTCTGCATTTCCTCAAAAACTATCTACATGCCATTCCGAATCAAATGACACCTCAATCATAATTTTCGGAGAATACGCAAAAATTTTGACCTAAAAAGCACTTGTTGACTAGACTATAACTGACTCTCAAATAATTGAGAATATAACAGGTGAATTAGGTATACGTAAATATGAAATATATCCCTTTGAAATCTTAGTAGGTATATTGATTATCATTTCCAAGTATCCAGGAGTGAAATAAATATTATGACACCTAACTTTTAAACAGTATCTTCACTAACTGCTCTCGGACGTAAGTATACCCCCAAAGAGAATACAAAAGCAAATGAGAAGAAAAATTGTAAGATATCCATATTCACAGAACGATTAGTAGATAATACGTTCTCGATTTTATCGAACGAATTATTGGTTCGAGCTCGGTTTATCGGCTCGTAAGTTACAGATAATCCCCAATCATTCAACCAATTTCCAGGTTAATGAAACATGTGAAGATGATGAATTGGGATGGTACCTCTTTTCGGGTGGCGAGCTATTATACCGTTCCTCCTGGAGATAAACCGGAAATATACGGTTGATCTGTTTGCCACTGAAAATCCGGCAGGGCAGGGTGGAGAAATAAAGAATTTATTGCCAATAATAAGGCAGAAGCGACCGATTTAATTTTCCATTTAGCTCATCGATGCATTGAACGAAGATTAAATATGAAATTTATAGGGGAATAAGAATATAAATTTTGGAGGCATCTGAATAAACGCTCGATAAATTCAGGAAAAATTGACTTAATCTTCATTATTTCGTAAGAATTAACTCGTTGTAGTTAATCTCATGAAACATGAAGAGGCATTACTGCAGAGTGTAGGGAGCAACAATAAAAGTAAGGGCACACTGCGCCCTCGTACGGAACGTATGCAACCCATATGACATCTAGAATCTGCATGTAAACAGATTAACTTGAAACATACTTATCATACGCATCATCAGTTTGAATGCGAATAGGTATATCATAATGCGTGGCATACGTTGCGTATGTGGGATCAGTCGGTCTTTACCTTAAAAATTCTAAAGAAGATGTTTAATTCTTCTAACACTGCCTAATAGAAGAAATTCGAAATTTACACATACCAAACAAAATAGCTGATTGTTCATTTCATAGCCATATACCTATTGACATTTAACCATATTTTTCATAAATGATTCGATCAAATTTTTTGGTAAAGTGTTTTCCTGAAGCACTTCGAAATTTAGGTTAGGTGCAATTTCCACATCCAGTCTTTCATCCGTTTTCAATCTTGAAAAGTCCACATATTTCGAGATTTAGTTTAGGCACTTCGTTAAATTTTCATCAATGATCAATCTTGAAAAGTCCTTATATTTCAGAATCTATTTTTCAGTCAACATCCACAGATAAAACAAATAATACCTACTTCAACGTACAAATACGAACAACACAAGAGTTCGACCAATCACAGCGATTCTAACAAATTTGAACGCGGTGTAGACGTCATACAGTTCACGATAAGGGGCTGTGGGGATATGTTTACGTCTAATACCTAGGTGTTTTTTTGACGGTCTTCTCTCTCTATTCAATTCAAATACCCTACCGGTCATAGGCGTCGATATGGGGTAGCGCAGGTGGATTTGCAAATCATATAAAATTATTGAGTTACAAAGAATTGGAATTTTTCCATTGTTTTTCCCTCTATCATAACAGGTACTACAGCTTACTGTCTGAATTTTTAATTCCGACTGGAAGTTAACAACCATGGAAATAATGATAAAATGTTTTAGGTGTCCATATCGTTCAAATACGAAATTACTCTAATTCTGTTGGGAACCCATGAAATATAACGAATCAGATCAACTCATGATGCAAAATTCGTATTAATTAAATTTCTGTGATATATTATTATTCCATTTACGTATGATGCACAACTCAACAACTCCATTGAATTGATTTTTAAATGTGTACCAGCTTTCATGCATTTAATAATGATGAAATGTTACATCATCGTCCCAATTCATTTATTCATGCCGTCCATATTGACGAATAAGTTCGTTAAAATAATTTCAAATTGATATACATAGTTCAAAGCTGAGTTGCTCAAAACTTTAACAAAAAAATATCAATTTTCTAACTTAACTGTCACATAAGGATGCGCAATCTATCCTGAAAACTGCAGGTAGCAATCTCTTTCCGTTCGATAGTTATCGTGTTAACAGCCGGCCGGACAAAATCGAATTTGAACCCGAATTCTTCATTAATGAGTTGCACCTGATCGTTTGAGATTGACGGCAAAAAATTTGGACATTTTACAAAATGATAGCACGCAACTTGCACGCAAATAGAAATTGCGATATGATCCCATGAAGCAGATTTTCGAACATTTTTCTAATGAAATCCGAGTAAAATTGACTGGATATTGATATAACGCAGGGAAATGTTATGTTCCATGTCGAATTCAGTGGTAATAATCATTCTTATGGGGGAATTGAATTGCTACGAAATAAATTTCCCGCGAGGCGGAGTGAAATAACTGGGATCTGTGGAGGATAAGTATGGATCGTAGAGGGTATAGCGTCTTATTCCCAAAGGCATTTTCAATTTTTGGGGCAGATGTGCCCAGGTAGTGTAGTGACCTGTTTTAAGGATCAAAAACTGCAGATATCATAAATCATTCAGCAGGCTTTCCCGAACTGAGCCTATTGATTGAATAGCTTCAAAGCAGGGGTTCTCAACTTGTTCTTTCCTTATAACATATTCTGGAATACCGTTGTTCTGGAAGGGAATCTATAGTTGAGCCCGATTATTATTAATCGATGCCGCTTCTACCTTAGATCTTAGGCTCTTAATTTGGATCCTTCAATACAAAAGTTTCATACCGAGATGTTCTTTTTGCAATTTTGAATTTCACGGACATATTCTCATAATTCATCATCAACAATATGAAGATTTTCAAGGCGTGACGGTTCCGTGAATTTGAAGTATGGTTGCATTGATATATTCAAGTAATAAAGCATCTACTGAGAGATTATTTCTTTGATCTTCTATTAATATTTTGTTGATACCTGCAAGCATAGGGTTTGAGGACTTCTGTATCAGAGCAAATTTTCAATATCGAAAGAGCGGATTCACCTGCTATTTATTGAACGTATCCAATCAGCGCTACGCATTCAGAGAGCCCCGCTTCAATGAGTTTCATCCATTTTCAATTCCAAGATGAGCTGTTTTATATTCGTAATAAGATTATCAGAGGCAGTAACGAAAATATTGACAAGAAAAGATTGTTCCCTGAGCCATTTCCTCGAGATCACGAAACGCAAGATCAGATACCGTAAAAATTCGAAAAGTGGCAGATAATGGAAACATTTTTCCAGAATTTTCTAGCTGATTCCTTGGCAGACTTTCAATAGGAAATGAAAAAGTTCATGTTATGGTTTCGTCAACGGGAAATTGAGTTGTGAATGTATTCATCTGAGGGTCCCTGTTGGTTCACAGATGGCTCTGTTAGCACCCAAGAGATGGGAGCGGTAGTAGTGGTTGCAAAATTGCTGGTGGCATATCCATCAGCCTGGATAGTCTTTCAAGCAGAAATTTTCGCCATTGATCACTCAGTGAGGCTCATGCTTGAGAAAGGATGCGTTCGCAGATCAATCAGGGTCATCTGGGTTCCGGGCCACTCGGGCACAGAAGGCAATGAGGTGGCGGACTCATTGATGCCTCGATTGGCGGCTGGAGGGTCTTCCATGGCGCCTAAACCTTGGACCAAAAGGTGCAGGAACTCTGGACTCATCTAGTCTCAGTCATGCCCACTCAACAATCATTGGCCCATCAGCTGAAAGAGCCAGACAATGGTTCAAATTCTCCAGGTGAGACCTGAGAATTTTATAAGCTATGTACACGGGTCAATGTGGCCTCAGAAAACACCTAGAGGACGACGAGTTTATCGAGCAGACCATGTGTGACTGCCCCGCTGAGGACAGGATCAGATTTGAGGAGCTAGGAGTCCAAAAACTGAGACTGAGGGAATTGGACAAGCTCTCATCCTCCAGACTCATCTCCCTTATCAAAAGACATGAACTTGTGGGTGGAGTATAGATCAGCAAAGAAGAAACTTTAAGCGTTAGAATGAACAAGACTCATTCTACTGGGGGACCTGATCCTGACAACTACTTACAATAGGTGCAACTATCTTAGGAAGATCATCAGGGTGGTAGATGATTTCCCTGGGTAATCGATAGTACTAATGACAAGTCTCGAATCTTTCATTGGGTCACTGAAGAGTATGAGTAAATGTTTGATTTGCCGTGGACCGGCATATTGCTGTTACATGGAGGAAAGGGTTGGAGGGGGATGAGATTTATGGTATACGATAACATACGGACATGCGATTGCATGTCCCTTCTGTTATTAACAGCAATTTCAATGCAAATGATGACTGCACTGGCATATCTACAAGGGTTGTTCCACACAATATTACCAGCAGATTTACCTTCCACTGGCTGTGACCCAGAAGAATGACAAGCGTCATAGCATATTTGAAGAAATTCTAATTTCAAATCAATGAGAATTGAACGGAACACCCTGTATTGATTCCATGGAAGATTCTACGGAAACAAGATGTTGATAGTTTCAAGAATTATCCAACAAATTATGATGAAAACAACATTACTGATCATGCGTCAGCCCATTAAGGCTAAGTTTTTTCCGAGTAGAGTCTCCCTTTTTGTACCAGAGTTAAGATCTCCTGGAAATCCTTAACGGAAGATGAGCGAAACATTCCGAGAACGAACCCGAAGATTTTCAAATTTCGAAAAAATCGAAAACCGTCTAACATGTTTCAACCCAAGTGAATTTACTTCCTGAGGAACCACAGGGACATCAATTACGAAAATTTCAGTTTTTTTGCTACGAAATTGCGACCTCTAGCTTGTAGAAAATATTTGGAATGTAAAATCGGAAATAACTTTTCTGATTTCCAACAAATTCAAGGTGCTTCTGGAGATCTCGAATATGCGTATTTGTGCGAAATTTGAGACTGATATCTTCAAAATTCTGACTTCTTTAGTGTGCACAATAAAGCGCTACATCAGAAAATGGATTTTCTTCGAGGAATTTGCTTTCAAAATATGAGAAAACGTACGACCTCATAATCATTAAATTATACTGTGGGAGATATATTCATTATTAAATAGTTCATTTCTGGGATTTCTCAGAAATAAACCATTTAAGTACGACCTCATCGTTACTACAAGAGCCTAAAAAGAAAACACGACGACTCTGTTTCCGTGAGCTCTCCTCTCAGAATTCGCCCAAACCAAAACAAGCGTAAAGTCGAGTGCATAATAAACCTTAAAGCTCTCTTCAATAACATTGTTATTATTCCCTAATATTCCAGTTTACGAATGTGATATTTATTTGAGTTCAATCGAACACACAGTCTGTATAAATTCCATTTGAATTATTTGAATCCATCAGCTTTCTCTATGATTTTTTCAATGTGTAAAACTTAGGTAGTTCCTCTTCTAGCCGCTCTACCCTTTAGCGTCTAGTAGTCTATGTTTTGCCCGTTGGTGGCCCGATTAAGTTTACGCTGATTTCTTCATGACCATAGATGGCAATTTTTTCATCCCTCAATTTGATTGGCTGCAGACTCGTAAAATTGAAGATAGGAAACTAGGTCAGGTAGTTTGATTGAGTTCCGGTGGTAACTGTAGAATCAGGGAGTGAGATGTGTTTTGAAGAATATTATTTGATGTTAAAATTCAGTTGGATTTCGGAATAGAAGAAGTGAATTTACATTTAATTTGAAAGGACATGGGCGGTAACTGTTTCGAATGTGGTACTACCTCTGGAGTTCATATAGGATGATGGAACAGGAATATTATGAAGTGAGTTTCCTTCATTTTCTCATCATTTTACTTGGGGTTCATTTATCTAGATTGTGTTCACTTTGAAAAATGTACAAATGAATAACTTTATGAATAGGTACGAAAGTAAACGTATATCACGATTAATGCTAGTATCTTCAAAATTTATAGACTCGATTTAATTGAAAATGATGGTCCAAGAACAAGTAGTTAGGAATTAGTAATTTGAAAGTATGCTGATGTTAATCATTCTGATTAAGATGAAAAAATAGCACAGAGAAATGGTTTTGATAATATTTACACCAATTCAGTTGCGATTTGTAAGATTTTTTTAATGAAATAAACAATTTTGAGATGAAAATATCAATCTGAAATTATTGCCCAATATCTAGCGATGATGATGAGGCAAAAAATTGGTCATAGAAAAATATCATTATCGGTGGATCATTGGAAGGAAATTTAGGGAGGTAGTTTATTCTATGTTGGCGTCCTTTTAGCTTGATATTGAATTATAGTTGTTCAAATGGAGCTCTTTTCAGGTCAGTTGAATTTCTCAATAGAATAAATGAACTTAATTGTAATTTGAGTATTAAGATGAAGTAGTTCCGGCAGATAAAGGTGAAAATCGCAATTATTGAGAATTGGATATGGAAAAGGGATTTTCTAACGTAAGTGGAAGGAGACTTGGGTAACATAGTTTCGAGAGCTGGTGCTACTGGAGTTATCTTGGATGATGGAAACCTATAACGGTCATGAATATAACGAAGTGAGTCTCCTTTATTTTCTCATCATTTTACTTGGGTTTCATTTATCTTTGAGTTTGTTCACTTTGAAAAAATACATACGAAAGTAAACGTACCTATTTCACGATTAATGCTAGTATCTTCTAAATTTATAGAGTCGATTTAATTAAAAATGATGGTCCAAGAACAAGTTCTTAGGAATTCGTAATTTGAAATTATGCTGATGTTAATCATTCTGATTAAGATGAAAATATAGCCCAAATAAATGGTTTTGATAATATTTACACCAGTTCAGTTGCAATTTGTAAGATTTTTTTAATGAAAACAATCAATTTTGAGATGAAAATTTCAATCTGAAATTATTATGCAATATCTAGCGATGATGATAATGCAAAAAAATGGGTCATAGAAAAATATCATTATCGGTGGATCCTTGGAAGGAAATTTAGGGAGGTAGTTTATTCTATGTACTTCAATATCTAGCGATGATGATGCAAGAAAGTGGGTCATAGAAAAATATCATTATCGGTGGATCATTGGAAGGAAATTTAGGGAGGTAGTTTATTCCATGTATTTCAAAGCCTTCTGTACGAACAATTCGTGGTAGCCATGTTGGCGTCCTCTAAGCGTCCTTTCAGCTTTCAACAATTAAAGTTGTTCAAATAAACTTCTTGTCAGGTCAGTTGAATTTCCGAATACAAGAAATGAAATTAATTTTGATATAAGTATTAAGATGAATTGATTCCGGCAGATAAAGGTGAAAATTGCAATTATTGAGAATTGGATATGGAAAAGGGATTTTCTAACGTAAGTGGAAGGAGTTTTGGGTAACTGTTTCGAGAGCTGGTGCTGGTGCTACTGGTTGATGGAAACCTATAACGGTCATGAATATTACGAAGTGAGTCTCCTTTATTTTCTCATCATTTTACTTGGGTTTCATTTATCTTTGAGTGTGTTCTCTTTGAAAAAATGTGAAATGAATAACTTTATGAATAGATACGAAAGTAAACGTACCTATTTCACGATTAATGCTAGTTTCTTCTAAATTTATAGAGTCAATTTAATTAAAAATGATGGTCCAAGAACAAGTTCTTAGGAATTCGTAATTTGAAATTATGAAGATTTTAATCATTCTAATTATGATGAAAATATAGCCCAAATAAATGGTTTTGATAATATTTACGCCAGTTCAGTTGCAATTTGTGAGATTTTTTTAATTAAACAAACAATTTTGAGATAAAAATATCAATTTGAAATTATTACGCAATATCTAGCGATGATGATAATGCAAAAAAATGGGTCATAAAAAAATATCATTATCGGTGGATCATTGGAAGGAAATTTAGGGAGGTAGTTTATTCTATGTATTTCAAAGCCTTCTGTACGAACAATTCGTGGTAGCCATGTTGGCGTCCTTTTAGCTTGATATTGAATTATAGTTGTTCAAATGGAGTTTTTTTCAGGTCAGTTGAATTTCTCAATAGAATAAATGAACTTAATTTTAATTTGAGTATTAAGATGAATTTATTCCGGCAGATAAAGGTGAAAATCGCAATTATTGAGAATTGGATATGGAAAAGGGACTCTCTAACGTAAGTGGAAGGATACTTGGGTAACAGTTTCGAGAGCTGGTGCTACTGGAGTTAATCTTGGATGATGGAACCTGGAACGGACAGGAATACCTGCTACTAAGTGAGTCTCCTATAATTTTATTTGAGTTTCATTTTTCGAGGTAAAAAAAAATCTGAAGACATAATTTTATATTCTCTTTCATTACAATGTATTTCGAATCTTAGATACGATTTCCAAATTTTGCTGTCGATTCAATACGAAATGATGGTCCAAGAATAAGTTGAAGAGTGTGATTTGGGGAATTAGTAATTGAAAATTATCTTGATGATGATCATTCTCTTTTAGAAGAACAATTAACTCGAATGGAAGGTTTTGGTGATATTTACTTTAGGAAAGTTGCAATTCTCTCATTTTGGTTGGTTGGTTACTTTGTATTATTTCATTTTCACGCCGATATTTGGCAGGTAGTTCATTCTATTGAGTTTTCAGCGAGTAATTATAGTAGATTATGGGATATTCTGAATGGGGGATGTATAATAAAAGTTTATTGTTCGGTACTAATTTCATTATTGAGAATTCTTTTCAACTTTTTTTGTTTGAACATCTTAGGTCTGTGAACACTGTTGGTCAAAGCAGAGAACCGAGGAAATTGAAAATATTCTGTACGATTTACAAATGTCGGTGAAAATGTTGGTATCTTCTATTGATATTTTTTTATTTTATTCACGTTAATCAGCTCTATCAAACCACATTGGAAAGCTGTCCCATTTGGTACCATCATTTCAGTAATAGAGAAGAGATTGGATGGTGTTAAACGGTAATTACAACCTCGAAATTTGAACGAAATATAGGTTCAATCAATCCAGCATATTCCTATTCCTATCGCTAACTGAAATCGTCATTAATGCAGTCCAGTTTCGATGAATGATTGCGCCAACGTGTAATCCAGAGGTTGGTGTTGATTTCCTTCTAGCTACTCGGAAGCTATTACGCAAATGATTACGTCCCATGGACAAGGACGTACCCAAGAGAGGTCCTGGGGCTCCTGAACTCCGAAAATTTTCTAGTACGAATTTTTTTTTGTATTTCGACCCCCTCCTCGGAACAAAATTATGGGTACGTGCTTGGGTATGGCAAAAAATAATTCCAAATAATATCATGGGAATTGTAATTAGTGCAAACAAAAATTATTATAAGAATACGATATGTTCAAGAGTTTTTTCCAGAACAGTCATCGAAAAATACATCATTCTGGATAAAACATTTCAAAATATCGCATTTCTGGTCCTTTTTGTATGCCATTTGTTCATAGCACAAAACTTTCCATGGTTAACATTATGGCCAAATTTTGTATCAAGTTAACCATTCAGTTTTCAATTATTACAGGAGATACAGGGTGGAATAGTTGCTTGAGGAAAAAATTGAAATACCTTTTATATTTTTCTTCCAACTCTCGCTTTTGTGTACATTTCTTACTGGAATATATAATTTTTCTCAAGCAGCTAATATGTCAACCCTCTCTGGTGATATAATGTACTTTTCTCTAGTTATATTATTTTCGATAGGTAATGTCATGTGGTTTTTCTGGAATTATGCGGAATGGTGGATTTTAACGAATCACTTTGAAACTGCGAATGGAGTTGTCTTGATTTGTAGTACATGAGAACTTTTGACATGACATAAAGTATTGGATTACCCATCAGGATACTATTATTGGATTTGCGCAGCTAACAGGTTAGTACAAATTTTATTTGTACAGGGTGAGTCAGTTGTTGGACACATATCCTAAGACGCCCCATTAATGAGATATGGGGTGTTAAATTTGGAGAAAATAATTGGTTTTTTAGTAATAACTCCGAAGTGGCTGAAGATATTCAGATAAAAATCAGAAAATACATAGTTCTCGTTGGAAAAAAAATATTTCTCACATCTTTGAAATCTTTTCAGTAGATAGAAGGTCATTCGATATTACAATCCCCCCAGCTTGAACGCTACTGATATTTTTGCAAATAGTTTGAACGGTTTGGAACTCACTTAGAATTTTCTTCAAAAATGCTATTCATGGTACCATGGGCTTGTTTCATTTCAAAATGATTGAAAGATTCTTCTTGCAGAACAATTAGGCAAAATAAATAAAAAAAAAATTCAAAGGTTTCTTTGACTATGTTGCCTTGATTACCTGACATTTTTTGCCTAATCTTTCAATCATTTTGCCATGAAACAATCGCTCAAAAAATCAAATCTCGAAATGTTTGAGCCCATTTTCTCGAAAACGGTGAGGTTTAGGCCTTCGACCAGTAACATGCTTGAAGAAAATTCTTCAAGAGTTCGAAACAGGTCAAAATTTGCAAAAATGTCAGTGGCCTTCAAGTTGGGGGAGTTGTAATATCGAATGATCTCCTATCCATGCCACTGAAAATGTTTGAAAGATGTGGGAAATATATGAAGTTAATTTTCAACGAGAACTATGTCTTTTCTGAGTTTTATCGGAATATCTTCAGCCACTTTGGAGTTATTACTAATAATTATTTTCTTCAAGTTTAACACCCTGTATCTCATAGGATATATGTTTATAGGAACTTTTATTGATGAGAAATAGCCTTCAATCTGACTGTGAAGTCCTGCTACAAATAACTGACTCACCCTGTATAAAAAGTAATAATTTTTCACATACATATAACTATTTTTCTTGATGTACTTACTTCTATCTCATGTTGTTCCAAATAGTTCTGCAATTCAGGTCCAACATACTCCAAGAGTACCCTTCGTTCTTCAACAAAGTCTAAAAAAAAATATTATCTCTACATAACAAATTAAATAGGTACCGTCTTCTCATTAGGATATCGAATTCACCATGAGGCAATAAATGTTTTACAATTTTATTACTCGAAAACTTGTCGTTTCAGTTGAGGTACCCCACAGAATAAGTGAAAAAAATTATTAGGGAATTTTTGTAATTTTAGATTATAAGGTATCGACAATTACATCCAACTCACCATCTCTTGTGCTGCCAATGAAAATTTTAACACTTTTTGGCGAGGGCCACCTGCTCGTTTTGTGTCCCTGGAGTATTTCCAATATAGTCTCGTCGTTATTTTTCATATTTCTACACTACCAAATATATCACTCAGGTAATTCAGCGAAATTAGTTGGAAAGGAAACAAACTCTGATTGTCATTAATGTAGATCCTTATTGCTTTTTCCTTCTTTTACATCACAAGGGTTGTCTGGAAAAATAGATATTATATGGATGAATGTTTGAACTGTTCCAACATTGAGTTCAAACATTAAAAATAGAAATAGGTTTATCAATCTGCCAAGTTTGTATTAGTAAAGTTTGTACTTGTATTTGAAAAGACACAGACACTAAACTTATTTTTTTTTTAATTTCGGTAGACTTGAGGGCTAAAACCAAATATGGTACTGGCGCAAAGTTGAAAGTTACAAGCGTTTAAATGTTTTACAATTTGCTAATACACTCCTACATATAAATAATATATGACTGTGATGGTGAACAAGAAAAAAGTAAGGCAGCATGGCTTGCATCTTGATTCCAAAGCTCAGGGGCGGATCCATAAAGTAGTGAAATTTTTGTTAATTCAGATTTTTAATCATTCATTGTTCGTTAATGGGCATAATCGGCCTATCTATAGTTTTGTTGTTATTTCCTCAGTAACTCAAAAAATACATCTCCGATCAAATTGAAACTTAGTAATTGGATGTAGAACGAGAACGCGCAAATTTGTGCAGAATTTCGTGAGGATCTGATTACGAAAAAAAAAATTCCAAACAAAAATTGAAATTTTTTTTTAAATGTCTTATATCTGAGAAATTATCTGTCAGATTCCTCTGAAATTCTGCACAGCCCTTCAAGCAGCCATTCTAGAATAGAGTACCGGGTTTCAGCTCGATCAGCTTTGTATTTTGGAATTATTTTCAATCATTCATTATTCGTTAATGGGCTTAATCGGCCTATCTTTAGTTTTGTAGTTATTTCCTCAGTAACTCAAAAAGTACATCTCCGATCAAATTGAAACTTGGTAATTGAATGAAGAACGAGAACGCGCAAATTTGTGCAGAATTTCGTAAGGATCTGATTACGAAAAAAAAAATTCCAAACAAAAATTGAACTTTTTCTTCAAATGTTTTATATCTGAGAAATTATATGTCAGATTCCTCTGAAATTCTGCACAACCCTTCAAGCAGCCATTCGTGAATAGAGTACCGGATTTCAGCTCCATCAGCTTTGTATTTTGAAATAATTTTTAATCACTCATTGTTCGTTAATGGGCATAATCGGCCTATCTTTAGTTTTGTAGTTATTTCCTCAGTAACTCAAAAAGTACATCTCCGATCAAATTGAAACTTGGTAAATGGATGTAGAACGAGAACGCGCAAATTTGTGCAGAATTTCGTGAGGATCTGATTACGAAAAAAAAAATTTCCAAACAAAAATTGATATTTTTCTTCAAATGTTTTATATCTGAGAAATTATCTGCCAGATTCCTCTGAAATTCTGCACAACCCTTCAAGCAGCCATTCTAGAATAGAGTACCGGATTTCAGCTCCATCAGCTTTGTATTTTGAAATTATTTTTAATCACTCATTGTTCGTTAATGGGCATAATCGGCCTATCTATAGTTTTGTTGTTATTTCCTCAGTAACTCAAAAAATACAACTCCGATCAAATTGAAACTTGGTAATTGAATGTAGAACGAGAACGCGCAAATTTGTGCAGAATTTCGTGAGGATCTGATTACGAAAAAAAAATTTCCAAACAAAAATTGAAATTTTTCTTCAAATGTTTTATATCTGAGAAATTATCTGTCAGATTCCTCTGAAATTCTGCACAACCCTTCAAGCAGCCATTCTAGAATAGAGTACCGGATTTCAGCTCCATCAGCTTTGTATTTTAAAATTATTTTTAATCACTCATTGTTCGTTAATGGGCATAATCGGCCTATCTTTTTTGTTGTTATTTCCTCAGTAACTCAAAAAATACAACTCCGATCAAATTGAAACTTGGTAATTGAATGTAGAACGAGAACGCGCAAATTTGTGCAGAATTTCGTGAGGATCTGATTACGAAAAAAAAATTTCCAACCAAAAATTGAAATTTTTCTTCAAATGTTTTATATCTGAGAAATTATCTGTCAGATTCCTCTGAAATTCTGCACACCCCTTCAAGCAGCCATTCTAGAATAGAGTACCGGATTTCAGTTCGATCAGCTTTGTATTTTGGAATTATTTCATATTAATTTGAATTCATTCATAATCAACTTCATGCAGTATTTCGTGAGGGTGTATGGGCGTGAATAAAACATGCAGATGAAAGCTCCTGACTTCACATCAGTGCTTTTAAATAATTTATCTAACATTAATTTTGATTTTGATCAAAGCTGAGTATCTCTTATAATTAATGATTAAATGATACTGTGGGATATTCATTCAGGTTTCTTTCTGGGTTTTCTCTCCCAAACTCTGAAAAATATCAATTAAATAAAAAAATATTATTTTGTGAATTGCTTCTGCGTAAGAAACACAAGATATTTGTCAGAAGCAATCAATTGAATAATGTTGCCTAACAAATAATAACGAAAACAACATCAACGATGAAACAACTATTTCGTAACGTTTCGGACGTTTCGAGAATTGTCACTTTGACAGTATTTGAAAATCATAGTAACATAGTTTTACTTTGCATAGAAATTTCCAAGTTCCAGCTCCTTTTTTAATAACATTTCACTTTCACCAAATTTTTATGCATTTTTGAAGGATTTGTGTTGCACCCTGTGCCATCCCCATCAACCCTCTAAATTTTTTGAATAGGGAGAGTTGGTCCTGTGGTACTTTTTTGGCAAGGTCTTTGTATCATCTTTACAGGCGTGCAGAAATTTTCAAGAAATCATTTTTCTTTTTTGAAAAATAGTTAGCTCAAAGAGGTTTTCAGTATGTGCACTTTGTCATGGCTCATTTACTTTTAGACGATGGTACCTGATGAAATTTGTCACCGAATGAAAGTCGACCATTACAGTTTTGTTTATGCACAACTTTCAACCCCCTCACGCCCCCCCTCCGCCATTTTTTTCTCCATTAAAGGGTTCGTAGGGGTTGAAGGTTGTGCATGAACAAAACTGTAATGGTTGACTTTCATTCGGTGACAAATTTCATCAGGTACCATCGTCTCAAAGTAAATGAGCCATGACAAAGTGCACACACTGAAAACCTCTTTGAACTAACTATTTTTCAAAGAAGAAAAATGTTTTCTTGAAGATTTCTGCACGCCTGTAAAGAAGATACAAATACCTTGCCAAAAAAGTTCCACAGGACCCACTTTCCCTATTCAAAAAATTTAGAGGGTTGATGGGGATGGCACAGGGTGCAACAAAAATCCTTCAAAAATGCATACAAATTTGGTGAAAGTGAAAAAAAATTGACCTGTTTCAGGAATTTGTTGCCAAATATTTTTCTTCTGAGAAAATGAATTTGTTCCATAATTTTGACGCGCACTGTATAAACAGTTTTTTGATTTTTGTTTTTCATTAATGGGTTTGTCTTTGTTAATAAAAACCTAAGATCATTTTGTGTCTTGAAGACGGTTCTTATATTGAACATAGAACCGATTCTTCTGATTTTTTCAGAAGAGCCACGAACATAAAGGATCACATTCAACAGATTGTGTTGTTCTTCTTGTTGATCATTGTTATTTTATTAAAAGCTCTTCTATACCTTGTGTTTCTTACGCAGAAGATATACGCAAAATAATAAATTTTTTATTTTCTAGATATTTCTCAGAGTTTGGGAGCGAACACCCAGAAAGAAACCATTCAATAATCTCTTATAATATTTACATACGAAATATAAGAATAGTAAAATTTATACTACGATCTTTCTCCAAGAGGAATATGATGTGATCATACAAATTCAGCAATATTACAACCTATGATAATCTCCTTCATTCCCAACAAATCCCAGGCTTCTACGCCTATGCTTCTTTCCCAAATTAACAAGGAATAACCGATTAGAAATATAGTCTTTTATAATGTCATCCTGTTCTCTCCAGATATAATTCATTTCTGTTTCCCCAACTTTTCAAAGCAATTATTACTAGAATCCTCAAAGTTTCAATAGGATTCGTTTTATTCTCTGCATTGGCTATACGCGTTTTCGGACCAACAGAAGATATTCATCCTCCTCAAATATCCACAGATATCAATAAAAAAATATAGAGCTTACTGTAGAACAGTGTTCTTTTCATTTTTCGAACGAAGGAAGTTCAATAGCTTTTTTGTTTCATTGCTTCCTTGTATTAGATTTCGTCGGACGAAATTAAGTTTTATTTTCCTCGAACTTCACAGAAGTACCAGTGTTAGATGCCACTGAAACGGGATTTCCGGTTCGAACTTTGATATTGATAGGTCGCAAGTACAAAGAAGGTTCGATTGCTCCTTTATTTCCTTTCGGTGCTTCCACACAATTTGTAATATCAGTTTTGTTTGTACAAAAATATTTCCGCTGAGACTGACCTTACGTCAGTGCCTTCTTTAATTTTTTTTTCAACTAACTACCTAGTTTCAATTCGAACAGATCAGTATTTTTTTAATGCTTATTTTGAGTGCTTGAGTGCTATCTGGGTTTTCTCTCCCAATTTCTGAAAAATATCAGTTAACATTGTTCGATTTATTCTGACAAATATCTTGTGTTTCTTATGCAGAAACAATTCACAAAATAATAAATTTTTATTCAACTGATATTTTTCAGAGATTGGGAGAGAAAACCCTGAAAGAAACCATTCTATAATGAATGTACCTCCCACAGTATCTTTTAATGATAATTTGAAGCAAAACTTAATTATTTTTCACGAAATCAGTTCAGAAATTTCAACAAATGACATCCGTTCCAAATTCCAAACCTCTCTTTGGCCTTCTGGGAGTAGCGAGGTCAGCCTTGGATCATCTAGGGATTTTCCCCAACCCGAAATCGACCATGTATTTATTAATAACAAACTCAGAGGCATCAGAATGTACCTAGTGAATTATTGTGGTTCTGTCTCTTCAGATCTGGGGGAAATTGTTCAAACTAGCACTAGCCAATTTTCGAGGGTTATTTCTGTTATTTCGTCCAATTCTATAGTTTCGTCGTTCTGTCCAAAAATCGTCTCAAATGATGGAGAATTCCAGGGCAAATTGTGTATAGAGGTGTGAGGAGTGGGGATTATATTCGTTATAGAATATTCCTTTCGAAAGAGCTGGATATTGAATGATAAAATAGAAGCGAATTTCAAGTGTTGCCGAAGGTGGCAAAGCAACGATATTAACGGAATCACTCCAGAAATTCCTTTTGATCGGAGATTTGCTTCATTAGCTCCGAATCAGTGGAATTCTCTTTGCCGGTGATTTTGTTCCTTGAGGATTTTGAGAGTATTGAATGGGGCACGTTCCCAGCTACAGATTGAGCAATATTGATATTTGATCGACAAATACGCAGGGATAGGAAATTAATTTTCAGAATTCCTGGAAAAGAGTTTTATTTTCCGGATAGTTTGATGGGCGCGTGTATAACCGCAAATTGATGAAAAGTTCACGAACTTCGCCGAGTTTACTAAGCGCCAGATTACGACGCTGTAGGTACGTTCCACGGTGTTTTATGGAGCAATGCAATTTCACAACTTGATGATATTTTCTTTCAAAATCCTCTTAATGTAAACTTACTCAGAATAAAAATTCTCTTTGCCTCCTTAGACTACTAAATTTTATAAAGATAATAGATATATTTATTTCAAATAATCTCAGGTTACACCAGGCATACAAGAAACGAAGTCAAATAAAAAGTTCCCACGTTACTGCCCAGCGGTCCATCCCAAAACCCTTCAAACAGCATTTTCCACCAGCAGCCTGAATATTTCATTGTTAAACATTTTATAGTTCTCTATAGTCTGTATTCTTTTCGGTAGTTTATTGCGCAGCCGAAGGCATCTGTATTCTAACTGCACTTGTGTTGTTGTTAGTCTGCATCTAGGGTAATTATAGTTTTGTGTTCTTGTTTCATGCATAATATTCTTTTGAAAAAATACTAAACATTCTTGTACATACATCCCATACAGTGTTAAAATCTTCTATTGAAAAGCTTCCCTATATGTCTGGTTATATTTCAAGTTACATAATATTTTTATTTCTTTCTTTTGTAGGATAAAAATCGAAGACCACCATGTTGATTAGGGCCTAACAATGCATGCCATGTGAAGTAGTTCATAGAAAGCCAGTTCAAATAGCTTGGAGAATGATGTAGGAAGGCTAATTGGTCTGGAGTTTCCATAATCTTCAGGATTACCAGTTTTATATTTAGGTCTAATTTTTTGGGGAAGATTTCTTCTCTTAGAGAGTTATTTATTATGCATGTTAGAGGTTCTCTGTTAATTTTGTCGCAGCATCTACTATGTAGTCATTGAATTCATTTGCTAATTTTTGCATGTCTGTTTTGAGTGGCATATTGCTGTCTTCATTCTTGTTCTGTAGATATTTTACTATTGCCCAGATAGTTTTGTTCTTATTGTCCGAGTTTTCAATAAGTTTTCCCAGATAATCTCTTTTACTTTCAAGAAGGTGTTTATAATAACATTTTTTTGTACTGTTGTATTCTTTTTTGATCTTTGGGTGTAGGCTAATCATAGACTAACTTGTTTTTTACCTTTTTAATTGATGGATCTGATGCTGGTATGTGTTTTTTGGTGTTACATGTTTTTGTCCTGAGAAGACAGTTCTTGTCGAATAGACTAGGATATATGTTCTGAAATATTTTGTATTGTTCATTAACATTATTTTTGATACAACATACTGATGACCAGTCCTGTGATGATAAGGAAAGTGATGATTTTAAAGTTATTAAGTTTTTCATTAGTAATAATTCTTTTATGAGTGTAGCTGGTTGTTTTGCTGATGTAATTCTGATGGGTGTTTTTGAATTATACCATAGAACTTAAATGGTGTATCCAGTCTCGTTTTGCTTTGGTATCTTCTAGTGTGTTTATGCTGAAGTCCCCTATAATAATTTGAATATTCTGATTGTAATTCTGATGGGTGTTTTTGAATGATACCATAGAACTTAAATGGTGTATCCAGTCTCGTTTTGCTTTGGTATCTTCTAGTGTGTTTATGCTGAAGTCCCCTATAATAATTTGAATATTCTCCTTCCTTAATTTGTCTTAGATTTGTGTTAACTGTGCTATAATTACATATATATTTCCATCATTATAAATTGTTAGGCATATCCACTCCTTAGAGATTTCAACTATGTCTTTCCTTTCCCATGCTTCTATGCTTCATTTCTAACGTAGACAGCAGTTCCTCCATGTTCTCCTACAGATCTACAGAAGTTTGCTTTTAGGGTAAAGTTCTCCAGAGAAAAATATTCAAGTTGTTCCTCTCTCTTCCAGTGTTCTGAAAGACATAGTATGGCTGTATCCTTGTGGGTATTCCGATGTTAGTTGTTCCAGTTGTTCAATTGAATTACCTATAGATCTTATATATGGTTGAACCATTGCAGATTGCTCATTTAATCTTGATAAATAAATTTAATGACAATTTTTGAAGCATTAAGGCAATGAAGCATTGTAGATTGCTCTTTTTTTTATAAGATAATTTTTGAAGCATTTTTTTTTAAACGACACTTTTTTAAATTTAATTTCTTTCATGATGCAGTTCTATCATAGGAATACATTAATATCATTCCCAACTCTGAGAAACCAATACTTTCGGAGATATAATTTATCTGTTTGAACTAGAGCACCAGAAAGCTCCTGTCCACAGGGCTTGAACCCATTTTTGGTATTTAATATGATTGATGATGAAGTTCATTAGTTTATTAATTTAAAATTTTGTCGGTCCATTCGAAATCGCCCTATTCTCCTTCCACCCTAAAATTAATCATCCGTTATTCACACAATGGTTTTTGGACGGTTTGTCTATATAATGCCACGCCTGATTTGATGTCCCCCATCGATCGTCGGATGAATAAATGCACTCTCACGTGAGCGAATTTTTCGATTTTCCACTGAATGGAAACCGAAACGGGAATGAATGTAAATGACATATGACCCTTGTATCCGGTTATTTCGATTGGGCCCCCGCGTATGGAATATTTCCCGATAGAAAGTTTCTGGAATAGTACGATAACGAGAATCGACGCCGAGACCAAGGGAAACGTTCGCTAGGGCACCTCTTTCGCATCCTGATGAGAAGAAACCCTTATTCTGGCAATCTGCGGCAAATATATGCAACTGAACGTGTTCGTTCTCGAATTGAATACGAATTGATAGGATGGCCACTCGATCCATACACGTGATACTCAACGACCGAATATTCTGAAACGGGAAATGGGCATTATAATGTTAATTTATTCACATAAAGTGGAGAACTGCACAAAACGACGTGCTTATGTTTCAGAGGAGCCCGAAAATATCTGCAAATTTCCCACACAAGTTGAATATTGCCTCCTGTATACTCCAATTAATTTTTTTTATGATGCACTGATTGCAGGTCTCAAGATCTGGGTAATTCGCAAACCTTCCAAAATTCTTACTCCTCTTGAATGTATTGCGTTTCTAGAACTTTATTTTATGTGTACTTCGAAAACAACACTGATACCGGAACTATATTTGAGATTTATTGCAGTTTAATTATCACGTTTGTTTTTTTTTTACCCCTTTGGGAAATGATTTTAAATCTTCTCCCAATTGTACCAATTTTTCTCTTAAGAGAGTGTTGTTTTCTAAATGAGTATTTGGATTTTCTCTCTAATTTCCTTGCTGATTTGTTTGAGTAATATGTTTTCTGTTTCTAGAACATTATTTTGTGTGTACAGTGGAGTTACTTCGTAGGCACGTTTGAGGAAAACAACACTGGCCCCACCGCCATTTTTAAACTGGGACTATATTTGAAATGTATTGCAGCTTCACGTTTGTTTTTTTTTACCCCTTTGGGAAATGATTTTTTATCTTCTCCCAATTGTACCAATTTCCCTCTTAAGAGAGTGTTGTTTTCTATATGAGTATTTGGATTTTCTCTGTAATTTCCTTGCTGATTTGTTTGAGTAATATGTTTTCTGTTTCTAGAACATTATTTTGTGTGTACAGTGGAGTTACTTCGTAGGCACGTTTGAGGAAAACAACACTGGCACCACCGCCATTTTTAAACTGGGACTATATTTGAAATGTATTGCAGTCTCACGTTTGTTTTTTTTACCACTTTGGGAAATGATTTTTTATCTTCTCATAATTGTACCAATTTTTCTCTTAAGAGAGTGTTGTTTTCTATATTTGGTTTTTCTCTGTATACAGATATCCAATATTCACCAGTTTTGTTGAACTGAATCCAAATTTTTTTAACCAATCTTTCAACTATTGTTAAAAATAGACATGGTGCAAATTTGGAAAAAATCATGGATTTTAAGAATAATATAGGTAATAATCCATCATCCAATATTTTTTCTGGGTTTTCTCTCTGAAACTCCCAAAATATCTATAATACAGAAATTTTTTTAAATCGCATCTGCGTAAGGAACACAAGACAATTGTTAGAAGCAATTTATGGAACAATGTTGCCCAATAAACAGTTACTAAACGGTTACTACAGCTACTAAAATCTTTTTTACAAAAAAAATGTACGACAAAATGTGTAGTCTAAAGGGTAGTAGTTATTCGTGTGGTATTCCATCTGTCGTTCTGGTGGTGATAATGTGGATAATATTTCCTGTCAGTTATGATTCACCAATAAACTATTTTATACGCGTCTTTAAATCCCACATAATTAATGGAAGAATATTCGCCTGGAAAATAATCAACAGAGAAACAGTCCAAACACACTTGTTCCTAACAATTACATGAAGTGCCTTTGACATAAGAAATATAAACTCCCATTTCCCCTTTGCTCGGTTGTTTAATCTGCTTTTTGGGAAGCTGCAAAATCTCTTCTGTTCGTAAATTTGATGTGACATTATCCTGACATTGTTGGATCTTTTAGCCTGAAAGCTTCAGCAACGTTCACCCTAAGAGATAATGTTTTGGGGATTGAAAGTAGAGTGGAAAAGATTCGATTTCTTACTTGCCTGTCTGAGATCCAGCGAGAGACATTCTGCGTGAAAACTAATCCAGAATTATGGTTTGGTTTTCAGATATCGAATTCTTCACGGAATATAAAGAATAAGGAAAATTTTACGGTGTATTGTTTTCCATATTCTTTGGTTCCATAGATTTATTATTCGGATATGATAAAGCCAAACGTAGGTACATATCGTACGAGAAATGGATTGTTTGCGTATTATTGATCACTACAATGAAACGTCTGTCAGAGATATTCTATAATTTGTATGATCAGTTTATCATGCAAAAAGGGGTTGAGAGTCGGACATCGTATTTACTCTCTCGTAGTACGAACTGAAGGCGGAGTATTAAACCGAGTCACGTTTAAACTAGATAAACAGCTCCCCAGTGTGTAAACATTGGCTAGCTGTCTTCACCTTTTCACCTACATACGAAGAGTGTACCGACGAGCGAACAGCTCCCCCTCACTCCCCGAGACTCTCCAATCATCCACAACACTCGATAATTTTTCAGGCAAGTCGCTCTTCCTAAAATTTTCCGTGTTCCTGAAAACACAGGAACAAAAAGCGGCCGATTCTACATCCCGGCTATAAGTACATTAAGGAAGCCAGTGAGGTTCGTAGATTCGAGGCATAAAGGTTCACTCATGGACAATTCTGGGCTTAAGAACCTCCCAGATAGACTGCGCAAACGGCAAATAACGCTGCACATTTCAGTTCAGTTTCATTCCATCTCGAAATGTAACAATTTACAACGATAGTAGTATCGTTGTAACCAATCTCAACCTCGGTTCCGTGGGATCAGTCCTGGAGGCAGGGACAGGCCGAAGCCAAATTTGGGGGGGGGGGAAGCATTAAAAATTTTCCAACTGTGCATGAAGGATTACATTGAAAGAAACCAGGGAGGGGGGTTGGGGTGCTCCAACTGCATTGAAAATTTGCCAACATTGGGATCGCAGCTCCCCCTCTCATGGGACCGTCCCTGTTGGTTATTCCGTCCGTACAACTGCCCATTTGCAAGAAACCTAGAAAATAGTCACAATTGTGACAATTCTTGAAATTCACAAAATAACTATCAACAAAATAATTCTAAAGATTTTCATTAAGCGTCTGACGAAGGAGTCTGATATAGCCTCCGAAACGCTACGATATAGTTGTTTCTTCGTTGATGTTGTTTCGTTGTTGTTTGTTAGGCAACATTGTTCAATTGATTGCTTCTGACAAATATCTTGTGATTTTTACGCAGAACCAAATCACAAAATAATTCATTTTTATTTTATAGATATTTTTCAGAGTTTGGGAGAGAAAACCCAGAAAAAAACCTTTCAATAATGAGTATACCTCCCACAGTATCCTTTAATGATTACTTATCTATTTCTATTATTGAAAGAAAGGAGCAAACTGCGTGTAGCAATTCAATAGAAATAAGAGCTTTTTAAATTGCCGCTCGACAGTGAGAAGCAGCTCAAATTGGTACCAGATGGTTTGTTTTATGACATACTCGCTTTGGAATAACTGAATATTATGATAAATATTATTTTTTGCCGGCTACACACATTGTGCCGAAAACTATTGAATATTGAATTAACGGCAACAGGAATGTGTAAATGGGTTCATGGTGTTATTGCAACTTATCTCGTCCCTATTATCTGCCTGCTTTGCATTCATCCGGTCAGGCGGTCAAATTCCTTCACATTTTATAACAATTTTTTCGGAAATATTCTAACTCCATTGAAAATTTTCCAACTGCTTCGGAAATTTTTTCCAACTCCAACTGTTTTCAACTTCTTGAAAAATTTTTCCAATTCCATCGAAAATTTTCCAACTGCTTCGAAATTTTTTCCAACTCCTTCGAAATTTTTCCAACTGTGTTGAAAATATCCCAACCTATCCCCCCCTTAGGCCTGTGCCTGCCTGGAGGTCTATGTCAACTGACAAGTGGTGGTGGTGGTCACATATCAGAAAACCTTCTCAAATCATAAATGGCATTATATTTTTCGATGTTTTCTTTGAATTTATAATTCTCGAGCTCAACAAACACATGTATATTTTCGCTCTGCAAGGTCAAGTCTAGTCGCAAGTTCAGAATGGGAAAATAGAAGATTAAAGAGTTTTTCAGGAGGGAATGTTAAATCCTATTATTTGTATCTCATTTCATTAGGAGTATACTTGGTTTTGCGATCCTCTGGACCCGCCACTGGATGTTCGTATGAACTGATGACTTAGTAATTGGAGTCGAGGAAAAGGAACAATGGCTTTTCATATCGAAAAATGGAATCCACGCTAGGAAATATAGCTTTTTTCCATTAATGCGGCTTCTCCATTCTCCTCTGCGGTTTCAATTCATTTTCCATCTCCGTCAGTCTAATCAGGGAACGCTTCCTGCACAAAACTCATCGGCGATCTCATCCGATCATAGAAATAACATGTTGAATATGGTTCGACTTTTTGGAAAAAATGATATATTCCGAGGTTGAATATAATTATGTTGTTATTCGAATGGAAGGATTGCAGAAGAAAGCTATCTTCTAAGCTTTCTCGCACTGAATCGATTCATTGTATAGAGTACGGTAACAATAATATTTCAAAAAGAAAAATATATCAGATTTCAGCAATATATATAATGAGGAGGAGCACTACCTGGCCGTACAATAGCTTCATTTTAACGAGGTTTTCGTGAAAAAATTCGCCCGAGTAGAATACACGTCGTAATATTTCACTTGAGTGAATCAGGTCTCTATAATGAAAGATGGATTCATTTGGTTTCCAAAAAACCTCACCTAGGGAAAACTATTATAGTACCTTATTTATATTAGTATTATGCTACTATAATAGTTTTCCTGTCTTAAATAGTGGGAATGTTATTGGTATAACAAATAAGTTATGTTTAAAAGTATTCGTATCTAGAATACATAATTTGGATTGAAAATAACAGATGAAAGAACGTGAACATATACGAGTGTCAATATATCTCTAAACATATAATTTTAATTATTAATTAATAATTTTCTTATTATTCCAGAAGAGCCCTGAAAGAGAAGTGGAAACTCAATTTTTGAAGTTCCAGATGAAATATTCAGAGATTAACTAGATGAGAATAATGAAGGAGGGATTAGATGGAAGTTCAAGAGGAAACTCCAAAAAGAGATTACCTGAATAGTCATTAGAACACTGGAACATTAAACCTTCCGTGGGTTGCGGTATTGAAATTTACAGGAGACCATTTGCTTCAGACTGGTAATTTATTGGAATTATTAGAATTTGCTACTCTATCCATTTTTAATGCAATCAATATTTCTCTTGAACATAATTATTTATTTAGCGTATGGCTTGTACACAATATAGTAAAGTTACTATATTGAACATAATTGAGTGGGTTGCATCGGAAATGAGCTAGAAACTTTCGTAATCCCCCAAATATACTCTTTCAAGCAAGAAAAATGTACAAAGATACACAAATTTGCCCAAGGGCGTAGCCAGGGGGGGTTTTTGGGGGTTCAACCCCCCCCCCCCCCGAAATGTTATTTCTTCTCTTAAAAAAAAATTTCAATAAATATCACCGAAAGCTAGATACTGCAATATCTGATTGAAAATATACAAAATTCGTTATGCAAGAATCAATTAACTTACTGACATGATCTTAATCTTTGTACAACAATTTCATACAGCTAGCAGTTTGCGAGTTATCAAAACTGTCTTTGTGGAAATGTGGAAAATTGTAGATATAGATCAGGGATAGAGATAAATTCTTGTTGTTTTTAAATTTTTCCATCTGAATCTTTCTTTAAAACGTTACTTGTTGAAAATATATTTTCAATCAATAATGATTAAAATTTCCACCATTGACTTCGATATTCAATAACAAAAATTGGTTCAAACCCTGTGGACAGGAGCTCTCTGGCGCTCTTGTTCAAACAGACAAATTATATCTCCGAAAGTATTGGTTCCTCAGAGTTGAGAATTATATGAATGTATTCTTATGATAAAACTGCATCATGAAAGAAATTCAATTCAAATAATAGTTTATTTATCAAGATTAAATGAGCAATCTGAGAATGAGAACTGCACCATGGAAGAAACCCCATTAAAATAGGTGAAATGAATTTGACTCTCTCTTATAGAACAGGATGACTGATGACATGTACGAGTATGAACGCAGATCATATAATAATTCATAGATAGAATAATTATAGCATTCTGTGAAAACATAGAAGTACGATTCATTATTGAAATTTCGAAAAATCATATCTCCGAAAGTATTAGCTCGTTAGAGTTGAAAATTAAAAAAAAAATTGCTCCAAGCCCTGTGGAGGAGCTTTGGCGCTCTAGGGCTGAAGAAGCCCTAGTGTGGCGAAACAATTGACGTCCTTCTGAAGAATCCTCGAGATCTTATAACATGCTGAAACTATGTATATTGATTGTTCTTTCAAAACCGAATGCGCAGTCACATACCTCATCTTTGAACCATTATATCCGCAATATAGATCATTTTCTACGATTTTCGGGAAATTCAAGTGTGTTAAACCGGGCGTACAGCAGCGCTTTACCCTCGTCAAACTCGGAAAGCTTTGTTGTCAAAGGGAGATTCAGTTTTCATCGCAATTCACAATCCTAGCTTTCTATTTGACGCTGTATCACTTCCAAAGTGATGCGAAATCAGTTCAAACCAGAGAAATAGAGGGAAATTCCGGCTATTTCTCTGGTTCAAACTGATTTCGCATCAGTTTGGAAGTGATACAGCGTCAAATAGAAAGCGCCTAATATGAACAGAAGTTTATTAATCTGATGACTGCGGAGGGGGCGAGGGTGGTTTAAAGGGGATGCCTGTTTGTATTCTTCGAATGCAAAGGTGACAATTCGTACATTTCTCGCCGTGATACTCGGCAAGTGATAACATGCCGATTGACAAACCCCATCGTGGGAGGAACAAATATAAGGGTGGTTTCGTCCAAAAGCTCGTGAAAAGGGCTGGGATTTTCTTCCTTTTTGGCGTTCTTGTACCTCGGAACAGAGTGCTTATGAATTTGCCCAAATGTCTGTAATTTTCGAATTTTTGGCTGAAAATGGTCTCAAACGATTTGGTTCGACTCACTGATCAAGAATCCGAGGTCGAAATCTATTATGTCCGGCCGTCCGTTAACACGATTACTCTCGAACGAAAGGAGTTAGAGAATTGAAAAATTACAGGGTAGGTTTGGAGCGTAAATATCTCGGATGAGTTCGTTATTGGGCAAAATAGGCCAGATGATTTCGGAGTAACGAAAAAAAATATTTTTTTTAACTTACAAATTTCGAACAAATTTTTTTTAAGATACAGTTTCTCCATTAAAATCCATGGATATCATTTTCAACTCTAACAAGCTATACTTTCGGAGATATGATTTTTCGAAATTTCAATAATGAATCGCACTTCTATGTTTTCACAGAATGCTATAATTATTCCATCTAAGCTTTATTATATGCTCTGTGTTCATACTCGTACATGTCATCCTGTTCTATAAGAGAGAGTCAAATTAATTTCAGCTATTTCAATTTGTTTTCTTTCATGGTGCAATTCTCATTCTCAGATTGCTCATTTAATCTTGATAAATAAACTATTATTTGAATTGAATTTCCTTTATGATGCAGTTCTATCATAAGAATACATTGATATAATTTCCAACTCTGAGAAACCAATACTTTCGGAGATATAATTTGTCTGTTTGAACTCGAGCGCCAGAAAGCTCCTGTCCACAGGGCTTGAACCCATTTTAATTTGTATTCGACTCTTCATTTTTGAATTTATTCGATTATTCGAATAATTCATTCAAACAAATATTCATAACTATTCATGAATATTCAACTATTCATAGAATTTTCCAATACATTGATTATTTATACGAATAATTTGAGTATGCAATATGCATTAGTCCATTGGTGACTAGTTACGAATAGATGTTGCAGTGATCATTGGAATGACTATTCATGATTAAATACTTCGAATGAACATCTACTGATGACAGTTTTGTCATTCATTATTTCTATGTAGCAATTCTAAAATTGTAATGGACTCTAGAATCCAGATAGTAATATCTATATAAATTTTAAATAGGTACACAAAATCGATCTTGAAATAATGAATGACCAAACTGAACTGTGTAATTCCAGAATATTTAACGCTTTCAAATGATACCTGAACCTAACAACCTAACCGCAATACCAAAAAATGTATTCTTTCCACTACAATAGTGCCGATTTTTTTAACCTTCATTTTGTTATCATTTATTGTACTTGAACATACATAAAATACCCTGTATTATGTGATGAGTCTTCAACTATCTGAATATTAACGAAATTTCGAACCTGCAGTAACGAAATTTGAACGTTACATAATGTGAACATCAAAAAATTTGTCTCACCTAATTGGATTAGTAACATTGTCCACCGACTGCAATGTCTTATTTTTTTTTTGCCCACTTTAGGATATCTCTGCGGATGCGTATTATCGGCTAGAGCAGGAGTTCCCAAACTCTTTGAGGCCCCAGCCCCCTTGCAGGTTCAGTAGGCCCTGATAGGTAGGGCCACGGTGCACCATTTGGGAACCCCTGAACTAGAGTTCACATTTTCCCGAATCGATTCCACGAATTTCACGTCGATTTCCGGAATAATTTTAATTTTATTAGCTTTGTATTTCCGATGACAAAACAAACTAAGCTCAATTCAGCTGTCACCTGTCAAATTGCATCTCAGTATTGCCAATTTGAAAATCAAATCCAAATATCCCCCAAATGATTGCCCTCATATCGAAATATGCATCAATTTATTGAAATTTGTTTTGCAGGAATGGAAGCATACCGATGAGTGAATACTAGAAGGGGTTGTGGAACTAATCTAGCAGATATGAGCAGCTGATTGAAATAATATGGCCTATGATTCAGGTGGATTTGCATTTAAGGTATATGTTCAAAAAGACCACTGGTTACTACCTTCATAACTCTACTGGAACAACAATTCGAACATTTCCACGAATTTTCCAACATAATCCAACTCATCATGTTGAAAACTTCATAACAGATTGTGCGAATCTGTCAGAAAATATCGATTCTTCGAAACTTTGAAAGATGAGACTCTCACTGAGGAAACCATGGATTCTACAAAATAGGAAGTTCCAATGAAATGTTCAAATTATTGAATTGCCGGTAGACGTGGCACTGTTCCATTTTTTTCGAAAAAGACGTTTTCTTGTCTATGAGACGAAATTCGGCTGGTTAGAACATTAAATAATAAAATTAAATTGTTATAAAATGTGAAGGAATTTGACAGCCTGACCGGATAAATGCAAAGCAGGCAGATAATAGGGACGGGATAAGATGCAATAACACCATGTACCCATGTACACATTCCTGTTGCCGTTAATTCAATGTTCAATAGTTTTCGGCACAATGTGTGTAGCCGGCACAAAATAATTGTATCATAATATTGCGTTTTCCCAAAGCGGGTAGCTGTCTAGATGTCTTAAAACTAACCATCCGGTACAAATTTGAGCTGTTTCTCACTGTCGTGCGGCATTTTGAAAAGCTTTTACTTCTATTGAATTTAGCAACTTAAATATCCTCCCCCACCATGTAACCCCCTATAATTTCGAAAAAATGTCTATATTTTGTGAATTTTGAACGAAATTGAACGAATTGGACTTTACTGATAACAATTTATGGTCAAATTGGATTCTATTCGTCCAATTGGCTGGCCGTTCGTATGCACCATAACTTTCGAAGGAAATATCTCGGGCACTGTACTTAATATTTTGGGAAATACGTATCCATCAAAATTAATAATGATAATTTTATTTCCAGCAAAAAACCAAGTATAAAATGGCAGAAGAGGACTCAAGACGGATACTTTTATTCATACAAAAATAATTCGATGATAAGTAAGTATCAAACAACATAAGATTTCCATCACTAAATGGTTCCTATCTGGGTTTCCTTTCCCAAACTCCGAAAAATATCTATGAAATAGAAAATTTATTATTTTGAGATTGCTTCTATGAAACAACTATTCTGTAACGTTTCGGAGACTAAATCAGACTCCTTCATCAGTCCTACAAGGACGATTGATAATGGCTCATAGTTTTGTTTCAAGAAATCATTAATAGAGGTTACTTAAGACAAAAGTACTGATGAAGGAGTCTGATTCAGTCTCCGAAACGTTACAGAATAGTTTTTTTTATTGTTGTTGTTTCGTTACTGTTTATTAAACAACATTGTTCTATAGGTATACTGCTGCTGACAAACATCTAATGTTTTGAACGCAGAAGGAGCAATTTCATATGAAATTGTGATATATAAAATTTTTTATTTCATAGATTACTCAAGTAAATAGATACAGGCTGACGAGATTGCATACAAAAATCAGTTTTTCTTTTGTAGCTTTGACTTTATTATTCAGAGTAGAATTAATTTAGGTATGAAGTCATCTATAACTATGATACATAATTCACTAGTGAGTCTAACATAACCGTTTGATGCCTTTTTCAGCAATAGATTCGAAAATTACAGACATTTTGCAAAATGATAGCACGCCGTTCCCCAAAACATGCGTGCAAAAATATACTTAAACGGTCTGGTCGCTTGAAGAATACTTGTTATTCATATTTCACTCTTTGATTAGATACCTTAATATTATCGATTGAATGAAAATCTATAGTGGAAATCAAACTGTTGATGTTTTTAAATTTAGAGTCAGCCTGTTCGAACTGGAAATGGTTCGGATGCATCTAGAATATAGCTTTCGTTGTTCATGTAAATAATTCAATCTGATATTTTTGTTTCAGGTGAAGTGTAGTGAAATGTACTGTAGTGTAGTGAACTGTAGTGTTGTTCCATTCGGATGAGCAGTAAGCCACCACCGGAAAAGATCAAGGTAGTTGAAATTCATCTGTGATCCGAGAAATATAACATATTTAACAGTTAAGGCTGGTTTATGCTGGCTGGTAACTTTAACTTAATCATATATATATAATATATATTAGACATTTATTTTTAGTGTTAGGCTTTATAATCAGACTAAATAATCCGTTAACTTATTAATTATTATTATTAATAATAAGTAAACGGATTATTCAGTCTCAGTATCAACCATAGCGTTAGAAATCTATTATTATTATTATTATTAAATTACAATAAGAGTGGAGGTAAAACCTATGCACTCAAAAAAGCCAAAACTAAAAGTATTCTGCTAGAATTGTAAAGGAAAAATAGAAACTATTTAACACCGCATTGGTCATAAGAGTTCTTGAATCCATTGGTGGATGTTGCATTCATGTTTCAATTTTTAAGTTAGGGAATAAGTTAAAGTTACCAGCCAGCATAAACCAGCCTTTATTGCGTTGACATTTCTATTTATCTTTCCTTATAATTTTATTTTTTCATTTCAGGTAAGTGTTTTCTCATCATTGCTGGAACTTCCATCGCTGGATTAGGAACAGACGAAGCACGTAAAAGGTGAGATTTTGTGGAATTCTTGTCATTGAGCGAAATCGCAATTATTTAGTACTAGTTGAAAATTCTCTGTAATCCAAGTAAAAAAATAATTTTATCATTTACTGACACACCTCTCCGTTTGAAATTTAACATGAATTTTCATATAAATTCTTTTTTTCATTTTAGGTAAGTGATTTCTCATCATTGCTGGAACTTCCATCGATGGATTAGGGTACAACCGAAGTACGCACAAGGTAAGATTTTGTGAAATAGATGTCATTGAGAAGAACTAAAATGATGCATTTCATTTGCAGGTAATTTGATTTCAGCCCCATACCTTCGATGCTCCAACCCCAAGGACCAATGGAATATCCGTTTAGCTTTCCATCATTGTAGATTCCATGAGGTAAATAGTTTCTCAGCATACTCCATAATGTCAGACTAGTGATTTGAAATAGGCCGATTGAATTCCATTTTTCAGAAAATTTATTTAATACTAAAGAGTTAGGTGTTCGCGAAGTTCATTATGAAAAATCATTAGGAATGTAAGAATCATTGTCTCTATCCCTTCTCATTCGGACGCTTTTTTTCAGATTTCAAATAGTTTATCTCGACTAGGATGTTTATCACTCCAAGTGCTATTTGGATGCAATGGCATGAATAATTCCAGAAAGATGACCATTCAAGGTAATAATTAGTTATCTAATCGATTAAATTGGACTCACTGATAAACAATTCATGCTCAAATTGGATTCTATTCGTCCACCTGGTTTGCCGTTGTTATACACTATCACTTTCGAAGGAAATACCTCGGGTACTCTACTTAATATTTCAGGAAATGCGAATCCAACAAAATTAAAATCGGGAAATTAATTGCTAAATATTGATTTGCATGTTCATGTCGTATTTCGTGAGGTCTTTGTACTAAATGCAGGAATATACAAGTTATAACAAATTTTCGATAGCTTTACCAATAAAATTAATAGAAAATACGATTCTTCTGGAATCTCCTTAACTCAATGATCGTCGCTAAGTAAGAGTATTATTCCTTGTTATTAATTCGATATATTGAAAATTTCATCTTTTGTCTCTTAGAAGTAGGTGACGCAGGTGAATAGATGACGGTACATTGACAGATTCAATAAATTTGATTAATAATATTTAGATTCCCAAGAGCATGTGGCTTATAATTGATGAATATCGAAAAAATGTCAATTCATAAAAGTGATAATAATAATTTCATTTCGCAGCAGAATAACCAAGTATGAGATGAGAGAAGAGTACCAGTAGAAGTCGGGAAACATCCACCATAGGATTAGAGGATCAGGACTTCAATCACGGGATTCACGACCAAGGACCGTGGACTGTGGAGAAGAAGAGGACCGGACAGAACTGACCGAGCTCAATCCCTACGATATTGAATATATCAGGGATGAGTGAATGTTCTCCCTACTGGAGAGTGTGATAGTCGAAGGCGAGGGGGGACATCCCTCCTATGCTGATAGACTCAAGTCGGGTATACTTTTATTCACACAAACATACTTCGAGGATAAGTTGGTATAAAACAATATAAGATCTTCATCTCTACGTGGTTCCTTTTTAGGTTTTTCTCCCAAACTCTGAAAAATATGTATGAAATAGAAAAGTTCATAAGTTTGAAATTGCTTCCGCGTTAGAAACATATGCAGGGTGCCCCACTAGTGCCGCAGCGGAAGATATAAGCGTAACGGTCAAAGTTTGGCAAAAATTGTTTATGCAAGCTTGAATTCCTCCATAAATAGCAGAACCTAAAAATATTTTCGAAAATATTGGGTGTCCCACAATAAAGGAATAGAGGGTGACTTCGATTTTTCAAATGGGACACACTATATTTAGAAGTGATTTTCAATTCTCTGGAACTTGCCGCGTGCTCTATCATACTTTTCACATATTTTTGTTCAACAGTGCTCGATATATTTCTCATTTTGATGAGAAAAATTATACATGTAGGGGCTAGGCTATCTAATTAAATATCACGAACCCTTGCACATATCAATGACAGCTTTAAATGGATTGAATGACAAGACTTCAAAGTATCATAACCAGCAATAATAAAGCATCTCCAGCATATGAAGTGTCCACAAAAAGACTATCATCATGACGAATTTCAAATCGATTTATCTAATTTTTGTTCAAAAGCAATTCATATAATTTTTTTTCATCATTGTAATCACAAAAAGTGAACTAGAGTGAATAGTGATTACAATGATGAAAAAAATTATATGCATTGCATTTTAAAAAATGAAAATAAATCGATTCGAAATCCTTCATGTTGATAGTCTTTTTGTGGGCACTTCATATGCTGGAGAGGCTTTATTATAGCTGGTTATGATACTTTGAAGTCTTGCCTTTCAATCCATGTAAAGTTGTTATTGGTATGTGTAAGGGTTCGTGATATATAAACAGATAACATAGCCTCTGCAAGTATATTATTTTGTCAAAATGACAAATATGTCGAAAACTGTTGAACAAAAATATGTGAAAAGTATACAAGAGCATGCAGGAAGTTCCAGAGAATTGAAAAACACTACTGAATATAGTGTGTCCCATTTGAAAAATCAAAGTCACTCTCTATTCCTCTTTTGTGGGACACCCGATATATTCGAAAATATTTTTAGGTTGTGCTATTATTCTTGGGGTAATTCAAGTTTGCATCAAAAATGTTGGCCAAACTTTGACCGTTACGCTTATATCGTCCGCTGCGGCACTAGTGGGACACCCTGTATATATCTATATTTGTCAGATGTAATATATAGAAAAGTGATACCTAATAAACAATATCGAAACATCACTCATGCGGAAATCTTTAGAATAATTTTAATTGACATTTATTGTGAAATTGGTCAAAACAAATGTGAAAAACCCAAAAAGGAGCCTCACACCCTCTTCAGATAGAATTTGATATTCGTAGTTCATATTGATTATAATTATTAATTATTTCTTTTCTATTCCAGGTGTTATTAATTACATTGAAGTGTTGAATATAGTGAAGTGTGATATATAGTGAAGTGTTCAATATAGTGAATAGTGAAATATAGTGTAGTGTGAATAACATTAAAGTGTAGAATATAGTGAAGTGTGATATACATTGAAGTGTGAAATATCGTGAAGTGTTGAATATAGTGAAGTGTTCTATACAGTGAAGTGTTCTATACAGTGAAGTGTTTTATACAGTGAAGTGTTCGATATAGTGAATTGTGAAATACTGTGAAGTATGGATTATAGTGTAGTGTGATATATGTTGAAGTGTTGAATATAGTGTAGTGAAATATCGCGAAGTGTTCCATATGGTGAAGTGTTCTATATAGTGAATTGTGAAATACTGTAAAGTGTGAAATATAGTGTAGTGTTCAATATAAATAAGTGCATCGTGATATAAAATGTAGTGAAGTGTGAAATATGGTGGAGTGTTAAATATAGATAAGTGTGAAATACAGTGAATTTAAAAAAAAAAAATAAGTGTTCAATATATCGGATTGAAATGTAGTGAAGTGCGAAATATATTATAGTGTGAAATATTGCAACCTCATTGTAGAGGTTGTTGAATTCAGGTAAAGTTATTCATGAATATGCTTCGCAGAGTCAGTCTGGTTGAACTGGAAATAGTTAACATCTGATTTAATCAATTTGCAGATTATTTGATTTCAGCCCTATACCTTCGATGTTTCCGCTCCAAGGACCATTGGAATTTCCGTTTAGATGTCCATCGTTGTAGATTTCACGAGGTAATTAGTGGTTCAGCATACTCAATAATTTCAGACTGATCATTTTAAATACGCCGATTGAATTTCATTTTTCAGAAGATATATTTTATCCTAAAGAGTTAGGCGTTACACAATTCATTTTGAAAAATCATTAGGAATGTAAGAATCATTATCTCTAACACTTCTAATTCTGACGATTTTTTCAGATTTCAAATGGTTGATCTCGACTAGGATGTTCATCACTCCAAGTGCTATTTGAATGCAATGGCATGAATAATTCCAGAAAGATGACCATTCAAGGTAATAATTAGTTATCTAAATGATGCTTCTTTAGGTTCAATTTTACCCTTATTATCCTCCTAATCTAATTAATTTAGGTGTGAAGTTATCTATATATATGATACATAATTCACGAGCGAGTCTAACATAACCGTTTGATGCCATTTGGTCAAAATGATAGCACGCTGTTCCCTAAAACATGCGTGCAAAAATATACTTAAACGGTCTGGTTGCTTGAAGGATACTTGTTATTCATATTTCACTCTTTGATTAGATACCTTAATATTATCGATTGAATGAAAATCTATAGTGGAAATCAAACTGTTGATGTTTTTAAATTTAGAGTCAGCCTGTTCGAACTGGAAATGGGTCGGATGCATCTAGAATATAGCTTTCGTTGTTCATGTAAATAATTCAATCTGATATTTTTGTTTCAGGTGAAGTGTAGTGAAATGTACTGTAGTGTAGTGAACTGTAGTGTTGTTCCATTCGGATGAGCAGTAAGCCACCACCGGAAAAGATCAAGGTAGTTGAAATTCATCTGTGATCCGAGAAATATAACATATTTAACAGTTAAGGCTGGTTTATGCTGGCTGGTAACTTTAACTTAATCATATACAGGGTGTCCCAGAAATCAACGATAAGCCGGTAACGGGCGATAGGCCAAGTCATAACAGTTATCAGAAAAATATAAAAAAAAATCTTTGTCATATACTTTTCAAATTATAGGTATTAGAAAAAAAAAGGAAAAACTGACATCCTGTGATGATCTTTCAAGTCCTGTGTCTACAAATATTAATTTTTCGTCAGTCTTTTTCCTGTAATGTAATCATGAATAACCCTTCTGTAAATTACAGTTTAAAATTAAAACATAACTGCCTCAGTTTTAAATAAAATGTTGGATTTTTGCACATCGTTAAATTCAAAATAATTACATCATCCAACTTTAACCGACTGTACTGTAAAAAAAATGTACTACACTATTTTCGCAAGTACCATCAAAAGATGGCGCATTTAGTCTGGATTCCAAAATGGTATGATACTTGCTAGATTACTTCTTAGTTGAGGAAAATAATAATGTTTTTTAAATGGAACCGGATTTCAGGCCAATTCTGTTTAATTATTGGAAATGGAGCCTAGGCATCTTTAAAGTCCACAATTTACAAGTAAAGTTTGATTTAAACGGTAGACGGAGAGTGACGTTATTTTGCCTAGTAAGAGTGAGACAGATGGTGACGCTAAGTGTGAGCCAGATAGATAGTGACGCAACTTTTATGCGAGAGTGAGACAAAATAAAAGGTGCAAGTTTGAAATAAAATTCAGACATTGGATTTTTTCAGTTGACTTTAATTTAATTAGATTTACAAGAAATTACAGCAAATGTTCAAATTGTTGGCCTTCAGCTGCAATGCAAGCTCTACATCTTCTTAAAAATGATCGCGTAATAAGACGGGTGTAGCTTCTTGAGTTAATGTATTCAGCGGCTTCTGTAATTCTTTGGCGCAGCTCGGCTAAATCTTGAATGGGCTTAAATCACACTTTTTCCTTTATCGTTTCCCAGTGAAAGAAATCTATGGGGGTTTAAATCGGGTGAACAGGCAGGCCACGAAATTATACCACCCCGCCCAATCCACCTATCGGGGTATTCTTAGGTCGAGCAACTCTCGTACTGTGCGAGCATAATTCTCTGGGCAGCCATCTTGTTGGTACCACATAATGCTGCCGTACATGTTCAGTGGCACTTCTTCCAATAAATCTGGTAATTGGTTCTGTAAGAAGTCCATATAAACGTGGGCATTTAAGTTCTCCGGCAGCTCAAATGGACCAATAACTCAAGAAGTTACACCGGTCTTATTACCCGATCATTTTAAAGAAGATGTAGAGCTTGCATTGCAGCTGAAGGCCAACAACTTGAACATTTGCTGTAATTTCTTGTAAATCTAATTAAATTAAAGTCAACTGAAAAAATCCAATGTCTAAATTTTATTTCAAACTTGCACCTTTTATTTCGTCTCACTCTCGCATAAAGTAGCGTCTCTATCTTTCTCGCTCACACTTAGCGTCACCATCTGTCTCACTCTTACTAGGCAAAATAACGTCACTCTCCGTCTGCCGTTTAAATCAAACTTTACTTGTAAATTGTGGACTTAAAGATGCCTAGACTCCATTTCCAATAATTAAACAGAATTGGCCTGAAATCCGGTTCCATTTAAAAAACATTACTATTTTCCTCAACTAAGAAGTAATCTAGCAAGTATCATACCATTTTGGAATCCAGACTAAATGCGCCATCTTTTGATGTTACTTGCCAAAATAGTGTAGTACATTTTTTTCACAGTACAGTCGGTTAAAGTTGAATGATGTAGTTATTTTGAATTTAATGATGGGCAAAAATCCAGAATTTTATTTAAAACTGAGGCAGCTGTTTTAATTTTAAACTGTAATATACAGAAGGGTTATTCATGATTAAATTACAGAAAAAAGACTGACGAAAAATTAATATTTGTAGACCCAGGACTTGAAAGATCATCACAGGATGTCAGTTTTTCCTTTTTTTTTCTAATGCCTATAATTTGAAAAGTACATGACAAAGATTTTTTTTTATATTTTTCTGATAACTGCTATGACTTGGCCTATCGCCCGTTACCGGCTTATCGTTGATTTCTGGGACACCCTGTATATATAATATATATTAGACATTTATTTTTAGTGTTAGGCTTTATAATCAGACTAAATAATCCGTTAACTTATTAATTATTATTATTAATAATAAGTAAACGGATTATTCAGTCTCAGTATCAACCATAGCGTTAGAAATCTATTATTATTATTATTATTAAATTACAATAAGAGTGGAGGTAAAACCTATGCACTCAAAAAAGCCAAAACTAAAAGTATTCTGCTAGAATTGTAAAGGAAAAATAGAAACTATTTAACACCGCATTGGTCATAAGAGTTCTTGAATCCATTGGTGGATGTTGCATTCATGTTTCAATTTTTAAGTTAGGGAATAAGTTAAAGTTACCAGCCAGCATAAACCAGCCTTTATTGCGTTGACATTTCTATTTATCTTTCCTTATAATTTTATTTTTTCATTTCAGGTAAGTGTTTTCTCATCATTGCTGGAACTTCCATCGCTGGATTAGGAACAGACGAAGCACGTAAAAGGTGAGATTTTGTGGAATTCTTGTCATTGAGCGAAATCGCAATTATTTAGTACTAGTTGAAAATTCTCTGTAATCCAAGTAAAAAAACAATTTTATCATTTACTGACACACCTCTCCGTTTGAAATTTAACATGAATTTTCATATAAATTCTTTTTTTCATTTTAGGTAAGTGATTTCTCATCATTGCTGGAACTTCCATCGATGGATTAGGGTACAACCGAAGTACGCACAAGGTAAGATTTTGTGAAATAGATGTCATTGAGAAGAACTAAAATGATGCATTTCATTTGCAGGTAATTTGATTTCAGCCCCATACCTTCGATGCTCCAACCCCAAGGACCAATGGAATATCCGTTTAGCTTTCCATCATTGTAGATTCCATGAGGTAAATAGTTTCTCAGCATACTCCATAATGTCAGACTAGTGATTTGAAATAGGCCGATTGAATTCCATTTTTCAGAAAATTTATTTAATACTAAAGAGTTAGGTGTTCGCGAAGTTCATTATGAAAAATCATTAGGAATGTAAGAATCATTGTCTCTATCCCTTCTCATTCGGACGCTTTTTTTCAGATTTCAAATAGTTTATCTCGACTAGGATGTTTATCACTCCAAGTGCTATTTGGATGCAATGGCATGAATAATTCCAGAAAGATGACCATTCAAGGTAATAATTAGTTATCTAATCGATTAAATTGGACTCACTGATAAACAATTCATGCTCAAATTGGATTCTATTCGTCCACCTGGTTTGCCGTTGTTATACACTATCACTTTCGAAGGAAATACCTCGGGTACTCTACTTAATATTTCAGGAAATGCGAATCCAACAAAATTAAAATCGGGAAATTAATTGCTAAATATTGATTTGCATGTTCATGTCGTATTTCGTGAGGTCTTTGTACTAAATGCAGGAATATACAAGTTATAACAAATTTTCGATAGCTTTACCAATAAAATTAATAGAAAATACGATTCTTCTGGAATCTCCTTAACTCAATGATCGTCGCTAAGTAAGAGTATTATTCCTTGTTATTAATTCGATATATTGAAAATTTCATCTTTTGTCTCTTAGAAGTAGGTGACGCAGGTGAATAGATGACGGTACATTGACAGATTCAATAAATTTGATTAATAATATTTAGATTCCCAAGAGCATGTGGCTTATAATTGATGAATATCGAAAAAATGTCAATTCATAAAAGTGATAATAATAATTTCATTTCGCAGCAGAATAACCAAGTATGAGATGAGAGAAGAGTACCAGTAGAAGTCGGGAAACATCCACCATAGGATTAGAGGATCAGGACTTCAATCACGGGATTCACGACCAAGGACCGTGGACTGTGGAGAAGAAGAGGACCGGACAGAACTGACCGAGCTCAATCCCTACGATATTGAATATATCAGGGATGAGTGAATGTTCTCCCTACTGGAGAGTGTGATAGTCGAAGGCGAGGGGGGACATCCCTCCTATGCTGATAGACTCAAGTCGGGTATACTTTTATTCACACAAACATACTTCGAGGATAAGTTGGTATAAAACAATATAAGATCTTCATCTCTACGTGGTTCCTTTTTAGGTTTTTCTCCCAAACTCTGAAAAATATGTATGAAATAGAAAAGTTCATAAGTTTGAAATTGCTTCCGCGTTAGAAACATATGCAGGGTGCCCCACTAGTGCCGCAGCGGAAGATATAAGCGTAACGGTCAAAGTTTGGCAAAAATTGTTTATGCAAGCTTGAATTCCTCCATAAATAGCAGAACCTAAAAATATTTTCGAAAATATTGGGTGTCCCACAATAAAGGAATAGAGGGTGACTTCGATTTTTCAAATGGGACACACTATATTTAGAAGTGATTTTCAATTCTCTGGAACTTCCCGCGTGCTCTATCATACTTTTCACATATTTTTGTTCAACAGTGCTCGATATATTTCTCATTTTGATGAGAAAAATTATACATGTAGGGGCTAGGCTATCTAATTAAATATCACGAACCCTTGCACATATCAATGACAGCTTTAAATGGATTGAATGACAAGACTTCAAAGTATCATAACCAGCAATAATAAAGCATCTCCAGCATATGAAGTGTCCACAAAAAGACTATCATCATGACGAATTTCAAATCGATTTATCTAATTTTTGTTCAAAAGCAATTCATATAATTTTTTTTCATCATTGTAATCACAAAAAGTGAACTAGAGTGAATAGTGATTACAATGATGAAAAAAATTATATGCATTGCATTTTAAAAAATGAAAATAAATCGATTCGAAATCCTTCATGTTGATAGTCTTTTTGTGGGCACTTCATATGCTGGAGATGCTTTATTATAGCTGGTTATGATACTTTGAAGTCTTGCCTTTCAATCCATGTAAAGTTGTTATTGGTATGTGTAAGGGTTCGTGAAATATAAACAGATAACATAGCCTCTGCAAGTATATTATTTTGTCAAAATGACAAATATGTCGAAAACTGTTGAACAAAAATATGTGAAAAGTATACAAGAGCATGCAGGAAGTTCCAGAGAATTGAAAAACACTACTGAATATAGTGTGTCCCATTTGAAAAATCAAAGTCACTCTCTATTCCTCTTTTGTGGGACACCCGATATATTCGAAAATATTTTTAGGTTGTGCTATTATTCTTGGGGTAATTCAAGTTTGCATCAAAAATGTTGGCCAAACTTTGACCGTTACGCTTATATCGTCCGCTGCGGCACTAGTGGGACACCCTGTATATATCTATATTTGTCAGATGTAATATATAGAAAAGTGATACCTAATAAACAATATCGAAACATCACTCATGCGGAAATCTTTAGAATAATTTTAATTGACATTTATTGTGAAATTGGTCAAAACAAATGTGAAAAACCCAAAAAGGAGCCATGTACAACTTGAAGCCTCACACCCTCTTCAGATAGAATTTGATATTCGTAGTTCATATTGATTATAATTATTAATTATTTCTTTTCCATTCCAGGTGTTATGAATTACATTGAAGTGTTGAATATAGTGAAGTGTTCAATATAGTGAATAGTGAAATATAGTGTAGTGTGAATAACATTAAAGTGTAGAATATAGTGAAGTGTGATATACATTGAAGTGTGAAATATCGTGAAGTGTTGAATATAGTGAAGTGTTCTATACAGTGAAGTGTTCTATACAGTGAAGTGTTTTAGACAGTGAAGTGTTCGATATAGTGAATTGTGAAATACTGTGAAGTATGGATTATAGTGTAGTGTGATATATGTTGAAGTGTTGAATATAGTGTAGTCAAATATCGCGAAGTGTTCCATATGGTGAAGTGTTCGATATAGTGAATTGTGAAATACTGTAAAGTGTGAAATATAGTGTAGTGTTCAATATAAATAAGTGCATCGTGATATAAAATGTAGTGAAGTGTGAAATATGGTGGAGTGTTAAATATAGATAAGTGTGAAATACAGTGAATTTAAAAAAAAAAATAAGTGTTCAATATATCGGATTGAAATGTAGTGAAGTGCGAAATATATTATAGTGTGAAATATTGCAACCTCATTGTAGAGGTTGTTAAATTCAGGTAAAGTTATTCATGAATATGCTTCGCAGAGTCAGTCTGGTTGAACTGGAAATAGTTAACATCTGATTTAATCAATTTGCAGATTATTTGATTTCAGCCCTATACCTTCGATGTTTCCGCTCCAAGGACCATTGGAATTTCCGTTTAGATGTCCATCGTTGTAGATTTCACGAGGTAATTAGTGGTTCAGCATACTCAATAATTTCAGACTGATCATTTTAAATACGCCGATTGAATTTCATTTTTCAGAAGATATATTTTATCCTAAAGAGTTAGGCGTTACACAATTCATTTTGAAAAATCATTAGGAATGTAAGAATCATTATCTCTAACACTTCTAATTCTGACGATTTTTTCAGATTTCAAATGGTTGATCTCGACTAGGATGTTCATCACTCCAAGTGCTATTTGAATGCAATGGCATGAATAATTCCAGAAAGATGACCATTCAAGGTAATAATTAGTTATCTAAATGATGCTTCTTTAGGTTCAATTTTACCCTTATTATCCTCCTAATCTAATTAATTTAGGTGTGAAGTTATCTATATATATGATACATAATTCACGAGCGAGTCTAACATAACCGTTTGATGCCATTTGGTCAAAATGATAGCACGCTGTTCCCTAAAACATGCGTGCAAAAATATACTTAAACGGTCTGGTCGCTTGAAGAATACTTGTTATTCATATTTCACTCTTTGATTAGATACCTTAATATTATCGATTGAATGAAAATCTATAGTGGAAATCAAACTGTTGATGTTTTTGCGCGCGTGTTCCGCAAGGAACAGCGTGCTATCATTTCGTCACAATGTCTGTATTTTTCGAATTTTTTTTCGAAAATGGTCTCAAACGATTAGGTTCGACTTCCTGATGAAGAATTCGAGGTCAAATTCAATTCTGTCCGTCCGGTCCGGCCGGCCGTTAGCACGATAACTCTCGAACGCAATGACTTAGAGCGTTGAAATTTGCAGGGTAGTTTTGTAGCGTAAATATCTCGGACAAGTTCGTTAACGGGCGAAATCCACCAAGCGGTTTCGGAGTTAAGGCCGTTTTTAGTCAAAACGTTTTTAATGAATAATTCCGGAACCAATCACTCGATCTTTCTGAAATTTGGCAGCAAATTGTAGAATCATGACTTTTATATGCCTGCGAAGTTTTGTTTTGATCGGACGGCCCTAAAGTAGCAAAAAAAAATTTCAAAAATTTTTAAATTTTGTTTTCAGGATAACTCGAAAAATACTGATCTGATTAAATTGAAACTCAGTAGTTAGATGCAAAAGACCAATGCAAACACTTTTGCAAAATTTCATGAAGATCACGTGACATGAAAAAAATAAAAAAATTACTACTATTTTGCGAAATACTTTGCTTAAAATGCCGAAACCTATTTTTTTGAGGTTCATGCTGCCCTTTCCGGACATTTTTCGTTGTGCGCATGCGCAGATGAGAAGTCATTTAACTGCTGTAGTTTTCGTCAGAGAGGATTGGGGTTTTGGGGTGGCGGATGCTATTCCTCCATAGAATCCAGATCCCTGATGAGGGTCTGCGCATGCGTAGATTAAAGATGCGATATCTTCTGAACCACTAGTGTTGGAGAATCGGAGTTTTTTGTAAGGTGTGTTATTTTGAAAGGACTTTTAGCCGCGAGTAGATTGCGCATGCGCAGAAGAGAAGTGACTGTTTTTGGGTTGGATGGGTTATGTTGGGAGTGCTGAGTCGATATTGTGAGGTTTTAAAAGAATATTCATAGCAATTCAGTGCTCGGACACTAGTCAGTTTGGGGGAAATACCGTTGTTTCCGAGTTGAAGTGTGCATACCGTGGCCCTGGGGCCAATTTTGAAATTGATGTTACCCCTTACTGGCATTTTTCGTTATGCGCATGAGCAGACCATCAGTGATTTAACTGCTGAAGTTTTCGTCAGAGAGGATTGGGGTTTTGGGGTGGCGGATGCTATTCCTCTACAGAATCCCCTGGTGAGGGTCTGCGCATGCGTGGATTCAAGAGGCGATATCTCCTCAACCACTAGTGTTGGAAAATCGGAGTTTTCTGTATGGTGTGTGATTTTGGGAGGACTTTCAGCCGCAAGTAGATTGCGCATGCGCAGAAGAGAAGTGACTGTTTTTGGGTTGTATGGGTTATGTTGGGAGTGCTGAACCGATATTGTGAGGTTTTAAAAGAATATTCATGGCAATTCAGTGCAAGGACAAGTCAGATTGGGGGATGTAGCGTTGTTTCCGAGTTAAAGTGTCCGTATCGTGGCCCTGGGGCTAATTTCGAAATTGAAGTTACCCCTTACGGGCATTTTTCGTTATGCGCATGAGCAGACCATCAGTGATTTAACTGCTGGTGTTTTCGTCAGAGAGGATTGGGATTTTGGGGTGGCGGATGCTATTCCTCTATAGAATCCCCTGGTGAGGGTCTGCGCATGCGTGGATTCAAGAAGCGATATCTCCTGAACCACTAGTGTTGGAGAATCGGAGTTTTTTGTGAGGTGTGTAATTTTGGGAGGACTTGCAGGCAAGAGTATATAGCGCTTGCGCAGATGAGAAGTGAATGGTTTTGGGTTGTTTGGGTTATGTTGGAAGCAATGAGCCGATATTGTGAGGTTTCAAAAGAATATTAATGTCAATTCAGTGCACGGACACAAGTCAGTTTGGGGGAAATAGCGTTGTTTCCGAGTTGAAATGTCTGTATGGTGGCCCTGAGGCGAATTTATAAATAACTATGTTCGGTAGATCTATATTAAAATACGTTCGGATTTGGAGAAGAGGCAATTGCGTTCCAAACGGAGGTCCCACAACCGCATTTTTTTTCGATCTACGGTAAAGCTAACAGCCAAACTGTATTGATAGCTATATTTGTTAAAGGAACTTGAAAAAAAAAAAAAAAAAGCACTGACGTGTAGTCAGTACTCTTTGGCGCGCGTGTTCACGGTGGCTAATTTGAATTGAATGATGAGTACTTCAAGCTCAGTAGATAGAGCGAGCCGAAGATCTACCCAAAGGATAGTGGACACCATTCACTGTCGGTTCAAAAATTAACAGTGCTGTATTTAAGCTGCCATCAGGATAGATTAACAAAGTTGGAAAAGAAAACAAGTGACTCTCCTTAGTCGCACAAGCTCCTAGAAGATTTGGGAGGGTCAGTATAATCCTAATCATGTTAATCGCACGCGCGCAAAAGCAGATTGACTTAACAATGAAAGAAAAAGTGTAAAAAGTCAATCTGCTTTGGCGCGCGTGCGATTAACATGATTAGGATTATACTGACCCTCCCAAATCTTCTAGGAGCTTGTGCGACTAAGGAGAGTCACTTGTTTTCTTTTCCAACTTTGTTAATCTATCCTGATGGCAGCTTAAATACAGCACTGTTAATTTTTGAACCCACAGTGAATGGTGTCCACTATCCTTTGGGTAGATCTTCGGCTCGCTCTATCTACTGAGCTTGAAGTACTCATCATTCAATTCAAATTAGCCACCGTGAACACGCGCGCCAAAGAGTACTGACTACACGTCAGTGCTTTTTTTTTTTTTAAATTTAGAGTCAGCCTGTTCGAACTGGAAATGGTTCGGATGCATCTAGAATATAGCTTTCGTTGTTCATGTAAATAATTCAATCTGATATTTTTGTTTCAGGTGAAGTGTAGTGAAATGTACTGTAGTGTAGTGAACTGTAGTGTTGTTCCATTCGGATGAGCAGTAAGCCACCACCGGAAAAGATCAAGGTAGTTGAAATTCATCTGTGATCCGAGAAATATAACATATTTAACAGTTAAGGCTGGTTTATGCTGGCTGGTAACTTTAACTTAATCATATATATATATAATATATATTAGACATTTATTTTTAGTGTTAGGCTTTATAATCAGACTAAATAATCCGTTAACTTATTAATTATTATTATTAATAATAAGTAAACGGATTATTCAGTCTCAGTATCAACCATAGCGTTAGAAATCTATTATTATTATTATTATTAAATTACAATAAGAGTGGAGGTAAAACCTATGCACTCAAAAAAGCCAAAACTAAAAGTATTCTGCTAGAATTGTAAAGGAAAAATAGAAACTATTTAACACCGCATTGGTCATAAGAGTTCTTGAATCCATTGGTGGATGTTGCATTCATGTTTCAATTTTTAAGTTAGGGAATAAGTTAAAGTTACCAGCCAGCATAAACCAGCCTTTATTGCGTTGACATTTCTATTTATCTTTCCTTATAATTTTATTTTTTCATTTCAGGTAAGTGTTTTCTCATCATTGCTGGAACTTCCATCGCTGGATTAGGAACAGACGAAGCACGTAAAAGGTGAGATTTTGTGGAATTCTTGTCATTGAGCGAAATCGCAATTATTTAGTACTAGTTGAAAATTCTCTGTAATCCAAGTAAAAAAATAATTTTATCATTTACTGACACACCTCTCCGTTTGAAATTTAACATGAATTTTCATATAAATTCTTTTTTTCATTTTAGGTAAGTGATTTCTCATCATTGCTGGAACTTCCATCGATGGATTAGGGTACAACCGAAGTACGCACAAGGTAAGATTTTGTGAAATAGATGTCATTGAGAAGAACTAAAATGATGCATTTCATTTGCAGGTAATTTGATTTCAGCCCCATACCTTCGATGCTCCAACCCCAAGGACCAATGGAATATCCGTTTAGCTTTCCATCATTGTAGATTCCATGAGGTAAATAGTTTCTCAGCATACTCCATAATGTCAGACTAGTGATTTGAAATAGGCCGATTGAATTCCATTTTTCAGAAAATTTATTTAATACTAAAGAGTTAGGTGTTCGCGAAGTTCATTATGAAAAATCATTAGGAATGTAAGAATCATTATCTCTATCCCTTCTAATTCGGACGCTTTTTTTCAGATTTCAAATAGTTTATCTCGACTAGGATGTTTATCACTCCAAGTGCTATTTGGATGCAATGGCATGAATAATTCCAGAAAGATGACCATTCAAGGTAATAATTAGTTATCTAATCGATTAAATTGGACTCACTGATAAACAATTCATGCTCAAATTGGATTCTATTCGTCCACCTGGTTTGCCGTTGTTATACACTATCACTTTCGAAGGAAATACCTCGGGTACTCTACTTAATATTTCAGGAAATGCGAATCCAACAAAATTAAAATCGGGAAATTAATTGCTAAATATTGATTTGCATGTTCATGTCGTATTTCGTGAGGTCTTTGTACTAAATGCAGGAATATACAAGTTATAACAAATTTTCGATAGCTTTACCAATAAAATTAATAGAAAATACGATTCTTCTGGAATCTCCTTAACTCAATGATCGTCGCTAAGTAAGAGTATTATTCCTTGTTATTAATTCGATATATTGAAAATTTCATCTTTTGTCTCTTAGAAGTAGGTGACGCAGGTGAATAGATGACGGTACATTGACAGATTCAATAAATTTGATTAATAATATTTAGATTCCCAAGAGCATGTGGCTTATAATTGATGAATATCGAAAAAATGTCAATTCATAAAAGTGATAATAATAATTTCATTTCGCAGCAGAATAACCAAGTATGAGATGAGAGAAGAGTACCAGTAGAAGTCGGGAAACATCCACCATAGGATTAGAGGATCAGGACTTCAATCACGGGATTCACGACCAAGGACCGTGGACTGTGGAGAAGAAGAGGACCGGACAGAACTGACCGAGCTCAATCCCTACGATATTGAATATATCAGGGATGAGTGAATGTTCTCCCTACTGGAGAGTGTGATAGTCGAAGGCGAGGGGGGACATCCCTCCTATGCTGATAGACTCAAGTCGGGTATACTTTTATTCACACAAACATACTTCGAGGATAAGTTGGTATAAAACAATATAAGATCTTCATCTCTACGTGGTTCCTTTTTAGGTTTTTCTCCCAAACTCTGAAAAATATGTATGAAATAGAAAAGTTCATAAGTTTGAAATTGCTTCCGCGTTAGAAACATATGCAGGGTGCCCCACTAGTGCCGCAGCGGAAGATATAAGCGTAACGGTCAAAGTTTGGCAAAAATTGTTTATGCAAGCTTGAATTCCTCCATAAATAGCAGAACCTAAAAATATTTTCGAAAATATTGGGTGTCCCACAATAAAGGAATAGAGGGTGACTTCGATTTTTCAAATGGGACACACTATATTTAGAAGTGATTTTCAATTCTCTGGAACTTCCCGCGTGCTCTATCATACTTTTCACATATTTTTGTTCAACAGTGCTCGATATATTTCTCATTTTGATGAGAAAAATTATACATGTAGGGGCTAGGCTATCTAATTAAATATCACGAACCCTTGCACATATCAATGACAGCTTTAAATGGATTGAATGACAAGACTTCAAAGTATCATAACCAGCAATAATAAAGCATCTCCAGCATATGAAGTGTCCACAAAAAGACTATCATCATGACGAATTTCAAATCGATTTATCTAATTTTTGTTCAAAAGCAATTCATATAATTTTTTTTCATCATTGTAATCACAAAAAGTGAACTAGAGTGAATAGTGATTACAATGATGAAAAAAATTATATGCATTGCATTTTAAAAAATGAAAATAAATCGATTCGAAATCCTTCATGTTGATAGTCTTTTTGTGGGCACTTCATATGCTGGAGATGCTTTATTATAGCTGGTTATGATACTTTGAAGTCTTGCCTTTCAATCCATGTAAAGTTGTTATTGGTATGTGTAAGGGTTCGTGAAATATAAACAGATAACATAGCCTCTGCAAGTATATTATTTTGTCAAAATGACAAATATGTCGAAAACTGTTGAACAAAAATATGTGAAAAGTATACAAGAGCATGCAGGAAGTTCCAGAGAATTGAAAAACACTACTGAATATAGTGTGTCCCATTTGAAAAATCAAAGTCACTCTCTATTCCTCTTTTGTGGGACACCCGAAATATTCGAAAATATTTTTAGGTTGTGCTATTATTCTTGGGGTAATTCAAGTTTGCATCAAAAATGTTGGCCAAACTTTGACCGTTACGCTTATATCGTCCGCTGCGGCACTAGTGGGACACCCTGTATATATCTATATTTGTCAGATGTAATATATAGAAAAGTGATACCTAATAAACAATAACGAAACATCACTCATGCGGAAATCTTTAGAATTATTTTTTGTTGACATTTATTGTGAAATTGGTCAAAACAAATGTTAAAAACCCAAAAAGGAGCCATGTAGAACTTGAAGCCTCACCCTGTTTAGATAAAATTTGATATTCGTAGTTCATATTGATTATAATTATTAATTATTTCTTTTCTATTCCAGGTGTTATGAATTACATTGAAGTGTTGAATATAGTGAAGTGTGATATATAGTGAAGTGTTCTATACAGTGAAGTGTTCAATATAGTGAAGTGTGAACTATGATGAAGTGTTCTATATAGTGAATTGTGAAATACTGTAAAGTGTGAAATATAGTGTAGTGTTCAATATAAATAAGTGCATCGTGATATAAAATGTAGTGAAGTGTGAAATATGGTGGAGTGTTAAATATAGATAAGTGTGAAATACAGTGAATTTAAAAAAAAATTAAGTGTTCAATATATCGGATTGAAATGTAGTGAAGTGCGAAATATATTATAGTGTGAAATATTGCAACCTCTTTGTAGAGGTTGTTAAATTCAGGTAAAGTTATTCATGAATATGCTTCGCAGAGTCAGTCTGGTTGAACTGGAAATAGTTAACATCTGATTTAACCAAGTTGCAGATTATTTGATTTCAGCCCTATACCTTCGATGTTTCCGCTCCAAGGACCAATGGAATTTCCGTTTAGATGTCCATCGTTGTAGATTTCACGAGGTAATTAGTGGTTCAGCATACTCAATAATTTCAGACTGATCATTTTAAATACGCCGATTGAATTTCATTTTTCAGAAGATATATTTTATCCTAAAGAGTTAGGCGTTACACAATTCATTTTGAAAAATCATTAGGAATGTAAGAATCATTATCTCTAACAATTCTAATTCTGACGATTTTTGGGCGCATGTTCTAGGGGAACATCGTCCTATCATTTCGTCCAAATGTCTGTAATTTTCGAATTTCGAGCTGAAAATTGGCTAATAGACTAATTCGGACTCCCTGATCACGAATCCGGTGTCAGATTTTTGGGTGCCGTCCGGCCGGCCGGCCGGCCTTCCGGCCGTAGGCACGATAACAGGAGCACCGAAGGTCCTATCGACTTCAAACTTTCAGGGTAGGTTTCTGATCAAAATGCGACGGTTAAGTTCGTTAACGGGCAAAATCGGCCGGACGGTTTAGAAGTTATAGACATTTCAAATTTTGAGGTTATTTCCCTGATATTTCAGGAACTAAAGAAGATGTTGAATCGAAACTTGGTAGTCAGTTTGAGGATATAAACGCGCAACTTTTGGCAAAATTCTGTTATGATCGAAATGTTGGTAACTTTTAAAAAAATATTTCTTTTAATTTTTTCGAAAAAAAAATTTTTTTTCCGTGAACTATTCATCAGATTGCAACAAAAACTTGTACTAACGTCAATTGTAGTATTTTGCAACATTGTGCAAAATTTTGGCTCTATACGATTTCAATTTCTGGAGATATAAGACAAAATGTGTCAAATTTCCTGGGTCTCTCTCAGTATTTTCATCGATTATTCTATGAACTCTTTGAATTCCACCGAAAACAAATTCAAAGACATAAACATAAAGAATCAAGTCATAGTTTAGACGTCGAAAGAAGGACGATGTTGATCGACTTGAAAAGGTACCTATTTCAAGAAATGCAATAATGAAATGCTTAATTTATGGATATAATATTATCTAAGTATTGTTGGGATCGGGAGTTGGAAAATGAAAAACAATTATTATGATCACATTCTACAGGAATTGATACTAAATAGAAGCTAGATGAAGATTATTGTAATGGAAAATTTGTGTTCCAGAATGAACATGCGCCCGATAGCTCCTGTCCACAGGGCTTGAACCCATTTTTTCAGATTTCAAATGGTTGATCTCGACTAGGATGTTCATCACTCCAAGTGCTATTTGAATGCAATGGCATGAATAATTCCAGAAAGATGACCATTCAAGGTAATAATTAGTTATCTAAATGATGCTTCTTTAGGTTCAATTTTACCCTTATTATCCTCCTAATCTAATTAATTTAGGTGTGAAGTTATCTATATATATGATACATAATTCACGAGCGAGTCTAACATAACCGTTTGATGCCATTTGGTCAAAATGATAGCACGCTGTTCCCTAAAACATGCGTGCAAAAATATACTTAAACGGTCTGGTCGCTTGAAGAATACTTGTTATTCATATTTCACTCTTTGATTAGATACCTTAATATTATCGATTGAATGAAAATCTATAGTGGAAATCAAACTGTTGATGTTTTTAAATTTAGAGTCAGCCTGTTCGAACTGGAAATGGTTCGGATGCATCTAGCGCAAGGGCGTAGCCAGGAGGGGGTTTTGGGGGTTCAAACCCACCCCAAAATGTTATTTTTCTTTAAAAAAAAAATTTTTGCTGCAGAAAGTGACTCTTACACCCCCAAAACCCCCACCGATTTTAATTCCTATTTCAAAACCCCCCCCCGAAATTAATTCCTGGCTACGCCCTTGATCTAGCGTATACTTTTCGTATATTAAATATTAAATTGTTTCGTTCTGGGTTTTCTCTCCCCAACTCTGTAGAATATCTATTAAATAAAAATTAATTATTTTGTTAATCTGCGTAAGAAACACAAGATATTTGTCAGAAGCAATCAATCGAACAAAGGTTGCCTGATAAACAGAAACAAACAACATCAACGATAAAACAACTATTCTGTAACGATTTAGAAATTAATTCAGATACTTAACGAAAATCCTCAGAATTATTTTTTGTTGATAGCTATTCTGAAATTCGAGAATTGTCACATTGGCAGTATTTGAAAATCATAGCTAACATAGTTTTACTTAGCATAGAAATTTCCAAGTTCCAACTCCTTTTTCAATAAATTCAGCCAAATATGGTCAATTCTAGTCAAATATGGTCAATTCCAATTGTGCAGTTAAACAAAATACAAGTTGACTCCTTAAGTTTCCATTTAACGTAATCAGATTCTGTCATGAGAATCTTTGTTTTACTCCAATCCATCATGTGATCTCCTTGGATTGTACATACATGTTCTGCTATTTTTGATTTCTGTGGTTAGCGAGCCCATGGCTCGCTTCACATCAACACGACACGGTTTTATTTACGGCAACGACACAAACGCTCGAGTTTTCCCCCAGCCTCGCTTCACAGTCGTGTAAACGACATCGGCATCCGATTCTTGGGTGAAGAATAATACATTTTTATTTAACTGATATTTTTCAGAGATTGGGAGAGAAAATCCCAGGAAGAAACCATTTAATAATTGAATATTACATAACAGAGATATAGTATTCTGAGTTTCATTTCGTATCGAGAAAAGTAGTGCAATATTTGAGGTCAATGTCTTCAAAGAATATTTCTGGGAAATTGGCTCTCGGTCTGGTTGGAATTTCATTATGTTGTAGTGGGATGTATCGAAAGGTTTGCGTATAGTTCTGTTAAATCGATAGTAACAACCCCCTATAGCGTAATATCGTAAACTTCAAATCAATAAAAACATTGTAAATCATGTGGAAAAAAATATAACGCACCCTGTATCTTAACGAAGTGTAATATTGAACAACTGAATTCATAATGAAGGTTCCTCAGCTTTTGTTCAATCAACATTATCGATTAATTCGCTTTCTTCGTGATTAAACACAATCTGTCAACTCTTTTCATTACACGGGTATAATCCAAAATTTTGAAAATTTATATTTCAAACAGAGAGCGTCATCAAGGAACAACATGGGTTCTTGTTGCCTACAAAAGACTGAAACTAGGATGTCTTACCAGAATATAGCTTGTTGGTTTTGGAATAGTGCTGGAGAAAAATTCCGCATTGAAATTATACACCCCAATTTACTATCATTAATGGGATTATAATTGAACCGATCAATACATTTGTTTTAACATTTTCGACCAAAATGGGCCATGGGATATCCTTAGAGGTTTTGTGCATTTATTCAAACTGATGTATATCAAATAAAAATGGTCAGATTGGGTTGAAATTGAGGGAAAATGATGGGACGGTGTTGTTTTTCCGATGTTCGAAATTGGTAGTCATTCCAAGAAGTTTTAACATTTTCGACCAAAATGGGCCATGGGATATCCTTAGAGGTTTTGTGCATTTATTCAAACTGCTGTAAATCAGATAAAAATCGTCAGATTGGCTTGAAAATGAGGAAAAATGATGGTACGGTGTTGTTTTTCCTATGTTCGAAATTGGTAGTCATTCCAAGAAGTTTTAACATTTTCGACCAAAATGGGCCATGGGATATCCTTTGAGGTTTTGTGCATTTATTCAAACTGCTGTAAATCAGATAAAAATCGTCAGATTGGCTTGAAAATGAGGGAAAATGATGGGACGGTGTTGTTTTTCCTATGTTCGAAATTGGTAGTCATACCAAGAAGTTTTAACATTTTCGAGCAAAATGGGCCATGGGATATCCTTAGAGGTTTTGTGCATTTATTCAAAATGCTGTAAATCAGATAAAAATGGTCAGATTGGGTTGAAATTGAGAAAACAGGACCAGATTAACAATGGAGGGGGGGGGCCAAAGGCAGTGCTATTTTTGGGGCCCCCTTTTCAACTATCATTATATTTCTTCAAGTGCGTGCATGGGGCCTCTAGCCGTTGCTCAGTCGCCTACTCTGGCTAAAGGTTAATCCGCTTCTGATTAGGAATGGAAAACTGGTCGAATCAGTGTCCCTTGATACTTCATCTCTGTATTTTTTCGTGTTTTGGAAGAGTCCTGTTGGCAACGAAAGCCACAAAGGGTTTATCTTTTTTCGATCATTTGAATCACCGAATTTGTACTGTAAACTAATTGAAATCATGATTTGGGAATTTCCCACTGGTTAATCACACATTTGGAGTAATCATCAGTCTCTATTCGAATAGCAACGAGAGCCGATGAAGAATAATCATCACATTTTCAAAATTTTTTCTTAACTCACAAATTTCCAAATAAATCACACCATAATAAACCATTGATATAATTTTCAACTCCAACAAGCTAATACTTTCGGAGATATGATTTTTCGCAATTTCAATAATGAATCGTACTTCTATGTTTTCACAGAATGCCATAATTAATCTATCTATGATTTATTATGAGATCTGTGTTTATACTCGTACATGTCATCCTGTTCTATAAGAGAGAGTCAAATTAATTTCAGCTATTTTAATTTGATTTCTTCCATGGTGTAGTTCTCATTCTCATGATTGCTCATTTAATCTTGATAAATAAACTACTATTTGAATTGAATTTCCTTTAAGATGCAGTTCTATCATAAGAATACATTGATTTAATTCCCAACACTGAGAAACCAATACTTTCGGAGATATAATTTGTCTGTTTGAACAAGGGCGCCAGAAAGCTCCTGTCCACAGGGCTTGAACCAATTTTTTGAGTAGTCATGCACATATATTCCCGATGAAATATCGACAAGTTTCTCAATGATTTGTTCTCCATTCGCTTCATGTTGCAAGGTGAAATTCTGAAACTGTAATGGAGAGAACAATACAGATTAGTAATTAATGAATATGGCATCATGTTCTTCCCTTAAATGGGCCAATAGTGAACTATAGCGTAGAAATTGGGTATCCGAAATATTAATTAACCGATCTTGTGTATTTGCTCCAGGAATTGTTATGAACTGAATAAAGGTCGGGGATTGTTACCATGTTGCAAAGATATGATATGGAGCTCGTAGTGGGATTGGTTATTATGAATTACCGACTGATATCGATTTGCTAAGAAAACGCTGAATTCCAGGAACCACCAATTTGCTCATATTCTCTCGACCCTTCTCGCTAACTTTGTGTTCTCTAATGTCTCGTAATTGAAAGGTTTGCAATATTACTCCACGTAGGCTGCCGCCTATAATTTCGCATCTTCCTGATTGAATTGGAACATTTCCAGGTGACCTTTCGATGAAAAATGAAATTGAATATTAATCCTCCATGAATATTCTGTAATTATCGTTTCATATGACTTCGCAGTGTTTAGAAAATCTCTACATTAGAAATAGTGGTGGGGTAATCTTAGAAAAATGTGAAAAAAATTGGTTCAAGCCCAGTGGACAGGAGCTTTCTGCCGCTCTAGTTCAAACAGACAAATTATATCTCCGAAAGTATTGGTTTCTCAGAGTTGAGAATTATATCAATGTATTCTTATGACAGAACTGCATCATAAAGGAAATTCAATTCAAATAATAGTTTATTTATAAAGATTAAATGAGCAATCTGAGAATGAGAACTGCACCATGGAAGAAATCAAATTAAAATAGCTGAAATGAATTTGACTCTCTCTTATAGAACAGGATGACATGTACGAGTATGAACACATATCTCCGAAAGTATTAGCTTGTTGCAGCTAAAAATGATATCAATGGATTTTTATGGTGAAACTGCATCTTGAATAAAAATTGAATTTGAAATTTGTTACTTAAAAAAATATATTTTGTTTCGTTACTCCGAATCCATCTGGCCTATTTTGCCCAATAACGAACACTACCGAGATATTTATCTCCCTAACCTACTCTGAAAATTTCAACTGCCTAGCTCATTCCGTTCGTGAGTTATTGTAGAAATTTTTTTTTTAAATTAAAAAAAATTTTTTTTACACTTTGCGGTAACCTGGTCAATACAAAACTTCACATGCGTATGAAGGTCATGATTCTACAATTTGATGCTAAATTTCAGATAGATCGAGTGATCGGTTTCGGAAATATTCATAAAAAATGTTTTTACTCCGAAACAGCTCGATGGATTTCGCCCATTAACGAACTCGTCCGAGATATTTGCGCTCCAAACCCACCTTGCAAATTTCAATTCTCCAACTCCTTTCGTTCGAGAGTTATCGTGTCTACGGCCGGCCGGACAGAATCGATTTTGACCTCGGATTCTTGATCAGTGATTCGAACCAAATCGTTTGATACCATTTTCAGCCAAAAATTCGAAAATTACAGACATTTGGGCAAATTGATAAGCACTCAGTTCCAAGGAACTAGAGCGCCAAAAAGCCCTTGTTCCAAGTCCAAATTCATGCCAGACTCATAATCTCTATTTTGCGTTCTTTTCCAATTATGATTTTCCGGGAACTATAGAAATGAGCATGGAAAATTATACTCAAAGGTTTGAAGAGTGCCACTTCGTAATAGAAAAATCACTAAATAAATTAGTATTTCAGAACTGAGCAACTTTTTCTTGCAAAACAAATCGAATATTTCGCCTGCATTCCTCACTCAGGACTGATAGACCCACCGCCAATTATTTTAGCAATTTTTTGCACCTGAAGGAAATAAGCTTACTTCCAGAAAATTTTTAATTGGACCTGAGAGATCTTTGAAGGCATCTTGATCCCAACGTCATAGCAAGTGATACGTAAAACAATCTTTTCCTCACGAAAATAATGAGGTGATGGAATACCGTCTTTGATTTATGGTCGGTATTATACGTCATAGCAATTCGACTTGATACTGACGCTCAATGGGTAAATACCAAAATAGACGTATCAACACCTTTACGATTCTTCTGGTAAATAAGACAACATTGTTTTACTCCTAGTAAGTTACGTCCGTCTGGATATTTATCAGATCGACTGTAAATTATATTTCGAAGTTAAAATAGATCGCAGGGCAATCGGTGAATCATCTTGTAAATTGCTCAGCCATATTATATTTCAAAAACCATTAACATGTTTTTAATTGAGGTGGTATTCGTGGAGCGATAAAATCAAAATAATAAAACATGAAACTCAAATCAACCCATAATAGGTGTAATTTATTTTGGAAGGTCAGCACAGGTATGTACGTTTGAGGCCTTTTTGGGCTCCCTTCTGTGCGGGTTTTAACCCAGGTAACACAGGGACCTCCCAGAGTCTCGGCGAGCTCTTGCCGGGATATTGTGACGCCTATTGCGATATCGCTGGGAAGTCGCCAAGAGCTCCCTATCACCTCCAAATGTCCGCCATGGGATGAGCCCAGTATCATCTCAGAGATATCAGAGATACCCCACTCGCGTTAATAGCAATGGGGTTGTTCTTTTGGATACAGAGTAGACAATTGTGCCATCTACCAGTGTAAACGAGAAGTGCAGAGTAGGGATGGAGTAGATCCCTGCAACACGCCACCTGATTTCCTATTCTTGTTGATTTTTCGATGTTTTGAGGACCTCGCAATGGAATGCGTTATTCTCGTTACACTTGCGAGGACTTGAGAGGCTCGCAATGGGAATGTCTTATGCTGGTTATCTGTGTGATATCTTTAGGAGCTCGCAATAGGAATATCTTATTCTTGTTATACTTGCGATGACTTAAGGAGCTCGCAATAGGAATGTCTTATTCTGGTTATCTGTGGGATATCTTTAGGAGTTCGCAATAAGAATATCTTATTCTGGTTATCTGTGTGATATCTTTAGGAGCTCGCAATGGGAATGTCCTATTCTGGTTACATATGTGATATCTTGAGGATCTCCGCAATAGGAATATCTTATTCTTGTTATACTCGCGATGACTTAAGGAGCTCGCAACAGGAATGTCTTAGTCTGGTTATCTGTGCGATATCTTTAGGAGCTCGAAATAGGAATATCTTATTCTGGTTATCTGTGTGATATCTTTAGGAGCTCGCAGTAGGAATATCTTATTCTGGTTATCTGTGTGTTATCTTGATGATCTCACATTGGGAGGTCGCATTTTCATCCACATTGTAATCTCTCAGAGACCTCTATGCGAGGTCTGTGTTACCTAGGAACGTCCAAGGAATGAAGCTACGAATATATTTGTACACTGCATAGGCCACTGCAGCGTTTCTACGTCATGGCCTTCACTAGTGGAGTAATTCACGGGATTCTAAAATATCTATGGCCGAATTATCTTGGCTTATGAGCTCAGATTATCAAGTTTATGGAAGAGATCAAACAGTTTTACTTTCTGTACAGGGCCGAAGCGGGATGAGTGTGAATTTTCATGATATTTCGAGGTTATTTGGTTGGTTGGTCACGTGATCTTATACTCTTGCTACATTTGAAATGAAAAAGATGTTCACATTCTTCACATCTGATGAAGGACACTGTTGGGAGATGACCCCCCCCCCTCCCCACCAATGTTGAACGGAGTTGGAATATTTTGAACACAGTTGGAAAAATTTCGAAGAAGTTGGACAAAATTTCGAAGCAGTTGAAAATATTTCAATGGAGTTGGAATACTTCCGAAAAAATTGTTATAAAATGTGAAGGAATTTAACCGCCTGACCTTGTACACATTCCTGTTGCCGTAAATTCAATATTCAATAGCTTTCGGCACAATGTGTGTAGCTGGCAAAAAATAAGATTCATCATAATATTGCGTTATCCCAAAGGGGCCGGTTTCTGAGGAATATAACATGTAGTTTATCTTCCATTTATCTGACGGGCTTCGGCCCGACCCTGCTGGATAAGTTACACGGATGATCTGTAACAACCATGAAACCGGTACGTATCTGTCCTGAATGGCACTTCCCCCTTTGTTGATGTTTAATCGACGAATATGTCCTCGTGTATTTTAGTTATTGCCAATTAGCACAGGACCTACTAGAAAATATGAACGTGATAAGTATCAACAACCCCTTTTCCCTTATGATGATCAATCATGGTTGTTATTCCGGAACCCCCGTTCCCGGGAAAGCCCTATATGTCTTAATGTGGTTAATGAACGGCACCTTACTAAAGGAAAGTGTCATTCTAAGACAGCTGATTGAATATCAAGCCCATCGTGATGTTCTTTATTTGTTTTATTCCATTCAAACATCCCGATATTGAGGAAAACTTCCACCAAAACATCCAATCGGATTGTTCGTGTCATCACTGGTTTTAGAACTCGGGATATATACTGCTATAGGAATATTTATTTTCGCATAAAAATGAGGGGGCACTTGTTGATCCTGTCGGTAACCATATCCATACGCTCACACTCAATAAATCTGCCTTTTTAAGTTGGGAACTCTCCAAGGGTTTGAATTATTCGTTTCGCCATTCCAAGCTTAACGCGAGAAATGGTCCCAATTCAATTTCGTCACAGAAGGAGGTGAAGATAACATTACTCCAAGTATTATTGTCTCTATCGTTTTATTCTTCGACTCGGCCAAAGTGGCGTATTATCAATTCTTGCAGAAATGTCCAGAGTTTTAGGGAAATGGGGTACTGTTATTCACCGCATATTTTTCGAGCAGGTCTGAATTGATTTGCACTCAGCGCGGAGTGTTCGTTTGATAAACCATGCAGGAGTGTGTACTCCAACTCGTCGGGGCTGTTCCCAATGCGTCGTATCACACAAAAAATTCACCCCTAGAGTATATTCCGGCACACATCCGTAAATAAACGTTATGATCCATACTCCGATGATGATTGCTTTGAGGCAATATGGATCCAATATTCTATATTTGGACTATAAGGAAAGTTTTAAGTAGAGATCTAAAGGTAAAAAAAGTTTCGTACCATTCGCATTAGCTTTCACGCCCTTCGCCATGCTTTCTGGCCTCTTAACGAGAATTGATAGAGAGATATAAGCTTAAGAGATTTTCTCCGAGGTACACATTTATATTAGGTACATATTTGCTCATCAGTTCCTTCGAATTTATAGAGAAAAAAAATTGGTTCAAGCGTAAAAGCTCCTGACTTCACGTCAGTGCTTGAACCAATTTTTTTTTTCGTAATTTTTTTAAAATGTTCTAGGGGTACGGTTCTCACACAATTTTACACACGTCTTTATGTCGATATTCTACAACTAGTTACCAGGCTTCAATTCGATCGAGTCCATAATTGTTGAGTTATCGAGGAAATAATATTCCAGGTGGGTATAACTCCGAAACCGTTGGACCGATTATGCCCAAACACGAACTTAACTCTCCCAATCGGATTCGCACCCCTGAAAATTGCCCCATCTCCTTTCGTGCGAAAGTTATCGAGGCAACGGTCAACCATCCAGCACTGAACTCAGACAAGGCTGCTCCAACGATATGGATCCGATCGTGTTAAAAATTGGCACTTGGCAGTAGAGTTAGGTTCTGAAGGCTCTCACAAAATTTCAGCGATTTCGGACGCATATTTTTTTAAATGATTTTTTAATAATATTCTAGTTATATGATCCCCATGAAATTCCGCTAAAATTTTCACGTTGGCTCTTCCTACAAATAATAACCATGTTTGAATTGGATTGGTTCTGTATTTTTCGAGTTATTGACGAAATATCAACCAAATTTCAGATGGGTAAAACTATGAAACCGTTTGGCCCAATATGCCTATAAACAAACTCAAATGTCCCATTCAGATGCACAACCTAACCTGAAAATTTCAAGTCGCCATCTCTTTCCGTTTTCAGGTTATCGTGACATAAATAATATTTTTTAATATTTTTTTAAAAATTTTCTAGGAATATGATTCTCACGAAATTTCACAAACGTCCTTAGGTTTGTATTCTACAACTACTCATTAAATTTCAATCAGATCGGATTTGTATTGGTTGGAAACAAAATTATCACTCGGAAACCGTTGGGTCGATTATGCCCATTTACGAACTTGTCCCTGGTATTGGGACGCACCTGAAAATTTCAAGTCGCTATCTCTTTCCGTTCTCAAGTTATCGTGACAACGGTCGGACGCACAGAATCAAATTTGACCTCGAATTCTTCATCATCAGGGAGTCGAACCCAATCGTTTGACACCATTTTCGGCTAAACATTCGAAAATTACAGATATTTGGGCAAAATTATAAGGCGATGTTCCACAGAATATACGCGCAAAAATGCTTGAACAAAGCCTCATTATTTCATAATTATATTTCGCGAGAACTAATTTGATGTGGGAGTTATGAATGCGAATCTCAGGGTGTTTATAATCGTACATATGATATAGAAGAAAATAATTATAGGAGCATAGATCAGAAGCTTACACGCTCGATTATTCACCTATAGAGAGTAACATCATTTTTGTCCATTTCAAATGTTGTCATCTGATATCTGTTTCGGGAACGATGTTCCATTCTCTGAGATGAAACGTTACTAAAGCATGCTATCGATTATTCTACTCAAGTATGGACTGACATTATCCTTAGTCATAAACTGATCAGTGAGAACCAGGAGTTGTTACAAGGGGTCAATTATTTGAACACTTTTTTTACTTTAAAAATTTTAAATTCAATTTTCATTAAGATGCAATTCCATCATAAGAATCCATCGATATCACTCTCGCCTCTAACAAACTGATACTTTCGGAGAAATTATTTTTCGAAATTTCAATGATTATTCTCAATTCTATATGATTTCATCCAACATCAGATGCGTCATAGACCTACGTTTTGATTTTAATTTTGAAAATTCTTGAAAATTGACGCACAGAAGCCAAATTCAAAAAAGAGGGAAAGCCCTGGGGACAGGAGCTTTGGCGCTCTTGTCCAAACGTTGACAAGTCATAACTCCGAAAGTATTGGTTTCTCCGAGTCGGGAATGTTATCAATGGATTTATAGTTAATTCAATTTATTTTATGATGCAGTTCTATCATAGGAATCCATTGATATCATTCCCAACTCTGATAAACCAATGCTTTCGGAGATATGATTTGTCATAGATTGAACAAGAGCGCCAAAGCTTCTGTCCACAGGGCTTGAACCAATTTTTTGAATTTAGCTTATGTGCGTCAATTTTCAAGAATTTTCATAATTGAAATCAAAACGTAGTTCTATGACGCATCTGATATTGGATGAAATCATATAGAATTGAGAATAATTATTGAAATATCGAAAAATATTCTCTGAAAGTATCAGTTTGTTAGAGTTGAGAATGATATCGATGGATTGGATGGATCGATGGAACCAATCATTTTCAATATGATTTGAAAAATATAAGAAATATCTCAGTATAATAATTAAAACAAAAAGACGTTCTGGAGACCTACAGAAAAAAATTCTAATCATATCCATTCTATTCTGAATACATTCGCGAATAAGAGAAAAAAATTGCATTATTCATTTAAAATATGGAGGTTTCCCACCCTGAATTCCAACCGTACTTTTATGTATGGAGTAATAACGTTCTGGAACTTCCGTCGGTTGAATTATAACATGTAGTATTTTTTCCATGTTACATAAACTGTAGCACAGCGGGAGTTTGTGGGCTGGAAGAGGAAAACATTCTTGGTGACGTTAAATTATTCCGGTTTCGAAATAAACGTGTATCTGAAAAGTCGTAAAGCGGGTAGAATTTTACGTTCTGAGACTGGCGTCAAAAGCAATCTCATAACGTGATATGGTTTCCAGTTTTCAATCTTGAAATGTATTCAATGTTGATATTCAACCGAATATTGGATGAATGCGAGTATGACTGTTTTTGCGTGATCATTTTGTCTGCAAATGTCTGCATTTTTGGAGGTTTCAGCCGAAAGTGGTCTAAAACATAAACTCACTGATGAATAATCCGGGGTCAAATCCATTTCTGTCCGTCCGGCCGCCGTAAACGCGATAACTCTCGAATTGGACCTCCTATGGATCTAAATCAACAAGTCCAGAGCGTTCCTGCCAATAGGGTCCTTCATAAATGGCTTCGTATAATTAATATACTTATGCATATAATTCACAAGTCAAATAGACCCCAGAGGGTTCATTATTGATTTGCCGAGAAAGCAAGAGCAGACGCGTTCTAGCTTCTTGGTCTTCATCAGTACTCTGTAGCTTCTCAACAAATTCAACTATACTGACCCGGGTTAAGCCTCTCAGAGCCGGCTTGGTCGATCATACCTAATCGCCCACGCCACCTATGAGACAAAACACGGAAATCGGCCTTTCCCCACCAGTGAATATTTGAAGCGTGAAATCATATGCCACCATTCACTCGATATTAATCGAGAAACGAGTCCCGCAGTGCTCAGACAGTATCTTCCCAATGGCCATGACGCTGTTTAGCGTTTTCAAAAATAATAATGAAAAATGGCGATACCGTTGTAAATAAATCAACAAGTCCAGATCGTTCCTGCCAATAGGGTCCTTCATAAATGGCTTCGTATAATTAATATACTTATGCATATATTTCACAAGTCAAATAGACCCCAAATTTCACGCTTCAAATATTCACTGGTGGGGAAAGGCCGATTCCCGTGTTTTGTCTCATAGGTGGCGTGGGCGATCAGGTATGATCGACCAAGCCGGCTCTGAGAGGCTTAACCCGGGTCAGTTTAGTTGAATTTGTTGAGAAGCTACAGAGTACTGATGAAGGCCAAGAAGCCAGAAACGCGTCTGCTCTTGCTTTCTCGGCAAATCAATGAACCCTCTGGGGTCTATTTGACTTGTGAAATATATGCATAAGTATATTTATTATACGAAGCCATTTATGAAGGACCCTATTGGCAGGAACGCTCTGGACTTGTTGATTTATCAACAACGGTATCGCCATTTTTCATTATTATCCTATGGATCTATTACAATTCCAAAGGCAGCTCAACAGGTTCAATTGAATTTCCATTCAAACTTCCGGTCCATATCTTCATTTTAAACCGATGCTGTGATCTATCTTCCCCCATTAAATGTGGATTTTCTACATGCCATTCATGTAGGTTGTGTTGATTCATGTAACCGTCATTACTGAATGTCGACTCAGCAGACCATAAAACATTCTCCAAGAATCATGGATCCTCCCGGTGTCTTCTAATCATCCTTTGACTTTTTTTTTAATATTCTGTGTGCAGTACTTTTTGATACCGTGGACTTTTTTTAATACTCTTCATCTGTTTCAAATAAAGAACTGAAAGTAACCACCTTTAGTGCACTAGAAACAATTAGAGTTAGTAGGAAAAATTGTTTCGGAAATGGGTTTCTCTGCAGAAAAAATTCTCAGAGGAGAAATTTGCAAAATAAGTAGCAAATGTTATAGCATTTTGGAATCCTCATTAAATGCGCCAACTTTAATAGTTACTTGCTGAACTAGCGTGGTGCATTTTATTTCAGTACAGACAGTTGAAATTTGACGAAATATGAGCTTTGAATATTTAGTGGGGCAACAAGTAAGTTAAAAAAATGTTTTTTCGTTACTCCGAAACCAACTGGCCTATTTTGCCCAATAGCGAACTTAACCGAGATATATATCTCCCTAACCTACTCTGAAAATTTCAACTGCCTAGTTCATTCCGTTCGAGAGTTATTGTAGAAACAAAATTTAAATTTTCAATTTTTTTTTTACACTTCACGGTAACCCGATCAATACAAAACTCCACATGCGTCTGAAGGTCATGATTCTACAATTTGATGCTAAATTTCACATAGTTCGAGTGATCGGTTTCGGAAATATTCATAAAAAATGTTTTCACTAAAAACGGTCATAACTCCGAAACCGCTTGAACAATTTCGCCCGTTAACGAACTCGTCCGAGATATTTACGCTCCAAACCTATCCTGCAAATTTCAATCCTCTAACTCCTTTCGTTCGAGAGTTATCGTGTTAACGGACGGCTGGCTGGACGGCAGGACAGAATCGATTTCGACCACGGATTCTTGATCAGTGAGTCGAACCAAATCTTTTGATACCATTTTCAGCCAAAAATAACAGACATTTGGGCAAATTGATAAGCACTCTGTTCCGAGGAACCAGAGCGCCAAAAACAATCACAAGGAGTAGATTTTCTCCATTTTCTTTAAACGCCTATAATTTTGAAATAGCATTACCTAATTTTTCTTTCATATCAACTGCTTCCGGCTTGACGTCGAGTTCTGGGACAATCTGTATATGTTTCTCCCGTTTTCTCATTATCCCTCCATTCAATCCGTACATCTTATACTTTATCCAATCTGTAAAAAATATAATTCTACAAAGAGGCGTTCAGCTCAGATAACCCCTAACCTAATGAATTTAATTTGCCGGTAAAGAGGAAAAACTTAAGAGCATCCCCTTCATTCTCATCAAGGAAATGGATTCGCAGCATCCAGATCCACCAACTGGAGTACCACTTTCCTAGATAAGTTTGCGCAAGGAAAAAATTGCATTATTAGTACGAAGTAATTGCATTCGATCGTTCGGGACAGTAATTTAAATTGAATAGTTTGCTACCTATTCTACTATATCGGTTTAATCTTGAAGTGTCTCTTGGTCGTAGGGGATCCAATCTCTCCAGTTTCGGATCTTCGAGCTCGTTTAAATTGCAGAATAACCCTATACGACAGGGGACTTTAAATCTGGAATCATCGCCTACCAGGGCCCCAGTTTCAACCGCGATAACACCCAGATCATAGATTATTAATTTGGGGTCGATAGGTGAAATGATCGGGCAATCATGGTAATTTTATATGATCGCAAATCTATTCCGCCCCTCTATTTAGTTAAAAAATACCGACACAAAGGCTAATGCAAAATTTCATGAGAGGATCCTATGATTAGAAAATGATAAGATATTATTTAAAAGAATCCCTGAAAGTTTGGCTTTAAAACCTTATTTTATAGCCAAGTTCTAGTTTTAAACTCGATTGGATCCATACTGTTGGAAATATTGGCACTACATATGTTTTTTCCTTGAAGCCAAGCATCCTAGGGCAAGTTCAGTACCTGGATGGGTGACTGCTCTGGCTATGAATTCGAACAAGAGCTTCAAAGCAGACTGACCTCACGACAGTGCTTTTATATTTTTTCCTTCTCGACCATGTTTTAGCTTACAATGTTCGTGAACATTTTAGCTAACAATGTTATTTACAAAATTCATGAATAACATTTTGTAGTAACATTATTATGTTATTAGGCAGAAAATTATAAGATATTATTTAAAAGAATCCCTGAAAGTTTGCGAGAGCCTTTAAAACCTTATTTTACAGCCAAGTTCGAGTTTTAAACTCGATTGGATACATACTGTTGGAAATATTGGCACTATATATTTTTTTTTCTTAAAGCCAAGCATCCTAGGGCAAGTTCAGTACCTGGATGGGTGACTGCCGATCAGTTATTAAATCGACTCTGAAGTAGTAAAATCTTTTAACGACTTTTAGTGTTGTGGTGGTAAATCGGACTTTCAAGTGTCGTTTCTTCTAGCCTTTCCAATGCTTTCAAAGTACAATGCCAAGAAATGTATCCAAAAGGTACGGAAAATGGGAAATCTGTGATTTTTTTATTTCGATTTCAAATTTCGAACAACATTGAATTTTCGAATACTATTCTATCTTCACGAAACAGAGTATGAATTCCCATGTCTTCACCCCCCATCGATTTAAATTGAATTATATATTGGAAAATACTTTATTAATCACATTCTCATTGGGTTAGGTTAAAGTTAGTTTGGGTTGGGCTTGTATATCGCGTGAGATAGTTAAAATATATAAAATTCACAAGAAACGTCAAAAAAACGTATAAAAATGAAAATTTCAAAAATTCATATCTTCTGAAATATAAGTTTCCTAGAGTGGTGATTGGAATCGATTCATCTTGTATGTATTTAATTATCAACTATTTCAGTGTAGTTTTTTTTTCAGAGGATTGAAAACGAATAATGAAAAGATGGTAACTGAAGAAAAGCTGTTGGCCAAAATTTCTAGCTGAGGATGATCTTGAGCTTACGGCAGCCAGCCATTGGACAATGAGTTGAGAAAATACAATAGAGATAGTTTCTACCATCTCTTCAACCTCAGGTAATGATTTTGGTTCACCTTGAAATTTCATCTTTGACAAACTTTATTTAATTTCCAAAACATTTTCATTAATTTTGAAAGATAGAAGCAGCTCTGAAACCGTTTATTTTTTATAAAAGATTCGTTTCTCAAGGATAATTCTATACAGGGAGAGTCTTTAAGTTGTACATTAATCTTAATCATAAATTCCTCTCATCAAACGAAACCCTTTTTTTTATCACTATTTTTCCAAATTGGGCTCAAATTATTCTTCATGTCTTGTAACTTTTTGCCTGATCCGAATCTGGAAAAATGGTAAATGAAATAAAATGGGTTCAAGCCCTGTGGACAGGAGCTTTCTGGCGCTCTAGTTCAAACAGACAAATTATATCTCCGAAAGTATTGGTTTCTCAGAGTTGAGAATTATATCAATGTATTCTTATGATAAAACTGCATACTAAAGGAAATTCAATTCAAATAATAGTTTATTTATCAAGAATAAATGAGCAATCTGAGAATGAGAACTGCACCATGGAAGAAACCAAATTAAAATAGCTGAAATGAATTTGACTCTCTCTTATAGAACAGGATGAAATGTACGAGTATGAACACAGATCATATAATAAAGCTTAGATAGAATATTTATAGCATTCTGTGAAAACATAGAAGTACGATTCATTATTGAAATTTAGAACTTCATCTTAGCAGAAATTGAATTCAAACATCATAGAAGAATTTAAATCCAACAAGAGTGCCAAAAATTATCAATCCAAAACCAATAGACGAATTCTACCCAACAACGAACTCATCCGAGATATTCATTCCTCAATTCTATGATGAACGATAATATATATCTTTCCTCAAATCTACTCCAATACACCAATATTCCAGTTTTGTTTTTAGTGGAGATATTCTGAACTCAATATTATTAACATACCATTACCATTCCCATCATCATATGGATTGACCATCGGCATGAAAATATCAACCAACAAAAAGTATGATATTAAATTATAATTCTCATATTTATAGGATTGCTAAAATGAATGACAATGAGACAACGTCATGTCTCAGGAAAATAATTTGACATTATAACAATTCATAGAATACCCACAGAATAATTCTATCATTGTGTGAAAACGTAGAAATACGATTTACATTGAAATTTTGAAAAATCATATCTCCGAAAGTATTAGCTTGTAAAAAAATTTTTTTTATGTTACTCCGAAACCATCTGTCCGATTTTGCCCAATAACGAACTTAGCCGAGATATTTATCCGCCAAACCTACTCTGAAAATTTCAACTGTCTAGCTCATTCCGTTCGAGAGTTATCGTGCCTACGGCCGGCCGGACAGACTGAATTTCGACCACGGATTCTTGATCAGCGAGTCAAACCAAATCGTTTAAGACCATTTTCATCGAAAAATTCGAAAATTACAGACATTCGGGCAAATTGATAAGCACTCCGAGGAACTAGAGCGCCTGAGAGGAACCTATGGTTAAAATTGATGTACAACTTAAAAACTCGCACTGTACTTCGAAACGTAAACAGAAGATTTCAGGAGGGTTACAACAGTTTTTTTTTCCGCGGTATGGCTCCAATTTAGATAAGTATTCGAAACATTTGTATAATGTACGGTGTTTGGGATAAACATACGGCAAAAAACAGGTTATTTACTGGACTTTTGTAAAAACACTTACCCTGTGATGATTATTGAGAAGCAGCATTGTTTCAAAGTTACGTGGTTATCAGAATTTTGCAACGATATCAATATTTTATCGCCAAAAATTAACATGACTAATAAAATTTTAACTATTTGATACATAAAATATACGCGAAACTTCAATCATTCCCCACAAATTCGACAGAGAGGACATCTCGAATGGTATCCAAATGAAATTCACGTTTATACTGGGATTGTTTCCGATTGCCTGCTGTTAGTTGATAAAAAAAATCTAATAATCGGAACGTTGTTGATAGATAAAAACACATCTTCAATTTTTTTCACATGCGGAAATCCAGTGTAGTACGCGATTTTATTTCCGGCGGCATTAATGACTTAATCAAAATTGGATTTGTATCTTCGAAACGAAGCAGCCTTTCAACAATCATCAAGGGATGAATTAGGTATTCTTAGAAGCAGGGGTTGTACTGAAATCTGAACACTGAACTTTCGAATTTCTCCACATCATTTTCCGAAAAAATAACGAAAACTTCGAATACTCTCCAATAAATCAACAGGAAACACATTGAAATATTCTTGAAAACAATCGCGTGAAGTCGGGAGCTTTTGCACGCATCTTATTTTGTTTATTCGCGCCTTCAAAAACCCTCACGAAATAACTTTTTGGAGCTATTGTTCCTCGGAACAGAGTGCTCATCAATTTGCCCAAATGTCTGTAATTTTCGAATTATTGGCGGATAATGGTCTCAAACGATTTGGTTCGACTCACTGATCAAGAATCCGTGGTCGAAATTGATTATGTCCGGTCGGTCGGCCGTCCGTCCGTTAACACAATAACTCTCGAACTAAAGGAGTTAGAGGATTGAAATTTGCAGGATAGGTTTGGAGCGTAAATATCTCGGACGAGTTCGTTAAGGGGCGAAATCCATCAAGCGGTTTCGGAGTTATGGCCGTTTTTAGTAAAAACATTTTTTATGTATATTTCCGAAACCGATCACTCGATCTATCTGAAATTTAGCATCAAATTGTAGAATCATGACCTTTAGACGCATGTGGAGTTTTGTATTGATCGGGTTACCGCAAAGTGTTAAAAAATTTTAAATTTTGTTTCTACAATAACTCGAAAGGAATGAGCTAGGCAGTTGAAATTTTCAGAGTATGTTAGGGAGATAAATAATCGGTTAGGTTCGCTATTGGGCAAAATAGACCAGTTGGCAAATTTGAAAATAAATTATTTTTAAAAATGCAGTTTCACCAGAAAAATCCATTGATATCATTTTCAACTCCCACAAGCTAATACTTTCGGAGATATGATTTTTCGATATTTCAATAATGAATCGTACTTCTATGTTTTCACAGAATGCTATAATTATTCTATCTATGATTTATTATATGATCTGTGTTCATACTCGTACATGTCATTCTGTTCTATAAGAGAGAGTCAAATTCAGTTCAGCTATTTTAATTTGATTTCTTCCATGGTGCAGTTCTCATTCTCAGATTGCTCATTTAATCTTGATAAATAAACTATTATTTGAATCGAATTTCCTTTATGATGAAGTTCTATCATAAGAATACATTGATATAATTGTCAACTCTGAGAAACCAATACTTTCGGAGATATAATTTGTCAATGATATTTGATTTAAAAAATAAGTGAACGAATTTGTTTTTTTGGAAACTACGCGATGAACGTAGAGATTTTGCAGCCGGATCTCGTATACTATAATAACGGACAAATATTGTTCTTTGGAATAGCGTTTTCTTTCACTGCATTCTCCCGAAAGTAGAACGGACAATGTGTTCAAATACACGCCCAAGGTACGCAACCTTGGAACTATATTAATCTTTGTGCGGACTTATCCTGCATATCCAGCTGATATATTAATATTTAACGGCTCCACCAGTTTATGGATCATCTAATTTCATTATTTCCCAGTTGGTGCCGTCAGTAGACATCACGAAAGCAGCAGAGTGCCTTTTCAATATAATTCAGTTAACTATACGTCGTGCTGAACTTAATGGTCGAATTGATTTTTAAGGCTATATTATTATTTTCCTTCTTTTCCTGGATATCGGGCGTGAGACGGAATAAGTGTGATAGATGATCTTTCCTTCAAAACCAAAAGCTCGGGAAATACTTTCAGGATAACACATTTTTAAGACGCTGGATAAATGTACGATTGCTAGTTCAGAATGTTATACGATTGAGAAAAAATACCCTGTATATTTTAGAATTATAATATACAGAGTGATATGTTCAAATGATTCATGCGAATTCGAATTTCTCGGGAATTTGTGATACGTCATTGGAATAAATATGGATGGCAAGCGAAAATCTTGAGAATAATTTTTTTTTGGCCACTCATTCAGACAGTCTTTGGAGAAACATAGAAACGAAGTTTCACTTCACAGGGAAATTTTGTGAATGTCTTGAAACTTGGAGTTGTAACTCTTTCTTCAACAAATTTAGCCAAATATGGTCAATACTCCTTACCTAAGTTTCCTTCTTTTGTTATCAGACTCAAAACTCACAGAAAAGAGATGTACTTTGTCTATTGATTCTAGAATAGTATATTCTAAAACAAGTTGCAGAATGGGCTGATATTCAAACACGAATGCGAAATTCGAAAACGAGCGACGAAGGAGCGAGTTTTCGTACGCATGAGTGTTGGAATTGCCTTCTTCAACGAGACGATATTTTCTCTATTTCACAAGTTTTAAAATACTGTTGAAATTTAATGAAAAATTAGGATTATACATCCTAGTGACTTTTGTATTGTATCTTGGCAGTTGGTGTGACTGTTACGAAAGCTGACAGATCACGGAATTCGAATAGTACGTAGACTGTAGAGCATGGAGATCAGATTTAACAGTTCCTTAATAGCATGAATGATTCAAAATTACCAAGAAGGAAATCTCTAGTACCATATTTTTCAATGAAAATAAAGCTTTTCCTCAACAATTATTTCACTACATCCAGATTATATTATATTGACAATTGACGTGTGTTGAAATTTGATAGGATCGAATGTCAGTGCTGACTACTACAAAACGAAAAATATAACTAGAAACAATGCGGGAATGAGTTCATTCCAGCACTGTTTTTAGTGCTGGAATGAACTCATTACGATATTGAAATAGAGAAATTATATTATGATCTGCTATTTTGGCGCTCCAGTTCCTCGCAACTGAGTGCTTATCAATTTGCCCAAATGTCTGTAATTTTCGAATTTTTGGCTGAAAATGGTCTCAAACGATTTGGTTCGACTCACTGATTAAGAATCCGAGGTCGAAATCAATTCTGTCCGGCCGGCCGTAGGCACGATAACTCTCGAACGAAAGGAGTTAGGATTGAAATTTGCAAGGTGGGTTTGGAGCGTAAATATCTCGGACAAGTTCGTTAATTGGCGAAATCCATCAAGCGGTTTCGGAGTTATGACCGATTTTAGTAAAAACATTTTTTATGAATATTTCCGAAACCGATCACTCGATCTATCTGAAATTCAGCATCAAATTGTAGAATCATAACCTTTATACGCATGTGAAGTTTTGTATTGTATTGTATTGTATTTGCTACCGCAAAGTGTAAAAAAAAATTTCGAAATTAAAAAATTTTTTTTCTACAATAACTCTCGAACGGAATGAGCTAGGCAGTTAAAATTTTCAGAGTAGGTTAGGGAGATGAATATCTCGGTTAAATTCGTTATTGGGCAAAATAGGCCAGATGGTTTCAGAGTAACGAAAAAAAAAATTTTTTTTTAAGTAACAAATTTCAAATTCAATTTTTATTCAAGATGCAGTTTCACCATGAAAATCCACTGATATCATTCTCAACTCCAGCAAGCTAATACTTTCGGAGATATGATTTTTCGAAATTTCAATTATGAATCGTACTTCTATGTTTTCACAGAATGTTATAATTATTCTATCTAAGCTTTATTATATGATCTGTGTTCATACTCGTACATGTCATCCTGTTCTATAAGAGAGAGTCAAATTCATTTCAGCTATTTTATTTGATTTCTTCCATGGTGCAGTTCTCATTCTCAGATTGCTCATTTAATCTTGATAAATAAACTATTATTTGAATTGAATTTCCTTTATGATGCAGTTCTATCATAAGAATACATTGATATAATTCCCAACTCTGAGAAACCAATACTTTCGGAGATATAATTTGTCTGTTTGTTCTCCTTAAATTGTTACTTCCGCATTAATTTAAAAATTTAATGTAGGTAACTGAAAAAGTTATCGGTGGAGCCGAAGAATAAATTATTTCAAGGAGAAATGAAATTTGCCTTGTATTTTCTCACGAATCGCAGACCGCCAACAAGAATGAAAGGGATATGGCTGAAAAATAATTTTTCCATCGGGGGTGTTATTTCCCGGGGTATAAAAAAAACCAAGTGGTACGTGATCCTCGGGGTAAGAGATCCTTCAGGATTTATCTATTAGCCTGGCGCGCTCGCAGAATAGCTTTCGTTGCATTGTTCAGCGATATGGTGGTAAGAACGATGTTATTTTCAGAAATAAATGAACTAAGAAGTTAATTAACATTTTAATTGGATATACAACGCTTTAAGCTGGAGAATTTGCCTCCGCAGTGGAATCCTTTATAAGTGTGAATAACTTTGTTAACGATTTATCCTCGAACTGACAAACTCACGTCAGGCGATATGAAAAACTTAGATCTTGTTACTCGAGCATTTCAGGATGAACGCATATTTCGAATCCTTCGCAGTGGCGGAAGGTGCCTTGATGTAACGTTCAACATGATACAGGGTGGTTTTCTCTGCTTCAGTTGGTGACCAAAAAAATAAAATAACTTCAATCGCCAGTTAATTCTGTATTTTTCCAGAAAATTGGAGCATTGATATAATATGATCTCCAAATAGATAACTAAAAATTGGTTCAAGCCCTGTGGACAGGAGCTTTCTGGCGCCCTAGTTCAAACAGACAAATTATATCTCCGAAAGTATTGGTTTCTCAGAGTTGGGAATTATATCAATGTATTCTCATGATAGAACTGCATCATAAAGGAAATTCAATTCAAATAATAGTTTACTTATCAAGATTAAATGAGCAATCATGAGAATGAGAACTGCACCATGGAAGAAATCAAATTAAATCTGGCCAATTTTGCCCAATAACGAACTTAACCGAGATATTCATCTCCCTAACCTATTCTGAAAATTTCAACTGTCTAGCTCATTCCGTTCGAGAGTTATCGTGTTCACGGCCGGCCGAACGGCCGGACAGAATCGATTTCGATCACGTTTTCTTGATCAGTGTGTCGAGCCAAATCGTTCAAGACCATTTTCGGCCAAAAATTCGAAAATTACAGACATTTGGGCAAATTGATAAGCACTCCGTTCCGAGGAACAAGAGCGCCTAAAATGAAAGTTCAGAGTATTCGTGTATTATTAAAAAGAATAGTAATATGCAAGAAAGAGACTTACGATAATAATCAAGCCTGGGGTGGAATTTTCAGCCTTCCTGCATCCGCCTATTTTCTTTAGTTCCTCCTGTATGTCGATGTCAATTGGTTAAATCGAATCGATTGTTTGATTTTCATCAAAACTGAGGGCGAAGGCGGGGGACCACATGGTATCTTCGAACAAACAAACCCTAGATTAGCGGGGAAATGGGTAAATTGAACCGCTGCCGCTGTCTAATAAAACGTGAACGTTCGACGTTGGATTGTTGAAACCGAGATGGAAAACCCTTTCAGCCTGCTATTTTCTCCACCTAGCGTTTCCTTTTGTGACGGTGGGGAGTAAGGCTGAATTTCCGCCGTGCATTTCTAAGTATATTAGGTGATCCAAGGCCCGGTCGATATCAATATTTTATGACGGAAAGCTGTAACGATCCATTCGAGCCGCTGTTTTCTCGTTATCCTGTGTCATTGTTCATTAACTAGACATTATGGTGACGGCACATAATGGGGGTCTTCAGACCACAATCAACCCTTTCAGAAGAACAAAAGATATACTTCTGACACTTGTGAAAATTGCTCGACGCATAATGGGCGAAATTATTCTACTTGTATCCGATATATTCCACGACGAAATACAGACTTTTTGGCGCTCTAGTTCCTCGGAACTGAGTGCTTATCAATTTGCCCAAATGTCTGTAATTTTCGAATTTTTCGATGAAAATGGTCTTAAACGATTTGGTTCGACTCACGTAGGCACGATAACTCTCGAACGAAAGGAGTTAGAGGATTGAAATTTGCAAGGTGGGTTTGGAGCGTAAATATCTCGGACAAGTTCGTTAATGGGCGAAATCCATCAAGCGGTTTCGGAGTTATGGCCGATTTTAGTAAAATACATTTCTTATGAATATTTCCGAAACCGATCACTCGATCTATCTGAAATTTAGCATCAAATTGTAGAATCATGACCTTTATACGCATGTCAAGTTTTGTATTGACCATTTTACCGCAAAGTGTCAAAAAAAAATGTTCAAAATAATAAAAAAAATTTCTACAATAACTCTCGAACGGAATGAGCTAGGCAGTTGAAATTTTCAGATTAGGTTAGGGAGATGAGTATCTCGGTGTTAAGTTCGTTATTGGGCAAAATAGGGCAGATAGTTTTGGAGTAAAGAAAAAAAAAAATTTTTTAAGCAACAAATTTCAAATTCAATTTTTATTTAAGATGCAGTTTCACCATTAAAATCCATCGATATCATTTTCAACTCCAACAAGCTAATACTTTCGGAGATATGATTTTTCGAAATTTCAATAATGAATCGTACTTCTTTGGTTCTATGTTTTCACAGATTGCTATAATTATTCTATCTATGATTTATTATATGATCTGTGTTCATACCCGTACATGTCATCCTGTTCTATAAGAGAGAGTCAAATTCATTTCAGGTATTTTAATTTGATTTCTTTCATGGTGCAGCTCTCATTCTCAGATTGCTCATTTAATCTTGATAAATGAACTATAATTTGAATTAAATTTCCTTTATGATGCAGTTCTATCATAAGAATACTTTGATATAATTCTCAACTCCGAGAAAGCAATACTTTCGGAGATATTATTTGTCAGTTTGAACAAGAGCGCCAGAAAGCTCCTGTCCACAGGGCTTGAACCAATTTTTATCTTTTGAAATGATTGAGATAATCCGTTGGAACATCTATTCTGGGACACCGGGTACACCCAAATCTGTTTTCCCAAATCCGACAATTTTTCGTATTTACGTAGCCATTCAACCAGAAATGACCAACAGGGCTGAACCGCCAAAGGGACGGTTTGACATTGGATTATTCATGGAAGAGCTACGAAATAAACAGGCTTAATTCGACTGTCACAGAAGAAAATGTTGCGAAATTGAAATGCTGTTCCAAAGAGTTCTCTTTTATTGATCTAGATATATGGATAGAATAACTGAAAATAAAAAATCCGGGGAAAAATATTGATATACGAACGTGATGCGGAAAAATAGGAAACAATTATTTTAATTCGTTGCATGAAATAGAGGGGAGATCATCAATGTCAATCCTATTCGATACGGCAGCTCTGGTTAGCGGATCTAAAGGTGAACAAAAAGTGTGCTCCATTCAGTGGAGCCGGGCACCCAATCCATACAATTCCTATCTCATTTCCAATTTGTACGGACTCGGAGGTATCTGACATAATCAAAATGTAGGCTGGTGAAGGTTCTGTTCAATGCCTGGAATGAGAGCCGGTCTTGCGTTGGTACGATTTTACAATAGTCCGTTTCATTCATAGATGTAATGGTCAATTACTGGATTGCCCCAACTTGATTTTTCACATTTGTGGAATTCCATCTATTCTTCGACGTTGATGAGCATTTTTTTTCTATTCCGTATGCCCGAATTTACCTTTAGTATCACCCCTGAAGCAAGAAAAAATTACCACCCCTGCCTACTGGGGTGGGTAATAATAATATTGAACATGTACACTTTTCTTGCATATGCTTGTAAAGTTTATTCATTGTAAATTAATTGATCTTTCAGTAAGATGCATTGAATTTGACATTTTTTAAATAAGACATGAGGACGGAATCTGGCACCCTTGAAAAAAATTACTGCTCTGGGTAATAGCCTATGCCTCAATGCGTCATCATATGCGGCTCACTATAAACGAGCAATCTTCTGAAGAAAACTTTTTTTCCTTGTGATCCTCTTGGCATTCTACTTGGTGTTACTCTGCAAACCTGTCAAAATTCACTTGTTTTAGAAAAATTTCCAGAAGTCGTAGAAATCAGTACAATATCAAAAAGTATCTGAAAGAAATGTTGCTCAGAATTTTATTTCAAACCAGACTGTGAATTTCCGAAATTTCTTGATATTAATATTCTGAAGACATCTCGCTAGAGGGAGCTTTGCGGAAATTTGAAAAATTATTCGTTATGCAATTCCAATTAAAGAGATATTATCACAATTCACATAAAGTTTATATTAATTTAACGTTCCTCATAAATAATGATTTCTATACTGAAAGCTCACAATCTTGGTGCAAACCGATTTATAGTTGAGAAATTAAATGCACAAAGAGCTAATACTCCGCTATTTATACAGGGTGGTCCAGATGTTAACCAAGAAATTTTAACCACGTATTCTACGTCAAAAATAAGCCCTAGTTTGTCATATAAACATTTGTCGGGAAATGCTTCCTCTTTGCGATACAGGGTGTTAAAATTATTAGAAAAAAAAAATGTTTTTCTTTCTTTTACTTCGAACACCTTCTTAAAATTCATAATTGAGTGTGGCTATAAACGCTTATTTTTTTGTAATTTTACGTTTCGTTTACAAAGATAGTCTTATTATTATTATGAACCATATCAAATTTTAGCGATTTCCTCATGCATGAGAATGTGTTTAATTTTTTTACTCGGTAACGGTGCCTCGGATGTCAAAAACGCAAGAGAATGAATTTGCTCTATATTAAATAAGGATTTCAAGAGTAATTTTCAATGTTGGAAAAACCAGTGGTGTATCATTTTTTGTCTGAAAATATTCAGTCTCGATGCAGTGCGGACGACACTGGTAGAATAAACAAAAAATTATTCCATGAAAAAAGTGCTCCTTGATCCTTAAAACCTATGTCCCAAATTTATTAGAAATATTTCAAAAAGTGTAAAAGTTATTAATGAAAAACATTTTTTTTTTCTATAATTTTAACACCCTGTATCTCGGAGAGGAAGCATTTCTCGACATATGTTTGTATGACAAACTAGGGCTTATTTTTGACGTAGAATACGTGGTTAAAATTTCTTGGTTAAGATCTGGACCACCCTGTACTTGGAACATCAGAAGAAATTAAATTCTTCGATATCACATCTGAAGAATCATTCTCCAACCCTCTGAAATCGCTTTTGAATATATTTACTCAAATACTAAAAACGCTATGAAGTCCTCATCTAAAACAAAGATACCTGTGAAAATAATAAAATGAAATCGATTTGACATGCGCATAGAATAATACACTTGCAAATGATTTCATTATTTGATGTGCCTGTCAACTCGATTCCATTTTCACAGATAACTTTGTTTTAGATGAGGTCTGTATGGCGTTTTTAGTGGTATTTGAGTTGATAAATTCAAAAGTTATTTCAGAGGATTGGAGAATTATTATTCAGATGTGAAATCGACGAATTTAATTTGTTATGATATCCCAAGAATAATTAGCAAGACACTAGCTCTTTGTGCATTCAATTTCTCAAGTAAATTCTGATTGCACCAAGGTTGTGAGGTTTTCACTATAAAAATAATAATTTATGAGGAACATTAAATTAATATGAACTTCATTTGAATTGTGATAATGTCTCTTTCATTAGAATTATATTCCGAATAATTTTTCAAATTTCCGCAAAGCCCAAAGCTCCCTCTAGCGTGCTGTCATCAAAATATTAATATAAAAAAAATGCGAATTTCACTATGAAATTTGAAAGAAACTTTTTGATATTATTTTGATTTCTACGTCTTTTGGGGATTTTCCAAAACAAAATGTCAATTTTGATAGGTTTGCAGAGTAACACCATCAATGACATATATGTCACAAATCATCCTTTCTTGACCACCAACTTTCCTGAAAGCAAGATTTCAAAAAACTATACAGGCGAGAAAATTTCCTCTTAGTGCGTACCTTTTGAAACGCACTGTATAAATATTCGAGAAGCTTATAACTCCAAAACCGTTTGGCCGATTATGCCCTTAGGCCATTCGGATACGCAAACTACCCTGAAAATTGCAAGCCGCTATCTCTTTCCGTTCTCTTGTTATCGTGACAACGGTCGGCTGGGCGGACAGAATTTAATTTGGCCTCGAATTCTGCATCAGTGAGTCGAACCTTATCGTTTGCGACCATTTTCGATGAAAAATTCCCACAAAAAATACCATAGTGATTTTGATATTTGCAGGGTAAATTTTGGGCACAAATGAATCAGGTTTGTGAATAGAAAGAATCCGCCCAATGGTTCCAAAAAGATGCACATTTAAATTTAGGAATTTTTATCGAGAATTTGTTTTTAATGAGGAAACTGACAGCACGAAGCACCAAATATAAATAGTTTACCTTCGTATGAAATAATGTTGTCACAAAAATGTTTGTGATGAAATGTGAAATCAGCAACTAGAATCAATTTGTGAAATATACAGAGTGTTTCTGAATCGATGCGAAATATTTTAGGAGGTGGTTCTTTGGCAAAAATTAATGGGGGTCACACAAGTAATTTTTTGTTCTGAGCTCCTTCCCTTTCAAGTTACTGCCCTTCGAAATTGGAGCCCATGTTTTGCTCTCATTCAATATCTTCTTGATGGAACAATTGAGAATAATGACATTTGGAGATAGCTAATTCAATGCCGCTTTTAGTAATCCTGAAATTTTATCACAAAGGAGTGAGAAAATCAACTCCTACAATGTTTTGCATCAGAACTTTTTGATGCTTGAACATTCTCCAAATTAAAAAATTGAATTGAAAAGAAGAATTCAATACGCATCTCAAATGTAGTCATATTAATTGATATCAAGTACGTTGGTGTCAAATAACGTCTCAATGACAAATATTTTTATGTTATCAAAGGACAGTAACTCAGAGAGGAAGGGGCTTAGAACGAAACATTATGTGAAATATCCCCATACATTTCTGCTAAGCAATCACCTCTTGCAATTTCTTGTATCAATTCAGAAACACCCAGTATATTTTTGGATGTAATAAGGCATCGTCAGTTGCAAGATCTTGGTATTCACAACAATCTCCGTATAATAAGTTTATACAATAATTCATTTCCCCATTGAATTCAAGCTCGAAGTTAAGGATTATAATCAGTCATGGTAAATGATGCGACTTAAAGGGTGAAATTCTCCAGAACTCATTCCTCCGAAACGGTCGAGTATAAATACAGAATTAAGTTATCATGAATAAAGTATAAAACACAATATGATATATTTTTGCCGAAATGTATAGTGTGCGAATTTCCCCTCTCAATGTGTTACCTGATAATCTGTTTCGAAACGAAAGAGGTTTCCAGGTTCGCATCGAAAGTTTCTATTATGATGAAAATCATATAATGACCGTATTGTACAATATATCAGTTCATACAAAAATGGGTGAAATATGACCTCTCAAATTGTGCGAATATCGGAAATTCTACGGAATTTCATTTGATATACGCTCGAAATAGCATTGATTGTTTTAGTCAGAGCAAAACGAGGATTGTATGCAACGCACACTGAATGTGAATATGATATGTTTTTGTGAATAATATTTATTTTTTTGTTGAGTTTTAAAGAGTAATAATCATGTTCAATTCCATCTGTTATAGGGACCTGACAGTAATTAGATAGAAACGTACATTTCAAAGATTCAACTCCTTTATCGTTGATTTCTAGTCGAATGTAATTTATTGTAATTTGCTTCAGTTAAGGCGAATCCAACTCTTGAAAGGAGGTGAAACACCTATTATTCGCCGTCGCAGAATCCTCCAAAGTTTTCAGCTGAATCGATTCGAAAGGTTGGAATTTGGGGGTTTCACATGAAATAATTATTTCGCGAATAACGTATTTTCCTGAAACTTCGGATACATAAGGATGCGAGTATATCATTTACAATTCGATGAGGAATGGATGAACCTTTATGCGTAATATACAGCTTTTTTACGCAACCTATTTTCGATACATGGTCGGATAGAAACGCTCGACAAAATATGAGTGTTTTTAACTTCACATTTTGGACCCAAGAGCTCAAAGCCATTTAAACCAGACAATAATTATCAATCGTCCTTCCATATTATTATTCACGTAACATTTATTTAGAATTTTTATGAGGACCACAATAAAATTTTCCTCAAAGCTTACCTCTATGGAGTGCCACTCCATGTGAGAACAATGTTTTTGTGTGACGAATACCAGAAATCGCAGAACGAGAAAAATGTTTCATATTTCATGATATTTATTGAAAGGTTTTTTTCTGGGTTTTCTCTCCCAAACTCTGAAAAATATCTATAAAATAAAAATGTATTATTTGGTGATTTGCTTCTGCGTAAGAAACACACGATATTTGTCAGAAGCAATCAATTGAACAATGTTGCCTAACAAACAACAACGAAACAACATCAATGAAGAAACAACTATATCGTAACGTTTCGGAGTCTATATCAGACTCCTTCGTCAGACGCTTAATGAAAATCTTTAGAATTATTTTGTTGATAGTTATTGTGATATTCAATTCTTGAATATCACAATAACTATCAACAAAATAAGAGTTTGGGAGAGAAAACCCAGAAAAAAACCTTTCAATAATGAATATACCTCCCACAGTATCCTTTATTGATTATATTTCATGATGTGCGAACTGATTTTTTGTATTCAATTACAATATACTAACACCATCGAGACCTTCAAGTTGCTACATCGATGAACCTCACGCTATGTCACTGTTTTAATATTAATACGTTTTCAATTTTTCATTTAAAATAATTAAAGACACCAAACTTCCATTTAGAACACCTGAGTTACGATAAATTGTTTCAACTTCTTTTGTATTGTTAGTAATTTTTTTCACAATAAATCCTATCCGATATATCTCATGAATTCTTTGGTGAATCGTGTAAACTTTCATGAACAATATAATGCAAGAAACATGCATAATTAGTTGCAGGATAAAACATTCATTTGGAACTTGGTAAAAATAACGAAAAGTTGTGAGTGAAAAATTGAAAAACAAATTTAACTAGTTTTTCGGTGAGTAACATGTTAAATGAGCAGGCATGAATGAGGAAATTATTGAGAGATATAGAGAAATAGATAAAAATTTTATAGATTACTACTGGGTCCAACCTGATAGAGCGAAGTTTCGAGTACGGAGAGCGTGCAGAAACTGTTTTAGTACAGCGTCCCACACCCAGTGACAACCTTTAAGCACTGACTTAGCGGAGCGTCGCGACGTTCTTGCCGTGACGCTGACCCAGTAGAAAACAGTGACGGCGCAGATCGATCAGCGACTGCGCCAAGGTGGCCACCTTTCCTGTTCGTATCAAACAACACCTTGCTTTTATAATGGTATATGTTATATGCAAAGCAAAATGTCCAGAACAAAATAAACTTGGAAGATCCGTTTGGCCGTTGTTCCTTCTCTCTCGCCAGCATGATCTCATCTTTATTTTTCCGGAAGATGCTGTTCGAACGCTCAATAATGAGCGATGAAAACAGAAGCACTTTTTTCTGCTTCCCTGATGTAGTCAACTTGGGAATTAATGGTGACATAAAAATTACCATCTTTTTATGACAAGAGGAAGCGAACACCAATAAAAAATCAAAACAATATATTTGAAAATCATAACCATATTCTATTTTATTATTGAAAGGTTTTTTGGGTTTTCTCTCCCAAACTCTGAAAAATATCTATAAAATAAAAATTAATTATTTTGTGATTAACGCTTAATGAAAATCTTTAGAATTATTTTGTTGATAGTTATTGTGAAATTCAAGAATTGTCACATTAACTATCAAAAAAATAATTCTAAAGATTTTCATTAAGCGTCTGACGAAGGAGTCTGATATAGACTCCGAAACGTTATGATATAGTTGTTTCTTCGTTGATGTTGTTTCGTTGTTGTTTGTTAGGCAACATTGTTCAATTGATTGCTTCTGACAAATATCTTGTGTTTCTTACGCATAAGCAAATCACAAAATGATTAATCTTTATTTTATAGATATTTTTCAGAGTTTGGGGGAGAAAACGCAGAAAGAAACCATTTAATTATGACATAGAAGCAGGTCTTATATTCTACCTGATGAGTTCCGAACATGATTATATTGCTACAATTCATAAAGACGAACAAGGGGATGTAAAGTAGTGTTGAGTAGGACACGACTTGAAAAAGAGTTTGTAAGAGTAGCCTCTTTTTTGTCCTGAGCCAGTACAATGTCCCACTTCAAAAGAGGCGAGGCGTACTGAACCATTTGAAGTTATTATAGTACGAATTATGCCTCAAATGTTAGACGCGACGTGCTTTTGTCACTGCGGTATTGATGAGTAAGCTCTCTAGGAGGTTTGTCACTCGAACTTGGAAAGTTGTAAGAGTGCTTAGCTTATGTAATGAGGGTTTCGTCAAGAACATATCTAACGGACAGATATTAGGAGGATGAACCACATTTGATTGTTTAGTACAAATATTATGAAATTATAAATCTTACAAGTATAAAAAATGAATTTTATGTGTTTGTAGTCTGTTAGGTACTGTAACCAAATGATTACGATTATAGAATTTCTTACCTAATATACCTATTAAAAATGAACGCAGAAGTTTTTGAGGATGGATGTGGGATGGATGGATGTATGTTTGTTACTCTTTCACGCAAAAACTACTGAATGAATTTTAATCAAACTTTACAAGAATATATATTATACTTACAAGTTACAGATACCCGACGGAAGCAATAAATGATGGTGGGTCATAAATAAATTAGGCAATTCTACTACCCTCACATCGAAGGTTCCGACACAAAATGGAATTTCTTTATCTGCCTCTGCCTCGCTCTCGCTCCACCGCGACAAATAAATTGAAGTAGTACAATTTTAAATTTCGAGGCACTCTTACATTTTGACGTCATGTCCGGGACAAATGAAGCGCCTCTTGTATGTTCTACTCAACACTAATGTAAAGGCTCTAAGAACCATATCGATGGCTCAAAGCTCAGATATTGTATGTCCACTTTTTGATATCTGTCTTCCTACGTTCAAAATATCACTTTAAACTAAATTAGCAGTCTGTGCAATTTTGTATGTCCCGAATAACGAGACACAGACTCTATATCTGTCTTCCTACGTTCGAAATATCACTTTACCCTAACATTGGCAAAAAGTGTTCATACAATCAGACCTATTCCGTTTGCGCATAACAATATTGCTATAAGAAAAAGATATTGCTTCCACAGCAATATTCGAAATATTGCTATTCTGATCATCGATTTTGAGCCATATGATCTGTCATTTTTAGAAACATATTGCTATCCACATTGCTATAAGCAACCTCATAATAGTACTTGCTAAGAGGATAACAATATTTGGAATATGGCAGAGAACCACATTCTTCTTCCAAGAATTCGACAATATTGAAAATAGGTAGGTCCTTTGAGAAAAATAGGTGTATACATAATCGTTTATATTTGTTAAAGGTACTTTAAAATACTCAATTTTTTCTCCTGAAAATGCATCAATTTTGTTTCCTGAAAATGGATCAATAACTATATCTTGTCAGTTTCATAAATAACGTAGTTAGCTTTTCGCCTTCGTGACATTTTATTTATTTGTTTAGGTTAGAAATTCCGAAAAACGGTCAAAATGTTTATCAAGTAAGGTTCCATTCTTTCACTTAAAAGTCATGAAATACAGTGTTGTCAGCTCTAAAATCAATAAATTTTTACCTACATGATAGCAATATTGCTAGGAGAAAATTGATAACCAACATTGCTATAACAGTCCGAACAGAATATTTAATATTAAATCATAGGCATATTGTTAAAAATTAAGAGGATAGCAATATGACTTGAATAGCAATGTTTATAGCATTACGCTAACAGAATAGGTCTGAATATCTGTGCTTTAAACCATCAATATAGCTACGTTGATATGGGTACTGTATCACGATCCCTCAGAAGCTCTCATGAGGTTGTTCGAGTGAGGAGAATCAGCTGTGTTCTGTATAGGATTTGCTACTGTGTCCTTAAGACATCTTAGGCACTGTTAGTTCTTGGCTCAACAGTGAAAGGTGGCTGCTACCTTCTGACTAGGAAATATATTTCATAGGCCGGTAATGAATCGAGACTTCACCGCTCCGAGTACGATGCTCTTCCCATTCAACTAGAAGCACTACTATATTAATAATATGTTATATTACCGAACTTTAAGGATTTTGTAATAAATTTGATTTTTCGGAATCCCACATGCCTTTGTTTTGTTTGAGCGAAGGTTATGGAAATGGGGGTAATTAGTGGTTCAGCATACAAAATAATTTCAGACTGGTCATTTTAAATACGCCGATTGAATTTCATTTTTCAGAAGATATATTTTATCCTAAAGAGTATGGTGTTTGCACAATTCATTTTGAAAAATCATTAGGAATGTAAGAATCATTATCTCTAACACTTCTAATTCTGACGATTCTTTCAGATTTCGAATGGTTTATCTCGACTAGGATGTTTATCACTACTCCAAGTGCTATTTGAATGCAATGGCATGAATAATTCCAGAAAGATGACCATTCAAGGTAATAATTAGTTATCTAAATGATGCTCCTTTAGGTTCAATTTTTCTCTTATTATCCTCCTAATTTAATTAATTTAGGTGTGAAGTTATCTATATATATGATACATAATTCACGAGTGAGTCTAACATAACCGTTTGATGCCATTTGGGCAAAATGATAGCACGCTGTTCCCTAAAGCATGCGTGCAAAAATATACTTAAATGGTCTGGTTGCTTGAAGAATACTTGTCATTCATATTTCACTCTTTGATTAGATACCTTAATATTATCGATTGAATGAAAATCTATAGAAGAAATCAAACTGTTGATGTTTTTAAATTTAGGGTCAGCCTGTTCGAACTGGAAATGGTTCGGATGCATCTAGAATATAGCTTTCGTTGTTCATGTAAATAATTCAATCTGATATTTTTGTTTCAGGTGAAGTGTAGTGAAATGTACTGTAGTGTAGTGAACTGTAGTGTTGTTCCATTCGGATGAGCAGTAAGCCACCACCGGAAAAGATCAAGGTAGTTGAAATTCATCTGTGATCCGAGAAATATAATATATTTAACAGTTATTGCGTTAAAATTTCTATTTGTCATTTTCATATAATTTTATTTTTTCACTTCAAGTAAGTGATTTCTCATCGTTGCTGGAACTTCCATCGATGGATTGGGGTACAACCGAAGCACGCACAAGGTAAGATTTTATGAAATTCATGTCGTTGAGAAAAACTAAAATGATTTCTTCCATTTTCAGGTAATTTGATTTCAGCCCTATACCTTCGATGTTCCAACCCTAAGGACCAATGGAATTTCCGTTAAGCTTTCCATCATTGTAGATTCCATGAGGTAAATAGTGTCTCAACATACTCCATAATGTCAGACTAGTGATTTGAAATAGGCCGATTGAATTCCATTTTTCAGAAAATATATTTAATCCTAAAGAGTTAGGTTTTCGCGAAGTTCATTATGAAAAATCATTAGGAATGTAAGAATCATTATCTCTATCACTTCTAATTCTGACGATTTTTTCAGTTTTCAAATGGTTCATCTCGACTAGGATGTTTATCACTCCAAGTGCTATTTGGATGCAATGGCATGAATAATTCCAGAAAGATGACCATTCAAGGTAATAATTAGTTATCTAAATGTTTGCTCCTTGATGTTCAATTTTTCCCTTAGATTGTGGAAAGAAAATCAACTTACCTTCATTGAGATAATTATTCGGCAATTCATTTCTGGTGACTTTGCCTACTGGAATCAGTTAATAGAAAATATATATGCATACGCGCCCGTACAAGGGTCTTATCGTTTCGTTCAAATGTCTATATTTTGAAAAATTTCAAACGAAATCGATTAAATTGGACTCACTGATAAACAATTCATGCTCAAATTGGATTCTATTGGTCCACCTGGTTTGCCGTTGTTATACACTATCACTTTCGAAGGAAATACCTCGGGTACTCAACTTAATATTTCAGGAAATGCGAATCCAACAAAATTAAAATCGGGAAATTAATTGCTAAATATTGATTTGCATGTTATGTCGTATTTCGTGAAATCTTTGTACTAAATGCAGAAAAATACAAGTTATAACAAATTTTCGATAGCTTTACCAACATAATTAATAGAAAATACGATTCTTCTGCAATCTCCTTAACTCAATGATCGTCGCTAAGTAAGAGTATTATTCCTTGTTATTAATTCGATATATTGAAAATTTTATCTTTTGTCTCTTAGAAGTAGGTGACGCAGGTGAATAGATGACGGTACATTGACAGATTCAATAAATTTGATTAATAATATTTAGATTCCCAAGAGCATGTGGCTTATAATTGATGAATATCGAAAAAATGTCAATTCATGAAAGTGATAATAATAATTTTATTTTGCAGCAGAATAACCAAGTATGAGATGAGAGAAGAGTACCAGTAGAATTCGGGAAACATCCACCATAGGAATAGAGAATTAGGACTCCAATCACGGGATTCACGACCAAGGACCGTGGACTGTGGAGAAGAAGAGGACCGGACAGAACTGACCGAGCTCAATCCCTACGATATTGAATATATCAGGGATGAGTGAATGTTCTCCCTACTGGAGAGTGTGATAGTCGAAGGCGAGGGGGGACATCCCTCCTATGCTGATAGACTCAAGTCGGGAATACTTTTATTCACACAAACATACTTCGAGGATAAGTTGGTACACTCTAAGAAATTTTACAACACCGGCCAACACCCGCTAACACCGGCGTGATTTCCTTAGAGGTCCTGATCTTTTCAGTGTTATTTCGCACCATCCGAAATAACACCGACTTTCAGGTGTATTTTCTGCCATAATAAGTAATCAGCTTTCACACCAGACCGATTGAGATTTATCATTCGGATGAGTGTGAGGTAGCACTAGATCAATGTGATTTAGCACTAGTTCGGTGTGAATTTGCACAAGTACCGTAGTGCATTTAGCACTGGTTTAGTGTGATTTCACTTTAGTTCAGTGTGATTTTGCACTGACCTAGTGCGTGTGCAATATCTTGTTCAGTGTTATTTAACACCGAATCAGATGCGTTTTAAACCCTCGGGGTGTAGGTATTATTTAGTTGAAATTTACACCACTTTCGGTGTTTTATATGATATTGTTCGTTTTATCATTTGAAACTCAATATCATATAAATCACCGAAAGGCTATGAAAAGGGTATAGGTATTGAAAAAAACTTTTTAGTACATATGAATTTATTATTTCAAAGATTATTTAATATACAGTTTAATTTTTTATATATTATTTGTGAAAATACAATAAACAATAAATTTTTATAGAAATATTTAGTGATTACTGAAGCTTAAAGAGATAATCAAAACTGTCGACAAACCAATCCAACTTTTGAGGCAGCACTTTCTGGTCCAACACGACACAAAATTCTTCCAGATTAGGTGTCAATGATATAGCGCTGGCAGTTTTTTTCCATTTTGCCAATTGTTTCTTCTGATGGTGAGGGTTACTGAAATTAAAACATTTGTATATTAATCATAATATAATCATACAATTCGAATTGGTGCCTTCAAAATAATGTGAAGCTGGCAGGTTTTTATATAATTGAAAGTTGTAACTTGTTAACGTGCTTAGGACCGATAATTGACTATTAACGCTGGTTTTATTCGATATAGATATCAAGAATTCACTCTTATCTGAAATAAAATATCCTGGAGAATAGGTTTTTGAGACAGTGTGATATACAATTAAGATACGCAATATTCTGAAAAAAATATGTTCCCTTAGACTACCTACTGCAAAAAACACTCACCTACAAGTGCTTCTTAATAAATCCTATTGATAGTTCAAAAAAGGTTAGATGAATTAGCCCCATTTGTTTGACGAACATTACGAAAATAAATTTCAATAAAGAAACTGTAATAACATTAATAATAAATATGAAATTTAATCTAATTCAGATAATTGCACTTTTCAAATAAAGAAAATTGAATGAAATATTTTTCACTGACAAATGTAAAATTTCAAAGTCGCCGATGGACGAATTTGTAAATCCAATCGACCAACCAACACAAATATCTCATCAAAATTTTCGGGAAGAACTGATAGGATAGGTACCCAATTACGTAGGCACCCGAAAAAATTAAATTGAACATTCATATGTACTCACTTGCAAACAGTATTATTTCCAAACTTCCTTCGACGGCCAAAACAAATTTCTCATTTTTCTCATAAGTCATAACGAATCTTCAAGATGCACTTCGTTTTTCCAAGTTCTCACTTCATAATGCATCATGAACCAACTTATCGTCTCCAAGGCACAAAATAACCCAATACAACACACAGCATTGTAGTCTCAACTGAAATGTACGTGTTGTGCTAGTCAGAAGTATTGCGACATAACCAATCCCTGCACATTGTTGCCGGATATAATTATATTCTGATATTTTAAAAACAATCCTTTGGTTTCGCAAATATCCATTTTTCAAAATTGGATGTTTCCAATTTTGCGTACTTGTGACGATTTTTTTATGGAATGGTGCAATGAGTAGCGATTTGTTCAAACCTGCAATGTAAAATTATATCATACTCACTTTGAAGTCATTTTCTATCAGACTATTCATGATATACTTACCACAACAATCCATATGTTTATTTTTCGTGACTAAATATATCTCTTGATTGATAGGTAACTACAAATATTCAACTGTTGTACTACGAAATCATTAAATAGCAGAAAATAAATTTGTGAATCTTTGAGAGCGTGGAGGAATTGATTTTCATAGTCAAGAAAGGGATACATTGATATTTCCAATATTGATTCGAGTGTTCCGAAATAACATCAATATTGTTTGTGAGAATTCCCCGTGGAAGGGCACGATTCTTCCTGTCATCTTATAATTATTAATTCTTCACAACTATCGGCGATTTCTTTATATTTAAAAGACTCAGCAGGGATATCAGTCTTTCGAGAAAGAATACTTGGCAACTATGTATCAATGAATAAGTTGACGAAATAAAGTATAATGTTCTTTTGATATTCCTGGTGCGAATTTGGATAGTTTGTTGGTCGAAAAGCACTTGTTGGTGCTTTCGATGATTTCACATGTTTCAAAAGTTATACTTGGATATACATAAAGTTGATAACTGAGTGTAAAGTTTGGTAATCGGATTAAATCTCTGAAATCGTTCTTTCACATTTCACCATGCAGTGCTCATTTTCACCCAAGATATCACCTATCTGACTTTTGTATGAAGAATTGGCATTAAAACTTGATGGAAACAGTGAAATTTCAAATAAATTTTATTATTTCTTGATATTGGATCTGTTTGTGATATTTTCTGTCATAAATTACACTACTGAACACAATATGATCATAATAACGAAAATATTGATAGGAATGTGACATTTTCTTGGTAAATTGCATCGAAAATATTCCTGATAGTATGAAATCAACATTCACACTGAGATTTTTTTTAGAGTGTATAAAACAATATAAGATCTTCATCTCTACGTGGTTCCTTTTTAGGTTTTTTCTCCCAAACTCTGCAAAATATGTATGAAATAGAAATGTTCATAAGTTTGAAATTGCTTCCGCGTTAGAAACATATACAGGGTGCCCCACAGTTGCCGCAGCGGAAGATATAGGCGTAACGGTCAAAGTTTGGCAAAAATTGTTTATGCAAACTTGAATTCCTCCATAAATAGCAGAACCTAAAAATATTTTCGAATATATTGGGTGTCCCACAATAAAGGAATATTCCGGGACAAAAATATTTCTAAGTGCCGACCCAAAAAATTTTTTTCATGGTATATCGATACGGAGGTCGTGTCTAGTTAAATCGAGGTCGCTGATCACGAATATGCAATTAGTTTTTCCCTAAGTGGCGAACTTTGGGAAAATTTTCACTTAGAGTGAAAAAATGGACGAAAATAGGTCAATTTTGGAAGTTCACACCGCCCAAAAAAATCGGAGTAAGGTGTTGTTGATTTTTGCCCTCATATATGGATCCTTTATCTACTGAATAATCTAAACAGAAAATGTCCAGGCCGTACTATTCGGAAATTATGATTTTTTTCCAAAGGGTCTGTTTTTCGGAAAATTCATTTCGCGGTATTTCCGCGGAAAATTCTCTAATGAAAAATCCGATCATATATTCGTAATCTTCGGTCCCGAATTAGTAAATGACGTAATTTGCATCGAAATCGGAGACCGGTCGAATTTTGGCAATTTTTTAATACATTAGCCTTAAAGAAATCCCATTTTTCGAGAAAAATTTTTTGACGCAAAACTATGAAACGGGTACTTATTCTTATAGATTCGGGGCCGTAGATTCCGAATCTACCATCAGATATTTATTACAAAAATTTTCCGAGGAAATATCGCGGAAAGAATTTTCCGAAAAATAGACCCTCGGGAAAAAAAATCATAATTTCCGAAGCGTACGACCTGGACATTTATTGTTCAGATGATTCGATAGATAAAGGATCCAAATATGACGTAAAAAATCAGTAACACCCTACTCCGATTTTTTTGGGCGGTGGAAAGTTCCAAAATTGACCTATTTTCGTCAATTTTTTCACTTTAAGTGAAAATTTTCCCAAAGTACGCCACTTAGGGAAAAACTAATTACATATTCGTAATCAGCGACCTCGATTCAATTAGACACGAGCTCCGTATCGATATACCATGAAAAAAATGTTTTGGGTCGGCACTTAGAAATATTTTTGACCCGGAATCGAAGGAAAATTCTTCTTTCCCGTCCGAAATCTATGATTTTCACATCTCGATATCCAAATTTTCCCCGATGATTGGTCGGTGGACGACGTTTAGATTTATGTATCTATTTTTTCTGTATCTCTATCCGTTCGGAAAATATTAGGTAATGAGCGAATCCGTCAAACGCCAAAAAGTTTTCTCTAGTATCCAACACATACAAAAATCTACAATTTTCCGATTAGGTCGACGCGGCTTTGGTTATTCACTAAATCGGGTACGCAGATCACGAATCTGTGATTAGATTTTCCGTATCTCGATTAGTTTCGGAGCAATGACGAAGAAAGTCGCAATTTCTGGCTCTACCTCCGGAAAATGCACTAATCAGTCGGATTTTTCGCCATATTACCAAAATTAATCGAGATACGGAAAAACTAATTACAGATTCGGAATCTACGCCCTCGATTTAGTGAATAGCCAAAGCCGTGGCGATCTAATCCGAAAATTCTAGATTTTTGTATGGGTTAGAATCTAGACAAAGGACTCACAGCTCTGGCAATGTGTTAGTTGTTGTATGCATTTTATCAATATTTCACAGGAAATAGGTCATAAATACTTCTACAAGGGTTGAAGTATTACAAGATATTTTACTTGCAATTATCTTTCCGTGGAAAATATTAATTTCAAGGGTGAGACCACCCATGCAAAAATAAACCAGTTAACCCAAAACATTTAAGTTTTACAAGCGAGCTGCTTTGTTTAGAAATACAAATGAGCGCTTCCCAACATGTGAAGTCATGGGACGCAACAGTGGTGATATCTCGAAAACCAGCGGACTTTTACTGAGGTCATGTTGATGCTATCTGATAGACCTAATGCCAATCTATCTCCAGTGTCACTTTCGCGTGGTATTTTTGGGACACCCTGTATAGAAAAGTGATACCTAATAAACAATAACGAAACATCACTCGTGCGGAAATCTTTAGAATTATTTTTTGTTGACATTTATTGTGATATTGGTCAAAACGAATGTGAAAAACCCAAAAAGGAGCCATGTACAACTTGAAGCCTCACCCTGTTTAGATAGAATTTGATATTCGTAGTTAATATTGATTATAATTATTAATTCTTTCTCTTCTATTCCAGGTGTTATGAATTACATTGAAGTGTTCAATATAGTGAAGTGTGATATATAGTGAAGTGTTCTATACAGTGAAGTGTTCAATATAGTGAATAGTGAAATATAGTGTAGTGTGAATAACATTAAAGTGTAGAATATAGTGAAGTGTGATATACATTGAAGTGTGAAATATCGTGAAGTGTTGAATATAGTGAAGTGTTCTATACAGTGAAGTGTCTTATAAAGTGAAGTGTTCTCTACAGTGAAGTGTTCTCTACAGTGAAGTGTTCGATATAGTGAATTGTGAAATACTGTGAAGTATGGAATATAGTGTAGTGTGATATTTGTGAAGTGTTGAATATAGTGTAGTGTAATATCGCGAAGGTTTCCATATGGTGAAGTGTTCTATATAGTGAATTGTGAAATACTGTGAAGTGTGAAATATAATGCAGTGTTGAATACAGTGAAGTGTGATATAAGTGCATTGCGGTGAAGTGTTCTATACAGTGAAGTGTTCAATATAGTGAATTGTGAAATACTGTGAAGTGTGAAATATAGTGCAGTGTTGAATATAGTGAAGTGTGATATAAGTGCATTGCGGTGAAGAGTTCAATATAATGTAGTGAAATATGACGAAGTTCCATATGGTGTAGTGTTCTATACAGTGAAGTGTTCGATATAGTGAATTGTGAAATACTTTGAAGTGTGAAATATAGTGCAGTGTTGAATATAGTGAAATGTGATATAAGTGCATTGCGGTGAAGTGTTCAATATAGTGAATTGTGAAATACTGTGAAGTGTGAAATATAGTGAAGTGTGATATAAGTGCATTGCGGTGAAGTGTTTTATACAGTGAAGTGTTCAATATAGTGAATTGTGAAATACTGTGAAGTGTGAAATATAGTGCAGTGTTGAATATAGTGAAGTGTGATATAAGTGCATTGCGGTGAAGTGTTCTATACAGTGAATTGTGAAATACTGTGAAGTGTGAAATATAGTGCAGTGTTGAATATAGTGAAGTATGATATAAGTGCAATGCGGTGAAGTGTTCTATACAGTGAAGTGTTCAATATAGTGAATTGTGAAATACTGTGAAGTGTGAAATATAGTGCAGTGTTGAATATAGTGAAGTATGATATAAGTGCAATGCGGTGAAGTGTTCTATACAGTGAAGTGTTCAATATAGTGAATTGTGAAATACTGTGAAGTGTGAAATATAGTGCAGTGTTGAATATAGTGAATTGTGATATAAGTGCATTGCGGTGAAGTGTTCTATACAGTGAAGTGTTCAATATAGTGAATTGTGAAATACTGTGAAGTGTGAAATATATTGCAGTGTAGAATATAGTGAAGTGTGATATAAGTGCATTGCGGTGAAGTGTTCTATACAGTGAAGTGTTCAATATAGTGAATTGTGAAATACTGTGAAGTGTGAAATATAGTGCAGTGTTGAATATAGTGAAGTATGATATAAGTGCATTGCGGTGAAGTGTTCAATATAATGTGGTGAAATACACCGAAGTGTTCCATATGGTGAAGTGTTCTATACAGTGAAGTGTTCGATATAGTGAATTGTGAAATACTGTGAAGTGTGAAATATAGTGCAGTGTTGAATATAGTGAAGTGTGATATAAGTGCATTGCGGTGAAGTATTCAATATAATGTAGTGAAATATGACGAAGTGTTTCATATGGTGGAGTGTTCTATACATTGAAGTGTTCAATATAGTGAATTGTGAAATACTGTGAAGTGTGAAATATAGTGCAGTGTTGAATATAGTGAAGTGTGATATAAGTGCATTGCGGTGAAGTGTTCTATACAGTGAAGTGTTCAATTTAGTGAATTGTGAAATACTGTGAAGTGTGAAATATAGTGCAGTATTGAATATAGTGAAGTGTGATATAAGTGCATTGCGGGGAAGTGTTCTATACAGTGAAGTGTTCAATATAGTGAATTGTGAAATACTGTGAAGTGTGGAATATATTGTAGTGTTGAATATAGTGAAGTGTGATATAAGTGCATTGCGGTGAAGTGTTCCATACAGTGAAGTGTTCAATATAGTGAATTGTGAAATACTGTGAAGTGTGAAATATAGTGAAGTGTGATATAAGTGCATTGCGGTGATGTGTTTTATACAGTGAAGTGTTCAATATAGTGAATTGTGAAATACTGTGAAGTGTGAAAAATAGTGCAGTGTTGAATATAGTGAAGTGTGATATAAGTGCATTGCGGTGAAGTGTTCTATACAGTGAAGTGTTCAATATAGTGAATTGTGAAATACTGTGAAATGTGAAATAAAGTGCAGTGTTGAATATAGTGAAGTGTGATATAAGTGCATTGCGGTGAAGTGTTCTATACAGTGAAGTGTTCAATATAGTGAATTGTGAAATACTGTGAAGTGTGAAATATAGTGCAGTGTTGAATATAGTGAAGTGTGATATAAGTGCATTGCGGTGAAGTGTTCAATATAATGTAGTGAAATATACCGAAGTGTTCCATATGGTGAAGTGTTCTATACTGTGAAGTGTTCGATATAGTGAATTGTGAAATACTGTGAAGTGTGAAATATAGTGCAGTGTTGAATATAGTGAAGTGTGAAATACTATGAAGTGTGAAATATAGTGCAGTGTTGAATATAGTGAAGTGTGATATAAGTGCATTGCGGTGAAGTGTTCAATATAATGTAGTGAAATATGACGAAGTGTCCATATGGTGAAGTGTTCTATACAGTGAATTGTGAAATACTGTGAAGTGTGAAATATAATGCAGTGTTGAATATAGTGAAGTGTGATATAAGTGCATTGCGGTGAAGTGTTCAATATAATATAGTGAAATATGTCGAAGTGTTCCATATGGTGAAGTGTTCTATACAGTGAAGTGTTCGATATAGTGAATTGTGGAATACTGTGAAGTGTGAAATATAGTGCAGTGTTGAATATAGTGAAGTGTGATATAAGTGCATTGCGGTGAAGTGTTCTATACAGTGAAGTGTTCAATATAGTGAATTGTGAAATACTGTGAAGTGTGAAATATAATGCCGTGTTGAATATAGTGAAGTGTGATATAAGTGCATTGCGGTGAAGTGTTCTATAAAGTGAAGTGTTCAATATAGTGAATTGTGAAATACTGTGAAGTGTGATATAAGTGCATTGCGGTGAAGTGTTCTATACAGTGAAGTGTTCAATATAGTGAATTGTGAAATACTGTGAAGTGTGAAATATAGTGCAGTGTTGAATATAGTGAAGTGTGATATAAGTGCATTGCGGTGAAGTGTTCAATATAATGTAGTGAAATATGACGAAGTGTTCCATATGGTGAAGTGTTCTATACAGTGAAGTGTTCGATATAGTGAATTGTGAAATACTGTGAAGTGTGAAATATAGTGCAGTGTTGAATATAGTGAAGTGTGATATAAGTGCATTGCGGTGAAGTGTTCTATACAGTGAAGTGTTCAATATAGTGAATTGTGAAATACTGTGAAGTGTGAAATATAGTGCAGTGTTTAATATAGTGAAGTGTGATATAAGTGCATTGCGGTGAAGTGTTCAATATAATGTAGTGAAATATGACGAAGTGCTCCATACGGTGAAGTGTTCTATACAGTGAAGTGTTCGATATAGTGAATTGTGAAATACTGTGAAGTGTGAAATATAGTGCAGTGTTGAATATAGTGAAGTGTGATATAAGTGCATTGCGATGAGGTGTTCTATACAGTGAACTGTTCAACATAGTGAATTGTGAAAAACTGTGTAGTGTGAAATATAGTGCAGTGTTGAATATAGGGAAGTGTGATATAAGTGTATTGCGGTGAAGTGTTCTATACAGTGAAGTGTTCAATATAGTGAATTGTGAAATACTGCGAAGTGTGAAATATAGTGCAGTGTTGAATATAGTGAAGTGTGATATAAGTGCATTGCGGTGAAGTGTTCTATAAGGTGAAGTGTTCAATATAGTGAATTGTGAAATACTGTGAAGTGTGAAATATAGTGCAGTGTTGAATATAGTGAAGTGTGATATAAGTGCATTGCGGTGAAGTGTTCAGTATAATGTAGTGAAATATGACGAAGTGTTCATATGGTGCAGTGTTCTATACAGTGAAGTGTTCGATATAGTGAATTGTGAAATACTTTGAAGTGTGAAATATAGTGCAGTGTTGAATATAGTGAAATGTGATATAAGTGTATTGCGGTGAAGTGTTCTATACAGTGAAGTGTTCAATATAGTGAATTGTGAAATACTGTGAAGTGTGAAATATAGTGAAGTGTGATATAAGTGCATTGCGGTGAAGTGTTTTATACAGTGAATGTTCAATAAAGTGAATTGTGAAATACTGTGAAGTGTGAAATATAGTGCAGTGTTGAATATAGTGAAGTGTGATATAAGTGCATTGCGGTGAAGTTTTCTATACAGTGAAGTGTTCAATATAGTGAATTGTGAAATACTGTGAAGTGTGAAATATAGTGAAGTGTGATATAAGTGCATTGCGGTGAAGTGTTTTATACAGTGAAGTGTTCAATATAGTGAATTGTGAAATACTGTGAAGTGTGAAATATAGTGCAGTGTTGAATATAGTGAAGTGTGATATAAGTGCATTGCGGTGAAGTTTTCTATACAGTGAAGTGTTCAATATAGTGAATTGTGAAATACTGTGAAGTGTGAAATATAGTGCAGTGTTGAATATAGTGAAGTGTGATATAAGTGCATTGCGGTGAAGTGTTCTATACAGTGAAGTGTTCAATATAGTGAATTCTGAAATACTGTGAAGTGTGAAATATAGTGCAGTGTTGAATATAGTGAAGTGTGATATAAGTGCATTGCGGTGAAGTGTTCTATACAGTGAATTGTGAAATACTGTGAAGTGTGAAATATAGTGCAGTGTTGAATATAGTGAAGTGTGATATAAGTCCATTGCGGTGAAGTGTTCTATACAGTGAAGTGTTCAATATAGTGAATAGTGAAAAACTGTGAAGTGTTTAATATGGTGCAGTGTTGAATATAGTGAAGTGTGATATAAGTGCATTGCGGTGAAGTGTTCTATACAGTGAAGTGTTCAATATAGTGAAGTGTGAAATACTGTGAAGTGCGAAATATAGTGCAGTGTTGAATATATTGAAGTGTGATATAAGTGCATTGCGGTGAAGTGTTCTATACAGTGAAGTGTTCAATATAGTGAATTGTGAAATACTGTGAAGTGTGAAATATAGTGCAGTGTTGAATATATTGAAGTGTGATATAAGTGCATTGCGGTGAAGTGTTCTATACAGTGAAGTGTCCAATATAGTGAATTGTGAAATACTGTAAAGTGTGGAATATAGTGCAGTGTTGAATATAGTGAAGTGTGATATAAGTGCATTGCGGTGAAGTGTTCTATAGAGTGAAGTGTTCAATATAGTGAATCGTGAAATACCGTTAAGTGTGAAATAATGTGCAGTGTTCAATATAGTGTAGTGTGATATAAGTGCATTGCGGTGAAGTGTTCAATATAATGTAGTGAAATATGACGAAGTGTTCCATATGGTGAAGTGTTCTATACAGTGAAGTGTTCGATATAGTGAACTGTGAAATATAGTGTAGTGTTCAATATAAATAAGTGCATCGTGATATAAAATGTAGTGAACTGTGAAATATGGTGAAGTGTTAAATATAGATAAGTGCGAAATACGGTGAATTGGAAGAAAAAATCAAGTGTTCAATATATCGGATTAAAATGTAGTGAAGTGCGAAATATATTATAGTGGGAAATATCGTGAAGTGTGAAATATTGCAACCTCATTGTAGAGGTTGTTAAATTCAGGTAAAGTTATTCATGAATATGCTTCGCAGAGTCAGTCTGGTTGAGCTGGAAATAGTTAACATCTGATTTAATCAATTTGCAGATTATTTGATTTCAGCTCTATACCTTCGATGTTTCCGCTCCAAGGACCAATGGAATTTCCGTTTAGATGTCCATCGTTGTAGATATCACGAGGTAATTAGTGGTTCAGCATACTCAATAATTTCAGACTGGTCATTTTAAATACGCCGATTGAATTTCATTATTCAGAAGATATATTTTATCCTAAAGAGTTAGGTGTTTGCACAATTCATTTTGAAAAATCATTAGGAATGTAAGAATCATTATCTCTATCACTTCTAATTCTGACGATTTTTTCAGAGTTCAAATTGTTTATCTCGACTAGGATGTTTATCACTCCAAGTGCTATTTGAATGCAATGACATGAATAATTCCAGAAAGATGACCATTCAAGGTAATAATTAGTTATCTAAATGATGCTTCCTTAGGTTCAATTTTACCCTTATTATCCTCCTAATTTAATCAATTTAGGTGTGAAGTTATCTATATATATGATAGATAATTCACGAGTGGGTCTAACATAACAGTTTGATGCCATTTGGGCAAAATGATAGCACGCTGTTCCCTAAAACATGCGTGCAAAAATATACTTAAACGGTCTGGTCGCTTGAAGAATACTTGTTATTCATATTTCACTCTTTGATTAGATACCTTAATATTATCGATTGAATGAAACTCTATAGTGGAAATCAAACTGTTGATGTTTTTAAATTTTGGGTCAGCCTGTTCGAACTGGAAATGGTTCGGATGCATCTAGAATATAGCTTTCGTTGTTCATGTAAATAATTCAATCTGATATTTTTGTTTCAGGTGAAGTGTAGTGAAATGTACTGTAGTGTAGTGAACTGTAAGTGTTGTTCCATTCGGATGAGCAGTAAGCCACCACCGGAAAAGATCAAGGTAGTTGAAATTCATCTGTGATCCGAGAAATATAATATATTTAACAGTTATTGCGTTGACATTTCCATTTATCTTTCCTTATAATTTTATTATTTCATTTCAGGTAAGTGTTTTCTCATCATTGCTGGAACTTCCATCGCTGGATTAGGAACAGACGAAGCACGTAAAAGGTAAGATTTTGTGGAATTCTTGTCATTGAGCGAAACCGCAATTATTTAGTAGTAGTTGAAAATTCTCTGTAATCCAAGTAAAAAAATGATTTTATCATTTACTGACACACCTCTCCGTTTGAAATTTAAGATGAATTTTCATATAAATTCTTTTTTTCATTTTAGGTAAGTGATTTCTCATCATTGCTGGAACTTCCATCGATGGATTAGGGTACAACCGAAGCACGCACAAGGTAAGATTTTGTGAAATTGATGTCATTGAGAAAAACTAAAATGATTTCTTGCATTTGCAGGTAATTTGATTTCAGCCCCATACCTTGGATGTTCCAACCCCAAGGACCAATGGAATTTCCGTTTAGCTTTCCATCATTGTAGATTCCATGAGGTAAATAGTGTCTCAGCATACTCCATAATGTCAGACTAGTGATTTGAAATAGGCCGATTGAATTTCATTTTTCAGAAAATATATTTAATACTAAAGAGTTAGGTGTTCGCGAAGTTCATTATGAAAAATCATTAGGAATGTAAGAATCATTATCTCTATCCCTTCTAATTCTGACGCTTTTTTTCAGATTTCAAATAGTTGTTCTCGACTAGGATGTTTATCACTCCAAGTGCTATTTGGATGCAATGGCATGAATAATTCCAGAAAGATGACCAATCAAGGTAATAATTAGTTATCTATATGATGCTCCTTGATGTTCAATTTTTCCCTCAGATTGTGAAGAGAAAATTTCACCTTCATTGAGATAATTATTCGATAATTCATTTCTGGTGACTTTGCCTACTGGAATCAGTCCATATAAAATATATATGCATACGCGCCCGTACCAAGGTCCTATCGTTTCGTTCAAATGTCTATATTTTGGAAAATTTCAAACGAAATCGATTAAATTGGACTTACTGATAAACAATTCATGCTCAAATTGGATTCTGTTCGTCCACCTGGCTTGCCGTTGTTATGCACTATCACTTTCGAAGGAAATACCTCGGGTACTCTACTTAATATTTCAGGAAATGCGAATCCAACAAAATTAAAATCGGGAAATTAATTGCTAAATATTGATTTGCATGTTCATGTCGTATTTCGTGAGGTCTTTGTACTAAATGCAGGAAAATACAAGTTATAACAAATTTTCGATAGCTTTACCAACATAATTAATAGAAAATACGATTCTTCTGCAATCTCCTTAACTCAATGATCGTCGCTAAGTAAGAGTAGTATTCCTTGTTATTAATTCGATATATTGAAAATTTTATCTTTTGTCTCTTAGAAGTAGGTGACGCACGTGAATAGATGACGGTACATTGACAGATTAAAAAAATTTGATTAATAATATTTAGATTCCCAAGAGCATGTGGCTTATAATTGATGAATATCGAAAAATGTCTATTCATAAAAGTGATAATAATAATTTTATTTTGCAGCAGAATAACCAAGTATGAGATGAGAGAAGAGTACCAGTAGAAGTCGGGAAACATCCACCATAGGAATAGAGGATCAGGACTCCAATCACGGGATTCACGACCAAGGACCGTGGACTGTGTAGAAGAAGAGGACCGGACAGAACTGACCGAGCTCAATCCCTACGATATTGAATATATCAGGGATGAGTGAATGTTCTCCCTACCGGAGAGTGTGATAGTCGAAGGCGAGGAGGGACATCCCTCCTATGCTGATAGACTCAAGTCGGGGAAACTTTTATTCACACAAACATACCTACTTCGAGGATAAGTTGGTATAAAACAATATAAGCTCTTCATCTCTACGTGGTTCCTTTTTAGGTTTTTTCTTCTAAACTCTGAAAGATATGTATGAAATAAAAAAGTTCATAAATTTGAAATTGCTTCCGCGTTAGAAACATATACAGGGTGCCCCACTAGTGCCGCAGCGGAAGATATAAGCGTAACGGTCAAAGTTTGTCAAAAATTGTTTATGCGAACTTGAATTCCTCCATAAATAGCAGAACCTAAAAATATTTTCGAATATATTGGGTGTCCCACAATAAAGGACTTCGATTTTTCAAATGGGACACACTATATTTAGAAGTGATTTTCAATTCTCTGGAACTTCCCGCGTGCTCTATCATACTTTTCACATATTTTTGTTCAACAGTGCTCGATATATTTCTCATTTTGATGATAAAAATTATACATGTAGGGGCTAGGCTATCTAATTAAATATCACGAACCCTTGCACATATCAATGACAGCTTTAAATGGATTGAATGACAAGACTTCAAAGTATCATAACCAGCTATAATAAAGCATCTCCAGCATATGAAGTGTCCACAAAAAGACTATCATCATGATTAATTTCAAATCGATTTATCTTATTTTTTTTCAAAAGCAATTCATATAATTTTTTTTCATCATTGTAATCACAAAAAGTGAACTTAAATGAATAGTGATTACAATGATGAAGAAAAATTATATGCATTGCATTTTAAAAAATGAAAATAAATCGATTTGAAATCCTTCATGTTGATAGTCTTTTTGTGGGCACTTCATATGCTGGAGATGCTTTATTATAGCTGGTTATGATACTTTGAAGTCTTGTCTTTCAATCCATATAAAGTTGTTATTGGTATGTGCAAGGGTTCGTGAAATATAATCAGATAACATAGCCTCTGCAAGTATATTTTTTGTTGTCAAAATGACAAATATGTCGAAACCTGTTGAACAAAAATATGTGAAAAGTATACAAGAGCATGCAGGAAGTTCCAGAGAATTGAAAAATACTACTGAATATAGTGTGTCCCATTTGAAAAATCAAAGTCACTCTCTATTCCTCTTTTGTGGGACACCCGATATATTCAAAAATATTTTTAGGTTGTGCTATTCTTGGGGTAATTCAAGTTTGCATAAAAATGTTGGCCAAACTTTGACCGTTACGCTTATATCGTCTGCTGCGGCACTAATGGGACACCCTATATATATCTATATTTGTCAGATGTAATATATAGAGAAGTGATACCTATTAAACAATAACGAAACATCACTCGTGCGGTAATCTTTAGAATTATTTTTTGTTGACATTTATTGTGAAATTGGTCAAAACGAATGTGAAAAACCCAAAAAGGAGCCATGTAGAACTTGAAGCCTCACCCTGTTTAGATAGAATTTGATATTCGTAGTTCATATTGATTATAATTATTAATTCTTTCTCTTCTATTCCAGGTGTTATGAATTAAATTGAAGTGTTCAATATAGTGAAGTGTGATATATAGTGAAGTGTTCTATACAGTGAAGTGTTTAATATAGTGAATTGTGAATTACTGTGAAGTGTGAACTATGGTGAAGTGTTCAATATAGTGAATAGTGAAATATAGTGTAGTGTGAATAACATTAAAGTGTAGAATATAGTGAATTGTGATATACATTGAAGTGTGAAATATCGTGAAGTGTTGAATATAGTGAAGTGTTCTATACAGTGAAGTGTTCTATACAGTGAAGTGTTTTATACAGTGAAGTGTTCTATACAGTGAAGTGTTCGATATAGTGAATTGTGAAATACTGTGAAGTATGGAATAAAGTGTAGTCTGATATTTGTGAAGTGTTGAATATAGTGTAGTGAAATATCGCGAAGTGTTCCATATAGTGAATTTTGAAATACTGTGAAGTGTGAAATATAGTGCAGTGTTGAATATAGTGAAGTGTGATATAAGTGCATTGCGGTGAAGTGTTCAATATAATGTAGTGAAATATGACGAAGTGTTCCATATGGTTCAGTGTTCTATACAGTGAAGTGTTCGATATAGTGAATTGTGAAATACTTTGAAGTGTGAAATATAGTGCAGTGTTGAATATAGTGAAATGTGATATAAGTGCATTGCGGTGAAGTGTTCTATACAGTGAAGTGTTCAATATAGTGAATTGTGAAATACTGTGAAGTGTGAAATATAGTGAAGTGTGATATAAGTGCATTGCGGTGAAGTGTTTTATACAGTGAAGTGTTCAATATAGTGAATTGTGAAATACTGTGAAGTGTGAAATATAGTGCAGTGTTGAATATAGTGAAGTGTGATATAAGTGCATTGCGGTGAAGTGTTCTATACAGTGAAGTGTTCAATATAGTGAATTGTGAAATACTGTGAAGTGTGAAATATAGTGCAGTGTTGAATATAGTGAAGTGTGATATAAGTGCATTGCGGTAAAGTGTTCTATACAGTGAAGTGTTCAATATAGTGAATTGCGAAATACTCTGAAGTGTGAAATATAGTGCAGTGTTGAATATAGTGAAGTGTGATATAAGTGCATTGCGGTGAAGTGTTCTATACAGTGAAGTGTTCAATATAGTGAAATGTGAAATACTGTAAAGTGTGGAATATAGTGCAGTGTTGAATATAGTGAAGTGTGATATATGTGCATTGCGGTGAAGTGTTCTATAGAGTGAAGTGTTCAATATAGTGAATCGTGAAATACCGTTAAGTGTGAAATAATGTGCAGTGTTGAATATAGTGAAGTGTGATATAAGTGCATTGCGGTGAAGTGTTCTATACAGTGAAGTGTTCAATATAGTGAATTGTGAAATACTGTGAAGTGTGAAATATAGTGCAGTGTTGGATATAGTGAAGTGTGATATAAGTGCATTGCGGTGAAGTGTTCTATACAGTGAAGTGTTCAATATAGTGAATTGCGAAATACTCTGAAGTGTGCAATATAGTGCAGTGTTGAATATAGTGAAGTGTGATATAAGTGCATTGCGGTGAAGTGTTCTATACAGTGAAGTGTTCAATATAGTGAATTGTGAACTATGGTGAAGTGTTCAATATAGTGAATAGTGAAATATAGTGAAATATAGTGTAGTGTGAATAACATTAAAGTGTAGAATATAGTGAAGTGTGATATACATTGAAGTGTGAAATATCGTGAAGTGTTGAATATAGTGAAGTGTTCTATACAGTGAAGTGTTCTATACAGTGAAGTGTTTTATACAGTGAAGTGTTCTATATAGTGAAGTGTTCTATACAGTGAAGTGTTTTATACAGTGAAGTGTTCTATACAGTGAAGTGTTCTATACAGTGAAGTGTTCGATATAGTGAATTGTGAAATACCTTGAAGTATGGAATATAGTGTAGTGTGATATTTGTGAAGTGTTGAATATAGTGTAGTGAAATATCGCGAAGTGTTCCATATAGTGAATTGTGAAATACTGTGAAGTGTGAAATATAGTGCAGTGTTCTATACAGTGAAGTGTTCGATATAGTGAATTGTGAAATACTTTGAAGTGTGAGATATAGTGTAGTGTTGAATATAGTGAAATGTGATATAATTGCATTGCGGTGAAGTGTTCTATACAGTGAAGTGTTCAATATAGTGAATTGTGAAATACTGTGAAGTGTGAAATATAGTGAAGTGTGATATAAGTGCATTGCGGTGATGTGTTTTATACAGTGAAGTGTTCAATATAGTGAATTGTGAAATACTGTGAAGTGTGAAATATAGTGCAGATTTGAATATAGTGTAGTGTGATATAAGTGCATTGCGGTGAAGTGTTCTATACAGTGAAGTGTTAAATATAGTGAATTGTGAAATACTGTGAAGTGTGAAATATAGTGCAGTGTTGAATATAGTGAAGTGTGATATAAGTGCATTGCGGTGAAGTGTTCTATACAGTGAAGTGTTCAATATAGTGAATTGTGAAATACTCTGAAGTGTGAAATATAGTGCAGTGTTGAATATAGTGAAGTGTGATATAAGTGCATTGCGGTGAAGTGTTCTATACAATGAAGTGTTCAATATAGTGAATTGTGAAATACTGTGAAGTGTGAAATATAGTGCAGTGTTGAATATAGTGAAGTGTGATATAAGTGCATTGCGGTGAAGTGTTCTATACAGTGAAGTGTTCAATATAGTGAATTGTGAAATACTGTGAAGTGTGAAATATAGTGCAGTGTTGAATATAGTGAAGTGTGATATAAGGGCATTGCGGTGAAGTGTTCTATACAACGAAGTGTTCAATATAGTGAATTGTGAAATACTGTGAAGTGTGATATAAGTGCATTGCGGTGAAGTGTTCTATACAGTGAAGTGTTCAATATAGTGAATTGTGAAATACTATGAAGTGTGAAATATAGTGCAGTGTTGAATATAGTGAAGTGTGATATAAGTGCATTGCGGTGAAGTGTTCTATACAGTGAAGTGTTCAATATAGTGAATTGTGAAATACTGTGTTGTGTGAAATATAGTGCAGTGTTGAATATAGTGAAGTGTGATATAAGTGCATTGCGGTGAAGTGTTCTATACAGTGAAGTGTTCAATATAGTGAATTGTGAAATACTGTGAAGTGTGAAATATAGTGAAGTGTGATATAAGTGCATTGCGGTGAAGTGTTTTATACAGTGAAGTGTTCAATATAGTGAATTGTGAAATACTGTGAAGTGTGAAATATAGTTCAGTGTTGAATATAGTGAAGTGTGATATAAGTGCATTGCGGTGAAGTGTTGTATACAGTGAAGTGTTCAATATAGTGAATTGTGAAATACTGTGAAGTGTGATATAAGTGCATTGCGGTGAAGTGTTCTATACAGTGAAGTGTTCAATATAGTGAATTGTGAAATACTGTGAAGTGTGAAATATAGTGCAGTGTTGAATATAGTGAAGTGTGATATAAGTGCATTGCGGTGAAGTGTTCTATAGAGTGAAGTGTAAAATATAATGTAGTGAAATATGACGAAGTGTTCCATATGGTGAAGTGTTCTATACAGTGAAGTGTTCGATATAGTGAACTGTGATATATAGTGTAGTGTTCAATATAAATAAGTGCATCGTGATATAAAATGTAGTGAACTGTGAAATATGGTGGAGTGTTAAATATAGATAAGTGCGAAATACGGTGAATTGGAGAAAAAAAAATCAAGTGTTCAATATATCGGATTAAATTGTAGTGAAGTGCGAAATATATTATATTGTGAAATATGGTGAAGTGTGAAATATTGCAACCTCATTATAGAGGTTGTTAAATTCAGGTAAAGTTATTCATGAATAAGCTTCGCAGAGTCAGTCTGGTTGAGCTGGAAATAGTTAACATCTGATTTAATCAATTTGCAGATTATTTGATTTCAGCTCTATACCTTCGATGTTTCCGCTCCAAGGACCAATGGAATTTCCGTTTCGATGTCCATCGTTGTAGATATCACGAGGTAATTAGTGGTTCAGCATACTCAATAATTTCAGACTGGTCATTTTAAATACGCCGATTGAATTTCATTTCTCAGAAGATATATTTTATCCTAAAGAGTTAGGTGTTTGCACAATTCATTTTGAAAAATCATTAGGAATGTAAGAATCATTATCTCTATCACTTCTAATTCTGACGATTTTTTCAGATTTCAAATGGTTTATCTCGACTAGGATGTTTATCACTCCAAGTGCTCTTTGAATGCAATGACATGAATAATTCCAGAAAGATGACCATTCAAGGTAATAATTAGTTATCTAAATGATGCTTCTTTAGGTTCAATTTTACCCTTATTATCCTCCTAATTTAATCAATTTAGGTGTGAAGTTATCTATATATATGATAGATAATTCACGAGTGGGTCTAACATGACAGTTTGATGCCATTTGGGCAAAATGATAGCACGCTGTTCCCTAAAACATGCGTGCAAAAATGTACTTAAACGGTCTGGTTGCTTGAAGAATACTTGTCATTCATATTTCACTCTTTGATTAGATACCTTAATATTATCGATTGAATGAAACTCTATAGTGGAAATCAAACTGTTGATGTTTTTAAATTTAGGGTCAGCCTGTTTGAACTGGAAATGGTTCGGATGCATCTAGAATATAGCTTTCGTTGTTCATGTAAATAATTCAATCTGATATTTTTGTTTCAGGTGAAGTGTAGTGAAATGTACTGTAGTGTAGTGAACTGTAGTGTTGTTCCATTCGGATGAGCAGTAGGCCACCACCGGAAAAGATCAAGGTAGTTGAAATTCATCTGTGATCCGAGAAATATAATATATTTAACAGTTATTGCGTTGACATTTCCATTTATCTTTCCATATAATTTTATTATTTCATTTCAGGTAAGTGTTTTCTCATCATTGCTGGAACTTCCATCGCTGGATTAGGAACAGACGAAGCACGTAAAAGGTAAGATTTTGTGGAATTCTTGTCATTGAGCGAAACCGCAATTATTTAGTAGTAGTTGAAAATTCTCTGTAATCCAATTAAAAAAATAATTTTATCATTTACTGACACACATCTCCGTTTGAAATTTAAGATGAATTTTCATATAAATTCTTTTTTTCATTTTAGGTAAGTGATTTCTCATCATTGCTGGAACTTCCATCGATGGATTAGGGTACAACCGAAGCACGCACAAGGTAAGATTTTGTGAAATTGATGTCATTGAGAAAAACTTAAATAATTTCTTGCAGGTAATTTGATTTCAGCCCCATACCTTCGATGTTCCAACCCCAAGGACCAATGGAATTTCCGTTTAGCTTTCCATCATTGTAGATTCCATGAGGTAAATAGTGTCTCAGCATACTCCATAATGTCAGACTAGTGATTTGAAATAGGCCGATTGAATTCCATTTTTCAGAAAATATATGTAATACTAAAGAGTTAGGTGTTCGCGAAGTTCATTATGAAAAATCATTAGGAATGTAAGAATCATTATCTCTATCCCTTCTAATTCTGACGCTTTTTTTCAGATTTCAAATAGTTGTTCTCGACTAGGATGTTTATCACTCCAAGTGCTATTTGGATGCAATGGCATGAATAATTCCAGAAAGATGACCAATCAAGGTAATAATTAGTTATCTATATGATGCTCCTTGATGTTCAATTTTTCCCTCAGATTGTGAAAAGAAAATTTCACCTTCATTGAGATAATTATTCGATAATTCATTTCTGGTGACTTTGCCTACTGGAATCAGTCCATAGAAAATATATATGCATACGCGCCCGTACCAGGGTCCTATCGTTTCGTTCAAATGTCTATATTTCGGAAAATTTCAAACGAAATCGATTAAATTGGACTTACTGATAAACAATTCATGCTCAAATTGGATTCTGTTCGTCCACCTGGCTTGCCGTTGTTATGCACTATCACTTTCGAAGGAAATACCTCGGGTACTCTACTTAATATTTCAGGAAATGCGAATCCAACAAAATTAAAATCGGGAAATTAATTGCTAAATATTGATTTGCATGTTCATGTCGTATTTCGTGAGGTCTTTGTACTAAATGCAGGAAAATACAAGTTATAACAAATTTTCGATAGCTTTACCAACATAATTAATAGAAAATACGATTCTTCTGCAATCTCCTTAACTCAATGATCGTCGCTAAGTAAGAGTATTATTCCTTGTTATTAATTCGATATATTGAAAATTTTATCTTTTGTCTCTTAGAAGTAGGTGACGCACGTGAATAGATGACGGTACATTGACAGATTCAATAAATTTGATTAATAATATTTAGATTCCCAAGAGCATGTGGCTTATAATTGATGAATATCGAAAAAATGTCTATTCATAAAAGTGATAATAATAATTTTATTTTGCAGCAGAATAACCAAGTATGAGATGAGAGAAGAGTACCAGTAGAAGTCGGGAAACATCCACCATAGGAATAGAGGATCAGGACTCCAATCACGGGATTCACGACCAAGGACCGTGGACTGTGGAGAAGAAGAGGACCGGACAGAACTGACCGAGCTCAATCCCTACGATATTGAATATATCAGGGATGAGTGAATGTTCTCCCTACCGGAGAGTGTGATAGTCGAAGGCGAGGAGGGACATCCCTCCTATGCTGATAGACTCAAGTCGGGGAAACTTTTATTCACACAAACATACCTACTTCGAGGATAAGTTGGTATAAAACAATATAAGCTCTTCATCTCTACGTGGTTCCTTTTTAGGTTTTTTCTCCCAAACTCTGAAAGATATGTATGAAATAGAAAAGTTCATAAGTTTGAAATTGCTTCCGCGTTAGAAACATATACAGAGTGCCCCACTAGTGCCGCAGCGGAAGATATAAGCGTAACGGTCAAAGTTTGTCAAAAATTGTTTATGCGAACTTGAATTCCTCCATAAATAGCAGAACCTAAAAATATTTTCGAATATATTGGGTGTCCCACAATAAAGGACTTCGATTTTTCAAATGGGACACACTATATTCAGAAGTGATTTTCAATTATCTGGAACTTCCTGCGTTCTCTATCATACTTTTCACATATTTTTGTTCAACAGTGCTCGATATATTTCTCATTTTGATGATAAAAATTATACATGTAGGGGCTAGGCTATCTAATTAAATATCACAAACCCTTGCACATATCAATGACAGCTTTAAATGGATTGAATGACAAGACTTCAAAGTATCATAACCAGCTATAATAAAGCATTTCCAGCATATGAAGTGTCCACAAAAAGACTATCATCATGACTAATTTCAAATCGATTTATCTTATTTTTTTTCAAAAGCAATTCATATAATTTTTTTTCATCATTGTAATCACAAAAAGTGAACTTAAATGAATAGTGATTACAATGATGAAGAAAAATTATATGCATTGCATTTTAAAAAATGAAAATAAATCGATTTGAAATCCTTCATGTTGATAGTCTTTTTGTGGGCACTTCATATGCTGGAGATGCTTTATTATAGCTGGTTATGATACTTTGAAGTCTTGTCTTTCAATCCATATAAAGTTGTTATTGGCATGTGCAAGGGTTCGTGAAATATAATCAGATAACATAGCCTCTGCAAGTATATTTTTTGTTGTCAAAATGACAAATATGTCGAAACCTGTTGAACAAAAATATGTGAAAAGTATACAAGAGCATGCAGGAAGTTCCAGAGAATTGAAAAATACTACTGAATATAGTGTGTCCCATTTGAAAAATCAAAGTCACTCTCTATTCCTCTTTTGTGGGACACCCGATATATTCAAAAATATTTTTAGGTTGTGCTATTCTTGGGGTAATTCAAGTTTGCATAAAAATGTTGGCCAAACTTTGACCGTTACGCTTATATCGTCTGCTGCGGCACTAATGGGACACCATATATATATCTATATTTGTCAGATGTAATATATAGAGAAGTGATACCTATTAAACAATAACGAAACATCACTCGTGCGGTAATCTTTAGAATTATTTTTTGTTGACATTTATTGTGAAATTGGTCAAAACGAATGTGAAAAACCCAAAAAGGAGCCATGTAGAACTTGAAGCCTCACCCTGTTTAGATAGAATTTGATATTCGTAGTTCATATTGATTATAATTATTAATTCTTTCTCTTCTATTCCAGGTGTTATGAATTAAATTGAAGTGTTCAATATAGTGAAGTGTGATATATAGTGAAGTGTTCTATACAGTGAAGTGTTTAATATAGTGAATTGTGAATTACTGTGAAGTGTGAACTATGGTGAAGTGTTCAATATAGTGAATAGTGAAATATAGTGTAGTGTGAATAACATTAAAGTGTAGAATATAGTGAATTGTGATATACATTGAAGTGTGAAATATCGTGAAGTGTTGAATATAGTGAAGTGTTCTATACAGTGAAGTGTTCTATACAGTGAAGTGTTTTATACAGTGAAATGTTCTATACAGTGAAGTGTTCTATACAGTGAAGTGTTCTATACAGTGAAGTGTTTTATACAGTGAAGTGTTCTATACAGTGAAGTGTTCGATATAGTGAATTGTGAAATACTGTGAAGTATGGAATAAAGTGTAGTCTGATATTTGTGAAGTGTTGAATATAGTGTAGTGAAATATCGCGAAGTGTTCCATATAGTGAATTTTGAAATACTGTGAAGTGTGAAATATAGTGCAGTGTTGAATATAGTGAAGTGTGATATAAGTGCATTGCGGTGAAGTGTTCAATATAATGTAGTGAAATATGACGAAGTGTTCCATATGGTTCAGTGTTCTATACAGTGAAGTGTTCGATATAGTGAATTGTGAAATACTTTGAAGTGTGAAATATAGTGCAGTGTTGAATATAGTGAAATGTGATATAAGTGCATTGCGGTGAAGTGTTCTATACAGTGAAGTGTTCAATATAGTGAATTGTGAAATACTGTGAAGTGTGAAATATAGTGAAGTGTGATATAAGTGCATTGCGGTGAAGTGTTTTATACAGTGAAGTGTTCAATATAGTGAATTGTGAAATACTGTGAAGTGTGAAATATAGTGCAGTGTTGAATATAGTGAAGTGTGATATAAGTGCATTGCGGTGAAGTGTTCTATACAGTGAAGTGTTCAATATAGTGAATTGTGAAATACTGTGAAGTGTGAAATATAGTGCAGTGTTGAATATAGTGAAGTGTGATATAAGTGCATTGCGGTAAAGTGTTCTATACAGTGAAGTGTTCAATATAGTGAATTGCGAAATACTCTGAAGTGTGAAATATAGTGCACTGTTGAATATAGTGAAGTGTGATATATGTGCATTGCGGTGAACTGTTCTATACAGTGAAGTGTTCAATATAGTGAATTGTGAAATACTGAGAAGTGTGATATAAGTGCATTGCGGTGAAGTGTTTTATACAGTGAAGTGTTCAATATAGTGAATTGTGAAATACTATTAAGTGTGATATAAGTGCATTGCGGTGAAGTGTTCAATATAGTGAATTGTGAAATACTCTGAAGTGTGAAATAATGTGCAGTGTTGAATATAGTGAAGTGTGATATAAGTGCATTGCGGTGAAGTGTTCTATACAGTGAAGTGTTCAATATAGTGAATTGTGAAATACTGTGAAGTGTGAAATATAGTGCAGTGTTGGATATAGTGAAGTGTGATATAAGTGCATTGCGGTGAAGTGTTCTATACAGTGAAGTGTTCAATATAGTGAATTGCGAAATACTCTGAAGTGTGCAATATAGTGCAGTGTTGAATATAGTGAAGTGTGATATAAGTGCATTGCGGTGAAGTGTTCTATACAGTGAAGTGTTCAATATAGTGAATTGTGAACTATGGTGAAGTGTTCAATATAGTGAATAGTGAAATATAGTGAAATATAGTGTAGTGTGAATAACATTAAAGTGTAGAATATAGTGAAGTGTGATATACATTGAAGTGTGAAATATCGTGAAGTGTTGAATATAGTGAAGTGTTCTATACAGTGAAGTGTTCTATACAGTGAAGTATTTTATACAGTGAAGTGTTCTATATAGTGAAGTGTTCTATACAGTGAAGTGTTTTATACAGTGAAGTGTTCTATACAGTGAAGTGTTCTATACAGTGAAGTGTTCGATATAGTGAATTGTGAAATACTTTGAAGTGTGAAATATAGTGTAGTGTTGAATATAGTGAAATGTGATATAATTGCATTGCGGTGAAGTGTTCTATACAGTGAAGTGTTCAATATAGTGAATTGTGAAATACTGTGAAGTGTGAAATATAGTGAAGTGTGATATAAGTGCATTGCGGTGATGTGTTTTATACAGTGAAGTGTTCAATATAGTGAATTGTGAAATACTGTGAAGTGTGAAATATAGTGCAGATTTGAATATAGTGTAGTGTGATATAAGTGCATTGCGGTGAAGTGTTCTATACAGTGAAGTGTTAAATATAGTGAATTGTGAAATACTGTGAAGTGTGAAATATAGTGCAGTGTTGAATATAGTGAAGTGTGATATAAGTGCATTGCGGTGAAGTGTTCTATACAGTGAAGTGTTCAATATAGTGAATTGTGAAATACTCTGAAGTGTGAAATATAGTGCAGTGTTGAATATAGTGAAGTGTGATATAAGTGCATTGCGGTGAAGTGTTCTATACAATGAAGTGTTCAATATAGTGAATTGTGAAATACTGTGAAGTGTGAAATATAGTGCAGTGTTGAATATAGTGAAGTGTGATATAAGTGCATTGCGGTGAAGTGTTCTATACAGTGAAGTGTTCAATATAGTGAATTGTGAAATACTGTGAAGTGTGAAATATAGTGCAGTGTTGAATATAGTGAAGTGTGATATAAGGGCATTGCGGTGAAGTGTTCTATACAACGAAGTGTTCAATATAGTGAATTGTGAAATACTGTGAAGTGTGATATAAGTGCATTGCGGTGAAGTGTTCTATACAGTGAAGTGTTCAATATAGTGAATTGTGAAATACTATGAAGTGTGAAATATAGTGCAGTGTTGAATATAGTGAAGTGTGATATAAGTGCATTGCGGTGAAGTGTTCTATACAGTGAAGTGTTCAATATAGTGAATTGTGAAATACTGTGTTGTGTGAAATATAGTGCAGTGTTGAATATAGTGAAGTGTGATATAAGTGCATTGCGGTGAAGTGTTCTATACAGTGAAGTGTTCAATATAGTGAATTGTGAAATACTGTGAAGTGTGAAATATAGTGAAGTGTGATATAAGTGCATTGCGGTGAAGTGTTTTATACAGTGAAGTGTTCAATATAGTGAATTGTGAAATACTGTGAAGTGTGAAATATAGTTCAGTGTTGAATATAGTGAAGTGTGATATAAGTGCATTGCGGTGAAGTGTTGTATACAGTGAAGTGTTCAATATAGTGAATTGTGAAATACTGTGAAGTGTGATATAAGTGCATTGCGGTGAAGTGTTCTATACAGTGAAGTGTTCAATATAGTGAATTGTGAAATACTGTGAAGTGTGAAATATAGTGCAGTGTTGAATATAGTGAAGTGTGATATAAGTGCATTGCGGTGAAGTGTTCTATAGAGTGAAGTGTAAAATATAATGTAGTGAAATATGACGAAGTGTTCCATATGGTGAAGTGTTCTATACAGTGAAGTGTTCGATATAGTGAACTGTGATATATAGTGTAGTGTTCAATATAAATAAGTGCATCGTGATATAAAATGTAGTGAACTGTGAAATATGGTGGAGTGTTAAATATAGATAAGTGCGAAATACGGTGAATTGGAGAAAAAAAAATCAAGTGTATATCGGATTAAATTGTAGTGAAGTGCGAAATATATTATATTGTGAAATATGGTGAAGTGTGAAATATTGCAACCTCATTATAGAGGTTGTTAAATTCAGGTAAAGTTATTCATGAATAAGCTTCGCAGAGTCAGTCTGGTTGAGCTGGAAATAGTTAACATCTGATTTAATCAATTTGCAGATTATTTGATTTCAGCTCTATACCTTCGATGTTTCCGCTCCAAGGACCAATGGAATTTCCGTTTCGATGTCCATCGTTGTAGATATCACGAGGTAATTAGTGGTTCAGCATACTCAATAATTTCAGACTGGTCATTTTAAATACGCCGATTGAATTTCATTTCTCAGAAGATATATTTTATCCTAAAGAGTTAGGTGTTTGCACAATTCATTTTGAAAAATCATTAGGAATGTAAGAATCATTATCTCTATCACTTCTAATTCTGACGATTTTTTCAGATTTCAAATGGTTTATCTCGACTAGGATGTTTATCACTCCAAGTGCTCTTTGAATGCAATGACATGAATAATTCCAGAAAGATGACCATTCAAGGTAATAATTAGTTATCTAAATGATGCTTCTTTAGGTTCAATTTTACCCTTATTATCCTCCTAATTTAATCAATTTAGGTGTGAAGTTATCTATATATATGATAGATAATTCACGAGTGGGTCTAACATGACAGTTTGATGCCATTTGGGCAAAATGATAGCACGCTGTTCCCTAAAACATGCGTGCAAAAATGTACTTAAACGGTCTGGTTGCTTGAAGAATACTTGTCATTCATATTTCACTCTTTGATTAGATACCTTAATATTATCGATTGAATGAAACTCTATAGTGGAAATCAAACTGTTGATGTTTTTAAATTTAGGGTCAGCCTGTTTGAACTGGAAATGGTTCGGATGCATCTAGAATATAGCTTTCGTTGTTCATGTAAATAATTCAATCTGATATTTTTGTTTCAGGTGAAGTGTAGTGAAATGTACTGTAGTGTAGTGAACTGTAGTGTTGTTCCATTCGGATGAGCAGTAGGCCACCACCGGAAAAGATCAAGGTAGTTGAAATTCATCTGTGATCCGAGAAATATAATATATTTAACAGTTATTGCGTTGACATTTCCATTTATCTTTCCATATAATTTTATTATTTCATTTCAGGTAAGTGTTTTCTCATCATTGCTGGAACTTCCATCGCTGGATTAGGAACAGACGAAGCACGTAAAAGGTAAGATTTTGTGGAATTCTTGTCATTGAGCGAAACCGCAATTATTTAGTAGTAGTTGAAAATTCTCTGTAATCCAATTAAAAAAATAATTTTATCATTTACTGACACACATCTCCGTTTGAAATTTAAGATGAATTTTCATATAAATTCTTTTTTTCATTTTAGGTAAGTGATTTCTCATCATTGCTGGAACTTCCATCGATGGATTAGGGTACAACCGAAGCACGCACAAGGTAAGATTTTGTGAAATTGATGTCATTGAGAAAAACTTAAATAATTTCTTGCAGGTAATTTGATTTCAGCCCCATACCTTCGATGTTCCAACCCCAAGGACCAATGGAATTTCCGTTTAGCTTTCCATCATTGTAGATTCCATGAGGTAAATAGTGTCTCAGCATACTCCATAATGTCAGACTAGTGATTTGAAATAGGCCGATTGAATTCCATTTTTCAGAAAATATATGTAATACTAAAGAGTTAGGTGTTCGCGAAGTTCATTATGAAAAATCATTAGGAATGTAAGAATCATTATCTCTATCCCTTCTAATTCTGACGCTTTTTTTCAGATTTCAAATAGTTGTTCTCGACTAGGATGTTTATCACTCCAAGTGCTATTTGGATGCAATGGCATGAATAATTCCAGAAAGATGACCAATCAAGGTAATAATTAGTTATCTATATGATGCTCCTTGATGTTCAATTTTTCCCTCAGATTGTGAAAAGAAAATTTCACCTTCATTGAGATAATTATTCGATAATTCATTTCTGGTGACTTTGCCTACTGGAATCAGTCCATAGAAAATATATATGCATACGCGCCCGTACCAGGGTCCTATCGTTTCGTTCAAATGTCTATATTTCGGAAAATTTCAAACGAAATCGATTAAATTGGACTTACTGATAAACAATTCATGCTCAAATTGGATTCTGTTCGTCCACCTGGCTTGCCGTTGTTATGCACTATCACTTTCGAAGGAAATACCTCGGGTACTCTACTTAATATTTCAGGAAATGCGAATCCAACAAAATTAAAATCGGGAAATTAATTGCTAAATATTGATTTGCATGTTCATGTCGTATTTCGTGAGGTCTTTGTACTAAATGCAGGAAAATACAAGTTATAACAAATTTTCGATAGCTTTACCAACATAATTAATAGAAAATACGATTCTTCTGCAATCTCCTTAACTCAATGATCGTCGCTAAGTAAGAGTATTATTCCTTGTTATTAATTCGATATATTGAAAATTTTATCTTTTGTCTCTTAGAAGTAGGTGACGCACGTGAATAGATGACGGTACATTGACAGATTCAATAAATTTGATTAATAATATTTAGATTCCCAAGAGCATGTGGCTTATAATTGATGAATATCGAAAAAATGTCTATTCATAAAAGTGATAATAATAATTTTATTTTGCAGCAGAATAACCAAGTATGAGATGAGAGAAGAGTACCAGTAGAAGTCGGGAAACATCCACCATAGGAATAGAGGATCAGGACTCCAATCACGGGATTCACGACCAAGGACCGTGGACTGTGGAGAAGAAGAGGACCGGACAGAACTGACCGAGCTCAATCCCTACGATATTGAATATATCAGGGATGAGTGAATGTTCTCCCTACCGGAGAGTGTGATAGTCGAAGGCGAGGAGGGACATCCCTCCTATGCTGATAGACTCAAGTCGGGGAAACTTTTATTCACACAAACATACCTACTTCGAGGATAAGTTGGTATAAAACAATATAAGCTCTTCATCTCTACGTGGTTCCTTTTTAGGTTTTTTCTCCCAAACTCTGAAAGATATGTATGAAATAGAAAAGTTCATAAGTTTGAAATTGCTTCCGCGTTAGAAACATATACAGAGTGCCCCACTAGTGCCGCAGCGGAAGATATAAGCGTAACGGTCAAAGTTTGTCAAAAATTGTTTATGCGAACTTGAATTCCTCCATAAATAGCAGAACCTAAAAATATTTTCGAATATATTGGGTGTCCCACAATAAAGGACTTCGATTTTTCAAATGGGACACACTATATTCAGAAGTGATTTTCAATTATCTGGAACTTCCTGCGTTCTCTATCATACTTTTCACATATTTTTGTTCAACAGTGCTCGATATATTTCTCATTTTGATGATAAAAATTATACATGTAGGGGCTAGGCTATCTAATTAAATATCACAAACCCTTGCACATATCAATGACAGCTTTAAATGGATTGAATGACAAGACTTCAAAGTATCATAACCAGCTATAATAAAGCATTTCCAGCATATGAAGTGTCCACAAAAAGACTATCATCATGACTAATTTCAAATCGATTTATCTTATTTTTTTTCAAAAGCAATTCATATAATTTTTTTTCATCATTGTAATCACAAAAAGTGAACTTAAATGAATAGTGATTACAATGATGAAGAAAAATTATATGCATTGCATTTTAAAAAATGAAAATAAATCGATTTGAAATCCTTCATGTTGATAGTCTTTTTGTGGGCACTTCATATGCTGGAGATGCTTTATTATAGCTGGTTATGATACTTTGAAGTCTTGTCTTTCAATCCATATAAAGTTGTTATTGGCATGTGCAAGGGTTCGTGAAATATAATCAGATAACATAGCCTCTGCAAGTATATTTTTTGTTGTCAAAATGACAAATATGTCGAAACCTGTTGAACAAAAATATGTGAAAAGTATACAAGAGCATGCAGGAAGTTCCAGAGAATTGAAAAATACTACTGAATATAGTGTGTCCCATTTGAAAAATCAAAGTCACTCTCTATTCCTCTTTTGTGGGACACCCGATATATTCAAAAATATTTTTAGGTTGTGCTATTCTTGGGGTAATTCAAGTTTGCATAAAAATGTTGGCCAAACTTTGACCGTTACGCTTATATCGTCTGCTGCGGCACTAATGGGACACCATATATATATCTATATTTGTCAGATGTAATATATAGAGAAGTGATACCTATTAAACAATAACGAAACATCACTCGTGCGGTAATCTTTAGAATTATTTTTTGTTGACATTTATTGTGAAATTGGTCAAAACGAATGTGAAAAACCCAAAAAGGAGCCATGTAGAACTTGAAGCCTCACCCTGTTTAGATAGAATTTGATATTCGTAGTTCATATTGATTATAATTATTAATTCTTTCTCTTCTATTCCAGGTGTTATGAATTAAATTGAAGTGTTCAATATAGTGAAGTGTGATATATAGTGAAGTGTTCTATACAGTGAAGTGTTTAATATAGTGAATTGTGAATTACTGTGAAGTGTGAACTATGGTGAAGTGTTCAATATAGTGAATAGTGAAATATAGTGTAGTGTGAATAACATTAAAGTGTAGAATATAGTGAATTGTGATATACATTGAAGTGTGAAATATCGTGAAGTGTTGAATATAGTGAAGTGTTCTATACAGTGAAGTGTTCTATACAGTGAAGTGTTTTATACAGTGAAATGTTCTATACAGTGAAGTGTTCTATACAGTGAAGTGTTCTATACAGTGAAGTGTTTTATACAGTGAAGTGTTCTATACAGTGAAGTGTTCGATATAGTGAATTGTGAAATACTGTGAAGTATGGAATAAAGTGTAGTCTGATATTTGTGAAGTGTTGAATATAGTGTAGTGAAATATCGCGAAGTGTTCCATATAGTGAATTTTGAAATACTGTGAAGTGTGAAATATAGTGCAGTGTTGAATATAGTGAAGTGTGATATAAGTGCATTGCGGTGAAGTGTTCAATATAATGTAGTGAAATATGACGAAGTGTTCCATATGGTTCAGTGTTCTATACAGTGAAGTGTTCGATATAGTGAATTGTGAAATACTTTGAAGTGTGAAATATAGTGCAGTGTTGAATATAGTGAAATGTGATATAAGTGCATTGCGGTGAAGTGTTCTATACAGTGAAGTGTTCAATATAGTGAATTGTGAAATACTGTGAAGTGTGAAATATAGTGAAGTGTGATATAAGTGCATTGCGGTGAAGTGTTTTATACAGTGAAGTGTTCAATATAGTGAATTGTGAAATACTGTGAAGTGTGAAATATAGTGCAGTGTTGAATATAGTGAAGTGTGATATAAGTGCATTGCGGTGAAGTGTTCTATACAGTGAAGTGTTCAATATAGTGAATTGTGAAATACTGTGAAGTGTGAAATATAGTGCAGTGTTGAATATAGTGAAGTGTGATATAAGTGCATTGCGGTAAAGTGTTCTATACAGTGAAGTGTTCAATATAGTGAATTGCGAAATACTCTGAAGTGTGAAATATAGTGCACTGTTGAATATAGTGAAGTGTGATATATGTGCATTGCGGTGAACTGTTCTATACAGTGAAGTGTTCAATATAGTGAATTGTGAAATACTGAGAAGTGTGATATAAGTGCATTGCGGTGAAGTGTTTTATACAGTGAAGTGTTCAATATAGTGAATTGTGAAATACTATTAAGTGTGATATAAGTGCATTGCGGTGAAGTGTTCAATATAGTGAATTGTGAAATACTCTGAAGTGTGAAATAATGTGCAGTGTTGAATATAGTGAAGTGTGATATAAGTGCATTGCGGTGAAGTGTTCTATACAGTGAAGTGTTCAATATAGTGAATTGTGAAATACTGTGAAGTGTGAAATATAGTGCAGTGTTGGATATAGTGAAGTGTGATATAAGTGCATTGCGGTGAAGTGTTCTATACAGTGAAGTGTTCAATATAGTGAATTGCGAAATACTCTGAAGTGTGCAATATAGTGCAGTGTTGAATATAGTGAAGTGTGATATAAGTGCATTGCGGTGAAGTGTTCTATACAGTGAAGTGTTCAATATAGTGAATTGTGAACTATGGTGAAGTGTTCAATATAGTGAATAGTGAAATATAGTGAAATATAGTGTAGTGTGAATAACATTAAAGTGTAGAATATAGTGAAGTGTGATATACATTGAAGTGTGAAATATCGTGAAGTGTTGAATATAGTGAAGTGTTCTATACAGTGAAGTGTTCTATACAGTGAAGTATTTTATACAGTGAAGTGTTCTATATAGTGAAGTGTTCTATACAGTGAAGTGTTTTATACAGTGAAGTGTTCTATACAGTGAAGTGTTCTATACAGTGAAGTGTTCGATATAGTGAATTGTGAAATACTTTGAAGTGTGAAATATAGTGTAGTGTTGAATATAGTGAAATGTGATATAATTGCATTGCGGTGAAGTGTTCTATACAGTGAAGTGTTCAATATAGTGAATTGTGAAATACTGTGAAGTGTGAAATATAGTGAAGTGTGATATAAGTGCATTGCGGTGATGTGTTTTATACAGTGAAGTGTTCAATATAGTGAATTGTGAAATACTGTGAAGTGTGAAATATAGTGCAGATTTGAATATAGTGTAGTGTGATATAAGTGCATTGCGGTGAAGTGTTCTATACAGTGAAGTGTTAAATATAGTGAATTGTGAAATACTGTGAAGTGTGAAATATAGTGCAGTGTTGAATATAGTGAAGTGTGATATAAGTGCATTGCGGTGAAGTGTTCTATACAGTGAAGTGTTCAATATAGTGAATTGTGAAATACTCTGAAGTGTGAAATATAGTGCAGTGTTGAATATAGTGAAGTGTGATATAAGTGCATTGCGGTGAAGTGTTCTATACAATGAAGTGTTCAATATAGTGAATTGTGAAATACTGTGAAGTGTGAAATATAGTGCAGTGTTGAATATAGTGAAGTGTGATATAAGTGCATTGCGGTGAAGTGTTCTATACAGTGAAGTGTTCAATATAGTGAATTGTGAAATACTGTGAAGTGTGAAATATAGTGCAGTGTTGAATATAGTGAAGTGTGATATAAGGGCATTGCGGTGAAGTGTTCTATACAACGAAGTGTTCAATATAGTGAATTGTGAAATACTGTGAAGTGTGATATAAGTGCATTGCGGTGAAGTGTTCTATACAGTGAAGTGTTCAATATAGTGAATTGTGAAATACTATGAAGTGTGAAATATAGTGCAGTGTTGAATATAGTGAAGTGTGATATAAGTGCATTGCGGTGAAGTGTTCTATACAGTGAAGTGTTCAATATAGTGAATTGTGAAATACTGTGTTGTGTGAAATATAGTGCAGTGTTGAATATAGTGAAGTGTGATATAAGTGCATTGCGGTGAAGTGTTCTATACAGTGAAGTGTTCAATATAGTGAATTGTGAAATACTGTGAAGTGTGAAATATAGTGAAGTGTGATATAAGTGCATTGCGGTGAAGTGTTTTATACAGTGAAGTGTTCAATATAGTGAATTGTGAAATACTGTGAAGTGTGAAATATAGTTCAGTGTTGAATATAGTGAAGTGTGATATAAGTGCATTGCGGTGAAGTGTTGTATACAGTGAAGTGTTCAATATAGTGAATTGTGAAATACTGTGAAGTGTGATATAAGTGCATTGCGGTGAAGTGTTCTATACAGTGAATTGTGAAATACTGAGAAGTGTGATATAAGTGCATTGCGGTGAAGTGTTTTATACAGTGAAGTGTTCAATATAGTGAATTGTGAAATACTATTAAGTGTGATATAAGTGCATTGCGGTGAAGTGTTCAATATAGTGAATTGTGAAATACTCTGAAGTGTGAAATATAGTGCAGTGTTGAATATAGTGAAGTGTGATATAACTGCATTGCGGTGAAGTGTTCTATAGAGTGAAGTGTAAAATATAATGTAGTGAAATATGACGAAGTGTTCCATATGGTGAAGTGTTCTATACAGTGAAGTGTTCGATATAGTGAACTGTGATATATAGTGTAGTGTTCAATATAAATAAGTGCATCGTGATATAAAATGTAGTGAACTGTGGAAATATGGTGGAGTGTTAAATATAGATAAGTGCGAAATACGGTGAATTGGAAAAAAAAAATCAAGTGTTCAATATATCGGATTAAATTGTAGTGAAGTGCGAAATATATTATAGTGTGAAATATGGTGAAGTGTGAAATATTGCAACCTCATTATAGAGGTTGTTAAATTCAGGTAAAGTTATTCATGAATAAGCTTCGCAGAGTCAGTCTGGTTGAGCTGGAAATAGTTAACATCTGATTTAATCCATTTGCAGATTATTTGATTTCAGCTCTATACCTTCGATGTTTCCGCTCCAAGGACCAATGGAATTTCCGTTTCGATGTCCATCGTTGTAGATATCACGAGGTAATTAGTGGTTCAGCATACTCAATAATTTCAGACTGGTCATTTTAAATACGCCGATTGAATTTCATTTCTCAGAAGATATATTTTATCCTAAAGAGTTAGGTGTTTGCACAATTCATTTTGAAAAATCATTAGGACTGTAAGAATCATTATCTCTATCACTTCTAATTCTGACGATTTTTTCAGATTTCAAATGGTTTATCTCGACTAGGATGTTTATCACTCCAAGTGCTATTTGAATGCAATGACATGAATAATTCCAGAAAGATGACCATTCAAGGTAATAATTAGTTATCTAAATGATGCTTCTTTAGGTTCAATTTTACCCTTATTATCCTCCTAATTTAATCAATTTAGGTGTGAAGTTATCTATATATATGATAGATAATTCACGAGTGGGTCTAACATGACAGTTTGATGCCATTTGGGCAAAATGATAGCACGCTGTTCCCTAAAACATGCGTGCAAAAATATACTTAAACGGTCTGGTTGCTTGAAGAATACTTGTCATTCATATTTCACTCTTTGATTAGATACCTTAATATTATCGATTGAATGAAACTCTATAGTGGAAATCAAACTGTTGATGTTTTTAAATTTAGGGTCAGCCTGTTTGAACTGGAAATGGTTCGGATGCATCTAGAATATAGCTTTCGTTGTTCATGTAAATAATTCAATCTGATATTTTTGTTTCAGGTGAAGTGTAGTGAAATGTACTGTAGTGTAGTGAACTGTAGTGTTGTTCCATTCGGATGAGCAGTAAGCCACCACCGGAAAAGATCAAGGTAGTTGAAATTCATCTGTGATCCGAGAAATATAATATATTTAACAGTTATTGCGTTGACATTTCCATTTATCTTTCCATATAATTTTATTATTTCATTTCAGGTAAGTGTTTTCTCATCATTGCTGGAACTTCCATCGCTGGATTAGGAACAGACGAAGCACGTAAAAGGTAAGATTTTGTGGAATTCTTGTCATTGAGCGAAACCGCAATTATTTAGTAGTAGTTGAAAATTCTCTGTAATCCAAGTAAAAAAATAATTTTATCATTTACTGACACACATCTCCGTTTGAAATTTAAGATGAATTTTCATATAAATTCTGTTTTTCATTTTAGGTAAGTGATTTCTCATCATTGCTGGAACTTCCATCGATGGATTAGGGTACAACCGAAGCACGCACAAGGTAAGATTTTGTGAAATTGATGTCATTGAGAAAAACTTAAATGATTTCTTGCAGGTAATTTGATTTCAGCCCCATACCTTCGATGTTCCAACCCCAAGGACCAATGGAATTTCCGTTTAGCTTTCCATCATTGTAGATTCCATGAGGTAAATAGTGTCTCAGCATACTCCATAATGTCAGACTAGTGATTTGAAATAGGCCGATTGAATTCCATTTTTCAGAAAATATATTTAATACTAAAGAGTTAGGTGTTCGCGAAGTTCATTATGAAAAATCATTAGGGTTGTAAGAATCATTATCTCTATCCCTTCTAATTCTGACGCTTTTTTTCAGATTTCAAATAGTTGTTCTCGACTAGGATGTTTATCACTCCAAGTGCTATTTGGATGCAATGGCATGAATAATTCCAGAAAGATGACCAATCAAGGTAATAATTAGTTATCTATATGATGCTCCTTGATGTTCAATTTTTCCCTCAGATTGTGAAAAGAAAATTTCACCTTCATTGAGATAATTATTCGATAATTCATTTCTGGTGACTTTGCCTACTGGAATCAGTCCATAGAAAATATATATGCATACGCGCCCGTACCAGGGTCCTATCGTTTCGTTCAAATGTCTATATTTCGGAAAATTTCAAACGAAATCGATTAAATTGGACTTACTGATAAACAATTCATGCTCAAATTGGATTCTGTTCGTCCACCTGGCTTGCCGTTGTTATGCACTATCACTTTCGAAGGAAATACCTCGGGTACTCTACTTAATATTTCAGGAAATGCGAATCCAACAAAATTAAAATCGGGAAATTAATTGCTAAATATTGATTTGCATGTTCATGTCGTATTTCGTGAGGTCTTTGTACTAAATGCAGGAAAATACAAGTTATAACAAATTTTCGATAGCTTTACCAACATAATTAATAGAAAATACGATTCTTCTGCAATCTCCTTAGCTCAATGATCGTCGCTAAGTAAGAGTATTATTCCTTGTTATTAATTCGATATATTGAAAATTTTATCTTTTGTCTCTTAGAAGTAGGTGACGCACGTGAATAGATGACGGTACATTGACAGATTCAATAAATTTGATTAATAATATTTAGATTCCCAAGAGCATGTGGCTTATAATTGATGAATATCGAAAAAATGTCTATTCATAAAAGTGATAATAATAATTTTATTTTGCAGCAGAATAACCAAGTATGAGATGAGAGAAGAGTACCAGTAGAAGTCGGGAAACATCCACCATAGGAATAGAGGATCAGGACTCCAATCACGGGATTCACGACCAAGGACCGTGGACTGTGGAGAAGAAGAGGACCGGACAGAACTGACCGAGCTCAATCCCTTCGATATTGAATATATCAGGGATGAGTGAATGTTCTCCCTACCGGAGAGTGTGATAGTCGAAGGCGAGGAGGGACATCCCTCCTATGCTGATAGACTCAAGTCGGGGAAACTTTTATTCACACAAACATACCTACTTCGAGGATAAGTTGGTATAAAACAATATAAGCTCTTCATCTCTACGTGGTTCCTTTTTAGGTTTTTTCTCCCAAACTCTGAAAGATATGTATGAAATAGAAAAGTTCATAAGTTTGAAATTGCTTCCGCGTTAGAAACATATACAGAGTGCCCCACTAGTGCCGCAGCGGAAGATATAAGCGTAACGGTCAAAGTTTGTCAAAAATTGTTTATGCGAACTTGAATTCCTCCATAAATAGCAGAACCTAAAAATATTTTCGAATATATTGGGTGTCCCACAATAAAGGACTTCGATTTTTCAAATGGGACACACTATATTTAGAAGTGATTTTCAATTATCTGGAACTTCCCGCGTTCTCTATCATACTTTTCACATATTTTTGTTCAACAGTGCTCGATATATTTCTCATTTTGATGATAAAAATTATACATGTAGGGGCTAGGCTATCTAATTAAATATCACAAACCCTTGCACATATCAATGACAGCTTTAAATGGATTGAATGACAAGACTTCAAAGTATCATAACCAGCTATAATAAAGCATTTCCAGCATATGAAGTGTCCACAAAAAGACTATCATCATGACTAATTTCAAATCGATTTATCTTATTTTTTTTCAAAAGCAATTCATATAATTTTTTTTCATCATTGTAATCACAAAAAGTGAACTTAAATGAATAGTGATTACAATGATGAAGAAAAATTATATGCATTGCATTTTAAAAAATGAAAATAAATCGATTTGAAATCCTTCATGTTGATAGTCTTTTTGTGGGCACTTCATATGCTGGAGATGCTTTATTATAGCTGGTTATGATACTTTGAAGTCTTGTCTTTCAATCCATATAAAGTTGTTATTGGCATGTGCAAGGGTTCGTGAAATATAATCAGATAACATAGCCTCTGCAAGTATATTTTTTGTTGTCAAAATGACAAATATGTCGCAACCTGTTGAACAAAAATATGTGAAAAGTATACAAGAGCATGCAGGAAGTTCCAGAGAATTGAAAAATACTACTGAATATAGTGTGTCCCATTTGAAAAATCAAAGTCACTCTATATTCCTCTTTTGTGGGACACCCGATATAATCAAAAATATTTTTAGGTTGTGCTATTCTTGGGGTAATTCAAGTTTGCATAAAAAATGTTGGCCAAACTTTGACCGTTACGCTTATATCGTCCGCTGCGGCACTAGTGGGACACCCTGTATATATCTATATTTGTCAGATGTAATATATAGAGAAGTGATACCTATTAAACAATATCGAAACATCACTCTTGCGGAAATCTTTAGAATTATTTTTTGTTGACATTTATTGTGAAATTGGTCAAAACGAATGTGAAAAACCCAAAAAGGAGCCATGTAGAACTTGAAGCCTCACCCTGTTTAGATAGAATTTGATATTCGTAGTTCATATTGATTATAATTATTAATTCTTTCTCTTCTATTCCAGGTGTTATGAATTAAATTGAAGTGTTCAATATAGTGAAGTGTGATATATAGTGAAGTGTTCTATACAGTGAAGTGTTCAATATAGTGAATTGTGAAATACTGTGAAGTGTGAAATATAGTGCAGTGTTGAATATAGTGAAGTGTGATATAAGTGCATTGCGGTGAAGTGTTCAATATAATGTAGTGAAATATGACGAAGTGTTCCATATGGTGCAGTGTTCTATACAGTGAAGTGTTCGATATAGTGAATTGTGAAATACTTTACAGTGTGAAATATAGTGCAGTGTTGAATATAGTGAAATGTGATATAAGTGCATTGCGGTGAAGTCTTCTATACAGTGAAGTGTTCAATATAGTGAATTGTGAAATACTGTGAAGTGTGAAATATAGTGAAGTGTGATATAAGTGCATTGCGGTGAAGTGTTTTATACAGTGAAGTGTTCAATATAGTGAATTGTGAAATACTGTGAAGTGTGAAATATAGTGCAGTGTTGAATATAGTGAAGTGTGATATAAGTGCATTGCGGTGAAGTGTTCTATGCAGTGAAGTGTTCAATATAGTGAATTGTGAAATACTGTGTTGTGTGAAATATAGTGCAGTGTTGAATATAGTGAAGTGTGATATAAGTGCATTGCGGTGAAGTGTTCTATACAGTGAAGTGTTCAATATAGTGAATTGTGAAATACTGTGAAGTGTGAAATATAGTGAAGTGTGATATAAGTGCATTGCGGTGAAGTGTTTTATACAGTGAAGTGTTCAATATAGTGAATTGTGAAATACTGTGAAGTGTGAAATATAGTTCAGTGTTGAATATAGTGAAGTGTGATATAAGTGCATTGCGGTGAAGTGTTCTATACAGTGAAGTGTTCAATATAGTGAATTGTGAAATACTGTGAAGTGTGATATAAGTGCATTGCGGTGAAGTGTTCTATACAGTGAATTGTGAAATACTGTGAAGTGTGATATAAGTGCATTGCGGTGAAGTGTTTTATACAGTGAAGTGTTCAATATAGTGAATTGTGAAATACTGTTAAGTGTGATATAAGTGCATTGCGGTGAAGTGTTCAATATAGTGAATTGTGAAATACTCTGAAGTGTGAAATATAGTGCAGTGTTGAATATAGTGAAGTGTGATATAACTGCATTGCGGTGAAGTGTTCTATACAGTGAAGTGTTCAATATAGTGAATTGTGAAATACTGTGAAGTGTGAAATATAGTGCAGTGTTGAATATAGTGAAGTGTGATATAAGTGCATTGCGGTGAAGTGTTCTATAGAGTGAAGTGTAAAATATAATGTAGTGAAATATGACGAAGTGTTCCATATGGTGAAGTGTTCTATACAGTGAAGTGTTCGATATAGTGAACTGTGATATATAGTGTAGTGTTCAATATAAATAAGTGCATCGTGATATAAAATGTAGTGAACTGTGAAATATGGTGGAGTGTTAAATATAGATAAGTGCGAAATACGGTGAATTGGAAAAAAAAAATCAAGTGTTCAATATATCGGATTAAATTGTAGTGAAGTGCGAAATATATTATAGTGTGAAATATGGTGAAGTGTGAAATATTGCAACCTCATTATAGAGGTTGTTAAATTCAGGTAAAGTTATTCATGAATAAGCTTCGCAGAGTCAGTCTGGTTGAGCTGGAAATAGTTAACATCTGATTTAATCAATTTGCAGATTATTTGATTTCAGCTCTATACCTTCGATGTTTCCGCTCCAAGGACCAATGGAATTTCCGTTTCGATGTCCATCGTTGTAGATATCACGAGGTAATTAGTGGTTCAGCATACTCAATAATTTCAGACTGGTCATTTTAAATACGCCGATTGAATTTCATTTCTCAGAAGATATATTTTATCCTAAAGAGTTAGGTGTTTGCACAATTCATTTTGAAAAATCATTAGGAATGTAAGAATCATTATCTCTATCACTTCTAATTCTGACGATTTTTTCAGATTTCAAATGGTTTATCTCGACTAGGATGTTTATCACTCCAAGTGCTATTTGAATGCAATGACATGAATAATTCCAGAAAGATGACCATTCAAGGTAATAATTAGTTATCTAAATGATGCTTCTTTAGGTTCAATTTTACCCTTATTATCCTCCTAATTTAATCAATTTAGGTGTGAAGTTATCTATATATATGATAGATAATTCACGAGTGGGTCTAACATGACAGTTTGATGCCATTTGGGCAAAATGATAGCACGCTGTTCCCTAAAACATGCGTGCAAAAATATACTTAAACGGTCTGGTTGCTTGAAGAATACTTGTCATTCATATTTCACTCTTTGATTAGATACCTTAATATTATCGATTGAATGAAACTCTATAGTGGAAATCAAACTGTTGATGTTTTTAAATTTAGGGTCAGCCTGTTTGAACTGGAAATGGTTCGGATGCATCTAGAATATAGCTTTCGTTGTTCATGTAAATAATTCAATCTGATATTTTTGTTTCAGGTGAAGTGTAGTGAAATGTACTGTAGTGTAGTGAACTGTAGTGTTGTTCCATTCGGATGAGCAGTAAGCCACCACCGGAAAAGATCAAGGTAGTTGAAATTCATCTGTGATCCGAGAAATATAATATATTTAACAGTTATTGCGTTGACATTTCCATTTATCTTTCCATATAATTTTATTATTTCATTTCAGGTAAGTGTTTTCTCATCATTGCTGGAACTTCCATCGCTGGATTAGGAACAGACGAAGCACGTAAAAGGTAAGATTTTGTGGAATTCTTGTCATTGAGCGAAACCGCAATTATTTAGTAGTAGTTGAAAATTCTCTGTAATCCAAGTAAAAAAATAATTTTATCATTTACTGACACACATCTCCGTTTGAAATTTAAGATGAATTTTCATATAAATTCTTTTTTTCATTTTAGGTAAGTGATTTCTCATCATTGCTGGAACTTCCATCGATGGATTAGGGTACAACCGAAGCACGCACAAGGTAAGATTTTGTGAAATTGATGTCATTGAGAAAAACTTAAATGATTTCTTGCAGGTAATTTGATTTCAGCCCCATACCTTCGATGTTCCAACCCCAAGGACCAATGGAATTTCCGTTTAGCTTTCCATCATTGTAGATTCCATGAGGTAAATAGTGTCTCAGCATACTCCATAATGTCAGACTAGTGATTTGAAATAGGCCGATTGAATTCCATTTTTCAGAAAATATATTTAATACTAAAGAGTTAGGTGTTCGCGAAGTTCATTATGAAAAATCATTAGGAATGTAAGAATCATTATCTCTATCCCTTCTAATTCTGACGCTTTTTTTCAGATTTCAAATAGTTGTTCTCGACTAGGATGTTTATCACTCCAAGTGCTATTTGGATGCAATGGCATGAATAATTCCAGAAAGATGACCAATCAAGGTAATAATTAGTTATCTATATGATGCTCCTTGATGTTCAATTTTTCCCTCAGATTGTGAAAAGAAAATTTCACCTTCATTGAGATAATTATTCGATAATTCATTTCTGGTGACTTTGCCTACTGGAATCAGTCCATAGAAAATATATATGCATACGCGCCCGTACCAGGGTCCTATCGTTTCGTTCAAATGTCTATATTTCGGAAAATTTCAAACGAAATCGATTAAATTGGACTTACTGATAAACAATTCATGCTCAAATTGAATTCTGTTCGTCCACCTGGCTTGCCGTTGTTATGCACTATCACTTTCGAAGGAAATACCTCGCACTGAAAGAAATGATTCAATGAGAAAGGTTTACCAAAAATATTCTTACTAGGGTTGATACATTTCTTACTATTCGGTTAAAATAGCACTATAGACATAGTAAATTGAGTTGCTATAGTTATTGAACAGATCTTACTATGGTTTTCTTATTACACCAATGAAAGTGTTTGATTATCTCATTCAAATGTGGAATTGCCACGGTAAACCCAAGTTTTCTAACCGGCATCCAATAGCCATAACAATTTAGCTATACTATGCGAGATACTTTAGTTCCATAAATTTACTACGGCAGTTAATGTTGATTCATTAAACCAGTCGAATATAGGCGATTATGCCCGAATGCAGGGTTGCGCGCCACCTGATTCATAGCATCCACTCAAACTCAATACTCATCGTTTGTCTATTCGACTTGGGACAATCTGCTAACGCGATTAAACTAATTTGTGAAATATGAATCCTAGTTTATTCATGATATTAATCAACAAGCATCATCATAGTGTAGTTTGAAAGTGTTTAGTTTGTGCATTGAAATATCACCGTTTTTGTTTTTTGTGTCTACAATCAATCTTCCTGCACACATGGAACAGAAGTTTGCAGAATTCCTGAGTTCCAAATGGAGAGTTGTAAATTCATTGCAAAGTTAGGGATTAGGAAGGGACTATGTCAAAAAATGTACCGGTAGCTAAGTTATATTCTTAATTATTATTAGAGCATCAATATGAATTCACTGACCATTGATTTTTCATAATAACAATATTGGCCGTTGGATCTTGAAACAATGGCGTCCATGCGTTCGGAATGAATAATTCATCAATCGAATTAATGTTAGTATGTATAATCATTTAATAATTTCCATTGATCTTATCAGATTGATAATTAAATTTTATTCGAAATTCTGAGTAATTAATTATTGAGAGATTAGGTCAACTTTTTTTTAAATAGAACTTTATTGTTCTTCTGTTGAATCCATTGCTCCTTATCATTGGAATGTGTTTTGTTTGCTCTATAATATTGTTTTTTTGAATATATTTTTGTTACCAATATTTGAGAAAATGTGCAGTTAATTTCTCATTCAAATTGAATATCTTTTTTGCGTGATGTGAGTAAGTTTAATCTCAGTGTTTGTTTATGTGTAATAATCTATTTGTTCGTCTTTTAGTATGGTATTGTGATGAAAAGCCCTTTATATTTGAAATATTTCGACCAGTATTTGCTTTCAGTGTATGTATATCTACTAATTGAAACCAAAGAATGTGATTATTACTAACAATAAAAAGTCTTGTTATGCTACTATTTTTTTATTTGTATATCCACCCAATATAATTCTGGCAGTAGACAGTGGAGATAATATGTTCTCCATATGAAATGAATAAAATACTGCTTCAAAAAATAGAAATATAGACCATTACAATTTATAAAAAAAATTGCATAATTTGCAGGTAGGTATAATTGAGATCTAGTTATGAATTATTCGACAAAGATAATTAAATAAAGTTCCAGAGATAGTTGTATCAATTTAGCTCATTTGAATACACTATGAAGTCAACAAATTACTTCATGCCGAGTGTTTCCTTGATGTGGGTCCTTCTGGGCTTATTAATCAATATGATGAATTCTCAATTTGAAAATTCGAGTTGATATCTTTCGCAGGTAGGTTTGAACTTTCGACACTCAATTTTATCATTAGAGAAACTATCAGATATATTATGTAATTTATTCTCTTCATAGTATGGTTAATCTCTTCTGATTGCCTTTGATACCTTGCGCACTTTAGTTAATTCATTTAACTGCCATGTTACTGACTGAGCCAACGTAGCACAAAAATTTGGCCAATTTATTGCTTGTCTTAATAATGAATTAGAAATTTATTAAAGTACAGACATAGTACTAAATTGGCCATTGTTTTCTGTCAGATGAGCTCAGTATGTAATATGGCAGTTAAAAAATAACTAAAATTGCAAATTAAGCTGATAAAGACAGTAAGATGAGATTACGAGAGCGGTAAAATAGGTTTACTAGACCAGTAAAATGCAGTTATACATTATTACTATGGTTGTAAAACAGTTACAAGTGCAGTTATATCAGATTACTATGATAGTAGTACGGAGTTACAATTTACAAACGCAGTTATTTAAGTTTACTACGGTAGTGAGACAAAGTTTCAAAACCAGTAATATAAAAGTACGACTATAGTATAATCACTTCAATACTTGCTGTAAAACGGTATTATTCCTGTTATGAAGGATTAAATCAAATAGCCGTTATTAACTGAATCGTAGTAAATCAAGGTGAACTGTGAGAAATAGAAAGTTTTGTTGAGGCATATAGTATATGAATTTTCTCATTGCTGTTATTATATTTTTCTTTCAGTGCGGGTACTCTACTTAATATTTCAGGAAATGCGAATCCAACAAAATTAAAATCGGGAAATTAATTGCTAAATATTGATTTGCATGTTCATGTCGTATTTCGTGAGGTCTTTGTACTAAATGCAGGAAAATACAAGTTATAACAAATTTTCGATAGCTTTACCAACATAATTAATAGAAAATACGATTCTTCTGCAATCTCCTTAACTCAATGATCGTCGCTAAGTAAGAGTATTATTCCTTGTTATTAATTCGATATATTGAAAATTTTATCTTTTGTCTCTTAGAAGTAGGTGACGCACGTGAATAGATGACGGTACATTGACAGATTCAATAAATTTGATTAATAATATTTAGATTCCCAAGAGCATGTGGCTTATAATTGATGAATATCGAAAAAATGTCTATTCATAAAAGTGATAATAATAATTTTATTTTGCAGCAGAATAACCAAGTATGAGATGAGAGAAGAGTACCAGTAGAAGTCGGGAAACATCCACCATAGGAATAGAGGATCAGGACTCCAATCACGGGATTCACGACCAAGGACCGTGGACTGTGGAGAAGAAGAGGACCGGACAGAACTGACCGAGCTCAATCCCTACGATATTGAATATATCAGGGATGAGTGAATGTTCTCCCTACCGGAGAGTGTGATAGTCGAAGGCGAGGAGGGACATCCCTCCTATGCTGATAGACTCAAGTCGGGGAAACTTTTATTCACACAAACATACCTACTTCGAGGATAAGTTGGTATAAAACAATATAAGCTCTTCATCTCTACGTGGTTCCTTTTTAGGTTTTTTCTCCCAAACTCTGAAAGATATGTATGAAATAGAAAAGTTCATAAGTTTGAAATTGCTTCCGCGTTAGAAACATATACAGAGTGCCCCACTAGTGCCGCAGCGGAAGATATAAGCGTAACGGTCAAAGTTTGTCAAAAATTGTTTATGCGAACTTGAATTCCTCCATAAATAGCAGAACCTAAAAATATTTTCGAATATATTGGGTGTCCCACAATAAAGGACTTCGATTTTTCGAATGGGACACACTATATTTAGAAGTGATTTTCAATTATCTGGAACTTCCCGCGTTCTCTATCATACTTTTCACATATTTTTGTTCAACAGTGCTCGATATATTTCTCATTTTGATGATAAAAATTATACATGTAGGGGCTAGGCTATCTAATTAAATATCACAAACCCTTGCACATATCAATGACAGCTTTAAATGGATTGAATGACAAGACTTCAAAGTATCATAACCAGCTATAATAAAGCATTTCCAGCATATGAAGTGTCCACAAAAAGACTATCATCATGACTAATTTCAAATCGATTTATCTTATTTTTTTTCAAAAGCAATTCATATAATTTTTTTTCATCATTGTAATCACAAAAAGTGAACTCAAATGAATAGTGATTACAATGATGAAGAAAAATTATATGCATTGCATTTTAAAAAATGAAAATAAATCGATTTGAAATCCTTCATGTTGATAGTCTTTTTGTGGGCACTTCATATGCTGGAGATGCTTTATTATAGCTGGTTATGATACTTTGAAGTCTTGTCTTTCAATCCATATAAAGTTGTTATTGGTATGTGCAAGGGTTCGTGAAATATAATCAGATAACATAGCCTCTGCAAGTATATTTTTTGTTGTCAAAATGACAAATATGTCGAAACCTGTTGAACAAAAATATGTGAAAAGTATACAATAGCATGCTGGAAGTTCCAGAGAATTGAAAAATACTACTGAATATAGTGTGTCCCATTTGAAAAATCAAAGTCACTCTCTATTCCTCTTTTGTGGGACACCCGATATATTCAAAAATATTTTTAGGTTGTGCTATTCTTGGGGTAATTCAAGTTTGCATAAAAAATGTTGGCCAAACTTTGACCGTTACGCTTATATCGTCCGCTGCGGCACTAGTGGGACACCCTGTATATATCTATATTTGTCAGATGTAATATATAGAAAAGTGATACCTATTAAACAATAACGAAACATCACTCGTGCGGAAATCTTTAGAATTATTTTTTGTTGACATTTATTGTGAAATTGGTCAAAACGAATGTGAAAAACCTAAAAAGGAGCCATGTAGAACTTGAAGCCTCACCCTGTTTAGATAGAATTTGATATTCGTAGTTCATATTGATTATAATTATTAATTCTTTCTCTTCTATTCCAGGTGTTATGAATTAAATTGAAGTGTTCAATATAGTGAAGTGTGATATATAGTGAAGTGTTCTATACAGTGAAGTGTTCAATATAGTGAATTGTGAAATACTGTGAAGTGTGAAATATAGTGCAGTGTTGAATATAGTGAAGTGTGATATAAGTGCATTGCGGTGAAGTGTTCAATATAATGTAGTGAAATATGACGAAGTGTTCCATATGGTGCAGTGTTCTATACAGTGGAGTGTTCGATATAGTGAATTGTGAAATACTTTACAGTGTGAAATATAGTGCAGTGTTGAATATAGTGAAATGTGATATAAGTGCATTGCGGTGAAGTGTTTTATACAGTGAAGTGTTCAATATAGTGAATTGTGAAATACTCTGAAGTGTGAAATATAGTGCAGTGTTGAATATAGTGAAGTGTGATATAACTGCATTGCGGTGAAGTGTTCTATAGAGTGAAGTGTAAAATATAATGTAGTGAAATATGACGAAGTGTTCCATATGGTGAAGTGTTCTATACAGTGAAGTGTTCGATATAGTGAACTGTGAAATACTTTACAGTGTGAAATATAGTGCAGTGTTGAATATAGTGAAGTGTGATATAAGTGCATTGCGGTGAAGTGTTTTATACAGTGAAGTGTTCAATATAGTGAATTGTGAAATACTCTGAAGTGTGAAATATAGTGCAGTGTTGAATATAGTGAAGTGTGATATAACTGCATTGCGGTGAAGTGTTCTATACAGTGAAGTGTTCAATATAGTGAATTGTGAAATACTGTGAAGTGTGAAATATAGTGCAGTGTTGAATATAGTGAAGTGTGATATAAGTGCATTGCGGTGAAGTGTTCTATAGAGTGAAGTGTAAAATATAATGTAGTGAAATATGACGAAGTGTTCCATATGGTGAAGTGTTCTATACAGTGAAGTGTTCGATATAGTGAACTGTGATATATAGTGTAGTGTTCAATATAAATAAGTGCATCGTGATATAAAATGTAGTGAACTGTGGAAATATGGTGGAGTGTTAAATATAGATAAGTGCGAAATACGGTGAATTGGAAAAAAAAAATCAAGTGTTCAATATATCGGATTAAATTGTAGTGAAGTGCGAAATATATTATAGTGTGAAATATGGTGAAGTGTGAAATATTGCAACCTCATTATAGAGGTTGTTAAATTCAGGTAAAGTTATTCATGAATAAGCTTCGCAGAGTCAGTCTGGTTGAGCTGGAAATAGTTAACATCTGATTTAATCAATTTGCAGATTATTTGATTTCAGCTCTATACCTTCGATGTTTCCGCTCCAAGGACCAATGGAATTTCCGTTTCGATGTCCATCGTTGTAGATATCACGAGGTAATTAGTGGTTCAGCATACTCAATAATTTCAGACTGGTCATTTTAAATACGCCGATTGAATTTCATTTCTCAGAAGATATATTTTATCCTAAAGAGTTAGGTGTTTGCACAATTCATTTTGAAAAATCATTAGGAATGTAAGAATCATTATCTCTATCACTTCTAATTCTGACGATTTTTTCAGATTTCAAATGGTTTATCTCGACTAGGATGTTTATCACTCCAAGTGCTATTTGAATGCAATGACATGAATAATTCCAGAAAGATGACCATTCAAGGTAATAATTAGTTATCTAAATGATGCTTCTTTAGGTTCAATTTTACCCTTATTATCCTCCTAATTTAATCAATTTAGGTGTGAAGTTATCTATATATATGATAGATAATTCACGAGTGGGTCTAACATGACAGTTTGATGCCATTTGGGCAAAATGATAGCACGCTGTTCCCTAAAACATGCGTGCAAAAATATACTTAAACGGTCTGGTTGCTTGAAGAATACTTGTCATTCATATTTCACTCTTTGATTAGATACCTTAATATTATCGATTGAATGAAACTCTATAGTGGAAATCAAACTGTTGATGTTCTTAAATTTAGGGTCAGCCTGTTTGAACTGGAAATGGTTCGGATGCATCTAGAATATAGCTTTCGTTGTTCATGTAAATAATTCAATCTGATATTTTTGTTTCAGGTGAAGTGTAGTGAAATGTACTGTAGTGTAGTGAACTGTAGTGTTGTTCCATTCGGATGAGCAGTAAGCCACCACCGGAAAAGATCAAGGTAGTTGAAATTCATCTGTGATCCGAGAAATATAATATATTTAACAGTTATTGCGTTGACATTTCCATTTATCTTTCCATATAATTTTATTATTTCATTTCAGGTAAGTGTTTTCTCATCATTGCTGGAACTTCCATCGCTGGATTAGGAACAGACGAAGCACGTAAAAGGTAAGATTTTGTGGAATTCTGTCATTGAGCGAAACCGCAATTATTTAGTAGTAGTTGAAAATTCTCTGTAATCCAAGTAAAAAAATAATTTTATCATTTACTGACACACATCTCCGTTTGAAATTTAAGATGAATTTTCATATAAATTCTTTTTTTCATTTTAGGTAAGTGATTTCTCATCATTGCTGGAACTTCCATCGATGGATTAGGGTACAACCGAAGCACGCACAAGGTAAGATTTTGTGAAATTGATGTCATTGAGAAAAACTTAAATGATTTCTTGCAGGTAATTTGATTTCAGCCCCATACCTTCGATGTTCCAACCCCAAGGACCAATGGAATTTCCGTTTAGCTTTCCATCATTGTAGATTCCATGAGGTAAATAGTGTCTCAGCATACTCCATAATGTCAGACTAGTGATTTGAAATAGGTCGATTGAATTCCATTTTTCAGAAAATATATTTAATACTAAAGAGTTAGGTGTTCGCGAAGTTCATTATGAAAAATCATTAGGAATGTAAGAATCATTATCTCTATCCCTTCTAATTCTGACGCTTTTTTTCAGATTTCAAATAGTTGTTCTCGACTAGGATGTTTATCACTCCAAGTGCTATTTGGATGCAATGGCATGAATAATTCCAGAAAGATGACCAATCAAGGTAATAATTAGTTATCTATATGATGCTCCTTGATGTTCAATTTTTCCCTCAGATTGTGAAAAGAAAATTTCACCTTCATTGAGATAATTATTCGATAATTCATTTCTGGTGACTTTGCCTACTGGAATCAGTCCATAGAAAATATATATGCATACGCGCCCGTACCAGGGTCCTATCGTTTCGTTCAAATGTCTATATTTCGGAAAATTTCAAACGAAATCGATTAAATTGGACTTACTGATAAACAATTCATGCTCAAATTGGATTCTGTTCGTCCACCTGGCTTGCCGTTGTTATGCACTATCACTTTCGAAGGAAATACCTCGGGTACTCTACTTAATATTTCAGGAAATGCGAATCCAACAAAATTAAAATCGGGAAATTAATTGCTAAATATTGATTTGCATGTTCATGTCGTATTTCGTGAGGTCTTTGTACTAAATGCAGGAAAATACAAGTTATAACAAATTTTCGATAGCTTTACCAACATAATTAATAGAAAATACGATTCTTCTGCAATCTCCTTAGCTCAATGATCGTCGCTAAGTAAGAGTATTATTCCTTGTTATTAATTCGATATATTGAAAATTTTATCTTTTGTCTCTTAGAAGTAGGTGACGCACGTGAATAGATGACGGTACATTGACAGATTCAATAAATTTGATTAATAATATTTAGATTCCCAAGAGCATGTGGCTTATAATTGATGAATATCGAAAAAATGTCTATTCATAAAAGTGATAATAATAATTTTATTTTGCAGCAGAATAACCAAGTATGAGATGAGAGAAGAGTACCAGTAGAAGTCGGGAAACATCCACCATAGGAATAGAGGATCAGGACTCCAATCACGGGATTCACGACCAAGGACCGTGGACTGTGGAGAAGAAGAGGACCGGACAGAACTGACCGAGCTCAATCCCTTCGATATTGAATATATCAGGGATGAGTGAATGTTCTCCCTACCGGAGAGTGTGATAGTCGAAGGCGAGGAGAGACATCCCTCCTATGCTGATAGACTCAAGTCGGGGAAACTTTTATTCACACAAACATACCTACTTCGAGGATAAGTTGGTATAAAACAATATAAGCTCTTCATCTCTACGTGGTTCCTTTTTAGGTTTTTTCTCCCAAACTCTGAAAGATATGTATGAAATAGAAAAGTTCATAAGTTTGAAATTGCTTCCGCGTTAGAAACATATACAGAGTGCCCCACTAGTGCCGCAGCGGAAGATATAAGCGTAACGGTCAAAGTTTGTCAAAATTGTTTATGCGAACTTGAATTCCTCCATAAATAGCAGAACCTAAAAATATTTTCGAATATATTGGGTGTCCCACAATAAAGGACTTCGATTTTTCAAATGGGACACACTATATTTAGAAGTGATTTTCAATTATCTGGAACTTCCCGCGTTCTCTATCATACTTTTCACATATTTTTGTTCAACAGTGCTCGATATATTTCTCATTTTGATGATAAAAATTATACATGTAGGGGCTAGGCTATCTAATTAAATATCACAAACCCTTGCACATATCAATGACATCTTTAAATGGATTGAATGACAAGACTTCAAAGTATCATAACCAGCTATAATAAAGCATTTCCAGCATATGAAGTGTCCACAAAAAGACTATCATCATGACTAATTTCAAATCGATTTATCTTATTTTTTTTCAAAAGCAATTCATATAATTTTTTTTCATCATTGTAATCACAAAAAGTGAACTTAAATGAATAGTGATTACAATGATGAAGAAAAATTATATGCATTGCATTTTAAAAAATGAAAATAAATCGATTTGAAATCCTTCATGTTGATAGTCTTTTTGTGGGCACTTCATATGCTGGAGATGCTTTATTATAGCTGGTTATGATACTTTGAAGTCTTGTCTTTCAATCCATATAAAGTTGTTATTGGCATGTGCAAGGGTTCGTGAAATATAATCAGATAACATAGCCTCTGCAAGTATATTTTTTGTTGTCAAAATGACAAATATGTCGAAACCTGTTGAACAAAAATATGTGAAAAGTATACAAGAGCATGCAGGAAGTTCCAGAGAATTGAAAAATACTACTGAATATAGTGTGTCCCATTTGAAAAATCAAAGTCACTCTATATTCCTCTTTTGTGGGACACCCGATATATTCAAAAATATTTTTAGGTTGTGCTATTCTTGGGGTAATTCAAGTTTGCATAAAAAAAGTTGGCCAAACTTTGACCGTTACGCTTATATCGTCCGCTGCGGCACTAGTGGGACACCCTGTATATATCTATATTTGTCAGATGTAATATATAGAAAAGTGATACCTATTAAACAATATCGAAACATCACTCGTGCGGAAATCTTTAGAATTATTTTTTGTTGACATTTATTGTGAAATTGGTCAAAACGAATGTGAAAAACCCAAAAAGGAGCCATGTAGAACTTGAAGCCTCACCCTGTTTAGATAGAATTTGATATTCGTAGTTCATATTGATTATAATTATTCATTCTTTCTCTTCTATTCCAGGTGTTATGAATTAAATTGAAGTGTTCAATATAGTGAAGTGTGATATATAGTGAAGTGTTCTATACAGTGAAGTGTTCAATATAGTGAATTGTGAAATACTGTGAAGTGTGAAATATAGTGCAGTGTTGAATATAGTGAAGTGTGATATAAGTGCATTGCGGTGAAGTGTTCAATATAATGTAGTGAAATATGACGAAGTGTTCCATATGGTGCAGTGTTCTATACAGTGAAGTGTTCGATATAGTGAATTGTGAAATACTTTACAGTGTGAAATATAGTGCAGTGTTGAATATAGTGAAATGTGATATAAGTGCATTGCGGTGAAGTGTTCTATACAGTGAAGTGTTCAATATAGTGAATTGTGAAATACTGTGAAGTGTGAAATATAGTGAAGTGTGATATAAGTGCATTGCGGTGAAGTGTTTTATACAGTGAAGTGTTCAATATAGTGAATTGTGAAATACTGTGAAGTGTGAAATATAGTGCAGTGTTGAATATAGTGAAGTGTGATATAAGTGCATTGCGGTGAAGTGTTCTATACAGTGAAGTGTTCAATATAGTGAATTGTGAAATACTGTGTTGTGTGAAATATAGTGCAGTGTTGAATATAGTGAAGTGTGATATAAGTGCATTGCGGTGAAGTGTTCTATACAGTGAAGTGTTCAATATAGTGAATTGTGAAATACTGTGAAGTGTGAAATATAGTGAAGTGTGATATAAGTGCATTGCGGTGAAGTGTTTTATACAGTGAAGTGTTCAATATAGTGAATTGTGAAATACTGTGAAGTGTGAAATATAGTTCAGTGTTGAATATAGTGAAGTGTGATATAAGTGCATTGCGGTGAAGTGTTCTATACAGTGAAGTGTTCAATATAGTGAATTGTGAAATACTGTGAAGTGTGATATAAGTGCATTGCGGTGAAGTGTTCTATACAGTGAATTGTGAAATACTGTGAAGTGTGATATAAGTGCATTGCGGTGAAGTGTTTTATACAGTGAAGTGTTCAATATAGTGAATTGTGAAATACTGTTAAGTGTGATATAAGTGCATTGCGGTGAAGTGTTCAATATAGTGAATTGTGAAATACTCTGAAGTGTGAAATATAGTGCAGTGTTGAATATAGTGAAGTGTGATATAACTGCATTGCGGTGAAGTGTTCTATACAGTGAAGTGTTCAATATAGTGAATTGTGAAATACTGTGAAGTGTGAAATATAGTGCAGTGTTGAATATAGTGAAGTGTGATATAAGTGCATTGCGGTGAAGTGTTCTATAGAGTGAAGTGTAAAATATAATGTAGTGAAATATGACGAAGTGTTCCATATGGTGAAGTGTTCTATACAGTGAAGTGTTCGATATAGTGAACTGTGATATATAGTGTAGTGTTCAATATAAATAAGTGCATCGTGATATAAAATGTAGTGAACTGTGGAAATATGGTGGAGTGTTAAATATAGATAAGTGCGAAATACGGTGAATTGGAAAAAAAAAATCAAGTGTTCAATATATCGGATTAAATTGTAGTGAAGTGCGAAATATATTATAGTGTGAAATATGGTGAAGTGTGAAATATTGCAACCTCATTATAGAGGTTGTTAAATTCAGGTAAAGTTATTCATGAATAAGCTTCGCAGAGTCAGTCTGGTTGAGCTGGAAATAGTTAACATCTGATTTAATCAATTTGCAGATTATTTGATTTCAGCTCTATACCTTCGATGTTTCCGCTCCAAGGACCAATGGAATTTCCGTTTCGATGTCCATCGTTATAGATATCACGAGGTAATTAGTGGTTCAGCATACTCAATAATTTCAGACTGGTCATTTTAAATACGCCGATTGAATTTCATTTCTCAGAAGATATATTTTATCCTAAAGAGTTAGGTGTTTGCACAATTCATTTTGAAAAATCATTAGGACTGTAAGAATCATTATCTCTATCACTTCTAATTCTGACGATTTTTTCAGATTTCAAATGGTTTATCTCGACTAGGATTTTTTATCACTCCAAGTGCTATTTGAATGCAATGACATGAATAATTCCAGAAAGATGACCATTCAAGGTAATAATTAGTTATCTAAATGATGCTTCTTTAGGTTCAATTTTACCCTTATTATCCTCCTAATTTAATCAATTTAGGTGTGAAGTTATCTATATATATGATAGATAATTCACGAGTGGGTCTAACATGACAGTTTGATGCCATTTGGGCAAAATGATAGCACGCTGTTCCCTAAAACATGCGTGCAAAAATATACTTAAACAGTCTGGTTGCTTGAAGAATACTTGTCATTCATATTTCACTCTTTGATTAGATACCTTAATATTATCGATTGAATGAAACTCTATAGTGGAAATCAAACTGTTGATGTTTTTAAATTTAGGGTCAGCCTGTTTGAACTGGAAATGGTTCGGATGCATCTAGAATATAGCTTTCGTTGTTCATGTGTTGTTCATGAATTTTCATATAAATTCTTTTTTTCATTTTAGGTAAGTGATTTCTCATCATTGCTGGAACTTCCATCGATGGATTAGGGTACAACCGAAGCACGCACAAGGTAAGATTTTGTGAAATTGATGTCATTGAGAAAAACTTAAATGATTTCTTGCAGGTAATTTGATTTCAGCCCCATACCTTCGATGTTCCAACCCCAAGGACCAATGGAATTTCCGTTTAGCTTTCCATCATTGTAGATTCCATGAGGTAAATAGTGTCTCAGCATACTCCATAATGTCAGACTAGTGATTTGAAATAGGCCGATTGAATTCCATTTTTCAGAAAATATATTTAATACTAAAGAGTTAGGTGTTCGCGAAGTTCATTATGAAAAATCATTAGGAATGTAAGAATCATTATCTCTATCCCTTCTAATTCTGACGCTTTTTTTCAGATTTCAAATAGTTGTTCTCGACTAGGATGTTTATCACTCCAAGTGCTATTTGGATGCAATGGCATGAATAATTCCAGAAAGATGACCAATCAAGGTAATAATTAGTTATCTATATGATGCTCCTTGATGTTCAATTTTTCCCTCAGATTGTGAAAAGAAAATTTCACCTTCATTGAGATAATTATTCGATAATTCATTTCTGGTGACTTTGCCTACTGGAATCAGTCCATAGAAAATATATATGCATACGCGCCCGTACCAGGGTCCTATCGTTTCGTTCAAATGTCTATATTTCGGAAAATTTCAAACGAAATCGATTAAATTGGACTTACTGATAAACAATTCATGCTCAAATTGGATTCTGTTCGTCCACCTGGCTTGCCGTTGTTATGCACTATCACTTTCGAAGGAAATACCTCGGGTACTCTACTTAATATTTCAGGAAATGCGAATCCAACAAAATTAAAATCGGGAAATTAATTGCTAAATATTGATTTGCATGTTCATGTCGTATTTCGTGAGGTCTTTGTACTAAATGCAGGAAAATACAAGTTATAACAAATTTTCGATAGCTTTACCAACATAATTAATAGAAAATACGATTCTTCTGCAATCTCCTTAGCTCAATGATCGTCGCTAAGTAAGAGTATTATTCCTTGTTATTAATTCGATATATTGAAAATTTTATCTTTTGTCTCTTAGAAGTAGGTGACGCACGTGAATAGATGACGGTACATTGACAGATTCAATAAATTTGATTAATAATATTTAGATTCCCAAGAGCATGTGGCTTATAATTGATGAATATCGAAAAAATGTCTATTCATAAAAGTGATAATAATAATTTTATTTTGCAGCAGAATAACCAAGTATGAGATGAGAGAAGAGTACCAGTAGAAGTCGGGAAACATCCACCATAGGAATAGAGGATCAGGACTCCAATCACGGGATTCACGACCAAGGACCGTGGACTGTGGAGAAGAAGAGGACCGGACAGAACTGACCGAGCTCAATCCCTTCGATATTGAATATATCAGGGATGAGTGAATGTTCTCCCTACCGGAGAGTGTGATAGTCGAAGGCGAGGAGAGACATCCCTCCTATGCTGATAGACTCAAGTCGGGGAAACTTTTATTCACACAAACATACCTACTTCGAGGATAAGTTGGTATAAAACAATATAAGCTCTTCATCTCTACGTGGTTCCTTTTTAGGTTTTTTCTCCCAAACTCTGAAAGATATGTATGAAATAGAAAAGTTCATAAGTTTGAAATTGCTTCCGCGTTAGAAACATATACAGAGTGCCCCACTAGTGCCGCAGCGGAAGATATAAGCGTAACGGTCAAAGTTTGTCAAAATTGTTTATGCGAACTTGAATTCCTCCATAAATAGCAGAACCTAAAAATATTTTCGAATATATTGGGTGTCCCACAATAAAGGACTTCGATTTTTCAAATGGGACACACTATATTTAGAAGTGATTTTCAATTATCTGGAACTTCCCGCGTTCTCTATCATACTTTTCACATATTTTTGTTCAACAGTGCTCGATATATTTCTCATTTTGATGATAAAAATTATACATGTAGGGGCTAGGCTATCTAATTAAATATCACAAACCCTTGCACATATCAATGACATCTTTAAATGGATTGAATGACAAGACTTCAAAGTATCATAACCAGCTATAATAAAGCATTTCCAGCATATGAAGTGTCCACAAAAAGACTATCATCATGACTAATTTCAAATCGATTTATCTTATTTTTTTTCAAAAGCAATTCATATAATTTTTTTTCATCATTGTAATCACAAAAAGTGAACTTAAATGAATAGTGATTACAATGATGAAGAAAAATTATATGCATTGCATTTTAAAAAATGAAAATAAATCGATTTGAAATCCTTCATGTTGATAGTCTTTTTGTGGGCACTTCATATGCTGGAGATGCTTTATTATAGCTGGTTATGATACTTTGAAGTCTTGTCTTTCAATCCATATAAAGTTGTTATTGGCATGTGCAAGGGTTCGTGAAATATAATCAGATAACATAGCCTCTGCAAGTATATTTTTTGTTGTCAAAATGACAAATATGTCGAAACCTGTTGAACAAAAATATGTGAAAAGTATACAAGAGCATGCAGGAAGTTCCAGAGAATTGAAAAATACTACTGAATATAGTGTGTCCCATTTGAAAAATCAAAGTCACTCTATATTCCTCTTTTGTGGGACACCCGATATATTCAAAAATATTTTTAGGTTGTGCTATTCTTGGGGTAATTCAAGTTTGCATAAAAAATGTTGGCCAAACTTTGACCGTTACGCTTATATCGTCCGCTGCGGCACTAGTGGGACACCCTGTATATATCTATATTTGTCAGATGTAATATATAGAAAAGTGATACCTATTAAACAATATCGAAACATCACTCGTGCGGAAATCTTTAGAATTATTTTTTGTTGACATTTATTGTGAAATTGGTCAAAACGAATGTGAAAAACCCAAAAAGGAGCCATGTAGAACTTGAAGCCTCACCCTGTTTAGATAGAATTTGATATTCGTAGTTCATATTGATTAGAATTATTAATTCTTTCTCTTCTATTCCAGGTGTTATGAATTAAATTGAAGTGTTCAATATAGTGAAGTGTGATATATAGTGAAGTGTTCTATACAGTGAAGTGTTCAATATAGTGAATTGTGAAATACTGTGGAGTGTGAAATATAGTGCAGTGTTGAATATAGTGAAGTGTGATATAAGTGCATTGCGGTGAAGTGTTCAATATAATGTAGTGAAATATGACGAAGTGTTCCATATGGTGCAGTGTTCTATACAGTGAAGTGTTCGATATAGTGAATTGTGAAATACTTTACAGTGTGAAATATAGTGCAGTGTTGAATATAGTGAAATGTGATATAAGTGCATTGCGGTGAAGTGTTCTATACAGTGAAGTGTTCAATATAGTGAATTGTGAAATACTGTGAAGTGTGAAATATAGTGAAGTGTGATATAAGTGCATTGCGGTGAAGTGTTTTATACAGTGAAGTGTTCAATATAGTGAATTGTGAAATACTGTGAAGTGTGAAATATAGTGCAGTGTTGAATATAGTGAAGTGTGATATAAGTGCATTGCGGTGAAGTGTTCTATACAGTGAAGTGTTCAATATAGTGAATTGTGAAATACTGTGTTGTGTGAAATATAGTGCAGTGTTGAATATAGTGAAGTGTGATATAAGTGCATTGCGGTGAAGTGTTCTATACAGTGAAGTGTTCAATATAGTGAATTGTGAAATACTGTGAAGTGTGAAATATAGTGAAGTGTGATATAAGTGCATTGCGGTGAAGTGTTTTATACAGTGAAGTGTTCAATATAGTGAATTGTGAAATACTGTGAAGTGTGAAATATAGTTCAGTGTTGAATATAGTGAAGTGTGATATAAGTGCATTGCGGTGAAGTGTTCTATACAGTGAAGTGTTCAATATAGTGAATTGTGAAATACTGTGAAGTGTGATATAAGTGCATTGCGGTGAAGTGTTCTATACAGTGAATTGTGAAATACTGTGAAGTGTGATATAAGTGCATTGCGGTGAAGTGTTTTATACAGTGAAGTGTTCAATATAGTGAATTGTGAAATACTGTTAAGTGTGATATAAGTGCATTGCGGTGAAGTGTTCAATATAGTGAATTGTGAAATACTCTGAAGTGTGAAATATAGTGCAGTGTTGAATATAGTGAAGTGTGATATAACTGCATTGCGGTGAAGTGTTCTATACAGTGAAGTGTTCAATATAGTGAATTGTGAAATACTGTGAAGTGTGAAATATAGTGCAGTGTTGAATATAGTGAAGTGTGATATAAGTGCATTGTGGTGAAGTGTTCTATAGAGTGAAGTGTAAAATATAATGTAGTGAAATATGACGAAGTGTTCCATATGGTGAAGTGTTCTATACAGTGAAGTGTTCGATATAGTGAACTGTGATATATAGTGTAGTGTTCAATATAAATAAGTGCATCGTGATATAAAATGTAGTGAACTGTGAAATATGGTGGAGTGTTAAATATAGATAAGTGCGAAATACGGTGAATTGGAAAAAAAAAATCAAGTGTTCAATATATCGGATTAAATTGTAGTGAAGTGCGAAATATATTATAGTGTGAAATATGGTGAAGTGTGAAATATTGCAACCTCATTATAGAGGTTGTTAAATTCAGGTAAAGTTATTCATGAATAAGCTTCGCAGAGTCAGTCTGGTTGAGCTGGAAATAGTTAACATCTGATTTAATCAATTTGCAGATTATTTGATTTCAGCTCTATACCTTCGATGTTTCCGCTCCAAGGACCAATGGAATTTCCGTTTCGATGTCCATCGTTGTAGATATCACGAGGTAATTAGTGGTTCAGCATACTCAATAATTTCAGACTGGTCATTTTAAATACGCCGATTGAATTTCATTTCTCAGAAGATATATTTTATCCTAAAGAGTTAGGTGTTTGCACAATTCATTTTGAAAAATCATTAGGACTGTAAGAATCATTATCTCTATCACTTCTAATTCTGACGATTTTTTCAGATTTCAAATGGTTTATCTCGACTAGGATGTTTATCACTCCAAGTGCTATTTGAATGCAATGACATGAATAATTCCAGAAAGATGACCATTCAAGGTAATAATTAGTTATCTAAATGATGCTTCTTTAGGTTCAATTTTACCCTTATTATCCTCCTAATTTAATCAATTTAGGTGTGAAGTTATCTATATATATGATAGATAATTCACGAGTGGGTCTAACATGACAGTTTGATGCCATTTGGGCAAAATGATAGCACGCTGTTCCCTAAAACATGCGTGCAAAAATATACTTAAACGGTCTGGTTGCTTGAAGAATACTTGTCATTCATATTTCACTCTTTGATTAGATACCTTAATATTATCGATTGAATGAAACTCTATAGTGGAAATCAAACTGTTGATGTTTTTAAATTTAGGGTCAGCCTGTTTGAACTGGAAATGGTTCGGATGCATCTAGAATATAGCTTTCGTTGTTCATGTAAATAATTCAATCTGATATTTTTGTTTCAGGTGAAGTGTAGTGAAATGTACTGTAGTGTAGTGAACTGTAGTGTTGTTCCATTCGGATGAGCAGTAAGCCACCACCGGAAAAGATCAAGGTAGTTGAAATTCATCTGTGATCCGAGAAATATAATATATTTAACAGTTATTGCGTTGACATTTCCATTTATCTTTCCATATAATTTTATTATTTCATTTCAGGTAAGTGTTTTCTCATCATTGCTGGAACTTCCATCGCTGGATTAGGAACAGACGAAGCACGTAAAAGGTAAGATTTTGTGGAATTCTGTCATTGAGCGAAACCGCAATTATTTAGTAGTAGTTGAAAATTCTCTGTAATCCAAGTAAAAAAATAATTTTATCATTTACTGACACACATCTCCGTTTGAAATTTAAGATGAATTTTCATATAAATTCTTTTTTTCATTTTAGGTAAGTGATTTCTCATCATTGCTGGAACTTCCATCGATGGATTAGGGTACAACCGAAGCACGCACAAGGTAAGATTTTGTGAAATTGATGTCATTGAGAAAAACTTAAATGATTTCTTGCAGGTAATTTGATTTCAGCCCCATACCTTCGATGTTCCAACCCCAAGGACCAATGGAATTTCCGTTTAGCTTTCCATCATTGTAGATTCCATGAGGTAAATAGTGTCTCAGCATACTCCATAATGTCAGACTAGTGATTTGAAATAGGCCGATTGAATTCCATTTTTCAGAAAATATATTTAATACTAAAGAGTTAGGTGTTCGCGAAGTTCATTATGAAAAATCATTAGGAATGTAAGAATCATTATCTCTATCCCTTCTAATTCTGACGCTTTTTTTCAGATTTCAAATAGTTGTTCTCGACTAGGATGTTTATCACTCCAAGTGCTATTTGGATGCAATGGCATGAATAATTCCAGAAAGATGACCAATCAAGGTAATAATTAGTTATCTATATGATGCTCCTTGATGTTCAATTTTTCCCTCAGATTGTGAAAAGAAAATTTCACCTTCATTGAGATAATTATTCGATAATTCATTTCTGGTGACTTTGCCTACTGGAATCAGTCCATAGAAAATATATATGCATACGCGCCCGTACCAGGGTCCTATCGTTTCGTTCAAATGTCTATATTTCGGAAAATTTCAAACGAAATCGATTAAATTGGACTTACTGATAAACAATTCATGCTCAAATTGGATTCTGTTCGTCCACCTGGCTTGCCGTTGTTATGCACTATCACTTTCGAAGGAAATACCTCGGGTACTCTACTTAATATTTCAGGAAATGCGAATCCAACAAAATTAAAATCGGGAAATTAATTGCTAAATATTGATTTGCATGTTCATGTCGTATTTCGTGAGGTCTTTGTACTAAATGCAGGAAAATACAAGTTATAACAAATTTTCGATAGCTTTACCAACATAATTAATAGAAAATACGATTCTTCTGCAATCTCCTTAGCTCAATGATCGTCGCTAAGTAAGAGTATTATTCCTTGTTATTAATTCGATATATTGAAAATTTTATCTTTTGTCTCTTAGAAGTAGGTGACGCACGTGAATAGATGACGGTACATTGACAGATTCAATAAATTTGATTAATAATATTTAGATTCCCAAGAGCATGTGGCTTATAATTGATGAATATCGAAAAAATGTCTATTCATAAAAGTGATAATAATAATTTTATTTTGCAGCAGAATAACCAAGTATGAGATGAGAGAAGAGTACCAGTAGAAGTCGGGAAACATCCACCATAGGAATAGAGGATCAGGACTCCAATCACGGGATTCACGACCAAGGACCGTGGACTGTGGAGAAGAAGAGGACCGGACAGAACTGACCGAGCTCAATCCCTTCGATATTGAATATATCAGGGATGAGTGAATGTTCTCCCTACCGGAGAGTGTGATAGTCGAAGGCGAGGAGAGACATCCCTCCTATGCTGATAGACTCAAGTCGGGGAAACTTTTATTCACACAAACATACCTACTTCGAGGATAAGTTGGTATAAAACAATATAAGCTCTTCATCTCTACGTGGTTCCTTTTTAGGTTTTTTCTCCCAAACTCTGAAAGATATGTATGAAATAGAAAAGTTCATAAGTTTGAAATTGCTTCCGCGTTAGAAACATATACAGAGTGCCCCACTAGTGCCGCAGCGGAAGATATAAGCGTAACGGTCAAAGTTTGTCAAAATTGTTTATGCGAACTTGAATTCCTCCATAAATAGCAGAACCTAAAAATATTTTCGAATATATTGGGTGTCCCACAATAAAGGACTTCGATTTTTCAAATGGGACACACTATATTTAGAAGTGATTTTCAATTATCTGGAACTTCCCGCGTTCTCTATCATACTTTTCACATATTTTTGTTCAACAGTGCTCGATATATTTCTCATTTTGATGATAAAAATTATACATGTAGGGGCTAGGCTATCTAATTAAATATCACAAACCCTTGCACATATCAATGACATCTTTAAATGGATTGAATGACAAGACTTCAAAGTATCATAACCAGCTATAATAAAGCATTTCCAGCATATGAAGTGTCCACAAAAAGACTATCATCATGACTAATTTCAAATCGATTTATCTTATTTTTTTTCAAAAGCAATTCATATAATTTTTTTTCATCATTGTAATCACAAAAAGTGAACTTAAATGAATAGTGATTACAATGATGAAGAAAAATTATATGCATTGCATTTTAAAAAATGAAAATAAATCGATTTGAAATCCTTCATGTTGATAGTCTTTTTGTGGGCACTTCATATGCTGGAGATGCTTTATTATAGCTGGTTATGATACTTTGAAGTCTTGTCTTTCAATCCATATAAAGTTGTTATTGGCATGTGCAAGGGTTCGTGAAATATAATCAGATAACATAGCCTCTGCAAGTATATTTTTTGTTGTCAAAATGACAAATATGTCGAAACCTGTTGAACAAAAATATGTGAAAAGTATACAAGAGCATGCAGGAAGTTCCAGAGAATTGAAAAATACTACTGAATATAGTGTGTCCCATTTGAAAAATCAAAGTCACTCTATATTCCTCTTTTGTGGGACACCCGATATATTCAAAAATATTTTTAGGTTGTGCTATTCTTGGGGTAATTCAAGTTTGCATAAAAAAAGTTGGCCAAACTTTGACCGTTACGCTTATATCGTCCGCTGCGGCACTAGTGGGACACCCTGTATATATCTATATTTGTCAGATGTAATATATAGAAAAGTGATACCTATTAAACAATATCGAAACATCACTCGTGCGGAAATCTTTAGAATTATTTTTTGTTGACATTTATTGTGAAATTGGTCAAAACGAATGTGAAAAACCCAAAAAGGAGCCATGTAGAACTTGAAGCCTCACCCTGTTTAGATAGAATTTGATATTCGTAGTTCATATTGATTATAATTATTAATTCTTTCTCTTCTATTCCAGGTGTTATGAATTAAATTGAAGTGTTCAATATAGTGAAGTGTGATATATAGTGAAGTGTTCTATACAGTGAAGTGTTCAATATAGTGAATTGTGAAATACTGTGAAGTGTGAAATATAGTGCAGTGTTGAATATAGTGAAGTGTGATATAAGTGCATTGCGGTGAAGTGTTCAATATAATGTAGTGAAATATGACGAAGTGTTCCATATGGTGCAGTGTTCTATACAGTGAAGTGTTCGATATAGTGAATTGTGAAATACTTTACAGTGTGAAATATAGTGCAGTGTTGAATATAGTGAAATGTGATATAAGTGCATTGCGGTGAAGTGTTCTATACAGTGAAGTGTTCAATATAGTGAATTGTGAAATACTGTGAAGTGTGAAATATAGTGAAGTGTGATATAAGTGCATTGCGGTGAAGTGTTTTATACAGTGAAGTGTTCAATATAGTGAATTGTGAAATACTGTGAAGTGTGAAATATAGTGCAGTGTTGAATATAGTGAAGTGTGATATAAGTGCATTGCGGTTAAGTGTTCTATACAGTGAAGTGTTCAATATAGTGAATTGTGAAATACTGTGTTGTGTGAAATATAGTGCAGTGTTGAATATAGTGAAGTGTGATATAAGTGCATTGCGGTGAAGTGTTCTATACAGTGAAGTGTTCAATATAGTGAATTGTGAAATACTGTGAAGTGTGAAATATAGTGAAGTGTGATATAAGTGCATTGCGGTGAAGTGTTTTATACAGTGAAGTGTTCAATATAGTGAATTGTGAAATACTGTGAAGTGTGAAATATAGTTCAGTGTTGAATATAGTGAAGTGTGATATAAGTGCATTGCGGTGAAGTGTTCTATACAGTGAAGTGTTCAATATAGTGAATTGTGAAATACTGTGAAGTGTGATATAAGTGCATTGCGGTGAAGTGTTCTATACAGTGAATTGTGAAATACTGTGAAGTGTGATATAAGTGCATTGCGGTGAAGTGTTTTATACAGTGAAGTGTTCAATATAGTGAATTGTGAAATACTGTTAAGTGTGATATAAGTGCATTGCGGTGAAGTGTTCAATATAGTGAATTGTGAAATACTCTGAAGTGTGAAATATAGTGCAGTGTTGAATATAGTGAAGTGTGATATAACTGCATTGCGGTGAAGTGTTCTATACAGTGAAGTGTTCAATATAGTGAATTGTGAAATACTGTGAAGTGTGAAATATAGTGCAGTGTTGAATATAGTGAAGTGTGATATAAGTGCATTGCGGTGAAGTGTTCTATAGAGTGAAGTGTAAAATATAATGTAGTGAAATATGACGAAGTGTTCCATATGGTGAAGTGTTCTATACAGTGAAGTGTTCGATATAGTGAACTGTGATATATAGTGTAGTGTTCAATATAAATAAGTGCATCGTGATATAAAATGTAGTGAACTGTGGAAATATGGTGGAGTGTTAAATATAGATAAGTGCGAAATACGGTGAATTGGAAAAAAAAAATCAAGTGTTCAATATATCGGATTAAATTGTAGTGAAGTGCGAAATATATTATAGTGTGAAATATGGTGAAGTGTGAAATATTGCAACCTCATTATAGAGGTTGTTAAATTCAGGTAAAGTTATTCATGAATAAGCTTCGCAGAGTCAGTCTGGTTGAGCTGGAAATAGTTAACATCTGATTTAATCAATTTGCAGATTATTTGATTTCAGCTCTATACCTTCGATGTTTCCGCTCCAAGGACCAATGGAATTTCCGTTTCGATGTCCATCGTTGTAGATATCACGAGGTAATTAGTGGTTCAGCATACTCAATAATTTCAGACTGGTCATTTTAAATACGCCGATTGAATTTCATTTCTCAGAAGATATATTTTATCCTAAAGAGTTAGGTGTTTGCACAATTCATTTTGAAAAATCATTAGGACTGTAAGAATCATTATCTCTATCACTTCTAATTCTGACGATTTTTTCAGATTTCAAATGGTTTATCTCGACTAGGATGTTTATCACTCCAAGTGCTATTTGAATGCAATGACATGAATAATTCCAGAAAGATGACCATTCAAGGTAATAATTAGTTATCTAAATGATGCTTCTTTAGGTTCAATTTTACCCTTATTATCCTCCTAATTTAATCAATTTAGGTGTGAAGTTATCTATATATATGATAGATAATTCACGAGTGGGTCTAACATGACAGTTTGATGCCATTCGGGCAAAATGATAGCACGCTGTTCCCTAAAACATGCGTGCAAAAATATACTTAAACGGTCTGGTTGCTTGAAGAATACTTGTCATTCATATTTCACTCTTTGATTAGATACCTTAATATTATCGATTGAATGAAACTCTATAGTGGAAATCAAACTGTTGATGTTTTTAAATTTAGGGTCAGCCTGTTTGAACTGGAAATGGTTCGGATGCATCTAGAATATAGCTTTCGTTGTTCATGTAAATAATTCAATCTGATATTTTTGTTTCAGGTGAAGTGTAGTGAAATGTACTGTAGTGTAGTGAACTGTAGTGTTGTTCCATTCGGATGAGCAGTAAGCCACCACCGGAAAAGATCAAGGTAGTTGAAATTCATCTGTGATCCGAGAAATATAATATATTTAACAGTTATTGCGTTGACATTTCCATTTATCTTTCCATATAATTTTATTATTTCATTTCAGGTAAGTGTTTTCTCATCATTGCTGGAACTTCCATCGCTGGATTAGGAACAGACGAAGCACGTAAAAGGTAAGATTTTGTGGAATTCTTGTCATTGAGCGAAACCGCAATTATTTAGTAGTAGTTGAAAATTCTCTGTAATCCAAGTAAAAAAATAATTTTATCATTTACTGACACACATCTCCGTTTGAAATTTAAGATGAATTTTCATATAAATTCTGTTTTTCATTTTAGGTAAGTGATTTCTCATCATTGCTGGAACTTCCATCGATGGATTAGGGTACAACCGAAGCACGCACAAGGTAAGATTTTGTGAAATTGATGTCATTGAGAAAAACTTAAATGATTTCTTGCAGGTAATTTGATTTCAGCCCCATACCTTCGATGTTCCAACCCCAAGGACCAATGGAATTTCCGTTTAGCTTTCCATCATTGTAGATTCCATGAGGTAAATAGTGTCTCAGCATACTCCATAATGTCAGACTAGTGATTTGAAATAGGCCGATTGAATTCCATTTTTCAGAAAATATATTTAATACTAAAGAGTTAGGTGTTCGCGAAGTTCATTATGAAAAATCATTAGGAATGTAAGAATCATTATCTCTATCCCTTCTAATTCTGACGCTTTTTTTCAGATTTCAAATAGTTGTTCTCGACTAGGATGTTTATCACTCCAAGTGCTATTTGGATGCAATGGCATGAATAATTCCAGAAAGATGACCAATCAAGGTAATAATTAGTTATCTATATGATGCTCCTTGATGTTCAATTTTTCCCTCAGATTGTGAAAAGAAAATTTCACCTTCATTGAGATAATTATTCGATAATTCATTTCTGGTGACTTTGCCTACTGGAATCAGTCCATAGAAAATATATATGCATACGCGCCCGTACCAGGGTCCTATCGTTTCGTTCAAATGTCTATATTTCGGAAAATTTCAAACGAAATCGATTAAATTGGACTTACTGATAAACAATTCATGCTCAAATTGGATTCTGTTCGTCCACCTGGCTTGCCGTTGTTATGCACTATCACTTTCGAAGGAAATACCTCGGGTACTCTACTTAATATTTCAGGAAATGCGAATCCAACAAAATTAAAATCGGGAAATTAATTGCTAAATATTGATTTGCATGTTCATGTCGTATTTCGTGAGGTCTTTGTACTAAATGCAGGAAAATACAAGTTATAACAAATTTTCGATAGCTTTACCAACATAATTAATAGAAAATACGATTCTTCTGCAATCTCCTTAACTCAATGATCGTCGCTAAGTAAGAGTATTATTCCTTGTTATTAATTCGATATATTGAAAATTTTATCTTTTGTCTCTTAGAAGTAGGTGACGCACGTGAATAGATGACGGTACATTGACAGATTCAATAAATTTGATTAATAATATTTAGATTCCCAAGAGCATGTGGCTTATAATTGATGAATATCGAAAAAATGTCTATTCATAAAAGTGATAATAATAATTTTATTTTGCAGCAGAATAACCAAGTATGAGATGAGAGAAGAGTACCAGTAGAAGTCGGGAAACATCCACCATAGGAATAGAGGATCAGGACTCCAATCACGGGATTCACGACCAAGGACCGTGGACTGTGGAGAAGAAGAGGACCGGACAGAACTGACCGAGCTCAATCCCTACGATATTGAATATATCAGGGATGAGTGAATGTTCTCCCTACCGGAGAGTGTGATAGTCGAAGGTGAGGAGGGACATCCCTCCTATGCTGATAGACTCAAGTCGGGGAAACTTTTATTCACACAAACATACCTACTTCGAGGATAAGTTGGTATAAAACAATATAAGCTCTTCATCTCTACGTGGTTCCTTTTTAGGTTTTTTCTCCCAAACTCTGAGAGATATGTATGAAATAGAAAAGTTCATAAGTTTGAAATTGCTTCCGCGTTAGAAACATATACAGAAAGCCCCACTAGTGCTGCAGCGGAAGATATAAGCGTAACGGTCAAAGTTTGTCAAAAATTGTTTATGCGAACTTGAATTCCTCCATAAATAGCAGAACCTAAAAATATTTTCGAATATATTGGGTGTCCCACAATAAAGGACTTCGATTTTTCAAATGGGACACACTATATTTAGAAGTGATTTTCAATTATCTGGAACTTCCCGCGTTCTCTATCATACTTTTCACATATTTTTGTTCAACAGTGCTCGATATATTTCTCATTTTGATGATAAAAATTATACATGTAGGGGCTAGGCTATCTAATTAAATATCACAAACCCTTGCACATATCAATGACAGCTTTAAATGGATTGAATGACAAGACTTCAAAGTATCATAACCAGCTATAATAAAGCATTTCCAGCATATGAAGTGTCCACAAAAAGACTATCATCATGACTAATTTCAAATCGATTTATCTTATTTTTTTTCAAAAGCAATTCATATAATTTTTTTTCATCATTGTAATCACAAAAAGTGAACTTAAATGAATAGTGATTACAATGATGAAGAAAAATTATATGCATTGCATTTTAAAAAATGAAAATAAATCGATTTGAAATCCTTCATGTTGATAGTCTTTTTGTGGGCACTTCATATGCTGGAGATGCTTTATTATAGCTGGTTATGATACTTTGAAGTCTTGTCTTTCAATCCATATAAAGTTGTTATTGGCATGTGCAAGGGTTCGTGAAATATAATCAGATAACATAGCCTCTGCAAGTATATTTTTTGTTGTCAAAATGACAAATATGTCGAAACCTGTTGAACAAAAATATGTGAAAAGTATACAAGAGCATGCAGGAAGTTCCAGAGAATTGAAAAATACTACTGAATATAGTGTGTCCCATTTGAAAAATCAAAGTCACTCTATATTCCTCTTTTGTGGGACACCCGATATATTCAAAAATATTTTTAGGTTGTGCTATTCTTGGGGTAATTCAAGTTTGCATAAAAAATGTTGGCCAAACTTTGACCGTTACGCTTATATCGTCCGCTGCGGCACTAGTGGGACACCCTGTATATATCTATATTTGTCAGATGTAATATATAGAAAAGTGATACCTATTAAACAATATCGAAACATCACTCGTGCGGAAATCTTTAGAATTATTTTTTGTTGACATTTATTGTGAAATTGGTCAAAACGAATGTGAAAAACCCAAAAAGGAGCCATGTAGAACTTGAAGCCTCACCCTGTTTAGATAGAATTTGATATTCGTAGTTCATATTGATTATAATTATTAATTCTTTCTCTTCTATTCCAGGTGTTATGAATTAAATTGAAGTGTTCAATATAGTGAAGTGTGATATATAGTGAAGTGTTCTATACAGTGAAGTGTTCAATATAGTGAATTGTGAAATACTGTGAAGTGTGAAATATAGTGCAGTGTTGAATATAGTGAAGTGTGATATAAGTGCATTGCGGTGAAGTGTTCAATATAATGTAGTGAAATATGACGAAGTGTTCCATATGGTGCAGTGTTCTATACAGTGAAGTGTTCGATATAGTGAATTGTGAAATACTTTACAGTGTGAAATATAGTGCAGTGTTGAATATAGTGAAATGTGATATAAGTGCATTGCGGTGAAGTGTTCTATACAGTGAAGTGTTCAATATAGTGAATTGTGAAATACTGTGAAGTGTGAAATATAGTGAAGTGTGATATAAGTGCATTGCGGTGAAGTGTTTTATACAGTGAAGTGTTCAATATAGTGAATTGTGAAATACTGTGAAGTGTGAAATATAGTGCAGTGTTGAATATAGTGAAGTGTGATATAAGTGCATTGCGGTGAAGTGTTCTATACAGTGAAGTGTTCAATATAGTGAATTGTGAAATACTGTGTTGTGTGAAATATAGTGCAGTGTTGAATATAGTGAAGTGTGATATAAGTGCATTGCGGTGAAGTGTTCTATACAGTGAAGTGTTCAATATAGTGAATTGTGAAATACTGTGAAGTGTGAAATATAGTGAAGTGTGATATAAGTGCATTGCGGTGAAGTGTTTTATACAGTGAAGTGTTCAATATAGTGAATTGTGAAATACTGTGAAGTGTGAAATATAGTTCAGTGTTGAATATAGTGAAGTGTGATATAAGTGCATTGCGGTGAAGTGTTCTATACAGTGAAGTGTTCAATATAGTGAATTGTGAAATACTGTGAAGTGTGATATAAGTGCATTGCGGTGAAGTGTTCTATACAGTGAATTGTGAAATACTGTGAAGTGTGATATAAGTGCATTGCGGTGAAGTGTTTTATACAGTGAAGTGTTCAATATAGTGAATTGTGAAATACTGTTAAGTGTGATATAAGTGCATTGCGGTGAAGTGTTCAATATAGTGAATTGTGAAATACTCTGAAGTGTGAAATATAGTGCAGTGTTGAATATAGTGAAGTGTGATATAACTGCATTGCGGTGAAGTGTTCTATACAGTGAAGTGTTCAATATAGTGAATTGTGAAATACTGTGAAGTGTGAAATATAGTGCAGTGTTGAATATAGTGAAGTGTGATATAAGTGCATTGCGGTGAAGTGTTCTATAGAGTGAAGTGTAAAATATAATGTAGTGAAATATGACGAAGTGTTCCATATGGTGAAGTGTTCTATACAGTGAAGTGTTCGATATAGTGAACTGTGATATATAGTGTAGTGTTCAATATAAATAAGTGCATCGTGATATAAAATGTAGTGAACTGTGAAATATGGTGGAGTGTTAAATATAGATAAGTGCGAAATACGGTGAATTGGAAAAAAAAAATCAAGTGTTCAATATATCGGATTAAATTGTAGTGAAGTGCGAAATATATTATAGTGTGAAATATGGTGAAGTGTGAAATATTGCAACCTCATTATAGAGGTTGTTAAATTCAGGTAAAGTTATTCATGAATAAGCTTCGCAGAGTCAGTCTGGTTGAGCTGGAAATAGTTAACATCTGATTTAATCAATTTGCAGATTATTTGATTTCAGCTCTATACCTTCGATGTTTCCGCTCCAAGGACCAATGGAATTTCCGTTTCGATGTCCATCGTTGTAGATATCACGAGGTAATTAGTGGTTCAGCATACTCAATAATTTCAGACTGGTCATTTTAAATACGCCGATTGAATTTCATTTCTCAGAAGATATATTTTATCCTAAAGAGTTAGGTGTTTGCACAATTCATTTTGAAAAATCATTAGGACTGTAAGAATCATTATCTCTATCACTTCTAATTCTGACGATTTTTTCAGATTTCAAATGGTTTATCTCGACTAGGATGTTTATCACTCCAAGTGCTATTTGAATGCAATGACATGAATAATTCCAGAAAGATGACCATTCAAGGTAATAATTAGTTATCTAAATGATGCTTCTTTAGGTTCAATTTTACCCTTATTATCCTCCTAATTTAATCAATTTAGGTGTGAAGTTATCTATATATATGATAGATAATTCACGAGTGGGTCTAACATGACAGTTTGATGCCATTTGGGCAAAATGATAGCACGCTGTTCCCTAAAACATGCGTGCAAAAATATACTTAAACGGTCTGGTTGCTTGAAGAATACTTGTCATTCATATTTCACTCTTTGATTAGATACCTTAATATTATCGATTGAATGAAACTCTATAGTGGAAATCAAACTGTTGATGTTCTTAAATTTAGGGTCAGCCTGTTTGAACTGGAAATGGTTCGGATGCATCTAGAATATAGCTTTCGTTGTTCATGTAAATAATTCAATCTGATATTTTTGTTTCAGGTGAAGTGTAGTGAAATGTACTGTAGTGTAGTGAACTGTAGTGTTGTTCCATTCGGATGAGCAGTAAGCCACCACCGGAAAAGATCAAGGTAGTTGAAATTCATCTGTGATCCGAGAAATATAATATATTTAACAGTTATTGCGTTGACATTTCCATTTATCTTTCCATATAATTTTATTATTTCATTTCAGGTAAGTGTTTTCTCATCATTGCTGGAACTTCCATCGCTGGATTAGGAACAGACGAAGCACGTAAAAGGTAAGATTTTGTGGAATTCTGTCATTGAGCGAAACCGCAATTATTTAGTAGTAGTTGAAAATTCTCTGTAATCCAAGTAAAAAAATAATTTTATCATTTACTGACACACATCTCCGTTTGAAATTTAAGATGAATTTTCATATAAATTCTTTTTTTCATTTTAGGTAAGTGATTTCTCATCATTGCTGGAACTTCCATCGATGGATTAGGGTACAACCGAAGCACGCACAAGGTAAGATTTTGTGAAATTGATGTCATTGAGAAAAACTTAAATGATTTCTTGCAGGTAATTTGATTTCAGCCCCATACCTTCGATGTTCCAACCCCAAGGACCAATGGAATTTCCGTTTAGCTTTCCATCATTGTAGATTCCATGAGGTAAATAGTGTCTCAGCATACTCCATAATGTCAGACTAGTGATTTGAAATAGGCCGATTGAATTCCATTTTTCAGAAAATATATTTAATACTAAAGAGTTAGGTGTTCGCGAAGTTCATTATGAAAAATCATTAGGAATGTAAGAATCATTATCTCTATCCCTTCTAATTCTGACGCTTTTTTTCAGATTTCAAATAGTTGTTCTCGACTAGGATGTTTATCACTCCAAGTGCTATTTGGATGCAATGGCATGAATAATTCCAGAAAGATGACCAATCAAGGTAATAATTAGTTATCTATATGATGCTCCTTGATGTTCAATTTTTCCCTCAGATTGTGAAAAGAAAATTTCACCTTCATTGAGATAATTATTCGATAATTCATTTCTGGTGACTTTGCCTACTGGAATCAGTCCATAGAAAATATATATGCATACGCGCCCGTACCAGGGTCCTATCGTTTCGTTCAAATGTCTATATTTCGGAAAATTTCAAACGAAATCGATTAAATTGGACTTACTGATAAACAATTCATGCTCAAATTGGATTCTGTTCGTCCACCTGGCTTGCCGTTGTTATGCACTATCACTTTCGAAGGAAATACCTCGGGTACTCTACTTAATATTTCAGGAAATGCGAATCCAACAAAATTAAAATCGGGAAATTAATTGCTAAATATTGATTTGCATGTTCATGTCGTATTTCGTGAGGTCTTTGTACTAAATGCAGGAAAATACAAGTTATAACAAATTTTCGATAGCTTTACCAACATAATTAATAGAAAATACGATTCTTCTGCAATCTCCTTAACTCAATGATCGTCGCTAAGTAAGAGTATTATTCCTTGTTATTAATTCGATATATTGAAAATTTTATCTTTTGTCTCTTAGAAGTAGGTGACGCACGTGAATAGATGACGGTACATTGACAGATTCAATAAATTTGATTAATAATATTTAGATTCCCAAGAGCATGTGGCTTATAATTGATGAATATCGAAAAAATGTCTATTCATAAAAGTGATAATAATAATTTTATTTTGCAGCAGAATAACCAAGTATGAGATGAGAGAAGAGTACCAGTAGAAGTCGGGAAACATCCACCATAGGAATAGAGGATCAGGACTCCAATCACGGGATTCACGACCAAGGACCGTGGACTGTGGAGAAGAAGAGGACCGGACAGAACTGACCGAGCTCAATCCCTACGATATTGAATATATCAGGGATGAGTGAATGTTCTCCCTACCGGAGAGTGTGATAGTCGAAGGCGAGGAGGGACATCCCTCCTATGCTGATAGACTCAAGTCGGGGAAACTTTTATTCACACAAACATACCTACTTCGAGGATAAGTTGGTATAAAACAATATAAGCTCTTCATCTCTACGTGGTTCCTTTTTAGGTTTTTTCTCCCAAACTCTGAGAGATATGTATGAAATAGAAAAGTTCATAAGTTTGAAATTGCTTCCGCGTTAGAAACATATACAGAAAGCCCCACTAGTGCCGCAGCGGAAGATATAAGCGTAACGGTCAAAGTTTGTCAAAAATTGTTTATGCGAACTTGAATTCCTCCATAAATAGCAGAACCTAAAAATATTTTCGAATATATTGGGTGTCCCACAATAAAGGACTTCGATTTTTCAAATGGGACACACTATATTTAGAAGTGATTTCCAATTATCTGGAACTTCCCGCGTTCTCTATCATACTTTTCACATATTTTTGTTCAACAGTGCTCGATATATTTCTCATTTTGATGATAAAAATTATACATGTAGGGGCTAGGCTATCTAATTAAATATCACAAACCCTTGCACATATCAATGACAGCTTTAAATGGATTGAATGACAAGACTTCAAAGTATCATAACCAGCTATAATAAAGCATTTCCAGCATATGAAGTGTCCACAAAAAGACTATCATCATGACTAATTTCAAATCGATTTATCTTATTTTTTTTCAAAAGCAATTCATATAATTTTTTTTCATCATTGTAATCACAAAAAGTGAACTTAAATGAATAGTGATTACAATGATGAAGAAAAATTATATGCATTGCATTTTAAAAAATGAAAATAAATCGATTTGAAATCCTTCATGTTGATAGTCTTTTTGTGGGCACTTCATATGCTGGAGATGCTTTATTATAGCTGGTTATGATACTTTGAAGTCTTGTCTTTCAATCCATATAAAGTTGTTATTGGCATGTGCAAGGGTTCGTGAAATATAATCAGATAACATAGCCTCTGCAAGTATATTTTTTGTTGTCAAAATGACAAATATGTCGAAACCTGTTGAACAAAAATATGTGAAAAGTATACAAGAGCATGCAGGAAGTTCCAGATAATTGAAAAATACTACTGAATATAGTGTGTCCCATTTGAAAAATCAAAGTCACTCTCTATTCCTCTTTTGTGGGACACCCGATATATTCAAAAATATTTTTAGGTTGTGCTATTCTTGGGGTAATTCAAGTTTGCATAAAAAATGTTGGCCAAACTTTGACCGTTACGCTTATATCGTCCGCTGCGGCACTAGTGGGACACCCTGTATATATCTATATTTGTCAGATGTAATATATAGAAAAGTGATACCTATTAAACAATAACGAAACATCACTCGTGCGGAAATCTTTAGAATTATTTTTTGTTGACATTTATTGTGAAATTGGTCAAAACGAATGTGAAAAACCCAAAAAGGAGCCATGTAGAACTTGAAGCCTCACCCTGTTTAGATAGAATTTGATATTCGTAGTTCATATTGATTATAATTATTAATTCTTTCTCTTCTATTCCAGGTGTTATGAATTAAATTGAAGTGTTCAATATAGTGAAGTGTGATATATAGTGAAGTGTTCTATACAGTGAAGTGTTCAATATAGTGAATTGTGAAATACTGTGAAGTGTGAAATATAGTGCAGTGTTGAATATAGTGAAGTGTGATATAAGTGCATTGCGGTGAAGTGTTCAATATAATGTAGTGAAATATGACGAAGTGTTCCATATGGTGCAGTGTTCTATACAGTGAAGTGTTCGATATAGTGAATTGTGAAATACTTTACAGTGTGAAATATAGTGCAGTGTTGAATATAGTGAAATGTGATATAAGTGCATTGCGGTGAAGTGTTCTATACAGTGAAGTGTTCAATATAGTGAATTGTGAAATACTGTGAAGTGTGAAATATAGTGATGTGTGATATAAGTGCATTGCGGTGAAGTGTTTTATACAGTGAAGTGTTCAATATAGTGAATTGTGAAATACTGTGGAGTGTGAAATATAGTGCAGTGTTGAATATAGTGAAGTGTGATATAAGTGCATTGCGGTGAAGTGTTCTATACAGTGAAGTGTTCAATATAGTGAATTGTGAAATACTGTGTTGTGTGAAATATAGTGCAGTGTTGAATATAGTGAAGTGTGATATAAGTGCATTGCGGTGAAGTGTTCTATACAGTGAAGTGTTCAATATAGTGAATTGTGAAATACTGTGAAGTGTGAAATATAGTGAAGTGTGATATAAGTGCATTGCGGTGAAGTGTTTTATACAGGGAAGTGTTCAATATAGTGAATTGTGAAATACTGTGAAGTGTGAAATATAGTTCAGTGTTGAATATAGTGAAGTGTGATATAAGTGCATTGCGGTGAAGTGTTCTATACAGTGAAGTGTTCAATATAGTGAATTGTGAAATACTGTGAAGTGTGATATAAGTGCATTGCGGTGAAGTGTTCTATACAGTGAATTGTGAAATACTGTGAAGTGTGATATAAGTGCATTGCGGTGAAGTGTTTTATACAGTGAAGTGTTCAATATAGTGAATTGTGAAATACTGTTAAGTGTGATATAAGTGCATTGCGGTGAAGTGTTCAATATAGTGAATTGTGAAATACTCTGAAGTGTGAAATATAGTGCAGTGTTGAATATAGTGAAGTGTGATATAACTGCATTGCGGTGAAGTGTTCTATACAGTGAAGTGTTCAATATAGTGAATTGTGAAATACTGTGAAGTGTGAAATATAGTGCAGTGTTGAATATAGTGAAGTGTGATATAAGTGCATTGCGGTGAAGTGTTCTATAGAGTGAAGTGTAAAATATAATGTAGTGAAATATGACGAAGTGTTCCATATGGTGAAGTGTTCTATACAGTGAAGTGTTCGATATAGTGAACTGTGATATATAGTGTAGTGTTCAATATAAATAAGTGCATCGTGATATAAAATGTAGTGAACTGTGGAAATATGGTGGAGTGTTAAATATAGATAAGTGCGAAATACGGTGAATTGGAAAAAAAAATCAAGTGTTCAATATATCGGATTAAATTGTAGTGAAGTGCGAAATATATTATAGTGTGAAATATGGTGAAGTGTGAAATATTGCAACCTCATTATAGAGGTTGTTAAATTCAGGTAAAGTTATTCATGAATAAGCTTCGCAGAGTCAGTCTGGTTGAGCTGGAAATAGTTAACATCTGATTTAATCAATTTGCAGATTATTTGATATCAGCTCTATACCTTCGATGTTTCCGCTCCAAGGACCAATGGAATTTCCGTTTCGATGTCCATCGTTGTAGATATCACGAGGTAATTAGTGGTTCAGCATACTCAATAATTTCAGACTGGTCATTTTAAATACGCCGATTGAATTTCATTTCTCAGAAGATATATTTTATCCTAAAGAGTTAGGTGTTTGCACAATTCATTTTGAAAAATCATTAGGACTGTAAGAATCATTATCTCTATCACTTCTAATTCTGACGATTTTTTCAGATTTCAAATGGTTTATCTCGACTAGGATGTTTATCACTCCAAGTGCTATTTGAATGCAATGACATGAATAATTCTAGAAAGATGACCATTCAAGGTAATAATTAGTTATCTAAATGATGCTTCTTTAGGTTCAATTTTACCCTTATTATCCTCCTAATTTAATCAATTTAGGTGTGAAGTTATCTATATATATGATAGATAATTCACGAGTGGGTCTAACATGACAGTTTGATGCCATTTGGGCAAAATGATAGCACGCTGTTCCCTAAAACATGCGTGCAAAAATATACTTAAACGGTCTGGTTGCTTGAAGAATACTTGTCATTCATATTTCACTCTTTGATTAGATACCTTAATATTATCGATTGAATGAAACTCTATAGTGGAAATCAAACTGTTGATGTTTTTAAATTTAGGGTCAGCCTGTTTGAACTGGAAATGGTTCGGATGCATCTAGAATATAGCTTTCGTTGTTCATGTAAATAATTCAATCTGATATTTTTGTTTCAGGTGAAGTGTAGTGAAATGTACTGTAGTGTAGTGAACTGTAGTGTTGTTCCATTCGGATGAGCAGTAAGCCACCACCGGAAAAGATCAAGGTAGTTGAAATTCATCTGTGATCCGAGAAATATAATATATTTAACAGTTATTGCGTTGACATTTCCATTTATCTTTCCATATAATTTTATTATTTCATTTCAGGTAAGTGTTTTCTCATCATTGCTGGAACTTCCATCGCTGGATTAGGAACAGACGAAGCACGTAAAAGGTAAGATTTTGTGGAATTCTTGTCATTGAGCGAAACCGCAATTATTTAGTAGTAGTTGAAAATTCTCTGTAATCCAAGTAAAAAAATAATTTTATCATTTACTGACACACATCTCCGTTTGAAATTTAAGATGAATTTTCATATAAATTCTGTTTTTCATTTTAGGTAAGTGATTTCTCATCATTGCTGGAACTTCCATCGATGGATTAGGGTACAACCGAAGCACGCACAAGGTAAGATTTTGTGAAATTGATGTCATTGAGAAAAACTTAAATGATTTCTTGCAGGTAATTTGATTTCAGCCCCATACCTTCGATGTTCCAACCCCAAGGACCAATGGAATTTCCGTTTAGCTTTCCATCATTGTAGATTCCATGAGGTAAATAGTGTCTCAGCATACTCCATAATGTCAGACTAGTGATTTGAAATAGGCCGATTGAATTCCATTTTTCAGAAAATATATTTAATACTAAAGAGTTAGGTGTTCGCGAAGTTCATTATGAAAAATCATTAGGAATGTAAGAATCATTATCTCTATCCCTTCTAATTCTGACGCTTTTTTTCAGATTTCAAATAGTTGTTCTCGACTAGGATGTTTATCACTCCAAGTGCTATTTGGATGCAATGGCATGAATAATTCCAGAAAGATGACCAATCAAGGTAATAATTAGTTATCTATATGATGCTCCTTGATGTTCAATTTTTCCCTCAGATTGTGAAAAGAAAATTTCACCTTCATTGAGATAATTATTCGATAATTCATTTCTGGTGACTTTGCCTACTGGAATCAGTCCATAGAAAATATATATGCATACGCGCCCGTACCAGGGTCCTATCGTTTCGTTCAAATGTCTATATTTCGGAAAATTTCAAACGAAATCGATTAAATTGGACTTACTGATAAACAATTCATGCTCAAATTGGATTCTGTTCGTCCACCTGGCTTGCCGTTGTTATGCACTATCACTTTCGAAGGAAATACCTCGGGTACTCTACTTAATATTTCAGGAAATGCGAATCCAACAAAATTAAAATCGGGAAATTAATTGCTAAATATTGATTTGCATGTTCATGTCGTATTTCGTGAGGTCTTTGTACTAAATGCAGGAAAATACAAGTTATAACAAATTTTCGATAGCTTTACCAACATAATTAATAGAAAATACGATTCTTCTGCAATCTCCTTAACTCAATGATCGTCGCTAAGTAAGAGTATTATTCCTTGTTATTAATTCGATATATTGAAAATTTTATCTTTTGTCTCTTAGAAGTAGGTGACGCACGTGAATAGATGACGGTACATTGACAGATTCAATAAATTTGATTAATAATATTTAGATTCCCAAGAGCATGTGGCTTATAATTGATGAATATCGAAAAAATGTCTATTCATAAAAGTGATAATAATAATTTTATTTTGCAGCAGAATAACCAAGTATGAGATGAGAGAAGAGTACCAGTAGAAGTCGGGAAACATCCACCATAGGAATAGAGGATCAGGACTCCAATCACGGGATTCACGACCAAGGACCGTGGACTGTGGAGAAGAAGAGGACCGGACAGAACTGACCGAGCTCAATCCCTACGATATTGAATATATCAGGGATGAGTGAATGTTCTCCCTACCGGAGAGTGTGATAGTCGAAGGTGAGGAGGGACATCCCTCCTATGCTGATAGACTCAAGTCGGGGAAACTTTTATTCACACAAACATACCTACTTCGAGGATAAGTTGGTATAAAACAATATAAGCTCTTCATCTCTACGTGGTTCCTTTTTAGGTTTTTTCTCCCAAACTCTGAGAGATATGTATGAAATAGAAAAGTTCATAAGTTTGAAATTGCTTCCGCGTTAGAAACATATACAGAAAGCCCCACTAGTGCTGCAGCGGAAGATATAAGCGTAACGGTCAAAGTTTGTCAAAAATTGTTTATGCGAACTTGAATTCCTCCATAAATAGCAGAACCTAAAAATATTTTCGAATATATTGGGTGTCCCACAATAAAGGACTTCGATTTTTCAAATGGGACACACTATATTTAGAAGTGATTTTCAATTATCTGGAACTTCCCGCGTTCTCTATCATACTTTTCACATATTTTTGTTCAACAGTGCTCGATATATTTCTCATTTTGATGATAAAAATTATACATGTAGGGGCTAGGCTATCTAATTAAATATCACAAACCCTTGCACATATCAATGACAGCTTTAAATGGATTGAATGACAAGACTTCAAAGTATCATAACCAGCTATAATAAAGCATTTCCAGCATATGAAGTGTCCACAAAAAGACTATCATCATGACTAATTTCAAATCGATTTATCTTATTTTTTTTCAAAAGCAATTCATATAATTTTTTTTCATCATTGTAATCACAAAAAGTGAACTTAAATGAATAGTGATTACAATGATGAAGAAAAATTATATGCATTGCATTTTAAAAAATGAAAATAAATCGATTTGAAATCCTTCATGTTGATAGTCTTTTTGTGGGCACTTCATATGCTGAAGATGCTTTATTATAGCTGGTTATGATACTTTGAAGTCTTGTCTTTCAATCCATATAAAGTTGTTATTGGCATGTGCAAGGGTTCGTGAAATATAATCAGATAACATAGCCTCTGCAAGTATATTTTTTGTTGTCAAAATGACAAATATGTCGAAACCTGTTGAACAAAAATATGTGAAAAGTATACAAGAGCATGCAGGAAGTTCCAGAGAATTGAAAAATACTACTGAATATAGTGTGTCCCATTTGAAAAATCAAAGTCACTCTCTATTCCTCTTTTGTGGGACACCCGATATATTCAAAAATATTTTTAGGTTGTGCTATTCTTGGGGTAATTCAAGTTTGCATAAAAAATGTTGGCCAAACTTTGACCGTTACGCTTATATCGTCCGCTGCGGCACTAGTGGGACACCCTGTATATATCTATATTTGTCAGATGTAATATATAGAAAAGTGATACCTATTAAACAATAACGAAACATCACTCGTGCGGAAATCTTTAGAATTATTTTTTGTTGACATTTATTGTGAAATTGGTCAAAACGAATGTGAAAAACCCAAAAAGGAGCCATGTAGAACTTGAAGCCTCACCCTGTTTAGATAGAATTTGATATTCGTAGTTCATATTGATTATAATTATTAATTCTTTCTCTTCTATTCCAGGTGTTATGAATTAAATTGAAGTGTTCAATATAGTGAAGTGTGATATATAGTGAAGTGTTCTATACAGTGAAGTGTTCAATATAGTGAATTGTGAAATACTGTGAAGTGTGAAATATAGTGCAGTGTTGAATATAGTGAAGTGTGATATAAGTGCATTGCGGTGAAGTGTTCAATATAATGTAGTGAAATATGACGAAGTGTTCCATATGGTGCAGTGTTCTATACAGTGAAGTGTTCGATATAGTGAATTGTGAAATACTTTACAGTGTGAAATATAGTGCAGTGTTGAATATAGTGAAATGTGATATAAGTGCATTGCGGTGAAGTGTTCTATACAGTGAAGTGTTCAATATAGTGAATTGTGAAATACTGTGAAGTGTGAAATATAGTGATGTGTGATATAAGTGCATTGCGGTGAAGTGTTTTATACAGTGAAGTGTTCAATATAGTGAATTGTGAAATACTGTGGAGTGTGAAATATAGTGCAGTGTTGAATATAGTGAAGTGTGATATAAGTGCATTGCGGTGAAGTGTTCTATACAGTGAAGTGTTCAATATAGTGAATTGTGAAATACTGTGTTGTGTGAAATATAGTGCAGTGTTGAATATAGTGAAGTGTGATATAAGTGCATTGCGGTGAAGTGTTCTATACAGTGAAGTGTTCAATATAGTGAATTGTGAAATACTGTGAAGTGTGAAATATAGTGAAGTGTGATATAAGTGCATTGCGGTGAAGTGTTTTATACAGTGAAGTGTTCAATATAGTGAATTGTGAAATACTGTGAAGTGTGAAATATAGTTCAGTGTTGAATATAGTGAAGTGTGATATAAGTGCATTGCGGTGAAGTGTTCTATACAGTGAAGTGTTCAATATAGTGAATTGTGAAATACTGTGAAGTGTGATATAAGTGCATTGCGGTGAAGTGTTCTATACAGTGAATTGTGAAATACTGTGAAGTGTGATATAAGTGCATTGCGGTGAAGTGTTTTATACAGTGAAGTGTTCAATATAGTGAATTGTGAAATACTGTTAAGTGTGATATAAGTGCATTGCGGTGAAGTGTTCAATATAGTGAATTGTGAAATACTCTGAAGTGTGAAATATAGTGCAGTGTTGAATATAGTGAAGTGTGATATAACTGCATTGCGGTGAAGTGTTCTATACAGTGAAGTGTTCAATATAGTGAATTGTGAAATACTGTGAAGTGTGAAATATAGTGCAGTGTTGAATATAGTGAAGTGTGATATAAGTGCATTGCGGTGAAGTGTTCTATAGAGTGAAGTGTAAAATATAATGTAGTGAAATATGACGAAGTGTTCCATATGGTGAAGTGTTCTATACAGTGAAGTGTTCGATATAGTGAACTGTGATATATAGTGTAGTGTTCAATATAAATAAGTGCATCGTGATATAAAATGTAGTGAACTGTGGAAATATGGTGGAGTGTTAAATATAGATAAGTGCGAAATACGGTGAATTGGAAAAAAAAAATCAAGTGTTCAATATATCGGATTAAATTGTAGTGAAGTGCGAAATATATTATAGTGTGAAATATGGTGAAGTGTGAAATATTGCAACCTCATTATAGAGGTTGTTAAATTCAGGTAAAGTTATTCATGAATAAGCTTCGCAGAGTCAGTCTGGTTGAGCTGGAAATAGTTAACATCTGATTTAATCAATTTGCAGATTATTTGATTTCAGCTCTATACCTTCGATGTTTCCGCTCCAAGGACCAATGGAATTTCCGTTTCGATGTCCATCGTTGTAGATATCACGAGGTAATTAGTGGTTCAGCATACTCAATAATTTCAGACTGGTCATTTTAAATACGCCGATTGAATTTCATTTCTCAGAAGATATATTTTATCCTAAAGAGTTAGGTGTTTGCACAATTCATTTTGAAAAATCATTAGGACTGTAAGAATCATTATCTCTATCACTTCTAATTCTGACGATTTTTTCAGATTTCAAATGGTTTATCTCGACTAGGATGTTTATCACTCCAAGTGCTATTTGAATGCAATGACATGAATAATTCTAGAAAGATGACCATTCAAGGTAATAATTAGTTATCTAAATGATGCTTCTTTAGGTTCAATTTTACCCTTATTATCCTCCTAATTTAATCAATTTAGGTGTGAAGTTATCTATATATATGATAGATAATTCACGAGTGGGTCTAACATGACAGTTTGATGCCATTTGGGCAAAATGATAGCACGCTGTTCCCTAAAACATGCGTGCAAAAATATACTTAAACGGTCTGGTTGCTTGAAGAATACTTGTCATTCATATTTCACTCTTTGATTAGATACCTTAATATTATCGATTGAATGAAACTCTATAGTGGAAATCAAACTGTTGATGTTTTTAAATTTAGGGTCAGCCTGTTTGAACTGGAAATGGTTCGGATGCATCTAGAATATAGCTTTCGTTGTTCATGTAAATAATTCAATCTGATATTTTTGTTTCAGGTGAAGTGTAGTGAAATGTACTGTAGTGTAGTGAACTGTAGTGTTGTTCCATTCGGATGAGCAGTAAGCCACCACCGGAAAAGATCAAGGTAGTTGAAATTCATCTGTGATCCGAGAAATATAATATATTTAACAGTTATTGCGTTGACATTTCCATTTATCTTTCCATATAATTTTATTATTTCATTTCAGGTAAGTGTTTTCTCATCATTGCTGGAACTTCCATCGCTGGATTAGGAACAGACGAAGCACGTAAAAGGTAAGATTTTGTGGAATTCTTGTCATTGAGCGAAACCGCAATTATTTAGTAGTAGTTGAAAATTCTCTGTAATCCAAGTAAAAAAATAATTTTATCATTTACTGACACACATCTCCGTTTGAAATTTAAGATGAATTTTCATATAAATTCTGTTTTTCATTTTAGGTAAGTGATTTCTCATCATTGCTGGAACTTCCATCGATGGATTAGGGTACAACCGAAGCACGCACAAGGTAAGATTTTGTGAAATTGATGTCATTGAGAAAAACTTAAATGATTTCTTGCAGGTAATTTGATTTCAGCCCCATACCTTCGATGTTCCAACCCCAAGGACCAATGGAATTTCCGTTTAGATTTCCATCATTGTAGATTCCATGAGGTAAATAGTGTCTCAGCATACTCCATAATGTCAGACTAGTGATTTGAAATAGGCCGATTGAATTCCATTTTTCAGAAAATATATTTAATACTAAAGAGTTAGGTGTTCGCGAAGTTCATTATGAAAAATCATTAGGAATGTAAGAATCATTATCTCTATCCCTTCTAATTCTGACGCTTTTTTTCAGATTTCAAATAGTTGTTCTCGACTAGGATGTTTATCACTCCAAGTGCTATTTGGATGCAATGGCATGAATAATTCCAGAAAGATGACCAATCAAGGTAATAATTAGTTATCTATATGATGCTCCTTGATGTTCAATTTTTCCCTCAGATTGTGAAAAGAAAATTTCACCTTCATTGAGATAATTATTCGATAATTCATTTCTGGTGACTTTGCCTACTGGAATCAGTCCATAGAAAATATATATGCATACGCGCCCGTACCAGGGTCCTATCGTTTCGTTCAAATGTCTATATTTCGGAAAATTTCAAACGAAATCGATTAAATTGGACTTACTGATAAACAATTCATGCTCAAATTGGATTCTGTTCGTCCACCTGGCTTGCCGTTGTTATGCACTATCACTTTCGAAGGAAATACCTCGGGTACTCTACTTAATATTTCAGGAAATGCGAATCCAACAAAATTAAAATCGGGAAATTAATTGCTAAATATTGATTTGCATGTTCATGTCGTATTTCGTGAGGTCTTTGTACTAAATGCAGGAAAATACAAGTTATAACAAATTTTCGATAGCTTTACCAACATAATTAATAGAAAATACGATTCTTCTGCAATCTCCTTAGCTCAATGATCGTCGCTAAGTAAGAGTATTATTCCTTGTTATTAATTCGATATATTGAAAATTTTATCTTTTGTCTCTTAGAAGTAGGTGACGCACGTGAATAGATGACGGTACATTGACAGATTCAATAAATTTGATTAATAATATTTAGATTCCCAAGAGCATGTGGCTTATAATTGATGAATATCGAAAAAATGTCTATTCATAAAAGTGATAATAATAATTTTATTTTGCAGCAGAATAACCAAGTATGAGATGAGAGAAGAGTACCAGTAGAAGTCGGGAAACATCCACCATAGGAATAGAGGATCAGGACTCCAATCACGGGATTCACGACCAAGGACCGTGGACTGTGGAGAAGAAGAGGACCGGACATAACTGACCGAGCTCAATCCCTTCGATATTGAATATATCAGGGATGAGTGAATGTTCTCCCTACCGGAGAGTGTGATAGTCGAAGGCGAGGAGGGACATCCCTCCTATGCTGATAGACTCAAGTCGGGGAAACTTTTATTCACACAAACATACCTACTTCGAGGATAAGTTGGTATAAAACAATATAAGCTCTTCATCTCTACGTGGTTCCTTTTTAGGTTTTTTCTCCCAAACTCTGAAAGATATGTATGAAATAGAAAAGTTCATAAGTTTGAAATTGCTTCCGCGTTAGAAACATATACAGAGTGCCCCACTAGTGCCGCAGCGGAAGATATAAGCGTAACGGTCAAAGTTTGTCAAAAATTGTTTATGCGAACTTGAATTCCTCCATAAATAGCAGAACCTAAAAATATTTTCGAATATATTGGGTGTCCCACAATAAAGGACTTCGATTTTTCAAATGGGACACACTATATTTAGAAGTGATTTTCAATTATCTGGAACTTCCCGCGTTCTCTATCATACTTTTCACATATTTTTGTTCAACAGTGCTCGATATATTTCTCATTTTGATGATAAAAATTATACATGTAGGGGCTAGGCTATCTAATTAAATATCACAAACCCTTGCACATATCAATGACAGCTTTAAATGGATTGAATGACAAGACTTCAAAGTATCATAACCAGCTATAATAAAGCATTTCCAGCATATGAAGTGTCCACAAAAAGACTATCATCATGACTAATTTCAAATCGATTTATCTTATTTTTTTTCAAAAGCAATTCATATAATTTTTTTTCATCATTGTAATCACAAAAAGTGAACTTAAATGAATAGTGATTACAATGATGAAGAAAAATTATATGCATTGCATTTTAAAAAATGAAAATAAATCGATTTGAAATCCTTCATGTTGATAGTCTTTTTGTGGGCACTTCATATGCTGGAGATGCTTTATTATAGCTGGTTATGATACTTTGAAGTCTTGTCTTTCAATCCATATAAAGTTGTTATTGGCATGTGCAAGGGTTCGTGAAATATAATCAGATAACATAGCCTCTGCAAGTATATTTTTTGTTGTCAAAATGACAAATATGTCGAAACCTGTTGAACAAAAATATGTGAAAAGTATACAAGAGCATGCAGGAAGTTCCAGAGAATTGAAAAATACTACTGAATATAGTGTGTCCCATTTGAAAAATCAAAGTCACTCTATATTCCTCTTTTGTGGGACACCCGATATATTCAAAAATATTTTTAGGTTGTGCTATTCTTGGGGTAATTCAAGTTTGCATAAAAAATGTTGGCCAAACTTTGACCGTTACGCTTATATCGTCCGCTGCGGCACTAGTGGGACACCCTGTATATATCTATATTTGTCAGATGTAATATATAGAAAAGTGATACCTATTAAACAATATCGAAACATCACTCGTGCGGAAATCTTTAGAATTATTTTTTGTTGACATTTATTGTGAAATTGGTCAAAACGAATGTGAAAAACCCAAAAAGGAGCCATGTAGAACTTGAAGCCTCACCCTGTTTAGATAGAATTTGATATTCGTAGTTCATATTGATTATAATTATTAATTCTTTCTCTTCTATTCCAGGTGTTATGAATTAAATTGAAGTGTTCAATATAGTGAAGTGTGATATATAGTGAAGTGTTCTATACAGTGAAGTGTTCAATATAGTGAATTGTGAAATACTGTGAAGTGTGAAATATAGTGCAGTGTTGAATATAGTGAAGTGTGATATAAGTGCATTGCGGTGAAGTGTTCAATATAATGTAGTGAAATATGACGAAGTGTTCCATATGGTGCAGTGTTCTATACAGTGAAGTGTTCGATATAGTGAATTGTGAAATACTTTACAGTGTGAAATATAGTGCAGTGTTGAATATAGTGAAATGTGATATAAGTGCATTGCGGTGAAGTCTTCTATACAGTGAAGTGTTCAATATAGTGAATTGTGAAATACTGTGAAGTGTGAAATATAGTGAAGTGTGATATAAGTGCATTGCGGTGAAGTGTTTTATACAGTGAAGTGTTCAATATAGTGAATTGTGAAATACTGTGAAGTGTGAAATATAGTGCAGTGTTGAATATAGTGAAGTGTGATATAAGTGCATTGCGGTGAAGTGTTCTATACAGTGAAGTGTTCAATATAGTGAATTGTGAAATACTGTGTTGTGTGAAATATAGTGCAGTGTTGAATATAGTGAAGTGTGATATAAGTGCATTGCGGTGAAGTGTTCTATACAGTGAAGTGTTCAATATAGTGAATTGTGAAATACTGTGAAGTGTGAAATATAGTGAAGTGTGATATAAGTGCATTGCGGTGAAGTGTTTTATACAGTGAAGTGTTCAATATAGTGAATTGTGAAATACTGTGAAGTGTGAAACATAGTTCAGTGTTGAATATAGTGAAGTGTGATATAAGTGCATTGCGGTGAAGTGTTCTATACAGTGAAGTGTTCAATATAGTGAATTGTGAAATACTGTGAAGTGTGATATAAGTGCATTGCGGTGAAGTGTTCTATACAGTGAATTGTGAAATACTGTGAAGTGTGATATAAGTGCATTGCGGTGAAGTGTTTTATACAGTGAAGTGTTCAATATAGTGAATTGTGAAATACTGTTAAGTGTGATATAAGTGCATTGCGGTGAAGTGTTCAATATAGTGAATTGTGAAATACTCTTAAGTGTGAAATATAGTGCAGTGTTGAATATAGTGAAGTGTGATATAACTGTGATATATAAGTGTGATATAAGTGCATTGCGGTGAAGTGTTTTATACAGTGAAGTGTTCAATATAGTGAATTGTGAAATACTGTGAAGTGTGAAATATAGTTCAGTGTTGAATATAGTGAAGTGTGATATAAGTGCATTGCGGTGAAGTGTTCTATACAGTGAAGTGTTCAATATAGTGAATTGTGAAATACTGTGAAGTGTGATATAAGTGCATTGCGGTGAAGTGTTCTATACAGTGAATTGTGAAATACTGTGAAGTGTGATATAAGTGCATTGCGGTGAAGTGTTTTATACAGTGAAGTGTTCAATATAGTGAATTGTGAAATACTGTTAAGTGTGATATAAGTGCATTGCGGTGAAGTGTTCAATATAGTGAATTGTGAAATACTCTGAAGTGTGAAATATAGTGCAGTGTTGAATATAGTGAAGTGTGATATAACTGCATTGCGGTGAAGTGTTCTATACAGTGAAGTGTTCAATATAGTGAATTGTGAAATACTGTGAAGTGTGAAATATAGTGCAGTGTTGAATATAGTGAAGTGTGATATAAGTGCATTGCGGTGAAGTGTTCTATAGAGTGAAGTGTAAAATATAATGTAGTGAAATATGACGAAGTGTTCCATATGGTGAAGTGTTCTATACAGTGAAGTGTTCGATATAGTGAACTGTGATATATAGTGTAGTGTTCAATATAAATAAGTGCATCGTGATATAAAATGTAGTGAACTGTGAAATATGGTGGAGTGTTAAATATAGATAAGTGCGAAATACGGTGAATTGGAAAAAAAAAATCAAGTGTTCAATATATCGGATTAAATTGTAGTGAAGTGCGAAATATATTATAGTGTGAAATATGGTGAAGTGTGAAATATTGCAACCTCATTATAGAGGTTGTTAAATTCAGGTAAAGTTATTCATGAATAAGCTTCGCAGAGTCAGTCTGGTTGAGCTGGAAATAGTTAACATCTGATTTAATCAATTTGCAGATTATTTGATTTCAGCTCTATACCTTCGATGTTTCCGCTCCAAGGACCAATGGAATTTCCGTTTCGATGTCCATCGTTGTAGATATCACGAGGTAATTAGTGGTTCAGCATACTCAATAATTTCAGACTGGTCATTTTAAATACGCCGATTGAATTTCATTTCTCAGAAGATATATTTTATCCTAAAGAGTTAGGTGTTTGCACAATTCATTTTGAAAAATCATTAGGACTGTAAGAATCATTATCTCTATCACTTCTAATTCTGACGATTTTTTCAGATTTCAAATGGTTTATCTCGACTAGGATGTTTATCACTCCAAGTGCTATTTGAATGCAATGACATGAATAATTCCAGAAAGATGACCATTCAAGGTAATAATTAGTTATCTAAATGATGCTTCTTTAGGTTCAATTTTACCCTTATTATCCTCCTAATTTAATCAATTTAGGTGTGAAGTTATCTATATATATGATAGATAATTCACGAGTGGGTCTAACATGACAGTTTGATGCCATTTGGGCAAAATGATAGCACGCTGTTCCCTAAAACATGCGTGCAAAAATATACTTAAACGGTCTGGTTGCTTGAAGAATACTTGTCATTCATATTTCACTCTTTGATTAGATACCTTAATATTATCGATTGAATGAAACTCTATAGTGGAAATCAAACTGTTGATGTTTTTAAATTTAGGGTCAGCCTGTTTGAACTGGAAATGGTTCGGATGCATCTAGAATATAGCTTTCGTTGTTCATGTAAATAATTCAATCTGATATTTTTGTTTCAGGTGAAGTGTAGTGAAATGTACTGTAGTGTAGTGAACTGTAGTGTTGTTCCATTCGGATGAGCAGTAAGCCACCACCGGAAAAGATCAAGGTAGTTGAAATTCATCTGTGATCCGAGAAATATAATATATTTAACAGTTATTGCGTTGACATTTCCATTTATCTTTCCATATAATTTTATTATTTCATTTCAGGTAAGTGTTTTCTCATCATTGCTGGAACTTCCATCGCTGGATTAGGAACAGACGAAGCACGTAAAAGGTAAGATTTTGTGGAATTCTTGTCATTGAGCGAAACCGCAATTATTTAGTAGTAGTTGAAAATTCTCTGTAATCCAAGTAAAAAAATAATTTTATCATTTACTGACACACATCTCCGTTTGAAATTTAAGATGAATTTTCATATAAATTCTGTTTTTCATTTTAGGTAAGTGATTTCTCATCATTGCTGGAACTTCCATCGATGGATTAGGGTACAACCGAAGCACGCACAAGGTAAGATTTTGTGAAATTGATGTCATTGAGAAAAACTTAAATGATTTCTTGCAGGTAATTTGATTTCAGCCCCATACCTTCGATGTTCCAACCCCAAGGACCAATGGAATTTCCGTTTAGCTTTCCATCATTGTAGATTCCATGAGGTAAATAGTGTCTCAGCATACTCCATAATGTCAGACTAGTGATTTGAAATAGGCCGATTGAATTCCATTTTTCAGAAAATATATTTAATACTAAAGAGTTAGGTGTTCGCGAAGTTCATTATGAAAAATCATTAGGAATGTAAGAATCATTATCTCTATCCCTTCTAATTCTGACGCTTTTTTTCAGATTTCAAATAGTTGTTCTCGACTAGGATGTTTATCACTCCAAGTGCTATTTGGATGCAATGGCATGAATAATTCCAGAAAGATGACCAATCAAGGTAATAATTAGTTATCTATATGATGCTCCTTGATGTTCAATTTTTCCCTCAGATTGTGAAAAGAAAATTTCACCTTCATTGAGATAATTATTCGATAATTCATTTCTGGTGACTTTGCCTACTGGAATCAGTCCATAGAAAATATATATGCATACGCGCCCGTACCAGGGTCCTATCGTTTCGTTCAAATGTCTATATTTCGGAAAATTTCAAACGAAATCGATTAAATTGGACTTACTGATAAACAATTCATGCTCAAATTGGATTCTGTTCGTCCACCTGGCTTGCCGTTGTTATGCACTATCACTTTCGAAGGAAATACCTCGGGTACTCTACTTAATATTTCAGGAAATGCGAATCCAACAAAATTAAAATCGGGAAATTAATTGCTAAATATTGATTTGCATGTTCATGTCGTATTTCGTGAGGTCTTTGTACTAAATGCAGGAAAATACAAGTTATAACAAATTTTCGATAGCTTTACCAACATAATTAATAGAAAATACGATTCTTCTGCAATCTCCTTAGCTCAATGATCGTCGCTAAGTAAGAGTATTATTCCTTGTTATTAATTCGATATATTGAAAATTTTATCTTTTGTCTCTTAGAAGTAGGTGACGCACGTGAATAGATGACGGTACATTGACAGATTCAATAAATTTGATTAATAATATTTAGATTCCCAAGAGCATGTGGCTTATAATTGATGAATATCGAAAAAATGTCTATTCATAAAAGTGATAATAATAATTTTATTTTGCAGCAGAATAACCAAGTATGAGATGAGAGAAGAGTACCAGTAGAAGTCGGGAAACATCCACCATAGGAATAGAGGATCAGGACTCCAATCACGGGATTCACGACCAAGGACCGTGGACTGTGGAGAAGAAGAGGACCGGACATAACTGACCGAGCTCAATCCCTTCGATATTGAATATATCAGGGATGAGTGAATGTTCTCCCTACCGGAGAGTGTGATAGTCGAAGGCGAGGAGGGACATCCCTCCTATGCTGATAGACTCAAGTCGGGGAAACTTTTATTCACACAAACATACCTACTTCGAGGATAAGTTGGTATAAAACAATATAAGCTCTTCATCTCTACGTGGTTCCTTTTTAGGTTTTTTCTCCCAAACTCTGAAAGATATGTATGAAATAGAAAAGTTCATAAGTTTGAAATTGCTTCCGCGTTAGAAACATATACAGAGTGCCCCACTAGTGCCGCAGCGGAAGATATAAGCGTAACGGTCAAAGTTTGTCAAAAATTGTTTATGCGAACTTGAATTCCTCCATAAATAGCAGAACCTAAAAATATTTTCGAATATATTGGGTGTCCCACAATAAAGGACTTCGATTTTTCAAATGGGACACACTATATTTAGAAGTGATTTTCAATTATCTGGAACTTCCCGCGTTCTCTATCATACTTTTCACATATTTTTGTTCAACAGTGCTCGATATATTTCTCATTTTGATGATAAAAATTATACATGTAGGGGCTAGGCTATCTAATTAAATATCACAAACCCTTGCACATATCAATGACAGCTTTAAATGGATTGAATGACAAGACTTCAAAGTATCATAACCAGCTATAATAAAGCATTTCCAGCATATGAAGTGTCCACAAAAAGACTATCATCATGACTAATTTCAAATCGATTTATCTTATTTTTTTTCAAAAGCAATTCATATAATTTTTTTTCATCATTGTAATCACAAAAAGTGAACTTAAATGAATAGTGATTACAATGATGAAGAAAAATTATATGCATTGCATTTTAAAAAATGAAAATAAATCGATTTGAAATCCTTCATGTTGATAGTCTTTTTGTGGGCACTTCATATGCTGGAGATGCTTTATTATAGCTGGTTATGATACTTTGAAGTCTTGTCTTTCAATCCATATAAAGTTGTTATTGGCATGTGCAAGGGTTCGTGAAATATAATCAGATAACATAGCCTCTGCAAGTATATTTTTTGTTGTCAAAATGACAAATATGTCGAAACCTGTTGAACAAAAATATGTGAAAAGTATACAAGAGCATGCAGGAAGTTCCAGAGAATTGAAAAATACTACTGAATATAGTGTGTCCCATTTGAAAAATCAAAGTCACTCTATATTCCTCTTTTGTGGGACACCCGATATATTCAAAAATATTTTTAGGTTGTGCTATTCTTGGGGTAATTCAAGTTTGCATAAAAAATGTTGGCCAAACTTTGACCGTTACGCTTATATCGTCCGCTGCGGCACTAGTGGGACACCCTGTATATATCTATATTTGTCAGATGTAATATATAGAAAAGTGATACCTATTAAACAATATCGAAACATCACTCGTGCGGAAATCTTTAGAATTATTTTTTGTTGACATTTATTGTGAAATTGGTCAAAACGAATGTGAAAAACCCAAAAACGAGCCATGTAGAACTTGAAGCCTCACCCTGTTTAGATAGAATTTGATATTCGTAGTTCATATTGATTATAATTATTAATTCTTTCTCTTCTATTCCAGGTGTTATGAATTAAATTGAAGTGTTCAATATAGTGAAGTGTGATATATAGTGAAGTGTTCTATACAGTGAAGTGTTCAATATAGTGAATTGTGAAATACTGTGAAGTGTGAAATATAGTGCAGTGTTGAATATAGTGAAGTGTGATATAAGTGCATTGCGGTGAAGTGTTCAATATAATGTAGTGAAATATGACGAAGTGTTCCATATGGTGCAGTGTTCTATACAGTGAAGTGTTCGATATAGTGAATTGTGAAATACTTTACAGTGTGAAATATAGTGCAGTGTTGAATATAGTGAAATGTGATATAAGTGCATTGCGGTGAAGTGTTCTATACAGTGAAGTGTTCAATATAGTGAATTGTGAAATACTGTGAAGTGTGAAATATAGTGAAGTGTGATATAAGTGCATTGCGGTGAAGTGTTTTATACAGTGAAGTGTTCAATATAGTGAATTGTGAAATACTGTGAAGTGTGAAATATAGTGCAGTGTTGAATATAGTGAAGTGTGATATAAGTGCATTGCGGTGAAGTGTTCTATACAGTGAAGTGTTCAATATAGTGAATTGTGAAATACTGTGTTGTGTGAAATATAGTGCAGTGTTGAATATAGTGAAGTGTGATATAAGTGCATTGCGGTGAAGTGTTCTATACAGTGAAGTGTTCAATATAGTGAATTGTGAAATACTGTGAAGTGTGAAATATAGTGAAGTGTGATATAAGTGCATTGCGGTGAAGTGTTTTATACAGTGAAGTGTTCAATATAGTGAATTGTGAAATACTGTAAAGTGTGAAATATAGTTCAGTGTTGAATATAGTGAAGTGTGATATAAGTGCATTGCGGTGAAGTGTTCTATACAGTGAAGTGTTCAATATAGTGAATTGTGAAATACTGTGAAGTGTGATATAAGTGCATTGCGGTGAAGTGTTCTATACAGTGAATTGTGAAATACTGTGAAGTGTGATATAAGTGCATTGCGGTGAAGTGTTTTATATAGTGAAGTGTTCAATATAGTGAATTGTGAAATACTGTTAAGTGTGATATAAGTGCATTGCGGTGAAGTGTTCAATATAGTGAATTGTGAAATACTCTGAAGTGTGAAATATAGTGCAGTGTTGAATATAGTGAAGTGTGATATAACTGCATTGCGGTGAAGTGTTCTATACAGTGAAGTGTTCAATATAGTGAATTGTGAAATACTGTGAAGTGTGAAATATAGTGCAGTGTTGAATATAGTGAAGTGTGATATAAGTGCATTGCGGTGAAGTGTTCTATAGAGTGAAGTGTAAAATATAATGTAGTGAAATATGACGAAGTGTTCCATATGGTGAAGTGTTCTATACAGTGAAGTGTTCGATATAGTGAACTGTGATATATAGTGTAGTGTTCAATATAAATAAGTGCATCGTGATATAAAATGTAGTGAACTGTGAAATATGGTGGAGTGTTAAATATAGATAAGTGCGAAATACGGTGAATTGGAAAAAAAAAATCAAGTGTTCAATATATCGGATTAAATTGTAGTGAAGTGCGAAATATATTATAGTGTGAAATATGGTGAAGTGTGAAATATTGCAACCTCATTATAGAGGTTGTTAAATTCAGGTAAAGTTATTCATGAATAAGCTTCGCAGAGTCAGTCTGGTTGAGCTGGAAATAGTTAACATCTGATTTAATCAATTTGCAGATTATTTGATTTCAGCTCTATACCTTCGATGTTTCCGCTCCAAGGACCAATGGAATTTCCGTTTCGATGTCCATCGTTGTAGATATCACGAGGTAATTAGTGGTTCAGCATACTCAATAATTTCAGACTGGTCATTTTAAATACGCCGATTGAATTTCATTTCTCAGAAGATATATTTTATCCTAAAGAGTTAGGTGTTTGCACAATTCATTTTGAAAAATCATTAGGAATGGAAGAATCATTATCTCTATCACTTCTAATTCTGACGATTTTTTCAGATTTCAAATGGTTTATCTCGACTAGGATGTTTATCACTCCAAGTGCTATTTGAATGCAATGACATGAATAATTCCAGAAAGATGACCATTCAAGGTAATAATTAGTTATCTAAATGATGCTTCTTTAGGTTCAATTTTACCCTTATTATCCTCCTAATTTAATCAATTTAGGTGTGAAGTTATCTATATATATGATAGATAATTCACGAGTGGGTCTAACATGACAGTTTGATGCCATTTGGGCAAAATTATAGCACGCTGTTCCCTAAAACATGCGTGCAAAAATATACTTAAACGGTCTGGTTGCTTGAAGAATACTTGTCATTCATATTTCACTCTTTGATTAGATACCTTAATATTATCGATTGAATGAAACTCTATAGTGGAAATCAAACTGTTGATGTTTTTAAATTTAGGGTCAGCCTGTTTGAACTGGAAATGGTTCGGATGCATCTAGAATATAGCTTTCGTTGTTCATGTAAATAATTCAATCTGATATTTTTGTTTCAGGTGAAGTGTAGTGAAATGTACTGTAGTGTAGTGAACTGTAGTGTTGTTCCATTCGGATGAGCAGTAAGCCACCACCGGAAAAGATCAAGGTAGTTGAAATTCATCTGTGATCCGAGAAATATAATATATTTAACAGTTATTGCGTTGACATTTCCATTTATCTTTCCATATAATTTTATTATTTCATTTCAGGTAAGTGTTTTCTCATCATTGCTGGAACTTCCATCGCTGGATTAGGAACAGACGAAGCACGTAAAAGGTAAGATTTTGTGGAATTCTTGTCATTGAGCGAAACCGCAATTATTTAGTAGTAGTTGAAAATTCTCTGTAATCCAAGTAAAAAAATAATTTTATCATTTACTGACACACATCTCCGTTTGAAATTTAAGATGAATTTTCATATAAATTCTTTTTTTCATTTTAGGTAAGTGATTTCTCATCATTGCTGGAACTTCCATCGATGGATTAGGGTACAACCGAAGCACGCACAAGGTAAGATTTTGTGAAATTGATGTCATTGAGAAAAACTTAAATGATTTCTTGCAGGTAATTTGATTTCAGCCCCATACCTTCGATGTTCCAACCCCAAGGACCAATGGAATTTCCGTTTAGCTTTCCATCATTGTAGATTCCATGAGGTAAATAGTGTCTCAGCATACTCCATAATGTCAGACTAGTGATTTGAAATAGGCCGATTGAATTCCATTTTTCAGAAAATATATTTAATACTAAAGAGTTAGGTGTTCGCGAAGTTCATTATGAAAAATCATTAGGAATGTAAGAATCATTATCTCTATCCCTTCTAATTCTGACGCTTTTTTTCAGATTTCAAATAGTTGTTCTCGACTAGGATGTTTATCACTCCAAGTGCTATTTGGATGCAATGGCATGAATAATTCCAGAAAGATGACCAATCAAGGTAATAATTAGTTATCTATATGATGCTCCTTGATGTTCAATTTTTCCCTCAGATTGTGAAAAGAAAATTTCACCTTCATTGAGATAATTATTCGATAATTCATTTCTGGTGACTTTGCCTACTGGAATCAGTCCATAGAAAATATATATGCATACGCGCCCGTACCAGGGTCCTATCGTTTCGTTCAAATGTCTATATTTCGGAAAATTTCAAACGAAATCGATTAAATTGGACTTACTGATAAACAATTCATGCTCAAATTGGATTCTGTTCGTCCACCTGGCTTGCCGTTGTTATGCACTATCACTTTCGAAGGAAATACCTCGGGTACTCTACTTAATATTTCAGGAAATGCGAATCCAACAAAATTAAAATCGGGAAATTAATTGCTAAATATTGATTTGCATGTTCATGTCGTATTTCGTGAGGTCTTTGTACTAAATGCAGGAAAATACAAGTTATAACAAATTTTCGATAGCTTTACCAACATAATTAATAGAAAATACGATTCTTCTGCAATCTCCTTAACTCAATGATCGTCGCTAAGTAAGAGTATTATTCCTTGTTATTAATTCGATATATTGAAAATTTTATCTTTTGTCTCTTAGAAGTAGGTGACGCACGTGAATAGATGACGGTACATTGACAGATTCAATAAATTTGATTAATAATATTTAGATTCCCAAGAGCATGTGGCTTATAATTGATGAATATCGAAAAAATGTCTATTCATAAAAGTGATAATAATAATTTTATTTTGCAGCAGAATAACCAAGTATGAGATGAGAGAAGAGTACCAGTAGAAGTCGGGAAACATCCACCATAGGAATAGAGGATCAGGACTCCAATCACGTGATTCACGACCAAGGACCGTGGACTGTGGAGAAGAAGAGGACCGGACAGAACTGACCGAGCTCAATCCCTACGATATTGAATATATCAGGGATGAGTGAATGTTCTCCCTACCGGAGAGTGTGATAGTCGAAGGCGAGGAGGGACATCCCTCCTATGCTGATAGACTCAAGTCGGGGAAACTTTTATTCACACAAACATACCTACTTCGAGGATAAGTTGGTATAAAACAATATCAGCTCTTCATCTCTACGTGGTTCCTTTTTAGGTTTTTTCTCCCAAACTCTGAAAGATATGTATGAAATAGAAAAGTTCATAAGTTTGAAATTGCTTCCGCGTTAGAAACATATACAGAGTGCCCCACTAGTGCCGCAGCGGAAGATATAAGCGTAACGGTCAAAGTTTGTCAAAAATTGTTTATGCGAACTTGAATTCCTCCATAAATAGCAGAACCTAAAAAAATTTTCGAATATATTGGGTGTCCCACAATAAAGGACTTCGATTTTTCAAATGACACACTCTATATTTAGAAGTGATTTTCAATTATCTGGAACTTCCCGCGTTCTCTATCATACTTTTCACATATTTTTGTTCAACAGTGCTCGATATATTTCTCATTTTGATGATAAAAATTATACATGTAGGGGCTAGGCTATCTAATTAAATATCACAAACCCTTGCACATATCAATGACAGCTTTAAATGGATTGAATGACAAGACTTCAAAGTATCATAACCAGCTATAATAAAGCATTTCCAGCATATGAAGTGTCCACAAAAAGACTATCATCATGACTAATTTCAAATCGATTTATCTTATTTTTTTTCAAAAGCAATTCATATAATTTTTTTTCATCATTGTAATCACAAAAAGTGAACTTAAATGAATAGTGATTACAATGATGAAGAAAAATTATATGCATTGCATTTTAAAAAATGAAAATAAATCGATTTGAAATCCTTCATGTTGATAGTCTTTTTGTGGGCACTTCATATGCTGGAGATGCTTTATTATAGCTGGTTATGATACTTTGAAGTCTTGTCTTTCAATCCATATAAAGTTGTTATTGGCATGTGCAAGGGTTCGTGAAATATAATCAGATAACATAGCCTCTGCAAGTATATTTTTTGTTGTCAAAATGACAAATATGTCGAAACCTGTTGAACAAAAATATGTGAAAAGTATACAAGAGCATGCAGGAAGTTCCAGAGAATTGAAAAATACTACTGAATATAGTGTGTCCCATTTGAAAAATCAAAGTCACTCTATATTCCTCTTTTGTGGGACACCCGATATATTCAAAAATATTTTTAGGTTGTGCTATTCTTGGGGTAATTCAAGTTTGCATAAAAAATGTTGGCCAAACTTTGACCGTTACGCTTATATCGTCCGCTGCGGCACTAGTGGGACACCCTGTATATATCTATATTTGTCAGATGTAATATATAGAAAAGTGATACCTATTAAACAATATCGAAACATCACTCGTGCGGAAATCTTTAGAATTATTTTTTGTTGACATTTATTGTGAAATTGGTCAAAACGAATGTGAAAAACCCAAAAAGGAGCCATGTAGAACTTGAAGCCTCACCCTGTTTAGATAGAATTTGATATTCGTAGTTCATATTGATTATAATTATTAATTCTTTCTCTTCTATTCCAGGTGTTATGAATTAAATTGAAGTGTTCAATATAGTGAAGTGTGATATATAGTGAAGTGTTCTATACAGTGAAGTGTTCAATATAGTGAATTGTGAAATACTGTGAAGTGTGAAATATAGTGCAGTGTTGAATATAGTGAAGTGTGATATAAGTGCATTGCGGTGAAGTGTTCAATATAATGTAGTGAAATATGACGAAGTGTTCCATATGGTGCAGTGTTCTATACAGTGAAGTGTTCGATATAGTGAATTGTGAAATACTTTACAGTGTGAAATATAGTGCAGTGTTGAATATAGTGAAATGTGATATAAGTGCATTGCGGTGAAGTGTTCTATACAGTGAAGTGTTCAATATAGTGAATTGTGAAATACTGTGAAGTGTGAAATATAGTGAAGTGTGATATAAGTGCATTGCGGTGAAGTGTTTTATACAGTGAAGTGTTCAATATAGTGAATTGTGAAATACTGTGAAGTGTGAAATATAGTGCAGTGTTGAATATAGTGAAGTGTGATATAAGTGCATTGCGGTGAAGTGTTCTATACAGTGAAGTGTTCAATATAGTGAATTGTGAAATACTGTGTTGTGTGAAATATAGTGCAGTGTTGAATATAGTGAAGTGTGATATAAGTGCATTGCGGTGAAGTGTTCTATACAGTGAAGTGTTCAATATAGTGAATTGTGAAATACTGTGAAGTGTGAAATATAGTGAAGTGTGATATAAGTGCATTGCGGTGAAGTGTTTTATACAGTGAAGTGTTCAATATAGTGAATTGTGAAATACTGTAAAGTGTGAAATATAGTTCAGTGTTGAATATAGTGAAGTGTGATATAAGTGCATTGCGGTGAAGTGTTCTATACAGTGAAGTGTTCAATATAGTGAATTGTGAAATACTGTGAAGTGTGATATAAGTGCATTGCGGTGAAGTGTTCTATACAGTGAATTGTGAAATACTGTGAAGTGTGATATAAGTGCATTGCGGTGAAGTGTTTTATATAGTGAAGTGTTCAATATAGTGAATTGTGAAATACTGTTAAGTGTGATATAAGTGCATTGCGGTGAAGTGTTCAATATAGTGAATTGTGAAATACTCTGAAGTGTGAAATATAGTGCAGTGTTGAATATAGTGAAGTGTGATATAACTGCATTGCGGTGAAGTGTTCTATACAGTGAAGTGTTCAATATAGTGAATTGTGAAATACTGTGAAGTGTGAAATATAGTGCAGTGTTGAATATAGTGAAGTGTGATATAAGTGCATTGCGGTGAAGTGTTCTATAGAGTGAAGTGTAAAATATAATGTAGTGAAATATGACGAAGTGTTCCATATGGTGAAGTGTTCTATACAGTGAAGTGTTCGATATAGTGAACTGTGATATATAGTGTAGTGTTCAATATAAATAAGTGCATCGTGATATAAAATGTAGTGAACTGTGAAATATGGTGGAGTGTTAAATATAGATAAGTGCGAAATACGGTGAATTGGAAAAAAAAAATCAAGTGTTCAATATATCGGATTAAATTGTAGTGAAGTGCGAAATATATTATAGTGTGAAATATGGTGAAGTGTGAAATATTGCAACCTCATTATAGAGGTTGTTAAATTCAGGTAAAGTTATTCATGAATAAGCTTCGCAGAGTCAGTCTGGTTGAGCTGGAAATAGTTAACATCTGATTTAATCAATTTGCAGATTATTTGATTTCAGCTCTATACCTTCGATGTTTCCGCTCCAAGGACCAATGGAATTTCCGTTTCGATGTCCATCGTTGTAGATATCACGAGGTAATTAGTGGTTCAGCATACTCAATAATTTCAGACTGGTCATTTTAAATACGCCGATTGAATTTCATTTCTCAGAAGATATATTTTATCCTAAAGAGTTAGGTGTTTGCACAATTCATTTTGAAAAATCATTAGGAATGGAAGAATCATTATCTCTATCACTTCTAATTCTGACGATTTTTTCAGATTTCAAATGGTTTATCTCGACTAGGATGTTTATCACTCCAAGTGCTATTTGAATGCAATGACATGAATAATTCCAGAAAGATGACCATTCAAGGTAATAATTAGTTATCTAAATGATGCTTCTTTAGGTTCAATTTTACCCTTATTATCCTCCTAATTTAATCAATTTAGGTGTGAAGTTATCTATATATATGATAGATAATTCACGAGTGGGTCTAACATGACAGTTTGATGCCATTTGGGCAAAATTATAGCACGCTGTTCCCTAAAACATGCGTGCAAAAATATACTTAAACGGTCTGGTTGCTTGAAGAATACTTGTCATTCATATTTCACTCTTTGATTAGATACCTTAATATTATCGATTGAATGAAACTCTATAGTGGAAATCAAACTGTTGATGTTTTTAAATTTAGGGTCAGCCTGTTTGAACTGGAAATGGTTCGGATGCATCTAGAATATAGCTTTCGTTGTTCATGTAAATAATTCAATCTGATATTTTTGTTTCAGGTGAAGTGTAGTGAAATGTACTGTAGTGTAGTGAACTGTAGTGTTGTTCCATTCGGATGAGCAGTAAGCCACCACCGGAAAAGATCAAGGTAGTTGAAATTCATCTGTGATCCGAGAAATATAATATATTTAACAGTTATTGCGTTGACATTTCCATTTGTCTTTCCATATAATTTTATTATTTCATTTCAGGTAAGTGTTTTCTCATCATTGCTGGAACTTCCATCGCTGGATTAGGAACAGACGAAGCACGTAAAAGGTAAGATTTTGTGGAATTCTTGTCATTGAGCGAAACCGCAATTATTTAGTAGTAGTTGAAAATTCTCTGTAATCCAAGTAAAAAAATAATTTTATCATTTACTGACACACATCTCCGTTTGAAATTTAAGATGAATTTTCATATAAATTCTTTTTTTCATTTTAGGTAAGTGATTTCTCATCATTGCTGGAACTTCCATCGATGGATTAGGGTACAACCGAAGCACGCACAAGGTAAGATTTTGTGAAATTGATGTCATTGAGAAAAACTTAAATGATTTCTTGCAGGTAATTTGATTTCAGCCCCATACCTTCGATGTTCCAACCCCAAGGACCAATGGAATTTCCGTTTAGCTTTCCATCATTGTAGATTCCATGAGGTAAATAGTGTCTCAGCATACTCCATAATGTCAGACTAGTGATTTGAAATAGGCCGATTGAATTCCATTTTTCAGAAAATATATTTAATACTAAAGAGTTAGGTGTTCGCGAAGTTCATTATGAAAAATCATTAGGAATGTAAGAATCATTATCTCTATCCCTTCTAATTCTGACGCTTTTTTTCAGATTTCAAATAGTTGTTCTCGACTAGGATGTTTATCACTCCAAGTGCTATTTGGATGCAATGGCATGAATAATTCCAGAAAGATGACCAATCAAGGTAATAATTAGTTATCTATATGATGCTCCTTGATGTTCAATTTTTCCCTCAGATTGTGAAAAGAAAATTTCACCTTCATTGAGATAATTATTCGATAATTCATTTCTGGTGACTTTGCCTACTGGAATCAGTCCATAGAAAATATATATGCATACGCGCCCGTACCAGGGTCCTATCGTTTCGTTCAAATGTCTATATTTCGGAAAATTTCAAACGAAATCGATTAAATTGGACTTACTGATAAACAATTCATGCTCAAATTGGATTCTGTTCGTCCACCTGGCTTGCCGTTGTTATGCACTATCACTTTCGAAGGAAATACCTCGGGTACTCTACTTAATATTTCAGGAAATGCGAATCCAACAAAATTAAAATCGGGAAATTAATTGCTAAATATTGATTTGCATGTTCATGTCGTATTTCGTGAGGTCTTTGTACTAAATGCAGGAAAATACAAGTTATAACAAATTTTCGATAGCTTTACCAACATAATTAATAGAAAATACGATTCTTCTGCAATCTCCTTAACTCAATGATCGTCGCTAAGTAAGAGTATTATTCCTTGTTATTAATTCGATATATTGAAAATTTTATCTTTTGTCTCTTAGAAGTAGGTGACGCACGTGAATAGATGACGGTACATTGACAGATTCAATAAATTTGATTAATAATATTTAGATTCCCAAGAGCATGTGGCTTATAATTGATGAATATCGAAAAAATGTCTATTCATAAAAGTGATAATAATAATTTTATTTTGCAGCAGAATAACCAAGTATGAGATGAGAGAAGAGTACCAGTAGAAGTCGGGAAACATCCACCATAGGAATAGAGGATCAGGACTCCAATCACGTGATTCACGACCAAGGACCGTGGACTGTGGAGAAGAAGAGGACCGGACAGAACTGACCGAGCTCAATCCCTACGATATTGAATATATCAGGGATGAGTGAATGTTCTCCCTACCGGAGAGTGTGATAGTCGAAGGCGAGGAGGGACATCCCTCCTATGCTGATAGACTCAAGTCGGGGAAACTTTTATTCACACAAACATACCTACTTCGAGGATAAGTTGGTATAAAACAATATCAGCTCTTCATCTCTACGTGGTTCCTTTTTAGGTTTTTTCTCCCAAACTCTGAAAGATATGTATGAAATAGAAAAGTTCATAAGTTTGAAATTGCTTCCGCGTTAGAAACATATACAGAGTGCCCCACTAGTGCCGCAGCGGAAGATATAAGCGTAACGGTCAAAGTTTGTCAAAAATTGTTTATGCGAACTTGAATTCCTCCATAAATAGCAGAACCTAAAAATATTTTCGAATATATTGGGTGTCCCACAATAAAGGACTTCGATTTTTCAAATGACACACTCTATATTTAGAAGTGATTTTCAATTATCTGGAACTTCCCGCGTTCTCTATCATACTTTTCACATATTTTTGTTCAACAGTGCTCGATATATTTCTCATTTTGATGATAAAAATTATACATGTAGGGGCTAGGCTATCTAATTAAATATCACAAACCCTTGCACATATCAATGACAGCTTTAAATGGATTGAATGACAAGACTTCAAAGTATCATAACCAGCTATAATAAAGCATTTCCAGCATATGAAGTGTCCACAAAAAGACTATCATCATGACTAATTTCAAATCGATTTATCTTATTTTTTTTCAAAAGCAATTCATATAATTTTTTTTCATCATTGTAATCACAAAAAGTGAACTTAAATGAATAGTGATTACAATGATGAAGAAAAATTATATGCATTGCATTTTAAAAAATGAAAATAAATCGATTTGAAATCCTTCATGTTGATAGTCTTTTTGTGGGCACTTCATATGCTGGAGATGCTTTATTATAGCTGGTTATGATACTTTGAAGTCTTGTCTTTCAATCCATATAAAGTTGTTATTGGCATGTGCAAGGGTTCGTGAAATATAATCAGATAACATAGCCTCTGCAAGTATATTTTTTGTTGTCAAAATGACAAATATGTCGAAACCTGTTGAACAAAAATATGTGAAAAGTATACAAGAGCATGCAGGAAGTTCCAGAGAATTGAAAAATACTACTGAATATAGTGTGTCCCATTTGAAAAATCAAAGTCACTCTCTATTCCTCTTTTGTGGGACACCCGATATATTCAAAAATATTTTTAGGTTGTGCTATTCTTGGGGTAATTCAAGTTTGCATAAAAAATGTTGGCCAAACTTTGACCGTTACGCTTATATCGTCCGCTGCGGCACTAGTGGGACACCCTGTATATATCTATATTTGTCAGATGTAATATATAGAAAAGTGATACCTATTAAACAATAACGAAACATCACTCGTGCGGAAATCTTTAGAATTATTTTTTGTTGACATTTATTGTGAAATTGGTCAAAACGATTGTGAAAAACCCAAAAAGGAGCCATGTAGAACTTGAAGCCTCACCCTGTTTAGATAGAATTTGATATTCGTAGTTCATATTGATTATAATTATTAATTCTTTCTCTTCTATTCCAGGTGTTATGAATTAAATTGAAGTGTTCAATATAGTGAAGTGTGATATATAGTGAAGTGTTCTATACAGTGAAGTGTTCAATATAGTGAATTGTGAAATACTGTGAAGTGTGAAATATAGTGCAGTGTTGAATATAGTGAAGTGTGATATAAGTGCATTGCGGTGAAGTGTTCAATATAATGTAGTGAAATATGACGAAGTGTTCCATATGGTGCAGTGTTCTATACAGTGAAGTGTTCGATATAGTGAATTTTGAAATACTTTACAGTGTGAAATATAGTGCAGTGTTGAATATAGTGAAATGTGATATAAGTGCATTGCGGTGAAGTGTTCTATACAGTGAAGTGTTCAATATAGTGAATTGTGAAATACTGTGAACTGTGAAATATAGTGAAGTGTGATATAAGTGCATTGCGGTGAAGTGTTTTATACAGTGAAGTGTTCAATATAGTGAATTGTGAAATACTGTGAAGTGTGAAATATAGTGCAGTGTTGAATATAGTGAAGTGTGATATAAGTGCATTGCGGTGAAGTGTTCTATACAGTGAAGTGTTCAATATAGTGAATTGTGAAATACTGTGTTGTGTGAAATATAGTGCAGTGTTGAATATAGTGAAGTGTGATATAAGTGCATTGCGGTGAAGTGTTCTATACAGTGAAGTGTTCAATATAGTGAATTGTGAAATACTGTGAAGTGTGAAATATAGTGAAGTGTGATATAAGTGCATTGCGGTGAAGTGTTTTATACAGTGAAGTGTTCAATATAGTGAATTGTGAAATACTGTGAAGTGTGAAATATAGTTCAGTGTTGAATATAGTGAAGTGTGATATAAGTGCATTGCGGTGAAGTGTTCTATACAGTGAAGTGTTCAATATAGTGAATTGTGAAATACTGTGAAGTGTGATATAAGTGCATTGCGGTGAAGTGTTCTATACAGTGAATTGTGAAATACTGTGAAGTGTGATATAAGTGCATTGCGGTGAAGTGTTTTATACAGTGAAGTGTTCAATATAGTGAATTGTGAAATACTGTTAAGTGTGATATAAGTGCATTGCGGTGAAGTGTTCAATATAGTGAATTGTGAAATACTCTGAAGTGTGAAATATAGTGCAGTGTTGAATATAGTGAAGTGTGATATAACTGCATTGCGGTGAAGTGTTCTATACAGTGAAGTGTTCAATATAGTGAATTGTGAAATACTGTGAAGTGTGAAATATAGTGCAGTGTTGAATATAGTGAAGTGTGATATAAGTGCATTGCGGTGAAGTGTTCTATAGAGTGAAGTGTAAAATATAATGTAGTGAAATATGACGAAGTGTTCCATATGGTGAAGTGTTCTATACAGTGAAGTGTTCGATATAAATAAGTGCATCGTGATATAAAATGTAGTGAAGTAAGCTTCGCAGAGTCAGTCTGGTTGAGCTGGAAATAGTTAACATCTGATTTAATAAATTGGCAGATTATTTGATTTCAGCTCTATACCTTCGATGTTTCCGCTCCAAGGACCAATGGAATTTCCGTTTCGATGTCCATCGTTGTAGATATCACGAGGTAATTAGTGGTTCAGCATACTCAATAATTTCAGACTGGTCATTTTAAATACGCCGATTGAATTTCATTTCTCAGAAGATATATTTTATCCTAAAGAGTTAGGTGTTTGCACAATTCATTTTGAAAAATCATTAGGAATGTAAGAATCATTATCTCTATCACTTCTAATTCTGACGATTTTTTCAGATTTCAAATGGTTTATCTCGACTAGGATGTTTATCACTCCAAGTGCTATTTGAATGCAATGACATGAATAATTCCAGAAAGATGACCATTCAAGGTAATAATTAGTTATCTAAATGATGCTTCTTTAGGTTCAATTTTACCCTTATTATCCTCCTAATTTAATCAATTTAGGTGTGAAGTTATCTATATATATGATAGATAATTCACGAGTGGGTCTAACATGACAGTTTGATGCCATTTGGGCAAAATGATAGCACGCTGTTCCCTAAAACATGCGTGCAAAAATATACTTAAACGGTCTGGTTGCTTGAAGAATACTTGTCATTCATATTTCACTCTTTGATTAGATACCTTAATATTATCGATTGAATGAAACTCTATAGTGGAAATCAAACTGTTGATGTTTTTAAATTTAGGGTCAGCCTGTTTGAACTGGAAATGGTTCGGATGCATCTAGAATATAGCTTTCGTTGTTCATGTAAATAATTCAATCTGATATTTTTGTTTCAGGTGAAGTGTAGTGAAATGTACTGTAGTGTAGTGAACTGTAGTGTTGTTCCATTCGGATGAGCAGTAAGCCACCACCGGAAAAGATCAAGGTAGTTGAAATTCATCTGTGATCCGAGAAATATAATATATTTAACAGTTATTGCGTTGACATTTCCATTTATCTTTCCATATAATTTTATTATTTCATTTCAGGTAAGTGTTTTCTCATCATTGCTGGAACTTCCATCGCTGGATTAGGAACAGACGAAGCACGTAAAAGGTAAGATTTTGTGGAATTCTTGTCATTGAGCGAAACCGCAATTATTTAGTAGTAGTTGAAAATTCTCTGTAATCCAAGTAAAAAAATAATTTTATCATTTACTGACACACATCTCCGTTTGAAATTTAAGATGAATTTTCATATAAATTCTTTTTTTCATTTTAGGTAAGTGATTTCTCATCATTGCTGGAACTTCCATCGATGGATTAGGGTACAACCGAAGCACGCACAAGGTAAGATTTTGTGAAATTGATGTCATTGAGAAAAACTTAAATGATTTCTTGCAGGTAATTTGATTTCAGCCCCATACCTTCGATGTTCCAACCCCAAGGACCAATGGAATTTCCGTTTAGCTTTCCATCATTGTAGATTCCATGAGGTAAATAGTGTCTCAGCATACTCCATAATGTCAGACTAGTGATTTGAAATAGGCCGATTGAATTCCATTTTTCAGAAAATATATTTAATACTAAAGAGTTAGGTGTTCGCGAAGTTCATTATGAAAAATCATTAGGAATGTAAGAATCATTATCTCTATCCCTTCTAATTCTGACGCTTTTTTTCAGATTTCAAATAGTTGTTCTCGACTAGGATGTTTATCACTCCAAGTGCTATTTGGATGCAATGGCATGAATAATTCCAGAAAGATGACCAATCAAGGTAATAATTAGTTATCTATATGATGCTCCTTGATGTTCAATTTTTCCCTCAGATTGTGAAAAGAAAATTTCACCTTCATTGAGATAATTATTCGATAATTCATTTCTGGTGACTTTGCCTACTGGAATCAGTCCATAGAAAATATATATGCATACGCGCCCGTACCAGGGTCCTATCGTTTCGTTCAAATGTCTATATTTCGGAAAATTTCAAACGAAATCGATTAAATTGGACTTACTGATAAACAATTCATGCTCAAATTGGATTCTGTTCGTCCACCTGGCTTGTCGTTGTTATGCACTATCACTTTCGAAGGAAATACCTCGGGTACTCTACTTAATATTTCAGGAAATGCGAATCCAACAAAATTAAAATCGGGAAATTAATTGCTAAATATTGATTTGCATGTTCATGTCGTATTTCGTGAGGTCTTTGTACTAAATGCAGGAAAATACAAGTTATAACAAATTTTCGATAGCTTTACCAACATAATTAATAGAAAATACGATTCTTCTGCAATCTCCTTAACTCAATGATCGTCGCTAAGTAAGAGTATTATTCCTTGTTATTAATTCGATATATTGAAAATTTTATCTTTTGTCTCTTAGAAGTAGGTGACGCACGTGAATAGATGACGGTACATTGACAGATTCAATAAATTTGATTAATAATATTTAGATTCCCAAGAGCATGTGGCTTATAATTGATGAATATCGAAAAAATGTCTATTCATAAAAGTGATAATAATAATTTTATTTTGCAGCAGAATAACCAAGTATGAGATGAGAGAAGAGTACCAGTAGAAGTCGGGAAACATCCACCATAGGAATAGAGGATCAGGACTCTTATCACGGGATTCACGACCAAGGACCGTGGACTGTGGAGAGGAAGAGGACCGGACAGAACTGACCGAGCTCAATCCCTACGATATTGAATATATCAGGGATGAGTGAATGTTCTCCCTACCGGAGAGTGTGATAGTCGAAGGCGAGGAGGGACATCCCTCCTATGCTGATAGACTCAAGTCGGGGATACTTTTATTCACACAAAAATAGTTCAATGATAGGTAAGTATAAAACAACGTCAGATTTTCATTTTTCATCACTAAATGGTTCCTATCTGGGTTTCCTTTCCCAAACTCCGAAAAATATCTATGAAATAGAAAATGTACTATTTTGAAATTGCTTCTGCGTTAGAAACACTAGATATTTTTCAGAATCAGTATATGAAACAATGTTGTCTATTAAACAGTTACGAAACAACAACGTAACGTAACGTAATGTAACGTTTCGGAGACTAAATCAAAAGTATGGACCTTCATCAATCGTCATTCTGTGACTGATGAAGGAGTCTGATTCAGTCTTCGAAACGTTACAGAATTTTTTTTTTATTGTTGTTATTTCTGTTTATTGGGCAACATATTGTTCTACCTATATACTGCTTCTGACAAACATTTAATGTTTCAAACGCAGAAGAAGAAATTTCATATGAAATTGATGATATATTAATTTTTTATTTCATAGATGACTCAGGTAAATGGATACAGGCGGTTTTTTTTCCGTGAACCAGTTGTCGTCTACGCCAATGCTACGTTTTAGCTTTAGACGTTCCCTTCGATGTTTCCAAATCCTAACCTAACCAAAAATTCCTAATTTCCTAAGCTGTCACTGTCAAATATCGTGGATTCGTGGAAGTTCTATCTATGTTTGATTTGATTCCATGCACTGATTTCCGAAAGAGAAGTTAACGTAAACGTAGTGATTATTTAATAAATTGAATTTCAGGTTCTTTTTTCTGTCAATTATCATTCCGTTATTAATAGTCGTTTATTGTCCTTTTGAATACCCGTAACAACAACAAGTGCCCATTCTTATCACTTTCACAGCGCAAGCCGCAAATTGGTTTTAGCAGATGTTGGATGTTGCCTTCTTAAAGTGTATTTGAATCTATCTCAACGTAATGGCGTCATAAGTTCTGAAAAATACCACCTTAAAACGTGAAAGTCTCAAGTTTATTGAATGATTAATAGTGTGATTAGGCGTGAATAATAATGTGAAACTTCGAAAATATGTAATCATTCCATGCTTCTTTGAAATGACGTTCCCTAGTCAATCGTTAAGAGCTTTGAAATATATAAGCTGTAGGTGGTCTCAGAGGTGAGTTTTCGCTAACCTTTACGTCTGGATCAATTAATGATTTTATTGTCATTTATGGAATAACTGTGGATGTTAATTGACCTGATGGTAGGTGTAATCATTTTCAAAAAAATTTGTATTTCTTGTACAATGGAAATATGAAGCAATGATCTGTTATTGAGTGAAGGTTTCAGAAGTGGCAATGTAGAAAAAGAATAATTGATTTGTTCCCTATGAATCTGTTTCAGTTGTCCACAGTCGGTCAAACTAATTTTAGGTTGGGTGAAAACTTCAGTACAAACTGATAACATCATCATTATATTTACAGGTAAAGTTCTTATATTGGAAAACTGTTACAAGAATATGGCTCGAAGAACGGATATAGCAAGATACATCAATGTATCTGTAGTTGGGTTGTCAGGGGTAGAAAAGGATAAAGGACATTCTGGTGTTGGCAAATCATGCCTATGTAATCGTTTCATAAGATCTCATGCCGATGATTACAATGTGGATCATATATCTGTACTTAGTCAAGTAAGTCAGTATATTCTCTTTTGTGCTGTCCTTTCTTCATTTTTATTCTTTCTGTTAGACTGACTTCAGTGGACGGGTGGTGAATAATGATCATTTCCTTTATTGGGGTGAAGTTGTCAAGAAATCTGATGAGGGTGTTGATTACCATTTCAGTGTCATAGAGCAAACAGAATTTATTGATGATGCTTCATTCCAGTCTTTCAAAGGTGAGAATAAATTACTATATTTTACCTTACATTTGCCTCAAATTTAGCATAAGGAATAATTTCTTGATCAAATGAGGTCAAATATATAAATATAAATAAACGATTTCGAGTGATAAATCATTATCCAAATCTTCCTCTGAATTAATTGTTTGTGGTATGTCATTTTGAGGGATTTAAGTATAGTCCGTTTAAGATATATTGACATCAAGGGTGCCTATGGAAAAATCGAAATTCAGTTGGCAACGGCCGGTCTAGTTATGTTTCAAGTGATATAATTTAGGTTGTTCGCATTGAAAATAACCATGAGCTGATGAACTGTCGAACTGTCATTTATTATTTATTTCTTACAATTTCGATATAACAAAAATCGAACAATTTGGGATAGTTTTTACATGTGTGTTTATAATTAATCGTACCGAGTTTGAGTATTTCCGCATCCTTGTGCTATTAAAAATGTCTGGAATTGATTACCATACCTCTCGCCTAACAAAAAGGGAACGCGAAGCAGTATATATATGTTACTGTGAATTCTTCAGGGAATCCGTAGATATTACCACCAGCATTGCTCTAGTGTTCCAGGTAAACTGTTATTCAACCACTAAGAGTGTATTCTGATTATTACATTGGCCATAATAATTCAGATTTCTTCAAGTATTGTTCAAAGAATTCTTAGGAAAATTAGGCAGGCACATCATGAAAACCTGGCAGCAGTTGTGGAAGGACTCCTGTGATATTCGAATATACATTTAAAGAGACATTAAATTAAAGTCTTTGTAAATTTGAGAGAGCACTTCACTGGAGGTTTTCTTTGATTAGTTCTTTCCTTCATTAGCTCTACGAACTAAGCAATTCAAAGTTTGAAATAGAATAAAATAATACGACAATTCATACGAAAATGGCAAATAATCTTTTCTGTTCCTAGTTGCAATTGAAATCCATAAATCTCACAGCTTACGTAAAAAAATGTACATAGTAAAGTTTTGGTTCTGATTTTTTTTGTCGAAAAATAAACACTTGAACTATTATCATTGCATATAAAGATTATAATATTTTACAAGCTATTACTTTTCAAGTTAAATTAAGACAGAAATAATAAGTCTGCCTGAACACTGATAAATTAACTCTTCTTCCAAAATAATGCTTCATTATTCAACCCACCTCTCAATTATTTATACAATATTATATTTATTAACATTATATTAATGAAATTATTCAATAACCAATATGGATTCGATAAATGAAAAGTGAGTTACTTATGGGCTTTTACACCTTGATTGATTCTCCAATGGCTTTGGATAAGGAACCTAAGTTCTGAGATATATTGAGATGCACATGATTATTATTTAAAAGGTTCTCCATCCTGAATTAAAACAAGATCGCCAAAAACTATCCAATTTTTGTTCTTCTCTATTATAAATAATGATTTTTCCAATTCCTTGAAATGGTTTCTGGGTATCAACCTCATATTTATGTTTGTTTCATCAGTCTACTGCAGTTGAACATGGAAAATTATCCTTCCAAAATCTCAGTATAAAATACATTCGCGAGTTGAATTTCCAAAGTACATCAAGAATGCATTTATAAGGGTCTTCGATTAATTACAAATAAGAGATAGCAATATAGCATTGAAAATATTCAAGGTTATGTCAATATTTCTTTTTTTTCTTTTTTTTTCTGGTTACAGAACAGTAACTTTTTGTAACCAGAAATAAAGCACCAACTACACGTTCAAGGCCTACTTCGATGTCAATATAAACGGACTATATGTTAGCATTAGGAAATTTTTGGTATATATCCGATGTTTGTATATTATCACTCATTAAAATAATTCATAGCAGAAATCACAGTCATTGAGATCAAAATAATCTTACTAAGAGTTTGTTATGAGTAAATATCTTCCTTTTAAACACCAACCAGCATGCTTCTTGCGCATAAATTTGAATTTTGTTTTTTATTTTCTGAAGGTGGAAAAATGGAACCATACGTCAAGAGATGTGCAGCAACAAAGATAACTTCAGCAGAAAAGTTAATGTACATATGCAAAAATCAATTGGGAATTGAGAAAGAATACGAGCAAAAACTCTTGCCAGAGGGCAAATTCAATGTTGATGGCTTCATTTGTTTATTCGATGTTAGTATTGTTCCTAGTAGATCCCTGGAGAAGCAAGTGGAAATAGTTTCAAATATTCTCAACAACTTGCTGAAAACAAAAAAACCCATAGTATTCCTGACTACTAAAAACGACGATGCAGATCCAGCTTACTTGCGTGAAGCAGACAAGTTAATACAACGTAAAGAATATAAAGGAGTGCTACCTCTTGTTGAGGTTTCAGCCCACGAGAATGTGAATGTAGATTTGGCATTCATTGTCCTTGCTCAAATGATCGATAAAACTAAGTTTCGTACGAAGATTATGCCATATGTAGAAGCTGCAAGGATCCGAAGGGAGATGATGGATGCAGCTAGTGAGTCCTTCCTGAGACTGATACGGCTACACGTAACAGACTATCATGCCACCTGGTCACAAACTATTAAGATACTCAATGCCCACAACGAGTGGATATACTTCGTACAAATATTTGGTGAGTATTGGTGTCCTTTCAAATTCCAAATAAACTGCTCCACAAGAGTTAGGGATAATCGTTTCAACTAAAATAACTGACATTCTGAAACCTTTGTTTGCGCGGAAAACATAATTTAATATAGTTTTAGGTTCAAAACTATAAATGCACGTAAGTTTTTCGGTCTGCAACTTATACAGGGTGATTAACAGAATAGGGTCAAATTTAACGACTTTTATTTCCGGACATGTTATTGTTTTTTTTGTCTTTTTATGCCTTCAATACAAGGTATGGCCACCACGGGCATCAATGACCGCCTGACATCTTCGTTGCATACTGTCAACGAGGGTGTTGAGCATATCTTGAGGAATTTCATTCCATAAACGAGGCAGTAGTGCTTCGAGGTCATTGTTTGTTTGTTTTTTTGTTGGTCTGATCCTCTTTTACAGCTGTAGAAGAGGGGAATGGGCTCGCCGCAGCATGCGCCCAGATTACAGTGTTCTTCTTTTCTCTTATTTTGAACTTCTATATGCTATCCCTCGTATCGCCCTCCCTGGAATCTGATGGGAAAGGGTATACATTAGGAGATATAAATGACACACACAGGACATTCACACTACTTGTTAGTATCCTCTCCAAATAACCAAAATCAGCTACACAAAAAATTAAAACTTCCGCTCTCCCCTGTTATAACTTAATGTTGGATTTCTCCAAAAAATCGAATATTACCTTGACTATCTCTTCTTTCTCCGAATAGAACACCTCATATATGTTGATGGGCAACTGATATCCCAAATTTTGTATTTTCCCATAAAGAATTTCACAGTTTCGCCTGTTTCTTTCACACTGAAGGAAGATATGATGCAAGGTTCCCAGCTCACCACATTCGCAATTTGGACTAGATAATATTCCAATTTTATTAAGATGTTCTGGTATCAGGCAATGACCAGATCGGATATAAGCATTGAGTAGGGTTTAGACATGTTAGATTTATTCCTATTTCTCATGTGAGTATATATGCGCCCCTTTGTTTGTCCCCATTATTTTTTATTATTATTTTTTTCCAAATATTCCTATACATGAAATTCATATAAGGACAGATAGGAGGCATAAATGCCCGTACATAGGTTGGCCCTATAAACTAAAAACAAAAACAACCAATATAAAAAAGAAAACATAACTTACAATATACATAGTAGGGTGCTTCATTTTTAGGCGATATTTTTTTTTTCTCTGTGCTACCTGAAAATCTTATACTTTATGAAAAATAAAAAATTATACCGCCGGGTAGGAGGCTTTCAGTGCAATAGTGGCTTAGCTCATTTAAAAATTCAATTTCCTATTCAAATAGCACAGAAAAAAAATTTTTTCAGTTTCAATTTGATTTTTCGACGAAAAAAATATTTTTGGGGAAAAACGCGTGTATAGCTTTTGTAGAGCATAAAATTTGCTACAAAAAGTTTCTTCGCGGGAATCCTCCTCGACCAACAACTTTTGAGTTATAGAACAGGGAATATAAATGTTTATCAGATTTTACATCAAATCATTTCTAAATCAAGATTTATTATTTTTACATCAAAAAATAATTCATTATAGACCAAAGAACGTTTTAATCGAGTCAATATTTGATCCGGGTTTCATTTTCAAACATTATTTTTCAATAAATAGAGAAAACTAAATTTTAATTGATAATTATAATAAAATCAAATTTCAAATACATTAAATTCAAATTTTCGTTCATATTTTATTATTTTATTCTTAGTTCTATTTCCTACCGCAGCAGCGCTGTTTTCCTGCTGAAAGAGCAGTACAATTGATAGAATCATTCAATCGGACTTTAACTCACGATGAAGAACAAAAACAATACCTATTACAAGTTGTTGCAATGCATAGGAAGCAATTTCCTAATGCTAATAAAAAAACATTAATGTAAACAGAAGCTTGCAAATAACATTAAAAATTACTCTTCAAGATATTATCTTATCATTATTTATAAATTAAAATTTATATTCGTTCTTACTATAATAAATTGTTATTTAATGTAAAAATAATATTTATTTATTTAATTGACATTTATTTTTCTCTATCCAAAAATATTTTTGAAATTAGATCATGTATTGACTTGATTGAAACGTTCTTTTGTCTGTAATGAATTTTTTTTTGATTAAAAATAATAAATCTTGATTTAGAAATGATTTGATGTAAAATCTGATAAACATTTATCTTCCCTGTTCTATAACTCAAAAGCTGTTGGTCGAGGAGGATTCCCGCAAAGAAACTTTTTGTAGCAAATTTTATGCTCTACAAAAGCTATACACGCGTTTTTCCCCAAAAAAATTTTTTTCGTCGAAAAATCAAATTTAAATTGAAAAAATAAATTTTCTGTGCTATTTAAATAGGAAATTGAATTTTTAAATGAGCTAAGCCACTATTGCACTGAAAGCCTCCTACCCGGCGGCATAATTTTTTATTTTTCATAAAGTATCAGATTTTCAGGTAGCACAGAGAAAAAAAAAATATAGCCTAAAAATGAAGCACCCTAATACATAGGCACACCTGCCCAGATTCGAAAAATAATACAATTCCATAATTAAACAAACACTAGGAAACCGTATGCAAAAATGGTGGTTCAAACATTCTTATAACCAAAATTACAACTTAAATTTAACAGTAATGGTATAATACACGCAACCAAAATTAACCCATACATTCATAACTTAGTCAATACTCACATTTTCAATAAACATTCTCAAATTTCTGACAAGAACTTTTTTACTTACATACCTTAGATTCACTGGCAATTCGTTAAAATACTTATATGCATAATATTTGTAGCTTCTTTGACCGATTTTTAATAATTTTTTTGGTAGGGTTATATTTCTGAATCTAGTCTTATTTGAATTATTTAAATAACAATTTTTTAGTTCATCATACAAGGCAATGGCCTTCACTGTAAAAAAGTTTCTTAACATGAATGAACTATGAAACATCATAGAGACCACCCCATCCAACTATACCATACACAGCCATACTATTGAAAAGCCCATAATAAACCTGTAAAAGTTGATTTTTTGACAATATCTTCCTCAATCTGTAAAACACATAAACCAGACCCACTCTTTTTTAATCTCCTGTTTCACGATGTTATATACTTGACCAGAGCCACCCGCATGGTGTACACTGTGTTCCATTTCTCTACCCTCATTTGCCAGCTTGTCCGCACATTCGTTTCCTGTGATTCCACAGTGGCCCGGTACCCAGACACCACATATTTCGTACCCCTTGCTTGTTAACACTGCCCATAATTTTATAACCGATGCTGTTATTAGATCTACCTGCGAGTTAGATATCCAATTTTTAAGAGTTTCTAGTGCGCTCAACGAGTCAGTACAAATTGCAGACTTATTAATATTTTTTTGTTGGATATGCTTTAGCGCTTCTCCTATTGCCAACATTTCAGCCGAAAATATAGACCAGAAATCTGGTAATTTGCAGGACGATTTTATTTTTATCGATGGTGCGTATATTCCTATCCCTACTGAGCATTTTAAACTCTCTTTTTATAGAGATAATAATAATAATTTAATAATAATTTATTCAACACTCCTTAGTTCCACAGCTTTCACAAATTTGTCGCATTATTCCATAATATACAAACTTGAACCACACTTAAGGACCTATAGGGGGCTTAAGCCCGTGCATAGGATTGAAACTAACACTAACATCAATCAACAAAAGGAAAAAAAGTTATATCTCCATACCTCCCATACAATTAATATATTTTTTCAAATTATTAAATTGATACTGTACCCTATTATCACATACAATTATACTACATCATCAAAAGGTTTTTTCCCCAACAGTAAAAAATTTCCCCTAACTTCAAAATAAATTCCAACATCACAGCCCGTTTTACCACATTTAAATTACATCTAATAGAATGATTTGTTCTCTATTCTTTTTTTAATTGTTTTTTTTCTCTCAAGTTCAACACCTTCGTTTCATCTGACAATTTATTAAAGTACTTTTTTTAACGGTTCCAAGGCTGTATCATAAAGTCCTCCCCAACCAATAATTCCATATGTGACAACACTATGAAACAAACCATAATATACCTGCAACAGCTGATGTTTTGTCATTACCTCCCTCAACTTATAAAAGACAAACACTAAGTACTTAGTTTTCTTTACAATACTGTGCATCTGTGAAAAATTTTTCAAATCCTTTAAGTTTGCTTTCACAGAGTTCGTTAAATCTTAAACAAACAGTGGTATCATTTTTGTCCAGCGTTGGGATTATAATAGAACATGGGGATGAATGATAATTATAGTCCAAATTGTAATAAGGAAGTCTACTGCCGGGAAAAATTTTCTTTTCGTGGGGTTGTAATTTGATGTATGCTAACAGAAAGGGGGGTTTTTGTTTATGGTTCCAATATTGTTGATGATTATGTGTTAGTTTGATTTGCTTAATTATTACATTGTTTTTAGTTTGTAATTTCCTGCTGAGATATCTGGTTGCTAATAAACTTCTTCTTTTTTCAAGTGTCATTTCTCCGCTTTCCGCTAATAATATGTTAATGGGTGTTGAACGCATACATCCCATTGCCGTTCTTAAGGCTTGATAAAAAGTGGTGTCTAATTTTTTAATTTTTTGTTTCGGGCAATTGCCATAAAGTAGCGAGCCAAAGTCAAGATATGGTCTAATCAAAGATGAGCATAGTGTTAGTAAATTTTTTGGTTGTGCACCCCACCATGTTTTACATAAAATTTGTATAAGATTTATTCCTTTTTGCGCGTATGTTCTGGGGAACATCGCGTTATAGTTTTGCCCAAATGTCTGTAACTTTCGAATTTTTTGACGAAATTGGTCTCAAACGATCAAGTTTGACTCCCCGATGAAGAATCCGAGGTCAAATTTGATTCTGTCCGTCCGGCCGTCCGTTGCCACGATAATTTGAGAACGAAAAGAGCTAGCGACTTGAAATTTTCAGGGTGGGTGGCGCATCGCAATACGACGGACAAGTTCGTTAATGGGCATAATCGGCCCAGTGGTTTCCGAGTAATAATTTTGTTTTCAACCAATATAAATCCGATCGAATTGAAACTTGGTGAGTAGTTGTAGAATATGAACCTAAGCACGTTTGTGAAATTTTGGGCGAATCGTATGGCTAGAAAATTTTAAAAAAATTATTAAAAAATATTTTTTTTGTCACGATAACCTGAGAACGGAAAGAGATAGCGGCTTGAAAATTTCAGGTTATGTTGTGCATATGAATGCCACATTTGATTTTGTTTATGAGCATAATCGACCAAACGGTTTCAGAGTTATAGCCATCTGAAATTTTCTGAAATTGGGTGGTTTTTTGTTCCTCATTAACTCGAAAAATACTGAACCGATTGAATTCAAACATGGTTATTAGATGTAGAATGCCAACGCGAAAATGTTTGCGAAATTTGGTGAGGATAGCATCTGTAGAAAATTTTTAATAAATCATTGAAAATAAAAAAAAAATTCTATATATCAGTAACTATACGTTTGAAATTGCTGAAATTTTGCAAGAGCGTTCATTACCTAACTCTACTGCCAAGTTTCAAGTTTTAATACGATCGGTTGAATATTGTTGGAGATTCGAGCATTCTTGTGTGAGTTCAGTAGATGGGTGACCGTTGCCTCGATAACTTTCGAACCAAAGGAGATAGGGACTTGCAATTTTCAGGGTAGGTTGCGTATCCGAAAGGGAGAGTTGAGTTCGTTTTTGGGCATAATCGGTTTAATGGTTTCCGAGTTATATCCACCTGGAATATTGTTTCCTTGATAACTCAAAAAATAAATATTCGATTGAATTGAAGCTTGGTAACTAGTAGTAGAAAATCAACACAAAGACGTGTTTAAAATTCTGTAAGAACCGTACTCCTAGAAAATTTGAAAAAAATGACGAAAAAAAAAATTTTAAGAACCGCGCCTCCAGAAAATTTAAAAAAAATCACGAAAAAAAAATTGGTTCAAGCACTGACGTGAAGTCAGAAGCTTTTGCGCGTATGTTCTATTGTCCATTCTTCTGTATTGGACACCCTTAATCGAATTTACCATGGTTAATTATGTCGTCCATTCTCCTGTATTGGACACTTAATTCGAATTTACCGTGGTAAATTCGAAGTAAGAGTGTCCAATACAGGAGAATGGACGACATAATTAACCATGGTAAATTCGATTAAGGGTGTCCAATACAGAAGAATGGACAATAGAACATACGCGCAAAAGCTTCTGACTTCACGTCAGTGCTTGAACCAATTTTTTTGCCTTGCTACAGCTTATTCTTGTGGAGCAGTTCATTTCCCTCCAGTAACACAAACTCTGAATTTTATGTAAATCTGTAGATAGGTTTTTAAGAAATACATTTGTTTCTAATGAACCCTTCAAGTGAATTCATCTGGCTGAGGAGTTTAGTGGATCTTTGTGTACAATACTTGATTTTTGTACCAAGTTTCTATTCTGAATCGTGTGCTGGAACCTTAAATTGAAATAATTACCCTTTCAGGTTTGGATGGTACTCAGCGTTTGTTCAGAAGACATATAAAGATGTTGAAAGAGGAGGCCATCACCAAAAGAATCGCCCATTACATGGAGCTTCTACCAGATATTCTGGACAAGTTGAGTGCAGACAGACATTCCGATGGGTAAATAAATTTTGTTATGCTTCTTCTGCTTAAAGAAAATTTATCGAATTTCAGAGATTGGCAAACAATCAAATGCACTTTGAAGCAGCATGAAGACTTTTATCAGTATTTCTATGAATGCCCAGAGGATATACCATGGACAGAATGTGAACTGGAATCTGATAATGAAGAAACTAGAATACCTCTGAATGTATTGGATACAAATGATGCTGAAACTGTATTTAAAAACTACATTAACATGTTGCAGCAGGAAAAACAACAATCTGAGTAAGTAGAAGGAAAATTTGACCTTTGATTGCCTTGAGAAAAACGGGAATATAGAGATCATAAGGGCCCTGAATTACTTCTTGTTGGTTTTCAAGGTACTTGATAATGTCAACACTTTCTGAGAAAGCGCTATAACCAAGCTCTACATTCATTACATAGAAATGAATTCATTATTCATGCTGGTTGATGTGTCGAGTTCTAGGCCATGAAAACCATTAATAATCAAGAAAAACAAAACGAGAATATATTCAAGGTCCTAACATATGATTGTAGTTGGAACAAGTATATTGGTAATAGTTGATGTATTGCTTACCAAAAAATATCATAAAATATGCATGTTTTCTAGTATATGTATCATTGATTGGCTACTAGCAGTAACAAAAATAGTTATAGAAATTGTACTTTGGGTATCCTTCTCTTGCACCACTTTTCAGTCACCATTTTTTTTATAAGGATTGATTAGAATTCCAGCTCAAATTGTGGAGCCAGATCTGTTCTGGTTATTCAATTGAGTTTCAGTTCACTATCACTTTGCAATTTAGTCCCAAATAATGTTTTTCATTTGTCATTACTCTGATATCGTAACTTCCGGTTCAATTCAATTTTTTTATTTCTTAATCATTAATTTACGAATTTCTTCATATTCTTATTAATTTCATACTATACAATACTGCCATTAGATCCAAGTATATTTTGCAATGGCATCTGAGTTTAAATCATCACAAAATTTGAAAGAACCATCATGTGGTAATTGGTTTAATGAACGCTTATTTCAATCCATAGACATTATTACTGGATGTTACCCAATGCAAGCCTATTAACAATCTTCATTGATGAAATCACTAACTATGTACTTATTTCTTGCCTACTAATAAAGGATGCCTAAAAGGTAATTTGCAATCTCAAATATTGGATTTAATCTGACAATATGATTATTATTATGCAGATGGAAGAAGCAATTCAAACAACTTTTGGAGGATACTGGATATGTCACACCAGGCAAGCCTCTGTCTGAAGTCAGGGTGTTGTTTATGGGTAGGGAATGCTTTGAAGCTTTATCTGAGCATGACTGCCAACAAATTTATGATCAGCATCAGAGACAAATTATAGAGAGTGCCAAATATAATTTTCAAGTAGGTGTTTCATTAAAAAATACCAATAAAACTTTATTAATTCTGTTAATTTCTAGGAACTTCTCTTAGAACATGCTAACATTTTCTATAATTTGAAAAGCATGACTCCTTCAGGCACAATTTCTCAAGAGTGTATCAAAGAAATCATTGAAGTACTTCAGGATGATTTTCGATATAAGATGTTGGATAAGTTGGATCAAGAAAGAAAAAACATTCTTTACCAACACTTGAACTTTATACATTGCCCAATGAAAGAGAATTGTCCTTCATATTCGAATTGTATGGACGTTTTAATTGAAAAAACACTGGCTACTAAGAACCACCGACCATCTTCTTGGGGACATAATCAATGGTTTTTGAATACTGATGACAATAAAGTTAACATACTGATCTTAGGTTTGAACCATTTGGCCGAAGCTTTTGTTGCCAAAATAAGGGTAAATTAACTTCGAAAATTAATTTATGATGTGTTTTATCATTGGTACTTTTCAGTCTCAATGTGAGGATGACGAATATAAAATTGACTGTCAATTCTATAGTTTAGATTATAGAATAATATGTGGCGATGTGAATTTGCCTCAGTTTGCTTTCAAAACTTCGGATTTTGTGCCTCATGGAGGTTTTTGCGTTTTTTCCGATGCTAAATCATTTGAATATATCAGGGAGAGCCTTGAGAAGACCCTCCTCTCAAATCTGGAACAGGATGATAAATTACCATTCCAAGGATTGCCAATTCTTCTTTTGTTTCTGCAGGATATTTCTTTGGATAGTGATAGTGTTGTCAAGCTGAAAGAAGAGGGACAAAGTTTGGCAGATAGGTACGAAATTAGTCCCAGAAGCAACCGGTCTAACTAAGAAAATACAAAATATTTTGCTGTGAAATTTAGAAAAAAACTATTGAAACATCCTTGCAAAGATGTTTGATTGTTTATCGTGAGACCCATGGGCTTGGCTTTCCCATGTCCAAATTGTCTATCAATAAACAATTTACAGCACTTTCTGGAGTACATAACACAAACTTTTTATTTATTCTTGATCAACTTTATGGCTATCTTACAAATATGTACTTAACCTTTTAAAGATTGATACTTTGTAGCAGTCATTCATTTCGACTGACATCTATAATTCAGGTTGTGTGTTTCTGGGACTATCCTAATATTTCATTGCATCAAGTGCAGTTGAAGCGGAATTTTCTATATTCATGAATGTTTTTCTTTACAGCCTCCAATGTACATTCATGCATGTTTGTATTGATGAAATAACTACCGATCAACTGGTATCTGAAGCTTTAAATCAGCTTGTTCAAAGTATTCATCACAGAACTGGTTTTATATATTTCTATCAATCTGTTATTGATTGCTTAGAGCCTGATATAAGGTAAAACTAACCTTATACCTGCATATTTTCAAATATATTAACGTAAAATACATCCATTACAGAATTATTATGTCATTATTTTGTGGAGACGATTACTCAGTGGAAACTCTTCTTTCTCCATTTTTCCACCATCAATGTTACTTTTTATCATCTGAACGCAGTATTATACTAGAGACTTTCCTAGGCGACTCTAGACGTAGAGTAGAGATAATTGTTTCCTCTTTTCATGGTGCTAATTCATTCAGAGATGAACTTGTACATGGTTTCATACTAGCGTATTCCACTAAACGCAAGGCTTCATTAGCGAACCTTAAGTGAGTAAAAATAGTCTTTGTATTATAGAAGTTTAATTATGTAGGAATCTACTTTCACCCTTTTTTTTTTTTAGTGCATTTTCAATGAACATTCCAAATTTGCCGATTCAAATATTAGCAGTTACTGATTCTGGTGGTGCCAATGCATTCTTCAATAACGAACTTGGACATCTGTTGATAACGGAAGGAAATACTACAGCAGATAGATTAAATGCTCATTTCATGACTTTCACAGCTAATGTTCCACAAAAAGGTTTTTTACATAAATTCTAGATAATTCACTTCAACTTATGCATCGAAAATGTTACCTTTGATATTATGGTTGAGTAAATCCAAATTTTTCAGCTACTTTTTATACACCATTCTTCAAGGAGGTCTGGGAAAAGAAGCCTGAAATTGAACAAGCTTTCCATATGGAAGAACCTTCAAATTTGGACGATATAGATTATCACAGTCTTCAAGATCATCCTATTCCACCTCCAAGACATGAAAGCTATCATCTTAAGATGAATGATAGGTAAAAATTGAAATAATCGAAGAGGCACCGTTCGCACAATCTTATATGCCAACAGACGATATCATTCCACTAGATATGCTTTTACAACATTTTTTTGTTAACGAAGAAAATGCCAAAAAAATCCGAAAAATTATTTTTACTGACTGCAAAATGAAAGTAGGGAGACAGCTGAGATTTCGTTATCATATAGCAGTGTGGTTACTATTTTACACTACAATTTTGGTATGAAAAAGCTCATTGCAAAAACATCCACTATTCGAAGACCCCGACTGCTTTTTAACCATAATAAAGCTGTCGGTTTGTATCCATGAATGACATCTGGATACACCATTACACTGAAAACAGTCTTCAGCTGAGTGGGCTGTGGCGGGTGGAAGCATTCCAAAGACGCAACACTCGGTATTATGGGATGCGCTTGGTATTTTGTTATTGACTATTCTGAATACTACACAGCGTTGTTGCCGATTGGTTGAAGAAATAATGAAAAAACTGCCCCACATTGCATAAAAAAAACCACTGTTCCAGCAAGACAACACAGCATGTCTCAAGTCAATGGCTGCGATGGTCAAATTGCAGTTCGAATTGCTACCCCACCCGCCTTATGAGCCAGATTTGGCCCCCAGCGACTGACTACTGGCTGTTCGAAGACCTGAAACAGATGCTCCAGGGAAAAAGATTTCGCACCAAGGAAGTCATTGCCGAAACTGGACCGCCTTAGATGGAAATTATGTCCATGAATAAAAACGAATTTTGCGAAAATATTGTGTCTTTCTTACTTAGTCGGGAAAATTATTGATACAAGTGTTACACCCGGTTTCTGAAAGGCTGGTCAAAGTTAACAGAACTGTTAATGTCAAATCAGTCCGAGTTTTCGCGCTTTGCGCAACTCAGATGAGGGTTAACAAGAGATTGATCACTGATTAGTTAACATTTGTGTTGATCAGCCTTTCAGAAACCGAGGGTTAGAATGCTGGTCCCTAGTGCTTCAAAGAGTTGATTGCCGAAGCTGGTACGCCAGGAGCATAGGTGCAAAAGCATGCTTACGGCAAATTGTTGGGATTAAAAATTTTGAATTAACTGGAGCAAAAAAAATCCAAATATTTTATTTTATTTATTTTATTATTCCATTTTGATTAGGTTGTATAATTGGATGTCTGCTAGTAATCTGAGTATCAAATATTTGAAATTTGACTGTTTAAGTATGAATTTTGAAAATTCTATTAATGAATTGATGTAAATGAATGGGCCAAGAGTCACCTTCAGTTGTTTCAGGAGCGGAAGTGAAAGTTACTTCCTTAATGGTCCTGATGACAGGCACAGTTCTAGTGATCACAGTGATAAATATAATATTTATCAATATAATATGGAGAATGACATTAATTCGAAAGAACAACGATTTCAAAATGGTAAGTTTCAAATTATTGAATAACATTTTTTGAATGATATTCCTTTTCAGATTTTTACTAAAACCCCTCAAATGTGCATTGGTTGCAAATGCTCAATTTCCAAAAGATGTGCCCGCATTTACCCTAGCTTGTTAGGTGATGAATTTTTGAATTCTGAGATTAAACTGTTCTCTGATATCTATTTGAAAGATATAGTTTTTATGTATATATGATATATTTGAATGTAAAAATATATGGATTGGAAGTACTTGTTGCCCTTGATAGTTCAATAAATGATGAAAACTAATCCATTCGTTGTAACAAATATTGTTATTATGTTGTCATTGCATGAAAAAATGCAATGCCCATTGAATAAACTGGTTTGGGAGCATGAATTGTTTTTTTTTATTTGCGTTCCTACTGAAGAAGGAACGGAATCAAGTATTATTTTTAAAGGTAAGTACAGTAATCTTTAATTCATATCGAAATTCTGGATATGGGTTCCGGTATTGATGTCAAAGAAACATCCCGGTTGATTGTTTCTCAATTCAATGGTTTCGGCCATTCCATCTTCACCTTCTTCGTCATTTACAGTATCTGTACTTCTGTCCTTCCTCAAATGTATATTTTGCCAATAAGTATAGAGGAGATGAATTAAAATCTGCAAAAGTAGAAATTCGAATAATATATTTGAATGCATTTCCAATTTACTCTATCCTTATTCAGGTGTTATTCCATTTCCATGTGTCAAATTCAAAATAAAAATTTTTTTATTACAATTAATGAACCTTCGGAATTTTGGATAAGTGAACTTCAAGGTTTTCCCTTTGCATGCTAGTTTTGAAGCTCGTATAGAAGAGGAATAAGTCTATAATGTCCAGAAAAAGATCATTAAAAGATTTTTTCAATATTCGAAAAAATACGTATCAAGGCAAGTGTAAATCGATTTATTAGAAATAAAATAACGATTTGAATGTTTAAGCAGCTTTTCTTTGAAATGTGTATAAAAAGTTGGGCAATTCAAAATAAAAAATTGACGTGGTTCAGGATTTTTCTCGAGATTCAATGGATTCAAAGAAAATAAATGTTTCAACCTTAACGTGCTCCCTATACCTATAAGTATTCTGGTTATTTGCATTATACAGGTTGTCCCAAAAATACCACGCGAAAGTGACACTGGAGATAGATTGGCATTAGGTCTATCAGATAGCATCAACATGACCTCAGTAAAAGTCCGCTGGTTTTCCAGATATCACCACTTTTGTGTATTTTTTAAAAATCTCCAGTTTTCATGGTATATCGATACGGAGCTCGTGTCGTGTTAAATATGCAATTAGTTTTTCCCTAAGTGGCGTACTTTATGAAAATATTCACTTAGAGTGAAAAAATGGACGAAAATAGGTCAATTTTGGAAGTTCACACCGCCCAAAAAAATCGGAGTAAGGTGTTGTTGATTTTTGCCGTCATATATGGATCCTTTATCTACTGAATAATCCAAACAGAAAATGTGTAGGCCGTACTATTCGGAAATTATGATTTTTTACCCAAGGGTCTGTTTTTCGGAAAACTCATTTCGCGGTATTTCCGCGGAAAATTCTCTAATGAAAAATCCGATCATATATTCGTAATCTACGGCCCCGAATTAGTAAATGACGTAATTTGCATCGAAATCGGAGACCGGTCGAATTTTGGCAATTTTTTAATACATTAGCCTTAAAAAAATCCCATTTTTCGAGAAAAATTTTTTGACGCAAAACTATGAAACGGGTACTTATGCTTATAGATTCGGGGCCGTAGATTCCGAATCTACCATCAGATATTTATTACAAAAATTTTCCGAGAAAATATCGCGGAAAGAACTTTCCGAAAAATAGACCCTCGGGAAAAAAATCATAATTTCCGAAGCGTACGTCCTGGACATTTATTGTTCGGATTATTCGATAGATAAAGGATCCAAATATGACGTAAAAAATCAGGAATACTTTACTCCGATTTTTTTGGGTGGTGGAAAGTTCGAAAATTGACCTATTTTCGTCAATTTTATCACTTTAAGTGAAAAATTTCCCAAAGTACGCCACTTAGGGAAAAAATAGTTACATATTCGTGATCAGCGACCTCGATTTAATTAGACACGAGCTCCGTATCGATATACCATGAAAAAATTTTTTTGGGTCGGCACTTTGAAATATTTTTGACCCGGAATCGGAGGAAAATTCTTCTTTCCCGTCCCAAATCTATGATTTTCACATCTCAATAACCAAATTTTCCCCGATTATTGGTCGGTGGACGACGTTTAGATTTATGTATCTATTTTTTTTGTATCTCTATCCGTTCGGAAAATATTAGGTAATGAGCGAATCCGTCAAACGCCAAAAAGTTTTTTCTAGTATCCAACACATACAAAAATCTACAATTTTCCGATTAGGTCGACGCGGCTTTGGTTATTCACTAAATCGGGCACGCAGATCACGAATCTGTAATTAGATTTTCCGTATCTCGATTAGTTTCGGAGCAATGACGAAAAAAGTCGCAATTTCTGGCTCTACCTCCGGAAAATGGACGAATCAGTCGGATTTTTCGCCATATTACCAAAATTAATCGAGATACGGAAAAACTAATTACAGATTCGGAATCTACGCCCTCGATTTAGTGAATAGCCAAAGCCGTGGCGATCTAATCGGAAAATTCTAGATTTTTGTATGGGTTAGAATCTAGGCAAAGGACTCACAGCTCTGGCAATATGTTAGTTGTATGCATTTTATCAATATTTCACAGGAAATAGGTCATAAATACTTCTACAAGGGTTGAAGTATTACAAGATATTTTACTTGCAATTATCTTTCCGTGGAAAATATTAATATCAAGGGTGAGACCACCCATGCAAAAATAAACCAGTTAACCAAAAACATTTAAGTTTTACAAGCGAGCTGCTTTGTTTAGAAATACAAATGAGCGCTTCCCAACATGTGAAGTCATGGGACGCAACAGTGGTGATATCTCGAAAACCAGCGGACTTTTACTGAGGTCATGTTGATGCTATCTGATAGACCTAATGCCAATCTATCTCCAGTGTCACTTTCGCGTGGTATTTTTGGGACACCCTGTATATACAGTCCGCGTCAAAATTATTGAACAAATTCATTTTCTCAGAAGAAAACTATTTGTCAACAAAATCCTGAAACAGGTCAATTTTTGTTTCACTTTTACCAAATTTTTATGCATTTTTGAAGGATTTTTGTTGCACCCTGTGCCATCCCCATCAACCCGCTAAATTTTTTGAATAGGGAAAGTAGGTCATGTGGTACTTTTTTGGCAAGGTCGTTGTATCTTCTTTACAGGCGTGCAGAAATTTTCAAGAAAAAATTTTTCTTTTTTGAAAAATAGTTAGTTCAAAGAGGTTTAAGTATGTGCACTTTTTCATGAGTCATTTACTTTGAGACGATGGTACCTGATGATGAAATTTGTCACCGAATGAAAGTCAACCATTACAGTTTTGTTCATGCACAACTTTCAACCCCTATGAACCCTTTAATGGAGAAAAAAATGGGGGGGGGGGGTGGCGTGAGGGGGTTGAAAATTGTGCATGAACAAAACTGTAATAGTCGACTTTCATTCGGTGACAAATTTCAGGCTGCAACAAAAATCCTTCAAAAATGCATAAAAATTTGGTGAAATGGAAACAAATATTGACCTGTTTCAGGATTATGTTGCCAAATATTTTACTTCTGAGAAAATGAGTTTGTTCCATAATTTTGACGCGCACTATGTACAAATGCATATTGATCTCTGACCAATAGCAATAATGGAAAAAGATATATATTTTGTAAAAGTTACGAAATTGGGTTAAAAATCCATAGATTTCCAAGAGAGATGAAGAATAATGTTCTTGCTATATCCCACACAGCATGAAATATTGCAATGAAATATTTCACAATATTTTCAAGAAATATTTACGAGAGGTTTTGGCAATATTCACTATAAGGGAGTTTTTCAACGATTATGGAATATTTACCCAATCTTACACGAATATTTCATGAAATATTCCTTTGAATAATTTATAAATATTTCATGAAATGTTTATGAAAGATTTTTGTGATATGGAAGGTTAAGAAAACATTTCACGACCACCTCCGCCAATTCTTGCAATATCAATAAAATCGTTAGAAAATATATCAAAACAATATTTATGGAAATATTGCATAAATCTGTATAAAAGTTTTCATGAAATATTTCAATGTGAGATTTAGGCGGACATAGCCATATTTTATAATTGTTTCGAATCTTGCTTTCAAATATATTTCATTAATATTTAACAAATATTTAATGCTGTGTGGGATAGATGTGGATATTATCGTTCCAAAATATTCAGGAAATAATAATATCAGTCATAATTTATTAAAACCTATTCACATGCGGCGTTTCGAGAAACTTTGTTCTCTTCCTCAGGCAACATTAAACTGAAACCACAATAATGGACATTAATAAAACAGTCGGCAGTGAATCCACCAAACAGAACGACTCCACCAACTCACCTTATGAATGTCAACAGTAAAAATGTGGATTTCTTTTATCGGCCCTGAATATGCCATACTAAGGGAACCAATTAATATCCGATCGTGATTTTATAGAATTCGGGTACCTTTTAATGCATATCAGTTCTTTAAAATTTCTTTTAAACCAATTATTCTATAGATATAGTCGAAATTTTAGCATTTTCGAAATCAAATTTATGTTTCTCATTCCTTGAATGCAGGGAGAGAGCTGTTGACTCGGACTGTTTTCTGCAGTCAGCCTGTTGTTGTCTGAGTCCGGTTCCAAAATATTTTTTTTTTACTAATTTGAATTGAATAGTTCAAATGATTTTTACAGTTGATTACTCATAAGGTGAGTTGGTGGAGTTTTTCTTTCGATTGTTGTTCTGTTTGGTGGATTCACTGCCGACTGTTTTATTAATGTCCATTATTGTGCCTGTCCTGATTATTCATGCCTTTATATTGTGTTTATTTTAGGAAGAGAACAAAGTTTCTCGAAACGTTGCTTGTGAATAAGTTTTAATAAATTAGTTCCTTAAGACTGTTCTTGCTATATTTACTCGATATAAATTATTAACACTATCTATGTTGTGAAGTGAATGTTTTAAATAAATATTTTTTTTCAATTAATGAGCACGTATGAACTCCTAACGCTAGTCCTTTCATAATTAAGTTTTTCTATTCTTGCGTATGTGGTTTTCCAATACTACAATAATCTATCTAGATTAGCAGCAACCAATTGGTTGCTTCTAATCTAGAAGGAAAATAAACAAGTCAAGAAAATAATATCGTTTAAAATACGTGAATTGAATCAATTTATCAGAGATGTCGCAAGCAATGAAAGGCCATGAAGCGGATTTATCTCATCGAAGAATGAATTTCATGATTCATTAAATACTTACGAAAAAATTGGCTCCATAAACTCCAATCAAGAATCCCAAGCAATGAAACATGAAATTTTCAATCCCCCAATGGGAGAACGCAAACAAAGCGATCACAATAGTGGTAGCTATCATCATAAGCATACTCAGTTCTTGATGGTTCAGTATAGAGAACATCAGATGAAGAGACATCATAAAAGAGAAAGCGAGACTGCTTATGGCGATGGTGTGATAATAGTTGATTTCCCCTTGTGCAAACATTAAATCTTTTGGACAGTACATGCTGCTGGTCACATTAACGCATGATTTTTCTTTGTCGGCCATATCGTACATAAAGTAGCAGGTCCAAAAGGCCGAGATTACAAGAGCTGCAAAACGAGAAATTCATTAACAGAGACCATCGATAATATTGCGGTGATGTAAGGTTGAACGTCGCTTGTGGTATATAATACCATTTCATGGAACTCCAGAACGATGTACCCAACTCTTGTGGTTTTGTTAATAGATAAAAAACAATGCAACAATGGCATTCTTTCAAGGAATCGTGGACGTTATTGATTGAATCACTTTTTCCGATTTATAATTCAATTGGATGATTAGGTATTGGCGATAAGGAATAAGTCGATATTATACCGTTTTTCTGTTCAATTATTCCTGTTAAATAACGCTGTAATTGAAATGATCCAGAGACTTTTCTGCACGTGTGAGTTATGGACTCAACTATGTACTTATGCTGTATCAAAACCTATTTACTTTAGTCGATTTTTCAGTTGTCACCCTATCGTTTCCTCTAGAGGTTTCATTTTGATTTATAGGGAAAACACGTTTTTTTGGGAGAAATAATTTAATTTTTATTTCATTCAATAGAGGGAGGTTTACTATTACCTAATGAAAAACAATATCAGCCAAATGGCCTTCACGACTACTCGATTGCGGTTTGATAGCTTTGAAATTTTTCCAACTGATTTGAAAATTTGCTAACTCCGGTCAACATTAGAACCCTTGGGCCTGTTCCTGAACATCAAATTTTTTTCGGAAATTCAAAATTATCTATTTTTATTATAAAAAGAAAGGAGCGAACTGCGTGCTTACATATTCAGGTTGCTAAATTCAGTAGAAATAAAAGCTCTTTAAAATGCCGCTTGACATTGAGAAACAGCTCAAATTGGTACCAGATGGTTTGTTTTATGACTACCCGCTTTGGAATAACGCAAAAGAAAATAAAAATTATTTTTTGCCGGCTACACACATTGTGCCGAAAACTATTGAATATTGAGTTTACGGCAACATGCGAATGTGTACAAGGGTGCATGGCGTTATTCCATGTTATGCCGTCCCTATTATCTGCGTGCTTTGCATTTATCCGGTCAGGTGGTCAAATTCCTTCACATTTTCCACTTCTCAATGCCTCAATTCTCCAAGAAGATTTGGACAAGCTAGCTGTTTGGTGTCATGACTGGTTGCTGCCACTGAATCTTGAGAAGTGTCACATTCTGCATATAGGAAAAATGATCCGCACGTTACCTATTTTATAGGAGGTCATCGTTTAACTCCAGTCACTGAACAACGTGATTTGGGTCTGACCATCTCCAGTGACCTAACGTGGACTGTTCATATTGCTTCTGTGACAGTCAAAGCCCGCCAACTGACATATTTGCTGTGGAAGACTTTCCAAGGCTCGGACAGGGTGGTTTGTAAGCTTCTATACGAGTCCTTCGTTCGTCCGGTCATGGAATACGCAGGATCAGAATGGTGGACAGAGTAGCGGAGATTAATTCGCTGGAATCCACCCAAAGATGGAACACAATAATCCCTTACGACCTGATTATGAGACCCGCCTCAAACTCGCAGATATGATTTCGTTTTCTCATAGACGCGACAGGGGTGATCTCATATTCACATACAAGTCCAAGAAGGGAATTTTCGGACCACAGGTACAAGCTATATTTCAGAAGAATACGAAAAATCTTCGGGGTCATGGCTGCAAGCTTGCAAAGGAGAAGTTTAGAAATACTCAAAGACAGCTATTTTTGAGCAACCGAGTGTTTGATTTATGGAATGGGCTTCCGGCTTCGGTTGTGGACAGCGCATCGACAAATTCGTTCAAAAATAGCTTGGACAGTCTGAGTCGAATTCAACACCAGTTGAGCTGATTCGAAGGCATTCGATTTGATTTTTTTTTTAATACTGATTATTTAGGGTTTATAGTGAGTTTTCAGTGTTTTTAGTTTATTTTCTATTTGATTTGCTAACTGATGAATAGTCTGTACATTGGTCCATTTTCGTAGTTCTTTTGGAGCAAATACTACTCTTATTAGTATTTTAAATAAATACATTTTATGACAATTTTTTCCGACATATTCCATCAACTCCATTGAAATTTTTCCAACTCCTTTGAAACTGTGTTGGGGGGGGGGGGGGATCTTCCCCCCTGTTAGTACTCATATCTTGGTTGATTTCATTCAATTAATTACCAGGTGAAATCAGATATTCATTTTCTCTAGAAAGCATTTTTTATCAGTCGTCATTTCACAAAATGGCGAAGGCGCTGGTTTCATTTTAGAGAAAAAGTCCCTCGGGAACAACATCGGGGTTTGCTCAGTCAATTTTATTTATTATTCTGGTGAGTTTGGTAATCCAGAAATTATATTATTGTTTCAATATACACTTCTATACTCAATGATATGGCCTAGCTATAATGGAGCAATTGAAGATACTCATCAATGTAAGTTCGTAATTATGGAAATGCGGTAAGGAACATTTAGAGATCATCAATCACGTTATTTCTTCGAAATTTCCAACATGAATCAACCGTAAAAAAATGCATCCGATATCTCGAAATGAATAGAATCAGAGAATTGAATTTAAAAATCAGCTTTTATTGAATACTAACGAAGTGAAATTGATGGTTCAGATGGTAGCCTGTAATCGACTCGATCAAGAAATCTGGGAGAAATTTATTGAGATCTTTTACCTGAACCAACTAACAGCAACAAACTATCTTATAATTGAGTATCGAAATAATGATAATGAAGGGTTTTCCAATAAGAGGTGTTATTTTGAATAGCCCGCTATTTCGGTAGATGTCACTTTTGAAGCTGTCATTTTTTGATATTTGACAAGTAGAAACTACGCCATTAATATGAATGGAACGATACACGCTTCAAGAGCGCATTGAAATTATTAAAATTCACTATAAAAATGGTGAGAATTTGGTAGAGACGGTTCGTAAAACTCGAACATTTTTGGGTCGTCATGAAGCACCTTGTCGGACCGCAATAAAGAAATTGGTGGAAAAATTCGAGCTGTTGGGACAAGTTACTTATGTCAAGAATGAAACCCGTGCACGTCACTCAAGAACAGCCGAGAATATTGCTGCTGTAGCCGAAAGTGTTGAAGAAAACCCAGGTTTGTCCATTCCTCGTCGTTCTTTGGAATTGGGCATTCCACAAACGTCATTACACCGTATTTTGCATAAAGATTTGGGTCTTAAGGCTTATAAGGTTCAGTTAACACAAGAAATCAAGCCGGCCGATCATCAACAACGTCGTGTCTTTGCTGATTGGGTCGTTGAAATGCATGAAAATGATCCGGAATTCCATCGAAAAATCATCTTGAGTGATGAGGCCCATTTCCACCTCGGTGGCTTCGTCAACAAGCAAAATTGTCGCATCTGGGGCTCGGAAAAGCCAAGAGTTATTGTTGAAAAGCCTTTCTATCCTCAACGTGTGACTGTTTGGTGCAGTTTATGGTCCGGCGGAGTCATTGGACCTTACTTTTTCGAAAATAAGGCTGGAGCAACAGTTACGGTGAATGTATTGCGCTATCGAGAGATGATTAATGATTTTTTATGGCCGGAATTGGATTGTATTGATCTGGAAAACGTTTACTTTCAACAAGACGGCGCTACGTACCACACAAGCAACGAAACAATTGATCTTTTGCGGGAAAAGTGTCCGGACCGTGTTATCTCTCGAAGGGGTAATCACAATTGGCCACCGAGTTCTTGTGATTTAACACCTTGCGACTTCTTCCTTTTGGGGCCACGTGAAAGAGAAGGTCTACGCCAATAGCCCAGCGTCGATTCAAGACCTCAAAGATGGTATTCGTGAGGCTATCGAGGACAAAGGGCAGCCACTTTGCGATTTAATTAAAAGGATATGGTCCCGTAAGCGTGGTCGTGGTGGTCATTTGCCTGATGTTATTTTCCACTATTAACGGCATAGCTTCTTCTTTATAATGAAATAAACATCCGATCATTTATATTGAAAAATGGCATTTTTCTTTGAATATCAAAATAACACCTCTTATTGGAAGACCCTTTATGTGCAACGGTAACCCCCATTATTCATGAATCTCCCCACATAGTAATCGTCTATTCAATTTTCGAACGAATCTTTCAGCTAATTCCTTCGAATATATTCTGATACCTTGTTATATATTCCAATTGTATTCATAAGATTAATTTACTGCAATCATATCACGTTGCAGGTGCATGGGCCTATTACTGCCTTATTGCTATGAAAATAAATGAGAATAATTGTGGAATGGACATTGAAATTCTGAGCAATGTCCGTTTATGATGTAACCATGCCAACTCAAAAAGAATCTCGATACGCTATTGATAATTTTTACCGAACCATTTTTGCGCGCATGTTCTAGGGAATGTCAGATTTTTTTTGCCTAAAATGGTCCCTAACGATTATATGTTCGACTCACTGATGAAGAGTTCTAAGTCAAATTCAATTCTGTCCGGCCATTGCCACGATAACTTTCGAACGGAAAAAGAAATCGACTTTACAGCGTAGATTGAGCATCCGAATGCGACGGTTAAGTTCGTTAATGGAGATAATCGGCCAAACGGTTTCGGAGTTATGCCCATCTGAAATATTGTTGATTTTTTTACCTGTTAACGCTAAAAAGAAGGCTTGAAGGTCATTTTCATATACGATCGTGCAAAATACGACTACTTCTTGCACTAAATATAGTGTACCAAAACTTGAACTTTTTGTGCGCATGTTCATTTTACCAAAATGTTTGTAATTTTCGATTTTTTGCCGAATTGCCACTGATGAAGTTTCGTGGTCAAATTGGATTCTGTCCGAGGGGCCGTCGATTGCTACGATAACTTTCGAACGGAAAGATATAGCGATTATAGCAATTTTCAGGGTAGGTCACGCATACGAATGCGACAATTAAGTACCTTAATGATCATAATCCGCCTAATGGTTTCGGAATAATTCTCATCTGATGTATTGTTGTTATTTTCTCAATAACTCAAAAAATACACACATTATAATGTGTGTAGCATTCTACCACTATAGTGGTAGAATGCTAAGTCGCAAATTTAAAAAAAAATCGTGAGTAACGTATGACTAGAAAAAAATATTTCGCTGAAATTCCTCACAAACCCTCCAGCCGAATTTAATTTTTCCAATATTTTCAAAAATACTTATCCAATCGAGTTGAAATCTATAGTACTCTGTTAAAAAAATACAGCTTTGAAGCAGTATTTCGTTTCATATTCAGTTAAGATCTGAAACTCTATTGCTCAGCAGTTGAGGAGAATGAATAACAAATGATCAGGTGATTTTCCTCTTTGACTACACATTTGCTTTGAAGAAGGTCACTAAAATAGCAAACTTTGATGGAATTTAATGAATTATCAGAGATTTTCCTTTAAAAAAAACCTATAATTCGTATCTTGCCTTTTATTCCATATTCGATCAATATAAATCTGAACATATTGATCACAAGATTGATATCCTCAATATTGAATACATCAAAATATTTTCTTCAATGGTAATGCTCGTTCGGAAAGTATATGAAGTATTTTACTTCTTATATCGTCGAGAACCTCTACATTCAAACTGTGATTATTTTCACTACAAAAATAACTACATTCTTGCCCACTACAGTTTTTTCGCCTGAAACAAAGTTTCCATCTTCAAAGACGGAGCGTTACTAAAGCATGCTATCAATTCCTGAAATCCAGTAGGGGGTTAATATTATACCCTTAGTCATAAACCGATTAGTGAGAATAATGAGTTGTTAATAGGGGTTAGATCATTATTGAGTAAAATATCTTTTGTCTTATACATTTCGATCCCTTCAAGTGTTCCTAAGAACAATTTATTGGAATTCTTCAACAATTTAACGGAATTTTCTGGAATTGAGTGGCCAGTTGTTAAAACGTGATTTGCAACAGCAGATTTTTCGATGTTGTTCTTCCGAATGTGTCCCGTATGCTCGTTATACCATGTGAGAATGTTTCTGGTTGTTTACCCGACGCAGCACTTGTTGCAATCTAAACATTTAATTTCATATATACCTACCCGATTTTAACATGTCCAGAGTTTTATCAAATGTATTTCCTAGAAGTTTTTAATTTTCGTGGAAGTTTGGGAAGCCAGTTTTATATACCTTTTTAAAAATATTCTGATGGAGTTTGTGGAAACCTCTTACCGATTTTATTTCTTTCGTTAGTGTTAAGTTACTGAAGAGATTTTTATCTTTATATTTGCTGATAATTTTCTGAACTAGTTGATTACTATACCCGTTTCTTTCGCCAATTTAGAAAATCACATTGCTTAGCGGAATACGGACAAGAGTGTAGTTCCTTTTGTAGTGCTCATAATAAGTCCACAGTGACCTCAAACTAGAATATGTAATTATTTTACAAGGATAATACCCCTTCTCTGAAATTCAGCAAGTAATCGAACATGAATTCTTAATTGCAGACTTGAGTTTTTTATCTTTAATATTGACGGATCGACAAAGAACTAAATAAATAATAATATCACTTACAGAAAATCAGTACATACGTTTCCATCTTTTGAATTTAAAAACGTTCTATCGATTCGAAACTCAATAAAGTATTGAGTGCCATCAGAAGGATTCGGGTTTCGTACACACTACAACGATAAGGAGGAAGGCGTAGGAATCAGGGGGGTTTTGATGATTAATAATGAACATGCACAAAACTGCGTATTGTTATTATAGACACTAATGAATCCATTGTTCCAAAGGATTTCATGTACTATCACAAGATTGAATTGTGCAAAAAGTAAAGATAGCAAAATATCGAATGAATTTCGGCTTTATTGATTTCAAATTTGGACAAATATACGTCTCGAAAGCTCGAGTAAAGAAAAAAGAGTCTTTCTTAATTTACCTGACTGAAATCCCACGAAACCCCTCTACTATATATATATATATATATATATATATATATATATATATATTCTTTTGAGTGAGAGCTTTATATGTGTTAGCAGAGGTTGATGTAACGGGGTACCATACAATTCGACGTATGATACAAGAGCTTAGGGAAAAACCTCAGTTAGAAATATATAGAATTCATTAGATCAACTAGTATCATAAGATTATGTAGATATCAAATTCCACCACCATGCAATATTGGTGATCGTTCGCAGCAGATGATAGAACAGGATCCGAAGAAACTATTTTAATTCAGTCTCACATATAGAAACGAATATATCCCGAATGTATTGCCTATCAAAATATGTTGAGGGCTATTTTTTTTTCAGTTCTGGGGAACGTCGCGTTATCATTTTGCACAAATGTCTGTAACTTTCGAATTTTTTGACGAAAATGGTCTCAACCAATTTGGTTCGACTCCCCAATGAAGAATTCGAGGTCGAATTTGATTCTGTCCGGCCGTTGCCACGATAACTTGAGAATGGAAAGAGCTAGCGACTTGAAATTTTCAGGGTAGGTGGCGCATCCCAATACGACGGACAAGTTCGTTAATGGGCATAATCGGCCCAATAGTTTCCGAGTAATAATTTTGTTTTCAACCAATATAAATCCGATCGAATTGAAACTTGGTGAACAGTTGTGGAATATAGACCTGAGCACATTCGTGAAATTTTGTGTGAATCGTATCGCTAGAAAATTATTAAAAAATTATTAAAAAAAAAGATTGTTGTCACGATAACCTGAGAACGGAAAGAAATAACGGTTTCGGAGTTACGAGCGGAGTTATAACCATCTGGAATATTATTTCCTCGATAACTCAAAAAATATAGGCTCGATCGAATTGAAGCTTGGTAACTAGTTGTAGAATATCGACATGAAGACGTGTGTAAAGGTTTGCGAGGACCGTATCTCTAGAAAATTTTTAAAAAATCACGAAAAAATATTATGTATCTCATGATTCATTGAGAACGGAAAGAAATAGCGACTTGCAGTTACAGGGTAGATAACGCATCTGAATACGACATTTAAGTTCGTTAACTAGCATAATCGGCCAAATGGTTTTGGAGTTATATCAATCTGAAATTTGGTTGTTATTTACTCAATAACTCAAAAAATACAAATCCGAACGAATTCAAATATGGTTATTAGTTGTAGAATGCCAACGCGAAAATATATAGGGTGCCATTTGAGATTGAAAACTAATTGAAAATCATAAAATTTTAAAATGTTTATGTTTTGAAATGGCTGAGTTAATCCATTGGAACATGCATACTGGGACACCTGGTCCTGTCCTTTTTTTTTATCCCAATCCTGTATGTAATTAGCCATAATTATTATTTCATTTTAAAATAAAAAACTCCCAAATATCTATTTTTTGGTAATGGTTTCCGTGAAAAAATGTTCTTCTCTAGTAACGCGATTTTTCCAATAAATATGGTCCTAACATTCACATCAATATGAAATTTATGTTGCCTCTTTCTCAACGATGCTACCGGTACACATAATATATTTCCGTTATCATCGAGATAGTTCAATATCAATTGAAAATCTCTAAATAGAGGCTTAAAATATTGTTGATATCCTAAACGCAATTGATCTAGAAATTATAAGGCTCTCCAATGTGTCCGTTCTTGTTCTTCAAATTCTTCGTGAATCACATTTCGTAAAAAAAATTCAACACTTCCTTGTCCGTCTAATCAATTCATCGCACGACGTATCTCTTATTCAGTTCCTCCTCCAGATCGAGATCTTAATTACCACTTTTCCGCAATGATTTGCACGATCAAGCATAAGAATGAAAATTCAAACTAGCCCCACCCGACTTGAATTCTTGTCTATTATTAGTCTCGTCTCTTCTAGTTGTGAATTTTTACATTTTTTCCGTGCAATTCCCTGAACAGATGTGCTTATCACGTATGACGTAAATAAATATCCGGCATGTTATGCCCACAGAATTGTAGAAATTTGTAAATGAGACAAAATAATAGTACTGCTTGCTTTAATAGTTTAATTTATTCAATCATATTAATATATTCCTAGCATTGTGCCAATGCGTACGTTAATACATATTGTATCGCCAGAATGTTACATTACATTAACGTAGATAAGACGCTGAATCCATGTTAATGAACCAGTCTGTCTGCCTGATCTTCCAAGGAACTCCAAGAACTCATTTGATATACAGGGAGAAGAAAGAAAGAGTTCGAGAGATATCCGAGGGGCAGGTCATACAACCTTTCATGTTAATTATAATTGTACGAGTACATATTCACGTAGATATCAGGATTACCTATGGGTAGACGGATATATACATTCCAATTGATGTAAGGCGTGGATAGCGTCTTAGGTGCCTTCTGATTAGGGTCTCTAAAATATTGAATTATTATATGCGAACACGTTTTGTAATATTGTCATCATTAAATCGTGATGAGCATTGTTTAACCAATTATGGAGGGGACGAAAATATGCTTACATAACTCGAAGATCACATCGGTATAACATATACAGAGGAGTAAAAATTAAGGCACAAAATTCAAATCTTCGGTATTCACTATTTTGTATAAAAATGCTCGAGCAGGTCAGTTTTTATTATAAATTACGCAATTTTTCATGTATCTTTACCTTGGTTTCTTGGTTGTATGAATATTTCCGAAACCGATCACTCGATCTATCTGAAATTTAGCATCAAATTGTAGAATCATGACCTTTATACGCATGTGAAGTTTTGTATTGACCAGGTTACCGCAAAGTGTCAAAAAAAAGTTTCACTATTAAAATCCATCGATATCATTTTCAACTCCAACAAGCTAATACTTTCGGAGATATGATTTTTCTAAATTTCAATAATGAATCGTACTTCTATGTTTTCACAGAATGCTATAATTATTCTATATAAGCTTTATTATATGATCTGTGTTCATACTCGTACATTTCATCCTGTTCTATAAGAGAGAGTCAAATTCATTTCAGCTATTTTAATTTGATTTCTTCCATGGTGCAGTTCTCATTCTCAGATTTCTCATTTAATCTTGATAAATAAACTATTATTTGAATTGAATTTCCTTTATGATGCAGTTCTATCATAACAATACATTGATATAATTCCCAACTCTGAGAAACCAATACTTTCGGAGATAGAATTTGTCTGTTTGAACTAGAGCACAAGAAAGCTCCTGTCCACAGGGCTTAAACCCATTTTTATTATAGGAATGAAATGGTTAAACTTATTAATTCGAAGTTTTCCTTTTTTATGTATGTTGAGGTCAATGACATACACTTTAGGCGTGATTAATGTTTTTGAAGTGTTATCGACAACATGCCTTTTTCGTAGGGTAGTAATTGATGAATTATCTGAATTAAAAGTAACCATTTAATCCCTTTAATTATAAAAGGGTTGATAAAAAAAACCAGCAATGACCAAATCATCGTCAGCAATGAAAGGTCTATCCTTTTCTGGCACAAAAGTTAGGATTTCCATTTAAAAACCCCAACTACCCTCCTCCCCTCATAGATGGTGCCTGGCAGCAATTATACATGAAAAATTGCGTAATTTAAAATAAAAATTGACTTGTTTGAGTATTTTGCTACAAAATAGTAAATACCGAAGATATGAAATTTCTGCGTTACTTTTTAATCACTCTGTATATTCTTTCGTAATTTTGTGCATCCAATAATAAAGCATGAGTATGAAAATAAAAAGTATTAGTCCAACGGGTACCATATATCATCTTGATTATGAAGTATCAAATAAAATCAAATCAAAATCAAATAAAAATGGTCAGATTGGCTTGAAATTTGGGGGAAAATGATGGGACGATGTTGTTTTTCCGATGTTCGAAATTGGTAGTCATTCCAAGAAGTTTGAACATTTTCGACCAAAATGGGCCATGGGATATACTTAGAGGTTTTGTGCATTTATTCAAACTGCTGTAAATCAGATAAAAATGGTCAGATTGGCTGGAAATTGGGGGAAAATGATGGGACGGTGGTGTTTTTCCGATGTTTGAAATTAGTAGTCATTCCAAGAAGTTTTAACATTTTCGACCAAAATGGGCCATGGGATATCGTTAGAGGTTTTGTGCATTTATTCAAACTGCTGTAATTCAGATAAAAATGTCAGATTGGGTTGAAATTGAGGGAAAATGATGGGATGGTATTGGGGGGATCTTCCCAATGTTAAGCGGAGTTGGCAAATTTTCAAAGCAGTCAGAAAAATTTGGCACAGTTGGAAAATTTTCAATGTTTTTCCCCCCAGAAATTTTGGCTGCAGCTCGTCCCTGTGCTGATTAAGGTTTTCTGGACAAAAGTATCCATCGAAAAATTCTGCAGTGTTTCGAGATGCTTGGATACTGTTTGTACTTCTTTAGAAAATTTCTCCCTCACAATTTCAAAGCATGTCCTCCAGCATAGAAAAATGTATTGTATTTCCCTTATTGAATATTAGCTGGATAAGCTAGTCATTGTAAAATGTTTTCAGTCTCCGATTATTCGATCAGTGCGCTTCATCTTTCGTCGAGAAACATCAAGACCTGTCCTCCCGATACCCAGCGAACTTTCATATAGTAGCAATACTACAGCAATACTTCGAATCCCATTTCTTGACAAAGTTTCTCGAAATGACAGTGGTTCAAGCCTCCGTGTCTTATGGACTTGATATTCTTAATTCTACATGTAGACATAGAATACTACCATTGTATTTCCTTTTCTTCTTGATATTGAGACCATGCGGTATATACGGCCATTAATTTCCAGACAAACTGCTAGATCCGCTTAGAAAAATAGCCTGTCGCCTAATGAATAAATTTAATGCCTAATCAGATGGATAAGACATCAGAATCTCAAAATTCAAATACGGTACAACAATAAACCCAAACGTACTGTTTTATTACTAACAGTCCATCCTATACGTGAATCCTGTGATTCAACCGAACGCATCGTGAATATTTTATGAGCTAGAACAATTCAATTTCTGCGTGCCGTTTCGATCTTAACAGGGTTGATAGAAGTGGGGAGCTGATTTGCTTCATATAAGACATTCTGAGATGAGTATATTTTCAGTTCTGAAACGAATTTAAGCAAAATGATTAAATCAGTGTTCACAATCTTGTTTGCCTCTGTCGTAGCGGCCAATGGTTTTCCTGGCCAGGGTGAGTTCCGTTACAAACATATTATTTTCTCTCCAATTTTCATTTGAAATCGTCGACATTGTTCACCTCTGAAAAAATTGTTAAATTTTGATTTCCGAATCCTGTTTTTATGCTTCCTACACCTTGTCTTGAATTTTTCATTCTTCATATTCGATCTCAAACTCTTCCGAATACCTGTTTTTAAAATGACAGCTACGCCACCTTGATCTAAGCTTATAGATAAATACAGGGTGAGTCTTAAAGCTGTACATTAATTTTAACCATAGATTCCTCTCATCAAATAAAACACTTTTTTCATATACCATTTTTCCAAATTCGGCTCAGGTAAAATGTTATAAGCGTTTGAAGATTTCTCAATGTGCTAATACACTCGTACATATACATTATCTATGACGTGGTGGACGAGGAAAAGGTACGGTAACGTAGTTCCAGCTTGATTCGGGATCCCAACGCTCAGGGGCGGATCCATAAAAGTAGTGAAATTTCTGGAGTTTCCCATTTTATAACATTCAGTGAAGAATATCTCGGAAACGAATCAGTGTAAGTAGGAGAAAACTAATATTTGGAAAATAGGTATCATAGTTATAGGAAACTTCACACCAACATTCATTTTATTCGGAAAAAGGATGTCAAAGCTACAAAATAAAAACTGATTTTTTTTTCGAAATTTCAACAGCCTGTATCTTTTTATCTGAGCCGAATTTGGAAAAATGGTAGATGAAAAAGTGTTTCATTAATCTACAACTTAAAGACTCACCCTGTAAGTATATGTAAACCATGATAATGCGGAGAAATAAATTTAAATGAAAAAGGGTAATTCAGTTCCTTTCCTCCTTTTCCTTGGCTTTCTTGGTTGCCTTGCCCTGAAGAAGCGAATAAGTAGAAACACTTGTAGGCAAGTACCAAAAACATGCTTTTTCTCTGCTAGTTTTGCGTAATTACCCGTTAACGTTTTTCTTCAATAATCTAAATCAGGGCTGTTCAAACCACGGCCCGCTGACCACCATATGTTTTGGATCTACAGCAAATAAGAAATTTTTTGTTTTAAAAACGTATTCTGTAGAACATTATTTTATTCCCGAGGCATCACCATAAATGATTTATTATTTATTTGTGTGGCAGCAAGTTTCCTACAACTATAAAATAGTATTTGCTTCTGCGGGCCTCCAAACTTTTTAGTAATTTCTATTGGCCCGGGATCGTAGCTGGTTTGGACAGCCTTGATCTAATTTAGGGTGCTGATTCGTTTACACAGAATTCATTTAATTATCTTCAAATCTCCATATACATACTCATTTCTCGAACAACTTCGGAAAAAATTGCGTTAAATGTTAATATTACGCTTTTATAGATTACCGTTATTACCACCCTGGAACATTGATGCTAGGTGGATATTATGGTATTCCTCCAATGAGGTATCCGAATTATATACCAGAGGATTCGGAACCTGTGCCAGCTGCCTCAGAAGATTTTGAGAAAGAAGCTGTTACTGAAGATGTTTTGCATGACGTTGTACACGATGAGGAAAGGGAATTCAAAGAACAATCAACAGTTACACCGCAACTTTCTAACAGTTTTCCACAGACTAAAGACGCGGCAATACCAAAAAAACCCACTGCTTCGAAGCCCAGAAGAAAGGATGTGCCTGAGGATGATAATTCCTTACCTTCTAACTTTCCTTTCGGCTCAGGAGGATCCAGTTTTCTCAATACCTTCTTTCCCATCATGGTCGGTGGTAATACTAGAGGCAGAGGAAAGTCAGGACAAGAAGATGATTTAGGAGGACCTGGTGGTGCTACCGCAATTGCTAACAGTTTTAGTACTGGACGAGGAGGTGTAGCTAGTAGTCATGCTACATCTTTTGGGGATGTATTTTTGAGTTCTGCCCTGAATGAAAGATTAAAGAAAAATAATCGTATATAATAGAGTTCATGGATTTAAGCTAAGTGCCGATCGGAAAATTTTTACTATAATAATCAGCGTTGTGATAGTTTTACTTGGTCTGGAATTTTGGAAGGATGGTGTGGTGCAATGGAAGAAACCCCTGACTTCAAGTACTCTAACTACAAAACACTTATGGATATAAACGTCATTATATTTTATACGAATATGGCCTAGATGATTTAAATGAACTATTTAATAAATAATGTATATCACATGGTTTTTTATTGAGTATAAAAAATATAATCAGAAATTCAAGACAATTTTCTTGTATGGTCCTGAATACACTATCTGTTACCTATCCGACTTTAATGTATTGAGATCGTTATTCAAGGATACTGTTTTAATGAAAAAGACAAATCACAATAAAACACTTGCTGTTTATTTTATTAGATATTAACATATATTAGTCGAGGTATTTCTTTCAAAATCAACATTTAATCAATAAAAAATGAACATTGACAAGATGGAACAAAAATTCACTGATTGATGGATTGTTTCATTTCAAGTTGCTTCGACAATAGCTCGATCCAAATCGTCGATAATTACAGGACCTGAAAAACAGGGGAAGGCGCTGAAAAAAAAATCTTTAATAGAAACATTTCCGAACAAGTATAAATTCGATAAGTCCTATTTGATCGTTGGTTGATTATGTGAAGCGAAAACTCTATAAAAATCATTGGAGAAAATGGGCAAGTGTTTTTTTTTCTGAGAATTACATAGCTCTCTAAATAAACCCAGAGGAAATATTCATTTGTCACGTTATTTGGAGAATTTACTGTGGAGATAAAATTATACTCACAATATTGAATAAATTAGAGTAAATCGTATATAATTTTTCATTGAGTTATTATGGATTTGCATCAAGTAAAAGCCACAAGAATTAAATTTTTTAAACTAGTACCTAGATTGATATTTAATTCGGAACCCAATGAAATTTCATTCATTGTGATGGTAATCATTTAGATTAATTCGACTATTAGTTTCTATGAATTTGGTGTTCACTAACCATATTGACTTGACTGTGCGTTATCACTTTCTGTTGCTTTAAAAGTAGCCGTCCATCCAGCACCTCCATTGTGAATGGATGCTTGATATATAACAGTAACCTTCAAATCCGAGATAAGGGTAGCTGGCTCATCCTGAAAATGACAATGGCATATTTATATTTTAGTATTAAATTGATATTTCATCATAGTTACCCCTTTGCAGAATTCATGTTCATTTTCAAGGCCGTTATCGTAAGTTTTCACCTTGAGATAATTCAGAACGCAACTACCTTGGATGTCGAAAACTAAAAATAACACGAAACTGTTAAAAAATCTGCTGCCAACGTGTTAGGTATTCAATATAAAAAAAATATTTCACTAAGCAGCTATATACTCCAATATATCGCATATAGTCTGAGCAGAATATTTCAACTTATATTTCTTCCTACAATAATTATCTAGGTAGATGAAATGACATAACTAGGCCTGAAAAATTGTTGTAGTAGTTTGGAGAAGAATTCCGGAAGCTGTTTGCTATATTATGATTAATCATGATTGATCATAGATCAATTATTCGAGCTCAGATCTCCCTCAAATGGAATAGTACCTACTAATGATATAATAAAATTCTAAAATTCGATGATTAAGCTAATACACCACCGGTGCTTCATTATTTAAAATAGGAGAAAAATGAATAAATATCACCAGAAAATTTGGAAAATTCTTGTATATGATCAAATTACCATCAAAATTGAGCTGCACTCTTGTTCCTGGGGGTCCACTAATGTACCAAATACACTGTGTGTTATTCCTGAAGTCCACAGGATACATGGGACTGGCGAAAGTTCCAGAAATATCGTGAATATATCCACCGCACCCTCTGCCCTTATCTGTGGAAGTATATGTCAGTTCGATGCTGCAATCTATAGAATCTTTTTTGGAATGAATTTTCAGCCATAGCTTATTTGATGTACTGAACGATGGATCCACCTTATTATAGCCACACCATTTACCCAATTCCTTTCCTGCTGTCAGATTTCCATCAAAAATCTACGATTATAGAAAATTACTCGGAAAATTATTCCAACATCGAGCAAACATTCTTCATCACAAAAGTAGTAATTCCTAGACAATTTTACTTTCGGGAGAATGTATATTTCCCATCAATTTTCTAGTAAATTGTAGCAATTTGAATTGCAAGTATGTCTCCTTGTGTCGCTTAAGGCACCGTTCATACATACGCGACAGTCGCAGAAAGATACTTGTATTTTGAAGGGATGGGAAAAAAATGGTTCCCAGTGGCGCGACATTAAAGCAATGAGTTTTTTGCATGCGATGTATATTATAAGCGATATCTCGTCCGCGCCTTACAGTTCGACATAATGCCACAAAACGCAAAATTTCATTTTAAACTATAACTAAACAACTATAAAGCCAACGTTGAAACCAGTAATGCCACAGCCCTCTTAAATAAAAGCCTTGCACATGAAATTTGACAATAATGTCAGATATTCCTACCTCTATACCTATAATGTGGCAAGACGAAAGAGTAAATCAAGAAGTTATTGGTTAAGTTTTACTGTCGGGTTTTGATGTCTTTAAGGGGTTAAGTGTAGTCAGCTTTTTCAAAAAATCTTTTTTTCCTTTTTTGCATCTTCTTATTGCATAATATCTCAGAATTATTCTCCGAAAATTTGAAGTAAATCCAACGAATACTTTTCGAGTTATTCGATAATTAGCAAAGGGCTCTCGGGCGCTCTGGGCGAGAGCAGGTAGCTTAGAGCAGGTAGCTAGCAGGTAGCTAGCAGCGAACGACAACACTACAGAAGGTACAATGCAACGTAGACAACATCAAATAGATATTCTGGGAGCTGCCACAACGGCTAAAGAACTATTATATGGCCCAGGAATAGATGAACTGGTGACCACTCTAGCTCGAGAACCTTTCGGTACATTTTCATGAAATTTATACAGCTTTTCGAAAACATGAAAAACTAGTGCCCGATCGAAGGATTTTCTTTTGTATTTCAATTTTGATTTCTAATAAACAATTAACTGTTGATTTTTTCCCAAAAATACGGAAAAAAATTCCTGAGGCTGCTATTTTGTTAATTTAAAAGAAAACAAAAAAAGCTTCGATCAGGCACTAGATTATCTACTAATTAAACCTATTTTTTTGTCCGATTCATTCTTGATGAATCTTCAAGGATAAATGAAGGTCACCGCAAGGAGCTTCGGTTGGAACTGGATCAACACAAACAGCCATTACTTTTAAAATATATATATTTTTTTCTGAAATTTCTGTCAGATCAAGTCGAAACCTTATTTAATGATGCTATATTTTTACTTTTATAAAATAATATCATTTACTGGCAAAAAAAAATTATTTAAAATTGTCATGTTTTCGTGTATCTGACTACACCTAACCCTTTAAGGTTTATTGTAATATTCCAAATGCTTTAAAATTTGCCAACATTGGGAAGATCGCCGGATCAACTCTTGGGTTGAACATTTTTGGATGAAGGCCTTTAGTTTTCTATTTGAAATACTGGATACTAATAGATGATTCATTTAGATCACATATTTTTCAATGAAATAATCCCACCCTTTCTTATTTGACAAATCACTCACCTGCAGATATTCGTCTGAGCAATTGCTCGAGTAGGCTGTGTAGAATTGAGTGAAATAAAGCGATATCGTTTTGTTACTTTGAACTTCTATGCCAATTAAGCAATCCTGGTCTTTGCTTATCTTGAAAGCAATTCTTCCAAAATCATCTGTGTAGTTTCTGTTACAACCTGGAAAATCCCAGCATTATTGTTTTCCGCAAAACGAATGACTCAGTGTATACGTCACCTGCTAGTTGATATTCGATGAGGAAACCTTTACCCCGGTTCATTCCGTTCTTGCTCTGGAATATCAAAGCTAAGGAGCTTGTAGGGGAATAATAATCGAATACGCGATCATTTCTACCACAGAAAGTGTGAACTCCCATCAACGCGTATTCCTGAAAATATTTAATTGGGTGAAATGAGATAACTATGTTTTTCCGATATTATATTTATACTTACGTATGAAGTTGAACTTTTTCCCCTTCCTGAGAAAATTGTACTAGGACCCAACCCTTCCCCATATGCTCCATGTTGCTGCAAATAATTCAGAAAATTTGGTTTATTTCTAGAGAATGGATACTAGACCTGTATAATAAAAAAATTCGAAGGGGATTGAATAAGTCGCAGCAAATTATACTGGCTCTTCTCAAAGATGATCCTTTTCTTAACAGGAGGTAGAAGTCCGTTACAACGATACGACGATGCAGAGTTAGGCTGGTGTATAAAAAAAATGTTTGAAACAGATTGAATGAACCTCAGCAAATTCTACAGGAGGTAGAATTCCCTTACAACGATTCAAAGTTGTAAGGTAAGGTTTAAATAGCAATATAATAATAGGTTGAGTTAAAATCCTCTTACATCTCCATTTTCGATTTCCAAGAAGTCGTATTTGCATACATTATCTGATACAGATCCTATTGTCTCATCAGCCAAACTGAATTGCCTGAACCTGAGTACTATTTTCTGGAAGCTGGCGTTGGACTCTAAAAACCATCTACACCGTATATTTTCTGGATATGTGCTCGGGTAGTTGGGTGAAGTGATGTTCATCAATTTTTCCGTTACGTTCAAGGCAGATTCTCCACATGGAGCTGAAAGAATTGTCAGGGCAATCTATTTGAGAAAAAAAATTTCAACTTACATATAATTGGTCTCGCTGTCACCCTGAAATCGTTGTTTCGGCCATTCGTGTACAATCTTAGGAACCCATATCGAGTAGAAGTCAGATATTTAGTCACAGAAGTAGTTGAGTTACACATTCTATTTATGAGGGTAGATAAAGGACTACCTCCATCTCTGATCTGAAAAATGTAATATTTGATCAGACGGTGATGTATAGAGACTTAAGCCGCTTCAGCTATCAATTGCTTCCAGGGTTGTTGAAAAGATTATTTCTCAGAAAATGTTACATTTCATGTACAGTAATACCGGATGAGCAACATGGCCTGATGGGCCGATCCATTATAACTTGTCGGACCGAGGACGAAGAAAGAACCACCTCCCTTCCCGCAAGATGATCCAGATCGGATGTCAACACTCAGTATATACGATGCGGCTAAGTTTTTGGAGGAAATTGTTCAAGATTACCAAAATTATTCGAATGGGAAATTCTTTCAAATATTCTTTCATTAGGCAACCAGAGTATAAAAAAATTGGTTCAAGCACTGACGTGAAGTCAGAGGTAAATTCGATTAAGGGTGTCCAATACAGAAGAATGGACAATAGAACATACACGCAAAAGCTTCTGACTTCACGTCAGTGCTTGAACCAATTTTTTTTCTCAATAACTCAAAAAATAGAAATCCGATACAATTCAAATATGTTTATTAGTTGTAGAATGCCAACGCGAATTTAAGACAATATTGCAGTTTTGTTTTTACTGGAGATATTTTGAACCCAATTTGATTATGTATCTCACCAAAGAGTCATAACTCCGAAACAGCTTAGTGGATTTCACCCGTTAACGAACTTGTCCGAGATATTTACGTTCCAAACCTACCCTGCAAATTTCAATTCTCTAACTCCTTTCGTTCGAGAGTTATCGTGTTAACGGCTGGTCGGACGGACGGGCGGCTGGACTGAATCGATTTCGACCACGGATTCTTGATCAGTGAGTCGAACCAAATCGTTTAAGACCATTTTCAGCGAAAAATTCGAAAATTATAGACATTCGGGCAAATTGATAAGCACTCTGTTCCGAGGAACAAGGGCGCCAAAAATGAGGATTACGCTGAAGGCGACTAGATATTCTTTTTCGATGTTTTCTTTGAATTGAAATGTATTATTGTGAGGATAGTTCGTTTTCACCTCTAAGAAGCTACAAGAACATTTTCCAGTAGTACACGTTCCTAGGTTGAGTTCGGCAATTTCAAATATTATCGCATAATCCACAGGAGCCATAAATTTCCAATAGCAATCCATAGTCTCGTCTATATTGGGAGAACGTATAGTTTTTGATGATGTTAGATTGAAAGTACCTCCACATCCTTCAGAGGGACCTAAAATATACGCATTTAGTCATCATTGATTTCTGTAAGGCCCTTATGGTAATACCTGCAGTAAAGAAAATATCAGCAACAAATTTCAAGTCCTTAAAATTTGGATCTGTATTAGAACTGATGGTGAGAGTGTTATTGGGACTGTTCAGTGTTGGCAAGTTTGTGGTAAGGTTTCCGCACAAAGTAGCCAGCTTGCTGTCGATTTTCTTGTCTAATCCGTCATAGATTACGATATTATCATATGCACAAGAAGCAGTGTAGGATGTTACTAATTTCAGAAACCTATAGATACGACAAATATTACGGAGTTTCAACATTTGAATACAACGATCGTAAGTGTCTGACAACAATACCTCAGTGCGATGATCTTCTTAGGTGGTGCTATGATCTTCCAAACGCATTCAATAAAGCCGTAGTAGGAATTTTCTGCTGCAACTTTAGGTAATGAAATTTGCGTGGGTGATGTTATGTTACCGCCACAACCTGAAATCAAAGATGTTGCCACAACTTAATTCTAACGTTGCGAACTGGAAAACTTATTACTCATCGTGCTTATTGAACTGGTTTCACACTATGCTCAACTGTTTTGCGAGACAAGACTCGTATGACGTCTGTCATCCTACCATGAGTATTTCTAATCTGTTCAAGTCTTGTCTTGTAAAATGGATTGGCGAATATTATTATTATTATTATAAATTAATGAGAGTTTAAGCAGTGCCTGTAAACTCAAAAAAAAATAAATAAAATACAATCAATAAATTACGGGCTAGAACCGGGCTCCAAACGGGACCAGCGAACTCAAGAATTGCGCGGACATACATCCGATAGATAGCCGCGCACGTTGAAGGGTCACACCTGCCAAAAGCCTTCTGGACCTCTTGACTTTATTGACATAACAGTCTGAAGAATATGATCCGACCAACTCAGGCTGTCCGTTATGACAGCCATGTCAATATGTTGCGCTTAATTTGAACCCAGCTTGGGCGTGCAATTATTCTACCCAAAATTCAGCCTAATAGTAGCTGTAGACTCTTTATTACTTTAAAGCTTGCAATATTTTCTAGGATATAAATCGATATAATGAGTTTTTTTAATATTCGCCGCACTAAAAATCTAATACCGTTATTCAATACTTACCGGTGGTGGAGAAAGAAAATTTAAAACCCTTCCGCACTGCCCAATCATCAGTCGTAAATGTGATTTTTACGCCATCTCTGTAATTATTATCTGGAGGTTTGCTTGTATCACAATATATTGTCCTGACTGAGCGATCATAGTAAGTACTTAAGCTTTGTACTGTAACGTTATCCGCTGCACAATTTGGCATGCCTATAAAAAATGTTATTTAATTGGAATGGAATCTATCTAATAATTCGACCGTACCATATTCTAGCTCGAAGTCGACGAATCTCAAACTCACAATCTTATTCGGGTCAGGAGATTCAATCTTATAAACACACTTGATATTGTTTGGATATTTATCCGGGTATCCTGGACTGACAATGAATCGAAGAGAATCAGTTGGCACAAAAGTACCCCCACAGTTAAATTGCCATTTAGCCTGAAAACAACAGAATCTGTAAACAAGTTCTATACATTCATATCCATTTTAGACGTTTCTCGCCCTTTTCTAGAATATTTTCATCAAATTCTCACATCTGTTTATTACGTAAGTAGTTTTCAACTTTGTAATTTTATATGGAACTACCCATATACTGCATAAACCTTCAAGCCGTCTTTTTAGCGTTGTTTTTATCTCGATTTTTTTGTTTAGGGCGTAAAGTAATATCAATTTCATGGGTTAGTTTTGGAGTACCAACCTGAAACCCTCGAGCTTGAAGTTTTCCATTACTTCTGAACCTTATCTTCATTTTATTTCCAGTTGTATTCATATTTGGTGGGGTTTCTCTGCCGCAGAAAGTGTTCAAGTGATTCCAATCGTCGTTTTTCCAGTCCCAAACCTTAGAACGGAAAAATCTTAGTTCACAGAAGTTAAATTAACTCTAGATTACCTCCAGAGAATCATCGACGCAATTATCACTTTCCTCTAGATGGAATCTGCCCGTGAATGAGAGACCAATGTGGTATCCATCTGGTGCACGTATTTCCCATATGCATTCTGTGTTATTGGGATAATCCCGAGGATATTGAGGTGTTTGTATGATACGACTCTTATCGTGGAATATACCCCCACATCCTGTAAAAACAATGGCAAAAATCGATGTCAATATAAAATCAGGAAAAATTATATTTTGTGTTAATCTAGAATAGCTATAAGGCTAATATCAGATATTCGAATAACCCATCTCACTTCACATAAAGAATTTTAGCGAATTCTGGAGTTAAGATTCCGAGATAAGTGTCACGATTCTCATGGCAACTGATTACCAATTTTCAACCCAATCGTATCTGTAGTCCTGTGAATATAGCGGAAATGAAATTTCAAATGAATCTCTGAAACCATCCAAAACCTCGTTGAACGAGCAGGAGAAACAGCATGCTATCCGACAAAAAAGTATACAGAAAATGAGGAATAAAATCCAAAGGTTTATTATTTTTCGAGATAATTTGTCTGTTCGCCGTACACCCGGGCTTTTTCTGCAAATCTACAGAGAGGAACTTGGTACAAAATGGAACATTGCGACGCATGGGTTGAAAACTTTCATTGTTCAGTCTAGAGAACATTATGAGGAGTTGGTTGGCCTTGTATGTCTTTCGCCCCTTTCGAACCCCAAAATGTGATCATCCGCGCTGCGCCAGCTTGTATTACTATTGATATACTCAATATTGAATTTCCTACCACAATATTCTACGCTTAATAGGTATTTGGCGATATATGAACAGAAGAAATTGAAAATTTATAGAAAAAAAATGTGTTCTCACCATTGATAATGGGATCGTAGGTGAGATTGAATCCTTTGCCCTTGCTATCAGCAGCAAAATGATAGTTGATGAGCAGAGTATTTCTTTCTGACACAACAGAGTATCGACCTAGAGATGTTAATGTCGGTTTATTGGCCTTGCAGAATTTTTCTATTCTTGGGGAGCTGGGCGAAGGGCCGTTGAAAATCTCCAGGAAACTCTTGTCACAGTCATCTCCTAGGTCGAATGCAGAGAACGATACATTTATCTGGTGTTCAGTGGGCAGCTTCAACAACCAACTACACTCGAATGATGAGGAAGGTCTGTTCGGGTAATTGGGTGAGGTTATTACCCCAGATTCTTCTGTTCTCAAGCCACCACAAGCGTACGTGTCATAGTCGAATGTGTAATTCAGTAATTCTCTTCTTCCCCAAATCTGGAAAAAAGTGATTTCTGAATAATTCTTCCAGAAGATACACGACAAGAAGTCAAGAAATTTTCGTTTCGAAAATGGGGTCTATAGAAATAACGCAATAATCTGTGAACGGATGGGCCAGTCGTCCAGTGGGAGCGGAAAGAGGCGAAAAGTTGCGAAATCACATTCGTGCAAATCCGATACCGGTAGGTTTTCCTTTTCCTACATAAACATACCGGTATAGGATTTGGACGAATGTGATTTCGCCTCTTTCGCTGCCACTGGACGACTGGCCTTAGGTAAAATAGTGACTACAACTGGAGTTATGATTAAATTTGTAAACAAGAATATTTATAATTAATGAAGATATTTCTTCGGAGATATATGTAGATACATTATATTTCACAAACCTGGAGGTTTAAGTTTGGATAGGACGTCCTCAGGATGACAGGGCTAGTGGTATTGGAGCATAATGAAAACTGCAAGCTCCAATGTATTCCAGCTGAAACGATTAAATGAAATTAGAGATGTTCATCAATTCCTATAAATGGAGAAATAAATAACATATACATTCCGAGACATAGTCAGTTTCAACCAAGAGTACTCACAGCTGTAGACCATGACAGCTGAGCTTTCGCTTCTGCAGAATCTGGTTACAGGGCTAGATTTCAAATGCATTGTTGCTGTAGCTTTCAGAGTAGTATTCCATTGGGTTTGCTGTCGTTTCCACGAACAGAAAAATGATGTTGCATTAGGTAAAGCAATACTTCCACTCGTTTCGTTGAAAGATCCTTGACAGACTGCAAAAATAGAATAATATGTTCAATCCTCATAACGAAAGATCACCATTTGAAACGATACTAGGGATTAACCGAGGCAAGGGATAAATAATGAAGGAAATGAAATGTTTGGCGCGAAATGACTACAAAACCACTAAATGAAGCTTTAAATAAGTGAATAAGTTCAGATATTGAAAACAGGCAAATGTGAAGAAATGGTGAAATGAGGAAAACAAAAAAAAATGGAAGATGGCATAAATGCCATCAAGCTTTAGCTTGAATACCCAGAAAATGGTTATAGTTACCAGTGTCCTCGTCAGAATTGTAAATAGCGCGGAATCCACGGGTATGAGCATTCACTGACCAATAGAACATTATCATCGAGTTTGAGCTCGATTTGAACTGCTTTCTGACGCCTGTACTACTGCCGTTGAATAAGCGAAATCGAAATCTGGGACTGCCACTATCCAGCATTACAATACCCTCATTATGGTAATCCGAATTCTCGTCAAAGTTCAAATCAACGAATGTCATTGTAATTCTTTTTCCTTCGGGGACTCGTATAGTCCACTTGCAATGTATTAGACGATATGCGAGGCTAGGATAGCCTGGTGTTGTTATCCTACCACTGGGGGTGTTCAGATTGAAGGTGCAACCTGAAACGAGTACACAGAAAAGTGACGAACACATGTATCCATCATACCCTTTTGGTTTCTGATGCGTCCGTTTCATGAACAATATACTTGGAAAATTTTGTTACAGTAACAACATTTTTTACTATCAAATAGTTATCGCTAAATCATGAACTCTCCAGAATAGTAATACTCACTTTGTTTGGTCGCATTATAGATGAATGCGAATTTTTGCATAGAATACGTATTGAAAGTATGCTTGTAGTAAATAACAGCCTCATTGGAATTGATGGTTGTAATATCCTCTTTGTCATTTCGATTGCAAATATCTTTCACGAGTACCTCTGAAAAAGATAACATTAAATTGATATTAATCTCGAACTGCTCTGCGATGGATTCCATTAATAATTACCTTTTCTCTCTATTGGATCAATCGAATAAATATGAACACCCTTCAGAATTCCGGAACAACCAAACCTATGAATAGGCGTATCCAAAACATCCACTGTGAGAACTAGATTATAGTCTGGCGGTGCAATAATATGCCATGTACAGTTGTGTTTTCCATGTAATAACCTGCTGTCATCCGCTGACCACGATATACGTCCTGTGGTACCTCTGTGGGTTCCCCCACATGTGGCTGAAAATAATTTCTCAAAAATCTTCACTAATCTGTGATATGTTGTATTTCGCGAAAACGGCGCTTTTTCATCGAATAGAATCGTTCAGTTTTTCTTTGATTGCTCAATCAAAGAATGATTCTCTGCAAATATCTTTTAAAAATGAATTGAGTGCATATTGAATCAACTTAATCGACCATTAGGTCCAGAAATATGAGCATTTGCAATATTGCTTTGCAAATCTCGAAAATTACAGAGCCAACCTTGTTTAAATCTTGAGGATAATTTACTACATAAATGAAAACGGATAACGGAAATTTTCACATACATATAAATAACCAATAAGATAAGCTTTCCGGTAGGTGTTATACCAGATGAGAACATGAGATTTTTCGAAACTGCATGATTCTATAGATCCATAGATCTGAAATAATATAAGGTGTATATCAGTACAGTTTATATATATTACCTAGAGTTGCGGTCGCTTTGAAGCCATTCCTAGGATGATCAACATCGGTCAAAAACTTGATGTACATTATGTTATCAGTTGAGAACTGGGAACTGGGCATAGATTTACAAAATTTGCCTATAAGTGGCGAGAATTCTGTTCCACCATTCCTTAATTCAACAGCTTCAGAGGTACACCTAAAAATCAATTTGAAAAGTTTCGTATCTTGTACTAATTTGATGCGATTGCAGATACTGCAAATCTGCAATCTCTATTTTGAAACATACAGAATCCGAAACCTGACCAGTTTTGTTTGGGGATACTTTCCAGTGCACAATAGTCTGATATTTAGTGGAGCTAAATATCTGAGGGGTAGTGTCCCCTGACCGACAATCATAACAGCCAACCGCGAAAATTCGATGAAATTGAGCCAAATCTAGAGTCTGGAGTCCATTGAGAAAAAATAAAGAATCTGGAATAAATAGAATGGAAAGATGCTTACCCTTCAGATTTATACAGATCGAATCTTCCAATAAAATCTAACTGAATAGATGTACCAGGAGGCGATCTTATGATCCAGACGCAATCGGTATGCGGAAATGGAACATCTGGATAATTTGGTGAAGAAATTATTGTTGAATTTTCGTACGAACTCAGTTCAATTGAACCGCCACATGCAAAGGAGACGGCTTTGAAATGTAGAATGAATCCCTAAAATCAAGTGATTAAGGATTGAGAAGACGATAAAGAATCTTAACCTACTTTAACGTTTGATGTTCCGACATATTTCACGTTCAAATGATTGCTGGTCGTTTTCAAGACAGGCGATTGATGTCCACAGTATTGTCCAGGGCCAAGTGGCGGTGAGTCCGACCACAAACCATTCTTCAGCTAGAAATAAAAATTATTAGAATGAAGAAATTTGCTAATAAAGAATAACCAACCATCAAAGAATTTTTGCATCCTTCAGCTTGGCCTGGAGCTATGTTGAATTTGGGAAAATCCACACTTATGGTTTTACCAGTGGGCACTGTAATGTTCCATTGGCACTGTGTAAAAATAATATCATGTTAGCTGTGTTATTATAATCACTCACGATAATTTAATGAGGTAAATTGATTCTTTTCATAGTATCAGTCAATAAAAAAAATTTTTTTTTTAAAATACTAACTTTTCTTCCTCTTGGGTGTTGATCATCGAATATAATGTTACCTTCTGATTTCGATATATCTCCCCCACATCCTGAAAGTTTAAAAGATTTGTAAATATTTCCAATGTTTTCCGTGTTTCATCTACCTTCTCTGATAATAGCCTTAAAACCTGTTGCATTTCCGCTGTAGTCGGTGTTGAACTTCACCTTCATCAAATTACTAGTGGAATACGTCGTACTGGTTTCATTGAGGGAACAAATTTTTTTTATTGATTTCCACTCGTCAGTCTCCTCATTTCCAGAGAGTATTTCAACTAGATCCTGGTAGTTACATGAAGAATATATTCCATAGGTAGATTTCAAATCCACCCAAGTGAATGTTATCACCAGATGATTCGTAGATGAAGTTGAGAAGATCCATTCGCAATCCAAGTTATTGGCATAGCCATTAGGAAATCCTGGTGATTTTAGGGTGTAATTCTTTAAGTTTATCATGTTTATAATACCATGTGAACCACAGCCATCAACTGAAAGATAAGAAGAGTATACTTGATATGAACATTAACATCATTAGTAAAATTTCCAATAGTAAACACCTTTAACCTGTAAAAAAAACTGTCACATCTCTGACAGTTTTAATTAAAGCCCTGAACTCCAACGCAATCAGTTGAAGATAGTATAGTAGTGCTTGGCTAAGCTCAACTCGGAGACTCGGAAATCATAGGTAACGAGGAGGCCAACATACTAGCTAAAAAGGGGACTTCAACTCCTTTTGTAGGATCCGAACCTTGTTCTGGCTTAGAAAAACACACCTATAAAGAAAAGTTCAGGGAGAAAGAAGAAACCAACAGAGAAGCACTCTGGCGAGATCTTCCAGGTTTAGAGCACTCCAAAGAGTCCTCCAGAACTTCAGCACGGAGCAACCAAAAACTTATCTTGATCCAAGCAAGTTATGCTACATCTTCTCACGGACTTCCATATGGGGCACTGTCGCCTCAGAAAGCATTTTGTGAGGTTAAGATTAACAACAAACGGTGCATGCTGATTCTGAGGAGAGGAAGAAGGAACACCTGGTAACAAAACGCCTCACCATTGGGAACCAACGCTAAGAGTGCTTTGGTCATGAATGCTGGATGTAGACATACCCTCCTTGAAGCCGTCCCATATATTCAACAGAATTCTGGAACTGGACGGGGAACTCTAGCATGGGACACACCTGGTCGACCCCAGAAAGGGGGACACGATAGATCACAGGTCGCGCTGTACTCGTAAACCCTCAACCAATAATAAAAAAAAAATATGTATAATTTTAATATTCTCTTTTTATTCGCTACCTGTAGAGTTAATAGCTGGTGGTAAAATGTAATTTTGTGTTTCGTCCCATTCGATCAAGAACCTAGAACTGCCACCAGCAGCAAACGAAACTGAAAGGAATGCTTCATTCGAGGACGTCTTCACAGGTTCTGGAATGTCATAGTCGCACAGCTCTTTCAGCAAAGGAGCTGAGTCATCGATTCCATCATATATCTGAAAAAAAATATGCCTGTTTTAATATAACCTCTCAACCGAATTCAACATGATTTTCCATTCTCCTTCCATTAGAAATATATATATATAATATGGTTTATTCTTACATATACATACACATACATATTTGAATAAACAATAATCACAGAGACATACAATGTCTGTACATGATGATTAAACTCAAAACAATTTCTTCAACACTAAATATAACCCCTGATCTAACATAAATAACTATCATTTTCATATAGGTAATTACAAAATTCAATTATTATAATCTTACCTTCATTCCCGAATTCGAGCAGTCCGTCTCGTAGTGAACACCCAATGATATTTCTTTGAACTTGATGGATATTTTCTTCCCAAATGATACAGAAATTCTCCAAGTAAAAACATCGTATGTACTGAAATATTTCGGATAAAGTGGACTTCCTATTTGTCCGGATGGTGTAGTTAGGACGCTAGTGTGCGCTAAAATAAAAATTAATTATTTCCCCGAAAACTACTACTTTAAGACAATACCGGATATCTTGGAGACATTGTTAACAGATTTGTTGGAAATTCTTGTGCCAAAGCCAAATTAATGTTGAATATAACATAATATTTCAAAAGGAATTAGTTGCTTTTCCCCTACTGCCTTCCCAACTAATTCCTTTTGAAATATTAAAAATTCAATAAAATACGAATACATTCAATATGGCTCAATTTTCATAAATCACAACACTAACGGGAAGACAGGTTTTTTGCTGTAATTTCATCCCTAAGCTCTAGTATCATACATCGAATTATATGGTACCCCGTTACTACAAAAATAACTACACCCTTGTCCACTACAGTTTTTGTCGTCTGACATATGTTTCGGAAACGAAGTTTCCATCATCAAAGACGAAGCGTTAATAAAGCAATTCTTACAATGGGTTGACATTAGACCATTAGTCATAAACCGATTAGTGAGAATAATGAGTTGTTAATAGGGGTTATATCAGTATTGAGTAATATATCTTTTCTCTTATACATTTCGATCCCTTCAAGTGTTTCTAAGAACAATTTATAGTAATTTTTCAACAATTTTCTGGAATTGAGTGGCCAGTTGTTAAAACGTGATTTGCAACAGCATATTCATCGATGTTGTTGTTCGGAATGTGTCCCGTATACTCTTTATACCGTGTGAGAATGTTTCTGGTTGTTTGCCCGACGTAGCACTTGTTGCAATCTGAACATTTAATTCCATATATGTCCGGAGTTTTATCGAATGCATTTCCTAGAAGTTGTTTAATTTTCGTGGAAGTTTTGAAAGCCAGTTTTATATTAACCTTTTTAAAAATATTCTGCAGTTTGTTTTCGGATGGAACGTGAAAACGAGGAACGCTTTTACCGTTTTATTTATTTCGTTAGGGATATATTACTGAAGAAATTTTAATCATTATGTTTGTGGAGAATGTTCTGAACTAGTTGATGACTATACCCGCTTCTTCCGGCAATTTGGAAAATCATTTTTCTTTCTTTCTTGAAGTTTACATTACTTAGCGGAATATTAAATAACCAGTTGACTAGGAAATGCAAGCTGGTTGTTTTATTTGACCAGGGAGCTACCGAATCAGACGAAATGTAAATATCAAAATTGGTAGGTTTTCTAAAACGTCAAAACTGATTTGCTGAGGAACAAATAAGCTGAAAAGGAGGAAAGGGGGTTACCCATGGCCGTACCGAATGTTTGTTTATAATATTTACCGTCAAAAGAGAAAATATTTTGCTCCATGCAAACCGGTATTCATTAATTTCTATTAAGTGTTCGGAAATAATTAAACTAACGACCCACGAAATGAAGCGGTCTTTATCATTGATTTTGAAATTCGTACGATTTTTTTATTGCCAATGTCTGAGGAGTTTGGAAGCTATTGAATCTATTTACTAACCATTTGACAAGATTGTAGGTGGGCTAATTTAAATTCGAGACGATGGGTCTCATTTTTTTTCTGAGTTTGTGAATTTTCGGTAATTCGGTAAATTCGGATTTTTATTTTTTACTCGTATTTCTCCTGCTTGTTGTGCATTTTTTTTATTCTGTCTCTAAATTGTGTACCTTGTTACACTTACCTCTGATAACACTATTTTACTTTCATATACATGCTTTATTGTTAGATGGTCAAAATATATAAGAATACTTCAATAATTCGAGGGTTCCGTTCTTCATTGCACTATACCGAACCTCGAAGGTTTCAGCAGAACTCTCTCCAGTCAGAATGAACTTAAATTTTCTGCATTACATTACCTATAGCATAAGTGGCTTTTAATCCAGAAATAGACTTTCCATCTTGATTTGTAGAAAGTTTCAAGAGTAGCCACAAACCTCCCTCGATTGAGATATCGGCAGGAATTTTATCTCCACAGAAGGTCCCCACTAGTTTACCACTTGAATTTTGCCGACGTATCTCCAAGAAATCTGTTTTACATTTGTCGGATAGGGGTACTTTGAAATCAACGAAAGTTAGACTAATTTGGTTTCCTGAAACAAGGCGAAACATTTCAATTGAAGAATTCGAAGGGTTATAAGAGGACCAAATACCAGGAGCAACACCAATGGTCCATTCACATTCGGATTCTGACGATGTAGTTCCTAATTTAGCGATTTCGTTGATAAAACCAGGAGAAATAATTGAACCTCTTAGTGTGTTTAAAGTTCCCCCACAGGCTGTGAACAAAAATGGGAATATAAATGTAAAATTGGATCATTATTGTTATATTGCTGCTGAAAATTTATGTCAAATTATAAATGTTAAAAATGGGTTCAAGCCTTATGGACAGGCGCTTTCTGGCGCTCTAGTTCAAACAGACAAATTCTATCTCCGAAAGTATTGGTTTCTCAGAGTTGGGAATTATATCAATGTATTCTTATGATAGAATTGCATCATAAAGGAAATTCAATTCAAATAATAGTTTATTTATCAAGATTAAATGAGCAATCTGAGAATGAGAACTGCACCATGGAAGAAATCAAATTAAAATAGCTGAAATGAATTTGACTCTCTCTTATAGAACAGGATGAAATTAACGAGTATGAACACAGATCAGATAATAAAGCATAAATAGAATAATTATAGCATTCTGTGAAAACATAGAAGTACGATTCATTATTGAAATTTAGAAAAATCATATCTCCGAAAGTATTAGCTTGCTGGAGTTGAGAATGATATCAGTGGATTTTCATGGTGAAACTGCATCTTGAATAAAAATTGAATTTGAAATTTGTTACTTAAAAAAAAATTTTTTTTTTCGTTACTCTGAAACCATCTGGCCTATTTTGCTCAATAGCGAATCTAACCGAGATATTTATCTCCCTAACCTACTCTGAAAATTTCAACTGCCTAGCTCATTCCGTTCGAGAGTTATTGTAGAAAATTTTTTTTTTAATTTTGAAAATTTTTTTTTACACTTAGCGGTAACCTTGTCAATACAAAACTTCGCATGCGTATAAAGGTCATGATTCTACAATTTGATGCTGAATTTCAGATAGATCGACTAATCGGTTTCGGAAATATTCATAAAAAATGTTTTTACTAAAATCGGCCATAACTCCGAAACCGCTTGATGGATTTCGCCCATTAACGAACTTGTCCGAGATATTTACGCTCCAAACCCACCTTGCAAATTTCAATCCTCTAACTCCTTTCGTTATTGTGCCTACGGCCGGCCGGACAGAATCGATTTCGACCAAATCGTTTGAGACCATTTTCAGCCAAAAATTCGGAAATTACAGACATTTGGGCAAATTGATAAGCCCTCAGTTCCGAGGAACTAGAGCGCTAAAAATAATAAAGAGAATTGGGAATTTTGTGGAAATTGCACCTATTATTCCACTGGTACCCCTAAATAACTTTCAGTAACTCACTTGAATCGTATACTTCGTAGCTTGCAGTTAAGAAAATATATGTCACAGAATCAATATGAAGGGCATTTCCCCTGCTCAGTAACATTCCAGGAACACTTCGACCACAGTATGCTCCAAGCAAGGTTCCGTTTGCGTTTTCACCATCATGCACCTGCACCCAATCGATACTGCAATCGTCTGATCTTGAGTCGATGTGGGTGATCGTGAAGGCAATGTGTTGATCTGAAGATAAAATCGACTGTATTCGAAGAAATACCACTTGATATATTGTCGATGAAAATCAAATTCATACGTACTAGGTTGAGGCGCAATTATGGTCCAAGAGCAATGGGTATTCAGGTTATTATCCATAAATGTTGGATGCATCTGTATTTCACCACTCACCGAAGCTACAATGCGAGCTCCACAAGCCTGTAACAAGCAGTATACGTAATTATTAAAGGATGCTGTGGGAGAGAAAACCCAGAAAAGAAACATTTAAATAAGCAGTATACGTATTTTTGAACAAGCGACAACAAATAGAAACTGCCAAAAAATTTTCCTCAGTTTAGTTTGGCATTTTATCATTAACTATGTACACTGTAGGCAACGTGAACACTGTGGCTACGTGAACGCGCAAAATTGCCACAATGAAAGGCTTAATACCTTTTTTGGCGTGCTTGAGCTGGTCATTGTTTTCCAAAAAAAATTTCCGGCCAGAATTATAGAGTTAACGAAGAGTACTAGGATCCGTTGCTCAATTGACTGCTGTTGAGATAGAAGAGCTTTGGTATAAACAAGAAAATGGAATATACCACAAAAAATTTCTTGAAGGAAACATTCGATGAGAATATAATGAACCTGCGAATAGATGTTAGTCCGGTCAGTTTAGACATTCGAAAGTGCATAAAACCCCAACAAGCTTCTTGTTGAGTTGAGTTACTCTTTTCAAAAACTTCAGCACATTGAACTAAATCTTGTTTTCCAAACATTTTGAAAACTGCTGTTTAACCCCTCCCGTAAAATGCAAATGCCGTATCACAGCCAGTTATTGCGTGTAAAAATAGTACATGATTTTGACACTTTACAAAAGTAGATAAACTGTTTGATGAATATATACCTGATTGATGTTGAGCTATTCCTGGTTTTAAGAAAAAAATAGTTTTTTCAGTTGGCGTTCGAGCAGTGAGTAATACGAGTAAGTCTACATCTTCACCAACAACAATAGTTGTATTTGTCAAATTTAATTGCTCTATTGCTGTTCCAATAATCAATACATCAGCATAATTATTAGCTTGTTTTACCAATATATTTTCAGCAGTAAACTTTTCTTTCAACATGGCTTAAAAATTGAGGGACTGGGTTTCATTTTACCTGATATTCATATAGTTATAACTTTTTTATATTTTAAGTATTAGTTACAATGACCGATAGAAAAATCTTTCAACATATAATATTATATATAATATATATAATACATATATATTATAAATTATAATATATAACAACTCTAGAGATGTATATACGTGGCGTACTCATGCATATTATGACGATAACAACTTTTATAACTTTTTGAATCGTTATATCTCAGAAACGGTGGCTCGTAGGAAAGAAGTATTGGTACATTTATAGATAATTTTATGATCTACAATTTTTGTCTGGGGTACTTTCATGATAAAACGTTTTGCTGAAAATCACGAAAAACTCTTTTTCTTGACCTTTGACCTTGAATAAAATTTTTTCCATACACGGGAATGATGGGGAACTTTTAAATATTATTTATAATTATGTTTTCAACAATTTTAATGATTTTCAGGTTGTGGGGATTTTATGAACCTTCACTCTCATTTTTTGGTCTAGATTGACCGGGCTATGTAGAAATACGTGGAGGTGTTAGCCAGCGACAATTAACCTGAAAGGATGAACGAAGAAGACCATCCAACCAGGGGTTGAGATCGAAGATGTGGTAGACGTGTCTTCAAGTCTTTCCTCCGCTTTGCTTCCAATGCAGAAAACGTGGGGGGAAAGATTCATGAGATTGCAAACGAGTCGACCACATCTCCGATCTCGACGCATTCGAGGACAGGCTTCATCTTAGGATTGTCTAGTTATGGTTGTTACACATCCGCAGTTATATTCGATGTCTAAATTTAAACCATGTTGAGCTTAATTCGGCAGTGCCATTGCGCCCATATGACGAACATATTTCATATCCTCGAAATGTTACACGAATCTCACCTTATTGAAGTGTGCCAGGAATCCTTTAGATCTCAAAAATATCCCACCGGAAAATTCAACCAACATTGTGTTGTGAGTGGATGTTATGGTTTTATTCGGTTTGGTTACACCACATACTTTTGCCAGAATTGGATAAGCTGCAGACGGTCCATCGTAGACCTAAAAATCAGTAATTATATTGCCATCAATCGAGCAAACAAATCATAATTTGAACCTTGATGTAGTTTTTGTTACAGAAAATATCGTTTTTCAACAACTCAACATCCTCGAATACCAGATCGATAACATGATTTTCATCGACTTCCAATAACCATTCGCAAGTGTCATTACTGTCGTATTTATTCGGATAATTAGGAGAGAATATTGAACCTTTCGACATTGTCATCCTTCCACCGCATTCTGTAAAAAGAATTGTCTTCTTATGAAATTTGATGGCCATAAAATTGTAAATATTTACTCGATTTTACTGAAGTGAAATTGGCAGAGAATCCTCTGCCTTGATAAGACAAATCAGATGTAAAGTGCACGCTCATTTTGTGGCCATTACTCGTGACCTTGATTGGGACATCCTGATGACAGAAATGAGCTAATTTTGGATATGTTTTGTCTGGTCCATTGTATACCTAAAATAAAGATACATAATTCATTTCGTTCTTCTTCACATCAAACATATTCCTCAAAAACCAACCACAAATGGGACAACCATTCAGTTATCAAGTGAAAGCTCACCTGGATTGAATCATATTGACAGTCATTCACTCTTTCCAAATCAATTTCATTGAAGGTCAAGACGATAGAATATCCAAAATCTGTTTCCAATTCCCATCTGCAAGCTGATGATTCTGGGTATCCTTTAGGATAATTTGGTGATGTAATTGTACCCGATTTGTATAGTTTTCCGCCGCACCCTAAAAATATATAATGAAAAGAGTTGATTACATTCTTCACGACAGAACTGCTCACCATCTAGTACCCACTCTAGTCTGAATCCAGAACCAAGCATTTTACTGCGTGTGCTGTAATGAATTTGAACTACATTATGATCCAAGTTGATCAACTTGGGAGTATCCATACGTCCACAGTATGTTCCATAAAGATCGTACGTTGGTGAGTCGGGGTACGATTCCGAAGAAGGATATTTGATCTTAAAAGGACAGATTAGGGTATAACTGAGGATGTATCAAATTTTCTGATATGGATATGAAAAAGACAGTTTCAAATTCACTGCTAATCCTCAACATTCTCCATCGAATGAGATGCTATTGTACTTGAAAAGGCTGTTAGATTGCACATTACGAGTGTCCCATAAGGACCCATCTATTCCAACGGGAACGGTTGTTGAAAATTGGTTTGTCGATAGAAATTAATTTGCAAAGAAGCAAATTTTTTTAACTAACGTCTTTGTACTGACTTCTGATATTCTGAATATAGTTGGATGAAGTAAGGTTTTAGCCTTTCCAGTAAAGATATGCGTAGAGTTGTTAGCACCATCTTGCTGAAACCACTTCCATGGGTCTCAATCTTCTCGTTCCTGTAACTTGGCAAAGATAAAGTGGAATATCATGTCCACGTAATGACGCCATTCAGCGATCGACCTTTTTGCAAAACCACCACGCAAAAAATTTCTTGGTTTCATGCGTACGGTGTTATATTCAATTAAAATTCTGCAAATTCCTACCGTTCAACTTTGGAGTAGTTGGATCCGTATAAGACTCTCTGTATTATTGCTGGAGATACCTACCTCCAAGCTGTTGGACGAGCATGTCTTATTTCCAATGTCGTACCATGTTTTTACATCGAACGTGGTGAATGTAATATTAATCCTATTTTTGGATTCAACAATTATATTCCATACACAATCTTCGGGCAGTTGGTATCGATTCGGGAAGTTTGGACTTTCAATTACTCCGTAAAAACCAGTGACATTGTTCTGACAAACTGAAATTTCGTGTTGGAATACTTTATTATACCATTCATACTGCAAATGTCTTATCTTCATTATGAATTTTATATAATTACAGATTGTGGCTGATTTATTCTTATGATGGTAATGATAATGTGTATTCTGTAGCAACAAACATAATATTCATGAAAGTAACAGCGTGTCATCCAGCCCTAACTCTATTTTATTCTGGCTTTCACTAGAATGATTTTTTCATCATTTATCTGCCGATTTCTAGTCAATATTTTGGTCAACATATATGTAAAGGGTTTTCCAATAAGAGGTGATATTTTGATATTCAAAGAAAAATGCCATTTTCCAATATAAATGATCGGATGTTTATTTCATTATAAAGAAGAAGCTATGCCGTTAATAGTGGAAAATAACATCAGGCAAATGACCACCACGACCACGCTTACAGGACCATATCCTTTTAATTAAATTTTCCATAACCAAATCGCAAAGTGGCTGCCCTATGTCCACGATAGCCTCACGAATTCCATCTTTGAGGTCTTGAATCGACGCCAGGCTATTGGCGTAGACCTTCTCTTTCACGTGGCCTCAAAGGAAAAAGTCGCACGGTGTTAAATCACAAGATCTCGGTGGCCAATTGTGATCACCTCTTCGAGAGATAACACGGTCCGGAAACTTTTCCCGCAAAAGTTCAATGGTTTCGTTGCTTGTGTGGCACGTAGTGCCGTCTTGTTGAAAGTAAACGTTGTACAGATCAATACCATCCAATTCCGGCCATAAAAAATCATTAATCATCTCTCGATAGCGCAATCCATTCACCGTAACTGTTGCTCCAGCCTCATATTCGAAAAAGTAAGGTCCAATCACTCCGCCGGACCATAAACCGCACCAAACAGTCACACTTTGAGGATATAGAGGCTTTTCAACAATAACTCTTGGGTTTTCCGAGCCCCAGATGCGACAATTTTGCTTGTTGACGAAGCCGAGGTTATCGATACCTAATCGTTTGTGACTGAAACACTGGATTCGAAGATTCTGTTGGAATATTGAAGGTCACACACGGAAAAAAGAGAAATTTTCCTAGTGACGAATTATACGAAATATCAAAAGTGCTAGATATAAGACAAATATATGCTCAAAAAATAATAACATGTGTCCATCAAAACAAAATATCAGTTATACCGAAAGAACACAATTATCCAACGAGAGCAAAACAAAATGAATTTCAAACATGGAGAGCAGAAAAAAGAATTGGACAAAGGTGCTGTAGATATATTGCCTCAAGGTTATACCCAATTGTACCCGCAACAATAAAGGAGACAAGAAGTAAACACAAATTCAAAATGAAATTGAAAAAATGGTTAATTGAAGGAAATCGAACACTGATACATAAAATAGTAAATTCATACTAGAAAACAAACTAAAATACTGATCTAATCAACTCATAAACATCCAAGAGTAATGACTCAAAAATACTGACCTTGGCGACCGCTCGAGGAAGTGAACCCTGAACTTTGACAATTCAACTACCGATTTAGACCTAAAATATTGATGAAGACAGTTTACCAACCATGACAAAAAATACCAATGAAGACAATTCTCCCGGATTATCAGCAACATTGTGAATTTAATATTTATTTAGTATTTTTTTGTTAATCGTGGAGTATCCACACCTACATTTAGATAATAACATTTAGTTTATTTTGCCGTTAGAATGTGAATATTAATTTATTAAAGCTGTACACAGTTATCAGCTCCTCGGAGCGAGTAACTCACAGTTAATTGAGTTTAATTGTCATAGTTTCAACTAACTGTTCAGTAAACTCTATTATTATTATTATTATTATATAGAGGTTGGAGTCGTATGATATACGTTCCCCAGCAATTTACAGCAAGGCTATAGGATTGTATAGAATTATAGATTGAGAGGTTTATTTAAATGTCGAGCTCGATTTCTGTAATTTGTAGATTTAATTTATTCGATTACATTGTAAGAACCTGGGTAGGAATTTTGTTCGCCAGCATAATCACACCTCCCTTGAGAAAATTGATAGTAGAATCTCATTGCTCAAATTTATTCTGGCGTATTCTGTATATGTATATCGCTCGAATCGGCGCGATATGGAAAGCTATGAATATGAATGGATAAGATAGGTTTCGCTAAAAACAAATGGTTCAATCTGACCTGTTGTGTATTGTAGTTGAAAGCCTCTACCCTGGAAGCTAACGTCAGATTTGAAACGCACATAGGCATGATTTTGAGTGGTTCGAATGAAGGTTGGATGTGCCAGGCTGCAGAATCTCCCTAGTGATTTCGAAGCAGCGCTAGATCCGTCAAGTACCTATAATGGAAACATTGTCTCAAGAATGAAAGGCTCACATCGATTTGACCTCAACCAATGATTACCTCTACATAATCTAACATACAGAAAGAATGCGCCTCCAAATCAATATCGGTGAATATAATTTGAACAATGGATCCACTGCTGACTGATATCTTCCAGTGACAATCTGTGAATCTACTGTACAGTTCTGGATACATAGGAGATACGATGGAACCCGATGGAGCTGATAGTATTCCACCACAACCTTGAAACCAAAAGGAGTCATTTCTGGCATCTTAAAGCAGAGGAGACACACAAACCTGTTGCAGCTGATCCCCAGATGACTTCGAAGTGCCCGCCATACCCATGGGCATCAGTCTTGAAGTGAAGATAGATCTGATTCGCATGAGAGGATATCAGTTTAGGAATTTTACTTCCACAGTATCGACCTATCAGTGGTGACGAAGCAGACTTGCCATTCCTGAAAATCAATTATTTTCTCAATACTAGAATGACCGGTTCACTAAATTATTTTTGTACAAAGTATAAAATAAGCTAATGGGTATCTTGTACTTCACCTAAGTTCCAGATAATCAAATCTGCAATCATCCACATCCTCCATTCTAAAATTTGTTATATTCAGCAAAATTTGATGAGCTGGCTGCACCGTTATACTCCAGGTGCAATCCATATTGGGGGAAGGTTTATCCTGATTTGGTGATCTAATGACGCCGCCGGGTGAATGAAAATCTCCGCCACAGACTGAAAATCCAGAAAGTACTGAATGATCATATGTTCGATGGAAGCATCAATTTGAATCACACTTACGTTTAGCTTCTTTGACAAAATTGTAGGACAGAGTAAACCCACTACTCGTTCTCGATCTGTCCAAAAACGAAGATAAAGTGACTATATTCGAAGTACTTATGAAGGATGGTGGTACCTTATTCCCGCAATATTTCCCCACAAGTCCACCCCTTCCAGTGATAGTGTTATTATCAAAAACCAGGACATAGTTGCTGTCGCAAATGTATCGTTGGGTTAGTTGGAAAGTGACCCAGATCAGTCGAATTAAATCTCCCGGAGGTGCTCTTATAACCCAATTACAATTGAGGCGCGAACCGAAATTACCAGAATCGAATTGTGGTGATATTATTCCTGTCTTCTCTGTGAATATTCCTCCACATCCTGGAAAACGAATGAAGAAATAGGTTAATTCGTGTTTATTTCAACCATAAGGCTGGAATGATTGGAGGAAAATCCTTGTATAATTCTCGATTTTTCCTCAATATCTTCTCAAATATCTAACTTGGATGATGGAACAAAATGGATTAGCTCCTTCTCTGTTGATAAATCTATATACACTTATACACACACAGAAGGTTTCATTGATTGGCTGAGAGCAAAAACAGACACGCGTTTTGGACTTTTTGGTCCTAGTCAGTGTTCTGCGGCTCTGATAAATTCAACTGAACTGAGACCACGTCGACCTTCGCATAGTCGACGCTTTTCGCATCTTATTCCTATGGCAATTAACACAGTCTAGCGTCTTTAAAATAACATCGAAAAATGGCAGATACCATTGTTAATAAATCAATAAGAAGTGAGATTCGCGTGAAATGGGTTTGAATTAACATAGGAATAATACTGTTTGAGCCCTGTGCGAATCACCTCTCGATCATTAAAATTATGGGATTGCGGCATATGTTTTCACGGTTCCAATTTCATCAGGAGGTAATGCCTGGATTTTGTCTTCTCGTAACGTTTGCGAGAAATAAAGGGTTTTCCAATAAGAGGTGTTATTTTGAATAGCCCGCTATTTCGGTAGATGTCACTTTTGAAGCCCTCATTTTTTGACATTTGACGAGTAGAAACTACGCCATTAATAAGAATGGAACAATACACGCTTCAGGAACGCATTGAAATTATTAAAATTCACTATAAAAATGGTGAAAATTTGGCAGAGACGGTTCGTAAAACTCGAACATTTTTGGGTCGTCGTGAAGCACCTTGTCGGACCGCAATAAAGAAATTGGTGGAAAAATTCGAGCTGTTGGGACAAGTTAGTTATGTGAAGAATATAACCCGTGCACGTAGCTCAAGAACAGCCGTTAATATTGCTGCTGTAACCGAAAGTGTTGAAGAAAACCCAGGTTTGTCCATTCCTCGTCGTTCTTTGGAATTAGGCATTCCACAAACGTCATTACACCGTATTTTGCATTAAGATTTGGGTCTTAAGGCTCATAAAGTTCAGTTAACACAAGAACTCAAGCCGGCCGATCATCAACAACGTCGTGTATTTGCTGATTGGGTCGTTGAAATGCATGAAAATGATCCGGAAATTCATCGAAAAATCATCTTGAGTGATGAGGCCCATTTCCACCTCGGTGGCTTCGCCAACAAGCAAAATTGTCGCATCTGGGGCTCGGAAAAGCCAAGAGTTATTGTTGAAAAGCCTTTCTATCCTCAACGTGTGACTGTTGGGTGCGGTTTATGGTCCGGCGGAGTGATTGGACCTTACTTTTTCGAAAATGAGGCTGGAGCAACAGTTACGGTGAATGGATTGCGCTGTCGAGAGATGATTAATGATTTATTATGGCCGGAATGAGATGGTATTGATCTGGACAACGTTTACTTTCAACAAGACGGCGCTACGTGCCACATACAGAAAATTTAAAAAAACACCTCACGTAATTTATGAACGCCCCCTTATTGGAAAACCCTTTATTTGCAGTGTTTCTCGATATCTGTACTGTAAGAAGAAATAATTCCTTGCTCAATGATCATAGATTTTATTGGGCTCACCTAAGTCCGTCGCACTATAATTTGCTCTGAATCCTTTATCACCAACACTTTCGTCTGTAACGAATTTAAACCATAGATGATTCAGACTCGAAACGATTTTTGATGGTGGGGAACTGCAATATTTTCCTATCAACGTGGAATTTTCATGGTCTCCATCTCTAATCTGGAATATGCCTGATGATTATAATCTATATCCAAAATTGAAGTGAGTTGGAAACAGAAGACAGCAAGAGAGCGTCCGGTCCGTACTTTACATGCATTATCCTACTACACCTTTTTTCAGAATTTCCATTCGTCAATGGACGTGGGTTTCTGCATTTACAAAGGTTAATCGTTTATATTTAACACTACCGGACTGGACACTCGTTGTCCTGCTCGAAAGTAGGATTGCCTGCTATCAGCGGGATGTCAAAATGACATCTCTAGATTTATGAGATCTGAGAAGGAACGATGGGGCCCACTCAAATACACACACACAATTTCATCCACATCTGTCACATACACCAAAATTCCTTCAACTACAACGAATCAATTCTATCCGTTTCTTAACTACCCCTATTATCCCCATAATACAATCATCGGGCGTTCCTTTACTACAGCGTGGTCCGAAACGAACTGAATTAGTGGGTAGATTTTAGCTTCTGTATAGGCATAGGCGGACTATACCAAAAACCGCAATCACTCACCTCGACGTAGTCGAAACAGTCAACGTCGGAGTGCTCCAATTGGAAATCTAAGAATGAAAGTGTTATGATGTATCCAGGAGGCTGTATAATTTCGTAGAGGCATGAAATACTTGGTGCATAACGTGTTGGATATCCGTCTGAAGTGATTATTCCTGTTTTTTCTGTGAACTTTCCTCCACATACTGGAAAATAAGCAAACTAGATTGTAATCATATTATGGCAACCGTGAGAGGATATTAATGATATAATAAAAAAAAAACTAAAAAAAACCCGACTGTGGAAACATATCTCAGAGACAGGCCGACGCCAAATCTTTGGAGGGGGAAAAGCATCGAAATTTTTCCAACAGCTTTGAAATTTCTCCAACTCATTCTTGAACAGACGATCAAAATCGGTTACCTTTATCTATAGGATAGGTGAAAAGCCTGTATACGTAACATTAATTACTTGCAAGGATAATAATTATGCAATATTTACCTGTCTCGTATCTTATACGAAAACCTTTGAAACCTGTTGCCCAATCTGAGTTGAAATGTAATGTTATCTCGTTGCCGTTAGAAAGGTAAGGTCCTGGTAATGTAGAGCCGCAGTATCTGCCAATAAGAGGGGAGTTTGTATCAGGACCCTCGAAAATCTAGAAAAAGATCAACATTCAGAATTTGGACCGGGGTAGGTGCTCTAATAAAATTCTGTTGCAGTGAATATATATGTTCAGATGCTGAAGATACGAGAGAAAAGTCAGAAGCTTCAGCGCCCTCGTTCATTGAATGATAAATAGATCTCACGACTACCTAACAAGCTGAAATTGAATCGATTAAGAATCCAAGAGGATTGATCCAGGCAAGTGTGTACTTGAATGGGTACTCGAATCCATTGAATTATGAACGCCATTCTCTGTCTGTTTTCTTAATCTATTGATTTTCAATGCAATTCTGTGTCTCAAGCAACGTAACTAGAAGCGTTTTTTGTCGGTGTGACCCTGGTACGCAAAAACGATCGTTCAGAAACGAGATTACTAGTGAAAAGGATTTGGTTTACGATTTCTGAAGAAATTTTCGGAACCTCCATATCATAATATGTCTCTTCATTCTTACTTCGAGATAGTCGAATTTGCAAGACCCATCATCTTCTAGTTCAAAGGTGATGAACGTCAGTTTAACCCTAAGACCAGGCGCCAATTTTATCTTGTATTCGCAGTTGAGATCGGGCAAGTATCTATCTCCATAAGAGGGAGATTGTATCTCCCCACGATCCGTGGTGTATATTCCGCCACAGCCAGGAATACCTGCAGAAAACAAACAGATCTTTGAACAGAAAGAAAATAAGGCTTTCGGGAGCGAAATACCTTCAACCACCGAGAAACTAATCTGGAAACCTGGATGTTGTTCCTTGTTGTTGGAATGAAAGTGCACCGACGCTACTGAATCTGGTGTAGTTAGAGGAGATGGCAGCACTGAACTGTTGCAGTATTTTGCGCAAGGTGCACTTTCAATATTCAAAGACGGTATAATCTGAAACAATTGGACGTGGTTGAGGAACTCATAATTTGGGGTATATTCTAGTCAACTCAACGACGACTCATTTATATTCTTACCTCCAAATAGTCCCCGGTACAATTGACCGAATTCCCAATGTCAAAACCGAAGAAATGGAAGAGCAGTCGTTTTCCAGTTGGTGCAGTAATCAGCCAGACACAGTCCCTTCAAAATTTGAAGAATGAAAATAAATCTTTCAATTATGGTCATTTACTCTGTCGTTATCGTACCTATTATTTGGATAATTCCCTGGCGATCCTGGAGATTGTATGGATCCATGGCTAGTGGTCACGATGTTGAAGTTGCACGCTGAAATAATTAGTCAATGAAATTTTAGAGCAGAAGAGGCAGATACAAAATAAATATAACCAGGTAGACAGTGGAAATCTTCAAGGATGGAGGGAGATGCCCATACATGGTATGGGCATGGAGTTGCCAGGAATAGTTCTGTCGGGGATCATGAAAATGGAGATTTTTTAATTCCTAAGGTTGGTGATCTTTCCCGTAAAACAAAACCTTACCCTGCCTATACTAGTATCAATTGAAAGACAAAGTATTAATCGAGTCATCGGTCATTCTTACTTGGAACTACAGTATCCCAGCTCAATTCGAACCCTGAATTGGAGGAAGTACCATCGGTCCTAAACCAAATGTATACAGCGTTGTGAGTTGTCGAAAAGGTTCCATTATTTCCAGGTATTTCGCTACCGCAGTATCTCCCCAAAGAATGTGAAACTGTATTTCGACCGTCGTGTATCTGAAACAAAACAAAATGTATTAATTCAAATAACAACTTAAAGTTTTAATCCTTTTCCAGATGTCTCGCTAGACCAATTCTCAGTAAATCATCATTCAAATTCTGAAGAAAACTATACAGTATATAGAAGTGAAGGAGATGAAGTGAAAAACATACCTGAACCCAGTCTTTGTTGCATTCTGGTGTATATTTCACATGGAATTCCTTGAATTTCAGTCTCAAAATTTGATTTCTTGATGTCTCGATTATCCAAGCACAGCTACGGACTTCTGGTCTCAAGGAGAAGTTGGATGGTGGATATTTTAAGATGCCAGTCTGCTGACTGAGCACTCCCCCACATGCTGAAATTGGAAAGCAGTTTATTGAAAACCTTTTGGAGGGTCATAAAATGCAACATAACGTGCAATATTTGAAATGCACGGAAACAACCACTTATTAACATGGCATGTTTCCATGGATAGTGTGTCCAATTATACAAATAGTATCAACTACACAACACGCAAAAAGGTCTGATGATTCATTATCATATTCCTTCCAATGTCTCGTATACTCACCACTCCTTTCGCTCCTACAAGTAGGACCTGTCCAAGGATTCGGACATGAACATCTGAAACCAAATCCTCTAGCCGCACAAATACCACCATTTTTGCAGGGATTGCTGGCACATGGCGTAACACTTTTTTCGCAGTTTTTACCTGAAAAGTGATAACAAACGTTGTCAAATAAATCGTGCTTTCCACATTGTATAAAGACAATATTCAAGCTTCTGGTAAGTCTTCGTTCCACTCACCAAAATAAGGAGGAACGCAGAAGCAACTATAAGAAGAGTTGCCAACAACGCATACTCCGTTGTTGCATGGATTCGGGTCACACGGAGACCTAGAGGTCTTGGATGAGACACAACCATTTGGGCCCATGCCGTTTCCGATGTAACCAAGAGGACAAGTACACTCGACGAGTGATAATGCGTTATCTAAAAATTATATTGAATAATATTATACAAGAAAAAAGACATGCATTGATACACGTACTCTTGTTGTCTTTACAACTCGCTAGGGGATGACACCCACCATTGTGCACGTTGCAAATACCTTGGTATGTACAGGTTCGTCCGTCCCCACTATAACCAGGTGGACATGGGCCACATTTGTAAGATCCCTTCGAAAATAATCAGTTTTCAAAAATCAGATTACTTGCTTGATTTGCCTCGACGTCGTTTACGTATTTGTCATGGTTACGGAGAGAAAAATGGCTATTTGCAGAGGTCCACCAGGAATATTCATAATAAAGAAATAAGCGATACACCCGAAAATAACGCAAGAATAAATGCGCTTTGTGCTGTATGGTTAGTGAATAATGTAGATCTTTCAGAATTGTCAGTATTGTCACAATAATTTCATAACGCGCCGCTGAGATATTCAAAACCGATATATTTTGATATATCTTGATTTTTCATCTGCCATCCTCTGCGGGCGCCTATGGAGGTCAGTATTGCCATATTATTCAGGACAAACTCGACATATCCTGAACAATTTGTATTTTATAAATCAATAAATAAAATATAAATTATATTTTGAACAGTCACTAGAGGCAATCTATAACACTTATGTTTAAATCCTTATACTCAACCAACAGCAACAAGAATAACAGGTTTGTTTTGCTGTTTTGGGTTATTATTCGAACTTACCAGCGTGTTGATACATTCAACTAACGGATTTCTGCTACATACATTCAGTGTATTTTGACATTCGTCTATATCTGAGCAATGAAATCCAGTACCGGTAAAACCTACAAATCTTTATTATATTAAAAAATGCCCGGTCGTTTTATCCAATTAATCTCACCTTCTGGGCAACTTCCACAACGGAAAGAACCTGGAGTATTAATACAAGAAACTAGAGGGTTAACAGAACAGGGTGGTCTACCAAACTTGCATTCATCGAAATCTACACATTCCTGTGAAATGCCAGTACTTCTGTATCCCTGAAAATATTGTAATGAAACTTTGTTGAACAACCTCAGCACGAATCATGAGATACACCACGCTTAACACAAGATAAGATCTTGATCGTAGTTCACCAGAGACCCCTAATCTCAATCTATTCCAATATAATACCAATGCTTACCTGGTCACATAAGCATTTATAACCTAGATTTGTATTTTGGGGTATGCAGGTTCCGTGACCACAAAGGCTCGAAGAGCTAGCTGAGTTGCAATCTTTAGATCTTCTAGTACAGTGTATACCATACCATCCGTTGGCGCATAAACACCTTGAATTATTTCGATTAATTGATATCAATATCCTTTTCTAGATGACTTACTGGTATGATCCTGGTTTATTGATACAAGTAGCGCCATTCTGGCACCCTAAATCGGTACCGACAAATCTTGCGCATTCATTGACATCCACATCACAGTTTGGACCCTAGAATATACTTACTCGAATTAACTGAAGCTACAAATAATTCGATACTTTCTCAATAGACAAAAGTTGAAATATCTTACCTCCCACTCATCGGGACAGTGACAAATAAAATTGTTGAACAAATCCTGACAAATACCGCCATTTGAGCACGGGTTACTCTTACATTCGTCTTGGTTCAATAAGCTGGTTAAAGTTGCTAGATCTGCCATTGCCGATAGCAGCTGCTTCTTCAGTCTGATGAGCTTCGCATTGGACTGGAAGATAATCAATTTTCAAGTCATTTGTGCAATTCTACAGGCTGATAAAGATTACCACAGGACTAGTTGTGGTGTTTGTCATTTTCTGATTTTCTTGCTCGAGATGATCCAACCTGGATAGAATTCCTTTTTTACCAGCTATAACCTCATCCATCTGATCTATTTTGTTGAACGAGTCTTGAAAATTTGTCGTATACTTGTCCAAAATATGAGATGCTTTGAGAACCTAAGGATATAATCCCATACGATATACAGACATTAAAAAAAACTGAATACCCTGTAACAGTTGATCAATTTTAATGAAATTCATACAGAATGCGAGTTCAAACCTCGCCTTGTTGGGATAGACATTTTGTAATCAGATGGTATTGATCATAAATTCCACAATAGGGGCAAGAAATTAAAGTGCTGTGTCCAAGGTGTCCTAAGGGTGACACTAGTTCAATTGCGGTAATTTGTGTGTTGGATAACCAGCATATCAAGGAAACGCTAATTCAAAAAGATATGCCTTCGATAGAAAATATTTACTAAATTGTTATTTGTTCTCATTTCAGACAAAACAGATTAGAATATAAAATTTCATTATGATTGATCGACCCTTTCATGGTGTTCCTAATTTTTCCAAGAGTGGGTTTGCCATTAAGAGTTGCTAACAAGTAACCCTTCGACAGATTCCTTTGCCATCATACCATTTTAACAGCATTCGACAGATCTACCCCATTTAGGTTAACTGTTCCTCCTTCCAATGTCTGCAGACTAATATTTCTGCCTCGGGCTGCTTGAAAATTGAGATGTCCACTTTGTGAAGAAATTGTTGGCCTAGAAGTAGTGTCTCATATCAGACGATTAATATGAATTGTAAATTTTATGTTTAATATTTATCAAGAAAATGTATATTTATTTCTTATCTTTATCTATATAGGTACTAATTTCTCCACCTACATCACTTCTCTATTTCTTATTATAGTAAGTGATAATCCATGTTTTATAAAAAGGAGTAATTATATAAAGAACTGACGAAGCGTCAAGAGCTTCAGCACTACAGAGTTTGTACATTTATGGAAAAAATTAAGGTTTGGGCAGATGATTATGATTGTACATGTGGTCGTGATTTGTCACTTAACAAATTTTTATATATAATAATTCATATTTCCATCTTTAATAAATTTGGGGGTGTATTGATATCACGAATGTTTGCTACATTTTGTCTGGACACCCACCATTATCATGATCCTAAAGCTCAATTCTCAAAAATGTTAAATTTTTCATATCATATGAGAAACGAATTGTTTCGATTTTTCTCATATTTGCATTCGTTGAGAATTTTACCATTTCTTTGGTAGTTTTAACTCACCTCTTTTTCCATGAAGATTCGACACAGAAAACGTTCAATATCAAAAAAACTATGAAACTAGAAAACACCATTTTCACTTCATCGGCACATTTTCACTGATCGTGTACTGACTGAAGCTACTGCAGAGCATGAAACTAATTGAACTAGAACATGTCTTCATATAGCAATGAAGGAGGCGTGAGGTGTTGGGGTGTCGAATTTCATCATGAATGATTTGGGGGCGTACTTCTGGAAAACGGTGAAAATTATCTATACAAAATCATACACCAACGTAATGAAACGGAACACCCGATATCTAATGACTTATTCAAATCGTATTTCGAAAATATCTAAATCATTAGACAAGAGAGTATTCCGTTCCGAATATTCCACTCTTCTTATCTCTTGACTCGACGAATGAAAGTTTGAGTTTTCAAAAACTTTAAATTAAAATGGCTCATTTTTTCGGTATATCCCTTATCCTAAATTCTACATACATACGACGACCGTTAACTTCAAATTATTAATTATATATATACATATATATTCTTTTAAACTTTGCATTACATTTTGTTCATTTAACAATTAAGAATGTGTATGAAAAATAAAAAATTGTTAGCAGAGGTTAGTGTAACGGGGTGCCATAGAATTCGATGGATGGTATTAGAGCTTAGGTAAATAAAAAACCTTAGCTAAAAAACCCTATCTCCCCGTTAGTGTTGCGATTTCTAAGAATTGAAATTGTTAACAATTATTTCAAATATTGAAGGGCCTCTCTTTCTTCAATATCTATTCTTCATTCAACAAGCAGAGAGGTTTCTCCAAGGTACCCGAAAGACAAATTAAAAATTGGTTCAAGCCCTGTAGACAGGAGCTTTCTGGGGCTCTTGTTCAAACAGACAAATTATATCTCCGAAAGTATTGGTTTCTCAGAGTTGAGAATTATATCAATGTATTCTTATGACAGAACTGCATCATACAGGAATATTCATTCCACAGTATAACAAATATATTTAAAATTCACTACCTGTTCTAAAAAAGGTTCAGAAACATTGAATAGCCCTATCTGAAATTGGAACGGCCTCCTGAATAGATATCTACATACTTTCATAACTCGTCGAAAGAAAGATCCTCTACAGATGAAAGTCACAAGGAACATTCATTTTGGACCAATGAAGAATTCTTATAAATTTTATCGACTTCGGATGGGCCCGAGGGGTGCAAATGGTAACCACCTCCTACTTTTCATATTCCTTCATCACACATTGAAAAAAATATCCTCTACAAATGAAACTTACAGAAGAGGTTTCTTGTGAACTTCAGAACAATTTTATTCCGTTTATAGCCTTTGGAGGGTTCTGAGGAGTGGAAATAGGAACCACCCCCCGATTGATATCTACCTTCATAACACTTCGAAAAAATAGCCTCTACAGATGAAACTCACAGAAAACGTTCATTGTGGACTAGTGAAAAAGTCCTATAAATTTTATACACTTCAGTTGAGCCTGTGGGTGTAAATGGGAACCACCCCCGTAGATATTGCTATATACCTTCATAACTCGTCGAAAAAAATTGCCTCCACAGTTGAAACTCACAGAGAACGTTTATTATGAACTCAAGAACAATACTTGTTAATTTTATATCCTTCGGAGGGGTCTGAGGAGTGGAAATGGGAACATCCCCCAAATTGATATGTACCATCATAACATTTCGAAAAAAATAGCCTCTACAAAGATGAAACTACAGGAAACGTTAATTGTGAACTCATGAACAATACTTATTAATTTTATCGCCTTCGGAGGCCTTCCTAACAAGTCGACGAAGTATGACGGTACATATCAATTGGGGGGCGGTTCCCATTTCCACCCCATAGTCCCATCTGAAGTCAATAAAATTCATAGGACTTGTTCACTAGTCCACACTAAACGTTTCCTGTGAGTTTCATCTGAAAAGAGGCTATTTTTTTCGACGAGTTATGAAGGTACATATATAGATATCTCTTCGGGGGCGGTTCCCATTTCCACCCCTCAGGCCCATTCGAGGTCGATAAAATTTACAAGAATTCTTCATTGGTCCAAAATAAACGTTCCTTGTGAGTTTCACCTGTAGAGGAAATTGTTTTCGACGAGTTATGAAAGTATGTAGATACCTATTCAGGGGGCGGTTCCAATCTACACCCCTCAGACCCATCTGAAGTAGATACAATTAATAAAACTAGTTAATTAGTCCACAATAAACATTTCCTGTAAATTTTAAATAACAGCCGTTATTCAGTTACGCGTTATAGTGTATTTACACCGACGCCACTGGTGAAAATGACTGCTAGCGCGCTAATAAGTGGCTGCCAACTTCACGCCGGTTTTAAATATACTTCTCCACAAAAGGATTAGTGAAAAGGCAGGTATTTGGTACTAGCCGACACGTGTTTCTGCTTATTGACTTCTTCAGGGCAAGGTTTTCAAGGATTTCAAGGAATCAAGGAAAAGGTGGAGGTAAACTGAAAAATACAGGTGACACCACAACAGGAGCGAGCATCCAATTCATTTTTGAACGTATCCATACCATATCCAATTGTGTATACAATGTGTGTATTCCGAGCACAGATAACTAAGTATATATAATATATATATGATTCCGAGTGTTGGTTACGATTCTAAGGGCGGGTTGTAACTCAGTTGGTTAAACTCTGGTTTTCCTTAACCATCGGATACCGTTGGTTAACATGTTTGCATGAATACCGGACTCCAACCTTAAGATTTCATTAGCCCCTTACAGCTGTGTGTTAGGCAACACACAACATCAAAATCGGTCACTGGCCATGTGCGAAAGTTAAAACGCAAGGTAAAACTTTCGCACATGGCCAGTGACCGATTTTTTTCATTTTCTATATAACCGATTTCTTTAACTCGTTATTATATAATTATAATTTGCAGAATATTCAGATTGAAATGGAGAAGACATTGAAACTAAAATAGACACCAATGATGTTCACGAAGTCCAAGGATTCTCTGTCCTAACTCTCCCAGCTGATGGTGTTCAGAGACAAGCATCGAGGCTAGAAGATATACAGAAAATTCAAGAATGATATTACCAGGCAGTGTTTTTTATTACTTAGTTACTCAGTGCTTTTTACATTATATCATTATGCCACATGGAAAATATAGTGTGTGCTGAAACTAATTTTACAGGAAAAAGTAGATTTCAGGCCAGTTAACTGTGTGTTATTTGTGGACTCAGTAACTACTGCCTGTGAATTATTTGTGAAGAAGTGCTATTTATATTTTTGGAGTAAGAGAGTATTCATGCAATTGTGAGGGGTACTGATTGTGAATTCAGAATTGTTTTGGATCAAAACTTTCAAAGTATGGACCCAATCAAAAACATCACGAAAACAAAATATATCAAACATTGTGAAAAACCCATGAGAAAATAAAATTATTTTACTGTCTACATTTGTGAATTTCCTGAAATTTAGGTCCAAATGAAAAAATATGACATGATATGAAACAACCCCTATTGGAATAATACGTTTTGTTTCATTTGCAGTGTCAGAATCCGAATGAAAGTATTCAATTTCAATATGAAGCATTTCAAATTTTCGCGCTTATTTGTTATAAATATCCGCCAGAAAACTTCCAAAACCAGCCGCGTGAGGTCGCTGAAAGCAGTAATCACATCAAAGCATAGGAGATTTCATAATATATATATGTGTTCTTTCTCTACTACTAATAGGCGGTAGAGATTGTTAATTTCGGGAGACTCCTCTTGACCATTAACATTATTAGTATTCTGTGTTCTTTACCTCGTCCATAGACAACTTTCGTTCTCGAGTTGTCAAAACTAAAGCAATATGGCGACTGTTGGCACACATTGTATTGTTTACTTTGAATTTTATGATATATGTCCATAATTATAGTGGTATATTGTTCGTTTTTTGATTTCCTGTGCGTATTTGGGTTGTATTTTTAATTTTGAATAATAATACAAGTAAAAAAATACCTCTTACATGCATTATGGTTGGCTGTGGATCTCATCACGACAAGGATATAGTATGTTTCCAAGTACTACACAGAAGTTTTTGACTAGTAAAAATGAGTTATTCAGAAAGCGAAGAACCCTATGGCTAGCTGAAATCAAGAGAAAAGTTTCAAAGCTCAAGTATCAGAGAGTTTGCAGCAGTCTGCTGCGTTCAGTACGATGAAGTGTCGTGGATCCCTCGAGGATTGTTATATCCAGATTCTACTATGTATTCATCAATAAATAAGAAGAAAAATCCAAGGGCTTTCATCTGTTTTTATATTATTTGTTTGTCATGCCATGCTATTAATGTGTGGACATGAAATAAAAAATCAAGAATTTTTTATGTAATCTATTCCATTTTTATAAAAATCCAGACCTTTTCATCACATTTATTACAATATCAGGTACCATTAGGAGTGTCAACTGGTCATACACAATCAAAATGAAATCTTCTATTTGACAGTCATTCCCATCACATTTTATCATCGCACATGCATCATCCGCTGTTGCAAATGCAATAGTGAATAAATTCAGCTGTACCCTCTTCAGATGTGGAATATTTTGCCATCAGTCCTGGCATAATAACTTCTGAATGAAATTTCTTAGCAGTTTCTAAGTTCTTTTCCCATATTTCCAGATCATTCGTACTAAACAAATATTTGGAGACCATATAACAAAATCACAAAAATGCGACTGTGAGATGAATAGTTGCACTTGTATTTGGTAGTAACAACTGTGTGTTTTTTAAAAGTAATCATTCCAGCTTGTGCTATTAGACAAGAACTCTTCATTCGCAAATATACATGTATGTCTTGTACGTTGTGGTATATAATAAATCAAATACGTTGCAATATCCATATATAAGATTGGAGGAACACCATCAATTGAATTATCCACTACCCAGATCAGAAACATTCAATGTGAAAGGATCTAAGCCATTAATTAATCCCAACTTTAATATATAACTGTAATAAAATGAAATGTAAACACATGATGATAAAACATATGTTTATTGTTTACTTATGATAGCCGTAAACATTACGTCAGAAACTGTGAAGTATTTGGATTTTGGCAACGTTTGGCAACAGCGGACAACATATCTCTTTCGGGTCTTCAGTCAAGAATACGGAATTAATATTATGTGTGAGATGGGATTTCTCGTATGAGTTCTCGCATGAGAATACTCATCTCTACGAAAGTCGAGAATACGGGCCTAGGTATCTACTACGTTACATACTTCTTTCAAATCATGATATAACTGACAGAAATGTAGATAAAACGTCAAAATTTCGAAACCGTAGTTAAATGCGATGATAGATAAAGTAAATTGAATATTTTTCCTGTTGGAAATTACTGGAATTTTTTACCTTATTGCAGGTGAAGCTTAAAACTCTGGATATAAAATGGAATGAAGCAATATCCAAAATGCCGTTAGCCTCACAAAATTCCAAAGGACCATGTTTTTGGTGCATAAAGGTGATGAAATGGGTCCCTGTTTTGTTTATTATGACAATTGTCGCATGGTCTTACTATGCGTATGTGATTCAATTATGTTTTTGTAAGAATATTTGAGATCCAACTTGTATACCAAGATTAATTCATTTTTTTTCAGTGACTGTAGATTCACTTATGGTTAAAATTTTATACTTAATATTCTACCATGTAAGTTTAGCAATGTTTTTATGGGCCTATTGGCAAACTGTATTTACCGAAGTTGGACAGGTGCCCCAAAAAGTTAGTATTTCAATAATTGATAACCAAGGTCCGACAATTAAGTTCGTTAACTGATCCAAGAAGAGGTTAGATAGTAAATTGGTGAATATTCCTACAAATTCGTTCAAACCACTTCGGTTGTGAAGATATGTGAGGGACAAATCTGGGAGTCTCTGCAGAATGACATCTTCATAATTCAAGCTTCGATAGCATCAAAATGTACTTTTTAATGTTCTATTCATTAATAGATGAAAAATCAATATAAGCCTCCTCAGGTGAGTGTAGAGAAGGTTTTACAGCTATTTATCATATTTTTAGTGGACGCTCATTCTCCTGTACATCTCTTTTGCCCTTATTGAATTTCAGATCATTTCTGTTAACACTATTTTCATTGGTCATTGTAAGCTTTACTCAAACTACCTAGAAATTCATTGGTTTTAAAATTATGTTTGTCAAATTGTACACAATGATAGCATTGCGTTGTATGCATAAAGTTGAAATATTATATCTGAATGTAATTCATGGCAATATAATAGTTTTGACCACTTTTTTCATGTGATGACCAGTGGTTTTTATCTTTTTAACACTATTCTATTAATAAAGGGTGTTCCGATAAGAGTGCAAGATTTGAATTTCCAATAAAACATCGTTTTCTGTAGATATTGTTCTATTCAAAATATATATTCAGGAATTATGTTCGGAATAACATGAAAAATAGTCGCCATTGCTTAGATAGCATATCCATACATATATGTACTCCTGGCATAATCATGGTTTGGTATGAATGTGCCTGTATTCTGATAATGGTAATTAGCCGACTGGTAATATTGAATATATTAATTGAAACTCACTATGTGTGCATCCAAATCAAACATTTTCTGAAGTCAGTCACCCAGTCTCCTAATTTTTCAAGTTGATGAATTTGGAACATATTTTCTAACAGGAATTGTATGCACTAACCATTTTGGTAGTAACGGACTAGTTGTCATATTCTGTAACGCTTCATGATAAATTAACTACTTCGCGATAGACCACAGTCACAATTGTGTCATGTCAAATTTTGCTAGACAAACTGGAGTGTGGTTCAAATTTCGCAAGCTTATTGTAACACACTTTTTATACTCCAAGCAACTGAGGGTTAGCAACAAAATCTGCATTGCATTGCTCTGCAGTTTTTTGATCTTATGTCCTTAAGAAGAATAAATATCATTGACTATAACTCTACCTGTAACATAACACATACAGATGTGGAGATAATGTTTTGAAGAACTTCACTGACCTCTTTGTTTAATATAGATATACGCAAAAACTAGCCAGTTCACGAACTTGGTTGTCAAACCTACAACTTGTAGTATAACAAGTGTCATGTCTAGTTCACAGTGTAACTCTCAATTAAAATTTATTTCCAGTATAGAATACCTGATCTGTGTTATGAACAGCTCCTACAGGCTGATTCAGCAGAGGAGCAACAGAACATTCTGGAAGAATATTCAAAGAATTTACCAAATGTTAATGTGAACATCAATGGAGCTGTAAGATATTGTGATAAATGTAGATGCATCAAACCTGATCGAGCTCATCATTGCTCAGTTTGTGGTGAATGCATTCTGAAAATGGATCATCATTGTCCATGGGTCAACAATTGCGTGTCATTTACCAACTATAAATTTTTCGTCTTATTTTTAGGCTATGCCTTATTGTCCTGTATATACGTCGCCCTAACTGCACTTCCATATTTCATTGAATTTTGGAATGTAAGTGTAGCAATTCTTAAATCTATTTTTTTGAGTGAGTTTGTTTTGGTATCCACCTCAAATGGATATGTTTCATCTAAATTGTCTGTAGAAATGATTCAGTTTCAACTGAGATATGCCAGTTGTTGTAAAATGAACTTTTTTGTAATGTCAAACTCTTTATTATATTGGTGAAAATGGTCATTTCTGTTATCAAAATTATTTACAAATTAAACTGGGTGATGCCTAATATTAGTACTCTGTATAGATTAGTAATTTAAACGATTGTTTCTTATACTACTTCACTTGCTGATCGAATGTTAAATTATACAGAATTAAAAAAGACCTAAAACATTCTCACTCCTGTAGAATTTCTAATCAATGACTTTCAGTATTAAAACGAGAATGTTTCTCATTTTAGGGAAAACTTTCAGGAGTAGGGAGATTTCATATTCTGTTTCTGTTTTTTGTTGCTGTTATGTTTGCAATCAGTTTAATATCACTATTTTTTTATCACTGTTATTTGGTTAGTGAAAACAGAACTACCCTGGGTAAGTTAATTCATATTTTCCCTATTTTTAATACCTATTGATTTTTTTTTAATGCATGCTGGTACTGAATTTATTATTCATATGATATTTATTGAATAAACAACGCAGCATCTGTTGGACATTCAATTGATGTGACACATTCCTTTGGGACTGTTGCAAATAAAATTCTGGAAAATTAAGACAGGCTCTTCTTGCAGACTCTGTGGGAAATATTTTGATTATTATATCACTTCCAGTTTATTTCTACTGGAATAAGTACTCCATGTATTTGATCATTTTAAGGTTTCAATAACTAACCCCGCATTTCTACATTATTAGATGATGTATATACAAGGGGAAATATTTGTCAGTATTTCCAGATTATCTCTAGCAGACAAACTTCCTTTATGAAGCTTGTAGATAAATATAATTAATTCTGACAACTTTCCTTTTTGCAGAAGCATTTAGAGCTCCGATATTTCGTACTGGAGAAGATAAGCATGGTTTTAGCTTGAGTCGATACAATAATTTTTGTGAAGTATTTGGTGATGATCCCAAAAAATGGTTCCTTCCAATAAAGTCAAGGTGAGATATCATTGAATAATTCAGTGTAATATCTCATTGAGGATATTTCACTGTATCAAATAATCAAATCATTATTTCTTATATGTTATATTTTCAGTTTGGGCAATGGTATTGAATTCCCTTTGAATTTACATCAACAAAGGACTTACCGATCAATGGAATGTACACAAAACGGGCTAGAAGCTAATAGTTAACTTAAAGTCTGTTCCTCACACTTCAGTGACAATTATACTATTTCTATATGATAGCGTTTAAATATATGTTTACTTATAATTTATTCAATAAATTTTTTAAATTATCATTATTTAAATTTTTGTTTGGTAATTTTTCCATTTTATATTGCTTCAGTTTTAATGGATGCTATAAAAAATGTCTATATTGATTTATATTATTATACTGATCCTTCTAGATCTTCCCCAAGGAGACAACTCATACGCTCTTGAGCAGGTAAGGAGAATCAGTTGTATTCTGTACACTAGTGTGCAGGCTTTATTGGTGTCTCATTACGCCACCTTAGGCACAGCATTGCGCATAAAAAATTGTATGGGGTACTAGATCTGAACTTCTAGATATTGAATGAAGACATCCATTATTACTTTTGCCTTTTGAACCATCCTTCTATACCAAAGTCTCGAATGGAATTCTTCAGTTTCTCACACTTCTTGGTTTCTGTTTTTTATCAGCTATTAGTTCTTATCGAATAATGGAAAATTTTCGTACACTACGAATTTGAATTAAATTCATAAAAGGAGCCACTTACGTGCTCAATTAAACAATAATATATAGGATCGAAATTCAAAAATATATCACGATATGATGGTTCATAAACATGTATTAAGAAAGAAGTTTGGAAAGGTCGCAACAAGGGTGGGTATACACGATGCAGTTCCCTGGAAGACGAACTGTAATGTTAAACCTGCTGGCGCGTGAAATGCTGAGGTACTTGTGATCGGAAAACAATATTTTGCTATTCCTTGTATGACGTGCAAAAAAAGAAACATCACCTTTATCAGTTTGTTGCCAAACATTTCCTATAAATCCGACAAACTTCTGAATCATATATACAGATATTTTGAAATATATTTTTCCCATTGCGCTACTGGATGGAAAGTGAATTCTTACTCCCATTTCACTGATACGTAATTATACTAATTATGTCATAATGACATTATATTATGACGCAAATTTTCCAGCTCATTTTTTCATACTTTTTACAAAATAAAGCATTTTAATAATATAGAATTTAAATTCAAATATTGAAGGGATTTATAAGAACGAGTGATTATTATCTATGAAAACTAGCGGTGGTGATTCTTCTTCAAGAGAGCCATGCGGCTAAGGAGAAGAATGGACTTTTGAAAGGTTTTTGTATTATTTTTGATTTGTTCTTTTTTCTCCTCTTGTCTTTTCATTAGATGAGTTTCCAGTACCTTGGAGAAATCTTTCAGTTATTTGAAGAAAGAAATGTCCATCAATATTAAATATTTCAGCTAATTTTGTAAACAATTTCAATGTTTACAAATCACCTCTCACTTACGATGAGACGGGGTTTTTTCGCTGAGGTTTTTCCCTAAAGCTCTTATATCATACGTCGAATTGTAACGTACCCCGTAAACCAACATATATGCTTACATTCTCAATGCAAAAGAAAAAAAAATATATATATATATGAATCCATAAAATTTGCTGTCTTGCAATGAATAATTAGAGTCAGGTTTCTTGGGATAGCAGCAATTAATCACGAAAGCTCAAGGAAAAAGAGTTTTTCTTGTTAATTGCTGCTATCCCAAAAACCTGACTCTATTATATGTATATATATGTAGGGGGCCAGATCATTCCTAATCCTAGGGCTATGACGGACGTCTGGTCACCCTAAATATATGTATGTATAACCCCTCCCTTCATTTATTGTATGTTAATAATAATACTTGGATACGTGTGTACTTGGATTGAGAAAATCATTGATTTTATTATTTGTTTGTTGATTTCAGTCAAGCATATCGGCCAATTCCAAATAGCAATACAAACACATTTCATTATAATTTATTTTATAAAAATAAACGCTCTACGTCTTAATCTAGGTCTATATATAAAAATGTTATCGAACTATTTAATTTCACTATTTGTTCATAATTAATATTTACAGATTAAACTTAACAATAATCAGAAAGTGGACGGCAAGGGTTTCATGTTGGCTGCTGAGCCCATCCTTCTAACTTTCTGACCAGACATCAGTCTTTCTATATCTTCGAGGCTCTTTCCTCTTGTTTCGGGCACACAGATCACAGTAAATATAAGTCCCAACACAACCATTACTCCGTAAAACCAGAATGTGTAACAAGATCCTAGATTTTTATTCATTATGGGGAATGTCTTCGTTACAACGAATGTGGAAGCCCAGTTGAAGGCGGTGACTACTGAAGCTGCTGGTCCTCTGATCTTGGCTGGTAGAATTTCGCCCATCATCAACCAAGGGATTGGCCCGAAACCAAGTGAGAACCCAAGAGCGAAAGCTATCAAACTGGCCAGAGGGATGAAACCGTATTCAGTAACATCTACACCAGCAACATCTTTGAAATAATAGTAGAAACCAAGGGTTCCTAAACATACAGCCATCGATGTGCTTGACACGTAAAGCAATATTTTTCTGCCAAGTCTATCGATTAAAGCGCTGGCAATGAATGTTGAACACACATTAACTACTCCAATTATGATTGTACATATCTCTGGTGCCAAAGTGGATTTGGACGCTCTAAAAATGGAGGTTGTGTAGAATATAACTGCATTGATGCCACTGAATTGTTGGAAAATCATCAAAGTGAGGCATATGGTCAGTGGTTTGAAATTTGATTTTGTGAAAACGTCTGAAATTTTTTCGTTTTTCAGAACTTGCTCCTTCTGGTTTCGTACCAAATCGTCGAATTCTTTGGTTATATCTTGTTTACTCCCTCTCAACCATTCCAAGCTCCTTTTACAGTCTTCCAGCTTATCTTTAGAGACATACCACCTTGGCGTTTCTGGAATTATCCATATGAATATCAACACGAATGGAACAGTCATTAAGACAGCTATTCCTGCTAAATCCTTCCAGTCGAGGACCATTCCTATTGTGAAGCACACGAGTATACCAATGTTACCTAGGGTTGTCGGTAGAAGACCAAGGGTTCCGCGCACTTCTGGTTGTATTGTTTCTCCTAAATATACGGGAAATGTGAGGGATGCAAAGCCTACGCCAATTCCAACTAGTGAACGACTGATATATAGATAGTGGTAATCTTGAGCGAAATAGTTCAATGCCCAAGCCAACATTAAAAACACATCTGTTAGTAACAGGGTCCATTTTCTTCCGAAGTATTCTATTGAAGGTCCACCCAATAGTCCTCCTAACACAGCACCAAGTGGCATGAGCCCTCCAATCCAAGACATCTGTAACAACAAAATATTCTATTTATTGAAAAAAAAAATTATATTTCAGAAACTGAAATTCCAAACAAAACTTTAATTCGCCATTTTACAATTGAGTACCGGATTTCACCTCCATAAGCATTGCATTTTAGGAATTGTGAGAATAAAATTTTGATCTGGTATTTACTTATTCTGATATTTCAAATCTTGTAAATCTCATAATAACAACACCTCGATGGCCAAGATGTTAGCGTGTTCGCCTTTCGCGCAAGAGATCCGGGTTCGAATCTCGCCGAGTAAGTGTGTACTGTTTTATTTATTTTAAAATTTGAATGCAGTTATTGATGCATTTTTTCAAGTGTCAACGCTAGAAAGACGGCTTGGAGGTCGCATTTCGTGATGGCGTGTGAGGCGTGACGTCCGTGCTTTTCTCGAATATTTATTCATACATTGGGTTACGTCTATTTGCGAAAGTTCGATAAATAATATGTTGAAACCCTGAGTGGAGCTCAATTCCGGTATTAAATGGTTTCTTTCTGGGTTAGTTTCTCTCCCAAACTGTGAAAATTTAAAATTGAATAAAAATTTATTATTTTGTGAATTGCTTCTGAGTAAGAAACACAATATATTTGTCAGAAGCAATAAATCGAACAATGATGCCTAAAAAACAATAACGAAACAGCATCAACGATGAAACAACTATTTCTATCGTTTCGGAGTCTTTGCGCCGTATTCACAAAGCATGCAATCTCTGTTAAGTCCTAACTCAGGTCCTCAGTTAAGGATAAATTTGAATCGCAACCTCAGTTAACGTATTTAACGGTGTTGAAACAGACCTATTTCACCACGTTTCACACGTTAACTGATGTTGCGATGGAAATTTATCGTTAACTGAGAACCTCAGTTAGGACTTGAGAGATTGAACGCTTTGTGAATACGGCGGTTAATCAGACACTTAACGAAAATCTTCAGAATTATTTTTTGTTGATATATAGCTATTCTAAAATTCGAGAATTGTCGTTGATGTTGTTTCGTTATTGTTAGTCAGGCTCAGGCAACATTGTTCGATTTATTGCTTCTGACAAATATCTTGTGTTTCTCACGCAGAAGCAATTCACAGAATAATACATTTTTAAAAGATATTTTTCACCCTTTTGGAGAGAAAACCCAGAAAATCAAACCAATTAATAATGAATATACCTCCCACTCGCATGAATGCTGAATCAGAATATAGGTTTGACAGCATTGTTGCACTGTTATTGCCGATTCGTCTTATATTAGTTTATATATACATATGAACGGAGTTTTAATTAAATAAATGAGTTGTGATGTTTTTGAATGTATTATTGATCAATTTTTATTGGTCCTTCACTAAGCAATATGTGCAAATCCCACCATTTGATGTTGTCGGACATAATTATTCCTCATCCGAGTTTGAGTAAAAACCCAAATCGATTATCGAGCACTTCATAGGTCCTCTCGTGCGTTGGACTGATGACGTTAGAATGTTAAGATATCTGACAAGTGCGATAACCGTTCACGAAAATTTCGAATCGAAATGTGAAGTTCAGTGTCAAATTGAGTAAGGTAATTACCGCTGATGTATCCTTCAATTCTTTAAAAAACATGGAGCTGTATGAAAGTTGCTTACCTCATTTTCGCCGATTCCGAAGTCGCTTCTCAACGATTTATCTGCAGGAGACGTGTATCCTGACGTATAACCAACCAGCATAGAAACCCACGACACTATGAGCGCCGTAACGAGCTGAAAAAAAAATCGAAATTACAAACCGAAGATACGTTTTTACCTGGATTCGAACCTGAGATATCGTACAAATGGCTCTTGGCTCTATTTCCGGTATAATAATACTGATATGTGTGTCCGCGCGATTCAGAACCTTCATTACGAATATATCAATAACGACAGCGATGTAAATCTTAAATTGGCTACCATTAAAATCAATCGTTGTGTATCTATTAACGAAAAATACGAGTCCAGGATAAGTTTGATCATCGCCCCCCCTCCGAGAGTAGAGTATATACGTCCTTAAATAATATTTTTACCAGTAAACTACTTTATTGGCGGTTAATAAGAGCGAAACTGACCTTAGCTTCGACAAGCGGAAGTAGTCTCCAGTTTCCATCGGTTTTTAGGTCTTACCGTACGAGAAGTATCGAAGTGTGTTACGGTTTTTGACATACTGATGTTCGTCAATATGTTTAAAGTTTTTCTTCTCGCATTAGTTTAATGGGGCTATATTTTACTACAGATATTTCGAAAATCTCTCCTATTGTCTCAAAAGGCCATTCGAAAATATTTCCTTTGAATAAACAATATTCTCAAATTTGTATCAGTTTCAAGTGTACAAGCTGAAAACTCGTTTCTATGAAAACGACCTGGTCTAGGAAAAATCTCTAGTTCAATTTAATGATCGAATAAGAATTGAATATGAAACTGAAAATGGTGTCGAATGAAAAAAGTCCCCAATAATTGGTCCGTCGGGAAAACGAATTCAGTGAATAGCAAATTTCAACATTTTTACTTTTGTTCACCATATACTTGATAACCAACCTGAGAAACAGTGCCAGATAAGCAGACTATGTAAAATTTAATTTCACAAAAAATGAGCTCTACATATCTCAAGACATATACTTCGATTGTGGTCATTCCGAAAAAATAAAACTAATATGAAAATGATACCGCTGAAATACAATAAAGCTGTCGATATTTTATCAACTGCTATAAAAGTGTTTAACACTTGAAAATAACGGTATTCAGATGTCCATTTTTCCAAACGCACGAATGTTAACGTAGCTTTGATGCTTCCTCTGAAATGAAGAGTCATTTTTTATCGCTAGTAGAAGATTTATTGTCCACGTTTTTTGCTACATCCAATCCGTTTATTATTGTTACTGGGTAGCGATGAAACCTCCAACACGTCTCTTTGCAATAGTCTTTGAATTTTACAATACTTATTAAGAATTTAGATCTGCAATTTGAAACTTATCTGCAAACTAACGGTAAAAACGTCAGTCATTCGAGTTAAGTACGCCAATGGAGTAAATTAAAAGTCAGAAATACCGGACAAGAGCGTCCCCCTTAAAAGTATATTGGAGGACAAGACGCGAATCAACCGGAACGTATAGGAAAAGCTCCTCCACCAATTGAACGTACAATATCCGAAAGGAAATATTAACAAGTTAATATTTTGGGGATCGTGTTTTAGAATGATTTGTGTGAAATAACATATTCTTCTACTCAGAGTAATTGGTTAATAATATTTCGGCATTCACCATAACATTGAAGATTTTAGAGGAACGCATTTAATATTCTGGTTTTTTTCCGAAATGGGAAACGCTGTGACGAAAAATTTGATGCAATTCACCTGCATTTCATTCCTACAATCCCCATGAAGATTGATTTGAAAGTAAACTTACGAACACTGGTCGATAAGAATGGCAATACGGATTTGAACTGAATTAAACAAAGGAAAATAATTCCCGGTTTTCGAAACCGGAAAATGTTTGATAACGTATTTACCTGCCGACTAGTAACTTGAAATTTTTGTAAGCTGCTGAATGTTTCCCATGTGGCTTTCGGGTTGTCGGGTAGGGCTTCTTCAACGTCTTTGTCTTTGGTGTTCAATGGTTCGATCTCCGGCTGTGATACTCTCAAATTTTCTTGTAAAGTTGCCATTTTTCCCTTGAATAAGGTGGTACTTGACTGATAATCCGAGAGATTTGTGGCTGTGGTGGATGCTGATATAGTTGGTTGTGTGTATTTTGTTAGAAGTTGATGCCTGTCGTTCTGGAAAATTAAAATCACACATAAGTCCAAATAGCCTACCGATAACCTCTTATTGACATGATTATGACCTCATTTATGACCATTGTACGATATTTTGTGATTGGATTCATTATTTATAAATTATTGGACTAAGATATCATGAGATCAAAGACTGGTTCAATTAACCAAAGTGTTTTCGTGTATCCTTCTGTTATCACACATTTGCATATTTGCATTATTGCATATTTATCTCATGTCTAAGTCGTTCAGATAATAACCAATATTTCCACAAATTAAGGACAACAGTTTCTTTTGTTGCCGATTTGCAGAAGGTTCAATTAATTATTATTTATAAGACGAGCATTCAAGAATTTGTTTATATTTTTGTTGGTCACCAAGGTTGAAAATTTAAAATGGCAAAAAATCATCCACTGTCATCAACAAACTCCAAGGAAACTCGAAATATATATATATATATCGGTGTTGTCACGATGGATACAATTTATGGTTATTATGTCCTCAAATAATAGATCTTTGGAATCATGGTGCGAAAAAATATTTGCCCCCTCAAATTTTCAAAATTCACGTTTCGCAGTATGTTTAATGAATCGAATGAAAATCTCGCTGTAAGCTTTTGAATTCGGAGGTTGAAGGTAAACACGTATATTTCCCAGAACCTTATGAATTATTCACATAAAAGTCGGAATGTATATTATTGTTATAATGCTTTCAAACTTTTAATGTTCATTGGAATGTAATGTAAGATCAGTAGTTCTCGGGTGATGAACCAATAAAAAAATATTGAAAAATTGGCAAATATGCACACAAATCGCTATAATAAAAATAAATAAAATTTTATGTGAAATTTGCATCGTATTTTTCAACCTCCTATGGTCACTATTTCGAAAATTATATGAAAATAATGGTGGGTATATCATGTGGACAACATCTTCTAACATACCTACTTGAAAATCTCGATTCCAAAATTTTAATATTCGATTATAATAATATACCAATGATAAATCGAAAATCCTTCAAATATTAAAACTCTCTGTAAATTTTTCCAGACTAACACCATGCATTCGAGCGATGAGAGATTAACTTTGAAACAAACATTATTCGCTCACCAGGAGATTTTTAAATCATGTTCAGTCTAAAATCACTGATCAATCACTGGCAGCATCATTCGAAATTAATATCAAACGGACACTTGCATAATACGGATACTTAACTGGTGAATAAATAGTTTATGTTTAAATGCTATAATGCTATAGATGTAATTGTTCAAATTCTATTCATTATCACTTATTTATTTGGGAGAAATCACGTTGCTGTGTGGTGAATATCTTCAAGATACAGCGTGATTGTCACCTATCTGGTAAGTTTTCAATTATTCTACAATTTTTTTCGTGTGGGTCATATTAATAACTTTTTTTTTCATTCTTGTGAAGTAATTCGTCACATTCATTGCATCTCAGGTATTTCTGAAGAATACAATTTTCATTATCGTTTAAATATCGAATATACAGGGTGACCAACTAAGAACGGAATAGAACCATTTTCAGGAACTGCGTCAACATTTTAGAAAAACCCATCGATTTTTGATTGAAGGGGGACACTCTTTTCCGGCTATTCTGACACTCAATTTTTCACCAGATACGATGCAAATTTAAAATCTGAATTCTTGATAAGTATTGGGCGGAATTGTAAAATTTCAAGACTACCCTAAAGAGAATTGTTAGAGCAATGAAAACAAATCTTACTCGATACTCAATGCCATAAATATCGTGGGGTGATTCTAACCCTCGCTTGGGAGTGACTGTGGCGTAGTAAAACGTAATGGAAAAGGGAGTGGCCGCCTTTAATCGAAAATTGGCCGTTCTGAACGTTGTTATAAAATGTTGACGCAGTAGATGTACCTACTATTGGAACTTCCGTGTAACTTCTCCTCCCTAATTAGATTTTGCATTTCTGAATCTGAAGTGAACGAAATTGAGATGTATTCTTTGGAGATTTCTTTATATCCTATATTTTAGATTCGAAATAATTGTGTTTTTCATTCTGATTTATACATCAGAAGGCATGTACCGCGAAAAGTTCATAACATGATTTTGTTGTTTCAGAACTGGTTCATACGGAAATAATAGTATGCAAATGTGGTGCTATATATTCGCTACAATTGTAGAGCAACATTGTGGTCGCAGTCTTGAAGTACGTACAAAGCAACATGTTTCTTCTGCGCTAAACATGTTCCGAAATTCCGCCTTTCTTATCCTTGATAATTTAACTGAAACTTTCCACTCGACATTCTGCCAAACAACGAATAGTTTAATCTGGGAGCTGTATGTTCGTAGTCCTGTCCAAACACGTATTCTGTTTGCCCTCGGTTCCTTGTTCTGTTCGGCGTTTGGCAGAATGTTCAAGTTTTCGCGTATTCCTGATTGAAGTTAAGAAATCAAGGTGATTAAACCAATTGAAGAAAAAATAATACTCCTAACTTTAATATCTCGTTCCAAGTCATTAGCAGGTTTCGCGAGGTGTTGAATACATTTTTTCAAGGTCAGTAAAATCAGCTGAAGCAGTTCCGAGCGATCATAATTTTTTTCCTTTCAACAATGGACAGGTTCGATGTTTCCTGCTTTCTGGTCGGGTCTAATATATTGGTTCCTATTGTAAGATATGTAGGATTGTTTATCGATTAATTTTTGATTGCATGTTTTTTTTTGCAGACAAGTTTCAATGGCAAAGCAACGAGAAGAGAGATGGAAATCTGCGTTTCTAATTAAAAACTGGAATTTGTTAATTTTTTCTTTATCAAAAAACAGAAGTATTGTTCAAGGTTGCGACATTCTCAGTACAAACTACGTAAAATCGAGATTGGAAATAAACCTTCAGAATAATCAGTGAATGAAGATGCATGAAAACTCAAACTGGTCTAATGTTTGAAAAAAATCCATTTCATTATTTTATTGAAGCAAAAATCGAGTGTCAAAACATTTCGCATCGGATTTGAGTTTAAAAAATTAAGATCGTGTTTCATAATAATCATTGTCAGTTACAGAAATGTTTCTCAAGAAACCTTGATTGGATAACAGGATAACACCATCTCTTTTCAATTTACTATTCTGTGTAATATCGCAATTTCATGAATCAGATATAATATTTCATTAATTTGAGTTATTCAACTTGCTATTTCAGATATCTTGGGCACTTTAATCCATGGAATGAGGAATCGAAGTTATCAAGAAAGTATTGTACCATATCGTATCGTGGAGGTTCTCGAATATTTATTTTTCTATTTGCAAGTGATCCCTATGAAAAATTGTATCGGATTGTCCCTTTGTATGTTTGTGGATATATATCACACTTGTGGTCTTAGTTTTTCGGCAATAAGCTGTTTAAGATGCCTAAAAATTGACCTCATATATAATACAATGGGAAATTTTGCGATAACTTGATTGTATTCCATTATTTGCATATCGGTAAATTTACGTAAGCGCATACGGAATAGTCCGTTGAAACGTGCGAAATCGGGTGCTCCATATGTCCAAAACACTAAAAAGGAACGCATGTCAAAAAATCGTATCAGTTTTTTTTATGAATTTCTATGGAAAAACTTGAAGAACCCAATCACAAGTTGCCGTAGGTTAATTGCGATCCAAGGAGAACTGAATTTTCAACAACAATTCAAGAAGATTTTATAAATCTGAATTTCAACACGAGTTCTAGATAAGTCATCAAAATTGAGTTTTTCAAATTTATTTTACCCGTTTTATCACTTATTCGAATGTTGCCGAAAAACTTCACAGAAAATAATGAAAGTTAGGAAAGTAACATCAAATCAATTAATATTATCAAAATTTCAAGTTCGCATTATATTTGATTTTAATCAACTACTCACCCTTGATTTTTTCCATATTTGTAACCTAGTGATCCATGTCTGCGGTGGTGTCTTTGAGTGATGTTCATCCCTCTGTAGATAATACGTAGATTCTCCCATTTTTTCGTCCTGTGTTTCACTCATTTTTGCAAAACTGTTCAAGTGAAAAAAAAATATATTTTCTTCAAATCACGATGCGCCCAAATTACAAATTGCCGAATGAAAAATTTTCGTCAACGATTTCGGATATCAAGTCCGGAATAATGCAAAACAGTACTTTTATTCTCGAAATGATCAACTATATACGTTAACGTTAACGTCAACAATATACGTTCACGGAGTTTTGACTGTATATCTATATATATGTTTACCATAGACATAAGCGCGCGCCTTCTAAAGCTCATCGCACCTGAGCTCGTATCATGGAGAATGTTCAGAACACCACTTCTCTCAACCTCCTCCAATCTAAGATTTTGCGACAAGGTCAGTTCTTCGGATGGATTCTCTTGGGAAATCTGCATTGATTAGGGGTTTAATTCTGGGAACAGCTAAAATTTCAACATTTCGCTTAGAACAAAAGAATAACAACCCCCAAAATTTACGGTTCAGCTAATCTGTTCTGAGCACTTAAGCACCCCAAATTTTGGCTACCCCTAAAATTTTACCCCCAATACCTTGTATTTTTCTGCACTGTCCCACCAGATTCAAATAATGATCAGATTCCGATTAAATAACCTGCTGAACGTGTACATTTATGCAATCCCTCTAATGAAGAAAAAAGAGTAATCATTAAAGGATACTGTGGGAGGTATACTCATTATTAAGAGGTTTTTTTCTGGGTTTTCTCTCCCAAACTATAAAATAAAAATTAATTATTTTGTGATTTGCTTCTGCGTAAGAAACACAAGGTATTTTTTAGAAGCAATCAATTGCCTAACAAAAAAAACGTTTTTTTTTAATGTTCGTGGCTTTTACTTGATGCAAATCCATATTAACTTTATGAAAAATTATATACGATTGACACTTATTTATTCAATATTGTGACGCGTTTCGTCGACACAGCGACTTCATCAGACCACATCATACAGTATGATGTGGTCTGATGAAGTCGCTGTGTCGACGAAACGCGTCACAATATTGAATAAATAAGTGTAAACCGTATATAATTTTTCATTGAGAAAAAAAACGTTACGATATAGTTGTTTCTTCGTTGATGTTGTTTCGTTGTTGTTTGTTAGGCAACATTGTTCAATTGATTGCTTCTGAAAAGTATCTTGTGTTTCTTACGAGGAAGCAAATCACAAAATAATTAATTTTTATTTTATTGATATTTTTCAGAGTTTGGGAGAGAAAACCCAGAAAAAAACCTTTTAATAAGAAAGAAGAGGTGGATCATAAATATTTACAAAAATATGAAATAAATGATCTAGTGCAGGGCTTCCCAAACTGTTTGTCGCGACTCTTACACCCCCCTGCCCTTATAAAGTCAATTGCCAAAATTTCAAACAGCGCGCCAAAGAGTTGAAAAACTCATTAATAAAATCGATCTTATTGCAGTCCTGTCACACTGAGATAAGAGAGTTTGGATACATCCTGGCCAATTTTACCGAAGAAAATACATGAAAAATTCCCGAGCACAGTCTCTCTAAGAAATTCATTATCCATGCTCTAATTGAATCTTGTAGCACCCAATAGCGCGTGACTTTTTTTTACGATTATTATTTTCTGGAATAATAAAACTTTGGAATCATGCAGATCATACATTTTCGTAACCTCTCTATAATTTTTCCAGCTTACAGGAGGACGCAGAGATCCGTCGAATAGAATATAATTATGACTAAGGTCAATCCAAATTATCGCTTTTTTTTAAACACAATTGGAGTGATTTGTTAGTGAGTTAAATTAGGAAATATCCAGATCTGTGTGAAAGTAGTTTGTAGTTCTTCTACAATTTCAGCAGAAAATTTCAGGAAACATATATTTCCAAGGATATATTACCTATTCATTGTAAAGGGTCCGCCATCTAACGTTTTTTTTTCAACTAGTGCTTATTTCGTGAATGATAACACTTAGCTCATGTCTGATTTGACAGATAATTAGTTTTATCCTTCCGCTGAACGAATATGGTTGTGTATACGCTTGAACAACGCTGGGAAATATTGCGACATTACTTTAAAAATCATGGTAATGTTGCAGAATGTGTGCGCGTTTTGCGGATTTTGGAAGAAGCACCGTCAGCTTCGTATGTTCGTTCTCTTTTGAAAAAAGTGAAAGAAACTGGCATCCCCATCGATAAACCAAAGCGTGAAAAGCCAAAAACAGTGCGTACACCCGAGAATATTGCTGCTGTGGCAGAAAGTGTGCGAGAAGCGCCATCAACATCAATTCACCGTCGTTCTCAAGAATTAAACATTTCGGAGACATCATTGAGACGAATTTTGCATAAAGACCTTGGTATGATGCCATACAAAGTCCAATTGGTTTAGGAGTTGCCCTGTTTTTGAAGATCGCATTATCAGCAGCAGAGATGATGTGGTTTGGCCACCTCGGAGCTACGATTTGACACCGTTAGATAAGTGTTACGCCAAGAAGCTAGAGACAATTGACGCTTTAAAGGACAATATTCGTGAAGCCATTGGTAAAATACAGCTGCACACAAACGATAATGTGCTTAAAAATTGGACCGATCGTGTAGGCTACTGCATGGCCAGCCGAGGCAGCCATTTGAATTAAATTATTTTCCATTATTAACCGGAAGGATTGTACTTTCATATAAAAAAAGAAATTTGAGAAAATATTCAGTAGCTTTTTTTTATTGCATTTTCAAAAAAAGAAAGTTATTTGGCGGACCCGTTATTATTCTTTAGTTGATATCGGCCTGAGTTAGATCAACGAAATTTATTATTGAATCAGTTAAGATGGTAGGGAAGAAACTAATTTCGGAATAGAAAAAAGGTTCAAAGGCTCTTAGAAATTCCAATCATTTCCGAGTTTCGTAAAAAAAAGTAATCTCTCGACATTGACACCAATGTATCATTCGAAACGTTCAGCTCCGTTGGAAAAAAAAACAAATATTTATTTTTTTATCGACGATGATTTCAGCTAAGGTCAAATAAACAAACTCTTCCTGAAAAGGGTAACATATTTCGGGTGAATTCGATGCTAAACTTAAAAGGACATTGTAGTCCATATAGATATATCGTTGTTTACTGCAATAAGATACCAAATCGTCTCTGTTCCTTATGAGTCTCGATGGAATATTTTCTTGTTTGTACAAATTTTTGGTATCGGAAATTTTATAATAGAAGTGAGTATGGTTTCAAATCGAACTGTGGCAATATATTCAAAGGAAGTCACGAAGTTAGATGTGACTTCGTTTCCTGACAGATAAACAAAATATATCTGAAATTTTCCATTCGCTCAGAATGAAACATTTAATTTAAATATCAAACCATTGAGTATAGAAGAGGGTGACTGAAGCTAATTGCCAATAACTGAAAGACACACGGGACAAATAATCTATTTTCACAGAAATTCATAAACTACGCAACCCTGGAGATGGTAATTACAATTCTCTGACAATACTGGAATAATAATTTCATAATTCATTATCAATAACAATAAGTAATGTAGAATTGCATTCTGAACCCTTGCAACAACACTTGCATGTTCTGAATTTATTATTCAGAGCTTAAAGAACGATTTTAAAAAAACTGCATTGGGATACCCACTATTCAGCAGACAATGTATGGTGCAAAAGTCGAGGGTCAATGTAGCAAAACCGCAAATATGTCGCGTAATTTAATGCCATGACTAGCTGTTTTCAAGATGAGTTCCCGTTAAAATTCTCATATTGGGATATATGACGATAAAGAGTTGCATCATATACCTATTGTCACACCTCTCTTTCGGACGAATAGGAATCCTCCAATCGATACACACCTTCTAATCCTACTTACGATTGCATTTCTGGAATGTATAATATCGATATAGATATCGATAAAATCGATTCTAAAAAATCATAAAGATTTACCACTCGACCATAAATCGGACTCTCCCAAAGATAAAGAGCTTAATCATCAAATATATAGTGCAAATATTATTAATACCGCACTCTGTTATGAAATAAAAATAATAATATGAAATAAATGGAGGTGTGAGGTGTGAAACAGCATTTGAACAAACTACCTTCTGCAAAGGTATATTTGTTTCCTAAATGAGCTAAGGGACTGAAACTTATATGTAAATCTTCCCCGATTTGAAAACAATTATATGAATATTTCATAATGGTTGCAAATGTAAAAACGTAGCCATACCATAGAATTCGCATAGGTCAATATTTCCAACTGTTGAATATTTACCTAATTATCCATACAATCATATGGAACTGTTACATGACTGACTGATAGACGAGGACATCCTCAACCAGTGACGATTGGAACATTTGAAAATAGGAATGAATGTTTCTTACTTGGTGTAAATGTACATTAGAAGATGAAGCACAATCAATAAGAGACGAAAATGAGCATGGCCAGGTGAAATGTATGGAATTTATACATTTGTTGATTTTTTTAATAGTATATTGAAATTTGTAGTGGTTAATCAGATGTCCTGTGAATTATGGAAAACAAAGTATACTGTAGGTACATCGTGAGCAACTAACGTTCATTGCTTATGTTGTTTAGTATATTGCCTTTTCTGATAATTATTTCCAGCCAAAAATTCGAAAATTACAGGCATTTGGGTAAATTGATAAGCACTGTGTTCCGAGGAACAAGAGCGCCAAAAACGGTAAAAACATTTCATATTTCAATATATATCAATATTCAAATATTTTTATTATGAGAATACAATAATCATACAATTATATTTTATTCACGAACGAGATCGTAAGGAAAAAAAAAAAAGCACTGACGTGAAGTCAGTACTCTTTGGCGCGCGTGTTCACGGTGGCTAATTTGAATTGAATTATTCAAAATTTAACAGTGCTGTATCTAAGCTGCCATCAGGATAGAGTAACAAAGTTGGAAAAGAACACAAGTGACTCTCCTTAGTCGCACAAGCTCCTAGAAGATTTGGGAGGGTCAGTATAATCCTAATCATGTTTATAGCACGCGCGCCAAAGCAGATTGACTTTTCACACTTTTTCTTTCATTGTTAAGTCAATCTGCTTTTGCGCGCGTGCTATAAACATGATTAGGATTATACTGACCCTCCCAAATCTTCTAGGAGCTTGTGCGACTAAGGAGAGTCACTTGTGTTCTTTTCCAACTTTGTTACTCTATCCTGATGGCAGCTTAGATACAGCACTGTTAAATTTTGAATAATTCAATTCAAATTAGCCACCGTGAACACGCGCGCCAAAGAGTACTGACTTCACGTCAGTGCTTTTTTTTTTTTTTTTCAAGTTCCTTTAACAAATATAGCTATCAATACAGTTTGGCTGTTAGTTTTACCGTAGATCAGAAAAAAATTCGGTTGTGGGTCCTCCGTTAGGGACAAAATTGCATCTTCTCCAAATCCGAACGCATTTTAATATAGATCTACCGAATATAGTTATTTATAAATTCGCCTCAGGGCCACCATACAGACATTTCAAATCGGAAACAACGCTATTTCCCCCAAACTGACTTGTGTCCGTGCACTGAATTGACATGAATATTCTTTTAAAACCTCACAATATCGGCTCATTACTCCCAACATAACCCAAACAACCCAAAACCATTCACTTCTCGTCTGCGCAAGCGCAGTATACTCGTGGCTGCAAGTCCTCCCAAAATTACACACCTCACAAAAAACTCCGATTCTCCAACACTAGTGGTTCAGGAGATATCGCTTCTTGAATCCACGCATGCGCAGACCCTCACCAGGGGATTCTATAGCGGAAAAGCATCCGCCACCCCAAAACCCCAATCCTCTCTGACGAAAGCACCACCAGTTAAATCACTGATGGTCTGCTCATGCGCATAACGAAAAATGCCCGTAAGGGGTTGCATCCATTTCGAAATTAGCCCCAGGGCCAAGGTAAGGACACTTTAACTCTGAAGCAACGCTACAGCCCCCAAACTGACTTGTCCTTGCACTGAATTGCTATGAATATTCTTTTAAAACCTCATAATATCGTCTCAGCACTCCCAACATAACCCATCCAACCCAAAAACAGTCACTTCTCTTCTGCGCATGCGCAATCTACTCGCGGCTAAAAGTCCTTTTCAAAATAACACACCCTACAAAAAACTCCGATTCTCCAACACTAGTGGTTCAGGAGATATCACATCTTTAATCCACGCATGCGCAGACCCTCAACAGGGGATTCTATAGAGGAATAGCATCCGCCACCCCAAAACCCTAATCCTCTCTGACGAAAACACCACCAGTTAAATTACTGATGGTCTGCTCATGCGCATAACGAAAAATGCCTGTAAGGGGTAACATCAATTTCAAAATTAGCCCCAGGGCCACGGTACGGACACTTTAACTCGGAAACAACGCTACATCCCCCAAACTGACTTGTCCTTGCACTGAATTGCTATGAATATTCTATTAAAACCTCATAATATCGACGCAGCACTCCCAACATAACCCATCCAACCCAAAAACAGTCACTTCTCTTCTGCGCATGCGCAATCTACTGGCGGCTAAAAGTCCTCTCAAAATAACACACCTTACAAAAAACTCCAATTCTCCAACACTAGTGGTTCGGAAGATATCGCATCTTTAATCTACGCATGCGCAGACCCTCATCAGGGATCTGAATTCTATGGAGGAATAGCATCCGCCACCCCAAAACCCCAATCCTCTCTGACGAAAACTACAGCAGTTAAAGGACTTCTCATCTGCGCATGCGCAATACGGAAAATGCCCGGAAAGGGCAGCATGAACCTCAAAAACATATGTTTCGGCATTAAAAGCAAAGTATTCCGCAAAATAGTAGTAATTTTTTTATTTTTTTCATGTCACGTGATCTTCACGAAATTTTGCAAAAGTGTTTGCTTTGGTCTTTTGCATCTAACTACTGAGTTTCAATTCAATCAGATCAGTATTTTTCGAGTTATCGTGAAAACAAAATTTTCAAATTTTCAAAAATTTTTTTTGCCACTTTAGGGCCGTCCGTTCCACACAAAACTTTGCAGGCATATAAAGGTCATGATTCTACAATCTGATGCCAAATTTCAAAAAGATCGAGTGATCGGTTCCGGAAATATTCATAAAATCGTTTTTATTAAAAACGGCCTTAACTCCGAAACCGCTCGGTCGATTTCGCCCGTTAACGAACTTGTCCGAGATATTTACGCTACGAAACTACCCTGCAAATTTCAACGCTCTAAGTCGTTCCGTTCGAGAGTTATCGTGCTAACGGCCGGACCGGCCGGCCGGCCGGACCGGACGGACAGAATTGAATTTGACCTCGAATTCTTCATCAGGGAGTCGAACCCAATCGTTTGAGACCATTTTCGAAAAAAAATTCGAAAAATACAGACATTGTGACGAAATGATAGCACGCTGTTCCTTGCGGAACACGCGCGCAAAAATGTATGATATAAGATGTGTCAATGTGCTCTCTATTTTTGATTTTGTGCTGTCGAATTCTTGAGACAGCTAAGAAACTAGCATTCCATTTCATGCTTTTTCATTAAATGGGCATCTTCTTACAAACATAAAGTTAGCTGTGGAGGTCATTTGGGTGATATTGTTTTTTATTATAAATGGCAAACCATTCCTCGATTCCTCTATGTTATTGAATGAAACAAAAATTAAATTATTTTTCACAACAAATCGCGTTTTTCCTTTGAATCAAGATGAAACCACTAATTGGAAAAGCCTCTCCTTCCCCTCTTCATTTAGGTCCGTACGCAGGCTTTTCTAACAAATTATACAGTGTGATCTCGTTTTTTTCGAATGTCTAATAAATAATCCTATATACAACTTGTATATCATATGCTTATACAAATATTCAAGCTGGTCTTATATTGAATCGAGAGTTAAATATAAATAAGATGTCAATTTTGACGAATTAAATTTTCCGATCACATTGTTGGTTACATTTTTTATGCATCCAGTTCCTTGCCAAGTCATGGGAACATAAAGCTCATGTGATCAATTCAGAATGAAAGTGACCCCCTGTAATTGCAGATATGTGTTATTATAGTCGCGATTATGGGACAACCAATTTGACGTCAATAAAACGTCATTGAAAAATATGTTAATAAGACGTTGATTGGTAGGTACTCATCGCCAATAGTTCTCAATTTTTCTGTAATGGAATTATGCGATTATGGCAGTGAGTACGGAACAACCAATCACAGACTTCGTATATCACGTGTGAAATTTATTATATCATAAAGCTGTTAAGCCATCTGCAGTACTGAACTTGTCAAGAAAAAGTCGAGATGTAGAATGATAACCTGAAGAACTGTGCAAACTGTACATTCATCCAATACACATACTGCTGATCGAGAAAAAAACTTGGCAATTAATAGTATTAAACTGAATTCATTGTTGATCTCCAAATATTGTAAATTAACAATTAAATGAGTACTTTCTGCAGTTAAGCCATCTTCAGTACTAAACTCGTCAAGAAAACAAAAAACCTCCACAAAGAGCCTTCCAAAAATTAAAATAAGGTGATATTTCGCAAACTTCAAAGACTGTATCATATAAAAATTAAATATCGGTTCAAGCACTGACGAGAAGTCAGGAGCTTTTGCGCGTATGTTCTATTGTCCATTCTCCTTTATTGGACACTCTTAATTGAATTTACCATGGTAAATTCGATTAATTATTATTAATCTAAACTAAATAAATTGATAGGCTTTCATTGTATTGTTATAATGTGAACAATACTGTGGATGGTATATTCATTTTTAAATGGTTTCCTTCTGGGTTTACTCTCTCAAACTCGTTAGTGTCTGAAGAAAGAGTCTGATTAGACTCCGAAACGTTAGGAAATAGCTGTTTCATCGTTGGTGTTGTTTCGTTATTATTTGTGAGGTAACATTATTCGATTTATTGCTTCTGACAAATATCTTGTATTTCTTACGCAGAAGAAACACAAGATATTTTTCAGAAGCAATCAATTGAATTGCCTGACAAAAAAAAACGTTACGATATAGTTGTTTCTTCGTTGATGTTGTTTCGTTGTTGTTTGTTAGGCAACATTGTTCAATTGATTGCTTCTGAAAAATACCTTGTGTTTCTTACGCAGAAGCAATTCACAAAATAATAATTTTTTATTTAACAGATATTTCTCAGAGTTTGGGAGAGAAAACCCGTAAAGAAACCATTTAATAAGTATGTGCGTCTTTCAAAAACTGCAAACTTTTTCAGGTGGCCTCATTCAAATTGAAAAAGTTTAAAGTATTTCCGGTTAAACCGGTAGTACAGTAGTAACGAAAAATGTGACATCAGATGCGTTATCATTGTACTCAACTAGGGATCATAGTATGGAATAACACTTACTTTTTCTCGAATTCATTTAAATCTGAAAATAGCATCCTTCTAAATCTAATCCGTTTCCTTTCATTCAAGAATTAGTTTTACTCCAATCATATAATCCAATTTTCGAAATTCCAATAGATCAAGATACAAATACCGATATGATATACTTTCCATTCATTGAAATCACAGGTATGTAATATGAACTTCGTTCTCTAAATTCGGGGAAAACTTTAATGTTTATCCTGTTATTCGAAAGTTGTTAAATCGTATGATGTTGCATACCGGCCAATTGTAATCGACGTTAGAGAAATCACTCACGCTGGGATATTTTCACGACAATGATCAATAGTTGCGCTATTCGTATGGCACGTTGCGCCGTCTTGTTGGGAATAAACTTTGTTCACATCCATATCTTCCAATTCAGGAATTAAAAAATTCACCAATCATGGTTCGATAGCGCAATCCATTTACCGGAACAACCACTCTAGCTTCATTTACAAATAAATAAGTCCCAGTGATCCCTCCTGTCCAAAAACTGCATCAAACAGTCACACGTTGTGGATAGAGAGGCTTTTGAATCATAATGTTTGTATTTTCCCCCTAATGCGATAATTCTGCCTATTAGAGAAAGCCCCAAGTTGCAAATGTGTCTCATCAATCATTGATTTTTTGGTCAAATTTAGGTTTATTTTAGTGTATTTCTCAACACCCATCGGCAAAGACGATGTGGCAAAGGCTTGAGTTCATTTGTTAACTGAATTTTATAAGCCCTTAATAGACCCAAGTCTTTATGCAGAATACGTTTGCAAAATGCCTATTTCCGAAGGACAGCGTGTAATGGACAAGTTTTCCTCCACAGTGAGAGAGATATTAAGCCATATTGGCTGGTGTTCTTACACGATGGGCACTAGTTCGATTCTTCACATCACTAACTAGTCCCAATTGTTCGAATTTTTTGCTTCAATTTCACAAAGCAGGCCGAGAAGGTGCTCCACGACGAAAAAACGTTTAACTTTACGAACTGTTTCAGCAAAATTTCCACCATTTTTGTGAAAAATTATTGTAGGTAAAGGTTATTCGACAAGCCTTTCCAATTCAAGGGTCTTCATAATATCTTCGAGAGAAGATCATCTGCTGAATGAACTTTATAATACATATTTTAATGACATATAGTATTTAGGGAATTAAATACTCTAAACGATCTTCAACGGAGGAATATATTTATCACGTGAAAAAGCTACAGTTTCTTTACATACTAAGTAATCATTAAAGGATACTGTGGGAGGTATACTCATTATTCAACGGTTTTTTTTCTGGGTTTTCTCTCCCAAACTCTGAAAAATATCTATAAAATAAAAATTAATTATTTTGTGATTTGCTTCTGCGTAAGAAACACAGGATATTTGTCAGAAGCAATCAATTGAACAATGTTGCCTAACAAACAACAACGAAACAACATCAACGAAGAAACAACTTTATCATAACGTTTCGGAGTCTATATCAGACTCCTTCTTCAGACGCTCAATGAAAATCGAGAGAATTATTTTGTTGATAGTTATTTGTTATTTTGACGATAGCAAGGATCAATGACATTTCTTCGGAGCGAAGTTATGTCCATCACGAGATGCTTAACGATAGAGTAATCTCAATTGAATATAATTGAACCAGGATGACGTTCCTCATGCTGTAGTTTTCCTTGATATTCAATGTTTATATTACCTCAAGGATTCGCGAAAATAACGCAGAACTAATTAGAGCCGAGGAATCTATCTTTAATTCAGAGAATAAAATCAGAATTTAAGAATTATTCATCAACGTAATGAGGATATATCATGTTTCAATCATTTCTTAGACTTCGATTCTTATGTCGTCCTTTTACTTTGCGACATAAATTCACATTTCGGTTTACTTTTCAGCCTACTCAATTTTCAACTAAAGACGGGTTTATGCGGCAAATAAGAAACAAATTAAAATAAAATAAGAATTAAGGGTTAAAAGGATTTGTTTATACAGATGATCTTAAACAAAATAAGAATGAACCAATCAAATCGCAGCTTTTTGACAATTTTATGCAAGTTCTGTGAATTTCACTTCACGAACATGCGCATTGTCATTTTCCCAACGAAATAAAATAAGAAATAATGATGAAAGTTGGTCAACTCTAGTTCTTATTCTTATTTCTTCTTATTTCATGTATACAAGCTATAATTAAAATGTGCATGTTCAACGTTTTTATTTTATTCTAATTTGGTTCTTATTTAATTTAATTTGCTGTATAAACCCGCCTTAACGTTCCAAATTATAACTTAGGCGAGACAAGACGAGCGCAAATTTCTACGCTTCCAATGCAAAAATGAAATTCCAAAACAAATCAAAGATAGATCTCGAATACCCAACTACTCATTCCAATCATAACCAAAGAACTCAACCCTGTCATTTTATTCTGAGGACAAATTGAAATTCGTAATAGGTATACCTACTCCCGAAATTGTTCGATGTGGATCATAACCAAAGAACTCAACCCTGTCATTTTATTCTGAGGACAAATTGAAATTCGTAATAGGTATACCTACTCCCGAAATTGTTCGATGTGCAAACAAAGAATAATAGTTGAAAGGTTTTTTTCTGGGTTTTCTCTCCCAAACTCTGAAAAATAGTATCTAACCCATACAAAAATCCACAATCTTCCGTCTGATATAAAGCGGGCTTCGCTATTTACTAAATCGGGGACGCAGATCACGAATCTGTAATTAGATTTTCTGTATCTCGATTAGTTTTGGAGTGATGACGGAAAAAGTCGCAATTTCTGGCTCTAGCTCCGGAAAATTGACGAATCAGTCGGATTTTCCGCGATATTACCAAAATTAATCGAGATACGGAAAAACTAATTACAGATTCGGAATCTACGCCCTCGATTGTGGATTTTTATATGGGTTAGATACTAGAGAAAACTTTTTGGCGTTGGACGGATTCACTCATTTCCTAATATTTTCCGAACGGTTAGAGATACAGCAAAAATAGATACATAAATCTAAACAACGTTCACCGATCAATAATCGGGGAAGAGTTGGTTGTTGAGATGTGAAAATCATAGATTTGGCCCGGGAAAGAAGAATTTTCCTTCGATTCCGGGTCAAAAATTTTTCTAAGTGCCGATCCAAAAATTTTTTTCACAGTTTATCGACGCGGAGCTCGTTTCTAACTAATTCGAGGTCGCTGATCACGAATATGTAACTAGTTTTTCCCTACGTGGCGTACTTTAGGAAAATTTTCACATAGAGTGAAAAAATGGACAAAAATAGGTCAAATTTGAAACTTTACACGGCCCAAAAAAATCGAAGTAGGGTGTTGCTGATTTTTTTCGTTATATATGAATCCTTTATCTACTGAATAATCCAAACAAAAAATGTCCAGGTCGTACGCTTCGGAAATTATGATTCTTTTCCCAAGGGTCTATTTTTCGGAAAATTTTTTCCGCGATATTTCCGCGGATAAATTTTTTAATTAATAATTGACCTTAGATTCGGAATCTACGGCCTCGATTCTATAAGAATCGGTACCCGATTTATCGTTTTGCGTCAAAAAATTTTTCTCGAAAAATGGGATTTTTTTAAGGGTAATGTATTAAAAAATTGCCAAAATTGGACCGGTCTCCGATTTCGATGCAAATTACGTCATTTACTAATTCGGGGCCGTAGATTACGAATATATGATCGGATATTTTAATATAGAATTTTCCGCGGAAATATCGCGAAATGAATTTTCCGAAAAACAGACCCTTGGGAAAAAAATCATAATTTCCGAATTGTACGACCTGGATATTTTTTGTTTGGTTTATTCAGTAGATAAAGGATCCATATATGACGAAAAAAATCAGCAACACCCTACTCCGTTTTTTTTGGGCCGTGTAAAGTTTCAAATTTGCCCTATTTTGTCGATTTTTTTACTCTATGTGAAAAAATAAAATAAAGTACGCCACGTAGGAAAAAACTAATTACATATTCGTGATCAGCGACGTCGAATTAGTTATAAACGAGCTCCGCATCGATATACTGTAAAAAAAAATTTTTGGATCGGAATCGAAGGAAAATTCTTCTTTCCCGGGCCAAATCTATAATTTTCACATCTCAATAACCAACTCTTTCCCAATTATTGGTCGGTGGACGTTGTTTAGCTTTATGTATCTATTTTTTCTGTACCTCTATCCGTTCGGAAGCAAATCACAAAATAATTAATTCTTATTTTATAGATATTTTTCAGAGTTTGGGAGAGAAAACCCAGAAAAAAAACCTTTCAATAATGAGTATACCTCCCACAGTATCCCTTAATGATTACTTAAAGAATAATAGGTCTTTCATTGAAAAATGAACTCACTTCAAGGACCAAAACATAAAAAACGTCATTAATTTAAGAATAGATAACCCAAATTTTGATATGGACATAACACAAAATCACCATAATATAGGCTATAATAGGCTGTGTACCTACTATTCTCCAGAAATTCAGTGGAGACTTCTTCCGAAATTTGATCAAAAAAGTCTGGATAATATGAATGTTCTTGTTTCTGATATTTTCAGATTATTATGATTTTGGTACAATTTTGTGCGTGAATTTGATTTCGATATAAGTGAGTGCGATTCTCAACCAAATACGAAGGAATTAGGTTAAGCTCAATATCGTCTTGTCAAAATATGTTCCAAAGTAATATTTCATCGACAGAAATTTATTTCTGCTTATGCAAAAATAAATCATTATGTATTATCTGATATTTCCCTACTTTGGATGAGACGATGTCCGTGATAATGTAATTTGTCTCTAGATTGTTAGAAATGGTTCAACCAGTACGTTTTATGCAAGTGACGTTTTATTTATAGACGAAATGTCAGAAATACACTTCCAAGTTCAGTGTCGGGCAATAGCCTCGGTGTACAAATGTTAATTTCTGAATGAAGGTTTTGAGCCAGAATAAATGTTCTTTTCGAAATATTCAGCGTGTAAAAAAAACTGAAATATTGGTAATATCCCGAAAACGGCTGAATATTTTGTTACTTAAAATTCGTACGTTTCAGTAACGAATAACTTTGGATCATTATGATCTTGGTGATTCGTTTAAGAAGCATACCAATCTTAAATGAAAATATTAAGCCGATATATACGCTCATATTTAACTTCATATAAGGGGCATTTCAATAAAATCACAATATTTGAATTGTTCGACATTTAAGCTAACATAACTGGGCGGGCTTATACGGAAAATAAAACAAATTGAAATAAAATAATAATTCAGAGCAAAATAGATTGATTTATACAGATGACTCAAAACAAAATAAGAATTAAGAATGAACCAATCTTATCGCAGTTTTTTTGAGATGACTTCTGTGTTTTGTTCACGTTTTGTGAAAATGGACATTTTCATTTTCCAAACAGAATAAAATAAGAAATGAATATGAAAGTTGGCCATCTTTAGTTCTTATTCATATTCTTCATTTTATCTCCTTTCGTGGATAAACGCTCTCGGTGAAATATTCATGTTGAACTCTTATTTTATTTTAGTTTGTTCTATTTGCTGTATAAACCCACCTTTAATCATTGATTGTGACACATCCATAGGAGCAGATTTTACCATGGATTTCCATCATGAAGAAATCCATCCAAGATTTTATTCACGAATGGGGAACCTCACTTTTTTAATTTATAACAGTTCCAGAGGCCTCACTCTGTATTCGAATAAACATAGGTGTTATCATTCATTTACTTACGTAAGCTGTTATTGATAATTGACCCGGATATTGAAAAACATGTTCGAACGGATCTATAGATGATTCTGTGATTCTCCCTCTGCTACATACCGCTTACTTCCTGTTCAAAGCGTAATATCCAGAAGATGACTGTGCTATTTCCTCACGATCCTTACCTTCGAGTCGATAAATTCAAGAAATCAACATTATTGCTCGGCTTGATGGTCACACTCATAGAAATTTTCGTACCATTTTTATAGATACCACTTGATATTTATCGAATGAATCTGGTTTGATGCTGTTTTTGGGCAATAATATAAGGGCGTTATTATTTCATTCGAATATCTATATTCTGCGAATTTTCAACCAAAAAAGATTGAATGGTATTTTATTGGACCTACCGATGTAGAAGTCATTGTCCAATTTTATTCAGTCGTTTCGGCGTTTTTGTGCACGATAACTTTCAAACGAATTACCTTGAAATTTGCAGGATCGAAAATTAAAGCTCATATGGAGACCGTCAAGGTGTCTCCAAGATTCTTCTTGCTCTTCTCGTGAACTGTTAGAATTTCTGGTATTTTTTAATCCCCAGGTACATCCATGAATATCTGGCATCTAATCTTCGATCACTCGAAAAAGGTGACAGATCCCTCCTGCACTTTTTGATTAGTCTGAAATCCATGCTTAGGTCTCAAGACAATTTCTCCTTCTTATCGTTCATTTCCGTTGGAAAAGTGTAGTGATGGGCACAATCGAATGATCCCAACAATCGGAATCTCGCTTCTCGAGAGATTCCAACAACCGAACGATCATTCGAGAGGTTAATCTTCCGATTCTCTTTCCTCTTTGTATAAGTATATCAAAAAATAATTCAATATTATTTTTCTCGTCGATTTTGAGTTCGAATGCTGCAGGTGCCTACTTAAAACCATTTAAGAGTAACAAACTGAAACTATTCAGAAGCACCGAGTGATTTTTATTGAATATTTCGATTGATACTACCTCTTGAGTATTCATCCCGACAACTGTCAAACTTCTCAGAGGTGACAATCTAATTGTTCGCCTGTGAGAAAAGATGAATAACGATGACGGAACAATCCGAATGAAAGGATAATATATCGACAGAAAATCCTTCGAATGGATTCACCGCAGAATCTCCCATCGATAGGAATTGATTGGAACTCCTTCCAGAATCTTATCAGGAGAATTTAATCGACTCCTGCACCACAGATTCCAGGTGCTTTCTGACTCAGAAAGCGTGCTAGAACCTGCAAAGGATCCTTTCACCTAGGTTCTGGAGGAGGCCGAGTGTAAGGCAGCTGATAAATACTCCCATCAGAAACCCATGGATTATAGTGCTCTTCAAATGTAACTACACTCTTATCCACTACAGTTTTTGTCGTCTGACATATGTTTCGCAAACAAGGTTTCCATCTTAAAAGACGAAGCGTTACTAAAGCATGCTATCAATTTCTACACTCAATTATGGGTTGTCATTATACCCTCAGTCATAAATCGATTAGTGAGAATAATGGGTTGTTAATAGAGGTTATATCATTATCTAGTTATCTCTAGATATATACCTAGAGATAACCCAAATAAATTAGTTTTGACATTTTTAGAAAACCTACTAATTCTGATATTTACATTTCGTTTGATTCGGTAGCTCCCTGGTCACATAAAACAGCCATCTTACATTTCCTCGTTAACCGGTTATTTAATATTCCGCTAAGTAATGTAAACTTCACGAAAGAATGAAACAAACATAAAGATAAAAATCTCTTCAGTAACATAACCCTAACGAAAGGAATAAAAACGGTAAAAGGTTTCGACTCTTTCACGTACCATCCGAAAACAAACAAATTTTTTAAGCATTTTAGATTGCTCTTTTTTTTGCGCTCTTGTTTAAATGATAATTCTTTTAACCTTTTTTGTTTAAACGAAACTTTTTTAAATTTAATTTCTTTCATGATGCAGTTCTACCATAAGAATTCATTGATATAATCCCCAAGTCTGAGAAACCAATACTTTCGGAGATATAATTTGTCTCTTTGAACAAGAGCGCCAAAAAGCTCATGTCCACAGGGCTTGAACCAATTTTTTGTCAAAGTCTCGATAGATGTTGTGAGGGAAATTGGAGAGGATTAATAATACTTTAACACAGTAGCTCATGAGTATATATTCCATCACTCAATCTATCTGCACGTATTGTCTAATAATAATAGTTTGTTATAATATTTAATTTATTATAATAATCTATCATTATTAGGCAATTCATGCAGATATGAGCTTAGTCTATTCAAGTCTGAATTAGTTGAAAGATATGAGTTCAGTGAATGTAATTGAATAGTAAAGCTGATTTATTCGCTTGAACTTGATCTTCTCCAGTATATCCCATTATGGGTTCACAAATTTAGTAGTCCTGCCTACGTGATCGTTCAGTTTCGATACGTGGACTACGGTCAACTCTGCACGTAATATTCGTGCAGTTCAAAAACCGACCTTTCAGATTATCTTGAGATAGATGAATGAACCTCTTGACGGATGTGAAAGATGACTTCGTAACGGTTCTTCCAAGTCCAAAGTAGAATTACCTTCTAACCTACTTCCGAAACGAAATGGCATTTGTCTTCTTTACAATTCGTTGAATAATGCTGAAATTTATACTTGCAGTAAAACCAGAATAAAGCTTTCATTATGTAAAATTTATATCAGAAAAGCCGACACGCTCATTGCTACCACTCTTCTGAAAGTTGCACAAAAAATATTTTATTACAATGTTGGTCAACTATGAAGTTTTGAAAATTTTATTGCCACAGCATTGGTCAGCGATAAAAAAATTGTTCTAATATGTCCTCGATATTTTGAAGCGTTTATATGAACGATTTTCAGTGAAATGGTGGTATTTCTATGAGTTTCACCGCCTGTTGAAAATAACTCGCTTATACAAACACCCTGTATGTAGAAGAAACGGTTGAAATGTTATGTACACTTTTTGCCGAATAATTATCTGGATGGATTAATTAATTTTTTAATTCAGATTGAATTGCAGATAATTGTTATAATGCAGTGGATATCAATGACGCATTCAAGAAATTTACGGATGATTAACCTTATCCTTGATGAAATGAATTCAAGAACAAACGACGAATTTGGTTTTTCAATCAGAACTTAAAACGATAATTGTTCATAAATCAACGAGATCTGACAGTTCTGTCAATAGGGTCTCGTGGAATGGCTTTGTGAATCTATACTTATGTATAGGGTACACAGAACGAATTAATAAACAGTATATTTCATTGATTTTCCGGCAGCAAGAACAGACGCATTCCAGACTTCTTGACCTTCATCAGTGTTCTGTTGCTCTCGACATATTCAACTAAACTGAGCCGTGTTAAGTTAACACTGTTAAGATAAGATCATTTTTGTATGTGTTGACTCGGGCGGACCAACCCCACCCCGCAAGTGCGACCAGCCAGCATATTGTGGCATACCTAAATCTATACTCCTCCCACAAGCTGGAGCCTTCTGATAAGGGAGATGCGCCTAGTGAATGAGAAGTTGTCCAGTTCCCTAAGTTTCATCTTAAGGACTCATCATCCCTCAAATATAATTGTTGTCCTGCAGGCATAGTCTGCACTTAAAGTCCTCAACCAACCCCAACTTACCCAGATGTTTTCTCTGAGGGCGCATTGTCACGTATACGCAACTCCCAGGTCTGACCTGGAGAATTTGAGCCATCGTCTGGCTCTTTCATCTGAAGAACCAATAATTGTTGAGCGAGCATGTCTGAGACCAGATATGCTGCTCCACAGTTGTATCCATCTGTTGTTCTCCCACCTTGCTACCTTCAGAGAGATGTCAAGTTCAGGTCCAATGAGTCCCGTGAAAGCCTTCCGCGCTGCCAATGAGTCCGCCACCTCATTGCTGTTATGTCCGAGTGGCCCGGAACTCAGACGATCCTGTAGGGCCACTCTGAAGGTTTTGGCCTATCGCATGCTCATTATCCTCTTGGCCTCCAATTCAGCCAGTTAGGAACTTAATCGTATCAGGCTCATTGCGAGCCATATGCAGAAATCTCTATGTGGCCATCCGGGCCACGCTCCTGATCACGAGGTATATTAGGTGTTCCATTAGCTGGAGTAGGGGTGGAGCGAATGGCCCTCTTCACCATCATGCATTTCTGTCGTGAGCGATTTGTGGTCTTAGCACCATCACGTATAGCCAGTGAAGCTGTTTCGAAGCCGGTCCTCACATCTTTCCGCAGGTCCGCTAGCAGACCCAGAGGGAGTGCCTAGCTTTGTGATTCACCCTTTCCAGGTGCGAATTGCAATTGAACTTTCTATCTAGAATGAGACCCAGATAAATCTAACCTCATCCGCAAAGGGGATGAGAACTCCACTCATAGTGAGGGAATCCATATTTAGCTTCCTTTTGCTAGTGAATGGAACAATCAAGGTCTTCTGCGGGTTCACATTTAACTGTTAACTTTCTCATAGCCGACGCTTTACGTTATTATATATAATATAATATTTACTATTAGGAGAATGCTCAGATCTTCTTGATTCATTAACAACGGTATAAGGCATTTTTCAATATTAATAGTTGTTCAATTCTCTTTAGTTATTTATTTCACTTGGAAATAATTGTAGCAATAAACTATCTTTCACGACTCTCCAAAATAAAATAGATTTCATGAAATATCAGAAAAATAGGAACTTCTCTGAAACTATGGAAAAACGTGAAATCAAGGCTGTAGATTATTATATGTCCAGTATATATTTTCTAGACAAAACTGCTATTGATGGTTAGATGCTTAAATGACAGGTAATTTCACATGCAGCACCATTGTTGTACATAAACTATTATTTATCGTCCCGAGTTATTTGTGGCTTGTTTGGCAATATAGTTGATCATAAATTATTTCTGTATATATCTTTGTCTAATAGCTGTTATACACATAGTTTTTTTGAGTTATCGGAGAAGCAGTAAAGCCGATAATAGGCTGAAAGTTCTCCTCGTGAGAGTGATCTGGACCTGGTCAGTGATTGGTTGGATTTGTGTCTTGGGGTCAATGGAACGTATTCGTGCTGCAGTAGCTTTATTGTTAAGCTATTGAGTTAAAACACGGATAGAAAAATTGGTTCAAGCCCTGTGGACAGGAGCTTTCTGGCGCTCTTGTTCAAACAGACAAATTATATATCCGGAAAGTATTGGTTTCTCAGAGTTGAGAATTATATCAATGTATTCTTATGATAGAACTGCATCAAAAAAGAAATTCAATTCAAATAATAGTTTATTTATCAAGATTAAATGAGCAATCTGAGAATGAGAACTGCACCATGGAAGAAATCAAATTAAAATAGCTAAAATGAATTTGACTCTCTCTTATTGAACAGGATGACATGTACGAGTATGAACACAGATCATATAATAAAGCTTAGATAGAATAATTATAGCATTCTGTGAAAACATAGAAGTACGATTCATTATTGAAATTTCGAAAAATCATATCTCCGAAAGTATAAGCTTGTTAGAGTTAAAAATGACATCAATGGATTCCTATGGCGAAACAGAATCTTGAGAAAAACTTATTTTGAAATTTGTAATGTAAAAAAAAATGTTTCTATTACTCCGAAACCATCGGACCGAGATATTTATGTCCCAAACCTATTCTGAAAATTTCAAAACTGCTGTAAATCAGATAATAAAGGTCAGATTGGTTTGAAACTGAGGGAAGATGATGGGACGGTATTGTTTTTCCGATGTGCGAAATTGGGCAACTTTTAACATTTTCGACCGAAATGGGCCATGGGATATCCTTAGAACTTTTGTGCATTTATTCATACTGCTGTAAATCAGATAAAAAATGGTCAGATTGGGTTGAAATTGAGGGAAAATGATGTTTTGCGCATTTATTCAAACTGCTGTCTCCGACGTATAAAAAAAGTATGGAATAGCAATTCATCGCAATATAATTCGATACCTCTACTTGAGAAATGACCCGCAAATTACATAACCTGTAAAATCAATTCATGCAGGAAGTGAGGAGGATGAAAACAAGAAAAAGCGGTGCAGGATCATGTGACAAAATCGGATGAATCACTGACCAGGTCCAGATCACTCTTACGGGGAGAACTTCCAGCCTATCAGCGCCTTTAGCTTCTCCGATATCTCAAAAAACTTGGTGTATAATAGCCATTAGAGAAAAATATTCACATAAATAATTTATGATCAATTATGTTATTAAACAAGCCACAAATAACTCGGGACGATAAATAATAGTTGATTTACAACAATGGTGCTGCATGAGAAATTACCTGTCATTTGAGCATCTAACCATCAATAGCAGTTTTGTCCAGAAAAGCTATACTGGACATACAATTATATGTAGCCTTGATCACGTCACGTTTTTCATAGTATCGGAGAAGTTCATATTTTTCTGATGTTTCATCAAATATATATTTTTAGAGAGTCGTGAAAAATAGTTACTTTCTACAATTATTTCCATGTGAAATTAACAAGTAAAGAGAATTAAATAAGTATGCTTCTACTGATATGATCATCTCAAATATTCGAATCATATTATATACTAAGTGCCATATAAAAGAACACCCAGTAATAATGAATATGTTGAAACATTCTTTGTATATATATGCCCCTTAGGGTTAGGTTACTATTTGATCAAAATTTCAGAAAAATCCAACCGTTGGAAAAAAAGTGAAAAAATAATAATGTGTTAGGCCTCCACGATGCTCATAAACACGTCTGGGCATTATCCTAATCAGATGATCGATTTCCTCATGAGGTATATCAACCCAGGCTACTTGGACCTCATGCCGAAGTACCACTAGAGTCTGTGGAGGATGAGATAGACAGAGTAATCTTCTTCCCATAATGTCCCAGATGTTTTCAATGGGTGGGAGATCGGGAGATCTAGGGGGCCAAGGCAACAGATCGACTTGATTGTCTTCAACGCAACTGTACCTAGGAGTGTCAGTATAATATCATATTTTTTGAGACATCAAGCTTCCATATACATATATCGAAAAATGAAGAAAAAATTTTACTGTACATGAATATCATTGGGATAACTACTGTAACAATCATAAATTTATTTATGAAGGTCTCATTCTTGACACAACCGATACTCAAATTTTCAGTGCACATCAGTTTTCATTCTATTGGAACAGGTACAATTGACAATAAAATCGAAAACCCATCGAGAATTTTCCTCATGTTTCATAAATTAAAAGACAAATGTGTGTAGGTACAACAAACGCAGTACCACAACGTCACAGATAAGCATGTTTTCGATGCTGAGGCAATACAAATCATTCATTGCGTTTTTCTACAAACTGTCAAAAGATCAACAGCAGGTTGTCTCTACCCACTAAAAAAATATTTAATCTGACAACAAACGACGATGATCTGATTGCTCGTACAGACTTTTGAATAAACCGGTATTGCAAATCCATAACCGTTACGAAAGGTTACCACACATCAAACATCATATTTTTGGGTATTTTTTTTTGTCCTGAACAAAAACGAGCTAGATTTTCTGAGGGTTGAAAGTACACACAGCGCTAGAATTCATCCATATATATATATTTGTAGGAACAAGAAAATATAACGAAAAATTTAGGGAGGAATACAAAAAATCCTATTCGGTAGGTATGTCTTCCCCTGTTCTGTAATAAGGTTTTAACTCGTCTGTGCATGGAAACAATAGGGGTGCTAGTGGTATACATTAGGATGTTGTTTCATTCTTCTTGGGCTGCGAATGTGAGTTCCTGGTGGGTGCTAGGAGGATGTTCGTCCAATAAAATCCCACAGGTGCTCAATGGGATTCATGTCTGGCGAATTTGCTGGCCACGGTAAATCCATATCCATAACCTTTCCAGCGGTTTTTGTACCATGCTGCGGCTATAATATGTTTCGATTCCGACGTATATAAACTTTTCGATACCGATCTTGTCTTGCATTGGTTACCATAGGATATAAAAAAACAAAAAATGTTTTGCTGCTTTGTGCCGTTGAAATTTTTCTTTATTTCAAGATATTCCACAAAATGTGTCAAATGGGCCAGCCCAATGCTTTTCGAAAAAGTGGGTTTTAAAGGCTCAAAAAATAGACTGTGCTATACATGTATTGAGTTATGCCGTTCGAAGTTTTCCGAAAGTCCCTCTAATTTCCCTAAAAATCAAGAATAAAGTTAGCCCAGCACTTTTAGCGTTTGCTTCTCAAAAATATTGAAAAAAAATTGTGCTACATTTGTGCTAACTTGCTCGAAAATCCTTCCGGTTTTCCGGGAAACCGCGAAATCGAAAAAAAATAAGCCCAGCACTTCTATTTTTTCTCAATGAAAACATGCTAAAAATTGTGCAACCAATCTTATAATGTCCAAACAAGAGATGATGTATTAGCTTATTAGATCGTTGAGTTTAGGATTTTTTTGTTTTTGCAGGAGCGCTTCACAATAGATTTAAATCGTATGATCACCTTTTTGCCGCGACAAAGCTAGTGCGCGAATTTTTTTCGGTTCATGATGAAAATCCGAGTTTGATCTGTTATTCTTGTTCGTGGTGAGTGATCCAAGTAGCAGTCGTGCCTGGCAACCGGTTAATTATGAAGAAAGTATATGAAATGGAATGTTGCTCAACGAGAGGGGTGTGCAATGCAGCCGACCAATAGGAGTAGCACCAGCAGACGAGCCTCTGAAAATGTTGAAGTCCTTGGGAAATTGCTGACATTAAAATAATTATCGGACGAGTTATATTTAGCGGACCCATTGTTTAAGTTATGGATGTATCTACGTCAACAATTAAGCCAATGTATGTTTCAACAAAATTGATTGACGAAATTGCATGGTAAAATAAATAAGCGACCTTGATGGATTTGTTTGTTGAACGTTGCGGGCATTTGTCGATGTCATGTCGCCTGACGTTGTGACACACCTCCGTTTTTGGGCGTATGTTCTAGGGGAACATCGTCCTATCATTTCGTCCAAATGTCTGTAATTTTCGAATTTCGAGCTGAAAATTGGCTAATAGACTAATTCGGACTCCCTGACCACGAATCCGGTGTCAGATTTTAGGGTGCCGTCCGGCCGGCCGGCCGGCCGGCCGGCCTTCCGGCCGTAGGCACGATAACAGGAGCACCGAAGGTCCTATCGACTTCAAACTTTCAGGGTAGGTTTCTGATCAAAATGCGACGGTTAAGTTCGTTAACGGGCAAAATCGGCCGGACGGTTTAGGAGTTATAGACATTTAAAATTTTGAGGTTATTTCCTTGATATTTCAGGAACTAAAGAAGATGTTGAATCGAAACTTGGTAGTCAGTTCGAGGATGTAAACGCGCAACTTTTGGCAAAATTCTGTTATGATCGAAATGTTGGTAATTTTTAAAAAAATATTTCTTTTAATTTTTTCGAAAAAAAAAATTTTTTTTCGTGAACTATTCATCAGATTGCAACAAAAACTTGTACTAACGTCAATTGTAGTATTTTGCAACATTGTGCAAAATTTTGGCTCTATACGATACCAATTTCTGGAGATATAAGACAAAATGTGTCAAATTTCTTGGGTCTCTCTCAGTATTTTCATCGATTATTATATAATAATCTCAATAATATTAAGGTATTCAACATGATACTGCTTTTTTTCTTTACTGGTCAGTACGGGCCACAAGGAATATGAACATGCGCCCAATAGCTCCTGTCCACAGGGCTTGAACCAATTTTTATTTGTTCAATTATAATGGTAGATAAGATTCAATTGGAATGTCAATTTTCAAAGGTTTACTGCTGGTTGTTCAGAAACGATTCAGTTGTGTCTTCATATTCAGTTGATTGACTTTTATCGACGCCAATCAGGACCGGATTCTTCATCTTTGATTTTACTGCTATAACCTGAAAAGCTGCCTGCAATTGATATCAAACCATACCATATCCAACAGGCTTAGGAACTACCCATACTCAATGGGTTTCTGGTCCCTCATTACCGAGATATACAGGGTGTTGAAATGCATTTTGACCATTTCTTCATATCTTTTTAAGCACTTCGTATATATTTCTAAAACTTGGTACACATATTTCCGTCTCTTGCAAAACCGATGGAGAAAACAAAATTCACAGCAATCCAGATCCGTATCAAGTAAAATTTCACATATTTTTTCTTCTCGAAAATAATAACATCCGGTTCCTATACATTCGAATTTATCAATTTTGTTTTAATAATTAAAACGAGCATAACATTATCAATTCATTGATAATACCATTCATGTGCGTACAAATATCCAAATATGTATCTATATTAAAATAATGGCAGTATACAGGGTGAGTCTTTGACCACTGCATTAATTTTAACCAAAGATTCCTCTCATCAAATGAAACACTTTTTTCATTTACCATTTTTCCAGATTCGGCTCAGGTAAAAAGTTACAAGCGTTTAAAGATTTCACAATGTGCTAATACACTCCCGCATATAAATTATCTATGACATTGTTGGCGGACGAGAATAAGGCATGGTAACGTGGTTTACAGCTTGATTCGGGATTCCAACCCTCAGGGACGGATCCATAAATGTAGTGAAATTTCTGGAGTTTTCCATTTTAAAACATTCAATGAAGAATATCTCGAAAACGGTGTGTTTAAGGAGAAATGATGAAGAATAATATAATGTTCTAAAACGATGGAATATTCTTGAAATGACTCGAGAAAAACTTTATATGCTTTCTTTATGCTAATTTCGTTTAGTTTTATGAATCCACGAGTCCATAACTAGAAAACCAGTAGAAGTAGAGAATAACTAATATATGGAAAATATGTATCATAGTTTTAGGAAACTTTACGCCAACATTCATTTCATTCGAAAAAAGGATGTCAAAGCTACAAAATAAAAACTGATTTTTTTTCAAAATTTCAACAGCCTGTATCTTTTTACCTGAGCTGAATTTGGAAAAATGTTAAATGAAAAAAGTGTTTCATTTGATGAGGGGAATCTTTGGTTAAAATTAATGCAGTGGTCAAAGACTCACCCTGTATATAATGTTTAAAGGATATAAATAAACTAAAATTATGATTTCAGCATAAAAATAATGATATACCTATGTCGGATTTCGAAATTAAACAAAAAAAACTTGAAGTTCCTCCCTGTACATTAAAATATGCCATCCGTACCTCTTTATATTCAATTGGTTCTATTGAAGTCAATATGCAGAAAAATGGCCAATATTAGTAATGCTAGGGTTGACAAGTTTTTTCCCATTCAAAATCATTGAAATTTTACAAGACATGAAAGAATTGCATATTACATTTCTCAAGCTTTTTGGCGCTCTTGTTCCTTAGAACAGAGTGCTTATCAATTTGCCCTAATGTCTGTAATTTTCGAATTTTTGGCTGAAAATGGTCTCAAACGATTTGGTTCGACTCACTGATCAAGAATTTGTGGTCGGAATAGATTCTGTCCGGCCGTCCGTTAAAACGATAACTCTCGAACGAAAGGAGTTAGAGGATTGAGATTTGCAGGGTAGGTTTGGAACGTAAATATCTCCACAAACGTAAATATCTCGGACGAGTTCGTTAACGGGCGAAATCCACCAAGCGGTTTCGGAGTTATGGCCATTTTTAGTAAAAACATTTTTTATGAATATATCCGAAACCGATCACACGATCTATCTGAAATTTAGCATCAAATTGTAGAATAAGGACCTTTATAAGCATGCGAAGTTTTGTATTGACCGGGTTGTCGTAAAGTGTCAAAAAAAATTTTTTAATTTCTAAATGTTGTTTCTACAATAACTCCCGAACAGAATAAGCTAGGCAGTTGAAATTTTCAGGGTAGGTTTGAGACATAAATATCTCAGTTAATTTTGCTATTGGGTAAAATAGGCCAAATGGTTTCGGAGTAACGAAAAACAAAATTTTTTTTCACTTACATATTTCAAATTCAATTTTTTTCAAGATGCAGTTTCACCATGAAAATCCATTGATGTTATTTTCAACTCTAACAAGCTAACACTTTCGGAGATATGATTTTTGGAAATTTCAATATAATGAATCGTACTTCTATGTTTTCACAGAATGCTATAATTGTTCTATCTATGGATTATTATATGATCTGTATTCATACTCGTACATGTCATCCTGTTCTATAAGAGAGTCACATTCATTCCAGCTATTTTAATTTGATTTCTTCCATGGTGCAGTTCTCATTCTCAGATTGCTCATTTAATCTTGATAAATAAACTATTATTTGAATTAAATTTCCTTTATGATGCAGTTCTATCATAAGAATACATTGATATCATTCCCAACTCTGAGAAACCAATACTTTCGGAGATATATGATGTGTCAAAATTTGAACAAGAGTGCCAAGCTCCTACCCACAGGGCTTGAACCAATTTTTTCCAAGTACCATATATTGCTGATTTGGTTCTCGCTGAGATTTTTCTCTTTCGAAAACTCAAATTACGACATTGAGGCAGCCGTTTTCCTGAAAATGCGTTTAAAAAATATTTTAAGTATTGGATATTTCTTTGGCGTAAGTGTATCATTGCGGGGGCCTACTCACTTCAGGGCGATACTTCAAATTCGGATGAAGATATGATTATGATTCATTTACCGACTCCTGGTACTTTTTTGACACCGCATCCGCCATATCCTCCATATTATATAAAATATTGTATTTTCTTTTGCTGTGTTTCAGCTATGTTCTTTCGATGCGAATGCAAAAGGAAGCTGCCAAAGAGGCGGGGTGTGAAAAACCCTATTTTTTTGGCGGTTTTAAGTTTCAAGGAAGTGTCAATAATATGGCATAATAGTATCAATGGTGGGGCCACGGCTCACAGCCATAGACTTGTTCTCTATGTATATAGCACAGTTAAAAAAAAAACCTTTAGCTTCGAGTCGCCCCTGTTGCATATTTTGCGCTATAATATCCCCCTAAATTTATGAGGAATATTTTCAATCCTTATTTCCTATATATTTTTATCATTGTCCTTGTAGTGTTTGTTCCATTGATCCAAATATCCACTCGCAAAAATATAATTGGAAATAATAAATTAAGAAAATGCTGCGTCATTACGAATTAGAACTTCATTCTCGTAAGGAAAAAACAATTAGAACTGTATTAACATCTTTGATTGCCGAGTTCATGAAAGAATGAATTGGTTCGACGAACACGTTTTTGTATAAACAGTTAATTATTTTGGAGGTCGCGATTTATAACAAAAGAAATATATAGGATAGGAGCAATCCCATGATTATATCCGTGAGGTATATATCTAATTGATATTTTTCTTCTCTATTATAAAAATGTAGAGGTGATGAGTGAAGTTGTTTTGATTCTATGCAATTAAGAACATATTATTTTTGTTCAATTTTATTCGTTATAATCAACCTATTTTAATGTTGGATGATTTTGTATTTCAATGAGTCAGCTGAAAAACTGGCCCCTTCAGGGATTTAATTGGTAAAAAAGCGTGAATTTTCAAACAATAGTAAGCGGTATTGAAAAGTTATGAAATATGCTTCCAAATATTGTAAAAAATATAGGGTGTTTATTGTTTCGAATCATATTTTAATTCGAACTATTTTCTAGTGATATATTCGACTCCCAAGCCCACTATATAACAAGGCAAAAACAACCAGCTACTCTCCAACGATATCAATGCCTTCAAATATATTTATTTCATTCCAAATACAGGAAAATGAAAAACTTTTTCAATATTTTTTATTCATTTAATATTTCAATATATAATTTTTCGTGACTATAACTTTCGAATATAAATAAAAACCTAAAATTGTGTGAAACATTAGTCCACAAAATAACCTCGACTCTTCTACAATATAAATATAGCCACTTGGACACGATTAAAATCACATAACTTGTTGGAATTTCATTCTTCAAGGCACCCATATTGACCTAATTATCAATATATAAAACAGTATTTAAAATATTTGGACATTTTATAGAATGCTTATCTTTTAGCATGTTTTTCAAGTTAACAGTCTTCAAGAATATTAAAGATGCCTTTAGTGATTCGGTATAAACTATGGACAGCATTTTTGTTCATAATTTGGTATGGTAAATTTTGAAACTAAACTCGGTTTAGAAGTTAACCTTTGATCTTTGCAATAATTAAATATACATGGTGTCTCACCATTCAACCTTCAAGCTTTTACCATAAAAAATTCCCATAACAAAGGAACTAAAAAAAAGTAATATTCAATCATGCAGCAACCACTCAAAGCTTTCCGAATTATCTTATTATTTGTTATTAAATGGTTTCTATCTGGGTTTTCTCTCCCAAACTCTAAAAAATATCTATAAAATAAAAAAATTATTATTTTGAGAATTGCTTCTGCGTAAGAAACACAAGATATTTATCAGAAGCAATCAATCGAACAATGTTGCCTAATAAACAAAACCGAAAACAACATTGTTTGATTGATTGCTTCTGAAGAATATCTTTTGTTTCTTACGCAGAAGCAATTCACATTTTTTATTTTATAGATATTTTTCAGAGTTTGGGAGAGGAAACCCAGAATGAAACAGTATAATAATGAATATACTTCCCACAGTATTCTTGAATGATTTCTTATTATTTGTCACTTGAATTATTCTGTTGATTAATCGTATGCATGTATTTATTTTATCCTATACTAAATGTATTCACTTGGGATTTGAAGAAATCCCAAACAAAACTATCAGGAGTAGATAAACAAGGTGAACTGAGAGTTTTTTGGATGAACATAGGGAAACATTTTATGTTGATTGGTGGGACACCCTGTATATGATATTAATATATATATACTGCATTTAAGCTTCATATATACATGCAGTCCACGCAGTTTATTCCGAGAATCAGGCACCAGCACAGAGCAAATGCAAATTGAAGAGGCCACATTTCACCAACGGACAATGCTCAGCGAGCATACTCTCGAAATTCACTGTTTAGAAAAATGCTTGTATTATCAAAAATTATGAACTTTCTGATGCAACAACAATACTTAATAAAAGTCTGAAAATTTTCAAAAGGCAATAACAATCAAACTTCATATATTCGGAATTGTAAAAATAACCTTGCAAGGATATCTCAACTATCACAGTTGTATACATGTTAACCATTACTTACGATAAAACAGAGCAATAAGTTATAAAGAGCAATTATATCAATGCACGCTAAGTTAACTTCAAGATGAATATTCACATCTTTTTCCATTTACTTCGAAGTTTGCTCAGAATAGCAAACTTTTCAATGTATCAATGTCTAGAACGAACCAAGAGAATATTCTTATGAAACAGTCAGCATATAGTAAACAATTTATAAACCTTACACTATTTCTCAATATTTCTTTTCACTGTTACAGAAAACTAAATTTCCGAAAAATCCGATGAAAATATTTTTCTCTCAATTTCCATATATAAAACGTTATAACGATATAAATATATATAAACGTATTTATTACTCTATAAAATATCCCCTCGACTAAAGAAAAAATTAAGTTTCACGCCACACATTACACTATGAAAATCATTGATCATTGTATGCTCCTTAATAAAAAATATAAAACGTGTCTTTCTACAATGAGTATTCACATCGTTCTGATCCCCACATTTCGCAGAAAAATTTTAAATTCTTAGATTGTAATACTCTAGACAGTTAAAAACTGCGCTGTTGAGTGCTCTTTAGTCAAACCAATGTTGCATTGTTGTTTTCTTGTTCGCCCGAGGATGGTGAACTGTACCACAAGTTTTTGTCTTGATAGTGGTCTTGACTATTCGTCGATGATGTCTGATTGAATTCCAAACTGTTGCCCAAATGATCTATTTGGCCTGAACTCCTAGAATGCAACAGAAAATGAATCACACTTGGGACAAATTAGAAAAAATTGTGGAAAAAAACATGTTGAAAAAGCACTGTGGCCTAATGGAATCATGTGAGACCATTTTTGGCTAAAAATACAGACATTTAGATAAACTTACACTGAACCTTGTGGTGAACAATCTGTCTGCTTGTTATGATGATGGTACATATTCTTGGTATCATAATGTTCCCTAAGGTTTCTCGGAAAATGATTTGATCTATCCAAAGACACTCTATCTTCTGATGTGACGCTTTTGGAAGGTGATTTCTTAAATTTTGTTGAGTATTTATAAAAATCTGACATTTCAAATGGTTTTGTTTCTTCATGGTACGGTTTGCAGTGTCCGGCTTGAACTATAGTACAGTTTTTAGGTATGTTGTGTATATTATTGTTAAAGAGTTCCATATTAGTTTCAGATATTCTTGGTGAAGGATTAGATTCAGCTGGTATTTCCAGCAGGGGCTTTGTTGGTATTGGCGAAGGTATACAGGTGTTTGATACATATTTCTCCTCTGGGGCTAATATGGGAGGAACTGTCGACTGACAACGGCTAGTAGCAATGGAAGAAACCGGGGATCCTGGACTATCCAGTGATGTTTCTCTCCTAAAGAAATCATATTATTATTAGATGGTAAACAATAGCATAACGACTCCCTAAAGATATTGCGAAGGGTGTGGTATATTTACTTAGTTAATTGGATCTCCTGAAATGAAATCTGAAATGGTGTTCAGGAGATCAAACTGAGTAAATATGGCGGCGTGGTGGTGAGATTTAGCTATCAAATGAAATGGACGAGATTTATTAAGTTTATAACAGCATTCAAATTATGAAGTTTGTTTTAGTGATGACCTACTCACCATTCCTTCTGTTTTTGACGTCGTATGGTATTGCTAGATCTTTCATGTATGCTACGATTCTCGCTATCACATGACGAATTATCATCACTAGGCCAGACGCTATCTAAAGTTTGTACTCCAACACTTCCTAGCGACTGTGTCCTTACCAACTGCCTGTCTTGGGAATGTCTAGTTTGAACCTAAATATAAAAGATCATTAATACTAAAGCTATTTTTATGATAATAATATTACTTGTGGTGAATGCATTACTGTGGGTTTCTTCTGATCTACTGAATAAGAAATAGTTCCCAAAGTTGCCGATTTATTATCACCATTTGGTGATATCCTCTTCTGGATTCTTCTGTTTTTCCGCCGGTCCAAACTTCCAAATCTGAAAATATGTATAATAATACCAAGTTGAAATCTCAAACTGAAAGCAGGATCATTTGTTCTAAGGATGATAGAATAGAATAGAATAGAATAGTTTATTCATCCTGTAAGATCACATGTGATATAGGACAAGTCAATAAAAGCAGTAGTAAAAAAGTCTTACACTTACAAATATTATAGATCATCAAAAAAAAACACACAAATAAGACCCTACATAATAACCTGTTGATTGTTGTATAACTAAATTAAAGCCAAATTGCTAGTGAATTCTTGTGTTGTATAAGGACACAGATCGACAAGAACATTTTTTAGTTTTCGTTTAAAAATATGTGTTGACAAACTCCTCAACCTCTGTGGAAGTAAATTGTACAAGTACAAACCAAAAGTATTTGGAGATTTTTTGGATAGTTCCAGGTGCCTGAAGGGTACCTGAAAGTTCTCTTTTTTCCTAGTATCGTGAGTATGCTTGTCACAGTTCCTTTTGAAGGTATTTTGATTACAATGTACATATGTCAAGAGTTCAAGAATTAACATGCCACTGACTGTTAATATTTTATGTTCTTTAAAAATGTTTCGACATGAGTGGTCAGGTGGACAGCCCACGAGACATCTTAGGATACGTTTCTGACATAGGAAGACACTATGTGCAGCTGGAGTGTTTCCCCATATAACAATTCCGTAAGAGATTCTGGAGCGAATTTCAGCGTGGTAAAATTTTAGGAGATGGTCCAAACTTAATGCACTTTTAAGGTTTCTCATTTGATAACATTTAGAATTCAGAATTTTACATAATTTAATACAGTGAGTTCTAACTCTACTCAAACTAGTAAGTACAGTATCTGCTTTAGCTCTTCGCAAGTTTGAACTTACCTCTTATCACGCTGCCAGTTTGGGTCCATGGTGGAGGAAGAATTACACCAAATGATTTCTCCGCTCTCTTTCTTCTTCCAACAACCACCAAGACCTGCATTTTGCTCGTACTGTTGATGAGGTTGCAACTGGTGGGGATTCTGCAGATTGTTAGAAACAGAATCGACGCTGCTATTTTTATACGTATAAGATTGCTTGGAGGGAACAGGAGAATTCGAATATTGATATTTATTCAAGCTGCCGTTCAGGTTCGGACTAGATTGCCTCGAAATTGGAATAGGGTTGCTGTTGGGGTATTTGGCATAATTTTGATAATGTGAAGGGTTCACCATTGTTTGGTAATACCTCGGATTGTTGTATTTAGAATTGTATATGGTGGACATATCAGATGTGTTTAGAGAATTTTGTGGAAGGAGGGATATAGGTCCGTGCGGCGGAACAGGGCTGCCTTGTTGTACAGGAGTATACGATGCGTGATTATATTGAAAATGGGATGGTGGATATGTTGGACTTCCATGAACATGTTGATAGTTTGTTGGTTTTGGGTTGTATGTTGATTGTGCAGGTGCATAACTTTCTCTCCTAAAATAAGTAAGGAATCTCAACAGTAATATGAATAATTGAATAGTGCATACCAAAGATTAAAGAGAAGAAAGATAGAAAACGAAGCGACTAACTTGACGCGAGCGCCATCTCTTGCCTCACTAGTACAAGTGGTGCAGTCGTCTGGTTAGAATAATTGAATCCAGGATATTTTTATTTATAGAAAAACTATATTTATGAAAATAGCCAAGAACTTAACCTACTCAACTGTCATTAGTGCTTTATCCTTTATCTTCTCAACTTCTCATCATCGACAAGACCCATAAACAAACTGATGACAAATTGTCTCATAGTGTTCAGAATAGTTTTTATAAATTTTGTTGTGTGATTTTAAAACAAAATGAGTCGTGTAGCTGATGGCGGTGCTCTGTATTGTTTGGTTATAAACTGCATCAATCAAAAACTTCGTAATGTTTGCAATCAATAATATGAAAGAGCATAAAAAAAATAGTTTGACTCTTATCCATAACGGAGGCCTTCCAGGCTGAATAATTCATTATTCATTGCATACATATTACATATATTACTTGGCTGAGAAATTTGAAAATTTATTTCTGCTTGATTTGGAATCCATTTCCCACTAGGATTTCATTATCATAATAATTTGCTCAAACTTTCATTATTGTTTTGATTTATTTTTTCATTATATTTCTCATTTATTTAGTGTTATATTTATTATTATTATGATCATATTTGTATTCATCAGTAACAAAAGATATTAAAAATTTTACAATTTTGAAAACGTTTTACTGTCATATTCCCCAAATACAAAGAACGCTATATCCATGAATAAAAACATAATTTATTTCATTTATTTTTCTGTGCAGTGGGATGTTATCCAAAATTAGATAGAATTCCGATTCTATCTAATTTGTATGATTAGATCCTCCATCAGAAACGCTTTGGCTAGGTTTGAAATTCGCGCCTAAAGTTGTAGATTCCTCTACATCCTGTATCATTTCAGCTCCATCTCTTGCCTCACTAGTAATAACTTCGGACGAAAAGTTAGTCGGTTTTTAGCAGTACGAATACAAGGGCGTTTCCTATTTTTCTTCTCTTTAATCTTTGGTGCATACATACACAGGTCTAAACTGATTCAAGAAGAAACTTCAACTTTTGGAAAATGGTATATGAAAGAATATATGCTTCAGTAATAATAATCTACCATTAAAAATTCCTGTATTAATAATGTTGCTACTGCATATGCAACTGCTGCCAAATTGACAGTAATACACAGATATTGAACTCACCTTTCTATATATGTCTTAAATCCAGTAAGATTGAGCTTATAAAATGATGAGGACAAATCTTCGAATCTTGTTTGCTGGGTCATATCATAAGGAACTTCGGTATGTCTGTTAGGCATCCTTTGGTGAAATTGGGGGTACAATTCGGTTATATTGTCTGACTGTAAAGTGTGCCGCACAGATCTTATGCTCTGTCTATGTTCATTCTTCCGGAATGGGTCATTAGATATCACAGAAATGCCATCTTCTGCAAAGTGGGTAATATGAATCATTATTAATTGATTGTAAGAATTTTATTGAGTAATAAGGCATCAAATTACTCTCGAGTGTATCTACCTTGATCGGCTGGTCTTGGTTTTTTCTTTTGTTTTTGTTGATCGCTAACAGATGTCTGTTCTTGCTGTTGTGCCTCTTTCAACAGTGCTATTTTCTCTTGTAAAACTTTGTATTCTCTCTTATGATGCTGGTATTCGGATTTATGCTGTCGCCTAACCGTCTATAAGAAATTTCTGAACTGAAAATGTTTCTATTTGCAACAACTGGAATATTCTTTCTTTCAATTCCTAAATGAGATATGAACGAGTTTGGTAGCTTCAGATTGCTTTGTTCCAAGCATCGTCTCAAGTAATGATAATCTACATTCAAAATTTCAATTATACTAACCTTGCTCAAATTCTGCTTATGAGCTAAGCCGAGTGCAGCTTCAGCCATATTAGCATGGAGCTGAAGTTGTAACTCCAAATCTGCAATACTTTCACCTTTGTTTGTGTACTTGAGCAAATTTTCAGGCAACATGTATGATGTCCCAACTTTTCTCCTTATGCTTGGAGGGGACTCCCCTGGTTGTAGTGGCATTTCGGAAGGAATAATTCCGGTTAGATCTGCTTCCTGAAACGGAAATCAGAAAATTACGGTCGATACCATATAATTCGGCTTAATAATATCCACATTTCAATTGAATATCAATTGGAATGGCACAAACTATAATAATATTATGAAGTACGCAACTGGATTATTCATCTACAACCCATTAAAATCGGGGGCAGCTCTAGGGTTTTTGGCATCCTTGGCAAAAACAAATTCTGCACCCTTTTGTAGGTGCCTTCGGCGGGGTCTGATGTGTATGGAACTTCGGAAAAACGCCCCCTCGGTTGCCTATGTGGACGAGTCGGCCATGATTAAAACACAGACATCTATCTATCTATCATATACAGTGTTACGCCCTCTATGGAATATTTCTTTACCTTGAAATTTCAATATATACTTATTCTGAATTGAACATAAAATTTTAGAGCTTAGTACAGAACAGTCAATATATTTAAAGCTGCAGCAATTATTTTAATGAACTATGATCATTCCGAAGAACAAATTGATTTTACGTAAGGGTTTGGAAATACATATAAATACATCAATTCTGTGTTCATGACAAAAAAAAAAGTTTGCAAAAAACTACTGTTCATGTAGAGGTTTATACTATAAGCATTATTGCACAACTTGGTTGAAACTGTTAGAAGAAGTTAAAATGGGAAATATTACATGGATAGACAGTTTGCAGATTCTATAGACAATGAAGATTAATAAATTATGTATATAGATGAGTAAAGAAGTACAGGCTTGAAGAAAATCATTGAAATTCTCCAAAGCTCCAAAAAAAATTGATTTCAACTACATTCAATGAACTTTTCTCTACTACAAAGGGTTTCATTCAATTCATCATATATTGAATATTCTCAATTCACTAGAAGGAAATAAAACTCAATAAGTATTTGCCTATTTCAGTTTACTTTATTGTTGAATTGATCAGAATAATTAAAATTATCGAAATAGGTATTTGGAGGTAAATTCGAATTTTTGCAATAAACACTGAATGATATATAAAAAAAGTGTTGAAAATCCAAGAATCATCCTAGTTGGTATGCATAACAAATTTATTGTAAAAAAGGAATTTCAATCATTTTCATTTCTCCCAATTTCAAATTTGTCATCAGTTCGTAGGAAATGGTGATATCATTTCAGTGAATGATAACAGAACAATGATTATTAATTCAAGATATTCAATCATGATAAGAAATAATGAATGATATTTTGATTTCAAACTGTGCTTTACTGATATTAGTCTCAATATATTTTTTTTTTGGAAATTCCATTTTGGATGTATTCCCTCAAAGAGAAGAAAGTCTTCCTTCCGAAACTAATAATTTTTTATTACTTAGGCTTAATGTGTTCATTCATAATAAGATGTAGGTGTACTCGTATAAATTATACATACCCGAAGACATAATTCCCTCAGTTCTTTCTCCTTTTTAATTAAGGCTTCTTCAATTGACTTTTTCCTTTCTTGTAAAGTTGCCAAACGAGCACTGTTCAAATTACTCGTAGCTCCCATATTAATATTATTATTTTGCATCAAAACACCATCCTCTGATAAGAAATAAGTTGACATTGACATGTGTTTTGATAATATTTTTCATTATCCATTAATCAATTTGTAATCCTCCTAGGATTGGTACTTACCCATCATAATATTACTATTTGTTTGCAACAAAGAAAATCATAATTTGTATCCATTATGAATGGGACCATATTTATAAATTACATGGTTGCCGCATTAGTATTTATGTATAGAAAATGTTGAAGACAAAATGTTTATATTTTTGAGCTTCATATACATAAGTTATTGTTTTATTTGGATTTAATCCTGGCTAGTTGACAAGATTTAGATTTTGTTGACTTCAATTGACATTTTTAATGGGAAAAACCATAGATATAAAATAGTTGTTTTCTCTGTACCCTGTCTCATAAAACCATTCATTTATCTAATATAAATATATATCCATCGGAATATTTATATTATCCTAATCTATCTTTATCATCCACCTACCATATCTATCTATATAATATATGAAATGGCATAAAGCGAATATATAATAATTTATTAATTTATTTAGATACATTGTAAAGGTGGAAGATGAAGATTTAATTTGGATCTGTGAGATTTGGTTCAAGGAGCTCTTGAATATAGGTTACCTTACATTTCAAGGTTTTGGGTTTGTTCGATTTTGTAGTCGAATATAATTGTAAATAATATTAACCAATATGAATTTATTAAACATAACTGATATGGATTGGCATTTGATCAAATGCGTTGGATATTTACATTCTGGTGACTCTATTACCAAAGAAAATGCCACTGCTTTGCAATCAAATCTTGAAGAATCGATCAAAAACAAGTATGGAATTACCAAAGATTTCACAAATATTGTTTCTTCATGTATAAAGACAGAATGTATTGATAGAGTAGAGGAATACAAACCTATGCTCAATATTTACGAGGATAGCAAAGCATCTAATTCAGACAATGAACTTGAGTTGGATTTATTGAAAGAAGATCTTATGTGTGTTGTTTGCGAGTAAGTATATTAAATATTGTTATTAACTGAGCCCTTGATCCAGAACAAGAAAGAAATTACATACTAGATTACTAGATACATGTATATTTGTTGAGAAACACAATTTATTACAGTGGTATGGACGTTGCTGCAAAAAATCAACTTTTGGAATGTTCTCACTGTCATGCACTTTATCATCAAGATTGTCATGAGCCAAGTGTAACATCTCAAGATTCCTTTGAGAGCTGGATCTGCTCCACATGTAAGGTGAGTGTACATTGGAAATTCACATGTTGCATCAATTCTTTTATGGAATAAAGTGCTAATTATGGGTTTGCTTAGTGAACACTTAGCCCAAGCTTCTATTTTATGGCTGTTGATAACATTCTAGCTTTATCTGTCACATTTTATGAGTAATAAAAGTTCCATTAATTTCTTTTAGATGTAATAATTCATGGGAATTTTTGGTCAATCAGTCTCGAATACTCGAAACATATTTCATTGTATCTATATCAAAAATTACAGTAGTCCATTAAATCATGATTGAGTTGATTTTCCACTGTGAATAGAATAATGCTCTCTCATAGTATCAAATCATAATTTTAACAGAAAAAGTATATATTTTCTAATAAAAATTAGAAAATATCAATTTTTCATTACCTATAGTTGTAAAGTTGGGAGGGAATTCATTATATTTTGTTCACTAAGTCTCAGAACTTAAATCAGTTCCATAATATTTCTTTGTGGACAAAGCAATTCCCCTCATTTTTCCATGATAGATATTTCATGGGAAAACTTGGAGTTGGTAATCGATTGAATATTTTCAGCATATAAATGAAACCTAGTATATGGGTGTTGTATTTTGCTAACTTTTTATGAGCCTTAAATTGCAATAATTTTCCTCAAACAGAAACCACAAAATGTGAACTCTTCTAATTTATCAACAGTGTCAATTTAGCACTCTGTATGATTGGGGTAGTAATACTCGAAGTTCAATTTTTTTATGTTCATAATAAAATTTAGTTAGTCTCAGCTTTTGTGGAATCACACCAAGGAAAATTTGGAAAAACAATTCTTAGTTTATAATTAGCTATTTATATCGCACAGTGATCATCCAACTTTCTTTTGCCATGACCATTTTTTTGAGTTTCTAGACAATTCGAGAATTTTTGTTTAGCTGAGAAGTTTTTTGATAATTTTGTAAGTTTCATAACGGTAACATAAATTCAAATTATTACAGGATTTAAATAAAAAAACAAAACAATATAGTTCTCCTTCAAATAATGCTACCCCAAGTACTTCTCAATCTCTACCTTCAGTGACTTCTTCAAATTTGAAACTAACAATTTCAAAGAGTTCAAGTCACAGACATAGTGGCAGTGGTTCTAATGACAACTATAAATCTTCAAGTGATAAATGTAAGTCATAAGTGTGAATAATAATAGTGGGATATTGCATGAATGTTATGAAATATGTATGGAGTAGTTTAAATTCAAATCTGTTTTTATACAACAGCACTCTCTAGGTCTCAATGGAGAAATATCGTTTTTGTGTTTTGTTTGCTCAACCCTTTATGCTCAGAAGCACATTATCTGAAACTGTCCAGAACTCTGGTAAATGATATGAGAACAAAATTTTTTTGAAAACATGCAAATGCATTTATTTTGTAGTTTCATTCCAAGAACATATATTTAAATTCTTCATAAAATCCACTTTAAACGGAACATTCCAAACTTGTAAAAAATTGGTTAAATTGATTTATTTTGTCAAAATTCAACACTTGACATCCTTTACACCTTAGACATATTTAATTTTATAAATTAATGCAATCTTCTGCGAAAATACTGCTTTTGGCATGATGCTCGACATGTTCAAGCTTGGTTATGGTACTCATTTTAAGATGCGTTACCATGCGTTTGTTGGAAAACAGCGACAACTTATACAAAAAAGTTATCATGGCACAAAAAACGTCTCTGTCTCTAGCAGGTATATTATTACCCCAAAATGAGTTTCAGTTGTCTGAATACAAATAGTTAAGATGATGCCTTGCATGAGCCTTTTAATTCATGTGGCCTGAATTTTTCCAATACTTGTACCCAATAAACTTTAGTTGATTTGGTTTTCTGCTGGTTTAAATCTGAGTTGAATATTCTGTACCCCATAATTTCACCGTATGCAGTGGCTTTTCAGAGATGATAATGACAGTTTATTTAGTTATGTAGTATAAGAGAATGTGAGATAACTGAGATCATTAATGATATCTATGAATAATTGGAATTTAATGATATGGAATATATTGAAGCAACTACTTATAAAATCAAATATAACTGAATTAGCTTCACCATGTCAATTATTATTTATCACTATTAATGAATCAAAATTTTAGTGGAAACTGAATCATAACTCTTCAATAGAGGATATTAACAATGATAGTAAGATTCCTTTTATATTATTTAAATCAAAGGTCACCTTCTTTTATTAAAAAAAAAAAAACAACGGCAATGCGTTGTTCTAATGATCTAATTTTTGGCAGTTGATAAAATCCTAGTAGTTTTTCTAATTATTTGTGGATTTCTTAGCTTCCCAAAACATACTAATATTCATTAATTTCGCAATGTGTATGTAGTTTGTTTAATGTCTAATCTAATGAATAAACTATACATAAATTAAATTGAAACTGCTACCAGCATATCACTTTGTATCGATTCAAGCTTCATTGAAGTATTATTATCATAATAGATATGCTTTAATGTTCTCAGCTTCTAGTGGAAATTCGGCAGCCTCCTCAAAATCTTCCAGTTCTGCAATGATGAAGTCACAATCAAGTGGTGGTTCAAGTTCAAGAAATGTAACACCAAATATCAATATCATCAGTGCTGACAAACGCATACAAAATATGAAGAAAAAAGCTGCAAAGCTACAAGAAAAGCGGAAACTTCCGAAAATATGTTGAAAGTAGCACTTATTATGACCGAATGATGTTGATGGTTAATGGAGAATATACTAGAAATTTAATGAACTGAATGCATGCTGGTATCATTACACTTCGTTTATATAAAGAAAATTATCGAAGCATATCTTGTTTTCAGGTGTAAGAAGCTCTTGATAATCGATTATTCAGTCCAACCAGTTGATTTAATTTTTATTTTCATATCTTTTTACACTAAACAGCATTCCAAGTTATATAATTCTCCTGTAGTGAAACTACCGGAACCTTCTATTGTTATAATCTCCTCAGGGAGAAACTGTATATTTTTCATCATCAATAAATAAAATCCATTATTTTTCTTGTTGTTTACTAATCTTTCTTCTAAAAAATTCAATTATTGATACATGTGGTCATTTTACAATCAAACTTTCAGAATGGAGAATATACAAACGAAATCTTAGTTACACAAACAGTAAATACGAAATATTGAGGATAACAAAAAAAATTGTGATTAAGATGATGATATTTTTTGTGGATCTCTCACTTGCCTTGCACTGTCTTTTCTTCGAATCGTTAATGATGACTGTACCACTATTTCATCGAAGGGTTGTCCAAAGGATGCTTTAACATAATAGAACATTTAAGTTAATGAAACTGATGGATGATTAAAATTTGTAGTTCTCCTGCGTGTCACTTTTAGGGATCAATTTTTTAGATGGATATTTGCAGTATTTCAAAATTTGCACCCTTTTTCTACAAGAAGAATATTGCAGCAAATTATATTATCATAATCGTGAATACATCAGAGTCATCGCAATATAATCCTTATTGTCCCAAAAATACTACTGCTGATGTGGCAACTATGCATACAAATATGTTGACGGCATAAAAAAAATATACAAAGTGGTTATTTAAATAATGTGTCAAAGCACTATTTGCATTAGCACTACTCAAAAACTATAAGCAGTAAGATTTCTAAAACATATTTTAGGGCATGTTTCTGAGGAATACCACGTGTTGTTTGTCTGTCCAATTCAATAGAATTCGGAAGATAAACTACATTCAATTGTGTCCTCACCCTCAGCACTTAGTACTTTGTTATCTGTGGTCCTCAGAAACCAGACAGTTAAAATCACTTCCCAGCCCAACTGACGTCACACGGTTTCTGTCTGTTTTGATGGTAGTCCATTTTGGCATTTCCGGAAATTTGTAAATCGACAAAAAGAAAAATTTATAAAAGTTGGGTGAGAATCCCTTATTTCTATAAATATATTATTCCCGGAAATAACTGAGGTGCTCATGAAATTATCTTCAAACCTACTTGGTAAACATTCAGGACTCAAACTTTTCAATAATTCAGTGACTACATTTCTAGGTCAGGTCGGTTAATCATTCATTTAAATACGGAAAAACGAATTCGAAATTACGCATATCTAATCAAAAATTGAGTTCAGTAATATAACTTCAAAGACTATATACGCACATAATATAAACAGGGCTTATTTGAAGGAAAGGTCAAGAAAGAAATCTGCTCAACTCAGCAGAAGTTATATTCCGAAAATCATGTTTCGACATCTCATTAAAGCACTTCCTATACCTGTTCGAAGCATTTAGCACACAATTTAGTGTTTACCAATCTATATCTACCTATATATAGTTAAGGTGTATACTCAATGAAAAATTATATACGATTTACACTTATTTATTCAATATTGTGACGCGTTTCGTCGACACAGCGACTTCATCAGACTACATCATATACACAATATTGAATAAATAAGTGTAAATCGTATATAATTTTTCATTGAGTTAATATGGATTTGCATCAAGTAAAAGCCACAAGCATTAAATTTAAGGTGTATACCACAGTATAATATATTTTCCAAAAAATAAACTTCGGTGGGTATGTGAATTGAAACAATTAGCATTAACAAAAAAGTATGTAGTTATTACGTATTTTAACTGTAACAAGCTATTTATATTCATAAAGGAAATTTGTAAGTACTCACATTTCGCAGGCTTATTATCATTTTTTTCGTCTATCGGTGCTGAAGAGGCCAAATAGAAAGCGAAGAGAATAAACAAAAAGGATGAAAAATATTTCATGATGAAGTAAGGTATGTTAACTGACCGAATGGAACTATATTAAATTGAGGATATAAAAGGAGTAAGTAAATAAGAAAGCAAGCAAGTGAGAGAACTTGTTTTGGATCTTTGTTTCGATTTGAAAGCTTCAGTCAGATCGACGAGATCGTGACTTTCTTTGGTGACCTCGAGGACCTAATTAAAGTATGTTTTTGATTTTTATGAAGTGATAAAGGTTATTATTCCTCATATCACATCACGTGACTATATTTTGATTACCTTCTTGGGAATAAATACTAAATAGGAGTTAGGGCCTAGGAAACGTAAGTTATTTACTAGCTTCGAGAGGTAGGGAATGACATAATTGGTATGACTACTTAGACTATAGAAATCTTTAGTCTAAGTATGACTAATACTGCGAATGTTTAGGAAATGAGAAATTCAATACTATGAAAATCTTCAACTCATCTTAATTATATTCTCAACAAATGTATATTTTTACCTGCTCTAAATAGAACAAGTAAAAATAATTATGTAGTTGGGTTATTGAAATTGGAACTGTTATTGATGATAATACCAAACCTTCAAGAAATGAGCACCTCATCAGTTTGACCAACATGGAAAAATGTTCTTGTTCGGATTCATATGAGTTTTTCAATGTTTTTTTTTTTAAATGGAATTCATTCAGATGAGTCAAAAATTCTGAAAAAGAAATTCGGAAAGCTCGGGAAAAATTTAGAAGCGCTGGACATATTTCTACCACATTGAATTCGGCGTCATGAGTTATCCAGAAAAATGGGAAAAATTCCGAAACCGATTTTCGAATTTCCACCAATTTTTATTGAGAAATTTTCAGGTTAAGGCAAGTACGTTGACGCGCATGTTAGTATTATATTAAAACTTACCGTATTTGACTTTAAGTTTGGGTTTTCCCAGAGACTATTTCTCTATGGGTTTTCCCCACAATAAGATGGTATGATAGTTTAGTGGATAGAGGGTTGGACTCGGAACCGGCAGTCCCGAGTTCAATCCTGAGGCCAGGAAAGAAATTTTCTTGTCAGATGGTAACGGCCACCTTTCACTGTTGAGTTATTATTAATTATTAGCATCGCGCTGTGCCTAAGGTCGCGTAACGACACAGTAAGAAAGCCACTACTCGAACAAGCTCTTATAAGTTAAGAGCTTATGAGGGGTGTCCTCGGAAGACCTAGGAGGATCAGTATAATCATAATCTGCTGTAGGTATAGGGTCTAGTCTGATGAAGATCTTTCCATTATTACCACAAATAACATATTTTATGAGGATTGGGTTAGCTTTATTGATTTTGAAATTAACTATAATTCATCAATTTATTCTCAATTTTGAATTTTGTGACGAGAGATGTTCGAGTATATAAAAAAACTCAAATAACTACAGAAAACATCGTTCGATATTCATAAAAAAAAAACAAATCATATTTATTTTCAAAGTGGTATATCTAATAAGTAATTGAATTGACATGAGTGTCATCGAATGTCTGAAATGCAAACCGTACCCAAATTTTGTTGCAATTTGTTATTTTGTCGGAATTAAAAATGTATTTAAATCACACACATAGTACCTATGAAATCAATACTGCAAGAAGGTAAGATTCTATATTTATTTACACATCTATACACGTATAATTTGATGAATCCCTTCATCATGTAATTTTTCATAATTATATTTACTCAGCCAGGCATTAATACTGTCGGAGTGAAATTTTCTAGCACGTTTGACCGAAGGTGGATCAGCAGGGTTCGAGGCCCTCAGATCCAGATGATGCGCACCTTCTGGAATAACTATGGCAGATACTGTTTTGGATATGTTGCTGAGTACTCCACCACCAGACCAAGGATCAAGGAGCCCGTTACTAAACACGATGTTCGATGCATATTTCAAATTTTTTCCGCCGTACTGCAGGATGACTTCACTCGGGTTGCGCGGCTTCACACCCCACGTTTTCAAACAATTTTCTGAGAATTTGTTGAAATCCCACGCGCTTGTTTCGAACATGTCCGCTTCTTCTGAACACATGGGCATCACCATCTCAGTGCAGGTCTGAAAAAAATAAATTTTGTTCGTCAGTGGAGCAGGATTTTGTTCTGGGGGGAAGGGGGGGGGGGGTGAAATTTTGTTATGAAGCGGGGCTGATCTGAACAACCAAATGAGGAATGTTTATTAATGTTTGATGTTTGACGATGGACTCTTTGGGGGAGGATTCCAATAAATGAAGTCAATTTATTTATTGTCTTGGGATACTCTCGATAGATAAATATTCCAGATAATCAGAATTGCGTCAGTTTCAATGACCAAATATTTGGACTACTCTTTTTCGTATCAACAAATCTCACCTGATAATCCCAACCACTTGTGCTTAATCCGTCTACGTCGCCAAAATCATTGCATTTAGCTTGGCCGCTGTAATTTGTATAAATATTCATAGCCTTTCCTATAAAGCTAACGAATTCTTTATCGTCTTTGGTGTAGTCTTCATATCCACGAAGTCTCTCGCAAACAGCTTTAACAGGAAACGCTGGTAGGTCTCCTAAGAAGGTACTGGCGTAGGGATAGTTTGCCATTGCTAAATTCACCAAAGCATTATCGATATCATCTATGAAAGTCTGCACCTCACCGTCTGTGGTGATATTTTTACACAGTTTCCAGTCTGAGGTCAACCAAGCCTTGCCAACAGAAGTCTTCGTTACCCTCCTGGAAATAAAGAAATAGCTAAAAATTCTAGAAAAATAGGCTGCTAGTCCAATAACTGCTTCTGACTGCTAGATGCACCAAGACATGGAAAACCTTGTCCTCATCATAGTTACTATGGAGGGAAGATGTTAGGAGTAGCATTCGCATTTAATGGCTTAATATAGAAGGCGTTCGTCCAGTGATATATACGTGACCTTAGAGTATAATTACTTCAAGAATGTATGGTGCTTTGCTCTATGAGGAATTTTCTGTTTGGTGAAGGTTCTGGTTAATTATTCATTTAATTTCATCCAAACAGAGATCACACAAGTCTCAATATTAAAATATAAATTATTGCTACAGCACCATTCGTAGACAATGATATCTATAAGGCTTTCTGCAACAGAATATACAATCTATCACCTTCCGGATATTTCAGATCATATAATAATTCATAGATAGAATAATTATAGCATTCTGTGAAAACATTGAAGAAACGATTCATTATTGAAATTTCGAAAAATCATATCTCCGAAAGTGTTAGCTTGTTGGAGTTGAAAATTATATCAATGGATTTTTATGGTGGAATTGCATCTTAAAAAAAATTAAATTTGAAATTAGTAAGTTAAAAATTTATTTTTGTTTTCGTTACTCCGAAAACATCTTGCCTATTTTACCCAATAGCTAACTCAACCGAGATATTTATCTCCCAAACATACCCTAAAAATTTCAACTGCCTAGCTCGTTCTGCTCGAGAGTTATTGTAGAAACAAAATTTAAAAATAAAAAAAAATGTTTTTGACACTTTACGGCAATCCGATCAATAGAAAACTTCGCATGCATATGATGGTCATTATTCTACAATTTTATGCTAAATTTCAGATAGATCGAGTAACCGTTTTCGGCAATATTCATAAAAAATGTTTTTACTAAACATGGCCATAACTCCGAAACCACTCGATGGATTTCGCTGGTTAACGAACTCGTTCGAGATATTTACGTTCCAAACCTACCCTGCCAATTTGAATCCTCTAACTCCTTCCGTTCGAGAGTTATCGTGTTAATGGACGACCGGCCGGCCGGACAGAATCGATTTCGACCACGGATTCTTGATCAGTGAGTCAAACCAAATAGTTTGAGACCATTTTCAGCCAATAATTCGAAAATTACAGACATTTGGGCAAATTGATAAGCACTCTGCTCCGAGGAACAAGAGCGCCAAAAAGTAATGAAGTACGTAACTGAAGTTTAAGATTCATTAGAATTTTTATATTTATAAGTACCTACTACCAAATATTCTTTAAGTGATTGATTTGTTTTTACGTTAATGTCTCTAGTCCGGATGGTACATATCTTCCAACACAAATGGACTTTCTTCTTCCCTACTCACTATACAATTCGTGCAATTGGCTTTCGGACAAATAATCAAATCTAAAGTTATAGGTGTGTAGAGGAAATATAGATCGTTAGGTACATACCTCACAGCTGGCCAGAATTTCCTTATTGGGTCACTGCAATCGAGATTTGCAACAGAGGAACCATAAACGTAAGTAACGATGGTATTGAAGATACTACATGGCGTTAGGCCGGTAAATTGCCAAATGGGTGCTGAAGTCGCTATGGCGCCCAAGACAGAAGAAGGATATTTCAAGCGGATCCAAGTGGCCAACATTCCACCGTACGAACCTCCGAATGCTATAACTGGCAAAGGTCCATTTGAGCCGTATTTAGATCTTTGGAGCACGTCAATCACGTCTACAAAATCGTGCAAGGCCTGTTCTGATGAGAGGTAGCCGACGTATTCCGGTTTGGTGTAGGATAAGTTGCCAAATGGTAGAGATGTGCCATAATATCTGAAATAATCAGGAAAAATCATCACTTACTCGTACTTTCATTTCGAGGGGAATCCTCACAACAAAGGAACAGGTTCAAGTCATTCATGTGGTAGGCAGGTAAAAATTGGTTAAACTAGGTAATAGAAGGAATAGCTACATCTCCTCACGGGATTCCTTACCCTCGCACTGTCTTCTCAGTAAGCACCTACTGAGATTAGGATGAGCAGAAAAGGATTAATGCAGATTCTGTGGGGAGGAGAAAAGGACTCCTGAACACCTGGCAACATAATACCCCGCCACGCCCACGCAAAGAGTGCTTGGGCCATGAATTCATGAGGATGGAGGCATACCCTCCTTGATGTCGTCTCATAACCTGGAGTTCGTTAGAACTCTGCAACATAGTGCAACTCGACGGAAAGCTGTTGCCTTGGACACACCTGGTCAGACGGAGGAGGGGGGGCAAAATAGATCATAGGTTGCGATACTTTCGTTTACAATAAAATCAATCAATCAATCATACAGTAGATTTCTAAGCCTTGCTTCAAAAATTATCTTTAAAAAAAAGAGCAATCTAAAATGCTTCAATGCTTCAAAAATTGTCATTAAATTTATTTATCAAGATTAAATGAGCAATCTGCAATGATTCAACCTCGTGGAATGGGTTGTTGCAACTCAAGAATCGAATACTTGTTTTCCAAGAGAAAATATACGAATTGAAAATCTCTAATAGCTAGAAAAGATGACATTTATGAATAGTCACACAGACAGATTCTGTGTTCACATTCTGTGAATGCATAGAACTTACGATGTATTATTGAAACTTTGAAACATCATATCTCCGACAGTATTAGCTTGTTAGAGTTGAAAATGATAACAATGGATTTTGCGCAATAACGAACTTAACCGAGATATTTATCCCTCAAACCTACTCTGAAAATTTCAACTGTCTAGCTCATTCCGTTCGAAAGTTATCGTGTTAACGGCCAGACGGACGGTTGGACAGAATCGATTCCGAACACGGATTCTTGATCAGTGAGTCGAACAAAATCGTTTAAGACCATTTTCAGCCAAAAATTCGAAAATTACAGACATTTGGGCAAATTGATAAGCACTATATATGTTCCGAGGAACAAGAGCGCCAAAATGCATCAACTTCAGAACCACCTTGTGCAAAGTATTTTTCTTACTCACCTGTGCTCACAGAATACTATGAGCGCATTAAAATGTGGTGCTATCTCCATAATGAATCCGGAATTCTGTGCAAATAGCTCGATGCTCCCTTCGTTTCCTGTATAGAAGAAAATCGGACCATTCTCCGACCAATTAGTGTCATTAATGAGGTATTTCAACTTGAAGGTATTGTTGCTCGTGTAACTGAAATCGAAATATCCTTGTGTAATGCGAGCACGTGAAAGATTCTTGTAGCGAATATATCTCTACTTGATGTTGAGAAACCGCAGTTGAATATTTATTGCAACTCGATAATTTTCAACGTTTAACAGAAAAGTTTCAGTTCATTTTTTCTTATAATGAACCTTGCGAATCGACAATAAATCACAGGAACTTCCCGAGGGAACATAAGTCGTTGTTATAAATGGTAGACAATAAGTACTTAGATATAGCTAGAGTGATAAATCATAATAAAGTCAGAAAATCTAATATGAGCATCTACAGAATTCGAATCAGTAAATCAGGGGAAGAGCGAAATGAAACACTCCTTTGTGTCTGAATAAAATTCCATTGCATATCCCATATTGATTCAATTTGTACAGCTCTGATTTGTTCGTATGTAAAATCTTTTGTCGATTTACAAAGAATATGGTTCTTTATTATTAAAATTTATTATATTATATATATCTGGCGAAATCTTAAAATTACAATTGTGGGTATTAAGTTTGAATGATTAAATTAGTATTTACTAATAATAAACGTATTTATAGTATTTTGTCAACTATTCAATGATGATATGAATGAATGAGCACTTCATTTCCCAACGGAGAATTGTTGAGCTTTTCAATTTTTATCATTTCGAACTTCTGACAAAATTTTGAGCAGTAATATTTGCATAAAGTAAACCAAATTTGGACAGTTGTCAAACCTGAGCCTGATGTGATAATATTTTTGTCGGATCAGGCTGCAGCAGCCTTAAAAGTCAATATTTATGAAAGGATACGTACCAATTATTGCCAATGAGAAATTAAAAAAATATTTATGGATGGAGTTGATTAAATGAAGCAAAAACAGCTTTAATTGATTTGTTAATCATAAGTTCACGGGACTGCGGTAAAATTACCTGAAATGGTCGATTGGAACATCAGCATATTTAGTTTGAAAAATATAATCACACTTATTTCTAACGAAAAAGAGGAAAAGAAGTAATAGTAATGAAGTCTTCATATTTACGAACTGGCAGATACGTCTGCTGAATTCTCAAGTGCTGACCACTCCAATTGTATGATAATGATGTTTATTGGTGATAACAAATCTCAATCACTAGCCAGGGTTCAGAGTAACAATGAATAATGGACAGTGGCGTTTCAATAATTGCGGTTTATCATTAGGTACATACCCGAAACGATCAAATACCAGATTGTGGACAATTTTCATTTTGTCTTAGTATTCCATAATGATTAAACTGTTGAAACTGCAGCTCGGAATTTGTAGAATCATATATCCAATATCAATAATATAATGAATGAAGCTGCTGCAAATGGCGTAAGACCTGATGCGACAATTGTATCAGCGAATTTTTGAACTTCATAGTTGATATACATTACTTACAGGGTTGGGCAATAGTCTGGAATGAAATTCATATTTTTCCAAACAGTGATTTAAAATAAAACCGCTGAAACCCATGAATTGATTTTTAATTTTCCCCAATTTATAGAAAATGCGCACATAAGATAATTAGTTTCCTCGTATGAAATTTTCCTTCGTTAGATAATCCGATTTCTGCGACTCTACTGATTTCTGAAGAACATAATATTTATCAGTTTCCATAGAGTTTTCTAAAACTTCTTGAAGTCTCTTTTCTTATTCATAATCGTAATAAGTGGCGGTTTATTACTTTGTTGCGTTCAACTGCTTGAACATTATTCCTACTATTTATTTTCTGCTGCGTATGTTACATCGTACGATGAGCTTGTGGCGAGGAAGAACCTGCCCCGCCTTAGGCCTGTCCCTGGTAATACGCAATGGTTATTCCGTCCCTAGAACTGCCCATTTGCAAGAAACCCAGAACATCCAAACTTGTTTTCCGAAATTCAAACTTATCTTTCTATTATTAAAAGAAAGGAGCAAACTGCGTACTCACATATTTACGTTGCTAAATTCAATAGAAATAAAAGCTTTTTAAAATGCCGCTCGACAGTGAAAAACAGCTCAAATTGGAACCAGATGGTTTGTTTTATGACATATTCCAGTCGACAAAACTGGGGGGGGGGAGATCATCCCCCACCCCCTCCTTAGGCCCGTGCCTGTATAAGATAATAACACCTTCGCCGCAGAACCTTCAAAGTTCAAAGTTGTTCAAAGCATGCCATAGCCAGCAGAAAACTGTTATGCACATCCTGTCCTGCCAAAGAAGAAACTGAGAGAGGTACTTTCTGGAGATCTCTCCCCGGAATGCATCACTCCAAGAAATTCATCCGGAACTTTGATACTGTCAGATCCAAGAAATAGTTGGAACTCAGTAAGAACAAGCTGCACCTCCTCACTGGCTTCCTCACAGGGCACTGCGGCCTCAGGAAGCATATGATGAGATTAGGGCTAACAGAAACTGACCAGTGCAGATTCTGTTGGGAGGAGGATGAAACTCCTGATCACCTGACAACGGAATGCCTCGCCATCTCAAACCAACGCAAGGAATGCTTCGGGCAAGAAATCTGCAGGAGCGAAGACGTAGCCTCCTTGAAGCCATCCCAGATACTGGAGTTCATCAGAACTCTGGAACTGGAAGGCAAGCTGTAGATGGTAATGACACCGACAGTTCTGAAGGGGGGGCACAATAGACCTTTAGGTCGCAGTGCACGTTACCCCCTACAACAATATACAAAATGTACCTCTGGAAATTGAAGCGGTTGTCGAAAATGATAGAGCTCCGCGCATATACTGGAACTATGCTATTCCAACAACTCGGCAGATCCACGCCATAAAGCGTCTATAGTTGGACAAAGAGCTCATGGAATTGTTTGTCGAATTTTCCTGCTCCGCCGAAAACAATGTTGTGATGAAGTAAGAACAGAAGAGGGAAAATATACAAGGATTTAATGTTCTAATCATAGGATATCTAGGTGGAGGGGGAGTAAACTACCTGACAGAATTGAATATTATTCTGGCCTGTGAATCTAAACCTCTGGCAGAGGTATTGGCGCACAGAATCCAGAGAGGGCAGGCTCTTTATTGAGTAACTACAAAAGAACTGGAGTCTCATACTCCTGAGAGCGTGGACCCTCAGGGAAGCCTATAAAAGAATTTTCCTCTCACGCGGCCAAAAAAAATGAATTTCGGGTATATTTTTCAGTAGATGATGGTGATTGGTGGTAGTGGGACGATGCCTTGCGTTCAGATCTCTATATCAACTTTCAATCACGCCTACCTACTCCTATTTATCGTACTTCATTTCACCTTCACAGGTAGTGATAATCCGTATGATTGCGCGGAAAAGTGTTCGGCGCGAATAAATTGAAACTTTTTCGCGTTCGGGAGAGCGTAATTTTTCGACATATCCTTGGGGGTAATCTTTCATTCTTCCACTTTTGGGATAACTACATACATAGGTAGCACACATTCAATCAACAAAATCTGGCAACTCTTTCTTTGACACTGCGCGTGAAACTTGACGCGCCTGCTGAGAAGACGATCAATACTAGAGCTTCAAAATTGGGCACAGGACGTGTAGAAGAGCTTCGTCAGAGCGACGCTGCCACAAACGGCACAGTGTTCCCGAACGAAGTGTATATAAGGTGCATTTGATTTATTTTGACCATTCTCGCTTCGCCCCTCAGAATGTCGAAGGGCAGAGAAAGATCTACGTAGACTCCAACAACTATCTGACCGTCATTTTTAGATGTTTTTTGAGCGATACCCATCTGACCGGATCAAGAATTTGAATAATTATGATAACGTACACCTTTATCCTGTTCCTCCTCTGTTTGTTACACGTGACAATGTGAGTATATTATCAATTTTTATGATATAGCGGTCCCCCCCCCCAAATTGAACATTGACTGGTTTGACGTGATCTCATAAGTTTTTTTTTTATTATTTTCCGCCCTTTGTTTGAAAGATGTACGCCCATAAAACAGATTCGTCATGAGCATCAGGTTCCGGTCAATCTGAATAACGAATCAAAATACGTGAACAATTTCGAAATACTCGTATGGCTTGGTTGCATATGTGATGATGATGTCCTTTAGTCGAAAGTTATAGAAAATTGTGTTTTTGTTCCGATTAGTTTGTTGTGGGACGGACAACCATGATTTCCACATTATCCAAAGATACGGATCGGTATGCTCCTCTCAGACTTTTTTGAAGAGAAAATATTTCCTGTTATCGATAGCTCGTAGTATTTATCTGAAATTCACGAGAGTAGAAAAAGCACGTGTTTTTACAGGTTGCGAGAATTGAGACATGAGTGATAGATGAACTGAACCTTGCTTACGGTTTAATGCTTCTGTAATTCTTTGGTGGTAACATATTTTTTTCGATAAATGTGTAGGTCTGCCTAAAAATTAAATGACTTTCTTTGGTGGAATGAAAGAAAGCATCGTACCTTTGGTCTTGATTTTCTACATGGTTTTCCATAATAATCTACTTCCGGTTAATTAACACTCAAATTATTTTTATTATTTTCTTATAAATAGTGTTAAATGCTTCTAACGAGATTTTATCCATACAACAAACTCGGAACGTCTGATATAAATCTGATGAATTAATATAAATAGAAACATACTCGGGTTTTGGAAGTTATCAGAATATTGAATTGTTTCAATGGCAATAGCTCAAGTTATTATCAAGCAACTTAAGCTCGCTGAATTCCTAGCGTTCCAGCTCAAAAAAATGGTCTAATTTTAACTCTTCTCACGATCCCCTATTGTTGTTGCAAGAAGTCTAGCTATAATCTTGTAGGTACCTTTATGACAACCCACGTGGTTCTCGTGGTTTCCTTGCAAATGATTTGGTTCTTCTCTGATTGGGAATTTCTGCTACTTAAAACATCGCGGTGAAAATTTTTACTTGTATTATTTTACAGAAAGACACATTATAATCATACGTTTGTGCACAATTTGCAGCATACTTCGAATTGATTGTCAATAGTTTAATTAGCTCTTGTATCATACGTCGAATTGTATGGTACCCCGTTACACCAACCTCTGCTAACACATATACAGCTCTCAGTCAAAATAATATATATATATATATATATATAGTTTAATTTGTGGTGAATAGCTGAATTATGTTTAATTAACTTTTACCCTCAGTTTCTCTCATCATCAACATAGCCGTGTAGTAACGATTTTTCTCTAGATCTGATTTACAAAAAATTAGTTTCACTCAGGGATAATGTATCTATTTATAGGTGTTTGCGTCCAGTAGCTTCTAAGACTATTTCTCACAAACCAAAAAACCTATGAAGGCTATACATATAATATAAATATCTTCATTAATGTGTTATTAGAAATTAGTCATAGATACCGTGCTTTGTAAAAGAAGAATACCTCGTTCATAACTATATTCCATGTTGTCGCATCGAACTTGATGAATACATTTCTTATTTAAACAAATTATAATTTCGTTGAATCCACATTTATATGGGATAATGCATTAAATGGACGTGATATCATCGGTTCGTTCATTATTATGTTATAAGGTTGTTATGAGAGGATGCAACTTGTTTGTTCATAGAATAATTGTTGTTATATTGTAATGACGTTGTTATTTTCGTTGTCCCCACGTATAAACAATTGTTGAATGTTTTGTCTGTCTGTAGTGTTTGTTACACAATAGGCGATGTTGGTGTATGATATTTCAAGGTTGCATCAGGCTGACTGAACACACAAAATATGTAGTTATACAAAAAATCTTAATTCAGAAGCATCTTCATATTAAATTTGTTTTCTCGTTTCATGAATATATGGAAAAATGCTGGGTATAAGTATACAATCTAACGTGTTAAACACATTATTTTGCGAGTGAATCCTCTAGTTTCATGGTAATTTGGGTGCTCCTATCCAAAATAACTTAATATTAACACCGTTATGTTTTTTTTTTCATTAATCTAGATACAGAACAATATACGAATTCAGGAAATATCTGCCCAATTAATATCAGACAATTCATCAATTTTTCAATTTTTTTGTAATTCGGGTTATTCGATATAAATTCTGATGCGAATTTTTCGTTTTCTTCGTTCTTGAATATTCTTATAGTGATCAAAGGATGCTTTCATAGGATTCACAGCTCTTTAGTCCCTTAATCTCTTATTTATTTTGTCAATTAAAATGATATTGCATTTATTGATGTTCACTTGGTGAGCACCAGTAATATACTCAAACGTTCCAGTCGATGTGAAGTGATATACCTATGAGAAAATGTATTGGATGAACTTGAACTTGATCTAGTTGAATGTAGGTAAAGATCAAAGGTTGCAATATTACATCACGGGAAATTTCGTATTGGTCAAATTCCAGAAACTGGAATTTCATCAATGACAGTTCGCTAATATGCTGGCACCGTTATGCCTGTGTAATGAAGTTCCGAGAGTTGATGATATTAGGTTAGATATTCACCAATATAATACTGATCATAGAGAATCGAGTTGTGAAACTATTCGAATATTTAGAAATTCAACCTTTTCGTTGTACTGATCCCACCCAAAAATGCTACGTTAACCGTGACTCAAGTGAAGCTATTCTGTTATTTAACTCTATGGCGTGATTCTTACCCTTGGCTGTGATTTTGATCGTCTAGTGAACAAAGAAGGACTCTACGTTGTGTATGCAACCCAAAATACTTTTAGATACCCAGAGTAAGAGAGATTGTTGGGAATTCAGGAGGGAGTGAAATAAAACAATCATAATATAAACCTGAAGGGTTTAATTGTACGTTCGGCGCATTAAATTACCTGAGAGAGGGGAAAAGAACGTACAAGAAAAACCCCTCTCTTTACACGCTAGATCAGTTCAAATAGATATTCGCAGTTACATGTACCATGGTGAAAATCAACAGTATATATGTATGCTGGATCAAAATAGGTAATAATGCATAGCCACAGGTGCATGGTCAATTGCAATAAATACATAGTAAACAGTTATAGGTACATGGTCACTATCCATAGATATATCGTGTATCATGTAAAATGGTTAATTCAACAGTGTATGTATGCTGGATCCAATCAAGTCATAATGCATGGACACAGGTACATGGTCAATTGCAATAGGTACATAGTAAATGGCTATAGGTACTTGGTGAGTAGCCATAGGTATATCGTGAAGATCAATATGTGTATGGTCAACAGCAATAGGTAGTAGAACGAAATAACAATATGGTACATCAAAACAGGTACATAGTGGAAGCAATAACATTCTGGTGTATGGATATCATCCAAATTACATATAGGTAGTTTGCACAGTTGTTCATAGGATTCCGGTAGCTTAGGTGTAACGTACCACATCTCCCTTTTATTTCGACACTCATTCTCAGGTAGCTAACAGTGTGGATACGAGGGCCGACTATTTCAATCTTGATACCCAAGGTCGCTTTTCAGACATGTTCTTCGGTATCCCTCAAAGGCCATATTAATATCAAGTGCAGTAGTTATATTCAAGAATAATAATAGCAACATGTGAATCATTGCGGAACGACACGAATAAGACAATACGGTAATCCCGATCCCGGACCTTTGATTTCCACCGGGGAGAATGTTGCCCTAGGACACATATACTGACTCTCATACATACTAGATGTGGACTGAACCCTTTAAGCCACATAAAGAACCCAATGAACAAGCTTAGCATTCAATATTTAAAGCAAACACCGGAATTGCATTGGTCCCACCAGGTAAATGCATAATGTATATCAGTGATATCAAACAAATAGGATAATTATTCAGTTCTTGTAATGCGTAAACTCTGGTTTACGAACAATATTGCACACTGAAAGAAAAGTAATATAAGCTCCACGAAATTGTTAAGTGGTACCATATTTTAGCCAAGGCAGTATAAAGATCTGGTAAACCAACACAAAAGCAGTGTTAATAATCATTATCAATGCAGAACACTTACTTGTGGGTGTATCGTTAGACTTACTACAATTTAGGAAAATTATTCAATCTGTGAAACGATGTCTTAATGGCAGCACACACAAAGGAACAGAGAGCTTCGATAATCCATCGTCTTCCTTTTATAAGTTCTCATAAGAAGCCAAGCCATCCACTTCAGTTCCTCTTAAGATCCCCTTCGCCCCCTTTCAAACAAACACGTCAGTTGACATCCCTTCAGCACAGGACCATCGAAATTCATACAAGCACAGAACCTACGAACAGAGCGTTTTATCGCGAACATAAGAATCACGGTCCTTTAATTATGGCTATTTTTATGAAAATTGAAGTTATGGCTATTTATTTAAATCACGGGATATTACAGTCGCCCCTTTGAAACTTCAGAGCATGACAATGGAACTGATATGAAGTTTCAAGATCTCCTAATGTAGGGTCGGCATCTAGATTCAATGGCTTGGCTAATCGTAGAGTTTCTTAAATGGCAATGGATTGCTAACCAAGGGGCTACAAGTTTGTAAACATACAGGTGGGGTTTGTCGTCTAGCAAGTGGATCCCGGTAACAAAGGATCCGATTTCAAGACAGTTCGGCATGGTCACAGGACAGAAACCTGATTCAAGGAAACCTGGTGCATGGCTACCCCTTGAAATTGGACGGAACAGCGAACCAACAGAAAAGACGTATTGACAGACAACGTTTCGCAATGTTAAGGCTTTCTTGGATTGCAGGCAACCAGTCATTACCCAATATGCCAGGTCTACTTAGTTTGGGAACCAAGAAAACAGATGGTAAGGGCTGGAAAATCTGAAATGTAAATCGCCCCTGATATTTTAATAGGTAACTACAACTACACAGGAACCAGGAACATAACTGTTGGACAACATAAAACACATGACACTGGATCCACCATTGAAAAGCATCACATCAGCATTAATGCAGGACATCTCACTACCCAAATCAAACCTACCGCTGCAGACTATAAAATACTTAGGATTCCCACAGAAACCTACCTGAACTTCAACCAACATAGATAGGTAGATGGACATTTATTGTTAACATTGCACGCGGTGCTTTTACAAGTCACATAATGCATAAAATGATAAATCTAAAGAGGAAATTCAAATAGACTGAAAAACCAGATTTCTATCACAATGCACACTAAACAGATAAAGAAACTGCAAAAATATCGACCAATTACCCAATATGGCAAAGCTTCACAGACTCTGAGATGAAACGATAGAACACATTCTCAGGTAGATTTTAAAATATCACAGTTGTCATTGTACATCCTAAATCATCAAAATTATTCTTGAGGTATTCCTACAGGGGTACGAAGACTTCATTATCAACTATTGCCTTCTTTTACCTAACATTTTACCTAGACGATGAAAATAAATCACAACAATATCTTGAGTAAACATTTCCCCAATCTATGACAACATAAATGTACACAAGCCATAGGACTGAAGGTGGATGGTTTATTGTCTTAGCAATAAATTCGCTCTCTGGGACCGATCGACAGCAACAAGGTACCTGAGATGAAGGCCCCCTCGAGGTCACTGCAAAAGACTCATCCTCACTAGATCGTGGAACTACAAGTGGTGGGCTGAACTAATGAAGGCAGAGACTACAAAGTTTCCATGCGCCCCTAACTTCCAAGCTCCTTTCACAAACAAGTAGCATACTACAGAGGGAGATAAAAATGATCCCTTCGAGTGAAAGTGACATAATACAGAGAATGACAAAAATGAACCTGGCCCAACCACGGGACGGTGGATACGCACCTGAACCAGACAGTCACCTACTGAAGGAAGTTTCTCGACATGATAGCAAAGCGCCCCAGCTTTCACAACATAGACTAGATTGTGCGAGGCAGATCGGGCAATGAAGTGGATACCATGCAAGGGTGGTTCCCATGGACACTTCGAGGAGGGCCGGCGCCCCTAGAGTCTGTAGGGTTTTTGGACTTGACCATGGCTTTAGAAGAATGTGGTGTAGTCAGCAATTGTTGCGGTGCCCCAGACTGTTCACCACGAATTGCTGTAAGTGGGGTATTGATGTAGTCTCAAAAGCTGGATGGCTCTTTCGCCGTAGGAGATCTCCATGTGGTGTAGTCGTAGTGACAGTTATTTTCGTATGATTTTCGATTCACATGTTTGGGAATGTTCCTCAGAAAATCTTTGTATCGTTAGCATCCATCTTCTGAAATACATATGCGCGGCAGATTAATTGTGCATTACATTAATAACAAACAAACAAACAAGATCAACAACTCCTGAACTTCCACCTCTCTCTTACATTTGGGTATCCTGGTCACCTGGCAACACTGTACTGATCCCACCCAAAAATGCTACGTTAACCGTGACTCAAGTGAAGCTATTCTGTTATTTAACTCTATGGCGTGATTCTTACCCTTGGCTGTGATTTTGATCGTCTAGTGAACAAAGAAGGACTCTACGTTGTGTATGCAACCCAAAATACTTTTAGATACCCAGAGTAAGAGAGATTGTTGGGAATTCAGGAGGGAGTGAAATAAAACAATCATAATATAAACCTGAAGGGTTTAATTGTACGTTCGGCGCATTAAATTACCTGAGAGAGGGGAAAAGAACGTACAAGAAAAACCCCTCTCTTTACACGCTCTAGATCAGTTCAAATAGATATTCGCAGTTACATGTACCATGGTGAAAATCAACAGTATATAGATGTATGCTGGATCAAAATAGGTAATAATGCATAGCCACAGGTGCATGGTCAATTGCAATAAATACATAGTAAACAGTTATAGGTACATGGTCACTATCCATAGATATATCGTGTATCATGTAAAATGGTTAATTCAACAGTGTATGTATGCTGGATCCAATCAAGTCATAATGCATGGACACAGGTACATGGTCAATTGCAATAGGTACATAGTAAATGGCTATAGGTACTTGGTGAGTAGCCATAGGTATATCGTGAAGATCAATATGTGTATGGTCAACAGCAATAGGTAGTAGAACGAAATAACAATATGGTACATCAAAACAGGTACATAGTGGAAGCAATAACATTCTGGTGTATGGATATCATCCAAATTACATATAGGTAGTTTGCACAGTTGTTCATAGGATTCCGGTAGCTTAGGTGTAACGTACCACATCTCCCTTTTATTTCGACACTCATTCTCAGGTAGCTAACAGTGTGGATACGAGGGCCGACTATTTCAATCTTGATACCCAAGGTCGCTTTTCAGACATGTTCTTCGGTATCCCTCAAAGGCCATATTAATATCAAGTGCAGTAGTTATATTCAAGAATAATAATAGCAACATGTGAATCATTGCGGAACGACACGAATAAGACAATACGGTAATCCCGATCCCGGACCTTTGATTTCCACCGGGGAGAATGTTGCCCTAGGACACATATACTGACTCTCATACATACTAGATGTGGACTGAACCCTTTAAGCCACATAAAGAACCCAATGAACAAGCTTAGCATTCAATATTTAAAGCAAACACCGGAATTGCATTGGTCCCACCAGGTAAATGCATAATGTATATCAGTGATATCAAACAAATAGGATAATTATTCAGTTCTTGTAATGCGTAAACTCTGGTTTACGAACAAGATTGCACACTGAAAGAAAAGTAATATAAGCTCCACGAAATTGTTAAGTGGTACCATATTTTAGTCAAGGCAGTATAAAGATCTGGTAAACCAACACAAAAGCAGTGTTAATAATCATTATCAATGCAGAACACTTACTTGTGGGTGTATCGTTAGACTTACTACAATTTAGGAAAATTATTCAATCTGTGAAACGATGTCTTAATGGCAGCACACACAAAGGAACAGAGAGCTTCGATAATCCATCGTCTTCCTTTTATAAGTTCTCATAAGAAGCCAAGCCATCCACTTCAGTTCCTCTTAAGATCCCCTTCGCCCCCTTTCAAACAAACACGTCAGTTGACATCCCTTCAGCACAGGACCATCGAAATTCATACAAGCACAGAACCTACGAACAGAGCGTTTTATCGCGAACATAAGAATCACGGTCCTTTAATTATGGCTATTTTTATGAAAATTGAAGTTATGGCTATTTATTTAAATCACGGGATATTACATCGTCCATTTTTTTTTCAATGAGCAAATTACTTTATTTATATCAGAAGATTATGTTTCTTATGCACAGCCTTTCAACTAGAGGTTACATTTTCAAATTGAGAGTGATAATAAATATTGGAGAAATAATTAAGTAACGTAGTAAGAGTGATCCTCTTGGTCTGTACGAAAATAATACAGTGCATATGAAAACAAAATATTTTTTACATGTATTCTTAAAGAGTAAGAAAAATTGCGCCAATAACATGTTTTATTTCGAGTAGCACAAATTTATCATATTCAATGCACTTTATGGCAATATCTCGCAAATTTATGTATTTTCAATTTTATCCTAGTACGTTTGCTAACGTATAAACATTATTATTATTATTATTATTATACTGATCCTCCTGGGTCTTCCACAAGGAGACCCCTCATAAGCTCTAAGAGCTTGACCGAGTTAGGAGAACCAGTTGTGTTCTGTGTAGGCTTTGTTATTACAAAACATGTTCAAAATAATGATATATATACACTTCACTGCCCATTTTGGAAGAATATTAACAGCTTTTCTGTTAATATCTGGGTTGTTTCTCATTTCTATGCATGCAGCATTAATTCTTTAAATTCTGTTCTCGAGAATTGATTCTCTTTTTGTTCACAATACGTGTCAATAAACATAAAAATCTAAAGGTGTGAGATCTGGGCCACGAGAAGGCCAGGCTTTTGGAAGTCTTGGACCACTTCTTCCGATCTATCTATCCGGGAAGTCATTATTCAGATGTTCGACTACAACAGGAAGAAAAATTCGGTGGTGCTACATACATATCGTGCCATTCGTGTTAACTTGGGTAAAGATATTAGGAATACCATTCTGCAGAAAGGATACATTTCCCTACTAAGGCATATTGTGTAGTTCAAATATTTTAAAAATAGGTCTATTGATAATAATTCATGAAAAGATTCAAGGCAAATGATAAATCTAAAATTATATCGATATTTATATGAAAAAAACTTGGCTTACCTAGTGTTTTCTTACTGTTCAAGAATAAATATTAAACTTTTTTTTCACATACAGTTTGATATTTTCAGACCACAGAGGATTATTTTTACTATACTACTGACTTTTTTCTTCGATATTGATTATCACTTACGGATAAAGGTCCGAATGTAATATACATTCTGACCCAAATCATCATCCCAAAAGCAACAGCGGTTCGAAACTTATAGCGCTTAAGAATGTTCGCATTTATCGGAAACATCTTCGAAACGAAACGTCAACAGAACGTCTGATGACCTGTTTTGAATAAGTATATAGATCTCCTAACTACAACTAACGTTTGGACTATGAGTCACCAGTCGCCCTGTATGTATTTTGGAATATTTGTTTTATGTTTAACACGAAATTTATGGATGTATTACTCAATTTTTAATTTATAGCTCAACAAATGTCAAGATCAACTTCAGGGAAAAGGAAAAAGAAATACTGGATCAAATTCTTGGACCGGGAAGATATGATGCTCGTATAAGACCTGCAGGAGCAAATGGTACAGGTGAGTTCTCAATGTTCACCTTCAAATCTTCTCAATGGCCCAAAATTCGCACTGAAAATCGCGAGAAATAACTGACCGACAAGAAAATAACCATTGGTTACAATTATTGTTGTTTACGTGTAAAAATTGCACATAACCTAGATATCTTCTTGTCTATCGGTTTAGATGGACCAGCCATTGTCCGAGTTAACCTGTTTGTCAGAAGCATCGCTACGATTAGCGACATCAAGATGGTAAGTGACAGGTGATCGAAAATCACCGTTCAGTAGGTTAGTTAGCGAGCTACACAACAAGCAGCCAGCATGGGTGGTAGAGACTAGTGGTCAGCTAGCGGCCGCTCTGCTAACAGCTGACCCGCTAGCTTCTAGCAGATTCTAGCAGCATTGAGTTTACCGAATGTCTAAGAAGGGGCCTTTGATTTATGACTTGATGTCATTTAGCTAAAATTTGTGGTTATCAAAGTTGGTGCGGGTGCCCTATTGCCACAATCCTATTCTGATTCGGGTTCATCTCCAATTTACACAGAAATCATATCACAAGGTTTCATTTCATTTTTGTTTCAATCTTAATTTTTAAGGTGTATTCATTTGAGAAACATCTAATCTAATGCGTGTCATTTTTCTGAATGGTTAGATGGTCCCGCTATTGTATGGGTCAACATATTTGTCAGAAGTATCTCAAAGATAGATGACGTAACCATGGTAAGTGAAATTTGCCGCGGCAATTCTGGTCTGCCTTTGAACCTAAGTGTGTAGTTATGAATGGTATATTTTTTTAGCGATTTGACAATTAATCGAGAATCTGCCTTTGAAAATCACTCGCAAAAACTTACCAGACACTCAGGTCATAAGGTTTCTTTGTGCACATTGAGACAATCGTAAAGGACAACCTTTACCTACGATTGTCTCATTCACTTGCTCAGAATATTAACTGAGTTTAGAGATGAATACCATTATGAGATACACGGTGACCAACTTCACACTAGAGCTTAGTTCTTGAGCCTCAAAGAAAATAAGCTATGAGGAATGTAAGAATGAAAGCCAATTTCAGTATCTGCGTTAACATTTTAGAAAAGCGCAGAGCCTATAGATTTTTCATTAAATGGGTAGGTACAATCGTTTCCGGTATGTCTTGCTAACATTTTTACGATAAGTCATTGTTTACATATATAAATTTGAAATTTGAATTATGAATTATCAAATAGTCATTGGGCGAAATATATCTACAATTTAAAAAGCATTTAAAAGAAATCTTACCCGATTCCCAATGCAATTTGAATAATTTGGGGGTTCAACGCTCGCTTGGAGCTGAAAGTGGTGGAGTCAAACATACTGGAGAAGTGTACCCCTTGACGGCTCTGGGCGTTTTTCCAAAATGTTGACGCAGTTCCTGGAAATGGCTCTGTTCCGTTTTAACCTCGTATAAAAGTCTTCATTATATCGGCAATTTGTTGGAAGAAGAGCCTCGAAGTTTGATAGATTTCACTTCTTTCATCTGAATTTTCAATTCACATCTGGACCCACTATAGAGGCAAAACCAAGGCTATATTCAAATACAAAAGTACACTTCTTCGCCATGAACATATCTTTGAACCGATCCGAAGAAGGCAATCTCCAAATTCCTAATTACACTCTGATCAAATATATGATCAAACTTGCTGCGTATTATCGTACTTTTAGGCCGGCCTTATACGGCTGGAATTTCTCGCTGAATTCATATTCTTAATTCATAATCTGAATTCTGGAAGCTTGCAAAATCTAGAAATGAATACTCTGAAAAATTCAGAATGCGTGAGGAGAATAGTAAATTAGTATGCTATTTCGTGTTTTCTGAATTAATAATATGAATTAAGAGTATGAATTCAGAGAGACATTCCGGCCTTGGACAATCTTAACAAACATTCAACTATGGATCTTTATTTCGCTTGTGTTCAACTTCGACTTTTTGATGCATGTGAACTTAGCATCAATTTGTTCTAATTCATATTGAGGCAAGTGTTCTGCTAATTATTTTGAGTAGTATACAGCCATTACAAAGTGAACATTGGATTCGCGTGTTGTAGAAATGAACTCTTATTGCCAAGTGGGAGTGAGTCGCACGAGTAACAATTTAAATTTGATTTCGAACTACGAAATATTCTGAGTAAATTCAAAGTTTCATCATTTGGGAATTATTGTATTTTGAAAACATTAATGCACCTGCTTCAGCACTTCACGTTCTCAGTTTGTCGTGAATAGTCATTTGCCATAGTTACATTTAAAAAAAAGGCCTAATTAAATATTGGACAGTTGGCGCTGAATATGAAATTGAATCGACTTTGACGGTAAAGTGATGAATTAATAAATATCACAGGGATCTATTTGCATCGACTGCAGCCTTAATGGACCTGTCAGCAGAGCTGGCAAAATTAAACTTCCATTTTACATCGATATTCTCTGTGATGTCACTGTCATAATAACATCAAAAGACCTTCCACTATCATTAATGACTTCCGTACATGTACAGGATATTATCGTTCGTTCTTTAATTTAAGGGGTAAAAAGAGAGTAGAAATACTTTCGATCGAATTGTGTTCCTACGTGCTTGTACTAGGATGCTATTCTCATTCAAAATGTTGTATTCTTATTACCTCAAAAAATACATGGATATTTTGGAAAATTATCAGTTGAGTTGCATTTTGAGCCCGTTTTCCATTATACTCAAAGTGATTAATTGAAATGATTAATCTACGTTTTCATGCAACAACAAATCAGTTATTACGTGATAGACTGAATCAATTTGAACGAAGACATTTTAAGTGCTTTCGGCAAACAAGCATTCGTGCTTGTACGAGGATAGTTCACGAAATATTGTCCCTATCATAGTTGGTGTTGAATGACAAATGCAAACGCAGTGTCAGACAAAAGCTTATTGTTTAACATTAATGTATGTACCTACAAAAGTGCTTAAAACACTTCAACACCGATATACTAAGGGTATAAACCTTGCAGGGGACTATGTTGAAAAATAAATTAGTTTCATTCTTCTCATGAGTTTGGGACAATAATTCTTGAACTATCCTCGTATTAAAATAACGAATAAGACTTCTGAAATTGAATTTATTTCTCCGACTGTAATGGAAAAGTTCACGTACTGGAGTATTTTTTTATGTAGAGATCGAGACAACTGAATGAACAAACTGAGGTAACTATCCAACATTTTTCTGAAATTCTCGTGGGGCCAAAAATAAACGGATTTTGGAGAGAACCACCCTATTCGCCGGACATTGTTTCGTGTAACTCATACTGTGGTATTCCCCAAGCTGAAAACTGCGTTAGAATGAATGTATAATCAGAGGTCCTAATCACTTTTCAAGAGACGGCATACAAATTTGAAAAACCTGAAAAAACAGAAAATGGATGGAGTGTTCTTCATATAGGTACCTACAATAGTTACGACATATACCTATACAACTCATGGTTACTTAAAGTCAATTGGCATCATTAATTTCTCCAAAAGACTCTTATTTGAATCCTTATATGTAGAATTATATTGGGTGATATTTCACCTGCATGAGATCTTCGGATAAGGATAACTTTTGAATGACGTTTGTCAAAATAATAGTTCTTCGAAATTTAAGTTCAGAAAGGTTTTTCCATTTCAATCATGAATATATTTACACTTGAACAACGCTACCAAATGAAAATCAACTGTGTGGTGTAGAATTCACGTCAACAGCATCATTTATAAAATCCTTAAATCCTAGAGTTGAACATCGACAACCCATGGTTCCAACAGAATGGTGCGAGGCGCCACACAGAAAATCTTTAAATGGTCCTGTCAATTACCTCCAAGATCTTGTCATTAAACGCCTCCTGAATATTTTTTTTGGGAGTATGTTAAATCCATGATTTAAGCTCACAAATCAACAACTCTGGAAGAATTGGTTGAGCGAGCCATTGAGGGAATAAGCCCTCAATTATTGGGAAAAAAGGCCATAATTGGAGTGATCATCCGAACTTCGTAATTTCAAATAAGAATACTTTCAAATAATAAATGGCATGGAATTCACTTGATAAAATAATAATGGAAAAAAGCTTCCCATCAATATTTTGATGTTGTATTTCAGTTTGAAGTGCTCAAGCTCATAAAAACACCCTTTATTTATAGAAACATTTAATCCGCTAATATCTTATGCAATATTTACCAGTTTAATACATTCTTCAGTCTCAATATTCGTTCAAACACAAATCCGCTCATTTGCGAAGGAATGTTCTTTGAGATTGCGTATTTTGGGAGATGATATAGGCACCTCCTCAATTTTTGGGACTTCTTTTGGATAAACTGTGAGCCTTTTACAAGTTTAACTCTATATTCTATTTACTAATAAGAATTCAGTTTATAAAACTTGAGACGGATTTCATTATTCGATTTATTCAGACGATTTGGAAATATATCAAAAGTATTGAGTAAAGCATTCTCGAATACCGACAACATTCTATTCGATATGCCATTATGCAATAAAAAATGGCGAATGCGTAGGGTTACAAAAAGCATCTAATTCAATCGTGTTTGTTCCTCAGAAATAGTAAATAGGTGGGAAAATTTGAAAACATTAGCTTAATAATGAGATGTAAGAGTACGAAAAATGGCTTTAAGCAAACATCTCTAATGCGAACTAGCTTATGAAGACAACAACGTAGATGATTGTTCAACCCAATATTACTTCTTTTTGTCAGAATGGACAACAATTATGACCTTAAATTTAATTCAAACGAATACATTGCTATTTCGTGATGAACGAACGAATCACTTTTAAATACTAGGTATTGCCTTGCAGCAATACCAAACGATTGGGACTTTGACGAGCATGCACGTTCTTTGCAATGCTACTAGAATGTGCATGCGACCTCAAGTTTTTTCAAGATTCACACTAAGATAGGTATGGCTGCTTGAAGATACCTATTATTTAACTGCTCATTGAAGTTGAACATTTCTGCGCATTGATTCTTGAGTACAACCTCTACTGGGGAGTTTTTGGAGTGATTGTCACAGGAAAAAGGCCAGAAAGATTCGACAAATTAGTTATCAATGCAGCAAAAGACACATTATTTAGGTTATTTAGTCGTTGATTGAAACGAACACAAGGTGCTGGGTGGTCGCCGTTATGTTGGTCATAATTTAGATGATGCTTTGAGTGTCTCTCAAGGGGCGGTGTGCCGGCGGCCGCTCTTGCATGCCAATATTCGCCAGTGCGAGATATGATTGGCCGCCGCTACAACCGGCTCTAAACTCAATTAAATATTGTTTTCAGGCTTTCGGATATCCCGTTTTCTAACTGAAATTCGTTGCTCTCGTTTAGTTTAGCGTCTCTTGAATTGGAACTAGTCATATGTTTATTATATCGATTTCCCCGGTTATACAGGGAGTGAAAATAAATTTGATGAAAAAAAAAATTTTTTCAAGTTTTGCATTCCTGGTATGATCAAGTATTCAATGCTGAATACATTTCTGTTAAAACCATTGTATTCATTCGAATAGTTAACAAAATATCGAAAAAAAAAGTCGAATATGTTTAGTCAGTATTATCTTCATTATTCTTGTTTTAAATATCCTGAGCGCGAACCGTTTTTAGAACATCGAAGAGCAAGAATGTGGAAAGGCCATGCATCTTTTGAATTTCAGAAAAATTATCACAGGGTGTTTCAAATTTGGTGTCGAAAATTGTGATAAAAATTTGGCCATAACTTCTGTTTTTCAAATTAGAACCCAATTTTTTTATGATTGCGTTGGATTATGCGGTGACAAATAATAATGATAGTTTTCTTACATGATTATTATTATTTGTCGCCAAATATTTTTGACCTCTTGAGCCATTGTGTCGTCTGCGTGCAATTTGACTGTATGCATCTTCCAGGGCATTCATTTCTGTCTTGAAAGAAGTTTAGCTCACACTTTTCACTTAAAAGTAGCTTTTTCATTAATCAATTTTTTTTCAATCAAACACGGACAAAATGGAAATTTTAATATGGGTTGAGATCCTGAAGTGGCTTTGCGCTTCGTCCGCTGAATGCGACCAATGTTCCTCACAAAGCAAATATTACTCACATTATGTCTCCTCGTAAAATATGTTTTCACTATAGGTATTCAGAAAAGGTGAATGATAGTATTTACGATTCTGGCTAGTCCATAAACTTATCGTTTCCAATATATTTTTCATATTATATGGAAGGCTTTATCTTGATATACTATTGTTACCACCGAAACTATTATTTCCTGCTATATTGATTTTTTAGGATTCCATCATTATGAAGTGATGTTAGTAAAAATACTGAGTACTGATTTCAGAAACACCATTAATAAAGGGGGTGTTCCAATTAGACGTTTTTTTATTCTTAAAAATATTCAATAGAGGAAGGTTTGCAATTAATAATGAAAAACAATATCAGCCAAATGGCTTCCACGGTTACGTTTGACCGGCGTTGTCCACATCTACGTTATATTTAAATCAACAAGTCCAGAGCGTTCCTGCCAATCGGTTCCTTCATAAATGGCTTCGTATAATAAATATACTTATGCATTAGGGTGTCCCTTATATGTTAAAAAAAAAAAATTTTTTAGTTTTCGAAACGCATACCCTCTTATTATATTTATTAGTCTATTAGTTACCCAAGTACAGAATTTCAACCTCCTACGTTGATTTTATCCCGTGCCGACTTAGCTTTGAAGTTTTCAAAAATAGCTGTTAAACCCATTTCCTAACTCTGCCCGTAGACCATCACTTAAATACATTCTATTAGATAAATTATGATCAAAACACAAATTTATATGATAAACTTTCTGCAACTAATAAAAATAGTACAATATATCTAATTATTAATTCAGATTTTTCCATTTTACTGTTCTTCATCTGCAGTAATCAAACAATCAACATCCAGCACTAATTTAGCATCTCGTTCAGCTGTGTCATTAACTGTTTTTAATCTAAAAATTTTTTTTTGGCTTCAATATACATACTCGTACTTTGCAGAGTTTTCATTCCACAATAACACATTCTCTTGCAAGAAAATACTGTCAAGTTTCAGTCAGGGGAATAAATCTTTGCTTGTCACTGATACGAACCCAATCAAAGATTTCCCTGAAAAAAGTTAAACTACTTGGAGTAGTATGAATGAAAGAGTGAGTTTCAATGAACTGATTAAACTACTTTTTACCAAACGTAAAGAGAACCAGACATTTCTTCCCTGGATGGTACTTATCTCTTTTCAGAAGCTTCAAAGCCTTTGCTGTAAATTTTCTACAATGTTCGTTTTCGTCCGCTCATCAACCTTATCATCAAAATTTTAAATAACGACTATTTCCTCTGAAAAGTACTACAAGTGTTGACAGAACTCGTTTAGAGTCGCTTTAAAAATTAATTTATCAACCCTTTCATAATCTTCTAAGGTTTGTATAAAACAACAATGTTGATAAGGTGATTTTCTGCCAAACTGCATACCAGCTACGGCTTCTCATAAACTGCCACAATAAAAAAACACAAATCACGTAGAGCTTGTTCCTTATTGGCACCCATTTCATGAGATTGCAACAAACAGCTTTTTTAAGTGTGTTATTTTGGGTTTTGCCACCCAAACAGCTTGATGCATTGCGCCACAATGTCTGATTTTTAGTTCATTATCATTATCTTTATCCAGAAAAGGAACAGCAAGCTCGATTGATTTACGATAAGGATCTTATATTATCGATTTTGTCAGTTGATTGTTGAAAAACGTCATCAATTTATTTGTTCTACAGAGGTGTTGTTAAACAAAATCGGTACATGGTTTGATGGCACTAGGATTAATATCCATCCAGTTGTCTCTAAACTTTTTGAACAGCGTAATATCAGGACTACTAGTAACTAGCTGGATCAAACGCAGTTTTGAGAACCCGGCCTTTAAGTGCATTTATTACAGCTTTCGCTTGATGCTTAGTGGACATCTGTCTAAGGTTGCAACTAATTTTAAGGTCACAAAACCTTTTCTTCCCCTTCTTGTCAACTTACATATTGAGATGTGTCAGCCTGAGGTTCTTCCAGACTTTCTTCAGAGATTGTAGATTGTTCCTCTATTTCTCCATGTGTTTCAAAGCTGTGTGAAGAATCAATAATCTCTCGGAAATCATTTGCCTTCATTTCTTTTTCTCTTCTGCCAGTTTACTCAGCGCTGCCCTTTGTTCAATTTCAGCCAACTTTTTGTCAACACATGCTAAGTATCCCGGACGTCCTGGTTCGCTTTGTTTTTGCAAGAATATCTTATCTTCTGCAATTTTTATTCTTTCGAGAGTATCAGCTAGTGCGATATCCAATAAATTATCTACATAACTCAAATTGAAAGTTTTGATTGTGGTGCCTATAAACATCCTGAATCTTCTTCCTATCCTTTTGAAGCTCACGCCAGACTTGATAACTTTTTAACATCATTACGAACAGCTTTGGTAGGTATTCTTGCCTTTTCACAGAATATAATACACTCCAGAAGATTTGCACTGTCATTAGCAGCCAACTTAGCTTCGCGTATATTGAAAAATAAATACATAAGAAATTAACGAATAGACGGTAATTTTGCACCTGTTATAAGGCGACTTATTTCACCAATTAAAACTTTTTTTTTTGTTTCTTAATTCCACTGACATCCTCAAAATCTAAATAATACCGAATCGTTACTCGACAAGCCGAAATAAACTGACAATAACAGAAGGCATGCGCCGCTTCTGTGACTGAAGACTGAACTTGTATGAACTTCTTTACGTGCAAGTCGGCACGGTTAGTTCTATTCCAAATGAGGTAAAAAATGGTTTTCGAGTGTTTTGGGTCCAAATGAACAAAACAAGAGCCTATGCGTTGTGAAATTAAAACTTTGAAAAATAAGGGACACCCTATTATGCATATATTTCACAAGTCAAATAGAGCCCAGGGGGTTCATTGATCTGCCGAGAAAGCAAGAGCAGACGCGTTTCTGGCTTCTTGGCCTTCATCAGTACTCTGTAGCTTCAACAACAAATTCAACTAGTTGGCGTGGGCGATTAAAATGATCGACCAAGCCGGCTCTGAGAGGCTTAACCCGGGTCAGTTTAGTTGAATTTGTTGGGGAAGCTACAGAGTACTGATGAAGGCCAAGAAGCCAGAAAAGCGTCTGCTCTTGCTTTCTCGGCAGATCAATGAACCCCCTGGGGTCTATTTGACTTGTGAAATATATGCATAAGTATATTTATTATACGAAGCCATTTATGAAGGACCCGATTGGCAGGAACGCTCTGGACTTGTTCATTTATTAACAACGGTATCGCCATTTTTCATTATTACGTTATATTTCTTGTTGAATGATGATCAAATTTGAATATGTTTTTTAAGGGAATCATTAAATTTGGGAGTGCAGTTTCAAAATAAATTTGCTCAATTTGGAAGCGTTGTTCTGGTTGATAGTCTATCATCGTTTGAATGGGCAACCAAACTGAGCACAAATCCACTATAAACTGAAACAATCCTATGAAAAATTGGTTCAAGCCCTGTGGACAGGAGCTATTGGGCGCATGTTCATCTTCCTTGTGGCCCGTACTGACCAGTAAAGAAAAAAAGCACTATCATGTTGAATACCTTAATATTATTCTGGAACACAAATTTTCCATTACAATAATCTTCATCTAGCTTCTATTTAGTATCAATTCCTGTAGAACGTGATCATAATAAGTGTTTTCCATATAATAAAATGTGTTTGAACTTGGTATGTAGGAAATCTGACATCAATTATTGGAATTAATTGATTTGACAAACAGCCGTCAAATGAGGTAAATAGATTTTTGTGACGATTTTCTGTGACCATAGAACGTCAAAACACGCTGGAATGTGAATTTTAAGCGATATCTTCTGGAATTGAGATCGTATCGAACTGAAATTTTGCACACTCGTGTAGAATGCTTGATTTAACGTCGGTACAAATTTTTTTATTAAAAAATTTTCCAAATGCCCGATCCCAACAATACTTAGATAATATTATATCCATAAATTAAGCATTTCATTATTGCATTTCTTGAAATAGGTACCTTTTCAAGTCGATCAACATCGTCCTTCTTTCGACGTCTAAACTATGACTTGATTCTTTATGTTTATGTCTTTGAATTTGTTTTCGGTGGAATTCAAAGAGTTCATAGAATAATCGATGAAAATACTGAGAGAGACCCAGGAAATTTGACACATTTTGTCTTATATCTCCAGAAATTGAAATCGTATAGAGCCAAAATTTTGCACAATGTTGCAAAATACTACAATTGACGTTAGTACAAGTTTTGTTGCAATCTGATGAATAGTTCACGAAAAAAAATTTTTTTTTTCGAAAAAATTAAAAGAAATATTTTTTAAAAAATTACCAACATTTCGATCATAACAGAATTTTGCCAAAAGTTGCGCGTTTATATCCTCGAACTGACTACCAAGTTTCGATTCAACATCTTCTTTAGTTCCTGAAATATCAGGGAAATAACCTCAAAATTTTAAATGTCTATAACTGCTAAACCGTCCGGCCGATTTTGCCCGTTAACGAACTTAACCGTCGCATTTTGATCAGAAACCTACCCTGAAAGTTTGAAGTCGATAGGACCTTCGGTGCTCCTGTTATCGTGCCTACGGCCGGAAGTACGGCCGGCCGGCCGGCCGTACGGCACCCAAAAATCTGACACCGGATTCGTGATCAGGGAGTCCGAATTAGTCTATTAGCCAATTTTCAGCTCGAAATTCGAAAATTACAGACATTTGGACGAAATGATAGGACGATGTTCCCCTAGAACATGCGCCCAAAAACACCCATTACACGCAACAGAAACACATTTCTATATCTTTCGTGTAGATAAAACTCCACTTTCGCCTCCGGGCTAAACGAACTCAAGTGTTCAGTGCAATGACAAACCAATTTTTCGGCGTGGAAAATTTCGATATAGGGGTGTAATCCTTTTTATTATTGGTTTATTGCAAAAAAAAATTATCAGCATTACCCTTCCAAGCCTTTCAGCCAAATGGCGCAATTGAGGGGTTGAATTTGAAAAAAAATTTTAAAAAAATCATCAATGTGCATGATATAGTTGGAACATGTACAGGGTTTCATTTAGAACAGCCCGGTATTTTTGCAGCTCAGAGCCGTCATGTTTTGACAGATGACAACGAAAAACTATGCCATTCATAAAAATGGGACGATGTACGCTTCAACAACGCTTTGAAATTGTTAAAATTATCTACAAAAATGGTGAAAATTTTGCTGAAACAGTAACGCACCTCGAGAAGCATCTTCTGGGCCAAGCTATTGTAGAATTAGTGCAAAAATTCGAACTGTTGTGAAGAATCGTAGTCGATTACGTTGTGCAAGAACAACAGCGACTATTGCTTCTGTAGCTCACAGGTTTGTCCATTCCGCGCCATTCTTTGGAATGAGGCATTTCGCGAACAACTTTTATCCAGTGGATAAACCGGCACCGACTTAAAGAGAATATATTTGCCGTTGCCTACGAAATACCTACAGCCTCGAATGAGTGAAATGTAATGGACAATTTTATCGAAAAAGCATGGTCCTGCAAACGTAGGTAGCTGTGGAGGCCATTTGGCTGATGTTGAATTTCATTATTATTGGCAAACCTTCCTCTGTTGAATGAATCAAAAATTGAAATATTTTCGATAAAAACACGCATTTTTCGTATAAATCAAAATGAAGCATCTGATTGGAAAACCCTTTATTACTGTTGTATGGTCAGTAATTCGTGAGCTGATAGTGAAAATGAGAAATATCCTGTACTAATAGAGCGAATCGGTACCTTTTACCCTCATTTGAAATTTCTGGGAATTGAAAATTTCAGCTCGCTGCTCGAATCAACCGAATGAAGAAAATTGAATATAGGGGAAATGTTGTCTGTTTTTAATTGATTTTGAGGCTGATCACGGGAGCAACAGATTTTGTTCGGAACGGCACCCTGTCGTGTGGTACCGAAAAACAAAGAAAAGCCGGCTTTTAATGTTATTCTGTTCTCACAATGTAGGGTACATGAGAGACGGGCCTGCCTTAGTTCGCATCAACTTCTTTCTTCGGTCTATCAGCAAAATAGACGATTATAAAATGGTGAGTGAATCGCGGTATGCCAGTCATGTCAAGTATTGGATGGTGATCAGAGATGGGCGAAATCGCGTCCACTGATTCTTCTTCCTTGTGTCGACATTATTTTTCATATTTTTTATAACTTCGACAATGTAGACAGAAATATTTATTTGGCTAAATTTTAATCTAATCGAACGGCCAATTTTTCATTATATACATTCAGAGCTGTCAAAGATACTTTGGAAAAGCATCTAGTTGCTAGATAAGATTTTTGGAAGAGTGGCAATTAGCCACAGTTCACCTCATCACATGTACTGTAATGTACATATTATCTTGATCTACTCAATTTTCGAATTTTCAATATACTATATTGTAAGTATATTTGACGTAAGAGTGACATTTCGATCTTTTCGTGTCGACATTATCATTGTGCGATTTGCTGTTGCCCAAAGCAGAATCATAAACTAATCTCCATTTGTTAGCTGATCAATTCTACTTTCATTTTCGGACGATATTTGGTGCTTGAAATTGGCTAATTTGGCACAAGAGCCTGTATTTTCCGTGTGATTGGTGGTGTGTATAATAATATGGTTGCAGATCACATAGATATAAGTAACTTCCTTGAGTTGATAACTATGTGAAATACTCACTTCAATACTGCAGCTAACGGATCCCGCAATGTATAGTTTTCAATTACATTTCAAAAGTCTTTACAGCATCTAGGGACCCACTCAAACACGCACAAAATTTCATCAAAATTGGTCACGTCGATAAGGAGTTTAGTGACATACACACTTGCAGAAGAATTATATACAGGGTGTCCCAAAAATACCACGCGAAAGTGACACTGGAGATAGATTGGCATTAGGTCTATCAGATAGCATCAACATGACCTCAGTAAAAGTCCGCTGGTTTTCGAGATATCACCACTGTTGCGTCCCATGACTTCACATGTTGGGAAGCGCTCATTTGTATTTCTAAACAAAGCAGCTCGCTTGTAAAACTTAAATGTTTTGGGTTAACTGGTTTATTTTTGCATGGGTGGTCTCACCCTTGAAATTAATATTTTCCACGAAAAGATAATTGCAAGTAAAATATCTTGTAATACTTCAACCCTTGTAGAAGTATTTATGACCTATTTCCTATGAAATATTGAAAAAATGCATACAACAACTAACACATTGCTAGAGCTGTGAGTCCTTTGTCTAGATTCTAACCCATACAAAAATCTAGAATTTTCCGATTAGATCGCGCCACGGCTTTTGCTATTCACTAAATCGAGGGCGTAGATTCCGAATCTGTAATTAGTTTTTCCGTATCTCGATTAATTTTGGTAATATGGCGAAAAATCCGACTGATTAGTCCATTTTCCGGAGGTAGAGCCAGAAATTGCGACTTTCTTCGTCATTGCTCCGAAACTAATCGAGATACGGAAAATCTAATTACAGATTCGTGATCTGCGTACCCGATTTAGTGAATAACCAAAGCCGCGTCGACCTAATCGGAAAATTGTAGATTTTTGTATGTGTTGGATACTAGAGAAAACTTTTTGGCGTTTGACGGATTCGCTCATTACCTAATATTTTCCGAACGGATAGAGATACAGAAAAAATAGATACATAAATCTAAACGTCGTCCACCGACCAATCATCGGGGAAAATTTGGATATCGAGATGTGAAAATCATAGATTTCGGACGGGAAAGAAGAATTTTCCTTCGATTCCGGGTCAAAAATATTTCTAAGTGCCGACCGCAAAAAAATTTTTTCATGGTATATCGATACGGAGCTCGTGTCTAATTAAATCGAGGTCGCTGATCACGAATATGTAATTAGTTTTTCCCTAAGTGGCGTACTTTGGGAAAATTTCCACTTAAAGTGAAGAAATTGACGAAAATAGGTCAATTTTGGAACTTTCCACCGCCCAAAAAAATCGGAGTAGGGTGTTGCTGATTTTTTACGTCATATTTGGATCCTTTATCTATCGAATCATCCGAACAATAAATGTCCAGGTCGTACGCTTCGGAAATTATGATTTTTTTTCCCGAGGGTCTATTTTTCGGAAAATTCTTTCCGCGATATTTCCTCGGAAAATTTTTGTAATAAATATCTGATGGTAGATTCGGAATCTACGGCCCCGAATCTATAAGAATAAGTACCCGTTTCATAGTTTTGCGTCAAAAAATTTTTCTCGAAAAATGGGATTTTTTTTAAGGCTAATGTATTAAAAAATTGCCAAAATTCGACCGGTCTCCGATTTCGATGCAAATTACGTCATTTACTAATTCGGGACCGTAGATTACGAATATATGATCGGATTTTTCATTAGAGAATTTTCCGCGGAAATACCGCGAAATGAATTTTCCGAAAAACAGACCCTTGGGAAAAAAATCATAATTTCCGAATAGTACGGCCTGGACATTTTCTGTTTGGATTATTCAGTAGATAAAGGATTCATATATGAGGGCAAAAATCAACAACACCTTACTCCGATTTTTTGGGGCGGTGTGAACTTCCAAAATTGACCTATTTTCGTCCATTTTTTCACTCTAAGTGAAAATTTTCCCAAAGTACGCCACTTAGGGAAAAACTAATTGCATATTCGTGATCAGCGACCTCGATTTAACTAGACACGAGCTCCGTATCGATATACCATGATAAAAATTTTTTTGGGTCGGCACGAAATATTTTTGACCCGGAATCGAAGGAAAATTCTTCTTTCCCGTCCGAAATCTATGATTTTCACATCTTGATATCCAAATTTTCCCTGATGATTGGTCGGTGGACGACGTAAAGATTTATGTATCTATTTCCTCTATATCTCTATCCGTTCGGAAAATATTAGGAAATGAGTAAATCCGTCAAACGCCAAAAAGTTTTCTCTAGTATCTAACCCAGGGGTCACCAATTAGTTTCATTGGAGGTCCGTTCACAAAATCTGTATATCTGTCGCGGGTCGTTGATAGCATTATGATGGCATAAGAATTTGACTAGAAGTTAATCTAAATCCAATATCTATAATTAGTAAATAAAACGAAAAGTTATCTGAATTTTTTTAATCAAGAATACATGTTTTCTGGAAAAATGGTCCGCAAAAAAAAGGTTCGCGATCCGCATCCGGACCGCGGTCCGCCATTTGGTGACCCCTGGTCTAGACTATTCGAAGACCCCTAGTCTGTGAAAGTCGGACCGGTTTCCATGTTACAAAACAATGAATGTGGGAGCGAGATAGCCGATAAGGGTTTTGGTTTTTTTTAATAAGTAGCAATTCTGGTTCTGATTAAAAAAAATTGGTAGTGTTGTATCATTTTGAAAAGGGCATGAAATGGACCAGTTTTTGCGATTATTTGTCAATTCAGTCTGATATAATTTTTTTTCACAGCAGTCAGTCAAACTTAAGTTAACGTTTTAACTTCGGCATAAAATACAACAAGTTAGACATTTTTTGAAGGATTTTGTTCTAGTTGTCGGTGAAGTTATTACTTCATTGTTTAAAGCAACTATTCAGGATAGTCTAGGTAAAAAAAAACATGAGTTTGAAGTAATTTCTAGCAATGCTAGGCGATAAAAGACCGAAAACTGGAGATTTTTAAGAAATACACAAAGGTGGTGATATCTCGAAAACCAGCGGACTTTTACTGAGGTCATGTTGATGCTATCTGATAGACCTAATGCCAATCTATCTCCAGTGTCACTTTCGCGTGGTATTTTTGGGACACCCTGTATATTAAGGCGTATAAAAACAGCAGAACATAGAACACACCTATGTAAAATTAAATTAAACATAATAAATCTGTCGTAGCTGATCTAAAGGATAGGAGAATTTTTGCAAAGAATAGAGGAACTAGGATACAGTAACTTAGATACTTCAAAGTAACCCATCAGTTAATATAAAGTAACTAATATACTGTTTCTTGACCGCTCGGTGTACAGTACAAATTGCTTATTATAAAAGGAATTCTAGATGATGTTCATAATAAAACATTGATTTAACTATTATTTTCATTTCAACTCGTGGTTATTCCAAATCGAATTCATTAGATGTCGCTTTTAATGAATATTGATTTCATTGCTCGAGACAATTAAATATTTGATTTGATTTCATAGGCGAATTAAAAAGACCAATAAATTCCTGAAAAATAACCAACCCATCTAACGATTTGCCTGCACACGAAATCAAAAGGACTCTGTACTAATGAAACTACCTCTGCTGATGATCTCGGATATTGAATTTCACAGCGGAATATCTGGCGTTTAAAGATACCATCTTCTCTTGTAGCATATGGATTCATGACATAGCATTCTTGGGATGAAACAAAGTTGGCATACCTATACCTACGCCAGCTGTTGCCAACTCAACAACGTTGATTTGAGTTGCAAATACGATTACAAATACAACAGCCTCTGCTTTTAACCATAATTAAGAGATGTTCGGAATACATGGATATGGGCGTCAGGCCCTGCTGGATTCAATTTGTATCATGACAACATGAATTGTTCATATAGTACACCCTAATTATAGTATCGATCATATCTGGGAAAGTGAATGATGAAAAATTCGTGGTCAAATTTGATTAAGTATGTCTGTTCGTAAAACCGATAGCTTTCGGAAATAAACTTGGCAGGGTTGTTTTTTATTATGATAAAGGGTTTGGATTCCTTTCTTAGACGTATGGAATAAAACTATTGACAATGTCTCATTGAAAGCTGGCTTCCTGCATACCAACAATGCGCCCTCTTTCGAGTGTAATTATAAGCGGCACCTAGGCATTATGACTTATTTAGTTAAACACAAACCGTTACGAAGTTTTCCTTTAATTTGTAGGACATTCTTCAGTTTCAATGGAATTGAAAACGCGTACAGTCATTGAAATTTGTTGTACATAACAAAACAAAGTAACAAATAAAATTCAATTTACTTAGGAGAGGAGCTTAATTGTTTACAAGCGACCGACTCCAACTGGGTGGGACACATGATGATACTGAATCAACTAGATTCAAAACTTTTCGCAGAATCTTTTGTCGACATGCCAGTTGGCAAATATTTATATAAAGGGTTTTCCAATAAGAGGTGTTCTTTTGAATAGCCCGCTATTTCGGGCTCAAGCCGGCCGATCATCAATAACGTCGTGTCTTTTCTGATTGGGTCGTTGAGATGCATGAAAATGATGCGGAATTCCATCGAAAAATCATCTTGAGTGATGAGAGTTATTATTGAAAAGTCTCTCTATCCTCAACGTGTGACTGTTTGTTGCGGTTCATGGTCCGGCGGAGTCATTGGACCTTACTTTTTCGAAAATGAGGCTGGAGCAACAGTTACGTTGAATGGATTGCGCTATCGAGAGATGATTAATGATTTTTTATGGCCGGAATTGGATGGTATTGATCTGGACAACGTTTACTTTCAACAAGACGGCGCTACGTGCCACACAAGCAACGAAACCATTGATCTTTTGCGGGAAAAGTTTCCGGACCGTGTTATATCTCGAAGAGGTGATCACAATTGGCCACCGTCGTTGCGACTTCTTCCTTTGGGGCCACGTGAAAGAGAAGGTCTACGCCAATAGCCCAGCGTCGACCTCAAAGATGGAATTCGTGAGGCTATCGAGGACATAAGGCAGCCACTTTGCGATTTGGTTTTGGAAAATTTCATTAAAAGGATATGATCCTGTAAGCGTGGTCGTGGTGGTCATTTGCCTGATGTTATTTTCCACTACTAACGGCATAGCTTCTTCTTTTTAATGAAATAAACATCCGATCATTTATATTGAAAAATGGCATTTTTCTTTGAATATCAAAATAACACCTCTTATTGGAAAACCCTTTATTTGATTTTGAAACACCCTTTACGACGGTCATTCGTGATCGACAAAGTGCAACAAGTCATCCATATGCCACAATCATTACAATATGAAAGTCGAAAAGAGATTCTTGTGGTGCTCCAAGGTATCGTTTTTTTACGAAACACGTGTCCTGTCTTGCAACAACCCAATCTACGGGGTTCAATCATTATAGGTTGCTCATTCATTCGTGATATTTGAATAGGTATCAGCCAGCGAATGAATTATGTTGTTATAATAATAGTTTACAATTCAAGAGTTGCCTTCCTAAGCAATAGCACAGTAAAGTCACCTAAATATTGCAACTATGGCATATCAAAATATTTAACCAAAAGGGTATTTCTACATTGTCGAAGGAACTACACGAAATTCAATCGTGATTGAAATAAAATGATCTTGTCGACACCTGGACCATTCTGTATATATAGTTTTTGTCAGAGTGCCCATCGCTGTGGATGATGATAGATGGATGTCAACTCGGTTTGCGATGAGGGCACCAGCACCGGCGCAAGCATGAAACAAGGCGCTGCAGCCCCCCCAAAGACACGCAATTAACTCATACGAACATCATGAATTGCATGTTTCGATTTGATTTCGTTTATTGTGCATGCAATTTTGAGTTAATGGCTACTTGTTGATTCCATCTCTTTGAAGATATCCCTGTCCTGTCCGAATTATTATTACGCTATATCAAATTCTTTCTTATTAAGAAGTTAATGCTCGGTATGGCACCGTTTCTCGATGGATATACAGTAATTTTGTTATAAGTAGAATGCAATTATGAATTTTTCGCTGATATTTTCGGAGTGATTTGTGAAATCAGTTGGTGGAGTATTCGGAAACTGTCTAATGAGTAAAATCTGTATTTTGACAGTAAATATATTAGGGCGTTACGTCTATGTTCAGTCCAATTCGAAATATCCTACATAAAATAAACTTCTATCGCGATTATTCGAACTTAATAGTCTGTTACAACGAGAAGTATAAATCAAGATTCACGAGGCCTACAAAATCACAACAACTAAGCTAAAATAAAACAAAATGTAATAATCACAAATACTCGAAATTTCAGGGGGATTACATGAATATTTCTACTGAAAATCCGCGCAAATTTATACTACCCTTTTGATGTGATCAATATGAAAATTAGTTTCGGTTTTACAGGGTTCTATTCTATAAAATTATGGTGAGTTCCATTATAGGAATTTGGAGCACCATTATCCCTTGCCGCATTGGATTGCTTTTTGGCGCTCTTGTTTGTCGGAACAAAGTGCTTATCAATTTGTCCAAATGTCTGTAATTTTCGAATTTTTGGCTGAAAATGGTATCAAACGATACATTTGGTTCGACTTGCTGATCAAGAATCCGTGGTCGAAATCGATTATGTCCGGCCGTCCGTCCAGATTGCTCATTTAATCTTGATAAATAAACTATTATTTGAATTGAATTTCCTTCATGATGCAGTTCACAGGGCTTGAACCAATTTTTAACACATACTCTAACGATATTCTGGGGGTATACGATGTAAAATTTGTTATATATATATATATATATATATATGGTAGAGTGATTTAATGAAATTATTATAGATTCAGAATTTTTGGGATTTTTCCTACCGGAAAAAAGCTCGATTCTAATTCGACTTCTCCTTCAGTCAAACCTCCTCCAGCTTTCCTCAAGTACCAATCTGAATTTATATGGGGTAGCTCTTCAAAACACGGAACAATGAAACCTTGAAACCGGCGGTACAGCTCAAGGATTTTTTTGAAAGGGTTGCTTTTGATCTCATCTCATCTCATTATGTATTCATATCACTTCATTTTCGAGTTGAAAGGGGTAATAACATACCTCTGTTTTATCAAAAGTACATATTTTTTTTCTTGTGAAAATTTGGATGGTTGTAGAGTCGGATACGCAATTTTCTAACGGAATATCAAGAAATACGATAATTTTGAGCCCAACTGATACGATTATAAATTTGAGGAATGAATCTACATGTGCTGTTGTGATATGTGCATGAAGCATGCCTTAGAAATAATATAGGATATTTCCTCATCCTATATATCTTACAATTTCAGGAATATAGCGTACAGCTAACGTTCAGAGAACAATGGCAGGATGAGAGGTTGAAATTCAACGATTTCGGTGGTCGTTTGAAATACTTAACACTGACTGAAGCAAACAGGGTATGGATGCCAGATCTCTTCTTCTCCAACGAAAAGGAGGGACATTTTCACAATATTATCATGCCCAATGTTTATATTCGTATTCATCCACATGGTTCCGTGTTGTACAGTATCAGGTGAGACATTATTTAAAAATATATCGGTGAATTTCTTTCAGTTTATACAGGCAAAACATCCCGAGAAAATTCCAATTATCCCAAACGACTCCATGTCATTTGACTGAATGATTCATTTTTTATCGTTACAATCGATGTAGGACTAGGAAACCGGGCAAATTCCTGGTGGCCCCTCTGGAGAACCGAAATATGGCTCTCCCTGGCAAGTGACCAAACCCAATTGTAATCTGGGACGTTTCAAATAGGAAAACAATGGTGTAAAGAAATCAAAATTAATACGTGAAATAATGCATTGAGCATCAACTGAATTCAGATTTTAAAATAAGTAAAATATTGTACTTACTCAGCGGGGATTCGAACCTAAATTTCCTGCGCGCCAGGCGAGCACGCTAAATATATCGGACATCGAGGTATTGTTACAATTCTGAGATTCACATGATTTGAAATTTCATAAGAAGTTGGTATAGATATACCAGTTCGAAATTTCATTTTCAGAATAATTGCTCCAATACGGGGCTGATCTAGCTGAAATCCAGTACTCGATTGTAAAATAGCGACTGGAAATTTTATGCGGGAATTCGACGGATTCTGACAAATCCGGATTTTTTTTTTGAGTTATTGGGTAAACAATATTTCCGATGGGTATAACTCCGAAATCGTTCGGCTGATTATGGCCATTAACGAACAATTCATCGTCGGATGCTCAACCCATCCAGAAAATTTCAAGTCCCTATCTCTTCCGGTTGGAAAGCTATCGTGGTAACGGACGGCAGGTCGGACAGAATCGATTTTGACCTCGAATCATTACCTTATCGTTTGAGAAAATTTTTGGGTGAAAAATTGGAAAATTTCAGACATTTGGGCGAAACTATAGCACGCTGTTTCATCGAACATGCGCGCAAAAAGATACAGCTTTCGATTCACCAGAAATACGTTCCTTGTTTACATGAATCAATGGAAGAAATTTGATTGTCAACCAAAAAGAAAGGCAATAAAAACATCAAACGGGTCGACATTAATAGTGATTATTACGACCCCGAGTTCGGTTGATAAACATTTCTCAAACCGAACTGCTGCTTTGCATTCTTTTATGTGTACCATGATATTAAATGCGTTTGTGTGAGTATTTTCATGGAAAAATATGAAATGAAACAAAATTGAATTTTGTACCCGGACTACTCCATGCACGAATTGTTAATTTTATTTAGTTTCTGAAGTGCCCGTTGAACTTTGAACATACTTATGAATTTATATCTGCCTACATGTTTACCAACATTTCCGTGTGACACTGCAAACTGCTCCGAGAAAAGCATACTCAGGCCATTTCGATGATTCCATATTCGAGATCTTCCGGTAGAAATATTTAGAAAGCTACGGTTATCGCGCAATAATTCTGTCAATGCAATGCATAAACACGTTTGCCGATTGCGCTTGTTCTGCCATGAACAGCGTGCTGCGTGCATTTTGCCCAGATGAGGTCAAATCCAATTCAGTCTGTCCGGCCATAAGCACGATAACTCTCGAACGAAATGTGTTAGAGACTTGAAATTTGCAGGGTAGGTACCTTTGGGGCATAAATTTCTCGGCTAAGCTGAGGTACCCTGCTCCTTTTATGTAACTCTTCAAAACCGCTCAACTGGTTCTGCCGCACCCTGTACTAATCCTCTTAGGAGACTCCTGAGAAACTCCTAGGAACTTATACGAGAAGGAGAATCATTTGTATTCTTGTAGACTTTGTACCTGTGTCCTTACACCACCTCAAACACAGCAATGTTAATTTTTGATCCAACCAACACTCTATCCAATAAGCTAGAAGCACTCATAATTCAATTTGAATTGGTCAATCGCGTCAAAGAAATGACTTCACGTCAGTGTTTCTTTATACTTTAAATTCGAATTTGCTTTGTATATGCGCCTCTCAAATTTCAGTAGAGATATTCGTCTTCAATTGAGAAAAATAATCTTTTACTTCGGATATTTATATCTCATCAGCAATCAATTATTTATCGATTAGTGAAATTTAGGAAAATTTCAGAAACGATAATGACCAACTCATGATTTATCATTAATGATAGGTGATAATTTATTGTAAATGTTCCCTACGTTTTATCATTATTAATAATAATAAGCCAATACGCCGCAAAAGTTCTGTAGGAAAGATTTAATATGGCCACCAAAAAAAATAAATAAATTGCACGGTACAGCATCTGGTTCCTAGTCTGACAGTGATTACCTACATTCGAAATAGTTTTTACGAAATTTTTAGTACAGACGTAGAAGAATTTTTTTTCTGATAGCTCGTCATCTTGCACATCATATTAAAATATGGATTTTTTCTAGAATATCCCTAACTCTGTCGTGCCCCATGAACCTCAAATTGTATCCACTGGATCGACAAATTTGCTCACTTAGAATGGCCAGTTGTGAGTATAAATATTCGTTTTAATAATCTGAGGTATTGTTTTAATAATCTGAGGAATCTCTGCCACTAGAAACATTTCGTCCCTACATTTATATATACAGGGGTTTCCAATCAGTTTCATTTTGAGTAGCCTCCTGTTTTATCAGCTTTAACGCATCGAAATTGTTTAAATTCACTGAAAAAAAAATGGTGCTATTTGGCGAGATCGTGCGATTTACCTCCTTTGAACATTTTTCTTTGGGGTTGCATGAAAGATATGGTTTATGCTGGTGATCCTCATTCAATTATAAAATCAAAGAGAAAATTCATCCCGATATCGACGAAAATGTATTGTAAACTTTCATAAAAAAATCATCCCCTTTATTTCGCTGTTCGTTACCCTAAGTTTAATATTGGAGAAAAAATAAATCTAAAAATTGTAATTTTTCGCGTCAGTTCGGTGGTCGTGGAGTTTATACCATAAAATATTGGTTTAAAAAATTCACAGGAAGAAAAGCTTTAAATCTGTTCAAAACAGGAGATTATATGTCTAAAAATCATCGTTTAATAGTAGCATTGTAACGTTTTATATGTGACAAATAGCATAACAACCCTCTTGGATCCACGTATCTAACTCTAGTCCAAATTCACGACAAACATTTTCTGCTATCAGTAATTCGATTATTTTCCTCATAATTAAAAAAAATTGAGATATACTTGGTGCCGATTGAAAATTGAGTTTACATTTTTTCAATAATTCATTGATATGCAATGAGTAATCCTCGCATTTTCAAGCCTTGGCCTATTAATTCACAGATGGTTGGACTACAGATGATCTCGTTTTCCTATGGAAAGAAGGAGATCCCGTGCAAGTAGTTAAAAATTTACACCTACCACGCTTTACTTTGGAAAAATTCCTCACAGATTACTGTAACAGTAAAACAAACACAGGTATGATTACAATGATATTTGTAATGATAAGTAATTGAACTTTCTAAGAAAATTATATAGGATCCAGATATCCGCAGGCCGTTGAGGAAGACATTGCTGTATTTAGATGTATGATCACTATGTCAGCTACGGCAGCCAGGTAACTGCTGCGAATTTCCCATAGGTATGGCGTATGGCTTTATTTAGAGGAGCGCCACAAACAACGGATATAGAACATTGGTTTCACTATGTCTTTCTTGAGTTAAGTGTTTCGACCCTCATTTTTATATCCCCATTTTTTCAGGGGAATATAGTTGTTTGAAAGTGGACCTTTTGTTCAAAAGAGAGTTCAGCTATTACCTCATACAAATATACATACCATGTTGCATGCTGGTCATTGTATCATGGGTATCATTCTGGTTGGACCAAGGAGCTGTTCCGGCAAGGGTCTCTTTAGGTGAGTGAAATTGAACATTTCCCCTTGTATACAGTCTTTTGCCGTAAATTCAATATTCAATAGTTTTCGGCACAATGAGGGTAGCCGGCAAAAAATAATATTTATCATTATATTGCATTAGTAGTATTTGAACACATAAATTATTTATTTTCTTTTGCGTTATCCCAGTGCGGAACTGGAGTATGTCATAAAACAAACTATCTGGTACCAATTTGAGCTGTTTCTCACTATCGAGCGGCAATTTGAAAAGCTTTTATTTCTATCGAATTTAGCAACGTAAATATACCTAGTGGCCCACCACAGGCGCGGACCCCGTTTTGAGGGAGTAAATGGAGATATTTTGAGAATATTTTTTTGTGATGTGTGTAGGGTGTTCAAAAGCACAATTTGAAATTATTTTCCTATATCCAGGGTGTTCTAAAACAAAGATATAGGTCAAAGTTACATTTTTTTAAATGTAACACCCTATATTTGACCTCAAAAGTTCGTCGGCCCGTCCCTGGAAATTATTTATATTAGTTATGTGCATGTCGTCCATACAATAATTCATACATACAATAGAAAGTTATTTATAACTTCTTGCCAATTATAGAAACTTCCACTTCAAACTTATTCAATCGGATTCTTGTTGAGAAGATGATTAGGTTCAGCATTCCAGAAGAAGCACAAATTGAAATAAAATGCGAAAAAATGGGTTGCTTTTGAGAACTGAATGAAAATTAGTTCCTCTGAAGAATGGAAAAATTGTATACATAGACCTTCTCAATGGAAACTCAACAAAAGTTTTGCAATTTTTACATTATTATTCTTATATATTTTTGATATATTATTTTCAACAAACCTTCAACGGAGATCATTTATTTTTCATGCTTGTCGAGGATACGTAAAACTCACCAAATTCATATGGGTTTTGTAACTGAATTCATAGATTCCGACTCAATTATTTTTTGGTATGGGATTCCAAAGGTTTAGAGTATTTGATAAATAATAAACCCAAACTGGAATTTAAAAAAAAAAGATGTTTTATCACCTCTTCAGAATATAGTGATTTTCCTTATTCTCATGTCATATCAATTTATTTTCTTTACATTTACACCTCTACAAGAAACATTACGGCAAAAAACTCTACATTCACCAACACCAATACATCAAATGTTGATTAGTTATCGGCTACATTACAGTATTACCCACAATCACTCATTCATGATACGCGTTTCACTGATCATGAAGTGTTGCAGTGAAAATAATAGATCAAGCATGACAATTGATATACAGGGTCATTCAAATAATTGACCCATAAAGCGTTTCTCGGCTCATTTGTAATTGTCACAATAAATTTGTGATATTTAGAACTGAAATAGAAAAATTAATTGTAATTATTTTTTCTCAATGGAAAAATTCTTTTGTTTCTATTTATTTTTATTAGTGGCGTTCTCAATTTCAATGTCGAAATGGAAAATAGTCGTTTTCGCTATTCAAACAAGCATGTTTTGTCATTATTTCTTGTTAAAGAGAACGAAATCAAGACATTTCGATCATAATTATCGTTTATTCATTGAAATACCGTAAAAGGTGGTGACTTGAAATGGATACAAACTTCCAAAAGTGATAAAATTAGAGAAAAATTTGATAAACGAAAATTGATACTTTTATATCAAAATCTAGAATCTAACGAACATATTCTGTTGACCGAAATATTATTTAGTCGACTATATATGTACTTATTTTTTTAAATATCTGTCATTTCAAGTCACCACCAAAAAGGGGTGACTTGACATACGCATTGTGTCCCATAGATATTGCATGTCTTGCTGCAGTATAGGCGTCTTGAAATGCATACCGTATTTTAAAAATTATACCTGATTAAATCATAAGTAGATAAATATTTTGAAATGAATGAAATATCAACAAAATCACAGAAAAGTTTAATATTCAAATAAAGAACAATTTTATTTTATTATTTTAAATCAACGTGATATCTTTGAATTGAAATCCACCTCGTCGCATTCTTTCAGGAGTGTGAAGGACAGAATCTCACTCTTCCCACTCTTCCGTTTATCAATGGCCCGTTGCAGTTGTTCTCCTTCATAATTCACATAGTGTCTAGCTCTAATCTTTCGTTTATACGTCTTCACCATATTGTTTCAAGTGACCACTGAAATTACCAAAATAAATAAAGCTGGTTCTGTGTTCTGTTTTCATTATATTGAAAGATGTTCAAGGAATATAATCTCTTGTTTAGAGAATGCGAATTCGGAAAAAAAATATTACTCACAATTAAATATCTTGGATTGGTCTGTATACACGGAAGTATTCACCCCAAATATTTCACTAGATTTCAGTTCAATAATATTGATTTCTTCTCAGGCGAACGATTTATTATCGGCGGTTGAAACACAGTTATTTTAGGTTAGGCATACTTACACAAGGAATGGTCCGACACTGGACCTTCCACTACTCACCAACTGATGTCAGTAGAGGTATCAATAAAATTGTGCAGAATGTTTCAAGACACCCCCGTGATTTCAAGTCACCACCTTTTACGGTACATGAATATCGAAATATGCGATTTATCTATCAATCTTCGGAGAAAAAGAGTGGATGCGGATGCACGAATTTTTTGCAGTAGGTTGTAAATTTTCTCTCAAAAAAGAACAAAAGCATCAATCCCTGATGTTGGTTTACTCAGTATGCGAGCAGACAAACAGTGCATCAAAAAAATACGAAAACCTCTCGTAGAATCTGCGATGTTTCAAAAAAGGAATACTCCTCCGAACACTCTTCCTGGAGAATGTTCCGTGGAGGACCTCCGAGGCTCCGACGATTTACAAGAAGAGTATGCGGACATTTATTACCATCTGTGTGGGCGGAAAGCTTTTAGAATTTTAGGGATAGGTTTGTGTCGAGATGCAACATGGAGAAAACATTTCCTGAGTTTCTGGAACAATAAAGGCACTTTCTGCTGTATCGGCCTGTGATGAAATTTCGTCCGTATCAATCAAATTGTATGATTGGATCATGGTCCGCGTAGTTGGCGTTTTCCGATAACTAACTTAACTGTCTAATTTCATTTTTCGATAGCGAATATCACATTAGCTAGCCCCGCAACAGCTAGCGGTTCCGCAAGAGCTGAGGGATCCGTGCCCGCACTTGAAAAAAGATAATGATAGTTGAAAATGGGGCCCCGAAAATTGCACTGCCTATGGACCTCCCACAAGGTTAATCCGGCCCTACCTACGAGGCGGAGCGTACAGGGTGATTCACTTATCTTGGTCACCCCAATTTTCTCGGGAAGGGCCGAATATTTTTTCATTCTGTTAACGGCGTTTTGTACAAGTCAATCCGCCGTATTCACAAAGCATTCAATTTCCGTTAAGTCCTAACTGAGGTCCTCAGTTAAGGACAAATTTGAATCGCAACCTCAGTTAACGTATTCAACGTTGGTGAAACAGGCCTGTTTCACGTTAATTTTCACGTTAACTGAGGTTGCGATTCAAATTTATCCTCAACTGAGGACCTCGGTTAGGACTTAACGAAAGATTGAATGCTTTGTGAATACGGCCGAATATGTTTTATATTAATTCTATTTTGTTTTTTTTTTCTGTATTGTGACAATATGCCTTGATTCGGAGACATAGATATGATTTTGTTTCTTAAATTCAAAAAGGCTTCGTTACAAACTATAACTCTTTCATTATATTCAGTAAATAATATATTTCAATAACATTAAACAATTGTTTTGATAACAAACTAATCATTTGAATTCATATGTTCTATATGTCTACAATTATGATCCATATATAAATTATATATTTTCCTTATTTCATTTGAAGTTACTTTTGCCAGAATATTATTAGGGTTTAAATTGGCGCATGCGTTTGTTATTTTTATTTTTGAATGGTCTAAATGACTATAATCAGTTTTGTTTATTTTTTATTATTATTTACTGAATATAATACAAGAGTTATAGTTTCTTACGGAGTTTTTTTTTTAATTTAAGAAACAAATTCATATCTATATCTCCAAATCAAGGCATATTGTCACAATACAGAAAAAAAATAGAATTAACATAAAACACCCTGTACATCGCTAACGGTTTTAAATGGGAAAAAAATGGTTTTTGGAAGTAAAACTAAGAATTGAATCATCTTTCGATTGGCATAATAAAAAAGGTATGTTCCTGGGAAAAAAAAATTGACGTCGCCGCGACGCCAGCCATCTTTATTTTCTACGCCGACAATTACGCGAATCTCAAGTCAACATTGACTTGTACAAAACGCCGTTTACAGAATGAAAAAATATTCGGCCCTTTCCGAGAAAATTGGGGTGACCAAGATAAGTGAATCACCTCGTTACCATTTTCGGTTTCTGTCCCCATGATTTCCAAATAGCCTTTTGCAAGCCCACATAGCCCCTGTGGTGTTGGAGAGAATTTTGTCTATGTGTTTTCTCCACTATCTAGTACCTAATAGTACCTAGATATTTGCACCTACTGGGGAAGGTCAGAGCTCTGAGATTCAGATTCCTCCTTTTAGTGAAGAGAATCAAGGTGGTCTTAGAGGGATTGACGTTAAGCCCTTCTTCCTCACACTTTTCGGTGACACTGATTAATGCAGCTTGCATTAGTTTACTCAGTTTGCCTTTATGCTTGCGTCTAATAGTTATCACTTTGTCATCAGCGTATGCCTAGACATTGAAACCGCCGCCGAAAGCCTTTCTAGAAGTCCATCCATGACTATAGGCTCCACCTCAGGGGTGATAGGGCCCCACCTTGTGGGGAAGCCCTGCATGTCAGCAGAGTCACGAGCAGCCTGAGTACGCACATGTTTTCATTGTGTAAAATAGCGTGGCGTTGAACAAAGGTGCAAACAAGGCAAATCTGATGCGTTGAGTGGCGATGTGTAAGTGCGTCTCTGCCTGTAATGGCATAGTTTAATCGTCTATGAATTGAAGGTTTTCAAAAAGAAGAAGTGCGAATACTCCATAAAATGACCATTTGAATGTTAATAGATTGTTTTTTCGATCATTTTTTTTTCAGGTGTAACAACTCTACTTACCATGGCCACTCAGACATCGGGTATAAACGCTTCATTACCACCGGTGTCGTACACTAAAGCTATAGATGTCTGGACCGGCGTCTGCCTCACATTTGTATTTGGAGCATTACTAGAATTTGCACTGGTGAATTATGCATCAAGATCGGACATGCACAGGGAAAATATGAAGAAACAGAGGATGCAATGCGAGTTAGAGCATGCGGCCTCCTTAGACGCCACTTCTGATTTTATAGATACGGAAAGTAACGCGACATTTGCAATGGTAAAGTTGGTAAAGTTTTCTTCCATAATTTTCTTTCATAGTTGTGTACCTATTTGTTATTCATGTATGACAATTGCAATGTCCTACTGCTTGTTGGAGTGGTATCAGTTTTTTGATTTTCAAGATTTAACCGAGCCAAACCTTTGTTGTTCAAAAAATTTTCGCTTCTTTTGTTCATCCAGCATCAGAATAAGTTGCTAATGTGAATTGGGCTGTTTGTTTTGTACCTGTCTATTGCTAATTTCGCACCTATATCCTAGTCTTGGGCCGCTACTTGCGTGGAAGAATTCCCATGATTATCAGTCCAGCTGTGATCCCATTGACAAATATCTACTGGAATCGGTTATATTAAATACAATTGCCCTTAATATTTTATCATTATATTTGAATTCTTGATTCATAACATATTTCTAATATTGTCGCCCTTCCTTTCAGAAACCGCTCGTACACCATCCTGGAGATCCGATGAACCTTGAAAAGGTCCGACAATGCGAGATACACATGCAGCCAGAGAGGCCGAATTGCTGCAGATCTTGGCTGTCGAAATTCCCGACCAGATCCAAACGCATCGATGTGATATCCAGAATCACTTTTCCATTGGTGTTCGCATTGTTCAACGTTATCTACTGGTCCACCTACCTCTTTCGTGAAGAAGCTGAGGAATCTTAAGTTCCTTAACCAGTTACTGGTTATCCTTTCCTAACGGTTTGTACGATTTTCTTAGTTTAATAGGGAATCGGGAGAGAACATACGATCGCTATAATGAACAGATGCTTATTGCCTTGTGTGACATATTTTACATTGAGTTCAACCCTTTATACTGCATTGATCAAAAAGTTTCCGGACTAACACATATATGGCTCCACAAATGCAAAATAAATTACGGTACATCAAAATTTCATGACAATCGGACCACGCGTTCCCAAGATATAGGCTGTTTGTGTTTAACAACTTTTGGTTATGGCTTCACAAACATCATTCGGACTCTGCTCCAGAGAAATTAACCATCTGCGAATGGTATAATGAATTTAAGCATGGTCCGAGCGACGTCAAGGATGCTCAATGCAGTGTCGCCCAAATCCGGCCTGAGAGAGGGCTGATCGCGAAGAAAATGTCAAAAAAAATCCAGAAAATTGTTTTTACCGACCTCTAAGTGTAGGTTTAGGCCGAGATAGCTGAGATTTCAAGGTTTTCATATGGCAGCGTGCTTACTATTTTACACGACAATTTGGCTATGGATGAAACCTGGATAGACCATTATACTCCAGAGTTAAAATGGTCATCAGTTGAATGGGTTGAGGTGGGTGGAAGCATTCCAAAGCGACCGAAGACACAACAGTCGGCTGGCAAGGTTATGGCGTCAGTATTCCAGTAAGACAATGCCCCATGTCAGAAGTCGATGGCTACGATGGTAAAATTGCATGAATTGCACTTCAAATTGTCGCCCCTGCCCCTCCCCCTAATTCGCCAGGTTTAACCCCCAGCTATTCGCAGACATGAAAAGGATGCTCCAGGGAAAAATATTTCGCACCAAGGAAGTCATTTCTGAAACTGAGAAACGTTGGACCGATTGTATAGCCTTGGATGGAAATTATGTCGGTGAATTGTGTTTTACTTTCTTAGTCCCGAAACTTTTTGATCCATGTGTTAGACCCACGAGTAGCTTCGTGAGAAGGGCTTAAAGATGATTTCTAAATTATATTGAAGGGTTGAGTAATTTTTTCATGGTGTTGAGGTCGGAACATTTTTCCAATTATACATATTTGATTTGGAAGCAACCTTTATGACGGTCATTCGTGCTCGCCAAAGTGCTGTGGACTACATAAATCAGCTACACAACAAGTCATCCGGATGTTACACAGATTGAACAAAATCTGCAGTGGGTACAGATACAAAAAGGTATATGGGCTGAAGTTAAAAGGCTCTCTATGCCCTTCTGGGATATGAGCCTTCCTTCATATAGGCAGAAATACGTTTTTAATAGACTACAGATCAATAGTATGTAAAACCTTGATGGTACATATACATTATGAATATAATATAGAAACGGGAACCTATTTAGCAAATAGACGACGAGCGAGCGAAAATATTTATTTCGGGATAACTTAGCAAATATGAAGTTATTGGTGTCAAAGTCAAATATTTATTTGTTGGATAAATAATACATGCAGCTTAATATTCAGTAGTTATTAACTCACGAAAGATCTCATTGGTCTGTAAATGCGTAACTAATTATCATTTTTGTTTCAGCGAAATCGATTCGAGTATTTCGTGGAGGATACATTTTTTTATCGAAATGTTATGTTAACGAATGATAAGATTGATTCTCGATTATTTCTGTATATTATAAGTAGTTTTCATTTTATTATACAGATTATATTGATTAAATTCGATATGTATGTATATAACTATTCAAATGAATCTTACCGTGATCCAAAAATAGTAGTTTTAAAACTTCTTGAACCGCAATGTGGATATTACGTGCGAATAAAATATTTTCATTTTTCATGTGATAAGCTATATTTGGATCACCATGTTTATATTTTAAATAATTTCGACGTGGTCGAAATGTTCAAATATTATCATTGACATATGTCGTTTCAGCATCACATGTAGAAATCCTACAAGTGATCGCATCATCAATCCCTAAAAGTTTATATATACCTGATCTTTTGAAGATCTAAAAAATTAAGAGTATTGATGTTTTGTCACACAGATTATGAGTGGAAAATGTTTTTATGTGAATTCCAGAAGCCTATCCAAAGAGATGTCTTTTTCAACTTCACTACGTAGGCTTATTTAGAGGTTGTGTTTAATATAGCACGCTATTAATTTCAATAAGAATTAAATGATGCGGTTGATAGATTATTCCGAGGATATATTTTTCATTGGCTTTGTTATGATAGTGAGCCTCCAAAATTTTTTTGAAAAATCAAGAAATAGTTGATCTTCAGCTGGTGGTTCAGGATCCGCACTCACCGTCAAATTTTGAAATAATATTTTGTAAATATTTCCAGGAAAACTGTTGTATGTACCTCTCATATTATCTTTCAACATACCATGAAAAATACAGTTTTTTGAGTATATAGTTCAGTAGGTACAAATGTGTGATACAATTTCGAATTTCTAAACTTCGAAAAAAATTAAACCACTTCTTAGAGTTTTAACAGATTGAGGCTTCTGCGAAAGTTGATAGGATTCTGACGACAAAGTCCTCTTTATAAATCAATCCCGAATAAAGTAAATATCCCTGCTCCAATTAAGTGCATCACAGGAATTTTCTATGAAGGTCTGTCTGTGAGTTCGACGTTCACTATAGATATAGATCTTCCAAGAAATATTGAAGGCTTGTTGTGGAACTCCTATTGGTTGAAAGTAGAACAAAGAAGGTATTTTGCGCGCTACTGCGCAACCAACAGACGGACTACTCCAACGGCCAATTCGTGTTCATTCGTGAAATTATGAATTTCATTAAACCACGAAATTTTAGATAGAGTGATTTGAAAGCAATCAATTACATTTATAACGAAATCCATTAAATTTGCAGAGGTTTCTCGTTGATCTCAGTGCCTATAATTATATATAAACAATTAATTTGCGCAAGGTATATTCAAGTTATGAGTTATGAAGCCTCTGTTAACTGCAATAACTAATTAGCTTTCAAAAACTTGTTTGTTGTTGCAATCGATACTATTGAGTTCCTTTTTACTATCTCACCAACTGTTTTAGAGAAGGTATTCGGTTATGGCTATGTTTTTCGACATAGAATGGAAGTATGAAAAAATATATGATGAAACTGTAGTATCAATTAATTATCTAATAAGATGCAATGCCCGACGATGAGTATTGACTTTCTGTATAGCTCAATATCCTAACTTCGCTAAAATGATGTATGAGTACTAAGAGGAAAGCCCAGAATAAGCCAGAAATTCAGCGTTTTGATAATTCGCCAAATCGTGGCATGAAATAATATCCAACTGAAATGAACTAGATTTTAGAGATGAGTACTTGTTTTTAGAGTGATATACATCATAACATTAATTTTTTTTATTATTAGTGAAATACTTACCAAATGTTGTTATTAATCATAATTATTTTTAAGAACAAATTGAGTCTGAATCACCTTTGTATATTCTAGAAATTAATAAAATTAATTTGAATGAGTTTCCACCTTTTTTCATATGTACTCTAAGTCCAAGAAGAAAATCACAATGATTATTTCTCAGATAAGTATGTCAATAACTATTATTTTTCAATTGTTTTACTTTCATTTCACATAAGGTCATCTAAATAATACAGTTTTATCAGGATTTTCTGCTTAACAGTATGAAGGCAATTTCTTTTTTGTGTCAGTTCACAATAGTAGGTATAGCTTGGTGGGCGGTACAGGCCTTGACTAATGGTGACCTAAGAAGTGTATCACGTATAATGAAATTTAAGCAAATATTATATGGCAGTAAATCAATCCGAAATGCCCAACATATCCCCAGACACAGAAGGCTTGTTTTGGTTCGCAGTAGGGACAGTTCCGAATCGGTTCTAAAGAGTGGGCCAAACGTAGCGTGTGAAAGTCCCATTACAATAAACGACTGTGTGACTACTTTGAACTGTTCTAGGACAGTCCGAATTGCGAACCAAAACAAACCTAGAACAAGATGATTATTTGCCTGCACATGAATGCATATAAAAGTGGAATCTAAACATGACCAATCACTTAGTAGAGGTGTTGAGTAAATGTCCATTTCACAATAGTACCTGATACCTGTCCAAGTCCCTGTTATTCAAGGTCTGTATCCTCAAGAGTTGGTGGTGAGGTACTCTAATATGTATAGTACACAACATTTAAGCCTTGTACTAAAACATATGTCTGTTAGACATTGGTTTTTAATTTATTAAAAATTATCATCAAATTTTTTTTTGCGTTTACCATCGAATTTCATTGGGTTCTCGCAGGAGAATATAACAGATTAAGTCTTATGTCTTTTCTGAACTATGCAATAGTGACCAACAAGTTTGTAAAGTAATATATAATCAGTTAAGAGCTTATAGACATATTCTGATTCTTCCTTCAGACGAGATTGTGTTTATGGTAATGAAATAATGCAAATATTTCTTTAAATTTGTTAATCTCTTATTAATTTATGATTATTGTTTTTTTTGCAGCTTTAATATTGTTTGAGACACTTGTTTCAATTATAGGTATGAGTGAGTAATTCTATATAAATAGAAACTAAAATAGAATTACAGGTTTCAGAAAGGTTTAAGGTAAGAATAGTGATATAATGAATCTTAAAATTATTGCCAACTAGGTAAATGGATGTGTTCAACGTATAATACTGAGTTTTGCTTATATTTATTTACTATTAAAATAAAACAGATAACTTTGAAAATTACAAATAACAGAATTCTTCATGAATTTGATAAAAAGTTTTCAATTCCAAATCATACTTTAATATTCATGAACAGATAAATATTAATTACATCAACAATATATAAATGTTTTAGTTATCAATATATATGTAAACAGTTACAACATGAAATAATAGAATTAATGGCAGTACAAAATATTTCAAAAATAATAATTACATCAAATTATATCCGATTCGAAGTATTGGGTGGAGTAATTTCCATTGTTTTGCACACCCAGCCTGCTATATCTACATTTTCAGATTCTGCCCTCCTTATCCAGTCATGATTCTGGAAATAATGCAGGTACTTCAAAATGTGGTATAACTTTTTGTTCAAGCTACAATTCAGTTCAGTGAGGAGCCTGAAAGGTTCTCTGGTGATTACTGATTTATATCTTTTGCAGGAGGTTCATTGGAATTATATGATTCCAACATTTATTCTAATCTCCCTCCCCTCTAAGTTAGTGCCCTTTGACATAATAAATATTTGAACAATAAAAATATTTGTCATTAAGACTTCCTTTGAAACTATCCTACTTGATATTAGTTACTATTAGAGAATTCCATTGGCAAAACCAGTGGTGCACTGAGTGCAATAAATGTTGCACTGGTTTCCTGATGGACGTCAAAATGCTCAACGAAATTCTCCAATAGAATATGATTCATGCACTCAGTGCGCACAAGTTCTACCAATGGAATTCGCTATATGACTAGATTTGACAGCAGCCTACTTAATTTTTCAACATTTCATAACGTCTCTGTGAAAAGAGTCTGAGTAACTTTCAAATCGACATTTCGATTTGCAAAATGTTGAAGCGTCAAAAAGCTCTGATGCAAAATATTGTAGGAATTGATTTTTTGACCCCTTTGTGATAACTGTTCAAGTTAATTCAGTTAGCTGGGGATATTAACTCACCATCAAAGTTTTCAGATCTGCCCTTTCCTCTGGATTCTTTCTGAGACATCTGTCGACAAAATCCTTGAATTCGGTGCTAAATATACCAGCTGGTAATTTTGGTGGTTGTTCATTTACAATATAGTCAAGAAGCTCGAATATAGCCATAGGTCTAGGTGGTTTTGAATGGTCTGGGGAATCATTCTCGTTACCTTGTCCAAAAATGCTGGCCAAAGTTTTAGCATCTGGTGGAGGAATAGGGTACATGCCAATGGCCATCTCTACCAGAGACAGACCAAGAGACCAGATGTCGCTCTGTACCGAGTAATGAGTTCCTTGCAGTCGTTCAGGCTGAAAATGAACCCTTTAGAACATGAAGATACTTTCTCGATTGAGAGGAAACAATGCTCTGCCAGGAGTCAATGTAAGGAATGATTCTGGCATAAAATCATACAAGAGGAGACATATCATCCACAAGGCCATTTCAACCAGAATTCATAAGAATCACTGGAGGGTAGCTAAAGCCATACCTCAGTAAGTACAAGACAGGGCGGGTACCTCAGATTCCCTTCAAGTTTTGGGAACTACACAATGGCAGAATGAAACTCAATTTCAAATTATGAGACTTCCAATACTGTTCTTGAGAGGTATGTCTGACCAATAGCCATCATATAATTTGAAGCCTAGCAGAAAATAAATGAGATAAATAATAATTTGAATGACTCATAATACAATGAAATGGAGCAGAAAATCATTGCCCCATTCAATGGTGCAAACTCTAGTTTTGCTTTTCAAATATCTTATTACTTACAGACATATAACTTCTTGTGCCTACAAATGAGTTTGCCATGGAATCGATCAGTTGGCCTGATACACCGAAATCACAAATTTTGATTTCCCCACTGCTGTTAACCAATATATTACTTGGTTTCACATCTCTATGCATAATAGAATGTTTATCTCTCAAGTAACTTAATCCTTTCAGAACAGCAACTGTGATTTTTCCTAGTATATTTTCTGGAATTCTTCCGGCTTTTTTTAATATCAAATCTAATGATCCGGCATCCATGTATTCCATACATATACTGATTTCACCATCAATATAGAAAGCTCCGTAAAATCCCACAATGTGTGCAAAATTGCATTCGTGAAGAACTTTCAACTCTCTGATGATTTGTTTTTTTATAGCGGGTTTGACTTCAAGATGGATTAATTTTCTAGCCATAATTAAGCCGCTACTTTTATGGCATACTTTTGTCACAACACCACCATTGCCAGATCCTAATTCACCAAGTTTCTCAAAATCATCATCTACCAAATCTACACCAAGTTTTTCCTTCTGAAAGAGAAATGACTCTATTCTTCTACGCTGTATGTCATCCATATCTAGTTCCTCGAGCCTAGCTGTTATGTGGTCAATGGTAGAACCTCTTACAAAGTTGTTACTCCTGCAAAAATGCTATGAGGGAAAATAAATACAATTTATTGAAAACATACTGATTTGTATCATTAAATGCAACATTTGTTGGGGTAACTGTAGGTGCTTGATCAATACAGCCTGGTGGAAGAGTTAAATTCAACTTATTTTTGGACATTCTGATTGAAAGTATAGGGATTAAACATTCCCAAATAATAATGAATTCGAACACTTTTTTTTTGAATCCCACTTTTCCGTCTTAAGAGTTACAAGAAATCGCTAGTTTTCTCAATAAGTAAACAACCCAGATCCAATTCATAGACATGAATCCAATTGGCAGATAGCGAGAGCGAGACGGAGACCACAGATTCACGATTCAGTTCTATGTTTTTGGCACATTTTTTGGCTTTTTGTTTGGAATTTGGATTTCAAGCGTATATATCTCTTGTCTATGATTTCAAGGTTAAGGACAAGGAAAACAAAAATAATGTCGTTTGAAGGAAGAATTTGTTTATATTTTATTAGAGAGGCTCCTCATATTTTTTTACAAGATTATATACAACCGATTAATTGTAATAATATATGATACCCATTTTGTCATATAAAAATTTTACTGTCTCAAAATGGACTGGAGATATTACTTTTGAATAATTTTCCTATATTTCTCATTACTGCTTGAAATAACTATTAATTTTCAAAATCTCTTCGATAGTTATATATTATTTTTGATACTCTAAATTATAAGAATATTATAGAAACTCAGTTCAACAGGAAATTTAATAAGGCGTGCAGGCTCGAAGATTCTGATTGAAGAATATGACCAGAATTTCCTATTCACTAGGAATAATGTATTTCATTTGAGATCTCTGATTCGAGGGTGAGGTAAGATAAAGTAATTAACACTTAAATCGAAATCGCTTTAATTTTTCGCAAAGCTTATAAACTAAATCTTAAGTATATCAATAGCTACCCCTAAAAACAACGATTGCTTAGAAAAATTATATGTATGTATGTCGTAATACTATTGTTATTTATATTACATGAGTAAATTTTCTTTTTGAATGGTAGATATAATGTTATGTCCACGTCACACATATATCTACATATTTCTCATGAGTGAAATCGTATGCAAAATATGAAAAAGCACAAATACAGACATGTGCAAAATGTTAACTTTGTGTTTTTAGGTGAATAGCTTTAGTTTCATAGCCATTTTTTTAGATTCATGAATGGACGCTTTGAAACGCAATGGTAAATTCCCAACAATGGAATAGTTCTTTGAAAGAAGGAGGTGTATCAATATATATCTAAATTAATCGCAGTATTTTTGTATTTTGAGGGGATGGATTCAATGAAGTGATGAACTGAGCAGGGGTGCTCTTTCGACATAAAAATTCATCACTTCTAAATTGCACTCAAAATGAGGTAAGTTTATCCAATTTTTCTTGTATTCTGCCCAAAAATGGTCCATAATGCCCTAAAAGGACAGGACGGGGTATTTACCCGATACGACAAACTGTCTTGATTGAAAGCTTGGGTACAATATACTCCTAATTAATTTATTTTCATTTTCACTTAAAATTATAACTGGGACGCTAGACAAAGGAACTGATTTTTTTCAATTCTCAGTAAGCACTAGAAAGATTCTATTACTGTTTCTTGATTAGGTTTCTGCAACTCGACACCAACCTAAAATTGTTTTATGAACCTGATAAATTAATTTCGTACATTTTATTATTAAGTTCATTATCGAAAGGCACCTCTGTATCTTTCATCTTTTGCAAAATACCTCTAAGATCAGTTAAACTGAGACTTATCTTCTATATTTTTGTTCTTGAATATGATAGAATAAAAGGTTTAAATAGAGCTGTTCTATAAACTCTCGAGCTGTATTGAATGAACAATGAGTATAAAATTGTGCATTCACAAAATTTCCATGTTGAAAATTTTATTGCAGTTGGTAAGAAATTGGAAAATCATATCACCTTATTACCTCTATCATAGTCATGAGTACAGTTTAATCGATATAAAAATTCATTTCAAACGTTAGATCGGAACATATAATAGAAAGCACTAAGTCTTTACATAGCTGATCAGAATCAAATCCCTACTTTCATGTAATGGTGTGCTCAAGATTAATTTGGAATAATATTCAGAAATTCAAATTTTCACCGTACTACTTCTCTGTTTGACACTTTCCTCCCAATAGCTGACAGATATTCATTGGGTAACAAAAATAGTTGAAGCAATCTGGTTTCGATATATTATGAAAACACTTCAAATTGATATTTCTCTAGTCTTTCAGCTAAAATTGTCGTATTTTACCAAATCATTATAAGAGAACATGTAAAATATGTACCATATTGTAAATTTTGTACAAACAAATTGATTATGGATGAATAAATTGAATTTTGAACTGGAAACACAAACAGGCAATATAAAGTTAATTTTCACACAATGGTACACAATGCAATGTTCTCCAATTTTTCTATTTAAATTTGAATGGCTATATCGCAGCAATAATTGCCAGGAAAAACACATTTTGGAAGTTATGGATGATTAATTGTTGATTCTCCCCTGAATTTCCATTTTTAATACCTACTCAAAAAGAATTACATTGTTTATGAATCGAAGGTCATTCACTACTTCAAGCGTCACTGAAATTAGTAATGACCAGTATATAGAATTCATATATAACACATAAAAAATTTTCACAGCACCATGTAGTTTGAAATATTTGTTATTTTTCAATTCAACTTAAGAATGATAACACTATTAAAATTATTGATATTCATTCAAACAGCAACAGGGATTAATTTCCTACTAACAGAAATTTCTATACGAAATTATTTTGAAAAATGTGAGAACTCTTTCAAAAAAGATATCGAAATAAAAATAATGGCAGCTCCTACTCATCAAGATAAACAAGAAACATCCTCCAGTTTTCACATGTTTATTATCAGTGCGTGAGTCTTATAATAATGCAGATTATTTCGCATTTTGGCTATTGAATAATTTTGACAGTTTTGTCCTTATACAGATAATATTTTCAATGGATTTATGAAAGATGTAGAACATTTCTTGCAAATTACAGACTCGATCATTTAATAATTAAATATCGAATAGTTTTATAGTGTTCGTGATTGTTCATCACTCACTTTGAATTTATTGTTACAAAGGAAATGAGTATATAAACTAATGAAATTTTTTTTTGTTTCTGTCACATTGGACGTTATTTCACATGAAATTGCAAGCCTTTTTTTTATTCGCTGTTCGACTCAATATCTTGATATCACATTTATTCTGCCAATGAATTTCTTGTATACATCAAATGTTACAGTAACACCGATTGCTTTATACATCAGCACAATATTCAAGTTTGAATGAGGTGTGAACTGATTGTTTTGAAAGACTTAATCTTCTCATTTTTCCATTAACAAATAATGAAATTTACTACCCAAGAAACAGAATCAATTTCAATTAAACTGTTCTGTAAGCTAAATCAAATTGTATAAACTCATGTGAAATATGCTATCTGGGAAAAATAGCACTTCTCTTAACAGTGAATCAAAACTACTAAAATTTGTATCGCCACCGAAAAAATTGAACAACAGGGGCGTAAAAAGGTCGATGAATTTGCACAAATATGATTAAATTAAGATATTCTGAAAATATATGGGTGACATTTTCTTATGGAAATGAATTTATAATAAAGCCGTCTGCCAATTTTCGTGTTGCTACAAATGCGATTTAATTCATAAAGGATTTGTGCTTATTGGTGTTCACCTCATTGATTACTAAATTAAATTCAAGCACACTTCTTTAGAAATAGTTCAGAGGTTGTGCAGCAGTTATTCGAAAAATGTCACGCATAACACTGTGTAAATAACTATTGTGTGAGGCATACAATTTGGTAAATTTGTATTGTTTTCCTTTCGCCCCTCCTCCTGTTATGCGATACATGTAGTAAGTGAAGATAGCTTTAGTATATTATAGCAGTTGAAGAAAGCACCATTACTATTATACAATTCGACATAAATTTATCAGTCCTCTTCAAAATTGCTTTAATGTTGTGCTCTATCTCTGAGTTGTGTTGAATATGTAATGTTGATACCTCAGTGTAGCCTGAAAACTTGTTGCAAAAAGTATTATCGAAAGCAAGAATCTAATGGAAATACTTGGGAACTGTTCAGTCCATCGTATTCTTCGATTTCGTAATTCTGGTTTCACCAAATTTTCCAGTACACCAAGAATTCATTTATCCACATAGTGGAATAAAATGATGAATATGTGTATATGTACAAAAAATTTTTTGACCTTGCAAAAAATTCAAAGCAATAAAAAAAGAATTGACTGTTACATTCCTAGTCTTCTCTGCAAATAACATATTAAAAAGTAATGCAAAGAAGACTCGAAATACCCATGAAATTAGGTTCAAGCTACTCAAAAATCTTGGATATTTGTACATTTCATAAACAAGTTGAATGATAAATATCCGTTAATTATATTCTTATTTTACGCTGTTCAAGTGAATCAGAATTTTGTCAATACCGTAGCTCATCATATATATTTTTTTGTTGAAAGAAATTTCAATTTCGGCAAATCCTTAGTGTTTGAATTGAACAGCGTTTTGGGAAAGATATTGTTGTGATTGTGTTTCAGAGGTGTAAGTTACTGATAAAATTTAACTGTCTTAGTGATCTCAACGACTGGCTGAATAATGAACTGAAAATGAGTGGAAAGGAAAAGATATCTTCTTCATCAAACTACACAGCACAAACTGAAGCCACAATTTATCTTGGACTAATTCGTCGATTAATTGAAGAACAACACAACGCTAGAAGGGTATGTAATCTTGCACATATTCGATGTATAAAATCATACAAATTTGTCCAGGATAAACTATTTTGTGGTCACTTGGGTGTATAGACCTGGCTAAGAAGAGGTTAGGGAGGGGCGAGGCCTTTCTCAAACATCAGCAGATCGAGAGCTGATACTTGGAGTCCTACTATGAAGCACGACTTTGTGGCCGTTTTTTGTGACAAACCCATCGCTCTCGACAAGAACAGCCGTCTGACGTCCTTCCAGTTCTCCTTCGCCTTCGGATTTAGTGTCGCCTCCGGAATCATCGGAGCGGTTTGTTGGTCCGTCGCCTCGATTCTGCTTATGTTTTCGCCAGGCGTTCTGAATGAGTCTGGCGCAGTATTCTTCCCTCTGTCTCCAACATGTTGAACTTACTGGCTCGTAGCCTTGTTCATTGGGTTTAGATTGCACTTCATTTAGTTCAGCTGTCTCTTCGATTGCATTGCCCTTACGAGCGAAGAAGTCTTTTGTAAGGGCATCTAGAATATCTACACAAAACATGAGATCACCCTTGCAAATTGGTATGTCCATTGAAACTATTTTGTATTTATTCGGTTTATGAATTTGTAAGGGTGGCTCAAGCACATCAAGAAAGTCCGACAGTTGATCGTATCGGATGTATTGAGTCCCATCTGGATCGAACTGTTGCCAAATTTCGTAATACATGTCATAGTCATCATCTGTCAAACCCTCTTGCACGTCCTCCGTTGCTTGCGAGTAGTTTTCCAATATCACTGCGATGTACATGTTTATAACAATCAGAAACGAAATCACAAGATAACTGAGGAGGAATGCAATGCCTATGGTGGAATTTCCACAGTTGCCTGTTTCGCCTATCTCCAGATCTGGCAGCTTGCAATCCTCTTCATTTATGATTCCATCCAACACACCGTCCCATCCTGCCGATGTGGACATCTGAAAGATAACAAAAGGATATTATTTTCCTGTAGTTATGCATTAACATTCGAGTCTTTGAGTCGTAGCACATTATTATCAACCATAGATTCTTCTCCTTAAAAAAAGGTCGAGAAAAGCACTGACGCGAAGTCAGTAACTTTTGTGCACATGTTTTATTGTGTATTAACGCTTCACACACCCTCACGAAGTACTGCATGAGCCTCTTCTTAGCGGTAACACGTGAAAAAATGCATTGGGCATCAACTGAATTAAAATTTTGATATAAATAAAATACTCAGCGGGGATTCGAACCCGGTTCTCCTGCGCGGCAGGCTAGAACGCTGACATCTCGGCCCTCGAGGTTGAATTATTGAGGAAACAATATTTTAGATTTCCGAAACAGTTTGGTCGATTATGCCCAGTGATGAACTTAACCGTCGCATTCGAATGCGCAACCGATACTGAACATTTCGAGTAGCTATCTCTTCCAGTTTCAAAGTTATCGTGTTTGACTGGATCAACACCTGAATGATATTATAAACATTTTTGAATAGCATCTGAATCAAAGTAATTGGAAACCTGCCATTTCATTAGGGGAGGTGTAGGTGTATATAATATAGAAAAAAGAAAATATCTGATTATTACCTGAAATAGGAGGATCATAGATTGTCCAAAAGTCTTGAAGTTGTACACGTCATCGAGACCACTCTTGTCCTTCACGTTCATGAAGAAAGACATCCCAAAAATGGCGAAAATGAACATGACCAGGAACAGCAGTAGACATATGTTGAACAGTGCTGGCAGTGACATAGCTAGTGCAAAAAGCAGTGTGCGAATGCCCTTTGCCCCTTTTACCAATCGCAAAACACGACCTACTTTTGCAACGCGAACCACTCGAAGTAATGTAGGAGACACAAAATATTTTTCTATCAAGTCACTCAGTACCAGTCCTAACAATGATAAAATCACAACAACTGAATCGAACAAGTTCCACGGTTCCGTAAAATAATGATAACGAAGAGCAAATATTTTCATGAGGCACTCGGTACTGAATATAACTATGAATATCATATTTAGTGCATCTAGCACTTTCGTGAATGTGACCTCTTGCTGGTAGTGATCCATCGTCATGGTCAACATGTTTAGTCCAATGAACAACATTATGAACATATCGAATTTTTTGTTCGTCACGATTTCGAACACGATCGCCTGTGGTCTCCACTGAAAAAAAATTAAGATCAGAAACATCATAGACGACAGAAATGTTGCATTCTAACTTACTCTAGGTCTAGGTATGGCTTTCATTGGTTTCTTCGATCCCATTTTCTTCATTGCGTTGTAGTACTTTTTCTGATCTTCAGTCATGAACATCTCGAGAGATCCCCCTGCGTAAAGAATAACATTCGGTCAGAGATTTATTGACTGCTAGATTTTGCCGATAACATCCACAACAGATACTTATCTTTTTCTTCTGCTCATTGAAGTTGTCGATGATTACTCCTATGAAGAGGTTGAGTGTGAAGAACGAGCCAAATATAATGAAAAATACAAAATATAGATACATGTAAATATTGGTTTCCCTTATTGGTTGTTTCAACGCCTGAAAAATATTAATTTCAACAAAGATTTCAAGAAAGTTGATGACAGTTCTGTACTTCTCTAGAATCTATAGCATCGTTCATGATTTGTATCCACCCCTTGAAGGTAGCCACTTGAAACAGACACAAATATGCCTTTCCGACATGGTCGAAATTCATCGGTGAATTGAGCCAAGTGTAGTTTTCTGCTACACATGCATTGTAGTCTGGGATGATCTCATAACTCAGAGAAGTCTTATTCGCATCCACGCACTATAGAATGTGGTAAATTAAAAAAAATGTTTAATGTATTGGAGGTTTAGTACGTGAAGATATGCTTGGAGAAGAAAATACCAAATTTGTTATCTATTACTGACCTTGAAATATTTTCCTGCAAAAAGCTGTACTCCCATGATGGCAAATATCAGCCAGAATATCAAGCACACCAACAACACGTTGAAGATGGAAGGTATGGCTTGTACCAATGCGTTCACGACCACCCTCATACCTTGCATCCTCGACATAGCACGCAATGGCCTTAGTGCCCTGAGAGTCCTCATTGTTTTGAAAGCTTGAATGCCACCTGCTCCACACAGGGAGGCCACGAAGTTTATCAATGATACCTATAAAGAAACATGTATGAATTGGATTTGATTTATATTTCGGTCAAATCGGTTTAAGACACGTATGCAATACTTTACCATCACAATTATAAAATCGAGCCAGCACCATGCATTTGTGAAGTATTTCTGGAATCCCAGTGCTAACCATTTTATCAACATCTCGAAGAAAAATATAACGGTGAAAATTCTATCCATATAATAAAGAATATCTTGTAATATAGGCCTGTGCTGTAAATGTACATCTTCTAAAGCTAATGCCAAACTGCTGAGTAGAATCATAGTTATAACAGCAGTCTCAAAATAAGTATTTTCGATAAGTTCGAACGTTTTGTATCTTAGATTTGACCATCCTTGCCAGAAAGGTGAATCCTCGTCGCCTGCCAAGAATGGGAATCTTTTGTAACAATTTTCAGGAAAACAGTCTGCTGAATATTCATCCAGTATGATGTCTTCTGTTGCTGCATCTATAATGAGATCTTCATCAAGAGGTCCTTCACAGTCACATTCTTCTTCATCTGCGTCTGAAAATGAAATGATATTTATTGATCCATTTTGACACAAATTCGGTGTACTGGACATGTCACAAAATAATTCCACAATGAACGGACAAGGGAAGAATACTAGAAAAAGAAAATTAACCAAATATAATAACATTTCGTCAGAAGTAAAGATTCTATTTTTTTAGAGATAGTAGACAACTACAGAGTCTTTGTTGAGTGGGGTAGATGATTGTATAAGATAATGCTAGAAAGTTTTGTGTTTTTTTCATTTTTCTTAACAAACAAAAGAAATTTGTATACATAGATACAAGGTACAGTTAATAGTCCATACTGTACAAAAACAGGCCTACAGGAACATCAAGATGAAATTCATATTAATCAAAATACAAGTTTCCTATTTGATACTTTGTCATTAATCTAATCAAGGAATATTCCTCGAATACCAAGATTGTAGTCGTACAGTTTATAAGTCAAAAACTCCGGTGAACCAGTGTCGAATGCTCGCGATAAATCAAAGAATAGTCCAGCCAGAAACAATCCCTCATCCAATGAGTACTGAATAGAATGGATAAAGTCCAGAACAGCAGTTTTTGTAGATGACATTGAGACCAACTAAGTTTCGGTTTATACTTTTACCTTCGTCTATGCCCAGTTCCTCTTTACAAGCATCCCTTTTCTCTTCGTGGTCATCTAATACATCTGCACTGCCCTTATGACTTTCGTCCTTGAATCTGTGTTTATGACTTCCATAAGATTTGATACTAATTTCATCATCCTCTAAATTAGCGAAAAAATCACCATGTTCTAGTATGGAATTGCCTATTGCTTTCATTTTGTTATTGATACTATTCTTGCCTTTTCTAAAGTTTGTCTTGGAATCACCTAAAAAAAAATTGCTTATAATGAAATTTTTATTGGGATAATTTGGATCTCCTATTACCATGTATCGTGAATTCCATACCATCTCCTATAGTAACTTCTAGCCGATCTTTTGTGCTTTTCTTGTTTTTAAAAATCATTCCGTCAGCTAGAATCTCATCCCCAGACATTTCAAGAACGCCATCCCTCGCATCTAAAATCAATATCATCATGTAATGATTTATTATGTTATGAAATAATTGAAAAATATCTACATCTGAAATATGTCCAATTTATGATCTAAATGAACAAATTGATTTACAATGAATTCGTATATACAGGGTGAGTCATGAGGAACTGTACATATTGCTACCACATATAGACGCTATTCAGGCGAACATTAGATGTCCCTTACAAAGTGCCTTCTCCCTTCACCCATCATACATCAAAAATGAATGAGAAAAAAAAATAAAAATTTTAGAGCTGGACCTGGACCTGGATTTTCTGCATATCTTAGTTTTTAAAGATTCGTCAGGACAATATTCCTTGAAAAATTCGATTAAATCAAACCGAATGATGGATCAACATTTTTGGTGAAAACCGAAAATCAAACCTGTATAATACCTATGAAGAGGAGAATGCACTTTTTAATAGTCATTTGATGTCCACCTGAATAGCCTCTATACGTGGTGGGAATATGTTCAGTTCCTCATCACTCACCCGGTATAAGTTTACTTTAATGAGAATTTTAAATATTATCAACAATGATGTCTAATATACTCCTCATAAAAATCAAGTGCATTCTTTGATGTTTGTATGTGATCAAAAATTAATTTGTGATGTATCATAATGCTAGGTAATTCCAACATTTTTTATTTTGGTCACCACAAAAATTAACATGATATATTATTCATAATTTTAGTAATAGCCATTATTAAGGGTCATAGTGTCACTGAGTAATGACCACAAATATTTTCACCATTTGCATTTAGTGCTCCGTAAACTAAAATTCTAAAGCTGCAATAAACTACAACAGATGATTCAAAATAAATATAAAGCAATGAAGTGAAGAGAAGCTATAAATGATTCAAAGAAATGGGTCCATAGTTGTATAGACTAGTTTTTTTTTTTTTGTAGCATGAATAAGTATAAATCTGAATAGCCTTTCCAATAGCATGCTAACGTAGTGATGAATGCGTAAGAATAAGCACTACATTTGGGCAACAAGCAAAACCAACTATCTTATTGTTGGATAAAAACCTTGTTTCCAACTGTTGGATGGTCCCTCACCTGGAGGCTGATCACTTATTTGATTCGTAAGCTTGAACCTTATCACTTTCGCGATATGTGAAGCGCTACCCTTGATCCATCCTATAAACCGACCAATTCTGTCAAAGGCTTCTGCTATTTTGTTTGTATCATTATCAGCAGTAGGGGCTGATAGATTGGACGATCCAAAATTACTCAAAAGCAAGGCTAAGAAAAGGTTGAGCACCTAAAATATAAATCATTAAATAACAAGATGCTTGAAAATATCTTAAATCGATACGTACCACAAGATTTCCAATAACAACTGTAGCGAGAAAAAAAGGTATACAAGATACATCTCCCACTAACATACAATCCCACATTGATTCTATCCATTCTCCACACAACACCCTGAATACTATCATGAAAGAATGCATGAAATCTGTAAAATTCCACCTTGGAAGATCTCCATCCGGAAAGCGATCCATATTATCTACAAATAACAGTTGAATATTGTCAAATCGTACAACAAAATTGTAATAAAATGTAATTCCACCTCTTTTTTTTCTTTTTAGGAGTTCAAGAAAACACCTGGGTAGGGTACTGATACAAATTATGAACTTTCATCATTGGATCACTCCAGAGGAAAAGGATGATGATGAAAGATTACAGTAAGGTCAATAACTTCATGTTGGACTGGAGTGGAATGGTAATATGCCTAATATTTGTTTTTCTCACCTGTATAGTTTTTGCCAAATAACTGCATACCCATGACGGCAAAAATGAATATAATTATGCACAGCACAAATGTTAGATTACCTAAAGCACCCATCGTTCTACCCATAATGGAAATCAGTAAATTCAGGGTTGGCCATGATTTTGCCAATTTGAATACTCTCAGCTAAAAATTAATGGTGAATGAATATAATCTACTGTGTGTGTTTTGATAGGTAGTCCCAGAAGAAACCGACCACCTAACAAAGTAAACAAGAAATTTGGGAAAAAATCAAGGCATATCTCTCTGTATTATTTTCATCTTAAAAAATTTAAAAAAAACTTGTGCGCTTGCCACGCACGCCATCTTTTCTTGAGTTCATTGCCCACCCAAACACTGCAGTAAGTTCGTTCATAACAAAAAAGTTATCTTTGTGTCAGGTCGGGTATTTCTTGGACTATCCTCAAACTATATGACATAGGAATTGCAACATCCCGCAAATATGATCACATATTATTTCATTCAATAGTATGAAATTAATTTTTTCAGAATGTCAGTTCACATACCAGTCTGAATGAACGTAAAACTGACAATCCCTGAACACCTTCTAAACCCAATTCCAGCAGGGATAAAGCTACAATAATGAAATCAAATATGTTCCATCCTTCTTGAAAATAATATTTTGGACTCATAGCTATTAGTTTCATCGTTGCTTCAATCATGAATGTAGCTGTGAAGAACTGCAAAATACAAAGCGATAATATCAATTCGAAATAATATGTGTGATGTAGCTTACATAGTTGCCACTCTTCAATGCCTTGTCAAGATCTTTATCCATATCATGGTGATCCAGCGCCATAAATAATGTATTCACAACAATGCAGAGTGTGATAAAAAGTTCAACAAAGGGATCGAAAACAACAAGTGCTACATATTTTTGTATCTGTAGCCATAACCAACAACAATCCCAAACACAAAACATATCGATAACCTTGATAGCTGTCTCTAGAAAACGTTCTCTAAACGTTGGCTCTTCTTCCTCATCGTCATCTTTGGCTGAGAAATAATAAACAGAAACTGTACGAAATATTAGTAAATGTGAAGTTGACACACTCTTTATGGAAAGAGATTTTGTGCAAGGAAAAGATGAGGTGTTCTTAACCGATGGTTAAGTCGTTGCTTTAGGATTCTACGGTTGAAGCTGTCTTGATATCCAGGATGTTCTTTTTTAATAGAAAAGTATGAAATAATAATTGTATTCTCCATGAAAAAGTTTGAGTATCATATTAAACTTAAGCCAACCAAAATAGATATACCAACTAGAGAATCTCTAACTTATGGACATTATCTTTATTCAATGAAAAATTTTAAATTCAGTAGTTTTGTAGTTGGGTTCTGCCATATAAATTATATTAGATGAAAGACTTCATCTTTTTCAATTGAATATCAAGAGTTTGGGGTTGTCATAACAGCTTTCTACTGTAAAATGAGAGGAAATATTCTTTCAACACCATCGGAATTGCTTTTTCAACTTTGATCTATTACGAATAAAGTAAACCATGTAAATTGAACCATGTCCGCTCAACCTCTTTCATTATGCCTACTTTGGTTCTACTATCATCATCTTAAGAATGGTTAATGGGTATTGTGTGTCCACTAATACTCTTCAGTCTTTATTGCCTGAAGAGGAGTTTATGGAACTAGGAGGCTTGATTGATTTCTGGGGGGGGGGTCTCAGGTTCAACACTACAAATCCCCGAGTGAAGTTGTCCCTAATCCGGGATTAGTTAAAGAACAGCTTGGATTTTTTTATGAACTAAGAGGCGATTAATATCTTTATGTTACTAGGTACCATATTTTGACGTTTAAAATAAAAAAACTCATGTAATATATAATATAATTTTTGGTTTAAATGAGAACCATCTTCACTTGTTTATAGAAGAAAACAATGACATAGGAAATCTTTGAAGTTACCATCAATTGAGTTCAAATGATTAGCGCAATAATGAGGAACTGTTTTAATAATTTCCTCTTGATTGATTTATAGATTAGAATCCTGATTATTAGGTGCAGATTGTTGGATGATAAATATTGTGCAGTGGATAGAAACACACTAAGGAATAACATAATCAGTATAGTCATAGTAGATGAAAGTATTTCCAATATAGATTCAAGAAAGTTTGGAATATGAAGGATTTGGCATTTTCTGAAGACCTTATTTTTAAGAATTCAAAAGTGATGTTATATTTTAATTAACAATCGTCTTTCAAGATCCTCTCATTAATTTTGTATGTACTTGAAAATTTACTACATATCAAAAGAGGTGTGGTCAAAAAACAGTTTATGTTAATCAGAGAACGTTGTAGTATAATGATAATACATATTGGCCAAGTCAAAGGGCCATAACTTTGTCCTTCAATCCTATAGCATTATATTTGTTATATTCCTCCTCTTATTATAATCTAAGAATTTTTTGATCACACCTTTTTGACTGGAGTGCTTCAAAAGCAATGGTTAAGTGCTTTCGATTCATGAGATAGATACTGACCATTCATTAATTGTTACCTTCTAAGTTTGCCCTCAGGAAAATGTTTTGAATAATCAACAAATTCGTTAATTTTCAACAACACATTGATATATGAGGTTGTGCAGTTACTAGGTCATAGTACTAGATTCAAGCAATTTGCGATGGTGTGTATGAGATCAAATTATTATTTTTTTTTTCATGAAATTGTTCCCTTACCTCCGTGTTCACTCGCAACACTCTGCCGCCCAGCAGCTTGCTCTATAATATCATTCAGGACCATAACATCTGCAAACAGGAATATCTACATTCCGGAACACAGCCTATATTACCTCCACAAAGATGCAAAAGAAAGGGTTGAGAATACCCTATTCTAGGTCAATCAGTTTTGGAGTATAGAAAGATTTTGTTCATTGTGTTATGATATAAATTTCTCACCTTTCATGTCAACCATTGTTTGTTGTTGGGAAGAATCAACAAATGGATTGTCTTTCAACTTATTTTCACACAACTGTCCAGTTGGTCCATCCTAACAGAAACGATATGATTCAGTGATCAATTAATTAATTGTTGAAATTGTCACCGAAGAGATTTCATTGAAGAAGTAGGATATTACTCTATGATGAAAAGAACTGGGAAGGAGGAGTTGAAAATATCAGGGTATTGAGTATTGCGAAACGGTTTATTCCTGAAAATCTACTCACATATTCTCCTCTGTGTGTTTTCTGAGCTAACTCTGTGTAATTGTTTGTGGACGTAGGTCCATTTCTTTTGGACCGACCCCTGAGTTGACTCTCCTTCGTCATGACTTTGCCATTGCTTCCAAAACCAAGTAGATCGCCATGAGATGTATACGACATTCGCGATGCATGTGAGGTATAAGAAGAATGCCGGGAGCCTATGCAGTCAAGGTTCGAAATTAATCAATGTTATTTCTGTTCTAAGAAATAATGGGCGCTTGTATGAGAGGTTGGGGAATAAAGGGTATGAAGTGGGCATAATAAAACGTTCATGGTATATGGCGACGCCCGTAGCAAACCGATTACCTACCAAGATTCGTGTAATATAGAGGAACAACCATAGCACCATTTTCTTCACTCATGGGTGTGACGGCATTGGAGTCATCGGCGTAAGGCAAATGTTCTTGGGCATCCAGGTATGTTGACAAAACTAAAGGCTTTCGATCACTAGGTGGCGCTACCATTCTTCTGTTACTCCTCATGGTAAACTGGTGACTACCTCGAGAACCACGACGAAGATTGAATGGAGAGCCTGGAAGACTTAGGCTTGCCTGTATATAGAACAAGTTTGACTCATTCAAATAGTAACCAAAACCCCACAACAATATAATTAGAATCAAGAAAAAAATTATTAAGGTATTATGAACTTTCATACTAGACAAAGTCTTGTCTAAACTGTGAATGTCTTATTAGTCGGATAGCAGCTCATCATTGCCTATTCAGATCTTAAAGTTGAAATTTGTATAGGTATGAAAATCAGAGAGTTGATCATATTTGTATTGATTTGCATGTTACGGTGAACAAGAATGATTCTTCACTTGCAAATTGTTATGTAAGTGAGGAAAATTACTTTGAATACTTCAGTATGAATCCGTTCAATATCTATCATACCAAACAATCTTGAACTATGAAAGTCTGAACACCATAATTGTCATGATCTTTATTTATTATTGATATTCTGCAAACGGCACTTAAAAACGTTGTTTTAATCTTTTGATTTTGAATGAAACGAAAAAAATCGTTTTTATCTAGTTTTCAATAAATATCAGGACACTTACAGCGCTGACTTTCCGCATCTTGTTTGGATTGGTAGGGATTCTTCTTTGTTCACTCACAGAATCTAATCCTTCAGATCTTATGCTTATTCTTTCCTTGTTGTTGTCATCATATCCTTTCTCCTGGCCAACAAAGAGTTCATAACTGTGGTCAGAGAAGTCGGAGGGGGACTTGATGAAACCAGCCGCAGCGGCTGCTGCAGCCGCAGCCGCATCATCTGCTGCCTGTTGGGCTGCCGCTGCTCTAGCGCCAGCTCTGTTGGCTTTTTCTTGTGCTTTATTTTCCGCTTCCTGAAATTGTGAAAGGTAATTAGTCTGTCTGGTCTACGTTACGACACAAGGAATACAGAGATGTGACGATCGGTTTATTGGATATTGAAAAGTAAAACAATTCGTCGAGTTGTGAGCATTTAAATTAAGAAGCCTTTCGTTGAAGTTTAGTTGAAGAAAGATAGACATTCTTATATTCATCTCCATTCGCTAGTGATGTCCATCAGTGAAAATTTAGCTTACCCTTATGGCTTCTTCTTCAGCAGCTTCCTCTTCTTCGGCTTTCTTTTGCAATTCATCATAAGACATCGCGACGATGGCCAATATCAAATTAACCAAATAGAACGAACCTAAGAATATGATCACAATGAAGAACAACATGTGCCAGGGTCCTGCCGACCTCAAAACCTGAAATTGAAGCATTTGAATTAAATAAATTGGTATAAATGACGAGGATAGAAATATTGTAAAAAGGATTATTGTTGCTTACTCACCAGTTGATATAAATTTTCCCAATAATCTTGAGTCATCAATCTGAATGCGGAAAGAAATGCCCAACCGAAGGTATCGAAACTTGTGTAACCATAGTTTGGGTTATCTCCATAACCTTGTAAACATGTGTATCCTGGTTTGCATTGTCTGAAATTAGGAGTTGCTTATTGGCCGATGGTCTATCCAACACAATTTTGTCTTACCCGGCTCCTGAGGAATTCCCGCATAATGGTATCTCCCCTTTCACTTCATCAAAGAACCAATTGGCTGAAAAAAACATCGGATGTGATAAAAATCAGAAGATTTCTGTAATGTATACTCTTACTTTCATTGGACATGAATCTATCCCAATTCTCATCTGAGAGATTTCCCCAGGAGCCATCCATTGGAAAATTTTTAATACATTTCTGTGTGAGCACTCCCATATAAATTTGCAAACCCATAAGAGCAAAAACAGAAAGAGAAAACATCGTTAAAATTATCACATCTCGTAGATTTTTCACTGATTCAATGACAGCACCAACAATGGTTTTTAGACCTGAAAATTCACACAGTATAGTCAAGTTCCTGAGAATCCTCCATACACAAACTGTAAATGTCAGAATAGAAAACCTTATCATTCACCTGGAACTATGGCGACAGTTTTCAAGGCTCTCAGTACCCTAAAAGTTCTCAAGGCAGCGAGATTTCCAAGATCTATACCCATTGTAACATAGCTGTAAATATCAATAATTCATTTCAATACTTGGCAGTGATGTTTTTCTTCTGAATTTCAACTAAAAAGCAACAACATCAAAGAAATCTTCAATAAACAGTTTAATTAGAATTTTATGAATGTATTATTTTTCATAAACGCATATCACAATATAACTATTTCTGAGATGGGTGTCTACTCAGCTGATTCTAATATTACATCAATCTAAAAGATATAAATCTTCGAAAAATCTAGTCTATTCTAAATAATTTTGGTATTATATCGATTTTCTATATGTCACTACTTAGTACATCTACTTAATGGAAAAAGAACTAGCAATCACAATGAACTCACATGTCTTTCTCTATCAAATTGTTTCATTATCTTAGTCGAACGTTTAATAATATTTATTCTTATTTTCAGGCTAGACGATTGCCAACAATTCTTCCAAAGGAACCAAAAAAACATTTTAGAAACTGAGATATTTTCGTGAAATATAACTTGGAAGAATATTGGCTCTGTTGTATTAAAAAAGGGTACTTTACACTTACATTCGTATTTTTTTAAACTATATAAGAATTGACCTAAGCTGAGTTTCAATAATGTAAGTACCCAAAAGATTTCAGATATATTCTATGGGTTACTCAATTCTTTGGTATAGATTTTATCATATGGTTTTTCATACACAATGATCTCTAATGAAATTTTAGAAAATTTTTCATCGGTCAGGAAGAATCTGTTGAATATGGCAGGAATAATTGGAATAAAATTATGTTAGTGGTGAACTACGTTATGAAGATTAGATAGCTTTGTAGCTATGTATTTCCGAATAACAATATACAAAGTGTCTCACCTAAAATGCGTTACCCTTTATAACTAGTCACACAATTGATGTTTCAAAATCCTTCGTACCTCTTAATTATTGTTTGAAGGGATGTGTTTTGGTGAGGATTTCAGATCCACAACCTCACCTTCTTAGCGTCCAAGGCTACGTCCTCAAGTTCTCGAATAGGGAATGTGGGTCATGTGACACATCGGTTCAAAGTCCTATATTCATTCCCTATTCAAAACCTTGATGGGGTAGCTTCGGACCTTAGAGAGATGAAGTTGGGGAAATTAAATCTTCATCAAAGTACAACCCCCTTCGAACAACAATTAACTGGTCCGAAGGATTTTTGAAAAATCAATTGTGGGGCTAGGCTATACAGGATGGCGTGTTAAACCTGGGACACCCTGTATGTGTAATCAACGATACAGTTCCTAAACAAATTCCTTGAAGATGTGTTATGCATTCAGTTAAGAGTCAATATGTAAAGAAAACCAAACTACTCAGATAAGATCCTCAAATCTAAAGTCTATGTCTACTAAGCTACTCACGCTAAAGCTATGACTACGAAGTCTAGCCAGTTCCATGCATCTCTAAGGTAGGTGAACGGTTGAAGTATAAAACCTCTGGCCATCACCTTGACTGCTGACTCGAATGTATAAATACCAGTAAATATCACCCTGAAAAACATAACAATCATGCAAACAAAGAACTACTTGTTGGCTGAATTGAGAACTAATTTATAAATTACCCTACAATCGAAAATGTGGCCAGAGTATCCAGGGACATCTCTAAAACTATAGAAGATAAGCAGTGATTTGTCTCTTGTTTGAAATTTGCATAATCTATTTATTTGATACATTTGAAGGATTTTTTCTGAGGAAAACTAATTAAGATATAAATATATTTTTCAATATTCTAACCTGATGTTAGGAATATTTTTACTCATCATTTTCTGTAGTACTTGTAGGAAGAAGTATTTATGTTAATTAGCATTGTAAACAACACTATGGAAACAGATAAAACAAGTTATATGTAAATTCTAAATCTAGTCAAATATTAGAAAAATATTCTGGATCATATTACCAAATTTTGATATATCAAATTTAAATAATTCATTTGAATTGCAACAGACAAAGTCACCATATAATGTAGGTGTTGATTCGCTCGTACCCTGAAAACCCCGATTGCACAGCTGGTCTCCAAACTAGTTTTATTTCAAGTGACAAAAAAAAATGGTAATCACTTGTTATACATCGCCAAGTATTTCTTAATATTATACACTGACTCTTATGAAAAGTGGGACAGATATAAAAAATTATGTACCAAGTACATTGAGATGATATTTTTGGCTGTTTATGCAGGATATCTGGGAAGATTTGTTCCTGTCAAGTTGATTTCTCATTTTGTGTTTTATCTCCAGAAAATTACACCACAGCTACTGCTTGAGTTCAACCTGGCTTAAGTTTCGGATAGTGGCTGAAAGATGGGGGTTTTCTTATTCCAGAATTATCAGGGCATTTGATCAGATATCAAAGGAGACCTGGAGCAGCATTAAATCAACTCACGACTTGTGATAATGGCTCCATAAGAGAGGAAGGAGCAGATAGCCATATATGGTCGTGAGTGTAAGATCTAGGAGTATCTATTTCAATGGTCTAAACTGAAATTCTGGCGGCTCAAAGGCATGTTCAGATCTGCTTTTTCAGGGAGGAACTAAACTACGCCTCCATTTTTGTATTGCCTTTATGCGCAAAACATGTGAAATTCATAGTGGAATATGGAAATTAAACTCATTGGTCTCGTTGTATATCGTAATGACGATGTTTGTGTGTTGCAATTTTACTAGTCTTTAATTGTTTAATGAAAATGAAAAAGTGATTGGTACTTACTCGGTAGATTCAACAGTCGGTGTTGTGGGCATTATCATAAGGATGCAGTTGACAAGGATGGTTGTGATGATGAAGAGAGAAAACAAAGGATGCACTAAAATATAAATTGCTACCCGGCGAATAGGATTGAATGGATTAAGCATCCACATAGCATTTGTGGCGTTGAATCGGAATATGTCCTTTCCTTTACTAACTACTACGAAAGTCTGAAACGAAAATTCCTGTCAGATATAACCCTTTGTTGTTGGTGGATAATTTTCGAACATACCATTTGGTTGTGGTAAAAAGGATCGATGTCTTCAAGTGGTGTGCTTGACAATTCCGGTGGAAAGCTCCCGTGCAAACGTACTGGTAGTGGCAAGCCCTGTTCCAAGGTCGCATCTGGTTGTGGCCCTTCATCTTCGTCCTCGTCTTCATACCGAATCTGTATACAATCGAGTATTTCAATAAGAAACGCAATTTTCGGCACTGAATTTAAACCCACCGCAGGCATTTTAACAATACAAAAAAAAAATCAAACGTTTAATCTGAGAGACCAACTTCTATCGTATGGATTTGAAGGGCAATCAAGTGAATATCCGTCCATACACGTGGATCGTGTGACTGGCATAATACGATGATTTCCTTCAACCTGCTGCATAATCATCGCAAAAGTGAACCAAAAGTTCTAAGGCATCTCCATGCAATGAATTAAATATGCAAATGCGTCTTGAACACCATGAAGATGATTCATGATTTACATTAAATCATTGTGCACCCCTAGTGATGTGTTTTTAGGTTTGTGAGTTAAGACACTATTTTTTCAAGATTTTGCATCTCTATAACATGTCAAATTTGTTATTATTTCTGATAATAGTGGTTAGGTAATTCTTGAATCCAAAGAATTATTACTTGAGACGTCAAGGTAAGTTAAGAAGAAATAGCGAAACTCTAAAATAAAGAATTAAAGTTGAAGTTATATCGAAGTGTGGACGTGAATAAAAAAAGTCGTTGATAGACGAAGAATCATTTTGTACTAAGACATTCGTATCTGACCGATGATATCGACAAGCGGCCTTGTTTTGGTATATCATAATAATATTAAAAAGGTGTTTCGCGTATATGATTTGATAGATCACCCGTTATGCAGATTCATATTCAGCATACCCGTCTGCATTAGAAATCAGTGAAGATATTTCGAACGATCTACAAGTTAATGATATTCAATATAATTTAGAAGTGAATCTCGGCTTTTTTTGAAACCACAAAATATCTTCGGTTATTACTGTTCAATATTGTTAAAGATAATTCTGTAATTTAAAGATTCTTCGAAAATATCGATAAGGAAACGTTTTTCATCATTTGAAACATAGGTGTAGGTTCATATAGTTTTATAATTCTTCAAATTGCGCATTGGTTCCTATAGAATCACGTTATTTTAGATGCTTTTGCGATTGTTTTATGGGTATAGTGTAAATTTTTCTTTATTCATTATCGCTTTCCAATAATTCCATTATTTTTTGGGAATTTCCATAATAAGCTACAACCTCATCAGCACTACTTACCTATTAGTAATAAGCACGCGCCCAGAGGGGGGCATTTTACCCCTCATTATTCATTTAATACAGTCCACCGCATTTATACTGGGCACGCGCTTGAGGGGTACTATATGTATTGGGTGTATATAAAAAGTGAATTAAAAATTGAGTGGTCACAGTGTTAGGTGTTTGCTTGGAGATCTATTGTGTGATAAAACTGAAATATTCGAAGATATTCTTCGGCCTATGTTAAATTGGCGTTAAGCAGTTTTCAAAGTAAGCTGGTTATAGTGCACTAATTGTAAAATTCTTTGTTTTAAATTCAAACGATCCGAAATGGAAAATGAATTTATGATTGAAAAATGATCCAGGTAAAAATTATGTGTTTGTGATTATCCAATGCTCATGCAAAAATATGAACTATTTTCTATATCTATAATTTTTTGTTTGTACTTACTATTGTAGAGATTTTTTTTAGCTTTTAATCGGTAGTATGGGGAGTTTTTTCAGATAAATAGGTAATTTAGAACGTTTCATGTTTCGATTGGCTAGCCATACATGTGAAATATCTTCACCCATATTTTTTGAAGTAATACAAATTGATTTTTCGAAGTTCAAAGAGCAGGTGCTCATAAATTCATTTAGTGAATTTTTTGACTTGAGAACTTATTGTTGTTACCTTCTGGACTTAACTTTAAGTAGAGCCAGTAGCGTAGCCAGGATTTTGAAATGAGGGAGGGTTATTGTAAATTTTTGTATCGTTAAACCTCTTGTTTGAGGCCCTTATTTGCAATGTTTCAGAGGTCCCTTTTTCAAACTCAAGGGGGTGGGGGTTAGAATAACTTGGTAAACCCCCTTTCGCTTGGCCACTGAGTAGAGCATAAATGAATTGGCATATTTATATACACTAATAAACACAAAAGACAATCAAGTAGAAGGGAAGATCTGTATTTATATTAGTAAAACCATACAGTGTTAGATAGGAGTGTACAAACCCCTGATTTTTGACTGAACTATAAGACCAATTAAAAAATTTTAAAGGGTACTCAACCTGAAATATGAAAATTTCAATTTCGGATATCTGAAATCACAGAGTATGTTGCTTTTATGAGGAGCAGTCTGCATTCCCTACTATCTTGATGCTAACAGAGACAAGAAGGCGTAATTGTGCGAATTGCATTGTTTCCAATACTGAGTTACAAATAATTGATTTTCTTCAGAACGTTTATTTCTGCCAATGGTTTTTTTTCGTAATTAACTCATAGCAGGCAGTTATAGGTTTCAGCGAAACCTACGCTCAATTTCGGATAGCTGCATGTGTTATCTGGATCCGGATATCCGAAATTAGGACACCAACCTATACGGAATTAGGAGAGTAAAAAACTTAGAAGAGTTAAAAACTTGGTTAGGTGAATTTAGTTTATTTTTTGAATGTCATTTGAATTACAGTTTTTTTCCTCATATTTTTCATTATTACATTCTGGAGTGTATTGCAATCTAGATAAATAATAGATTGAAGTATTCAGAATCCAAAATTATGAGGATCTTCCTAAGCTATCCGAAAATAGGGGTCTTTCCTCTACGCATAAATCAGGGGTTTCCACACTTTTAAGCAACACTCTGTTTCATTGAGCATGTATTTTTAAGTATGGCTAGACCAATGAGAGCATGATAATTGTTGTGATTCTCAACAATTAATAAAAGTTTTCATATTTTTGCGAGTCAACGACCTAATAATAAGTGTAAAATTCAGTCCGAAAATTCAAGGGTGTAAAGCAAACTCTTTGTCAGCCAATGCGGCCATCTAATCATCTACTGAGAAAAATTAAAGCTAGGTATTTCAGTATGCAACTGACGATACAGTGTAATAAACTCTTATCCAAATTAATTCAATTCGATATTTCGTCGATTTTATTATTCATTTCGAGATAGATCGTCAGAGGCATTCATCAACTAGAAAGCATATTTCTGTGGCCATTTTCACTGTTAAATCTTACTTCTTTTTTCTTTGTCCCGCGTCCAAAGCCGGTCTGTAATAAAGATTCATATTTAAGATGAACATTACACCAGCTAATCTACATAAATTCGCTAATAAGTTTCTCATGGAAAATTGTGTTCAATAGCCGAGAATGAGGCTTATTTATTTACTTGAAATACCACTATATTTTCCTATTAATCCTCCAATCTTCTGTGTGAAAAATTTTGAGAATCTTGGTCGCAGTGTTGAAAGGCTGGATCCTCAGCGACGAATCGGCCCCAATCTTAATAATAATAAATGTTACCGTATTGTATCAAAATTGAAAGAATAAGAACTGTGATATACATATTATGCAGAACATATGACTTGTTTTGGAAGAAGATAATTAATTCCTATTGAATGAAAATAATAGTTTAAAACTGCGATTTCTAGTGAAGAGGTGTAGTAAGCAATCGGAACATTTCTCCGAGTTACGATTTTTCAGTTCTTATAAATTCAACGATACCGAACGTCACATTTGAGTCGGTAGCCAAAATAAAAAATAATTGATCGTGAAAATTTTGTGAATTACAACAGGTAGAAATTTCAGATCTCCGTTTGATCTGTACCAAATTAAAAGGTACCTACCCAAAAATAGTTCGAGAATAGAGTGCATAGCTGTGTTTACTCGACTCGCTAGTGGTATTACCGTGTCCCCAGATACGTGATACTGTTATGTGTGCGAAGTTGGACCAGCACTTTTCGATTCTCGACAAAGAGAAATTTTGCTAGGTTTGTACTGCTTGGTAGCGTTGGATTTTTTTTTATTTCATACGGTCCTCGCGGGATATTCCACAAAATATACGTTGTGATGCTCTAGTAATAAGATGGCTGTGAACACCTAGTCTAATCCCACAATGTAATTGTTAAATACAGTTACATCGGCCTAGGCACAGATGGCCTAGGCCACTTACTCTGATATGTATAATAATAAGAATATCCCTAAGGGCTCTGGGATGTGTCTCAGAGTTCGGGCTTAGCAAACCCGAGTTACCCTAGCTAAACCTGTCAGTAGGTATAAAATGCAAAACAGCACGGGGGCACAAATACTCCCCCGGTCACTCTCAACCGATGATGTATAACAATCTACGGAGCCTCGGAGAACAGCTGCTGCCTGAGGATCACCAGAGTCCACGCTAACATCGTCCATGCGATGGAAAACATCATGGCGTTGTGGAGGACTAAGTTTGCCGTTCGATCCGAAGGTCGGACAACTTATTCCGGATGGGTGAGATACAGGCGAGGCGTATTTCAAGGAAACTCGCTAATAAGCCCGTTATTGTTCTGCATAATATTTCTACCGTTAACAACTGAGTTGAGGGCATGGAGCATAGGGTACAAGGCCACCAGGCAGAAGAGAACATCTGATCTCACATCTCCTCTACATGGACGACTTAGAACTGTACGCTTCTTCCAAGGCAGCAATACAACAACTACTGAACATCGTTGCCGAATAATCCTCAGCAATAAGAATGTCATTAGGTCTGGACAAATGTGCTGTTTTTCCTCTAAGCAGAGGAAGAACTGAAGAAACCGGAGAAGATATAGACCTAGATGGGGGAAGAAGGTCAGAAACGGAGGGATTTGTTATGGCTTGTCAAGATGAGGGACGCTGTAAGGGCAGAACGACTACTCCAAGGAACGTGCGAGAGGTTTTTTAGTGAGAAACCAATCCACAACAGGAGTCTCATAATCCTGAGAGAAGCGGACCCTCTCAGGGCGGGCCTATTAAAGGGTTTTCCTCTCGAGCCGAAAAAAAAATGGACCAGTCCAGCTCCGATCTCGAAGAGATCCGTGAAAATATCAATACACAAGTTAGCACAAATGTAGCACAATTTTTTTAACGAAAAAACAAATGCTGGGGTAACCCTTGATTCTTTACTTTCCAGGAAATTTGAGGGTCTTTCGGAAAAATTCGAACGGCGCAACTCAGTACAAGTCTAGCACAAGCTATTTCAGTCGGTAAAACCGACTTTTTCGAAAAGTGCTGGCTCATTTGGTACATTCTGTGGAATATCTCGAAAAACGTATTTGAAATAAAAAAAAATTAAACGGCACAAAGCAGCCTAAAGCCAGCACAATTTTTTTTCCGAAAACTGTTGGGTTACGTAGTTCCTCATAACCATATAATAAATGAAGATTCTTTATCCAACCATGAATCAACGGTGCATTGCCTCAATATTCCAGTTCACGGTAGCAATCCAACAATAAAAAACCGTACTCGGGGTAGTAAGTAGAAGTATTTTATAGAAGGCTTACCTCTCCCTCAGCTCTTTTCTTTTCGAGCTCCTTCTGTTTAGCATGTTCTTCTGCGATTCTAGTTTGTATAACTGCCAACGACTCTCTTGTGAATGGACGGAATAAGCTTCGCTCCTCTTCGGAAAATGAGTCGGAGACGACGGACATTTCTTTTCACTCCTAGGCCCCCACGATACCCTGAAAAGGTTTTGGTTGAATTTTACTGATCGAGGGTATACTAAAATATAAAACAATTCATGCTGAAGATTATCTTTTGTGTCTGTTACCATTTTTTTTGAAAATTCAGAAAAACGAATGATTCTGATTATATCGCGCAGCTAATTTTACACAAATATTTAATACTTCCACTCATTAGACTGCGTGTTCTCATTTATTACCACCACAACCTTTTTTAGAATCAGAGAAGAACTGATAGTAAAATATTGCGACAAAAAATCAGTTCAGCATGATAGTAGTGATGTATTCGAGGATTGAATGCAACGATCAAACCCAAAAGCTTACAGAATCGGCCCCAGTTGATACTTGAATTTTATACAAAGCGTCAAAAATTTCTCCATCGCTTTTATATGAAGCTCTGGAAACGGCACGAATTGATTCTTGGCTCAATATTTCCTAATAAATCATAAGAATTCGATTTTCGAAAAAAAATCAATGATCTCTATACAATCGCATGAATGTGCGACAGGAAGGAACGGTACATTTTGAATGGGAACATATAAAACTGTTCCGTTCAACATTTGCAGCATTTAAATTTTGAATTCTATGAGTTTCTAGAATTAAATTGAGAATTCCAAAGGGATTCAGTGGTGGTTTCTCAATAAGAGCACAGGTGTACAGGCACTACCAAATTTAATAACTCCATTAAACGAACATATCTAAATTTCATCATCATTTTTCAAACAATGTTATAACAGAACCTATTAATTCATATTAATACCTATTAATTCTGAAAGCAATTATTGGTGCGTCAAAGATGCAAACCTCATAAATTGAAAGTGTAAAATGATAATATCGCAATATCCAAGGAAGACGAGATATAAGTAGTATTCTTTTTAGCTTGTTGCATTCTCAATAGATGCATAGAATCACAGATTAATCTGTGATAGAATCGTGCATCTTGCATTCTCACTACTGAGATCAACTGAGTCAGAACTGATAATCTCAGCTGAAGTTGGTAAAAACAATATTACTATAAAGTAGATGTAGATAACGCTGTGATCGCTGCTCACGTGAATATTTTATCTCATTGGTGGAGCCTTCGCCTACCGCTCACTGTCTAGCTAGGAGCTAGTATGCATGGACACTAAGCGTGAACGTTCACATAGCAATTATGGGAGCATATGGTTTCTCGACATTAAAACTAGTAAAAACTTTCCTGAAAAGTATAAAGGCTGGTTTATGCTGGCTGGTAACTTTAACTTATTCCCTAACTTAAAAATTGAAACATAGATTTCTAACGCTATGGTTGATACTGACACGGGATAATCCGTTTATTTATTATTAATAATAATAATTAATAAGTTAACGGATTATTGAGTCTGATTATAAAGCGTAACACTAAAAATAAATGTCTATACATATTATATATATATGATTAAGTTAAAGTTACCAGCCAGCATAAACCAGCCTTAATGGACTATAAATGATACCTATTGAAAAAAATATGATTCGAGCGAAATTGCGAATTTTATCGAATTGGTAATAGAAGAATTCATTTCAAAAAAGGACCCCCAAAGTAAAGGGTTTTCCAATAAGAGGTGTTATTTTGAATAGCCCGCTATTTCAGTAGATGTCACTTTTGAAGCTGTAATTTTTTGACATTTGACAAGTAGAAGCTATGCCATTAATAAAAATGGAACGATACACGCTTCAAGAACGCATTGAAATTATTAAAATTCACTATAAAAATGGTGATTATTTGGCAGAGACGGTTCGTAAAACTCGAACATTTTTGGGTCGTCGTGAAGCACCTTGTCGGACCGCAATAAAGAAATTGGTGGAAAAATTCGAGCTGTTGGGACAAGTTAGTTATGTGAAGAATAAAACTTTTGCACGTCGCTCAAGAACAGCCGAGAATATTGCTTCTGTAGCCCAAAGTGTTGAAGAAAACCCAGGTTTATCCATTCCTCGTCGTTCTTTGGAATTAGGCATTCCACAAACGTCATTACACCGTATTTTGCATAAAGATTTGGGTCTTATGGCTTATAAAGTTCAGTTAACACAAGAACTCAAGCCGGCCGATCATCAACAACGTCGTGTCTTTGCTTATTGAGTCGTTGAAATGCATGAAAATGATCCGGAATTCCATCGAAAAATCATCTTGAGTGATGAGGCCCATTTCCACCTCGGTGGCTTCGTCAACAAGCAAAATTGTCGCATCTGGGGCTCGGAAAACCCAAGAGTTATTGTTGAAAAGCCTCTCTATCCTCAACGTGTGACTGTTTGGTGCGGTTTATGGTTCGGCGGAGTCATTGGACCTTACTTTTTCGAAAATGAGGCTGGAGCAACAGTTACGGTGAATGGATTGCGCTATCGAGAGTATTAATGATTTTTTATGGCAGGAATTGGATGGTATTGATCTGTACAACGTTTACTTTCAACAAGACGGCGCTACGTGCCACACAAGCAACGAAACCATTGATCTTTTGCGGGAAAAGTTCCCGGACCGTGTTATCTCTCGAAGAGGTGATCATAATTGGCCACCGAGATCTTGTGATTTAACACCTTGCGACTTCTTCCTTTGGGGCCACGTGAAAGAGAAGGTCTACGCCAATAGCCCAGCGTCGATTCAAGACCTCAAAGATGGAATTCGTGAGGCTATCGAGGACATAGGGCAACCACTTTGCGATTCGGTTATGGCAAATTTCATTAAGAGGATATGGTCCTGTAAGCGTGGTCGTGGTGGTCATTTGCCTGATGTTATTTTCCACTATTAACGGCATAGCTTCTTCTTTATAATGAAATAAACATCCGATCATTTATATTGAAAAATTGCATTTTTCTGTGAATATCAAAATAACACCTCTTATTGGAAAACCCTTTATTAAACCACGCGCCACCTCTGTGTTCCATTCGTAAAGTCAATTAATTTGAGATATGAAAGGTTCTGGTTCCTGGTAGTCGAAAAGACAGTATCTTAATTTATTGAATCAATAAAATTTAAAAATGTCAATTATTGCAAGTTATTAACTTGTTCAGCAACAACAATACAAATCCTTATCCGGAAAAGTTGGGAATTTATTTAATATCCGAATCTTGCTCCCCATTGTAAGGGTAAGTAGAGTCAGATCCTGTACGATGTTCATTCATCTGACATCTGACCCAATTTGGATCCTTGTTATCTCGCTCCATGCACAGCTGAAGCGGAGATCTATTTTACTTTCAATCCCTCACGTTTCAGGTTGCGTCTCGAGAGAAATCTTCTTTCTTTTAAATTCAGCATATTTGAACAGATTCTCTTACTAAAGGGATTGAATAGATACAATGTTTCAGCATGCATTTCAACTGCCGTATAAGGTGTAATAAATACCATTTGTTGCGACTTATTTTAAAGCTATAATCGGTTTCGAGAAAGACGGTTCAGTTGAACGCGATTTCCTCGGAAACTAAACACCGGATTTTCATCATTCTTTCACAAATGGAACACAATCTCTTCAGCAAAGATTCTAATGAGATTGAAATCAATATGCGCAACGTACCAGGGCACACGGTTTTTCCTTAATGTTTCGGAAATTATTTGAAACTTGCTGGGTAGGTTCAAAGATGGAATGGGAAAGTCAAGACGATTACGCGGAGAAGACGAAAATATAGTTAGATTCATCAACGATCTGAAGTACGTTGTGTTAACTCAATAGTTCTTATTTAATCTTCAAAAACTGGGGAACTATTTGTTAAGGAATAGAAAATTAATCAGAAAAAAGGGGAAGATTATGTATGATGTTAAAATTTTCAAGAATCCAGTACTGTAGAAGTATTTGCCATAAAATGGTGAATGAAACAACATTTAGCACCTAGAAGAAGAGAATGTAAGAAACAAAATTTCCAGGAAAACATCAATGTAGAATTGTTTTGCAATGGTGAAGGGGGTAAAACCTTATTCAGCAAATAGCCTTAGAGATAAAATCCTAATGGGAAATGTTCGCGTGCAATTTGGAGCATGGTTTTCAGTGGAAAATTTTTTTCCATAAATACTGAATGATTTCATAAAAATTTCATTATGTGTGAATTAAATATCAGAACCGCTTCTAGGTCCACCACACGGAACATTTTAAGAGCGAATATTTCACGCGCATGACGATTATTTCTAAATGATTCGGGTTTACTCAGTCAATCAACAGAAGCACACCATATTTCTCTATCCTTGTTTACGAGTTTCCCCTCTTATTTTGTATCGATCACATTGTTCTTTCCCTATTTTCCATTCCAATACACGGAAAGGTCATGATAGGGTTTATTCAGAATGGTAGCGCAATAATGAAAATACGGTATTATTATTTATACATGCGTGTCGAGTATTGGTGCAGATATTTTGCAGGTTTGCGCCTCTTATAATTCTTTCAAATTATGTTCATGCCAAAAATTCAGCCCACCAACTGTGACCGTGCATTCTGTACTGAGAACTTCGATTCTGAAAAATAAAAAAACTTGCATTCGTGCGAACACATACTAAGTAGGTACAACCCAGAGGTTTGAAAACGTCAGAGCATATTTAGATTGAAAATCGACGACCAGTACGTGAAAAGCCCTTCATAAGTTTCTTATTGCGTGCAACATAAATCTATAGACTGATTTAAACTTAGCGAAACAATAGAATGATTCGATGAAGTTCTCAGATCTTCATAGTATGAGAAAACTATTTGCACGAGATTTTCAAATTCCTAACTTTTCCAGTAGACGTGACAACATCGCAATTTTCTCGGATTATAATCACTTGAAAGCATCTTGTATATGTTCATCGGAAACTGTACAAAAAACTGCAAACAAAAATAGCAACAGAAACTTTAAGAGTAGTTATGTTTAGTTATGTTTTGGACTTTGCAATGTTTTGCGATCGAAATTCCGGAAGATATTTTGCAAGTGATGGTGAATATGTGAAAAGACTCAGTAGATACATTAGAATTGGTGAAAAATTGTGACTATTACCTTTTTGTAAAAATTGTGGCATTTTTTAAAATGGAAAATGTGAAGGAATTTTAATTTTGTGATATTGAAGGAAATGCTAATCCACGACAAAATCTTAATATAATCTTTTTAATGCTATTAGATTTTCAGTCAATTCGAACCAACGCATTCGCCATTCTGTGTCGCAATACTAGGTTTTAATTTGTAGAAGCAATTCATCCAAAATTATCACTGATTGATGTATTAAATGCAACCATTTCTGATTCAAAATAATTAATTTTTTTATTTTACTTTATATGTTTTGGTATTCGGCCAATTACCGAATGTTAAAGAAGTAGCCGAATAGATCCAGTAGCGTAACCAGGATTTTGAAATGGGAGGGCCCTTATTGTCATTATTGACCCCCCCCCCCCCCCCCAAATTTTTTCATGATTAAACATTTGAAAATGTTACTTATTGTGTTAATGGTTTTGTTTTGAGGCCATTTGCAACGATTATGCTACGCCACTGAAAATACCTAATATTAGCCGAATACCTATTCGTGGCATCTCTGAAATTTTTATGGAATTTATTCCTGAATTTTCACATTCAAACTATTGAAGATAATTTACCTAATGAAATTCGAAAAGGAATCGAATATCGCCCAGCGTTGGGGCTACGAGCTTTTCGCAGAAAATCCGTACTGTTTGTGAGTTACCGTCTTATGGTAAATTGGAAATAATTACGAATTCAATGAAAGGTTAATTCTTATGTTTTTCCTTGTATGTATAAAGCAAAGGCATCTGATTATATTTATAGCAAGTGGCTTCAATTTGAGTTGGAACTTATGAAGTTAAATATACGAGTATACATATATAGACCATAGTCAAATAAGTTTATTTACTGTTAACTTCCACTCTATGCTTTTCTGAAACATGAACTCCGAAATGCAGAAAATAATGTGAATGTGAGAGCCATCCTCCTTAATACTTATTTTCTCGTGATTCATAGCTCAAACCCCTGTCATCAATTAATGTAAACAAAGCTTGTTCTGCTTGGAAAACTTTCTCTAAAGAGATTTGTTCGTTTATTTTATTCATCTTGCCCGATAACACTCAGCAGATTTACCGAGAATTCACAGTGAAAAAAAAGGTTTGAACAAAATCGATATCTACCGATTTTATGGCACATCCTCTTGCAGAATCTTACACATAGTTAAAAAAAAAACGTTCTTCATTATTTAATTCTAGATTCGACGGAATCAAAGTTCATTAAACTACCAGAATGGAATGACTTTCATCCAGAAATAAAAGTATATGGTCGGGAATCTGAAGCGACGTCAGTTCGAAACTACAACAACATAGCTGCATTGTCGCCACCATTATGCGGCAAAGTTGTGAAAAATTGGCAACTAGACTTATTGTCCTCATGAAAGGAGACCAAAAAGTTGGACTGAACAAAGTTGTTCTTCATTAAAGCTCAGGATTAGATCATACCTTATTATAACCTCCAAATTCGGGAACTACATATCTGTTACGACGCATCCACTTTCCCCTCCAGCTTCAAACTGCCGCGGTAATCGATATCTTTTGGGGGGTTGCGGGTTGCTCCAAACTACGTTGACTTTTCTGTTGACCCCTGCCCTGCTTACGAGTGTCTACTCCCGTCAGTTTCGGATTTTTTCTCGTACGAATGACCGAACATTCGTGCCTTAGGATCAATTTTCACGATGAAAAATTCAGTATGTCACCTTTATGTATGACTTCACACATTACGACTAGGTTTAAAACTTGTAAACGCAGGTTTTACGAGATGTCGCAATAGCTGTGACATCAAAAATACCACCTTCGCAGAATTGGGAAATTTTGATGTGAATTGACGACGGTAAAAGGTAACATGCACAAAAGAAGTCAGGTTTGAATAGATCCGAAAGTATTATCAATTATCAGTAACACAAATATGTATCCGTTATAGCTGATACTGATTATTTTCAACGCATCCATTAGAAAAGTTTATGCTCGTTCATAAGAAGTTTGTATAACACGTCTTTATTGGTGTCTATTTGAAGACAGACTAAGAAATTTTGCCGTTTTGGCAGAAACTTTTTTTCATTTTAATAGGTCTCTTGCATGTAACACGAAATACCATATGTTTTTGTTTCTCTGAATCTACTTCAATACCAGATCATCATGTATGCCCTCATACACTTTCATAATTTATAAAATTTGAATATTTCGGTATTGAAAACCGGTAAATCAAGAAGCAATTTCAAATGAGGTGAAACGCTTCTGAATCGTTGCTATGACGGATGACGTAATCAAAATTTACCATTTCCAATCATCAAAACGTTTTTTAAACGCATGTTCAGGAATAAACTGCAGTACTCTCCGCGAATTCTCTTTTAATGTCTATTGACCGAAAAAATGGTGCCTCGAAGTAGTTTTTTGAGTTTCGAAAAGAGAAAAAGTCGGACGGCGCCATATCTAATAATAAGCTGTTCCCAGAAATTCAATCTAGGTTTAGAGCTTATCATAGTACAGTAAGTGCATTGACCAAAATGTTAGATTACGGATTTTCTAACGCAGAAGTAAAGTTGCTAGAAAGCTATATTTCTAATATTGATAATATCCAATCTAGTACGAGGCTAATTTCTAAAGGTGTGCCGCAGGGTTCGATTCTTGATCATCTTCTTTTTTTGACTTACACTATGGATCTGACTAGGAACGCACAATTGGCCAATTTGCCGATGATACTCAGATGTGAAAAGCTGCCAGAAGATTTGAATGCAGCAGGTGTAGATGTAAATCGAACATTGGCAAATATATTTGAGTACTTGGGTAGACATGGTCTAAGAGTGAACCCAACTAAGTAAGACCCAAGCAATGTGGAAGTTAATTCAAATATTGTAATTGACAATTTGAGAGTGGAGCCTTGTGATGTTCATGTTGACACTAAATTAGGATAACTCAGGTTAAATCCGTGATATTCTATTTTGAGTTCACTGTGGACTTATTATGAACACTATAAAAGTAACTACACTCTTGTCCACTACAGTTTTTTGTCGTCTGACATATGTTTCGGAAACAAAGTTTCCATCTTCAAAGACGAACGTTACTGTACCTAACAGTAACGATTCGTCGACAAAAAACTGTAGTGGACAAGAGTTTAGTTACTTTTATAGTGTAAATCCGTGTGACTCTTCATTGAAAAGTATTTACCTCAGCAGGTCATTCATTACAACAAAAACTACGTGACTCATTGATGGGTAATCCAAAGATGTGATGATTTATTGAGCCTGCCATTTGGAAAAACAAAGTTGATAGCAACTTTCGGTTTAAACGGAAGTCACAAAAACATGAAAATATTTTAGAATACCTTGAGTAGTTCTCAATATAATATCGGGAGAGTTTAAGGAAGAATGACCCTGTATACTATTGAGATCCAGTCCACCGATAACTCAAATCCGAATATAAATTTTCATATTCATATTTGTAATGTAGGCTTGAAAATGCACTTCAGACTTTTCGAAAATACAATGATTTTTGGAGTTACGGTTTTAGGAAAAAACTTATATCTGTAGGTTTTTTTTGCAGATCAATTATTCGAATAAATTTACAGATGGTATGCAGAAGTCATTCCACCGACTTTTCATAACACATTTCGTGAACCCCTAGCATTTTAAAGTGAACAATGAAATCCTAGATTAAAAAGAAACTGATATCGATGAAGAATATATTTTCATTTCTATTTCTAATAAGAAGTCATTAAATGACGAAATTCTTCTACTCTACTGACATCAAAACTAAAAGAAATATTTTGCACTTACTTGTACTCAGTTTGCACAACTTTTGAGACCAAAAACATTACTAACCTAGAAATTAAGAAATATATTAGATTTCAACAGAATCAAAGGTTCAGCATTGAAATTAAGTATTGCTAAGGATATTAATGAGGTGAACTTATTGGTTTCGAGGGAGAATTTCGAGAGTAAAGTGCTTGTACAGAGTATATTGGCCGTGGAGATGAAAAGAAACAATACATTTCTCAAATTCTCTCAAGAAATGTTTGAAAATTGGTCCTATATAGGTTTAAAGAGAGTCGCTGTAATACATATATACCGGGGTAAAACAACCTCCTTTTTTAAAATCAGTTTTAAATTACTTTTCGGTTTTTCCTTCAGTTTGAATAAATCAAACCTGTACCTGTAGGTCAAAGTTTGAATTTATTGTGATTATTCTATGGTGCAGAAACCCCGTTCACAAGTTTTTATTGAACTTGACTTGTGCATCAGTTTGTTAATTAGTTGTACTCAAATTCAGCAGCTGAATTTTGAACCATTGTGTGCGCTTGATCTGAAATTGTGACAATACACTCTGTCAAAATTTCAGCTTCCAACCCCTCGCCAAAGGAGTGGAGGTAACCACTGGGTTGTCCATTATCATGGAACGGAAACATTTCTTTATGACTGGTTATCATCATTGAACCTACAGTCTATTTTTAGAGGAAGTCGATATTCCGATAATGAATTAATGAATTTCGAAAATCGCGGTGAATGGAATTAACAGGAAATAGATTCGTTTCCGCATATAGGAGTAAATTAATTGATATACTACGGTTATGAATTTCAAACATAATTTTATGATAAATTTCCCTCAACAAAATTTTACTTCACTCAGAAGATTTCGGCGAGAAAATCTATACAATAATGCAACATTGCGGTAATAGAGAACATTAATTATTATAAATAGATACTGATCAACAATCTCCAAAACTGCTGAATAGGAAGTTTCATGAATTTATGATAAGTACCTTAACTAATACTCGTAATAGCCAAACTAATATTCGTAATGATCATATTTACATACGGTGATGACATCGAAATGAAGCATTCCTCAGAAAAGCGATGTTGAAAAACCGATAAACTGATCCTAATATACGGTCCTGAAGTTTTCAAACTTATAACATGAGAATTACAAACATCAGAGATGTGACATTTTTAAAATACTAGTATTTGAAATGCAAAATACCTATTTCCATTTGGTATTTTGATTGAAATATCTACATTCATCATTACATGTTTTTTTTCTGGATTTTCTCTCCCAAACTCAACAACAAGTAATTCTGAATATTTTCGCTACTGTCTGATGAAGGAGTTTTTTATCGTTATGTATTTTTCAGATTGATTACAAATTTTCATGCATCCAAAAAGTTTTATTTTACAACAGGCACATTTTTCAGCATAGTTATTCATTTATACGAGTATGTTGTTCTTCATACATGTCATTCATACAAAATGACAAAAATATGGAAATTATTGTTGCATGTTGCATTTAAGTACATTTTAAGAACTATTTCGCACATCTCTGACAAACATGTATGTTGTGAGAATTATATACTGAAATACCAACGTGTAAATATATAGGTTGATTTGTAGCCAAGAAGAATTTCCGATTGCTTGTAGCCTTCGATACTGATCAATGATAGTTTTTTCCTTTCTGTATTTGTTCGTTGTTGCTTGTTCTTAGACCATTTACTAATTCTAATAAACTTTCGTGTAGAATTCGCTACTCAGTCGTAATAACGATAGACGAATTTGACCGATTTTTGAATTCTATAGCTAAGAGTACTTCAGCCTGAATACTGTGATACCTATTTCATGATTTTTTTTCGAAGGCCTTAACGATGAAGTGACTGCTGAGATAGTGACTTGTTTTGAAAGGTGTATATGTTATCGGATTTCTTAGATATGCAAAAAATCCGGAAGGCGAGTTATACTTTACACCAAGTGCTAAGAAATTCATTGGAATCTCACCATATAATATGATTTTTCTTTGTCGGGGCGAGCTACTTGTCATACAGCCATCGAATTGGTAATAATTAGTAATATGAAAATATTCATGGAACAGTTTCTGCTTCTATATATGAAATTCAGATCAAATGAATTGAATTAATGATTTTAAATTGATTTATTCTTCAAATTGATTTATTATTAACAGTTTTATACTAGAAATCATCCTACTGCAGATTATCTAATTTTTAAATTAATTATTACTATATCTCACCAACAGCTAGTTATTCAAAATTGAAAAAATAAAGAAAACAACATATCATTTATGGCATCAGTGAAATCAAGGAAAGTCGATGCCAGTTATTTCAATCAATGTCAATCATTGTTCAACTGATCTTTCTGCATTATTGAATGTATTTCAGCATGGATTCAATCAAATCCATATTTAAAAATATAATAAAAATAATACTAAAATACATGACCGCGATAAGTTTTTTTTAAACAACCTGCCCAGAATACAATATCAGGTTCGAAAAAACTTTCAATTCATTCGAAATATCGGAGGGGACTATAAAGACGCAGGGGTTTTCTAGAATAGATAGTTTTTGGTGATATTACACAGTAGACTATGGTAAGGAAGCAGAATACTTCATGTGCATAAAGTTTGTTCCGTTGTGCTATACAACATTCAAACGTTTTAGCTGTGTTGGTCTATATTCAGCGCTTATCATTATACCTTTGGTACGAACTCGAGAAACGAGTCTAAGGTAATTATTTTCAATGCAAGATCAACTGTCTCGCTATAAAGGATAAAAATAATGTAATCGAATTGAAGTTTTTGGAAGAAATCTGTATTCCCTTCTCTGACAACTATCAATAAAAAAAGTACCAAAATGGTGAATGCGTATCCGTAGCTATTCACTTGTTCTACACGTATGAGCATTAAAATATAAATTGATTATAAAAATGTAGTATAAAAACAAAAGAGTTCGCTTATGAAGTAAGTCGCTCAAATTGAGGAAAAATGTACTTTAAATTGTTGTCAGAGGTAGTCTGATGAAGTTTGAGTGTCATTAAGAAGTGGATCAAACCAGAATAATCCGCTTTTCTGCAATTACTACTAGCTGGTGTTATTTGGAAGAGTTTCATGTAACTGAATCTCAGGAGAGACGTTATGATGATTTCAAAGAAATCGACGCAATAAACTTCGCAGATAAAAGTCTGCATAAAAGAATGAATACGAGAGTACGGTAAAAGCTTTGTAATGAATTAAAATAGAATGTCTTATAGTGAATTTTAACTAAATTGCGGGAAAATAAATTACAACTTACTAAAATACATTGTTAGAGTCATGAAAACCCTTTTATATCATTTTTGTGTGGTTAACAGAAGCTGTTTGATATAATAAATAGCGCTCTAATTATATTAAATGCCTTATTGACGGAAACATAACTCATTTAGGTATAGCTCGTTCATCAATTCTATTTGATACGTTCTGATAAGTAATTTAATCTGAGGATGCTCATGATCCTTTCCGAAAATATGGAAATCCATATTATCACATGGCAGCAGACAGCTATGGGTAATTTTCAGACCAGGTTACCCTGTAAGAGGCCAGTTTGTCAGAGTTAAACCTGTATTAATCCGTCTTATTCAGGAGACAGGTTTCCAATGTCTATCATCTTCTGTAATTCTACCTCTTTGTAAATATAACCTCTACAATATGGCATTATATGCGATTTATATTCTCAGGAAGTGAAATTTTAGCCTTCCGAAAGCCCCTACGAGAGCTAAAATTGGGTCAATTGCCTGTGAGCAAACAGTTATTGTTCACACAAGTGGTGGCATGTTTACTCAACGTTCACAGCATAATGGTAAAGTCTTAATTCTCAGAAATGTGAAATTATGGGGGTTTTCAGCTGCATTAATGCTTGTTTTATTTGTTCGATAAGCTAGAAAAAGTGGACTTTCAAGTAATATTTCACATAGTTAATTATTACATTGGCGATCAATGAATTCCTATGCGTCTTTTTATCCAATGGGCAGATATGGTTAGAAGATGGTCTGTTCTCGTGAAAGAGTGATCGTATAGTATTGTAGCGCAAATTTTCAATGTATATAGAGTAGTTATGGATAAGTTCATGGGTAAATAACACTGAAGCTTGGCGTTAAGATTCTTGGTACATACATTCATGGAAACATGAGCATAATACACACGAAAAACAGCTCATGATTTCACCAGCCATATAATTATATATTCCTATTATACAGTGCGCGTCAAAATTATGGAACAAATTCATTTTCTCAGAGGAAAAATATTTGGCAACAAAATCCTGAAACAGGTCAATTTTTGTTTCACTTTTACCAAATTTTTATGCATTTTTGAAGGATTTTTGTTGCACCCTGTGCCATCCTCATCAACCCTCTAAATTATTTGAATAGGGAAAGTGGGTCATGTGGTACTTTTTTGGCAAGGTCTTTGTATCTTATTTACAGGAGTGCAGAAATTTTCAAGAAAACATTTCTCTTTTTTGAAAAATAGTTAGTTCAAAGAGGTTTTCAGTATGTGCACTTTGTCATGGCTCATTTACTTTGAGACGATGGTACCTGATGAAAATTGTCACCGAATTAAAGTCGACCATTACAGTTTCGTTCATGCACAACTTTCAACCCCTACGAACCTTTTAATGGAGAAAAAATGGGGGGGGGTGTGAGGAGGTTGAATGTTGTGCATGAAAAAAACTGTAATGTTCGACTTTCATTCGGAGACAAATTTCATCAGGTACCATCGTCTCAAACTAAATGAGCCATGAAAAAGTGCACATACTGAAAACCTCTTTGAACTAACTAATTTTTCGAATAAGAAAAATGTTTTCTTGAAAATTTCTGCACTCCTGTAAAGAAGATACAAAGAGCACAGGACCTACTTTCCCTATTCAAAAAATTTAGAGGGTTGATGGGGATGGCACAGGGTGCAACAAAAATCTTTCAAAAATGCATAAAAATTTGGTAAAAGTGAAACAAAAATGGACCTGTTTCAGGATTTCGTTTCCAAATATCTTTCTTCTGAGAAAATGAATTTGTTCCATAATTTTGACGTGCACTGTATCTTAACGGATGATGTGTGTAAAAATTTTCCAATTAAGAATTAGTCGAACTGTTCTTATCTGGGCAAAATTCACAAAATACTAACAAAAAAGGTTTGAAACTAATTCGAAAAATGAAAATTAATTAAATAGGATTAATTATTATTGAGAACAATAATTAGATTGAGCTCAAATAAACAGACACAGCTTATTTCCAAAACGTTGAGCATGATGGATCATATAATGTATAATATTATATATTTTAGTTCATACCTAATTCATTCAATTGGATCTTTATATCTGAGGAAACCGTATTCCATCTATGACTCACTTCAAAGAATTCACTTCAAAGAACTTTGATTGAAAGAGATTTTACTGTTTTGAAGAGGTAATTTGGATTATTTCTGTATCAAAATGATGTCGAAGGTAATAGATGAGTTTCACAAAGCTTCGATCAACTTGATTTGAAATCCATCTATGAAAGTTTCGTGAAACTCACCAAAAGAATTTTAAATTTATAGAATAATATAGCGGTTAGATACATTTTGTATGCATGTCGTAGAAAGTTAACTTTCTAATTCATTATCCCTGATTATTTCAGTAATAATATTCTTATTGTAAATATAGTTAGGGGATGTTTTTACTTGGAAATGGCGATGTCAATCAGGGATAACTAAAGCATATAATGAAAAATTGTGAGAGGGTACAAAACGAAAGGTGAATAATATGAACGATCTGACAAGCATCGTAAAAAAAAATTGAAAACAGAACGTCAGTGTTTCGATAATGGAAGATATGGTTAACCCACCAACCTGCATTGAGGTCTTTCGAGTGAATCACATGGCACTGTTTCTAACATTGAAAAATAGTTGAGACGTTTTCATGGACAGCACGAGGGCGAACACTGCTTTTGAGCACACTACAATTACCGTAGGTTAATACAGAAAACACTGCAAGACGGCAGATAAGAGGCTTAGGCAAATGTGATAACAAGTATAAGGGAGTGGTTGTGAACGGGCCATACCATCACCCCTATGCGACGCGACACAAGAAATCGATATTGAGGAATGACCTACTAACTATAATCATAACCATGAAATCTGTATTAACAAATTCACTCACGTCAACTGTGTTTGTTAAGAATGAAAATCCTGTTAAAATCATGCGGAATGGTCTTCATTTATTGCTGTATTGTTCTGATGAAATTGGGCTTTCTACTGTCCCGTTCTGACCTTGCTTGATCTGGAAGTACCTGAAGCACATTCCGAGGCACACGCGATTTCTTGTCTGGATCGGCAACTCCAGAATCATATCCTGCAACAAACTACCGCATGTATCTTATTCCTTTTCTTCGACCAAATCAATCCGTCCGATTTGTCATATCGAATCCTCAACAGGTACAATTGACAGCCGTGAAAACCACATACATCGGACCTCCCCCGTTTGATTTAACACGACTTTTTCATAACGTCAACCCGACTCACGCGGCACTCTTCATTCGAATTTTTTGAACTTAGCGCGCGCGAGCCAGGGATTGGAAAAACGCGTATGCGTCGAAATGGAAAACGGCACACGTAACTCGCTTTAACCCCCTTTTCTCGGCAGACTTAGTGGTGCGAATGACGTCACGACAGGAACGATGCAGAAAGCTTCTCCATGGTTACGATATCGCTACTCAAGCTGGTGCTCTAAACCTTCAAGTTCTCCAGATCGATATGACAGTTTAACTGTCATGGCAATCCATTTCACCCCGGGTTCATCAGTCTTCAATTTTCCACGAAGATGGAGACACCCCGCAACCTCCAGTACCGTGTACCTCATGAAATTCTTATTGGGGTGATTAATTTGAATCGAAAGGTTAGATCGATGTCCTATCAGTCCGATATCGCATGTTACAGGAAGAAGGCTCATTGACCCTGAAATATTTAGGTTGAAGGTAAGACAATGGGTCATATGCATATTTAATTCTAATTGTTAAAATCGATTTTATCAGCCTTGAACATACTTGGAAAATAAGATAAATGCAGAAATTGCGAAAATTATGAATGAGTATTCAAATTTAACACATAATATTGACCAATCAAACGATCAGCTTTTGGATGTGATAATGTGACGTCAAAGTACATGCTTGCGTTATTTAAAGGAAATTAATTTCATAACTTAATGTTTTAATATTGAACAAGACATCGAAAATTTCGTTGAATATTTTACTTGCATATGACCTATTTTATTTATCTTGAGGAGAACGAGATCCACTCCTTGATTCATCGTCATCCTTCCTTCCCAAATTAACTTTGGTTTCTTCGAAAGTCCAAATTGTTCGAGATCAATACTTATGAAATTTATGCCAAAAAAAATCTGGGATAGCGCCAATGGCTTGTTAATATTTCATAAATATTCATCAACAGGGAAAAACATGGAAAAATAGACATATAGAGGGTTTATTTTCCATGGCTTGACTTGAAAAATATATGATCTATTATATTGTTAAAGGAGAGTAGAAATTATATTGTTTTCAATTTGACTAGTTTCCCCCATATCACTTCGAAGTACTGTGCTCGTAGCACCCGATCTAGCATAACGTTTTTTTCTTTTTGGATTCCCTTCCAGGAAGACATTGGATATATACCTTCATAGTTTCCAATGAAGAGAGCACATGAGATAATTGAAGCCTCTACCTACACCAGGTCGTATTTTTTTGTGTCAAAGCGATCTCATGTTCGGTCACATACAGTATACCTACTATCCAAAATGACTATATAAAAATTAAAACTCAAAATTCAGTAATTAATGGAAACTAAAAAAAAATTGAAATGAATATCGTATTAGCTTTTTATTAATTTCTTCTGTCGTTAACATTCAGTTCTAACACAATGTATATTAAGGTGAAAATGAAAAAAAAAATAATGACTCGAAAGCCAGTCATTTAAGTCAGATGAAATAATGAATGTATATCAGACTAGTCACGTTTAAGCTCTACAATCACTAGACTGATAGATTTTACAAGGTGAAGTATCAATGTATAGGTACATAGTAAGCCTATTATAAGATTTAAAATTCAATTCGAAGAATAGGTATAATTAATTGTCCGGGAGCCGTAGGCCTTTTTTGCAAACAATTAATACCCGGCTAACTTTTCCTAAATGGCTTGATTTTACCGAGACCTCCAACTTTTTCCTCTGCGAAAATTACCTCAACACTTAGCTATCAGAGTTGATTTGGTGAGTATTTTAACATGATTAATACCAGTTCATTTTTCAACTAAATGTTGCGATTATTTTATAAATAATTTGAAACAACATTTGTGCTACAAAAAATGGTTTAATCAAACATGTTGCAATTACTCGATAATAAATAAGCACTCTGTTCCGAAGAACAAGAGCGCCAAAAATGATAAATAACCAACTGATTTGTTTACTGTAGATTAGTAAATATTAGCATAATTAAATAATAACAAAATTACAGATTGGTAAATATCGTTAATTGGGATAATTAATTATATTTAATTATCGTTAATCGGCATGAGCGGCCAAATTATTTTGGAGTTATCCTCATCTGATAATTTGTTTTTATTTAATTATGTTAATATTTATCAATCTACAGTAAGAAGAATCAGCTAGATATTAATCATTTTTTATTACGAGTAATTACTCCATGTTTGATGAGGGAGACACTCTTGATGAAACTGTTATTTTTGTGGGGCAAACGCTGTTTCAATTTATTTATATTATAGTCTCAACCTTAACTGGTATTAATCAAGTATTAATAATAATCAAATCAACTTGTTTTACACCTGAGCACTCTGTGCTCTGTTCCGATAATTTTCACAGAGGAAAAAGTAAAATTAAGCCGCTCACGAAAAATTTGCCGGGTATCAATTGTTTGCCCGCGTCACCCGGCTATAATTAATGTAGTTACAGTTTACAGCATTTAATGTATTCCTGTTCACAATATAATTATGTATTGGTCAATCACACAGAGAGAGGGAGGTATCAATTTTCAAATTTGGTCATTGATTGACGCCCCCCTTTTAGTTACAAATATGAAGTTCATTCTGTTTTTTATCTTAACGTGAAGAGGAAATGAGCTGATAGGTTGAAATGAATTTTCTTAAGTTTTGGTGTTTGATACTACATTTATTTGTTGGGGTTTTCCTCAGTGAAAGTGCTAATGACTTGTAAGTATATAAATGCTCTTTAGAATATATTTTTTCGACTATAGTTTTTCACCTCAATCGATAATAGTAATGCAACAAAATCCATCTGGTAAAATATTGCATGTAATGGACATCAGCACCTTTGCTTCGAATCAGGGCTGACGATATATTCTTCAGTTGAACTCTGAAGATTGATGTACGGTATTCAATTTTGTTAGTAGGTATGAACAAATGTGTACAATTGTAATTGTACTCTGAATGGTAGTCTTATGAAAAATTTGTATTTATTATGTTTTTGTACTTTGAACTCTATGAAACCAAGAATAATCCGACTAATCTCACAAAGTATTCAATCCAATTGATGAAACATCTAAAATTGCGACTGGAAAAAGTTAGTAATTTTCCGAGAAAATGTGATTTTGGCGTCACTTCGAAGTAGTTCCATCAATCTTGATTTTGCATACACAAAACTAACCAGTCTTTATGTTTAGATTCATTGGTAATTGTTGAATGTTTTGAATAATTATATAGTTATTGAATAAATCTTTTAGATTTCAATATCATACAAATTGGAGCATTTGAATTTGAATAGATAAAAATATCAGCAGCTCGTAAAGAGAATACTGATTGAGTGACTCCCACTAATCACTTTTAAAATATGAAATAGCGACATTTTTCAATGAGTTGCGATGAATTGAAATTTAATTCCTTGAAAATAGGGTAGGATCATTCACATAAATATCGACGGTAAAAAAAAATATTCTAAACTTTCACTGCAATTAAGCAGCATTGAGGAACAAGGAAAAATGCATTTCAACATCTGAGAATAGGGTATCGAGCTTCAGTGTGAAAGATGTCTATGGTTCCGCTGAAAATATAGTCGAGAGATCGAGTCAACCTTGAGCAAAGAAATCAAACACGAAGTGAAATAAATCCTACAAGGGATGACATTAATGAATCGAAAATGAAGGTGATCATTAAGTTCGGAAAGACAGATTGAAAATGAAATTTGCAGAGGATTTAAGCTGGAATGAGAAGATTAAGTTTATGATTGAGCATAATCCACCCATCGAATTCAAAAATATGCCCTTTCAAAATTAAGTTTTCTCAATACCCAAATTTTATACTCTCGTATACTCGTACAAGCTCTTAAGAGCTTATGAGGTGTTGCCACGGAAGACCTAGTAGTGTCAGTATATAATCATCATTGAAATTAAATGTGGTAACAGTGATTTGTATAGTGAGTTTCAAATAATAAGTAATCATTAAAGGATAATTTGGGATGTGAATTGATTATTGAATTGATCCTTTATGGGTTTTTTCCCCAAACTCTGAAAAATATCTATAAAATAGAAATTTATTATTTTGTGATTTGCTTCTGCCTTAGAAACACAATAACGGAACAACATCAACGATAAAACAATTATTTCGTAACGTTTCGGGGACTAGATCAGACTCCTTTATCAGAGACCGAGCGAAATCTTCAGAATTATTTTTTGTTAGTGTCTGACGAAGGTGTCTGATCTAGTCTCCGAAACGTTACTAAATAGTTGTTTTATCGTTGATATTGTTTCGTTATTGTTTGTTAGGCAACATTGTACTATACATTGCTTCTGACAAATATCTTGTGTTTCTAACGCAGAAGCAATGCGCAAAATAATACACTTTTTTTATTTGATAGATATATAGATTTTTCAGAGTTTGGGAGAGAATACCCATAAAGGAACCATTCAATAATGTCGAATTATTCCTAGAATTCTGGTTGATTTTCATAGCGAATTTTACAGTCCTGAAATAACATCTTCCAATCAAGAGCTCATCATCAGATCGGCTCCTGGAAAAAACATATCTTTCGAAACAGAAGGACAATGCGACGTTTTCATCAATGATGCAAGCTTCACAAACGCTGTTCCAACGGTAATACAAATGTTAGAAACTTTCAGATTCTTCATTGGGAATTTTTAACGAATATTTCAGATCAACAGGGTCGATCAGATTATGAAGGACTATGAAAGTGTTCTGCGGAAAGCTGAGGGGCGGTCGATATCCTATTTGTTTTTCAATAGACTTTATATACAACATAAACTGAAGCGTTTGGAAACAGCGGTGGAGAAATTCAAGCATTCAATTTCTAATCCGTTTGTGAGTATTTATGTGAGTATATTTGACGTATTTCCAAAATCAATTCCACAAGTTGCAAAATAACTAAGTTAAAAAACTAATTTTTTTTATTTATTGAGAAGTGTTAAAGTAAAACTCTTGATTCTGTGCCGCAAAAGGAGTAGATTAAAAATAATTCTGCTGGTACCTACCGACACGTGTTTCTGCTAGTTCGCTTCTTCAGGACGTGCCAACTAGCAGGACACGGTCGTTAAATGAGTAGGTTATTTTGCAACTTCTGTATAAACCTTTACTGATGAAATATTTTGAAAGTTGTGGCCTCATTGCTTGGACTAAAAAATAAGTGGTGTTAAAATTAGTTGTAAAAAAAATTGTTTGGATTATGTCGAAACTACCTACTGGCAACAGTGTTATGAAATTTTGTATGATTATGTTTTGGAAGCGTATATCGGGATATTATGATGCTGGTGAATAGTAATGTTTAATAAGTTATTAATGAAACAAAGAATCACAAGAAGACAATTGAAATAAATTTGACTACAAACATGAAATATTCAATCAATTAGAGTAAGTGTTCAAGAATACATTTCTTCATAATACCTGTATCTTGAATGCGGATACCGTTACGAAAATTGTTTCCTAAGCAAACCCCACTTATATTTTAGTGTTCTATTTATCCTAGCAACGGAGCCACCTTTTCTTGAAACATCGTATATTTTGGCGAATTCCACCACCTACTCTTGAAAAGGAGATTACCATTTAACCCAATCTCGCAAACATTTATTAATTTCTCAATTTTCAATAGTTAGCTGAAATCCTCAAAGCAGAAATCGCAGAATTAAAATCTTCTGTTGCAAGATTAAAGAAAGTTCTGAAGAAAAATGATTGTGCCAGTAGTCCTTGCAAGCATGGCGGCAGTTGTCAGGACCTTTTTAACGGCTTTCACTGCAGATGTCCTAGGGGTTGGCAGGTGAGTACGTCCATGATTTATAAATTTTTGCGCGCATGTTCTAGGGAACAGCGTGCTATCATTTTGCCCAAAATGTATGTAATTTTCGAATTTTATGCCGTAAATGGACAATTAGGATCGACTCACTCATAAAGAATTCGAAGTCAAATTCGATTTTGTCTGGCCGGCCGTCCGCTGCCACGATAACTCTGGAACGGAAAGAATAGCGGCTCGCAATTTTCAGGGTAGGTTGCGGCTCCAAATCATTAATGGGTTAAACGGTTTCTGTGTTATACCCATCTGTAGTTTTGTTGTAATTTCCTCGATTACTCAAAAAATACGTATCTGATCAGAATGAAACTTGGTAATTAGTTGAAGAATGCCGGCCCGCAAATTTGGGCAAAACTTCCTGAGGATCTGATAACTAGAAAAAAAATAAAAATAAAATAAAACTTTTTTTCAAAAATCAAATTCCGCAACAAACCTTCAAGCAGCCATTTTGCTGCTTGCATAGGTTACCGGATTTCAGCTCGATTGGCTCTGAATTTGTGAAATTATTTCATTTTAAAATTCAAATTCAGCCCAATATATTCTTCCTTTATTCATACTCAACTTCATGCGTGAGTGAGTGTGAATAGACAATAGAACATGCACGCAAAAGTTCCTGACTTCACGTCAGTACTTTTTAAGAATTTTTATAATGTCCGAATTTTTCCACCGTAGGGATTAACATGCGAAAATGACGTTGATGAATGCGTTTCGTTCAACTCTACAGAATTATGTCAAAATGAGGGAATCTGTCGCAATAAACCAGGAACATACGAGTAAACAAATTTGTGAATTCTTTTTGATTTCTAACTGATCCAAAAATGTCTCATTTCAGTTGTATCTGTACGAATGGATGGCATGGATTGCATTGTACTACTAAAACAACTGGTTGCTTCTCTGGTCCAACGTCCGAGATATGTGGTCATGGAATTTGTATATCACAGAATAATGAACTTGGAATGAAATGTTTGTGTGATCAGGTGACCTTTTTCGATGTTTTTTGAAGCATGCCAATCTTTAAAGTAACCGGTCATGAGAACTTGAGCGAAGTCAACCTATAGGAAAATTTTCAACAGTGCTTAGTCAGTAACTTTTATCAATTCTAGTTATGGATTCTGATATTGCTCCAAGGTCGGTAAGATACTATATAAAAGTTCGTTCCCAAGACTACTACAATTTTATCCGCTTGAGAAGAAAAACCTTTTATAAGCTTACCCTGAGGAGAGGGTCCGCTCTTCTCTCAGGGGTGTGAGACTCCAGTTGTTCTTTGGTTACTCACTAAAAAACCTCTCGCCACATTCCTTGGAGTAGTTCTTCGTCCTGCCCTTACAGCGTCCCTAAACAAAAGAGATGAGTGGCAAGTGGCCTTCAAAGTTGATGGGACCTGATGACTCGAAGTGATCGGACACTGCTTTCGGCATTCTGTGCGCCAAAACCTCTGCCAGGGATATACAGGCCGGAATAATCTTCAGTTCTGTCACGTATCCTTGTATTCTTCCCTCTTCTGCTCTCCTTTTATCACCACATTATTTTCTGCGGGGGAGGAGAATTCGACGACAAACAAGTCCTTGAGTTATTTGTCCAACAGGACTATATCTGGGTTTATGGCGTGGATCTGCCAAGTTGTTGAAATAGCATAGTTCCAGCAGATGCGAGCTCTGTCAGTTTCAACAAATGCTTCAATCCCCAGTGGTACATATGGTAGTTCTGGTTCTTTGTCTATACCATAAACCTCCCTCAGATGGGATTAGAGAATTTGGAGTGCCGCATTGTGTTTTTCTACATATCCTGATGGAGCATGTCCTCTGCATGCAGACAGAATGTGCATAACAGTTCCCTGCTGGCTGTGGCATGCTCTGCACTTTGTTGGGGTGTCCACTTTCATAATGTTCTTTTTATAACATCTTGTATTTATCACCCCATCTTGACAAGCCATAATAAATCCCTCCGTTTCCGACCTGAGCCCAGCTGACTTTTTTCCACCAATTGCAAATATGTATTTCGGATGGTCAAAAATACAGTGCAAGTCCAAAATAGAAAACATCATCGGTATACGATACGATGAGGATAAATAATAAAAAATTAGTTGACAGCTAGCGCAAATTCAATCGAACTCTTATTTGAAAATGATCGACATAAATTAATCCAAGTACTTGATAGGGTTGGACAAGAGCGAGTAAAGAAGGAACCTGCACGCAGGATGTGGACGAATGTAAGGATGAAAATCCAGTATGCTCTGAAGATCCACCAGTTTCGTGTGAAAATACTCCAGGATCATTTATATGTGGCGCTTGTCCTGCTGGTAGGTATTTTGAAAATTCGGTGCGACTTACTGGGCACAGAAATCACGAAATCTTCAAGCCAATATCGGTGCAGAAAATATTTCCATTTGCCTTTCCTTACAACATTCCATGCTACCAAGCTTACCAAGCAAGTGCTTTTAGGTTACACTGGAAATGGACAATACTGTGCAGATATCAACGAGTGCCAACTTTTCAATGGTGGTTGCAGCATGGTCCCGATGGTTCAATGTACTAACACACCTGTGAGTGGAGTAACTGATCATTTAGTTTGATATCAGTGGATATTACATTTAAACCATAAAAATAATCCTGTTTCAAAATAGGGATCGAGAAAATGTGGTTCTTGTCCTCCGGCATACAATGGAGATGGTGTTACCTGCACGTATCAAGGACTTTGCAATAAGAATAACTGGAAATGTAGTCCTTTAGCTTCATGTATCAATTATCCAGGTAAATTGAAACATTTCAGTTTTGTCAAGTATTTTTATGTGGAAAAGGATTATCGGTAAATTCCTCAAAGGCACAGAAAAAGAACATGTTGTTAGTACTTGGCGACAGGTTTGTCTGCATATTGGCTTCTTTAGGACAAGGCAACCAAGAAACCTCAACTCCGGCTAAGGTCACTTATGCTTCCTTCGTGCCGATGATATAATTTTCCTCCAAAATGGAGGCTCTAGAACTGAAAGCACAAATGGTTTGTCGCTCCTGTTCTGATGTCACTTATGTTTTGCGTTATTTCCACCTTTTTCTTGGTTTCTTGATTTTCTTGCTTGTCCTGAAGACGCCCATAAGCACAAAGACGTGTCGGCAAGTATCAACAATATCTTTTGTTCTCAATTATTACAAAAGGTGGTATCCACACCCAGGAGCTACTATCGTGAATCTTTACTTTTTTATGATTATCCTATATTTTTTCCAGAAACAATTAGTTTTAAATCATAGTTTCCTTTATACATCACCAAATTTCTTGTGCATGCTTTGTATTTAAGTAGCATTTTATTGAGATCCTACTCATACCTTTCTCTAATCTAAACCCAGCAATGGTTTTTTCGCGGGTAATATCCCGTACATTTTACACAAAATCATTTTTTGACTAAGAAATGTGGAAGATATAAGAATAAAATAACATAAGAATAGTGGCGCTCCCAAGTCCGCATTCCTGTCCAATAGTTTTATGGAACACTATTCCTTCGTTTTTTTTTCAGATCTAACTCTATCAGAGTGCAGATGTCCACCTGGATATATAGGAAATGGATATGGACCTAGGGGATGCCTACCTTCTTCAGTATCCTCATGCAATCCCAATCCTTGTGTATTTGGTACATGTACACAAAATTTGAATAAGGTCGAAGGATTCACTTGTGTTTGCCAAAATAACTACTTTGGTAATTATAATCGGTTGACTGCGCACGTTAGCACATCGACAAAAAACAAAAGCAAATACAATAGTTCATAATTTTATGATACTTTAGTCGTTTGAATGGAAGCAATGCAGTTGGAACTTTTACCCATTTTTGTCTTCTGCTTTCAGGAAAATATTGCAATATATCGATGAACTTATGTCAGATGAACAACCCTTGTAAAAATGGGGGTCTATGTGTTAGCACAAACTCCACAACGTATAGTTGTATCTGCTCGGAAAAATACACGGGACACAACTGTGAAATAATACCAGAAGGTTAGTACTCGTTTTATGAGCTTACACTGAGCTTAACACAAAATTCAAATTTGAAAAAGTTCACTTTCATTCGTTATCACTTATTTCTTCCATATATTTTCGGTATTTATTTTTAGAATGTGGGGATCTAGGACTGAAGGAGAGTGGAGAGATTATATATTCGAGCAGTTCTTCTCCTTATCTGAGCTGTAGCTGGCATATTCTCACCGAAGAAAGTAAAGTTTTCAATATTTCCTTTTCACAATTCAATGTGGGTAACGGCGATGATTGCACAACAGAGTGGTTTCAGGTAATATGAAGTGAATGACTTGAATTTATCAACACAGTCAATAATCCTATGAAATGTTGGACGTATTGATTATCGTATTTTTTGCCGAAAATGGTCTGTAGCGATTGGGTTCGACTCACTGATGAACAATTCGGTCTGGCTGGCTGTCCGTTGCCACGATAACTTGAGAACAGAAAGAGAAAGCGACTATCAATTTTCAGGGAAGGTTATGCATCCGAACGCTACGATTGAGTAGGTTATTGGGCATAATCGGCCAAATGGTTTTTGAGTTATACCCATCTGAAATTTGGTTGTTCTTCCTTCAATAACTCAAAAAATACAGATCCGATTGAAATGAAACTTGGTAATTACAGAAGAACGCGCAAAAGCTCCTGACTTTTGAGAATTGTTTTGAATTTTGCTCGTTTCATCATATTGAATTTTTCAATTTTCTTTCCAGATGACTGAAGGTAGAGGACGAGAAATTCATGACTTCGGAAAGTTTTGCGGGAGAAAATTGCCGAAAAACGGTGGATTATTGAGTACTAAGAACGAAATAACTATAAGTGTGAAGGCGGAATCAAGATCATCCTCGTTTAGGCTCAAATGGGAATCGTTTGTACCAAGTAATAAATTTGGAATTTATTCACTAGAGCATTGATCAATTTTAAGGAACAATTTCCTTCAACTATATTCGAATATTGAAATGATCTCATTGTGTTTGCCCCTGGATGAAAATCTATCAGTTATTTTGTTTCAGAATGCCATGATATTCTCAATTTGACTGCAAATGCTACTGGTAGTATAAAATCACCCAATTGGCCAAATAATTATCCTGCTAACAGGTAAATTATTTAAGATTCCAAGCATTCGATTATTTTTAACATTCAGCGGAAACTAGAAATTAATTTCGCTATTTTATAAATATTTTTCAGAGATTGTATTTGGCTGCTGCAAGCTCCTGTTGGACGATCGATAAAGTTGACGTTCTTCACTTTCGATATAGGAAATGAAACGGAATGTACAGGAGATTTCATTGAGGTGATAAAATTGGTATTCAGTAATATAGGGTGTTTTCGAAGGTGGTGTATTTTTCAACAGGAGGTAGAGCACATTTAAATGAATCATTTCATCGAAAATCACCTATATGAAATATGCTAAATATCGCAATTGAAAAAAAAACTTTTTGAAAATGTTACTATAAACGTGACGTTTTTTTGGATATCAGGAGGAGGGTTAGGGGGAAATTTCAAAGGGGTTTATCGAGGAAAAATACGGTAGTTTCGTAGATTTTCGCCTTTTTGGAGCGAAAAGATGGGGCTGTATTTTTAAAAAAATCGCGAAAAGGCGAAAAAACGCCGATTTTTTCAAAAGGTCTGGCAAAAGCGACTGATCCTAGCTGTACAGTTTAGGGGTCTCAACCCCAATTTAAGAATACTCCGTCATTTTGCAACTCTTGTATGAATGTTTTTTTGTGCAATCGTTTATTTTGATAAATTTGAAAACACCCTGTTTATCTGAATAAAATCACAGTTTTCACTGCCAGAGATGTGCCAAATTTCAAGTGAAATTGAATATTCTCTTCCCAGGTATCCTCATCATTCATGGAAGGAAAAGATATCTTAGACAAGAAATGTGGTGGATCAATTCCTCAACCCATGATATCAGAAGGGCCAGAGATGCGCATCCATTTTCACTCAAATGAGAGGACGTCTCATCGAGGATTCCGAATCAATTATTCCTTACAACCAGGTTCGCTTATTTGAATATACTCCTTCTACTAGCGGACTGGACAGACATTGTCCAGCTCGAACGTTGGATTGCCTGCTATCATCAGCGGGATTATCGAAAATATTTTTCAATATTCGAATTTTCGATATACTATATTGTAAGTGGTATTTCACATAAGGGTGACTTCTTTAAGTTGATAATTGTGTGAAATACTCACTTCAATACTGCAGCTAACGAATCCTACGATGTTTGCTATTGAATTACATTCCAAAAACCTCCATACATTAATTACACTTCAATTTAATATGTCTTGCTGACTGAACTTAAGATTAATGACGAATGTCAAAGTGAAATCTCCAGGTCTCTGAGATCAGGAAAGAGTCGACGTTCTCATGATTTGATCAGCTTATCTGCCATTTCATACTAAAAACAGTAAAAACTAATAGTCCATTTAATAATAGACCATAAGGTCTTTAGTGGAAGTTAACAAAACTAACATATTTCCGAAAGAAAGAGAAGACAGCTATGGGCCTTTATTGAAAAATAAATGCCAAGTTTTGATATGTCAATATTGAATCATTAAAACTTCCATTTATCTTGACCTTGAATAGCTATAAGGTTAATATTCAGATATCGTCTCCGTTTATGTAGATAAAAAAGTTTTCTTTAAACATAAATTTTCCGCTCGTACGAGTTTCATGAAATTTTGCATGAACCGGCTCAAAACTCGAAAATTAAATATATTTGGGCAGAATGAAAGCGCCCTGGTACGAGCGCACAAAAACACCTCATCGAGTTTGTTTGAATTCATGAACTAATATTTTCAAATACTTTTCCAGTATGTGGAAGTGTGATAAAAAACGCAAGTGGAGTTATAGTTCCACCCGAGGTTTCCAAAGATCTTGTTTGTTTTTACCGAATCCAGCATAACCTCGAGTTGAAAACCAAGCTTACTTTCACCTCCTTGGATCTCAGGTTATCTGTCGGGTGTACGGAAGAATATGTTGCCGTAAGTAACGAATAAAATTACTAAACTGCATAATTGAAAGGTTTTTTCTGGGTTTTCTCTCCCAAACTCTGAAAAATATCTATAAAATAAAAATTAATTATTATGTGATTTGCTTCTGCGTAAGAAACACAAGATATTTATCGGAAGCAATCAATTGAACAATGTTGCCTAACAAACAACAACGAAACAACATCAACGAAGAAAGAACTATATCGTAACGTTTCGGAGTCTATATCAGACTCCTTCGTCAGACGCTTAATGAAAATCTTTAGATTTATTTTGTTATTTTGTGAAATTCAAGAATTGGTGACGATTTTCATTAAGCGTCTGACGAAGGAGTCTGATATAGACTCCGAAACGTTACGATATAGTTGTTTCTTCGTTGATGTTGTTTCGTTGTTGTTTGTTAGGCAACATTGTTCAATTGATTGCTTCTGACAAATATCTTGTGTTTCTTACGCAGAAGCAAATCACAAAATAATTAATTTTTATTTTATAGATATTTTTCAGAGTTTGGGAGAGAAAACCCAGAAAAAAACCTTTCAATAATGAGTATACCTCGCACAGTATCCTTTAATGATTACTTACTCAACTACATCCTACATAATTCTAAATTACTCTTTCAGTTATATGAGGGATATAATACTAGTAGTCCTTTGATTGGAAGATATTGTGGAGACAATGTGCCATCTTCTTATATATCGGACCGAGGTGTTATTTTCATCAAGTATAAAAAGAACAGGGCCGCCTCCAAGTTTTCTCTGAAATATGAAGCAGGTAAAACTAACATGTCTATTCAGTAATATATACTTTGGTGTGAAGAATAAATTATAATTAATAATTTGCTCTATTTTCAGTTTGTGATCAAATATATGAAGATCCAGCTGGCGTAATTCGCTCATTGGGATATCCTAATACAATGCCAGTGGGATTGACTTGCATATATCTTATAAACCCAGATCCTGGTTCAATCATCACTTTGAATATTTTTTTGAATATCGATTACTATTCAGAATACGATGAATGTTTAGCCGACTTTTTCGAGGTAGTTAAATGAACTATGTATTTTTAAGATTGCTAGGCTCAGAGTTCGTTTATGACAATTTCGCTGAATAATTAGCTTATACAGAGTGATCCACTTTTTTGTAGAATAATTTTAACAGTCAATGAAATGTTCAATTTCAAGACGAAAATGTCCGATTACATAACTCTACAATCTTCAACTTCGCCGTCGATTCTGAGATTCACAAAATAATTAATTTTTAATTTTTTATTTTATAGATATTTTTCAGAGTTTGGGGGAGAAAACCCAGAAAGAAACCATTCAATCATGAATATACCTCCCACAGTATCCTTTAATGATTACATAAAGCTTGTGATTCGAATTGAGAAAGCAGTCCGTTAAACTGATCGAACGAATTATCATTATTAGAGCAAAAATCCCAGAAACCAGAATATAGGCATCCTCTTGAAATTGAATATTTTACAGACTGTTAAAGTTATTCTACAATTATTAAAACTGAGAATTGTCATTTAGCAATTGATCTTATGTTACTAGATACGAGATGGTGATAACGAGAATGCTACGCTAATTGATGCATCTTTAGATTTTGATGATGAAACAACTGTTTTCTCCAGTTCAAACTCCATGTGGCTTAAAGTGACTTCTAGTGGTGCTTGTGACACAAGTTTCACAGCAAACTATTCGACATCTTCAGGTATGATCTTTTTTAATAGTGAAACCAATAAAATACAGCGCTCTGAAAAGAGTCAAAGTAAAGCTCAAAAATTTCATGATGACAGTTTATGTTTCGATTTTTGAAACATCGAGTATAAATTCATGACACTGACATTGATCCTCATAGCCTAATTTATTCTGAGGTATGCAAACGAATAACATGGTCCTTCGCAGGAATTTATTCGAGTTCAGTTTGTTGATATCATATCGTCGGTGTTCTGGCAAAAATCATTTTTACCATTTTTTAATGACATTAAACGTTCCAGAAAAGTATTATCTTTCGACTGGAAAACTTAATCAAGTCCATTCCATGTAAAACTGGTTGCATACTACGAGCAAACTATTAAGTCACAAACAGCGCTTTTTATGCAGGCAAAAGTCACTAAAGGCCTTTTAATAGACTTATTGATTTTTGCCAGACGCCAACTATATGTTCTATATTGTATTTGATCGTAATGAAACAAGTTCAAACAATTTCATATCACTAAGTGTTGGATCGGTGGTTTCAGATTGTGGATTTCTATCAAGAAATCGCACAGGCTCCATTACTTTCAGTCACTCCCGAAAAAACAAGAGGTATTGCAGATGGATTCTAGAGGCTCCTGCGGGATTTTTCATTCAACTCACAGTTACGATTTTCAACTTGTTGCAAAGTATCAATTGCGATTTGAGTCATCTTAATGTATATGAAAATAACTCATACTCTAAAGATGCAAAATTGATTGGATCTTACTGTGGCAAACGCATTCCACCACTTCTTCTTGTTCCTTCAAATATAGCTACCCTAACTATTTCCACAGCAGGTGTTGATGGAGTAGAGCAAGATTTTTTTTTTAATTATATTTTTCTCAATGAGAGCACAGGTGAGTTTTAAATATGAAAAAATTATGTTATCAATTAATGTGAGAAAGCATGTTTGTCTTGTTCAATTTGTAACATTTTTATATCATAATAAAATGAATATGTAAGGACGAGTAACGAGTAACTATTGCACATATTGCGCACGCTAAAATAATTCCTGTTGCATTTTATTTTCAGTTTGTGGTGGAAATTTTTTCACCAAGACTGGTACAATAAAGTCCCCTGGGTATCCAGGTCCTTATCCTAAATCATCTGATTGCATCTGGACAATATCTGTGGAAAGTCATCATCAGATCGAGCTCAAAAAGTCGATTTTCACAATTCGCAATCCTTATCATTTGAATTATCTAGAAATTAGGTGAGTAATATTTATGAATGAGAATTCCAACGATTTTTCATTCAAAACTTTGTCGCCACTCCTTTTAAATGAGCAATAAATCTACTATTTGATTATTTTCTAGAAGATATGCCAAGACTCAACAAATTTAAATCGAATATATCCATATGTTCGTTTTTTTACTGTAACGTTACAGTTACGTTAATTTTTTCTCAGGAATGGGGGTTCAGCATTCTCCCCTCTGATAGGAAGATTTGATGGTTTAAAGATACCAGAAACCATACGTTCCCATACAAACCAGTTGTATCTTCATCTCGTTTCTTCGACAGATATTCCATTCGAGTCATCTAAATTCTTATTCACTTGGGAGCAAACAACCACCGGTGAGTTCACAATTTCAATTTGTGGCCTCCATATCAACTCAAATGAAAAAGTATTTATGATTATTCACACTTATTTATTGTGGTTGGCTGAAATATTCCTGGACAACCTAGAAGCAATCGCTAAGACATCCTATTTTTTCCAAATTCGTATATTGGCCATTTGAGGTTCCAGAATTTGCCCATGTGTCAAATAAATATTGTCGGCTATTCAACATGTTTTACTTCTGCAGAGATGTCCAAAATAGTTTACAAAATATATTTAAATACAAAATAGCGAATAGCTTTTCATTTTGTATTTGAGATACTAAATGCAAAATACGTATTTCCAAAATAATTTATTAAAATAATATACTTTTATGGTTTTCAAGTTTCTTTATTCTATAAGTAAGCTGGTAATTTAAGTAAGTAATTGAAGAAAAGAAGTGGATAAGAAAATTGACCCCAATACAGTCATATAATCAATCAATACATTATTTTTCATGTTGTGTTTCAATAAAATAGGCAACTTTTGTCTAATTAAACCAACTTTTTTATTACCTATTATTTTCGTGTAATACAATACATTAATTTAATGCTAGAATAATTTCAAAAATACTACCTTCTTGCTATTTTCTTTTAACAATAGAAATAGATCATTTTGAATTTCGGATAACAAGTTTTGATGCTTCTGCTTCTGATGAACCCCCCCAAATGGTGAACGGAGTTTTCAAAGCAGTTGAAACCCCCCCCTCGGTTTTATCTAATCCTTCAATGCACAGTTGGAAAAATTTGGCTTCGGTCCGTCCCTGGATACTTTGTTTATAAAGATATGTCCCAAGAGGACTTTCATATAAAATAAAAAAATCTTTTCTAAATAAAGTAGTCAAATACAAAATGGAGATAGGAAATAGGTATTCTGTATTTTGCATTTCAGATACTAGTATTTTAAGAATATCATATATCTGTACTTCTGGATATTACATTGGTGAAGATTGATGTGATTTTCACTCCAAATTATCTCCTAAATAATTCACAGGTTGTGGTGGAAAACTAACAACGCCAGCAGGTGCTCTATCATCACCCAATTATCCAGAACCCTACGTCGCCGCATCAGAATGTCAGTGGAATATAATAGTCAGTCAAGGTTCAAGGATTCAATTAGTATTCTTGGATTTTGATCTTGAAAATGCCAGAACATTTAAGCAGTGTGATCTGGATTATCTCGAGGTATCTAATATCGTTTCTCAATTATCAACTCTGAAAATAGCATAGCGATAGGATATTTTCCAAAATCGGAATAATGCTTACATTTGATACATAGGCATCAATGATCTCTAATATAATTATACTCCTAGGTCTTCCCGGGAGACCTCTCATAAGCTCTCAAAAGCTTGTGCGAGGAGAATCAGTTATGTTCTGTGTATCATTGTTAGATTTTTTCTCAATGGCCTCCCTGAATTTTAGATCTTCGATGGATCAACCAAAAATGCGAAATCCTTGGGCAGATTTTGTGGTACTACATTCCCGAGAAATATAATTTCGACGAATAGACAGATCGATGTTTACTTCAAGTCTGATTTTAGCGCCGAAGGTAGAGGTTTCAATCTGCATTATAGAACACGTAAGTTGATGTACGCTGAAAGCCGATTAAGTCTATAACGCTATCAATTTCAGTTTGCTCCAATAACTTGACTGGATATGGTGGAGTTATTGAAAGTCCAAACTTTCCTGAATCTTATCCAGTTTCGCAAGAATGCATTTGGAACATTAAGGTCACCAAAAAAAATACTATCAACATAACTTTCTCGCACTTCAATTTGGACGAAAAAAGATATCACGAATTCCCATACTTTAAGATTTCATCTGGGCTTCATGTAAATAACTTGAAGGTAAGTTTATGAACTGAGCCCAAATATATTTTCATCCTCAACATATTCTCATTGTACTCACATTATACCTATTTCAAACCGATACACGCCATTATTATTAAATTTCAGATATTGTATAAGAAAGATGTTGAAGAGGACGTGAGAGAAGATGTACTATATAAAAAGTATGTAGGGTCAGATTTTCCAGAGAGTATGACTGTAGCATCAGACCACGTGATCATACACTTTAAATCTGACACTAATTTGATCGGGAATGGTTTTCGTCTAGAATGGATCATAAATGGTGAGGGATCGTATGCTTTTTTCTCACATATCTATTTCCTTCTTCTGTTACTTCAGGTTGTGGGGGGCATTTGAGAAAACCTGGGACTATAAACTCTCCAAATTATCCGAAGCAATATCCAGATGAAATCAATTGCGAATGGTTGATGGAGGCAAAAGTTGGCCAGAGCGTGGTGATCAAATTTACATACGTTGACGTGGAAAAGACTTCTTTCTGCCCGTATGATGTTATAAAGGTAAAATTTGTTTTCATTATAATTATGAAACTGTAGTGGATAGGTGATTCCCCGGATTTCAGTTGATTCGACTGAGTGGGATTTCACTGATTTGAAACGCTACTAAAATATATGATTATCAAATATTCATCATATCAGGAAAGGAAACGAAATTTTGAAAAATGCATATTCAGAAGGAATTCTATAATATACACATTTTTTACAGGTGTACAATGGACCAGATTCTACCTACCCTGTCTTAGGTTCCCTCTGTCATATGGATAAACGAATAAAATATACCAGTAATGGAAATCTTATGCATGTTAGCTTTGTGAGCGATTCTACCTTTGCTGGCAAAGGATTTTCAGCCGATTTCGATTTCATCAAATCGAGTAAGTTATATTTGAATCAGTTAGAGTTGAATGTTGAACAAACATACAAAAATAATGAAATGGAAAAATGGTTCTAGAAAGATTACCAATATGACTTTCATTAATGAACTGCCTTTGAAAATTGACGAAATATCCAAGATGATTTTTTCCAAAATTCAATTTTATTCAAACGGACTGTATTAAAACAAATATGTTAGATACAGTCATGTCCAGAGAGTTGGCAAATTTTGAAATAATAATTTATAAACATTTTTGGTTTGCTTATCTACCTCAAAAAAAATACTTTCAGAATGTGGTGGTGAATTATCTGCCCCTTCTGGTACAATATCGTCTCCAAATTACCCCAAAAATTTCAATTCCGATGACTTCTGTCAATGGTTGATATCTACTGAGGAAAATCACGTGATAGACATTGCATTCGAAATTCTGGATCTGATTATCTCACCAAATTGCAGTAAGAATTATGTTCAAGTACGTGTTCACAATTATCGTCAGGTAGACACGCAAGTAATTACTCATTTCTAGGTTTATGATGGACCAGATACTTCAAGTGCCCTTCTTGCTCAAATTTGCGATGGTACAAATGCAACTTTTACTTCCTCGTCCAACCAAATGCTGGTGATTTTCATGTCTAACATAACGCGCCAACATCCGTCTTGGAGGCATCCTACCAATTATGAGTTGACCACCAGTCAAGGCTTTATGGCTGTTTATAAAAAGGTAATTCTTTTTTGGCGCTCTTGTTCCTCGGAACAGATACAACATCGAAATGTCTAGAGCGAGGCTGGAGACAATCATAGCAGATTGTCCATTTATTCTTGATATTTGAGTAGGTAGAGGCTGACGAACAAATTATTTTAATAGTTCAAAATATATTAATAAAGTTCTATCCTCTTTTCATAATTTGAAATGTAATAGTTCATACCACTTACACATTCTTTTCTATATTATGGACCTAAAATCAAGAAAAAATGTTTGATACACAAATACAGATCCATATTTCAGCATTATTTTGCCAGCAACATTATGAAAATACAACAGATAATATTTTCAAACTACGAATTGACAAGTCTCTAATATATATAATAATATATAATATAAGAGGATATTTATGAACAGTGAACACAGACAGATTCTGTGTTCACATTCTGTGAATACATAGGAACTACGATGTATTATTTGAATTTTGAAAAATCATATCTCCGAAAGTATTAGCTTGTTAGAGTTGACATTCACAACAATGGATTCTTATTATCAAACTGTATCTTAAAAAATTTAATTTGAAATTTATATTGTGAAAAAAAATTTTTTTTTTTTCGTTACTCCGAAACCATCATGCCGATTCTACCCAATAACGAACTTAACCGAGATATTTATCACCCAAACCTACTCTGAAAATTTCAACTGCTTAGCTCTATCTACTATCTTTTTTTTACACTTCACGGCAACCCAATCAATACAAGACTTCGCATGCATATAAAGGTCATTATTCTACAATATAATGCTAAATTTCAGATAGATCGAGTGATCGGTTTCGGAAATATTCATAAAAACCGTTTTTAATAAAAACGGTCATAACTCTGAAACCGCTTGGTGCATTTCGCCCGTTAACGAACTCGTCCTAGATATTTACGCTCCAAATCTACCCTGCTCATTTCAATCCTCTAACTCCTTTCGTTCGAGAGTTATCGTGTTAACGGAGGGTCGGCCGGACCGGCCGGACAGAATCGATTTCGACCACGGATCCTTGATCAGTGAGTCGAACCAAATCGTTTAAGACCATTTTCAGCCAAAAATTCGAAAATGACAGGCATTTGGGCAAATTGATAAGGACTCTGTTCCGAGGAACAAGAGCGCCAAAAAGTAAATAAACAGGTATCATACAACAATTTCACTTAAATACAATGATATGATATTGTACTACAATATTTAAGTCATCTGTAGTGATTTATTGTAATGCGAATACTGATGGTTGCGGATTTATACGTGCTTACTTCTATTCTAATTTTTCAGGCCTGTGGGGCTCGTATAGTCGCCAGCGATGTGAGTGGAAATTTGAAACTACGTCCTTTTTCCATAACACATTCCGATATCACAGCCAAATGCGCATGGACAATTGTTGCGCCGCCGAATACAGGTAGGTCGTACTTAGGTGATTTTGAACGACTATTTGAACATTCGAAAAGTCCGAATTTGGCGAAAAAACATTCGTAAACATTAGGACTAAGAAATTGAATAGACGTACATACATTGAGCGTCAAAAATATGGAATAATTGATTTATTTTAACCCCTTTCGAGAATACCGTAATTCTTATTTTCCAACCAAGCAGTAAGGTCATCGATATTTTTGGCAAATTTTCAACATAGTTGGAAACATTTCGAAGTAGTTGGAAAAATTTTCGAAGGAGTTGGGAATAATTTCGAAGCAATTGGAAAAATTTCAATGGAGTTGGAATATTTTCGAAAAAATTGTTATAAAATGTGAAGAAATTTGACCGCCTGACCGGATAAATGCAAAGCAGGCAGATAACAGGAACGCAACATGGAATAACACTAACCCTTGTACACATTCCTGTTTGCCGGAAGTTCAATATTCAGTATCAGTAGTTTTCAGCACAATGTGTGTAGCCGGCAAAAAATAATAGATATCATAATATAGCGTTATCCCAAAGCGGGTAGCTCTCTTGATGTTTCAGTTTCGCCTACTGGAGTACCTATGTCATAAAACAAACCATCTGGTAGCATCTATTCAAACTGCTGTAAATCAGATAAAAATGGTCAGATTGGGTTGAAATTGAGGGAAGAGGATGAAATGGTATTGTTTTTCCGATGTTCGAAATTGGTAGTCATTCCAAGAAGTTTTAACATTTTCGACCAAAATGGGCCATGGGATATCATTAGAAGTTTTGTGCATTTATTCAAACTGCTGTAAATCAGATAAAAATGGTCAGATTGGCTTGAAATTGGAGGAAAATGATGGGACGGTGTTGTTTTTCCGATTTTCGAAATTGGTAGTCATTCCAAGAAGTTTTAACATTTCCGACCAAAATGGGCCATGGGATATCCTTAGAGGTTTTGTGCATTCATTCAAACTGCTGTAAATCAGATAAAAATGGTCAGATTGGCTTGAAATTGGGGGAAAATGATGGGACGGTGTTGTTTTTCCGATGTTCGAAATTGGTAGTCATTCCAAGAAGTTTTAACATTTTCGACCAAAATGGGCCATGGGATATCCTTAGAGGTTTTGTGCATTTATTCAAACTGCTGTAAATCAGATAAAAATGGTCAGATTGGCTTGAAATTGGGGGAAAATGATGGGACGGTGTTGTTTTTCTGATGTTCGAAAGTGATAGTCATTCCATTAAGTTTTAACATTTTCGACCAAAATGGGCCATGGGATATCCTTAGAGGTTTTGTGCATTTATTCAAACTGCTGTAAATCAGATAAAAATGGTCAGATTGGCTTGAAATTGGGGGAAAATGATGGGACGGTGTTGTTTTTCCGATGTTCGAAATTGGTAGCCATTCCAAGAAGTTTTAACATTTTCGACCAAAATGCACCATGGGGATATCCTTAGAGGTTTTGTGCATTTATTCAAACTGCTGTAAATCAGATAAAAATGGTCAGATTGGCTTGAAATTGGGGGAAAATGATGGGACGGTGTTGTTTTTCCGATGTTCGAAATTGGTAGTCATTCCAAGAAGTTTTAACATTTTCGACCAAAATGGGCCATGGGATATCCTTAGAGGTTTTGTGTATTTATTCAAACTGCTGTAAATCAGATAAAAATGGTCAGATTGGGTTGAAATTGAGGGAAGATGTTCAGATGGTATTGTTCTTCCGATTGAAATGGGCCACGGGGGGGAGGGGATCTTGCCAATGTTGAACGGAGTTTCAATGTTTTTCCCCCACCAAAAATTTGGCTTTGGCCTGCCCCTGTATGTAGGTTTATTTAGTTTCTTCTTATATTTTTGAGACATTGAAAATTCGGAGTCAAATTTAATTATTTCCGTCCAATTTTTGATTTAGATCAACATGTTGCTTTGACGGTAACTCGGCTTCATCTACAATCCAACGCGGAATCTTACACTGGTCTAGCTGTCTATGGCGGAGAATCCACGAAATCTCCTCTGATCGGTGAATATTTGACAGATAAGTTGCCCCAAATGATAGTCAGTGGCGGTTCAGCTCTTCATGTTGTTGTCAGTCAAGATGTTGACTTTTTCGCCATCTATCACATCGTGGGAACAAGTAAGTTGATAATCGAAATTTAGTTATGCCTTATAACTAACTATACTCTACATCACAGATTGTGGAGGCACCTTAACTGGTTTGAATGGAATGTTTTCTCCTGTGGGGAGTTCTTGTGAATGGACGATACAGGTTGCACCAGGTACGTAGAAATATATTTGATATCTTCGTTTGTTAAGACAACAATATCTAAATTTTAGTAATCATTAGAGGATAATTTGGAAGGTATATTCATTATTAAATATCTCTTTTCTGGGTTTTCTCTCTCAAACTCTGAAAAATATCTATAAAATGAAAAAAATATTATATTGTGAATTGTTTCTGCGTTAGAAACACAAGATATAATTTGTCAGAAGCAATGTTTAGAACAATGTAGCCTAACAAACAATAACGAAACAACCTCATCGATAAAACAACTATTTCGCAACGTTTCGGAGTAGATCAGACTCCTTCGTCAGACACCAAGCGTATATCGTCAGAATTAATTTCTGTTGGTGGCTATTCTGAAGTTCGAAAATTATCACATTGAAAGTCTTTGAAGATCAGAGCAACATAATTTCCAAGTTCCAACTCCTTCTTCAACAAATTAAACCAAATATGGTTGAGTGGTCCAAGGCATCATGGAAACTGACTTCCCACCCTAGCGAACATGATGTGAAGTGCCTTTTGTGGAGCATCCATACTGCCCCACCCTGTACCTTCGATAATAGTTATCATCATATTGCCATCTTCCCTCAAAGCACAGTGTGATAGTTATCAGAATATCCCGGAAGTCCGTTGAGATATTTGATAATCGATGTGCGTCTTGTTTGTTTTTTTCAGGAAACGAAATCAGCCTGTCCTTCAAGAATTTCAACATACCTAGTTCTGAAAGATGTTCTTTAGATTTTCTGGAAATAAGAAAACGAAATGCAACAGGAAAATTACTAGGAGTATTCTGTGGTGATAAAAAACCGGATAATATTACGCATCAAGGAAGCTTGTGGATTTTCTTTAGAACGGAAAAACAAAATTATACCGTGCAAACAAGTTCAGGGGCGTTCTTGGCCGATTATGCAACAAGTGAGAAAACTTCACTAAAAGTATTTGATGAATATTAATTATGCGAGAAATATAAACATTTCAGGCACACATGTCACAGTGACAGGTTATAGAGGAGAAATCGCGTCACCACTTTATCCGGAAGGCTTTTCGAGTCCTGCACTTTTCACATGGAAAATCTCCGTCAATGGCAACACAAGAATACTACTAGAGTTCAAAGAATTCCGTACTGAGAGTTTTGGGCAAGATTTCTGCCTAAGTCCATATCTTAAGGTACTAAAGGGTTTTCCTATTAGAAGTGTCATTTGGATTTATAGGAAAAACGTGTTTTTTGGAAAAATAATTATACCGGGTGTCCCAGTATACATGTTCCAATGGATTATCTCAGCCATTTCAAAAGATTCAAATTTGAAAATTTCATGATTCTCAATTCGTTCAAGGAACCTTCAACTGAAAAAAACAAAAATTAAAAGTCACTTTCGGTTTGTCCGGAAGTGACTTTGACTTTTTTATCTCAAATAGCACCCTGTATTTTTTTTTTCATTTTTTTTATTTCTACTCAAAATTACCTTTCAACGATGTATCACACTTTGTATTTTACATTTGATTTTATGGAGAAAACGTCAATTGATATTTCAAATTGAAAGAATTGCAGTTGGCTGCGATATTTTGTGTAATCTTGATTTTGACTTCAATAATCGAGATCAATAAAAAAAACCTTCCTCAAGTCGAAATCAACTATGCATTTTATCGAACGTTAAACACAGTATGAAATGTAAAAGAGACGAAAAACTACAAAAAAGGGGGCAAAAAATACCTATAATAACTAAAGCATATGTTCGAAATGTTGACCATCTGCTTCTACACATCTTTCAGCTCGGTGGACTAGTTCACGCAAAGTAACACTTAATTAAAGGCTGTGCCACCCTGTGCCATCCCCATCAACCCTCTAAATTTTTTTAATAGGGAAAGTGGGTCATGTGGTACTTTTTTGGCAAGGTCTTTGTATCTTCTTTACAGGCGTGCAGAAATTTTCAAGAAAAAATGTTTCTTCTTTGAAAAATAGTTAGTTCAAAGAGGTTTTCAGTATGTGCACTTTGTCATGGCTCATTTACTCTGAGACGATGGTACCTGATGAAATTTGTCACCGAATGAAAGTCGACCATTACAGTTTTGTTCATGCACAACTTTCAACCCCTACGAACCTTTAATGGAGAAAAAAATGGAGTTACATTGGAAATGTATTTCGGCATTGAAGTACCACCCGGAGAATCATTGTGCATTACAAGATAAGATAAATTAAATGTTCAAAAATGACCACTTCAGTTGAAACGTACTAATAACATACCTACTTAAGATCATAACTGAAGCGCAGTGTTTCACACATTCTAATTTTCCACGTGAGGGGGTTGAAAGGGGTTGAAAGTTGTGCATGAACAAAACTGTAATGGTCGACTTTCATTCGGTGACAAATTTCATCAGGTACCATCGTCTCAAAGTAAATGAGCCATGACAAAGTGCACATACTGAAAACCTCTTTGAACTAATTTTTCAAAAAAGAGGAATATTTTCTTGACAATTTTTGCACGCCTGTAAAGGAGATACAAAGACCTTGCCAAAAAAGTTACCACAGCACCCACTTTCCCTATTCAAAAAATTTAGAGGGTTGATGCATAAATGCATAAAAATTTGGTAAAAAAAAACGTTTCACAACAGCTCGAATTATTTTTAGATATACGATGGTCCGAATGAGGAAGCCCCGGAGATAGGAACGTACTGTGGTCTGAACAAGCCAGATTCTATAGAATCTTCTTCAGGCAACCTCTTCATCGAAGCATCTATGGATTCGTCTAGACTGGAAAATAAATTCCTCTTAAAGTGGATGAGAGTGTATTATCTGAAGCGTCCGAAAATCAATAATAGTAAGCCAGCATCGTAATTCTTTGAACTTGTTTTGATTGAATATCTTGAAGTCTGTATAGTAAATTCCTTTGTTTTTTCCTCCTAAATTTCATGTTATTGAAAACTGAGTTTCAACGGTAAATGGGTGTTAAAATCGATTATAATCAATTAAATGTGATCCATAATTCAGAATTACCCTTTTTTCAGCTTGTGGCTCAGAAGGAATAATCGACTTGAGTAAATTACACAAAGTAAATCTAACATCTCCAGGCTATCCATATGGTTACGCTCCTAACCTGCAGTGTGAATGGACGTTCCAAACAGATAGTGCAAACAGCTTAAGAATAAAATTTACCTCCTTACGCCTTGGTTTCTCGAGTTTCTGCTATCAAGATTACCTGAAATTGACTTCTGACAATATGGACCGAAAACTTTGTAACCCGTCTCAAATTCGTACTTTCAATTCATCACGCACTCTCAAAGTTACATTTGTCACGAATTCATACTACAATGGATCTGGATTTGCAGCAGAGATTAGTGAAGGTATTTCTTTGTACGAGAGCAGTTTGATAAGATAGGGAGTTTGAATTCATCACCACTCCTGTCAACTACACGATCGCAAAATGACAAATCTTGAAATAGCTATTGTACCTAAGGCCGTAGGCATCTCAATTCTCAACCGAGGCCGTATTTAGGGCATAGTGCGCCACAGTCTTACAGTGTGTATCATGAATTAAGTTGAGGAGGCCGTGTGCTTGGCCTTGTCAAACTATTCCACCTTAGATATTTTTATTCCAGGCTGATACAAAAAAGGACTGTCCGCTTGCCCTTGCCAAACTATTCCATAGTTATTTGAATTTATGCGATGCTGCAACTTATAATGCATCATTCTCCATACATCGTATGACTGCACAAAAAAATAGGTTTCCCAAGAATAAATGGTCATACATTTCAATCGACAGGGGTGGAGGGTAGTTTTTCAAATGACAACCGCCGTAACTTTTTGTGTCAGAAATTGAAAGACCTTTTTTGCTGAGGATGATTTGGTCATTGATGGGGTTTTTTTATCAACTTTTTTTTTCATTGTTATTATTTTTGAGGTCAATGATATGCACTTTAAGAGTGATTGATGTTTTTTTTTTCTATTGGGGAAGGATACGGAAATTCGAAATACACTGAAGCTGAATTGAAATTATCTAGAGAATTAAAAAGCTTTTTTGCCGAAAAAAAATTCTCTTATTCAAAAAGTCACTGACTTATCAAACTGCCCTCGTACTTGGGTTTTCTAGAATGGTCTGGGTATCTGCAGCGGCTGTAAATGCTTCGATTAACAGACACTGCTGAAGTATGTAGGTAGTTAACTCCGTAATGCCTCACCAATGCACAGAAAAAATGTTCGTAAAATTGAGGGTTCCGGTACCCACACTAGTATAATAGGCCTTACGCCTAGAAAACCGTTATTTGATTCTTCATGCCAAATTTGAAACATTCTATCTGCGAGATATCAACTAACATTTCCCAGTCTTATTCAAGTAGCTGCTTTAGGTTGATTAGTAATCAGTTGGTATCATCGAAGTAAAGAAAGAACCTAATGATCTTTCGCGATTTTTTTTTTTTTACCTGGGTTCGTACTGATTGCAGGTTGTGGTGGAGTTATGAAAGAAGCTTCTGGTGTTATAACGTTCGATAAAAATTCTCCTAGAGACTGGACGGTAGGTAAGTCTTCTGGTCCTACTACTATCATTCTGAAGAATGTGGTTTATTTCAGTGTAAATGGAAGATCAATGTTGGACCCGGACGAAGAATAAGCATTGAGTTTTTGATTTTTTCAACAAACTCCACAAGTCGATGTGATAATTTCCTTTTGGTATGTATCTATAAATATACATAGAATATTTTTTCCTGTATAAGACATTCGAGATTGCTTAAATTGGATAAATATTCTGGACTTTCTCTGGTATAACTCCACTGATGGCGAGTAAAATGTACTGTACCTAAGGTGGCGTAAGGACGCAGTAACATAGTCTATACATAACCTAACTCGCACAAGCTCTTAAGAGCGTATGAGGAGTCTTATCGGAAGAACTATAGGAGTGTTGGATGGAGTATTTATGCCTTGATATATCCGAGAGAGGACTTAGGTACCTATACCTAATTGAAGTTGAAGACCAAGTATATTCTTGTCACCATAACCCCTGCCTTTCTGAGTCATAGAACTCCTTCATAGTCTTCTTCACTTCAATTTTAATTGAAAAAACCATTATATGAACTCTTATAGCAGAAATGTTGCCTGAAGCTAGCCCCACTGAATGTCATCTCTTCATGTCACCAATTCATTTTCAATTTATTTTTCAGATGAAAAACGGTATTGACTCATTTTCGCCTAATCTGGGAGATGGGAAATTCTGCGAAAAACCACCAAACCTGAGAACAACCGGCAATAATTTATATCTCGAGTTCAGTGGAAATCCTAATAATACGGTAAGTGTTTTAATGATTCATGAGATGATGAGATTTACATTATGAATTTTTTCAGGAATTCAAAGCCGTCTACAGGGAGGTTTTGTATGACTGTGGAGGTTCTTTCGCATTGAGTGATAAAATTAATAACATGCAAATAATGTCGCCGAACCATCCGAGACCATCGGAACCTTTCATCGAATGCTTCTGGGTCATAAGGTCTCCGCCTGGTACTTATTTGCAAATCGATTTCTCAGGAAAATTCGATTTTCACCATAACTCTGAGTGAGTAGTTAACTTGGTTTTTTTTTCATTTCGAAAGGTAAAGAAAACCGAATAATTAGAAAATGTACTTGTATGGCACTTTTATCTTCAGTTTGATTGATATCTTTCATATATATGTTGCGTTTCTCAATTATTTGCAGTTGTAGCATCGAAGCCATTGAACTGAGAGATGGAGGTACACAGTTGTCACCCTTGATCGATACATTTTGCGAATCATCACCCAATACCCAATACACAACCGATAGCATCATATTCCTGAAATACTTCACCAAAGCGAAAGTGCCTGGAGATGGCTTCTTAGCCACTGTGTCTATAGGTTTGTTATCGGTGACAATTATTTCAATTGATAATATGTAGTTCTCAACTTCAGAACAGTTTGAAATTTCATCAATCAAGACACCAAATGTTTCTAGATTTTTTGGTTTTAGAAATAATAACTTATAATGCTTAATCAGAATGTTGTCATACGGGGTGGCAGGTTTATGTGAATTGTTTGATGAAGTACTTGATATATGTTCTCGAATTGTGAATGTGGTTCATAAAACACAAATTATAGGTATGTTTTTATAATGTTTACCTGGTTACAGCTACTTGTGGTGGAACATATAAGAGTGCAGAAGGCGAAATCAATTGGAGTTGGTCACCAGGAAAGCCCTTTCATGGCAATTGTACATGGAATATTATTGCACCAGTTTATGAGTCATTGAATTTGGAAATCGTTTTCAAAGGATTCATGTTCAATGAATTACTTTGTAACGCAAATGGATCCTATGCTGTATATGAGATAACCGATAGGTCCAAAAGTAAATATGCAATACCCATCACTTTTACATGAGTATTCTGTTAGACGTTCACCGACTGCATCTCTTCATAATTCATAATTTTCCATAATTTAATCGTCTCGGGATTTCTGATGAAATTTGATACGAGGTTGTTCAGAACAATGGCACAACAATGATTTGTGCATCTTTGAATCATAGACCCAATTAAATATTCAGGATGTTTTCAACAGGCGATAGAATTCATCACAAAAAACGTCTCATTGAAGATTGCAAGATATGACCCTCAAAATTCCCATTGAGTCCTAAGTATACTTACGACTCAATGGGAATTTTGAGTGTCATATCTTGCAATCTTCAGTTTTTTGTGATGAATTCAGAGCCGTTTACGGCTCTGAATTCGATCTTCATTCATTTTCCCAAGTAATCCCATCAGCGGGGAAAGTTGGGCCGGCCTCTCAGTGAACTCAATCCTTCGAAATACGATTCCGTTTGTTTAAATTGTTTTCGTGTGGAGAAATTTGAGGGAGCAACATGTGAATACGCCAAATTGTTGCTGAAATTTCAAAAATTGTCGCGTTGGAACATAAATGAAAATCATCTCTCAAAAAGCTTGTCTGTGGCTGTAGCATATCTGTGTATATTATTAATATTATGTCTACTTTATAAAGAGTGGAAATATAATTCCTACACATGAGTAGAGATCATTTTAATCCATATTTATGAAGAAATCCAAAGAATATCAAAATCAAAAATCATTAAATTTTTTCAGAGAAGAAGCTTCTAGCAGATATGTGCGTCTCTTCACAGAAGAAGAATATTGCAACTGTTAGCAATCGTGTCACTATTGAATACAGTAATATAATGAAACACCCTATATTAACTCATCCAATAAGTTTTTCCATCAAATATAACAATACAGGAAGAGGTAAGTGTAGATTTTGATCAATTCTATATCTGAAGGATGATACAGAGGCCAGAATGGCGTGCTTAAAAATTTAAAATAACTTTTTATCAATGTGCTGTACTCTGTTTTCACTTCTTCTCATTGCTATTTGTATCGACTCAATTCTATTTCATTATTAATTTTTAGAATGCAGCAACGCAATGAATACTGAGTTTGGAGTGATAAAATCACCTAATTACCCAAACCTAAATTACTTCAAAGGCTATTGCATTTGGATTATTACTGTGCCAAAAGGGAGGAGGATAACTGTAAATATAACAGATTTTGATTTGGAAAAATATTCATCAACGTCCAAAGGTGGACAGTCGTTGATTTTCCTCGAGTATGGGGAATTTTTGATGGAAGAAATTCATTATAATTCAACGAAAAGGATATATAAATCAAGTGGAAATGTCTTGCAAGTTGTGTTTTTGAGTGAACAGTCTACAACGAATCGTGGTATATCCGCATTCTACACATCTGACGAAGAATCAGGTATCTATGTCTTCATTGTTCTTCAGAGAACTGAATTTACTCGATCGGTGATATTTGGATTAGTTTTCCATGAAGTTATTTTCCTTCCTCAGTTTGTAACCAAGACTTCAGTGCTCAAAGTGGGAGCATTTCTAGACTACCAGATGTTCCAAGATACATATGTATCTACAAGCACATTCAGGAATCACCAATCAACAAGACCCTTGCTTTAAATGTAAAATCCAACTTGACTTATAAGGGAAACCCACATTTGGCTATCTTCCAAAAATCGTTCATAAATGTTGAAACAGAACGTGAGTAGAAAACATTTAGGTTGTTTCATGAAGGTAATATAAGCGTCATTGCTTATATCATCAGGAGAAAAATACTTATTTCGAATAAAATAATGAATTTAATAACACCAAATGCGCATTTTCAGCATACGGCGATTATACGTTCGGAGAAACGCTTCTCTATGGTAAGAGACCTATTCCTAAACCTTCAACTGTGAGAACAGCGTACCCTGAAGTATTTCTTATGGTAAGTTATGAGTAGGTACTGCTTGATCCAAGGTTTTGCTGCGAACATAATATTGAAGTAAAATGTATTGATCTATTGAGTGAAATCTATTGGCATCATTAGACATAGAACATTTGTCTCGGTACTGGGGATATTCTCATTTACCTCTGATAGTGAGCTCTCAGAGATATCAGTTTATGTGAGATCTCTGAGAGCTGGGTAATTTATGAATGTAATTCAAGTTTAATGAAACACCATCACCGTTGATCATTATAATCAACTCTTCCTGGGTATTAGGATTCTTTTAAAATAAATTAAATTGAAATGTCCAATTTTGGGTTCTTGTTAGGAGACCCTTTATTTGTGAAGGTTGAGGAAAGGAACTTATGAGGATTTTCGTTAGATTCAAATGAAGGGAAGCGAAGGAAACTTCTCCGTGAACTATGAAGAGTACCCTTGCGGCGGGTCCATCACTAACGTCACGGGTTTTATAAGCACACCTGGATATCCCGCCAAATATGAAGGACGTTTAGAATGCGCTTGGGTTATCCAGCTACCAGTTACTGATCGAATAAAACTGAACTTCTTGTCTATGAATTTGAGTGAAGATTGTGAGAAGTCTTACATTGATGTATACAATGGCAAATATTCAACTGCACCGAGAATAGGAAGGTTCTGCAACAGCAATAAGCCAGATTTGATAGTTTCTCAGAAGAGTAACTTGCTGATTGAGTACCATCACGATGGAACTTCTCCTGGTATTGGTTTCAATGCTTCATACGACACATTCACCGAAGGTGAGTTTATTATTTTTATTTACTGTTGGTAAGATGTTCGATTCGTGTATTTTCAGGTTGTGGAGGCACCATAAGCAGTAAATATCAATTCATTGAGACCCCAAATTATCCAGATAGCTACCCGAACAACACCGAATGCCGATGGATCATAGTAGCACCTGAGGGGAGTCATATGACACTGAATTCTGTTGGACGTTTTCATTTGGAAGACTCTGATGGTTGTAAAAACGATTATGTAGAGGTAATGGCCATTTTTGCGCGCTTATTCCACTAGGGATAACGTGCCATCATTTTCCCAAATGTATTTTTTTTAATTTTTGGCCGAAAATGATCTGAAACGATCGGGTTCGACTCTTTATGTCTGTCCGTGCTCTTAAAGGAAATGAGAAAACGCAACTCAATCTAACCAACCAATCGAAAGAAAACATGTTTAAAACAAAACAATTTTATCTCATCACGTGAGTGCTTGAACCAATTTTTTTCGTGATTTTTTAAAAATTTTCTAGGGGTACGGTTCTTACAAAGTTTCACACACGTCTTCAAGTCGATATTCTACAACTAGTTACCAATTTTCAATTCAATCGAGTCTATATTTTTTGTTATCAAGGTGGGCAAAAATTGGGCAAAATGATAACGCGATGTTCCCCAGAACATACGCGCAAAAATGAAAGTTTATGTGGTGTGTGTCCACTTCTCGATTCTATTGTAGCTTCATTTAGGGATTGAAATCTTATGTTCTGTATTTAGTGCCCGATTTCTATATTTATCGAAAAAGCTAAATTTAACAAAGTGAAAGTCCATTTTATTTTTCTCCTGGTAATTTTTTTACTGCAATTTTTTTTATTCCTAAGATGTACGACTGGAAAGATGGACAGTGGAAGCAAATCAGGAAGTGGTGTGGACGAAACTCTCCACAAGTTACCTCTGTCGATAACAAATTGCTTGTCGTGTTCAGGAGCAACGACAAAATCAGTGGATCAGGATTCAGGGTAAGCGCATATCTGAAAAAACTCATTTTTCACGTCAATTGCTTTGTGACTTATGAACGTCTTCTTCACGTTCCATTTACGTAAATTATGACGTAAGTGATGACCAATAATCGACGTCTTCCTACTACCTATAGTAGAAAAGTATGATAAGGACAAAGCGATGTTTCTACAGAAAAGGGAGAGTACAGTCATTTACTCTATTTCTAGAGAGAGGGCATTTTTATGGGGATATTGCTCAGTACATTCTATTGAACGGACTAAGCACTAAAAATATAACGTCAAAAAACAAGGTCCATTCCCCAGAAAGAGAGAAATGACTTTGCGACCTGTTTCTTTTCTATAGGCCTGTGTTACACATTACACATACTGTCTGTCTCCAAGGATTCAATTTCATTAGAATTAAATTTCTTTCTTAGGCAAAATGGCAAATGAAATGTGGTGGGTTATTTAGGGCAACGCCAGAAATGAAATATATAATAAGTCCAGGATATCCCAATAAGTATGACAACGATTTGGTCTGTAGGTACGTAATCTTTGGAAGGAACAAGTTAGTTGTCGAATTCGAGGATTTCGCTTTGGAAGGAGGTAGGTGCTATTATATAATATAATTTTGGTATGTTATGTATTATAGGGAATGAAATGTTATGTTATATGCGTTACTAGCTTTGTGGATCCTGCAAATGAGAAAAATGGTTCAAAACATAACATGTGCGATTTTCTCGTAACTATAAAAATCAGTGTTTTACTTTTTTCATGATTCTTTCAGTGGTGGAACTACGAGTATTGTTACATCGAATTAATTTCAGATTATCCAACATGCACAAACGATAATATCACTATTTTAACCCATAAATCTAACGTATATTGTGGACAAACAAAGCCTGAGAGACTTGAGGCTCGTTACAGAGTTGTCATTATATTCAAGACCGATGTCTGGATTACGGATGGTGGATTTAAGATTTCCTTCAAATCAGACGGTAAGTTAAAAAACATAAGAAAATCACTGACGCGAAGTCAGTACTCTTTGGCGCTCTTGTTCACGTTGACCAATTTAAATTGAATAATGAGTGCTTCTAGCTTAATGTATAGCGGGTTTGACTCGGAACGAGAGGTCTTGGCTTCAATCCCGTGACTAGGAAGGACGGTAGAGACCACTTTTCCCCCCTTGGAGACAAAATTAGGATGTATGTGCCTAAGGTGGCGTAAGGACACAGTTACAAAGCCTCCAAGAATTCAAATTCTGTTACTCAGATGATCCTACCGAAATTTTGCATAGGTTTATGCGTCGGTATTTTGCAACTAACTCCAAGTTTCAATTCGATCAGATCAGTATTTCTCGAATCGCGCAAAAATTATTAGATCTATGAGATCGGCATTAAAAGTCTAAAAAAATCAAAGTGTAGAAAGACAAATATAAACAATCTCGAACGGGCATTAGTAGTATCTGAACTACAAAGTATTCAAGGTGTATATAGGGCATATGGAGAATTATATCTTAGAATAAAATTTGGTGCAAACTCATCAAAAATGGAGAAAAACTCCCCAAATCAAGATTTGCTATCTGAATTCGTTACAAAAAAATATTCACGAAATCTTTTATTATGATGCAGCATAACGATTCGAACAATAATTTTCAGGTTTTAAAAGAGATATATATAAAAACCTCATAATGTCTTGAAATGGTATGAAATCAGTAGATATGTTTAAGTTTCCTGTTCTAAATGAAGTATACAGGGTTTACTTAAATCTTGTTGTCCATTGGAACTTTGAAAAATGTAATTTTCTTACAGACTGTGGCGAAACTATAACTCAGCCTAAAACCATCATCAAGCAATATCAAAGACCTACTTATACCCGTTACTACTATGAGGACGTTTGCATTTGGAATATAACGGCTCCCAAAAATAAGATTATTATGATGAAGTGAGTGATCAATAATTACTGGAAACCTATGTATTTGATTATTACTCAAGAAGGTAAATTGACTTAATTTGCAGATTCTCCAATTTATCTGAACTTCAAACATACTCATCATGGGGCAATTACTTGAATATATACGAGGGATCGAACACTAATAATTTATTGGTAAAAATTACCGGGGCTGATAAAATGCAAATACCAGTTATAACCACCACAAGTAACATGGCGATAATAATGTTGCGGACATTAGCGAGAGCACAGATGTCTTTCGTTGTCCAAATTGACTTCACACCAGGTGAGGAAAATTTGGAAACTCCTGTCTAGGATGAATGGTAATTTGTTTGTATTTAGGCCCTGAAGAAGGATGTGGTGGGACATTCAAAATAAATGAAACAAAAGCGATCAGTCCACCAGCCAATTTCACAAATGCCGATTGTCAATGGAAACTCGAAGCGCCAGAAACCTACAAATTACAGTTCAAAATTGAGTCAATCAAATTACCTTCAGCATGCAGCATATCTCGACAACATGGCACCAAAAACTGTTCTTGTAGTTTCATAGAGGTAAGGTTAAATTCGAAAATGATCAATAATCACATATTGCATATCTAGACCCTTACCGTCTACATTGTTGAAAAAACAAACATTTCTGACCAACCTATATTTCAGATAAGAGATGGTGCTGGTCCATTTTCCGAGGAAATAGAACAGTTTTGCAGTAATATGACGACTTATGCACAATTATATGAAACCAGCAAACGATTTGGATTCCTAAGATTCTACTCAGAGACAGATTATCCTACAGATGTGTTCAAGATAACTGTAAAACCAATCAAAGGTAAATTTTAGACTTCGAAAGTACTAGTATTATGAAACATGATTTTCTTTTAGACATTTGCGGACCCCATGAATATTATGCAAGAAAAGATGTTCAAACTCTCACATCCCCGGGATATCCTACATCGTACAAACCTAACATAAAATGCCGATGGACAATTAAAAATAACAATTTTAGACACAAGTTGGCTATACGTTTTACCGAATTCGATTTGATCAATACTACAAAACCTACAGATAAATACTGCTCCAGCGACAGGGTAGAAGTCGATGAATTAGTAAGCTTTCTTAAATTAATTATTAACCTGACTCGGCTCAACTATAAGAGAAAATTGTTGGAAGTTTAGACAGAAAATATCAATCAAATCTCAATTTGCCTTTGTATTAGTAAAGGGTTTTCCAATAAGAGGTGTTATTTTGAATAGCCCGCTATTTCGGTAGATGTCACTTTTGAAGCTGTAATTTTTTGACATTTGACAAGTAGAAACTACGCCATTAATAAAAATGGAACGATACACGCATCAAGAATGCATTGAAATTATTAAAATCCACTATAAAAATGGTGAAAATTTGGCAGAGACGGTTCGTAAAACTCGAACATTTTTGGGTCGTCGTGAAGCACCTTGTCGGACCACAATAAAGAAATTGGTGGAAAAATTCGAGCTGTTGGGACAAGTTAGTTATGTGAAGAATAACACTCGTGTGCGTCGCTCAAGAACAGCCGAGAATATTGCTGCTGTAGCCGAAAGTGTTGAAGAAAACCCAGGTTTGTCCATTCCTCGTCGTTCTTTGGAATTAGGCATTCCACAAACGTCATGACACCGTATTTTGCATAAAGATTTGGGTGATAAGGCTTGTAAAGTTCAGTTAAAACAAGAACTCAAGCCGGCTGATCATCAACAACGTCGTGTCTTTGCTGATTGGGTCGTTGAAATGCATGAAAATGATCCGGAATTCCATCGAAAAATCATCTTGGGTGATGAGGCCCATTTCCACCTCGGTGACTTCGTCAACAAGCAAAATTGCCGCATCTGGGGCTCGGAAAACCCAAGAGTTATTGTTGAAAAGCCTCTCTATCCTCAACGTGTGACTGTTTGGTGCGGTTTATGGTCCGGCGGAGTCATTGGACCTTACTTTTCCGAAAAGGAGGCTGGAGCAACAGTTACGGTGAATGAATTGCACTATCGAGAGATGATTCATGATTTTTTTGGCCGGAATTGGATGGTATTGATCTGGACAACGTTTGCTTTCAACAAGACGGCGCTACGTGCCACACAAGCAACGAAACCATTGATCTTATGCGGGAACCGGGGACCGTGTTATCTCTCGAAGAGGTGATCACAATTGCCCACCGAGTTCTTGTGATTTAACACCTTGCGACTTCTTCCTTTGGGACCACGTGAAAGAGAAGGTCTACGCCAATAGTCCAGCGTCGATTCAAGACCTCAAAGATGGAATTCGTGAGGCTATCGAGGATATAGGGCAGCCACTTTGCGATTTGGTTATGGAAAAATTTCATTAAAAGGATATGGTCCTGTAAGCGTGGTCGTGGTGGTCATTTGCCTGATGTTATTTTATAATGAAATAAACATTCGATCATTCATATTGAAAAATTGCATTTTTCTTTGAATATCAAAATAACACCTCTTATTGGAAATTTCACCTTTACCTGCAGGTCTCGATATCATGAGATATATTAAGCACTCAGCATGCTTTTGACGAAGACCGTTGTTCCTATATGTCCCAAATGACAGTTATTTGAGATTTGTCACCATTCCGGTATAGCGGGTACTTTTCATTTGCTAATACGGGCTCTGGGGTTACTTGTGACAAGTTTCATTAATCAGTTGAAAAATTGAGCTACTGTCATTATAAAATAGGATCAGGAAAATGAAAAAATGATATACGCAGAATTTTTTCAGAGCAGAAATGCGATGTACCTAGGAAAGGACAAAATAATTACTACTAGATTAGATGTTTATCAACATTCAGTGAGTTTAACTGTTCATTCCCTATCAGTATGCAATACAATATCTATCATATTTTCCAGACGACTGAATTTAATAAGGACGATATCATGCAATTATGTGGCAGAAGGTCAATACCCTTGAGTATATTCGCCGAAATGTTCTATTTGAATGTTGGATTCATCAGTACATCGGAGCCCAATAAAGGGAAAGGTTTCAAAATGGAATATTTTCTGACAGGTTTGCATTTGTATATCTGCATGTTCTGATCTCAAAATGCTGGAAAACCTATACAAAACGGCAACTCTCTAGAAACGGTCTGTAGAACAGCTTATTCTGTTTTAGGCTGTTCGAATAATTTTACTCAAGATTCTGGAACCATTTATACTGCACAAGAGAATCGAACAGGCTGCACAACGTATATAACCTCCTCGGAAAATACAACAATATCTTTATATTTCAACAATTTTTGGCAAGGATATCCAATGAACTGTTCATTGGGGGCTCTAGAAGTGAGTGTTCTGATCGTTTGGAATGATTCGGTGTAATATTAGGAACGAAGAATATGCGCCGAAATAATTGCAATCATTTAAGTGAATTTAAAAATTTGGTTTGAATTTTCGGTACCGCATAGGAAGCAGTGTGTCAATAAATCTCTAAACTATCGGTCCAGGTGGTCGACATCATCCATCTCCATCATCATGGATCCGGACGACCTCGTGCATCTTCATCACAGGAAGATCGTCATTTGAGAAAGGGGTTTCCACAACACAGTCGACTGGAAATGCTTGGTTGGGATTTTCACAAAATAGAGGCTTTATAGTATCTTAATATCGCGATATAAACGTTTTTGGGCTTCGTCCGTATAGACTATTTTTGTGTCACCGAATGGCACGTGCTGCTCGGCATTTTAGCGATATTTATTTTCCATTTCTTTTTAGGTGTACGATGGGCATTCCAAAGAATCGCCTAGGTTGTTAAGATATTGTGGATATATAAAACCTAATCCGGTATTTGGCAGTACAAATAAAATGTTGATCATTTTGTCGAGCCCGTCTTCCTACTCATTTTCTAGGTTAGACGCTACATTTGTAGCATCTGCTGATGGCAAAGGATGCGGTGGCAAAATTTTCGACGTGTCTGGCACAATAAGTAGTCCTTTGTATCCAAAGAATTATACAATTGACAGTATATGTACCTGGGAATTAGACGTTCCTCTTGGGGCACAGATATCGGCTGAATTCATTAGTAAGATATTATTTTTTGTTCAATTGATTCAGATGTCAAATTCATCAACATTGAAACAGTATATTTTCATGAATTCTACCTGTTGTTAATAGAGGTATATTGCGATTGAAAACATCATGTTCTGTTCTAACCACATTTCACATTATTAACCAAAGCATACCAGTCAAATACATCGAAAATAGTTAATGATCATTGAATTTAAATTTTAAGGTTTCCAAATAAATGGGCCATGCGATGCCAACTATTTGAAAGTGACAACCTACGAAAATGGAAAAATGAATGAAAGAACTTTCTGTGGAACGGTAAATAGAATTTTATTCAGATTTCTGCGCCATATTCCCTTCCGTTCCTTTACGGAATAGTAATGAAAATATTTGCATTAAGGCTACAAGTATCTGCAGGTATACGAAGACAGTCCCAATTGAAAATGTCCTTCGGTGTACAAAACTCTTCAATATAGGTACGTCCAAGTAAATAACAACTTCGATTAATAATAAGAAGGATAGAAGAGTGATCCAGAACACAAATAGAAAGACTGTCCGTGACTTTGTTAACAATAAATACACACATCGCCCAAAGTCTTGGACCCCCTTATGATTGTCAAAATGATACAATACTATTTCAAGTGAAGAAGTTGCAAATCACATTTAATTTGGATATTTATCCAATAAAAATTGGCTAGATCAAATTTTAAAGGAATAAGAAAAAAAAACGAAAAATAGTGCATAATAAAATGATTACCAGAATTGTAAATCTAGAAGAAAATCAATTTAGAAAACTATCAAAGGATTGTCTTCGCCGGTTCTGTGGTAAGGTGTTAACTCTCCTGTGCATGGAAACAATAAGGGCAATAAGCCTGTTGGGATATTGTAACGTTTTTCTTGGGCCGCTAGTGTGAGTCCCTGGAGGGTGCTAGGTGAATTCATTCTTATCAATGATCAATATTCGAAATTTTTTTACAGGATAGGAGAATTTCGGTATTACATTCTGCCAATAAGATGATTTTAACATATAAGTCATCTGCAGAAAATACTGGAATGGGATGGTTGATGAAGTTCAGAAGATTGACCAGCAGAAGAACTTATGGTCCATTATCAGTATCTCGAATTTTCCGTGATAGATTCGGACATGATCCTAGAAATGGTTTTTTAGATAGAAATATAATAAGATTTACTTGATATTTTTGTTTGCAATAAAAAGTAAACATCACAGTTCTTATTAGTTATAAACCTATTAATATAATGTTTTCAAATGAATACTGAATAAAGTAAAGAGACCTAGAGTACCTAGACAATCGAAATCCCAGAAATCTAATATTTTTTGTCGGTCCATTCCAAGGGGACGAATTTGGAGTCTCCCATGACAATCCAAAAAGAGCAGGGCACTACTCGAAACTTCTTGAAACGTTTTGACTTATTTTCAAACTTTCATCGTTTCAGCCTAGATAACATTTGATAGTGTCGTTCAGAGCAGATACGTACCGGTTTCATGGTCGTTACCAATCATCAGCGTAACTTAGCCACTGAATAACAAACACATAGACTCTTGTCTATGGCGACAAGCAAAGTAGCTCTATGAAACTGAAGCCCTATTTTTGCGAACTACTGGAAAGAAAATCTTACCGCCAGTGCCTCCTAGGGAAATCCTTACGAACTCCAACCCTCTGTGATGCAGAAACCTTGTGCGATGTTCAGTGACGTTCATTCGCAAGAGGGTATCGGGGACTGCAATGCAGACTATCTATATGACCCCCACAGAACACTAATATATGATGACCCCATTCCGACATGAAAACGCTAGGCTTAGTGTGGTTAGCACATAACACTAATAATAGTGGTTAGAGAAGACCACAAATCAGTGAACATAGAATAAGGTGAACTGTAACTAATTGCTAATAACTAAAAGACACACGGCGAAATATTCGTTAATTTTAAGCATCAACAGATATTCCCTCATGATCCGGACTAGCCACCTCGTCACTCAGTGTTTCCCCAAAGAAGAAAAGTGTCATTCAGGGCAGATACGTACCGGTTTCATGGTCGTTACCAATCATCCTCCGTATGGTGTGGAAGAACCAGAAAGGCAATCTTATCAGCGCCTCCTAGGAAGATCCTTAAGAATACGAAGTTACGGTGTTGATTGGTGGCAACTATGAAACCTATACGTATCTGCACTGAATGACACTTCTTTGGGGGGACGACTAATATGTCTTTTAGTTAAATACTGTAAGAGTTCATCTGTCAATCTAGTTACTCAGTTACTGTAAATTCCCATATGGGAATATAGTCACTGTATGTCGTAATGTCGTAATGTTTAACTGTGCCCTCTAAGTTTCAGTACAGGAACAAAGAAGAAAGAAGGTTGCTTCGTCTTGCTTTCGGGCATCTGTTGCAGTTGTAAAACCGTTTGGCGATTGAATATTTTAATATTATTTGTTTTTGAGACATCTCTAACTGCCCGAAAGTCACGTGTTATATTATATTCAGCTCATCAACTGTTATCCTGATTCCTGACACATTTACATTTACCAATTACCATTGCAGCAGCAATAGCAGCATCCGCTAAAAAAATTAAATACTTGACAAATGTCAATTAAAATGTCAAAACTGTCAAATTACGCCTTGGATTTGTTTGAGGATCATATTTGTTTGTGAACAGTGCCGCACCTTTATCTTTCATTTAAATGATTCATTAATGTTTTCAGTCGAAACCAATAGCTTTATAAATGTGTGCAATGTTAATTAAAATTATTTCATGTGAATTTATTAGCTCCCAGTGATAGTATAAGTATACATTGCTTTTAACATGGCTGGAACTGACAGGGTTTCTTTGAGCGATGCTATTTCTAATGTAGATGTATTAGATGAATTACCTTTACCCGATGAACAACCATGTATCGAGGCACAACCTTGTTCAGTGGTTTATCAAGCCAATTTCGATACAAATTTCGAAGACAGGAATGGATTTGTCACAGGAATAGCTAAATACATCGAGGAAGCTACAGTTCATGCTAGTCTAGTAGGCGTAGAACCTTAATTTGAAAGCCTTGTTTCTAATACACTACTTCTTTTAGAATGAACTTCTTGAAGAAGGCCAAGAACATGCCGTTATGTTATATACTTGGAGATGTTGTTCAAGAGCTATACCCCAACCTAAATCTAATGAACAGCCAAATCGTGTTGAAATATATGAGAAAACTGTTGAGGTCTTAGCTCCTGAAGTGAATAAGCTATTGAATTTCATGTACTTCCAGGTACAGAAATATAATATTTTAATGCATGATATACTTCTTTGCTGAATTCTTAAATATTGACAATTTCAGCGCAAAGCAATAGAAAGATTCTCTCAGGAAGTTCGCAGGTTATGTCATACTGAAAAGCGGAAAGATTTTGTTTCCGAAGCATATTTGTTGACGTTGGGAAAATTCATTAATATGTTTGCTGTATTGGATGAATTGAAAAATATGAAATCAAGCGTGAAAAACGATTATTCCACTTATCGAAGGTACACAATTTCATTTTCAATCCTGCATCAGTCATTTTATATTTTCTTTTTCTAGAGCTGCACAATTCCTGAAAGTGATGTCTGATTCTCAAACCCTTCAAGAATCACAAAATTTGTCAATGTTCCTGGCAACACAAAATAAAATGAGAGATACAGTCAAAGAGAACCTGGAGAAAGTACCTGGTTATGAGGAGCTTTTGGCTGATGTTGTAAATATATGTGTGCATATGTTTGAAACAAAAATGTATTTAACTTCCGAGGAAAAACACATGCTAGTGAAAGTTATGGGTTTTGGTTTATTTTTGATGGATAGTGAATTGTGTAATATTAACAAACTTGATCAGAAGAAGAAACTCAGACTAGATCGTATAGATAGGATTTTCAAGGTAGGTATTATATCTATTTAATTGTGCTTGGATTTACGACATGTGCACCGACACTAGAAGTGGTGATATAATTTCAATCGATGAGGATCAAATTTAACATTTACATAACATCCATGCCATAAAATGAGTCGCATAATTATTTTTGAGTTTCTACTTCAAATAATTAGTTGTTTTGATTCAATTCCAAAACTGAGTTCACAATACGTATACTTCAATTATATTGATACCTTTCAGAATCTCGAAGTTGTACCTCTATTCGGAGACATGCAGATTGCCCCCTTTAATTATATCAAAAGAAGTAAACATTATGACCCTAGTAAATGGCCACTGAGTAGCAGTAGTGCTCCATCGCCACAAGCAGACTTGATGGTTCATCTTCCACAAATAAGAGAAGACCATGTAAAATATATTAGTGAATTATCTAGATATAGTAATGAAGTGACTACGACCTACAAGGAAAGTGGTAGTGATCTTGAAAACAAAGAAACTGCAGATTTGGCACTAAGGGGCTTACAACTGTTATCTGAATGGACAAGCGTTGTTACTGAATTGTATTCTTGGAAGTTGTTACATCCAACTGATCATCATCAGAATAAGGATTGTCCACAAGAAGCCGAGGAATATGAAAGGGTATGTTTTGTTGTCTTTCACACTGATTTTAGGCTTGTTTTGGTTCACAATTTGTCCTAGAACCGTCGATAGTACTCACACAGTCGTTTATTGTATTTGGACTTGCGTGAATGGGCGAAATTTTCACACGCTACGTTTGTCCCACTCTTTAGAACCGATTCGGAACTGTCCCTACTGCGACCCAAAACAAGCCTTTTATGTTTTATTTCTTCACATCTTGTAGATACTAAAAATGTATTAAACTTTACTAAGACCATATTACCTTATAGGCAACCAGGTACAATTATACGGATGAAGAAAAGTTCGCACTCATTGAAGTGATAGCTATGATCAAAGGACTTCAAGTGCTGATGGCTCGAATGGAAACTGTTTTCACAGATGCTATAAGAAGAAATATTTATTTTGAATTACAGGACTTTGTACAAGTTATTCTTAGGGACCCTTTAAGAAAGGCTGTAAAAAACAAAAAAGATCTTATAAGAAGGTAAATAATCTGCCACCCTCTAAAATTAAAAATTATTGATCAAAAATGATTTGAATTTATGAGGAGTAATAAGATCATTCTGAATAATTTGAAACAATTTTTAGTATCATTATGTCAGTCAGAGAAACCAGTGCTGATTGGAATAGAGGTTTTGAAGCATCTCAAGATCCTGCACTCAAAGGTCGTAAAGATCCTGATGGAGGTTTCAATATAAAAGTTCAGAGGAGGAATGTAGGTAGGTTGAAGGCTGTACTACTATTACCATTTACATAAATTAATTTGTATATCGAATATGCATATTATAGTTCTTTAATTTTGTTTTTAGTTTGTGAATGTATGTGTGCAGTATATTCATTTTTTGTATATTCTATAAATACAAATGTGTTGCATACAACATGTATTTAAGACAACTCAGTTTTAACTGAAGGTATCACTTCAAAATAAACATATTCCTTCTGTTGAATTCTCACATTTTTAAACGACCGGGTTATTTCAGTTTCCTTTAGGATTAAAAAAGCTCTTAGTTTAATGGAACCTCACCTTTTTGATTGTTCAACAAAAATTACATTCAATAGACCCATCTTTATAGAACGGCTAAAATATCGGTCTTTTCATTTTTTAAGGACCATCATCAACTCAACTTTATATGGTACGAACAATGTTGGAGTCCTTGATTGCTGACAAATCGGGTGGAAAGAGAACACTTCGTAAAGATATCGATGGGCAATATCTGGTCCTCATTGATCAGTTTCATAAAACTTCATTTTTCTGGAATTATTTATTAAACTTCAGCGAATCCTTATCAAAGTGTTGTGATTTGTCTCAGCTTTGGTACCGCGAATTTTATCTCGAAATGACAGTGGGACGTAGAATCAATAAATGTACAGTACGTCATCATCACAACGAAGAATGTAATGACCTGATAACAATGGATAAAAGAATCCAATTTCCTATAGATATGTCTATGCCATGGATTTTAACAGATCATATTCTCAAAACGAAAGAACCTTCTATGATGGAGTATGTGTTGTATCCACTTGATTTATATAATGACAGCGCTCTTTATGCTTTGACTATCTTCAGAAAACAGTTTCTATACGATGAAGTTGAAGCTGAAGTTAACTTATGTTTCGATCAGTTTGTGTACAAACTAAGTGAACAAATCTTCGCCTATTATAAGCAACTTGCAGCAAGTATATTTTTAGATAAACGTTACAGAGTAGAATGTGCTGCCTTAGGAGCTTATTTATTACCATATCCAAGAGCAAATCGCTATGAAACTTTACTCAAACAACGACATGTACAACTATTAGGTAGATCTATTGATCTCAACAAGCTAATCACCCAAAGAATCAACGCAGATATGCAAAAATCTTTAGACTTGGCCATCAGTAAATTTGAAGCTGGAGATATCACAGGAGTTATGGAGTTAGATGGACTTTTACAGGTATAAATAATTGTCAAGCACTACAAAACACGGAAGCAAATTAATATCAATAGAAAAATGAAAACATTTTCTTTGATTGTTTATCCACATCGGTTTGAATCGAAAATTCATTCGTCAAATTTAATATTTTATTCATTATTATAAAACAGCCGTAATTATTTTCGTTGAGACTGGTATTCAAGCAAGAAGAATTCTTGCTTCTGTGTTTTTTTATCACTTTCATCTTTACTTTATCAATTATTTCTGCTTTTGTATATGTTTATTTCTAGTTAAAGTAGAAGTTTTTAATTGAGCTTATTTATGTGAGAGTCGTTTTCTTTTTCAATCTGATGCTATTTTTAGGTCAATCGCTTGTGCCATAAATTACTGAGCAAATGGCTAGCGTTAGATGATTTTGATTCAATGTTTGGAGAAGCTAATCATAATGTTCTGGCCCCTTATGGCAGAGTAACACTGCATGTTTTCTGGGAATTAAACTACGATTTTCTTCCAAATTATGTTTATAATGCTGCTACTAACAGGTATGAGTTTTATTTCCTAGATGTGCTTAATCTAAAATTCAAGTTTTCATGGTTACTTATAGGCTTGTTTTCATAGATTTACTAAGTACCGTGGGCAAATTGCTTTTGCACCTCCAGTACATCGTGATAAGCCAGCACAAATGTCGTACCACTACATGTGGGGTAGTAAACCATTGAACCTGGCATATACAACTCAATACGCTCAATATTCAGGTTCGTATTTAACTGGCAAGCTGAGAAAAAAAATAGTATAAAATGAAAATGTCTAACAATTTTATTCACTTCTCGATATGCATTTCTAAAGTATTAAATCATGGATATAATCTTTTTGTATTTCAGGTTTTGTGGGCCCCCAACATTTCCATACAATGTGTAAATTACTAGGATATCAGGGAATAGCTGTTGTGATGGAAGAGCTATTAAAAATTGTGAAAAGTTTAATTCAAGGCAACTTGTTGCAATTCACAAAAACATTAATGGAGGCAATGCCTAAAATTTGTAAATTGCCCCGATATGACTATGGCTCACCAGGTTAGCCTGAGTTTTTTCAATTTGGTCTTCTAATTGTATCAGGAAATTTGATTTTTATTCATACTGTGTTGTTTTTCTTTATCCATTATTCTGCTTTTGTAGGTGTTCTCAGTTATTATCATGCCCAACTTAATGATATTGTTCAGTATCCTGATGCTCGTACTGAGCTCTTCCATAATTTTCGGGAATTTGGCAACATAATATTGTTCTGTCTACTAATGGAACAAGCATTGTCTCAAGAAGAAGTATGTGATCTTTTACAGGCAGCACCTTTTCAGAACATACTTCCAAGACCCTATTGTAAAGGTAAGTATTTTGAAAGCATTATTTGTGACCTATTGTCTTTCACTCTATAATTACTGTTTACATTGTATTCACATTGAGTTGTTAGCGAATAAACTTCCAAATTATCAATATCTTTTCTTTACAGAAGGCGAAAAACCTGAAACGAAGCAGAAGAGATTGGAAGCTAAGTATGCAGCATTGCAAATTGTAACTAATATTGAAAAATTGGGAACTGCAAAGGTGATTTAATATTCTTTACTCTCAACATAAAAACTAATAATATATGGTATATTAAGATATGCATTGTTAGATTTATTAGATGAGATTTTCATCCTGTTAAAAACAAGCGCCACCTTTCTAGACTTCTCATATTATATAGGTATCTAGATCATTTTCTTCTTTTTCATTAAAATCTTTCTCAAATTTCCTTTCTGACATAATATCATTGATTTTCTAGCAAGCAATGATATCTCGAGAAGGCGACTTATTAACAAGGGAGAGGTTGTGTTGTGGTTTGTCAATTTTCGAAGTAGTACTGAATAGGTTAATGACCTTCCTTGACGATCCTGTTTGGGTTGGAGTTCCACCGGCTAATGGTGTCATAAATGTGGATGAATGCACAGAATTCCATAGGTTATGGTCTGCCTTACAGTTTGTTTACTGCATACCAGTTAGTGAAAATGAATTCACTGTAGAGTGAGTTTATTTGAATCCATACATGTTTAATTGAAAGTCTTAATATACTATTGTTTCAGAGAGATGTTTGGGGAGGGTCTTCATTGGGCTGGTTGCACCATGATAGTACTGTTAGGTCAACAAAGAAGATTTGAGGCTCTGGACTTCTGTTATCATATACTGCGTGTGCAAAGGGTGGACATGAAGGACGAAGTTGTTAAAAGAATAGTAAGTGATATCTTGTAATATTCATTGGGGATCTTATATAATGGCCGTTTTGCAGAGCTTAAAAAGGATGGTGGACAGGATAAGAAGGTTCCAAGTACTGAATTCACAGATTTTTGCTATTCTGAACAAATTTCTTAAATCTGGAGAGAATGACGAATTGTCTGTTGAACATGTTAGATGTTTTCCTCCTCCTATTCATCCATCTTTGAATACCCAACAGCATTATCATGCACCAGAACATTTACGGCAGTGCTAGGTGGTGTTTCATGTATCCCAAATTTTATATTATCATATTAAGCTTGTTACAAAGTATTGTGGCCAAGTGATTGAATATACATACATTTTTAAATTATTTATATTATATTAATTTACAAAAGAACAATAGAATACTTTTTTCACATGACAATTTAGACTTGGATTCAAGGCTTTCCTTTGTTCCTTCTGTTAAAAATATAGTTTACGATACATCTTTAAAAAAGTATGAAGAGATATACATGAATATTGATTCCAAAAAATCTGAATAAACTATCACACAATAATTCAGGGTGTGTTAAATTCATTATCAACGGTTTTTCAATTAGTATGGTTGAGTTTCTGGTTTCAGATCTGGATACCATTATATTTTTCATATTCTACCAGTTGATCATAATTGACTCATTCAATATTTTTTTTTAATTAATGATTATAATATGCTCCATGATTCATTATACAACTCCTACTTTTAGTAATTTCTGAATAAACACAAGGGAAGCTTATGAGTTTGGAATGAGAACTAACGGTTGAACTCTTTATTAAAAACAGGTACATCAAAATATAAAATGAAACTTTATGGACTAGAATGAATCTCTTGAAGGCCAGTACAGGCAACTATCACAATTGTAAATCGTATTTGAATTTACTTCTGATCAGTAAATAACTTCTTCAAAATAATTCTTGGTTAGCTAGAAAGCCTCAATGTTTCTGCCATGTTAGTCCACTGCAACATCTAGAATAACGAGTTTTATCTATTAAAGGTTGTTGCATTTCAAATGGAAAACAAATTCATTTAAATCCTCAAAAATATCAAAGTAAGAATAGTAAGATGTCAAAAAAATATATTGTTCTTTAGAATTTTGATGTCAATTCGATGAAAATAAAATTGAAACAAATATATGTACTTAATATCATAAAGAACTCTTGGAAGATATCAGAAAAAAACATTAATAAATTACCTTTTTTCCTATGATGGTTTTTCGGTCACCAGAGGGTTCTGATGGGATGATATTATTTAGATATTGCAAGGCATCCATGAAACTCTTGAAAGCTATTTCTTGCTTATTTTCACAAAGATACAATTCTCCATTATAACCAATTTCAATATAATGTTTTAGGCTAGGAGTTGAGGAAGTAACTTCCATTAAATACTCATAATATTCATCAAACACACTTATTCCTCCTGTTGATTTATTCTGAGAATAAGAATGCTTAAAAAGGTGTACAGAGAGAAGAACCTTTTTTCTATACACATTGATTCTAGTGTTTAAATCTAAATTAAGATTTTTGTCTTGCATTTTTGAGTCATGACTGCATATTGCTAAATTTATACTGGCATTCATGAAATGGATAGCAGCCTCTTTATATTTTCCAGTTTTTTCAGCTTTCTCACCATTCGCTATGTTTTGTAGTGCTATTTCATGGTCTACAGACAACTGAACATATTTTGTTTTCAATATTTCATTATTCCTCACTTCATCCCGATTTCTAGGATTGTATGAGAGCATACTGCAAAGGATTTCCAACCATGTTTTAGGTATTTCGGACTGGTATCCTTGTGGAAACCTAGGATCTGGTTTAGTCCTCATAAATTCTGTGTAATTGTCACCTTCCTTATGAAATGGATGTTGTTTGAATAATATTTCAAAAAATACAATGCCAGCTGAGAATAGGTCAGATGATTCATTGTAGTTGGAATGACATAATCGTTCAGGTGCTAGATAAATCTTTGTTCCACCAGCATCTCCAAGGGGTGTACAATCTACTTTACCAACAACATGAGATAACCTACAATTTAAGATTTAAAATAAGGATATACGTAAGGAACTGGACCCACCCAAAATCCATAACTTGTATTGATATTTGATCTTCATTGAATATGTAAATTATATTATTTGGTTTAATATCACCATGAACTATTCTAAAGCCATGAATGCAATTCAATGCACTAACAATTTGACTCATAATAGGAACAGCATAAATTCTCAGTCTTTGTGGATCTTGAATAGATATAAACTGTTTCAATGTAGATTCCCCTTTATCAAGACCAATTAAAACATGGCTGGAACATAAGAGGATATCAGAAGTCTATAATATTAACCATAATCAAGGGAACTCACAATCTGGTTATCTCGTAATTATTAATTCTTGCTATATTTTTATGAACAAGCTTTTTTAGTAAACATATTTCATTGAGACTTTGCAGCCATTCTGATTCAGAATTGCAATGACAAATTTTTAAAGCAATTGGAATTTTACTTCCCTAGAACAAAAATAATTAAGGTCTATTTTCATTGGGATGTTTTAATTTACTTTTTTACGAGCAACTTTAACAAGGGAAAAGGAACCAGCTCCCAAAACTTCACTAGAAATTTCGAAACATTGCGATTTTATATCAACAAGGGGTCTCATGGTTTATTTCAGCCGATCCTAAATCCAACAAATAAGTAGAATCCGAACAATTGATTTATTCACACTTATGAGGCTAATATATGGTATAACAAACTATGATGACAAATAATTAATAATTATTTTCAAATTTTCCTTCATATGAAATTGAAATTAGTAGGTTATGTATAAATAAGTCACATCATAGAATGATGAATAATAAATACAGCCCCTCTGGGATGTGTTCCAGAGTACGGGCTTAGCAAACCCGAAATACCCTAGCTAAACCTGCCAGTAGATATAAACACAACCAACTATAGTCGGTTGCAAGGGCGTAGCAAAGGGGGGGGTTCAACCCCCCCTCGATATGTTATTTAAAAAAAAAAAATGTTACAGAAAGCGACCCTTAAGGCTGGTTTATGCTGGCTGGTAACTTTAACTTAATCATATATATATAAAAATATAGACATTTATTTTTAGTGTTATGCTTTATAATCAGACTAAATAATCCGTTAACTTATTAATTATTATTATTAATTATAAGTAAACGGATTATTCAGTCTCAGTATTAACTATAGCGTTAGAAATCTATGTTTCAATTTTTGAATTAGGGAATAAGTTAAAGTTACCAGCCAGCATAAACCAACCTTAACACCCCCAAACCAAACAAAAATTTTATATATCAGAAACTATTCGTCCGACATCGCTGACATCTTGCGAGAGCCTTCAAAACCTAACTATATTGATATTGTCAAATTCCAAGTTTGACCCTTAGACTATAGAATATTTCTATAGTCTAAGGTTTGACCGCGATCGGATCTATATTGTTGGAGATCCGAGCAGCCGTGGGTGAGTTTAGTTGCTAGATGGGTGACCGTCGCCTCGATAACTTTCGAACGAAAATAGATAGCGACTTGCAAATTTCAGAGTAGGTTGCGCATCAGAATGGGAGAGTTAAGTTCGTTGTTGGGCATAATCGGCCCAACGGATTCGGAGTTATCCCCATCTAAAAGAGGTGATCGCATCGAAGGGGTGCCTCCGCCAGGGGGGAGCCAACAAACCAGGTGACGGCCCTGGTGCTAGGTAACTACGACCATCTACACAGTATATCTTGATACGTTATCTAACTATATTACGGAGGCTACGTTTATTCAAATTATTTTGTAGCAGTGGTGATGAATCTTTTTATGTGCGCGTTCCATAATATTGCAAATATTACTTGCCACACTGCTGGGGTCTGGCAGACAGTTCTCAGACATTTTTTGGCTCTCTTGTTCCTCGGAACAGAATGCTTATCAATTTGCCCAAATGTCTGTAATTTTAGAATTTTTGGCTGAAGATGGCCTTAAACGATTTGGGTCGACTCACTGATCAAGAATCCGTGGTAGAAATCGGTTCAGTCCGTCCGTCCGTCCGGCTGTTAACAAGATAACTCTCGAACGGAATGAGCTAGAGAATTGAAATTTTCAGAGTAGGTTCGAGGGATAAATATCTCGGCTAAGTTCGTTATTGGGCGAAATCGGCTTGATGGTTTCGGAGTAACGAAAAAAATTATTTTTTTTACATTACAACTTTTGAATTCAATTTCTTTTAAGATGCAATTTTATCATAAGAATCCAATGATATCATTTTTAACTTTAACAAGCTATTTCTTTCGGAGATATGATTTTTCAAAATTTCAACAATACATCGTAGTTCTCTGTATTCACTGTCTGTGTTCACTCTTCATAAACGTCATCTTATCTAGCTATTAGAGTCATGTCAATTCGTAGTTTGAAAACAAGTATCCGATTCTTGAATATATACAAGACTGTTTTGAAACCGAAAATAATATTGAGTGGTTGCATATTGAATAATTTACGTATATAGTCGGGATGATGTTTCAGAAGATTTAGAATTGGATAATTTTAATGATGTAGTTTATGAAAGCAATAGGAAAGAAGAACATAATGGAATCAGTTACTGTACGTTGACCACTGAGGTTAATATTACATTTTACTTCCTTAAGAAGTAAGACATGTTCCTATATAAAGTATTTTCATAATGTTGCTAGTTAATATATTTTGAACTATTAAAATAATTTGTTTGTAAGCCTCTACCTGTCCCCAGCCTTGCTCTAGACATTTCGATGATACTTTCCTTAGGTATTTCCAGTTGTGAAAACTATGCACCGAGTGTAAGTTGCAAAAACCCATTCCACGAGGTTGAATCATTGCAGATTGCTCATTTAATTCTGATAAATAAATATAATGACAATTTTTGAAGCATTGTAGATTGCTCTTTTTTTGGCGCTCTTGTTCAAATGATAATTTTTGAAACATTTTTTTTAAACGACACTTTTTTAAATTTAATTTCTTTCATGATGCAGTTCTATAATATGAATCCATTGATATAATTACCAACTCTGACAAACCAATACTTTCGGAGATAAAATTTGTACGAACGTGTCAAATTTCTAGTAAAAAGTAGAAATATATTAATGTTCTGTGCTATGTGCTATATGTTCTGTGGTTCTGTGGTAGAAAGTAGTAAATGTCAAATTCTCTATTTACGAAACAATCGTTTATCCGATTCCGAGGTGTTATCACTTATCAGAAGTACGACTGGACATTCCTTCGTATTCATTTGTGAACTCGTATGGAAGTTATCAATTTTCACACTCGTCATGTAAATGAAATAATATGGAGTCGGTATGGAAATCCTCCACATTCGAAACGAAACGAAATGCTTACAGATGTGATTACTTGTTCCACAATGAAAACCACGAATGATGAAATATGGATCTTGCACCGCAATCTCTAAATAGAAATCATACTTTTTGAAAATATTTCCTGCGTCGACTTCTTTTCAGTACCTGTGAGGAAGTTTTTCCAAGGTCGGCCAATAGCGTTAGTTTAATCCTTCAAGAGTTCAGATATGGTTAATTATAACCTGCTTATGTCCATATTCATTTCGAAATTTGATAAAAATGTTCGTTTTAACGAACTACGAAAATATCACTTCTAGTTGAGATAATTTTGTCAGAATTGGATGTTCTTCCAAATATCATACCTACTTGTTTTCATGCAACTTTACCCAACAGGTGATTAAAATTTTCCTATCAATATGTTTGGCAGAAGAAATAATTTAAAATATAAAGTGGTAGAAAACGAGACTATCTACGAAGATGCAGACGATTTTGAGCCTGTCAAAAAAGATTTTGCATCATATAGTTTTGCCCAGACATCACTATTCACCTTATTACTCATAGTTGTCTATTATATTCCATCCATTGGTCTAACGTTTTATCAGCACTGGCTGTATGAGGTAAAATTTTGTCTCCTAATTTCAGTATCAGAATTAATTGTTTCTTTCCAGACTCTACATTTTCCATTAACTACGGTTCTCATTCACCTAGTGATAAAATTTATACTAGCTCTATTTGTGAGACTGTTTTTGGAGCGCAAGCAAGTAAAAAAGAGAATCATTTTTGGTTGGAAGGACTATGTGATTTCTTTTGGACCACCTGGAATTTCTAGTGGAATAGATGTTGGATTTTCCAATTATGGTCTAGAATTGATTACAATTTCATTGTAAGTATTTCAATTAATTAAGAGGAAAACATATGTTCTTGATGAATTTGATTATTTTTGTGAGTTATCCATAAATTTTTATATTATGTTTTACTCAATAATGTAATGCGGGGATATTTCTATTATTTGAGTTGAAATTCATGATTCGTATCAAAAATGAAAAAATTTGATCAGAACAGCATTTAACCGATGTATTGAACAGATTATTCAGATTTGTAAAATATTTTAACACTTACCAATTTTAGATATACTATGACGAAATCAACAACAATTGTATTTATTCTTATTTTTTGTATTTTACTAAAATTAGAGAAAAAGGTGAGTTCTTTGATACATGTATTCGCATTATAATTCAAGTTAAATTTTTTTCAGTCTTGGAGCCTCTTCAGTATAGTTATTATGATATCAATAGGATTAATGTTGTTTACTTATAAATCCACTCAATTCAATTTTCTTGGATTTTTTCTAACTTTGCTAGCATCTGTTTGCTCAGGGATTAGATGGACTTTTGTTCAGTTGCTTATGCAGAAACAAAAGATGGGTGTACAGAATCCAATTGATATGATGTACCATATGCAGCCCTGGATGATTTTATCAGTATTACCTTTTGCAGTTGCAATAGAAGGTACATGCATTTGTGTCTTGTTTTTATTGATAAGCAAAAATTCTATGGGGGCATTCTGGTCTTGATTCTCTGGGAGTTTTTGAACTGAATAAAATACCAGTATATTTTTACTATTAGTCTTTTACAAACTTTGTTGTTGAAAGATGTTTGTGATAATGAAAGAATTTATGTTTTTGGCAGGGTTAGTCTATCATTTTTCACAAATATCTGTAATTTTCGAATTGTTGTCTGAAAATGGTCTTCAACATAGTTTTGCCTCACTGATGAAGAATCCAAGGTTAAACTTATTCCTGTCCGGCCGGCCGTAGGTACAGTAACTCTCGAACGTAATGAGTTAGAAGGGTAGGTTTGGGGCATAAATATCTCTCTTGAATTTGTTAATGAGCAGAATCCGCTTAGTGTTTTCGGAGTTATAGCCATCTGAAATTTTGTTTTCCCAATTTTTCCAAAAATACTGATCTGATCGAATTGAAACTCAGTAGTTAGTTGAAAAATACTGACACGAAGGCTTATGTAAAATTTCGTGGGGATCGTATGACTTTAAAATGAAAAAAAATTGAGTTAAATTCTTTACCCCTTCAGATATCGCTGAAAAACTGCAGGAACCTTGAAAACGTTATTTTACGGTCAAGTAGATTTACACTAAATTTAATTGTTTGCACTTTCATTTACTTTTGACTTACTCCGTCTTCCCCTAAACGGTATCCTACTGGCCACCTAATACCCTGTATAGCATTGAAGGAACCAACCAAATATTGGGAAGTTACTTTTGACCGTCAATTTTTTCTAATTTCTAGATAAGTACCTTCAAAGATTACTATTTGTTTGACTTCATATTAGCTTGGTTGACACAGAAATATACAGTCTAATTTTTTTTCAGCAAATATGGTAATTGTAAATTGCCAACTGTTTCTGTCTGATGGCTACAGCACTTTCTTTTACGTTTTGTTCAAAATTGTGGCAGGCGCATTTGTTGCATTTTTCATGGAAATTGGAGAAATGTTACTAGTCACTTACACTTCAAGTCTGACTTTGTCTGTAGCAGGTATTTTTAAGGTAAGTTAAATAGAAATGAATAATAATGATAATTCTAAAATAGAAATAAATAATGATTGCTCTGGATTAAATTTGTATATGTTTATGCCATATTGAATTATTTGCAGTTCAATATAATTTTGTCATTGGAAGTTCACAACGATTAGTTGTGAACAATGTTATATTTTGCTAAAAACAATAATGAAAGCTTTGATGTGAAATGCAGCATATTTATTTTTCTGATCGTTAGAATTTTTTAATTTCAGGAAGTATTCGTTTTGGGTCTCGCAATTTTATGGACTGGTGACCAGCTTTCACCAATCAACTTGGCAGGCTTATTCCTCTGTCTGTGCGGTATTTCCAGTCATGTCATTCATAAAATAAGAGGTGACGGTAAGAAACCTATCACTCGTCGTTATGTAGAAGACTCAGAACATCAAGAATTGGGAGGATTGATCGATAGATTTTCTAATGCAGATCTCAGTAGCGAAAGCGATGAAGAAAAAAGTGACAGTCAAGTAATTTTTGACATTTTAAAAAGTCGTGATCGGTAGTGAACTGATCAAGAACTGCTTACACAATGCGGTATTTTTCATTGGTGAATAATACCGAAATGCATTTAAATTTATAATTTTTTCATTTTGATCACCATGAAAATTTAGAATTTTTTGTTCCATTTAATGAGAATTCGATCTCCCTATTTAATATGTACCAGTGTGACAAAGCATAGATTTTGCTTTTATAATATTGTTTTGTATAAAGAAGGTTAGTAATCCTTAGTTTCTGTGATGTTTTTGAAGATAGTAAAATATAGTTTTCTAATCTTTATATAATAAAAATTTCTGATGAAGTGATTGTAAATCTTGATATTTAAGACTTCGTTAATCACAGTAGAGCTATAAAATAATAGCTCTTTCTATTAGTATTGACTGAACTATGATATCATTTCTGAAAATTGTTCTTAATGAAGAGGTACTTTGAAAATTTGTTTGAACCAACCTTTTTGTATGGTTTTCGATTTCTCTTATTGATATTGGAGGAATGAACATAGACTTTATCTAATAAGCTGCACATTATTTTTATTATGTATGTTGAAGCACTTGAAAAGTATTTTTATTCTGAATTTTCACTTGAAGCATGTTCATAGCACTTTGCCAAGCTTTAGTTGAATTTAACGTTTGAAACATAAGGTATTTATTATCTAATAGTTCTCAATTCCATGCTGATAATTCAATGTTTGGAGGCTTACATCACAAGTTAAATAGGTACAGTAACATAATTAATAGATTTCATTCCTCTAATTCTAAGATGGATTCATCATTATTATTGAGGTTGAGATATTCCAAGAAACAAGGTCATCTGAATCGAGGAATTATCAGCATGGTTCCATTTGTGCTGTGTTATTCATACTGCAATAGACCAAGGGGTAAACAAGAATCTGCCATAACTATGATATTCTGCAAATTTTCTGTTTGTGCCATAAAATGTTCGTCAGCTTATGGGATTGAGTGTTACACTATATATCATAAATGCAACATGTAAACCTCTTTTAAACACATTGAGATAGTTTAATTTTGTACGAATATATACTAGGTGTTAGGCCCTCTACTCTTTTGAAATTGAATGCTTGATTTCCAACTTTGTACTTTAAAAATGTGCTTGCATTTTATAATGTACAAATTTTGAGATGAAATTCCACTATTGGCCATTCAATTGGCTTAAAGTTTGCCAAAAAAATGCGGTAGGGAGTTTATCTCGGTTCACCTTCTCTTGAGTTATGGTGCATACGGTTGTTATTTATTGTTGTATTAACACGTTTTTTGAGGATGGATCTCCTTGTTTAATTTATGATTATCTGCTCCTTCCTATAGCCACGCTGATGATATTGCAGATAATGTCCGCCTGCATTTGGCACAAGATTTATTCAGCAAATGTATGTTTTTCAATCATTCCAATTATGTGTTATTTATGTTTAAATACCGTAATGCATCGTACTGATTTGGCTGTGTGTACTTCAGTCAAGTGATGTTCAAATTATGTTCTTGTTTTGTTATTATTATCAGAGAAATTCTTCACAGTTGAGGGTTTTGTTATTTTTATTTTGAGATTTAAAAATAATTTAATAAATGAATGTTTTCGTTTATGTTTTCTTCATATCTTGTTTCAGCTTTCTGTTAATGACGAAAAGGTTCACTTTAGCTACTCTACTTTTTTTAATGATTCAAATTCTTGGTAATAGAAAGTTCCGATGTTGAAGTAAGTAATACCGGCATTACGATACCTATATATTTGAATGGAAAAGTATAACGGGTAATTTCGCAAAAGAAGCACAGAAAATCATTCTGCTGGTACCTGCCGACACGTGTTTCTGCTAGTTTATCTCCGACTTAGAGGTCCTAGAACTGAAGGCACAAATTGGTTGCTCGCTCCTGTTGTGGTGTCACCTGTTTCATCTTTACACCTTTTCCTTGGTTGCCCTGCCCTGAAAACGCTAACTAGCAGAAATACGTGTCGGCAGGTACCAACAATGATTTTATCTGCTCCTTTTGCGGAATCACCCGTTATACTTTTACATATACTTATTCGCGTTATCCTATTTTCTTTATATATATTCATATATGCTCCAATAAAAAAAAATACGGAGGACTTGATGGCAAAACAACATGTGAACTTCTGTTCAAGGGGTTGATAGACCCTTTAAAAAGGGAAAGGAACCTGAAATTCAAGAATGAACTTACGATATTGAAATCCGTTTTTAATCCATTTCGTAATGAATTAAGACATTTAATAATAACATATAATAAAAATTACAATCAAAGAATATTCGAAATGATCTTATAAATTATGTCATAATATATAGATAAAGCTCAATAAAAGATGTATAAATATATAGTGATGAAGTACATACTTCATTAGGTACGGCATATATATATTTCTCTCAGTGTAGAGAGACTGATTTATTAGCGGCGATTAATAGCGCTTTCACATCGTCATACTTGGTGTCAGTGTCCCAAAGACTGTCGTTCCAGGCTGGGAATTGTTTTTTGAATTTTTCTTCTTCATTTCCTTGGTTAACTCTAATTCTTGGGATGTTCTCTCTTCCAAACTTCTTCAAGTAATTCTGAAAATCGAAGGAAAATCACTAGTAAAAGAGACAAATGTTCAAACTAATACTATTTGTGTCCTCAATATCAGAATTGCCGATAACTAAAAGACACAGCGAAATATTCGTCGATTGAACATCAACAAATATTCCCTCTTGATCAGGGATGCGCCACGTCATCGCTCAAGGTCCTCCCAGAGGTCGCAGTGTTATCATATGGTAGTCTGCATCGCATTCCCTGACTATCACGTAATGAGGATTTAGAACTGATGGCTCACCCATGTAATTCTTAGACTGGTTAACTCTGGATATCTGCAAACTATATGTTCGGCTGTTTCCTTTTCCGATCCACAGAGCCTGCATGTTCCGACTTAACTGCTCACTTGCCCATGTGGTACAAGAAGTAGTATTTGTACCAGCTGTGCCACCCATCAGCTCTTGGCAGCTGCGCAGGAGCTTTCTGGTATAGGATGGTGATATATTCACGAATCTTTTCGTCTGTGCATGCAAGTATTTCTTATCCAAAGAGCTGTTGGACCACGTTCTGCCCACAGCAGGTGTGACCCTGGAGGTTCTTTTTCGATGACATTACGCTGTACCCGGAAGAACAACAGTATCGGTAATAACCCGAGTGGAATATCGATCTACTCATCGAAGTGAAGTAAAACGCCGGCGCTACATACTGCAAATTTGGAGGATATATAGATTATAGATCTATATCGCAGCCATCTTCTCTCAGTACTGCCCAGGATGAGCAGTCTGAGAACTTCCCCACATGCGATATCTCTGAGATGTTACTGGCCTCATCCCCTTTGGCGGACATTTGTATTTTGGAGGTGATGGAGAGGTCTGGGTCCTGCGATAACGCAGCGATCCTCCCAAAATATTGCCCACAGGGAGCAGTTTGAGAACTTTCCCATCGCTGGGTGACCTCCCAGCGATATTGCAGCGAACCTCTCGAAATATTCCTAATGGTGAACCGTTTGAGAACTTCCCCATGTGATATCTCTGAGATGTCACTGGGCTCATTTCCTGTGACGGACAGTTGTAGGTGATAGGGAGCGCTTGTTGACCAGCGATATCGCAAAAGGCGTCACAATATCCCGGAAAGAGCTCGCCGAAATATCTCTGAGAGGTGCCTGGGTTACCTGGGATGGATACATTAGAGAACCATGTCTGACTTTATGGAATTAGTCTAGAACCATGCCATCACAAAAATAAAATGAGACACTATAGGAGGTAAATAGCAGTTGTTTCTCGCTCGTTCAGCAATTAAAGCCCTTGATCATAGGCCTTTCAGCTAACTATTTTTTTAATTTATACAAACAATCCAGCTTTTCTAAATCTACTGTATCTGATATCATAACTGCTGTTAAAGCAAGGTTTGATTTGAATTTCACATCTGCATATCAGAACATAAAATGAATTAATGAATTACCGTAACTAAATCTTCATATTTGGATTTCTCCTGTACACTGGCACCATCTCCAATCCATATAAACACCTTGGTTCCTACATCGAGAATCATTATGTCATCAGGGTTAAGATCATCCTGTTCGAAGTCAAATATTTGTTCAACACTAAACTGACTAGTTTTGCCATTGATAGAAGCATGTAGTAATCTTGCCTCCCATCCTTCTGCTTCTTCTGTACTTGCTTCGCGTACCATCCTGCTTCGAATTTGTCTCTGCCCTTGCCAAGTTTTGAAGTATTGCGTGAAAGCTGTAGGTTCAGCTTCTTCGACGACCCTCTGCACGTGAGTCCATGGAGGATAATTGTTGGTTTTAAGGTAGCTTTCCGAAATTTTCATCGCGTTGGTCTTTTCGTTACTGTTACACTTCTTTCCTATCCATACGAATATGTTGGAATCTACGGTATCCAGAATGAAGCAGTCGTTGGTATCTAGAACGGACTGAGAGAACGGCTTCTCTCCAACTGGGGAAACTTTTAGGTCTCCTGTAGAATCTGAGACTTTGTATAGGGTCGCGACTCGTTGTTGGTTTGATTCAAATTGAAGATCGTCTCCGCCCGCAGATTCTGGAGGGACCTCTGATTGAGAGCCAGATCCAAGGTTTTTGAAGAAGGTTTCCACGTCGATTTCGGAACTAAATTCATCTGAAAATGGAAAGGAGTTCAGTAATTTCATACCTTGATACTCATTTTTGTCGCTCTAGTTCCTCGGAACTGAGTGTTTATCAATTTGCCCAAATGTCTGTAATTTTCGAATTTTTCGATGAAAATGGTCTTAAACGATTCGGTTCGACTCACTGATCAAGAATCCGTGGTCGAAATTCATTCTGCATGTCCGGCCGGCTGGCTGGCCGTAGGCACGATAACTCTCGAACGGAATGAGCTAGACAGTTGAAATTTTCAGAGTAGGTTTGGGAGATAAATATCTCGGCTAAGTTCGTTATTGGGCAAAATCGGACAGATGGTTTCGGAGTAACAAAAAAATTTTTTTTTTTACAAAACAAATTCCAAATTAAATTTCTTCAATAAGCAGTTTTATCATAAGAATCCAATGATATAATTTTTAACTCTAAAAAGCTAATATTTCGGAGATATGATTTTTCAAAATTTAAATAATAAATCGTATTTCTACGTTTTCACAGAATTATATAATTATTCTATGTATGAATTATCATAATGTCAACTTACTTTCCTGAGACATGACATTGTCTAATTCCTTGCTAATAGTTGGTTCGAGAAACGTCAAAATCGACTTAGAGAGACAAGGGTAAAAAACCGTCAAATAAACCCCCATGTGGCGATTTTATGTCGAAAAGTGAAAATTACGAATATCCCAGTGAAAGTGAAAATTAAGTATATCCCAGGTCAGTACCGACGTTTTAGTCTAATACCGGAGATCGACAAGATCGTACGAGAAGGCGGATCGTACGAGAAGGCGGATCGTCGAGAAGGCGGAAGACGGAACGAGAGAAGGCGGGCTCAAATCCCGGAAAGGGAATTACACTTTTTGGCACTCTTGTTCCTCGGAACTGAGTGCTTATCAATTTGCCCAAATGTCTGTAATTTTTATTTAAGATGCAGTTTCACCATTAAAATCCATCGATATCATTTTCAACTCCAACAAGCTAATACTTTCGGAGATATGATTTTTCTAAATTTAAAATAATGAATCGTACGTACTTCTATGTTTTCACAGAATGCTATAATTATTCTAAGCTTTATTATATGATATGTGTTCATACTCGTACATTTTCATCCTGTTCTATAAGAAAGATTCAAATTCATTTCAGCTATTTTAATTTGATTTCTTCCATGGTGCAGTTCTCATTCTCAGATTGCTCATTTAATCTTGATAAATAAACTATTATTTGAATTTAATTCCCTTTATGATGCAGTTCTTTCATAAGAATACATTGATTTAATTCCCAACTCTGAGAAACCAATACTTTCGGAGATATAATTTGTCTGTTTGAACTAGAGCGCCCAAAAGCTCCTGTCCACAGTGCTTGAACCCATTTTTTTTTAAATCAGTTGGAACAATTTCAATTACAGCTTCGTGCTCCACTTCACCATTGAATTAAGTCAAACCTAGCTAGATGGTGTCCAGTTTATTCAGATATAATAAACCGGGAATTATTATTAAGTAATCAGTAAGAGTTTTGAATAATGTAAAAAACCTTTCTCTTGATTAAAAAAAACAAGAAATGAGGTGTAGTCGCCATCTTGTTTACCTACTACACATGTACCTAACCTAAGCACCAGGTTAAGTATTTTTTATCTCATTTAGATATGACAATGACAAATATCAAATTTCTGACTCGAGCTATTCAAAAGTTAATTGGATTCTTTTGTGACTTACCCACGATATGCACGCGAGCCTTTCCCGCATGATCTTGATCTCTTATCTGATTAGCCGCAGCAATAGCTTTCAATCTTTCAATTCTCTTGCTCTTTTTTCCAATGTATACATAGATATCCTTTCCTACGTCCAGGATGAAACAGTCGCCCTCGTTCATTGACGTTATTTTGGGGTCGACCTGTTTCACTCTTACATTTCTCGATCCTTTGACTTGGAATAGTCTAGTTTCGAAAGCATCTGGATCTACGTGGTGAAAACCAGAAGCCACACCACCTGGAAGATATCTGATACCACTTTTGAAGTTGGATACGAAAAGTTGTGATTCGTGCTCTTGTACCTCGCGGTATTGGATTGGAACACCACCGAGAGCGTCATCAAGGTGGACAGCGAGGATTGCTGCAGCACCAGCTTCATCCTTTAGGGAAATAATGGGTGAAATAAGGATATAATTGTTGAAAGGGAAGATATGGCTCCTGATTCGCAAAATTCAGAAGGAAAAAGCGGCAACCGAACATACCTGTGAAGTTTTTGATCCCAACCAAAAATGTAAATCCCATTCCTTGGACCCACTCTTTAGGATCTTCGTCTGAAATGAAAAACAATGTGTTTTGAGGATCATCTCATTTTCTGATCGTGGTACTCACCCTGAGGATAATATAGGAGTCACCTTCGTAGAATTTTCCATATTGGTCCTTAGGATAAGGGACTGGCTTGAAATCCTGTTGAAGGGAATTGCATGTCAATTCAATATCTTGGCAAATTTTTCAAAAATTGTGAATCGGCACTCTGCAACGAAAATCTTCAGAATGATCTTTTGTATTATATTTCAGAATAACTATCATACAAAAAATAATTCTGAAGATTTTTGTTTAGTGTCTGACGAAGGAGTCTGATATAGACTCTGAAACGTTACGAAATAGTTGTTTTATCGTTGATGTTGTTTCGTTATTGTTTGTTAGGCAACATTGTTCGATAGATTGCTTCTGACAAATATCTTATATCTCTAACGCAGAAGCAATTCACAAAATAATATTTTTTGGCGCTCTAGTTCCTCGGAACTGAGTGCTTATCAATTTGCCCAAATGTCTGTAATTTTCGAATTCTTCGATGAAAATGGCCTTAAACGATTTGGTTCGACTCACTGATCAAGAATCCGTGGTCGAAATTCATTCTGTCCGGCCAGTCCGGCTGTCCGGCCGTCCGGCCGGCCGTAGCCACGATAACTCTCGAACGGAATGAGCTAGACAGTTGAAATTTTCAGAGTAGGTTTGCGGGATAAATATCTCGGCTAAGTTCGTTATTGGGCAAAATCGGACAGATGGTTTCGGAGTAACAAAAAAAAATTTTTTTTTTTACAAAACAAATTCCAAATTAAATTTTTTTCAATAAGCAGTTTTACCATAAGAATCCACTCATATTACTTTTAACTCTAACAAGCTAATACTTTCGGAGATATGATTTTTCAAAATTTCAATGTAAATCGTATTTCTACGTTTTCACACAATGATGGAATTATTCTGTGGGTATTCTATGAATTGTTATAATGTCAGATTATTTTCGTGAGACATGACGTTGTCTCATTGTCATTCATTCCAGCAATCCTATAAATATGAGAATTCTAATATAATATATCATACTTTTTGTTGGTTGATATTTTCATGCCGATGGTCAATCCATATGATGATGGGAATGGTAAGTTAATAATATTGAGTTCAGAATATCTCCACTAAAAACAAAACTGGAATATTGGAATTGGAGTAGATTTGAGGAAATATATATATATTATCGTTCATCATAGAATTGAGGAATGAATATCTCGGATGAGTTCGTTGTTGGGTAGAATTCGTCTATTGGTTTTGGATTGATAATTTTTGGCACTCTTGTTGAATAAAATTCTTCTATGATGTTTGAATTCAATTTCTGCTAAGATGAAGTTCTAAATTTCAATAATGAATCGTACTTCTATATTTTCACAGAATGCTATAAATATTCTATCTAAGCTTTATTATATTGTCTGTGTTCATACTCGTACATTTCATCCTGTTCTATAAGAGAGAGTCAAATTCATTTCAGCTATTTTAATTTGGTTTCTTCCATGGTGCAGTTCTCATTCTCAGATTGCTCATTTTAATCTTGATAAATTAAGTATTATTTGAATTGAATTTCCTTTATGATGCAGTTCTATCATAAGAATACATTGATATAATTCTCAACTCTGAGAAACCAATACTTTTGGAGCTATAATTTTTTTGTGTACATGTGGAGTTAAGTCTCAACTTGATAACTTTTTCAAATCTATAGTTGAATTAAAAAAAAACTTCTCTCTATTTGGATAACTTAATTTATCTTATACAAACAAGTACAATCATAAAATCAACTTTTTTCCAATAAGCTTTAACAATAATTACTACTATAGACTGAACAAGAACGATTATGAGAAAAATTAAACCAATCATTTTTTACCATCAATGGCTCAGAGGGGGACAACACAATGTGAACCATGTATGACAAACATGTTTTTGACTAAGAAAAATACCACAATGGGATTTATTCATATCTTCCTTCTTGGTATACATGATTATTTAATGACATAAAATACAACTCAACTTTTTATTTATCGCACCATTATTAACCATCATTAACAAAGACAGGATGCACAGGCTATCATGGGAGTTATTCTATCATTTTCCTGTTAACATAGACAATACAGAACAGTGGTAGATGTGTATTGGGTCCTGGATTAAATTTTGTGAAATATTTGCCCAGATTTCCAGAAACTTTAAGAAAGAAATCCTTTGCTTTGGTGCATTTTCTCTTCCGAACCCCCTGTGAGTGCTAACAACAGCTATCTTCAAGACTGATTACCAACAGCATTTATACTTTTTCAATTACTCTTTGTGAATGCATCACCTGAAGTAAATTCAGAAATTAGTAAACAACAATGCTATAGGTGTGATTATTCACCTTTCCAATTACTAAAATATGAGAATTTGTGCTTCACACGACCATCTACAACTTGAAAGTTTATAAGCTTCCAAACTCGTGTACGCTTTCACTTCACTCATTGTGAAAGTACTATTCCTGTTTATTAAATAATTAACATTTTGCTGGATACATTGATACATAATTCTTGGAAATAGAGAAACATCTCAATTCTTCTGGCTTCATAAGAAAAGGTTCCATGCCAAATTCTGCAAATTTCTTGGTGAATGGTGAAATGATGGGAAATGACAAATGAACGTCTCGAGACCATTCGCTCGTCGAACGTAAACGTTCGTGACGTCATGAGCGTAGATTTCTGGAAATTGCTATTCTCGGGGAACGAATAATGAGTGGAAACAAGGACATACGTCCCCACCTTTTTTGTTCGCTTGTCGTAGATATGTTCAAATGGATGAATGACATGAGTGCATAGACCTAATATCATAGAGAAATAGCGGACACCCCCTAGAACCATAATGGAATATCCCACCGTAAATGAATTTTGTTTCTGTACCAAACCACATACATCCTTGTTTTCCAAAAAAAGTAGAGACAATTTTCATGCTCATGAGAAAACAATATTATTTAATAATCATGGTCTCCATTAATTACAAATATGTATTTCATTTGATTCTGCACCTAGCCATACGCCATACATATTGGCTGTTGGCATTGCATTTATAGGAATATAAAAAAATGTTGAAGATGCTGACGTCATGAAAATCGAAATAAAACTAAAGATTTCCTAAGAACTTGAAAGAATTGATAAATTAAGACACAGATAAGATGTCAAATCTACAAAAAAACGAAGTTTCGATGATCATACAGATTATTGCTAATCAACTACAGATAAATGGCTTTGGCCATCTGGCAAAACTGTCTACACATTCCTTTCTCTTTCGAGGTGCCTCCTTGTCCTCTGTTTGAAGATTATGTTGATGTAGTTCCATGTTAAGTACTCTTCGGTCTATTAGTTATCCTTCTAACGCATTTCCAATATTTATATTTGGTTTACCGGAGGTAAGAAGTGAAAACTCAAACCTATACATTTTGGCATTTTTTTCGCCCACGAATTGCATTGAGGCACACAACAATAGTCGTTACATATATATATATATATATATAGTCGAAGACATATTAGGCAGGTTAATATTCACTATTTCAACTTGAATTTTTCTTTCAGACAAAAGTTTATTGACGAATACTAAACAATTAAACTCGAACACATACCTGAAGTAGATCCACCGAAATGGAAGGTTCAAATGAATTTTCAGATGATTTAACCGGGATGTCAGATGAATTTCGAAAAAAATATATGCGAGAGAAAATTCACCTAGAGAAAATTAATGAAATCAAGCAAAATGTGGCAATGGCCAAAAAAAAATTCAAACTGAAAAAGGCCCTGAAGTTGCACAAATACAAGATGCAATTACTTACAGAGGAACACGAGATGAACAAGAAAATAGCAAAAGAAGAGCATGATCGGAAGATGGAGCTGTTGAGGGAATTATTGAAAGAATTATCACAATGAAATAAATATTGAGTTGTGATATTAATAATATTTATTTTGGCCACTATATGATGACAAATAAAATTAAAAATTTTTAAAATTGCACCGACTTGACGTCTGGAGCTTTCGCTCGTATGTCTCACACCTCATACTGAGTTGATCAAGCAGAAATTCGGTACTGGATTGTAAAATGGAGGCCCGAAGAAGAGACACAAATGTGAGCATAGAATATGTTAAAGCATTAACATATTATGTTAATGCTTAGGTTTATGTATTAACATATTATGTTAATGCTTTAACATATTCTATGCTCACATTTGTGTCTCTTCTTCGGGCCTCCATTTTACAATCCAGTACCGAATTTCTGCTTGATCAACTCAGTATGAGGTGTGAAACATACGAGCGCAAGCTCCAGACTTCAAGTCGGTGCAATTTTAAGAATTTTTAATTTTATTTGTCATCATATAGTAACCAAAATGAATATTATTAATATCACAACTCAATATTTATTTCATTGTGCTTATACTTATATTTATTTATTTCTTTCATTGTATATATAGATTCAATTATTTATTTATTTCTTTTATATACATATATATATATATATATTTATTTATTTATTTATTTATTTGTAGTAGTATTTGTACTATTTGAAAATTGAATATGTTTTCCCCTATTTAAATAAAGATGATTTTGGCGCTCTAGTTCCTCGGAACTGAGTGCTTATCAATTTGCCCAAATGTCTGTAATTTTCGAATTTTTGGCTGAAAATGGTCTCAAACGATTTGGTTCGACTCACTGATCAAAAATCCGAGGTCGAAATCGATTCTGTCCGGCCGGCCGGCCGTAGGCACGATAAATCTCGAACGAAAGGAGTTAGAGGATTGAAATTTGCAAGGTGGGTTTGGAGCGTAAATATCTCGGACAAGTTTGTTAATGGGCGAAATCCATCAAGCGGTTTCGGAGTTATGGCCGATTTTAGTAAAAACATTTTTTTATGAATATTTCCGAAAATGATCACTCGATCTGTCTGAAATTCAGCATCAAATTGTAGAATCATGACCTTTATACGCATTTGTATTGACCAGGTTACCGCAAAGTGCAAAAAAAAAATTTGAAAATGAAAAAAAAAATTTCTACAATAACTTTCGAACGGAATGAGCTAGGCAGTTGAAATTTTCAGAGTAGGTTAGTGAGATGAATATCTCGGTTGAGTTCGTTATTGGGCAAAATGGGGCGAATGGTTTCGGAGTAACGAAAAAAAAATTATTTTTAAGTAACAAATTTCAAATTCAATATTTATTCAAGATGCAGTTTCACCATAAAAATCCATTGATATCATTTTCAACTCCAACAAGCTAATACTTTCGGAGATATGATTTTTCTAAATTTCAATAATGAATCGTACTTCTATGTTTTCACAGAATGCTATAATTATTCTATCTAAGCTTTAATATATGATCTGTGTTCATACTCGTACATGTCATCCTGTTCTATAAGAGTCAAATTCATTTCAGCTATTTTAATTTGATTTCTTCCATGGTGCAGTTCTCATTCTCAGATTGCTCATTTAATCTTGATAAATAAACTCTTATTTGAATTGAATTTCCTTTATGATGCAGTTCTATCATAAGAATACATCGATATAATTCTGAACTCTGAGAAACCAATACTTTCGGAGCAGTGGCGTAACGTTCCTCAGCCGGGCCCCCCCCCCAATGATTGTCCCCGGGCCCCTCTCCTCCTTCAGCTCCTATCACAATACACCGAAGAGAAACTGGGATTTCGTATATAAATCTTATAAATATTTTATTTAACGCATCCGGGAATAGTTTAGATAGGTACTTAAAATTGTAAGAAATGAATAAAAGAAAGTAAATCAGAGAATTAATTAGGTACTATCAGCATATTGTGTATTATTATAATAAATATTTCAATGAATTAATTGAAAATTATATGATCTTCACGGGTAAGATGTACATGTACTTGTTGTAAAAGTTTTTAGACATCTTATTCACAAATCGAAATGATTTATTTTCCGACTGTACACTAATACTTGAATAATCGATATTTCATGTATCGATACTTTCAAAGCTATACGATTCAAGTATCGATACTACTTATTTCGATATATTACGATCCGGAGTATTTTCACTCGCCTATACTATACATTTTAACCAGGAAATACATATATTACATCAGCAGAAAATCAGTTTTTACTATCAATTAGTTCTCAACAAGATAAAGTAAAAACTAAATAAAGGGTTCAACTCCCGGGCCCCCAGACCCCACGGGCCCCCCCCCAACGGGGGGTCTGGGGGGGTGTACGTTACGCCACTGTTTCGGAGATATAATTTGTCTGTTTGAACTAGAGCGCCAGAAAGCTCATGTCCACAGGGCTTGAACCCATTTTTTTATTTTATAAGTATTTTTCAGAGTTTGGGAGAGAAAATCGAGAAAGGAACCACTTAATTTTTTAATGTTATCAAGTTACTGTCAATTCACGATCCAAAAAAAACTCCCAAGACATCTTCGAGTCGAGTTGTCCTGTGGCGATCCTTTGCAATTCGAAAGATAACTCTCGGGTATAAGTGTTCATTCCTCAGAGCAATAAAAAAAAATTATTACTCTAAGGTTCATTCCAACATTATATGTGATTATCTCACAATTAGAACATCCACTCAGAAAAATTGCTGTGATACTGAGTGAGCAGAAAATCTGGCCAAATTTCATTGTTCTGACCTTTCGGAATCTCTCCTCCAAGAAATTTTGTTATTAAGGCTCACATTCAGACAAGGGCGTAGCCAGGACTTAATTTCGGGGGGGGTTTGAAATAGGAATTAATTTCGGGGGGGTTTTGGTGGTGTAAGGGTCACTTTCTGCAGCAAAAATCTTTTTTTTAAGAGAAAAATAACATTTCGGGGGGGCGGTTGAACCCCCAAAACCCCCCCCTGGCTATGCCCTTGCATTCAGAGACAAAATTGATGCGGACGTTTCTGTGTATGACTTGGCTAAACATTTTATATGCGATAAAATGATTTCGAGCTCATTTAAAGAAGTTTGCTGTGTGTTCAACCTCTTTCTAACAATTCCCGCTTCAGTAGCTAGCCCAGAAAGCTCATTCTCAGTTCTGAAATTAATAAAAGGAGGAGTAAGATGTTTCAATCAAGGAGACTATCAAGTTTGGCAATTCTGTCCATTGAAAGTGTAGCCGCAAGAACTTATTGGCTAATCAGAAAGCAAGAAGAGCCAATGTTTCCATTCGACCTGTTCTCATATTATATTTTTTAATTTTGTTAAAGAGTTATGCATGCAAAAGCTCCTGACTTCACTTCAGCGCTTTTGAAGAATATTTCATTCATCGTATTCATTCGATTTGTTTTGATTGTTTTTTTAAATATCAATCTTGTTTCAAAATTTATCTGCTTTACTTAAATTAATGAAAACTTCCATGTGGTTATAATTTTCAATTGTTCAGCTTTTTATTTTTATTAAGAGTCCTTGGATTGAAAGTTTGGATACTCTCCAGATTTTAATACTTCAGTTATTACTTCTGAACTGAAAAATACTCGAGGGGAAGGGCCCGCAGATATTGTTTTGCATTCAAAAATTATCCTGAATTAAATTGAAAACTTTTTTTTTCTCTTCATACTTATGTAGATTAATATAGGTACACCGGCAATTGGTTCAATTGCGTTTTGTGTGTTAGGAAATAGCCAACAATTTAATCTACTGATAAGGATGTGGCAGAGCACTTAATCTTCTTTAATTTACCTATATTATGCAATGCAGATTAAATCTGAGAGAATTTGAGGAGTTACATTTCATTCAATTTCTAATTTATCAAGTAAACATTGAGATTTTTCAATGCTTAATGCTTATATAGATAGGTATTTATATACTTATGTATCCTTTTCCATTATATCTAGGGCTATTGAAATGATAATCAGACATCGTGTCTATAGAATTTTTACATATTTATCTCTAAAATTGTTATACCCATGATTTAAAATGTACCGAATTAAATTCTTTCCCACAAACCCAGTTTTGAAAAATTAAAAAAAAATGAATGGTTTAATTCAGAATTTATAGGAAACTACTATTAAATTTTAGTCTAATTTTCTGTAGAGTAGAAGTTTGAGATTATACTAATATTTTAGTCGATATTCTATTGAGAATTACATAAAAACTTACTCTTATAAATTAGATTATTCTTCCAGAGAAACCATCCTCCTCAAATTAACATAAAACCATAATATATTTCATTTATAAAATCAACGTAATTTGCGTTGAAAAATGGTGTATCTGATGCGAAATATTGACCATCATAATTTCTTATTAGAATTATCGTATAGATGAAACCCGCATGTGAGTAATTACCCCATTGAATAAAAAATCATTTATGACCCCCATAGCTCTGGATCCACTTAATAATGAATAATAGGTCATGAAGTATTAACATTTTTGAACACCTACTTCGAAATGTAAACTCTAAATATTTTTACGAGACCTTTATTTGTATCTCGATTCCAAAGGTAGATATATCTATTATTCACAAATAATAAACTAACATGAGTGCCAAAAATGCATGCGACATATAGATGAGAAAACTATGTTTTAATTTTCAGCCATTATTCACCCATGTGGAAAAACCACAAACCAAATAGATGAAGTTCTTGCTTGATGAATTCAATAGGTTCAACTCCTCAAAATATTTAACTTTGTTGGTGTCATTCTCATTATTTCCATATTACATCTGAGCAACAAAATTAATTTTCACCTCCCGTGATTTTGGAGACTGCAGTGTTATTTCAGTACAGTGAAGCTCTCTTATTTTTGGATCGCTGGTAATGAGTCTTTTACTAACATTCTTACACAACCATATGTTAGGAACCGGTGGGTATTTTTATCTACTCTACGCGATGACATATTCTCTCATCCTGACAGGTTAATATACTTTAATCGAGAATTCTCACTAAGCAACAGCAATTAATCAATGTTTTAGAATGACTTCTAGATTTATTTTCTTCGCGATAATGTTCCATGCGAAGATTATATTATTCGGCGCTTACCTCAAACAAGAACCTTCTTTAGTGGATTCTGTATATTTTGTTAAATAACATCGCGAATATTCGGAATTTTATTGTGAAATTATCTAAAAATTGAGAAGATACTATTGAAGATGTTTAAAAATTAAGAAATCCATCTTGGGTTCAGACCGAGCTACATGAACGGGGCTAGGAATTTTTAAAATATAAGTATTCGAATAGTCGTTTAGTAGGTATTTTATTCGAATAGTTGTATATTCTGATAATTTCTATTGCCCATAATTTAACAGTCTTATAGTCGAAAAATTCCGTGGCTCAAAAACTTGTCGCTCAATTCTTCTGAGATGTCTCATTTTATCCATTTCCTTGATGTATATATGAAAAATTTCAGAAGAATTGAGCTACAAGTTTCTGAGTTCCCATTTAAATATACCCCTCCGCATATCCTGATTTCTTCATTATATATGTTTATATTAATATATATCATATACAGGGTGAGTTCAAATTAGACGGAACCTTGGAGGGAGTCTGAGTATGACTCATATTTGAATCATTCGAGCCATATTTATTGATACCGAAAATCAACAGTTTTCGAAATATTTGAGTTCTGGTGATTTTAAAAAGATTTCTCACCATATTAGTTTATTTTTCGTCTATATTTTCTACGTTGACCAAATTTGATTATAATTTTGGGTTATTTTTATCAGAAAAGGATATGATATGTATGAAAAAAGCGAAACTATGTTGTAGATGTTTAAAAAGAATTAGTATGATTTGAAATGTGGTATATGAATAAAAGAAAAATCAATTTCTAATATTAATTTGCCTGCAACTTTCGAATTCCACAATTTATGTATGCCAAAATTAATTAAAAAACTTGCCAAATTCCTTATTTATTCTCTAAAAAAATTCGTCAGAATGCATTCATTAGTTTCGTTTTAGCAGATTTTTTATAAGCAACCTTTAGAACGTCCGGCATAAAAAATAGTGAATATGTAATCAAAATGCAGCGGGAATAAATTTCAGACGGAAAGTAACAACTGAATTAGAAGGTGGGCAAGTGCTTGTATAAGGAATGGTGGAGATCATTTCGAACATAATTTATGAATACGTTTTCTAATGAAATTTCGGGTTATGTTGCAATAAAAATATATTTGATTCGTTATTTTTCTTTCTTTGCTTCTTATATCCCCTTTCAAGCAAGGGCGTAGCCAGGGGGGGGGGGGTTTGAACCCCCAAACGAAGGAGTCTGATATAGACTCCGAAACGTTACGATATAGTTGTTTCTTCGTTGATGTTGTTTCGTTGTTGTTTGTTAGGCAACATTGTTCAATTGATTGCTTCTGACAAATATCCTGTGTTTCTTACGCAGAAGCAAATCACAAAATAATTAATTTTTATTTTATAGATATTTTTCAGAGTTTGGGAGAGAAAACCCAGAAAAAAACCGTTGAATAATGATGAAATTATTTAACAGTATAGAATAAAAATATAGTAATAGTAGTTTATTTAAGTAACAATATAATTTTTTGATTTACACAGTATGGTCGAATATTCGAATATACATATCCGAACAATTGAATAGTAAAATGGCCAGTTTGCCGGAATCATCGTTAGGCATGTTGATTATGGAATGCCTTAGCAGAGTTAGATGCGGTAAAGTATTATTTAATGAAAGTATGCATCACCTTAATTCGTCGTAAAAATTCAGTTGTGGAAAATTTATGGTTCCTATTTTCCCTGTCATGAAAAGCAAGCTTTGAGATAAATTTATGGCATCTGTTGTTCCAACTCGACGAATAAAACAGCCGTATAAAACAACATGGGTATTTATCAGAACTATGACTGATCTACAATGATCTAAAAATAAACCGAAAACATCTTTTGGACCTCAGAAACAACTATCGGTTTTCATGGATTTGCATGTCAAATTATATGCAGGTACCTTCCTCGTCACCTTAAACGATTTTCATCTCCTCATCGATTTCTATTCAGAAAAAAATGTCGACGAGGAAAGAACGTTCTCCATAGTTTTATGGGTAATTAAATCTTGTGATCTTTCGACTTTTTATGTCCAAGCATAGATCAATAAGTAATAGGTAATAGTCTTTTGTTTCATTCTTTGTCACGATTCAATGCTTCTCTATCATCGGGAGGGTGGATCATCGTTATATTCGAAGAGACTAGGATTTCCTATTTGAGTCACTGGAATTGGGATCGATTGAAAATTGAAAAAAAAATTATCCGTCCGAAACGCAGTTCCTCAGGATATGTTCTTCAATTCGAAATAAAATGTGTGTAGGTATTTGCATTTTTTTTCCATTGCAAATAATGCATTACTTTAATGAATCAAGTAGAAATTTTTCATTTGATATTTTAGGGAAAAACACATTATCGAAAATTAGATATAAAATATTAACTTATAAATTATATAAAAAGGGAATTGAGTTCATCAAATTTATATTTATTATTGAAAATAACTTCGAAGTCTTCAGCTTATTTATGTGGAAGTTAATGAAACTTTTGTTTAAGTAATATATCAACTCTTAGCAACTTTCTTAAAGTAATCGGTTAATAAAATAATGGAATATCCCCTACATTTTTATTCGGGCATATAATAAATAGCTACAATAACAACATCGTTTCCTATTTCATAAACAACTGAACAAATGTCACCAACTGGTGAATGCCTAATATTAAATTCATAATTTCTCTTCATTAGATATCATTTTCATATTTTATGTACAAATATTGGTGGTAACTTAGGAGTTTTGGTATTTTGTGACCCCACCTGCACGATTTTTCGAGCACTAAGCACTTTTAGAAAACTGTTGGAAATGAGGATTTTTCCTCCGAATTGTTAGATAAAATTGTATGCAATTGTAGAAACACGTAAACAAGCAAACTTGCATACCTCATATATGCGTCATTGACTGATAATAATACAGCGAAACAAATGTCTTCGAAACTAACGAACTTAAAATTCCTTCCATTATCTCACAGTTTGAAAAGGTTTTTATTATTTGAGGAAATATTAATAGATACAATGAACAGAAATATTAATCATTAAAGTATACTGTGGGAGGTATACTCATTATTAAAAGGTTTTTTTTCTGAGTTTTCTCTCCCAAACTCTGAAAAATATCTATAAAATAAAAATTAATTATTTTGTGATTTGCTTCTGCGTAAGAAACACAAGATATTTGTCAGAAGCAATCAATACAGTTCTTTCGATATAGTTGTTTCTTCGTTGCTGTTGTTTCGTTGTTGTTTGTTAGGCAACAGAGATGTTGAATAATGTTGGAAGTAATTTTTATTAGAGGTTGCCAAGACGTTCTCGGTGAACACGAACACTCTGAAGTTGTACTTGATTAACATTCATAATTTCTTTGATACATTTTAGTTTTCTATATTGTACCAAATTTCGCAAATCACTTGATTTAATTTTTTTCTAATCTGATTTTTGCAAAAAACGTGAAAATCATTTCTGAATAGAGAATGATGAGACCTTTCAAACGATGCATCACAAGCGCATACTTCCTATTTGAAAAATTGGGGGTTATACCTGTCTTTCAAAAGGGGTTGAAGGTAGGGTTTGCATTTTTACGAAGAAGAATAACAATTTAAAATTTAAATTTGACGTGTTCCGGGATATTTCATAACCATACAGTAGCCTTTAAGTGCTTTCACAAGCACAATGCTAAGGCTCAAGTCTAGCTGACAAACAATTTAATTACTGCACAAATGGCGGCAAATTCAAATCTTGCGTTAATTTTGGGACACTCTTCATATGTAAATCATATTGACGGCATTACAGCTGCAATATGATGTATTTATTCTATCTGTATTGGCTTGGGCTTTGGGTAATAGGAAGTAAACAGGACATTTGATACCGGTAGAGTAGGCAAATAGTGAGCATATGTTCGATGTACATAAATTGCTTTCCTTTCGGGATCAATAATGAGATAGTGGAAATAGCTTCGATTATAAAGAATTTGCTAAACTCCATTGTTCTAGATAACCAGGATCACTCATATGTGAGTAGATATTGTAATCATTTCTTACACGTGAACCATAACATCTGATGTATTTAATAAATATCTGTATCTTCCGACATAATCACCTTCCAACTAGTATTAATTTTCCCAGCTCGGATAAACAGTAAAAACCATCGAGCTCTTCTAAAGTCGGAAAATCCATTTAGGTACTGCACCACATTATTGGCGAATCATTCACCGCCCAGTGAGTGACGAATCAATTAGAACCTATACTCATGATTTTGGCCGATAATGGATGTATGAATTGGTGCTTTGTCTTGCTGATACAGAATTTTCTTGCAATGGATCATTCTTTGTTTCACTATAGTCCAGTCAATGTAGACACTAAAAGGGGTGTTGGCCTGCTGAAAGTCGGATGAAATGTTTCTGAATTTTCATTGGTGTCCTGGCATCCCAATAGTGCGAAAATGGTCGAATCCAACAAACATTCTATTGGAAAATCTATTGGATCCTAAACACTTCGAAATTTTGGATTTTTCTTTGGTTTTTCGCTTATATCGTTTAAACGATGCATCATACGGAAAATTTCTGCATAATTGAAAACATCCTCATGACAGAAAAAGGTCCTAACCAGACTACAAGCAGTGATTTGTAATTATCTTATCCTGGAAGAGTCTTCAGTTTCAGATTCCGACCATTAAGTTCTTCAGTGAAGATGACATCATTCAACCCCCATACCAGCAAAACCTGATATTGGGGCAATTTTAAAATTGTGTTGCTTGCTGACAGCAGAATTTCATGCTCTACAATTTTCATTGCATGAGTTTTCCTCACAGATTTCCCATGCTCAAATTACAGGCGTTTTAAAGTCAGTTTTTTCCAGTTTTAACACAAGTCTGGAACAATTGTCGTTTTGGACGGCCAATGAGGCCCCTTATAATTGGTCGAATTTTAATGTTGAGGTTGTCGAATTCAACGCTCTTCACTTATGTATTTATATAGTTAAATTTTCTGTATGACATATAATTTTGAAGATATTTACCTTTATGCGGAAAAACATAAAAAGTTCCAAACTTTCGGCGTTATTAGGCCCCCAAAAGTTGTTCAGAAAAAAATGTGTGGGATTCGCACAGAATATAAAACAAATTGAAATAAAATAAGAATTAAGGGCAATATAGATTGGTTTATGCAGATGACTTAAAACAAAACAAGAATCAAGAATGAACCAATCAAATCGCAACTTTTCTACATGACTTCTGTGTTTAGTGTAGGTTCTGTAAATATTTCTCTTTGAATATGTGAATTATCATTATCCAAACAAAATAAAATGACATAGGAGATAAAGATCAAAGTTGGCCCCTCAGATCAATAATACTTATTGATCTGAGGTTGGCCCTCTTCAGTTCTTATTCTTATATCTAGTTTTATCTCATTTCGTGTATAAACGCACTCATTGAGCATGTTGAACTCTCTTATTTTATTTACGCCGCAGTAAGTTTGTTAGGAGCTCACCGCTGATTGTTTATTTATCTGTTGACCAACCGGACGACCACGGAATTCCCATCAGTATGTCCGACGAATGTTTTAAAACATTTAATTCTCGCATTACAGACATTTCGATAAAATGATAGTGGAACGAGTGCACAATGAGGAAGAACGTTAATATAGGCGTGTGGTAATGATAAAATATCACCGGAACAAAATATTTACATCATGTCCTGGACATTGGTGAAAGAAGATAGTTGGAATTTATTTTTATAATACCTAGTAACTCGATACGAATTCAAACAGGCTGCTGTTTTCTATTTTAAACTTTTTTTCTGGCATAAATTACTCATTAAAATCAGGTGCTTTTGGGAGATTGTCAAAAATTTGAGTTTTCGGAATTGAAACAACCACTGTTCGAATTGTTCACTTTGATCCACCGAAATACTTTTATCGATAATCTATCATTCATTTTGAGCGTGGAGGTCGTTTAGAACTTATTTAAAATATTTGCTGTTCGAAAATACGAATCCGTAACATGTTTTATATATAGTCGATTCGAAAGTTTACGCCTTCCCGACATTTTTTCAAAAACTACTGCTTTTCATTCACGAAGTATATCGTTTCATTAGGACAGAGGTTACAGGTTCGATTCCCGCTGTCATGGGTGGTTTAGGTGTCTGAAGATTCAAAGGAAATTTTGTTCAGGAGAAATGCTACAGGCCCATTGGAGGTGCACCTCATTGAAAAAAAATTATATCGGTAATCTGGAAATTCAGAAATCACTGATGGATGGAATTATGTTCAAAATAATTACGTTTCAGATAATGATTACCAGGTAAACATTCCGAGCAGAATGTCGAGGGTCAACAACATTCCTGAGAGTTTGTGCAAAAGTGTTGGAAACCAACAGAATCATTTTCCTAGTTAACCATTTATGATATCGTTAAAATGATATCAAACGCATTTCCCTAGGTGGTTCAAAATTCCAACATTAGATGAGTAATACTGTACGAAACTATCTAATTAAAGATAATGGGTTGGTTAACCTTGACAATAATACTGTTTATAAGACAGGATTGATGTTCAACCTTTTACCTTCATAAACGAATGGTTGGATGAATTCGAGCCCCTTATTGATCGATTGGAAGCGCAATTAGTATAGTAGTAGATATCAAAACAAAATGATTTGAATGATTGAGCGGACTTCATTCTTTTTTCGGAAGATGCTGAATGAGATCCCTTTACTATACAGAAAATAACGATTGAGATTGGTTCAAAATTAGATTTTTGTTTTAGTAAAAAAAAATTAACTTCACAATGATCAAAAGTATAAAAAAATCTCTATATTATGTTTAACATCGCAAATTTCTCATATTTCATTATTTGCTCTTCAAAACGTACACATTTTCTATACTTGTAGACCGTATCTATGAATGTTTCTCGATTTCTACCGTCTTGCGCTACTACTGATAGTAGAACGTTGGGTTGAAATATGTGGAATCAGCATGACGTAGCTGATTTCGACCACTGAATATTCCCAATTTTCACCCCTCAGCATAGATCAATTGGAACGAAAAGTTCGTAGGATCAATACTGGAAAATACTAGATTCTGTGTCAAGTTTTACTCGGTTAATACTGAGGGTGGAAATAAATAAATTTATCCAAAGTTTGTATCGCAATATTCTAAGAAACTGTACAGAAAAGTTTCTAAAAATCAGTAGATATGGTAGAAAAATTGTAGAAAATTGGAAATTTTGAAGTACTCCGTGTAAATTTTCAACGTATTTCAAACCAAATTGCAGGGAAATCAGGTTAATGGGTTGAAGCCAATTTATTTCGAATGGTATAAATCAAAGAAAAATCAAACTTTAAAGAGAAAGTCATGAGGTGTTCTAGCTGAAAAATTGCATTGATTTCTTTTTCGATTCACGAAAATGGATCAAAGGAAATGAGTATTATCATTCAGAATTAATGAAATTTTGAGCAATAATATAAAGAATAGGTATAAGAAAGTTTATCAGAGGTGAGAACAATATTGTTGCGGCCAAACTAGTAGATTTGATCAAGGAATATAAATGGAAATAATACGATTTGTGTTGGGTTCACTGAAACTCTCCGTAAACAAAATAGTAGAGGAACTTAAATTTATGAGAATTTGAACCGGTTTTTCAAATCAGACATTCTGAGTGTAACTGACTTGATGATTTTGTATTGTTTTGAGAATTCCCAAAAATATAGTAATTATGCAAACAAGGCCATTGAATCAACGGACAAGATTTTTCATTAAAATTCCTAAGCAAAACCAGATAAACGGAAATCAGCTCACCTCTATCCTCCAGATTTCGATGCCGGCTTCTTGGCCGGCTTTTTCGAACTCGGGATGCACCTGCTTCATTTTTAGCCTTCTAAGAACGGACGCCAAACTGTGACTGGCGTCAACTAGAAGTCGGGTGGATTTTATACTACTCCACCCGCTAAATTCGGGATATAAATGACAAATGGAAAAGCTACCGCTGTATACAATAATTCGCATTGTTGTTACAAACCGCCAGCACATATAACCATGCGCAATTCCAGGTTAATTTAACTATCGTATAATTTATTATCTGCTTTATCAGGTGTTTACAATTTAGGCTTGAGCTATATTACTTTGTTGGCTTTCAGTTCCATATTCATCATCAAAACTGATGGTCAAATTACCACTTAGAATTCAAGATTCTCGGTATTCAATTAAGGAGAAATGGTATTTTAGACTAGTCAACAAGTGCCATTTGGACCAACTTTTTTCAGCAGTCTCCGAAAATTATGTATGAGGTGTCATTCGATTCGGAATGGCATCTAGATGATTTTTGAAAAAAATGAAGTTCCGCTTGTAAAAATTGTAATATTTATAATTTTTCCAGAGGGATGAAAATACGGCCGAAAACGGGTACTCTGGCTTGGAGAAGCCACGTCCACTTCGGGCACTTCAACAATAAACATTTTTTAAACATAGTAAATATGAAAAAAAAATTTAAAAAATTCAGGCAGCAACTGAATAGATGAATGAATAATAATCCGCTTGAACAAAATTTTTATAATAATTTTTCATTTAGTTATTCAATAGTTAATTAATAACTTTTTTCTGCTTGCACATTAACATTGCAAGTGTGATAATTGCTAAACTATAAGTTTTAGATTTTTTTCCTCTCTTGGAGCAATTCTTCAAAGGCTTAAGAATAGAATCCCGTTGGGAAAATTGAAAAATGTTTATTTTTCAATTTTTTATTAATAATTTTCGTTGTTGCAAAATTAAAAACTTAAATTAATCATCGAACAAAATTTTTTTTTTTAATATTATTAACGATCCGTTTTTATGTTATTAGAAACTGCATAGAAATAATTTTTTCAAATTTTTATCTCTAAGAGAATTCAAACAAAATCACTTCAAATGTTCAAAATGCTCGCCGTTCAGCTTCTGACAACGACTGATGGACATTTGTAATGACGACGAACATTTTGCAGCTAATGTATTGTCTTCCGATGTGGCAACTTTTTGTTTAAATGGAAATCAATTTGCCCAAATGTCTTTAACTTCTGAATATTTGGATGAAAACGATTTGGTTCGACTCACTGATCAAGAATCCTTGGTCAAAATCTATTCTGTCCGGCCGGCCGGCCCTCCGTTAACACGATAACTCAAGAACGGAATGAGCTAGACAGTTGAAATTTTCAGATTAGGTTTAGGAGATAGATATCTCGGACAAGTTCGTTATTGGGCAAAACCAGCCTAATGGTTTCGGAGTAACGAAAAAAAAAATTTTACATTACAAATTTCGAATTAAATTTTTTTTAAGATGCAATTTCACCATAAGAATCCATTGAAATAATTTTCAACTCTAACAAGCGAAATCTTTCGGAGATATGATTTTTCAAAATTTCAATAATAAATCGTACTTCTCGGTTTCCACAGAATGCTGTACTTAATTATTCTATCTATGACTTATTATATGATATGTGTTCTTACATGTCATCTTATTTTCCTATGAGAGATAAATGTCAAAATTATTTCTGGTTCGTTATTCTTGATATAAAATACACCTCCTCTTCTAGAAAACAAAATATGATTGAAAACAAAATGACCAATGAAATGACCTCAGCTATCGTAAAATTATGAGGATGATATGATATTATACTTGTAAGATGATAATACAATGCCCGTGGATAATCCATATGATGATGGAAATATATTACTTTGCTAAGATAGGTACATAATCAAATTGGGTTCAGAATATCTCCAATAAAAACAAAACTGCAATATTGGCTAAGTTTTAATTGATATAATATAATTTTCAGAGTAAATTTCAGGAATGAATATCTCGGTTAAGTTCGTTATTGGGGAGAATCGGTCTGTTTGAATTTAATTTCTTTCATGATGCAGTTGTATCGTAATAATCCATTTATATCATTCCCAGAGAACAATAATTTCGGACATATAATTTGTCAAAGTTTAAACAAGAGCGCCAAAACTCCTGTCCACAGGGCTTGAACCAATTTTTTGGATGCGAATTTTCAAAATTAGCAAGCCCGTTAGAAGGCTTGGAAAGAGTGACTCACGAATTTATTGAAAGGCTTGCATATTGTCAAGAGATGAACGGCGAGCATTTTCAACATTTGAAGGGATTTTGTTTGCATTATTATTCTCATTAGTCTAAAGCTCTGAAGTAAATAAATTCACCATTTCTTTAACTTTAAAAGACTTCAACTCAGTATGTGCGAATTCGAAATAACAAGATCTTTTGAAATCTCCAAAAGGATACAAGGTGTCCCATTTAAATTAAAAAAGTTGAGGGTATTTCCGGTGAAACCGGAAGTACAATAGTAAAAAAAAATGGCATCTGCAGATGCGTTAGGCTTGTTTCACATGCATACGGTTCCATTCGGTTCGGTTCGTTTTCGGTTTCAACCGAAAACGAATGAAGGCCTTTCACACATATTCGGTTCATATTAGGTTTTATGTTATCTTCCGACACGGGCTCACAATTCCAATTTTTCCGCGACGTCAGATTCATCAAAGCCATTCAAAATTGAACACATACATCTTTGAATGCATCCTACGTCTTTAATTCATCTTTATATTTTTCGGAAATTTTGTCCCGCAGCACTGGTTTAGATTTACAGCAGAAATCAGTCGATCCACATTTGGTAAACCATCATTTTCTCATGAATACTGAGATAGCAACAATATCCCGAAAATATGTATGTTTATATTTCTATATTTGAACAATTTGGGAAAGATATCTGCTCGATTTGAGGTTAAAACCACAGAAACATATGTCTTCTTCTTCTTCTTCTTCTTCTTTTACTGTGCTTGGCAGCAGGGCCATCTACACATTGAACATATCAGGATTGGTTTCAACTTCGACAGCATTCACAGATTTTATTCCAGGTTGATGTCTATCAGCTCAGGGATGGGAGGGTTGACAATAGAGACACCACAAGGTAAACTGGAAGGGGGATGGATTATTACATTGGGGTTACCCACATCACAACTTATATCCACATGAATTCAAAAAACCGTAGAGTGATTTGTAAATTAATGGGTTCTCAGAAAAAATCAGATCTTGTATGTTGAGTGGGAAGGGAAAATTATGAGACACCTTAGAAAGGTCGTCATATAGGTGTTTACATTTTTGGGCATTCAGAGAGCACGAGAAAAAAATGTGCTGTAAATCTCCTCTCTCTCCAAGAAACATATGTAAATATTTATTATTTTATGGTTAAAACCGAAACTAAACCGTATTTGTGTGAACACCCCGGTTGATCTGTATTCCCTACACACGAATCCAAACCTGATAGAAACCTATTCGTGTCGAGGGAGTATTCGGTGCTGTACGGTTTCTATTCGGTACCGAATCTAAACCGGAGCACCGTTTCACACTTGTCGCCAGCGACCGAATTGAAACCGAAAACGAAACGAACCGAATGGAACCGTATGCATGTGAAACAAGCCTTATGCGTCATTGTATTTTCGAATCCCGATCAAGGGTTTGTAATAAATAATGAAATGTGCCATATTTCAATGAAGTATCCAACCATACCTCCTAAAACGTACGGTAACTTTTGATTTGATTTAAACTACTAATATTTCATCAGTTTTTTATGTAATAAACCCAAAAATCTTCGAGGTAGGTTGAATTGAGTTAAGTAAATGTGGAATATACTTGAACTTAAAATATTTCGGGTTGATTTCATAATACTGATGTGTGTTTCCACTTCATTAAAAGGAAAAAAAATATTGCGGATGGGTTCAATCATGATATCAGAGTGATTATTGACCAATGTTCTCATTAGAAACACTCATTATGTAAGGATAATATAATAGTTTCATAAAATGTATACATCACAGAAAATATAATACATACAAATTTAAAAAATGTGCTCTAAAGCTTGATGTTTAATTAGACCGATTAAGGATCAAGGCAATTGTATATTATCTCATATCAAAAGCATTAACTTGTAAAACGAGTTAGCCTCATCTAGCATAATCACAAAAATGTTCAAAAGCAGCATTAAAAAACATAACAGGATATCTAAACAATATATATATAACTCTAATCACAAGTTGCCGAAATATTCAGGTTAAACACATTAGTCCTGACAGTGGGCTGTTCTATTAAATTCTTGTCGACCAGAGCTCATCATCCCAAGATGGAAATTGTTTCTTAAATTTATCATCTTCCTCCTCTTGGTTGATTCTAACTACTTCAACTTCATCCCTGCCAAATTTTCTCAAATATGCCTAGAACGAAGAAATATGTGAATGAAATCTCACAGTTCAAAATGAATCCCAAGAAATTAAGTATTTGTATTTTGCCTTACCCCGACTAAATTTTCACTTTCTGACTTTTCCTGGTCACTAGCATACTTTCCGATCCACAGATAGACCTTAGTTCCTAAGTCCAAAATCATTATATCATCGGCATAAAGATCATTTTGTTCGAAATCGAAAATTTGGTCAATATCGAATTGATTCTTATTACGTTTGATGGAAGCGTGGAAAAGTCTGGCTTCCCAGCCCTCCTGTTCTTCGTTACTGGCTTCGCGTACAAGCCTACCACGGTTTGGTTTTTGACCATCCCATGATTTGAAGTATTGCGTGAAAGCTGTAGGTTCGGCTTCTTCCACGATCCTCTGGACTTGTGTCCAAGGAGGGTAATTCTTGGATTTTAAATAATTCTCAGCGGTTTTCATAACGTTAACTTTTTCGATACCGTTACATTTCTTTCCTATCCAGATGAAAATGTTGGAATCTACTGTATCTAGGATGAAGCAATCATTGGTATCTAGAGATGATCTGGAGAAGGGTTTCTCGCCTACCGCTTGGACTTCTAGTTCTCCTGAAGAATCTGATACTCTGTACAGAGATGCTGTACGTTCTTGATTCGACTCGAATTTCTGATCGTCTCCTCCTTCGGTCTCGGAAGGTACTTCTGATGGCGAACCCGAACCAAGGATATGGAAGAATTCTTTTCTTTCCCCATCACTACTGCTTTCATCTGTAAAAAAGTTGAAAGTACGTTCAAATGTGTAAATTCGATATGAGAGCCAACCAACCTATGATTTCGACCTTCGAGTGTCCTGCATGGTCATCATCTCTGATTTGGTTAGCAGCAGTTATAGCCTTCAAGCGTTCAATTCTTCTACTCTTAACCCCCACGTAAACGTAAATGTTTTTACCAACATCCAAAATGAAGCAGTCTCCATTATTCATCGAAGATACATTGGGATCTACTTGCTTCACTCTCACATTTCTCGAACCTTTCACATGGTAAAGTTTTTTCTCAAAATCATCTGGATCTACATGATGGAAACCAGACGAAACACCTCCTGGTAGATACCTGACGCCATTCTTGAAATACGATAAGAAGAGTTGTGATTCGTGGTCTTGAACTTCACGGTACTGTACTGGTACACCCCCTAGAGATTCGTCCAGTTGAATTGTCAGAACTGCCGCAGAACCAGCTTCATCCTGAAAGAAGTTTCATTTCAGTTATCAATTGATGCCTAAGTCGATGAAGGATGATATTTTTACACAAAAGGTCCTCTGTGTCCAACGAAAAATTATCAGAAAAGACTCCTCCATGAAATGATTCAGATAAATAAAAGTGAAAAAGCTAAGAACAATAAAACTGACACAAACAAATTAAGCTCAATATACAGCTATTTATTGGAAATGTCTGGACATGAGTATTTCTACGATGGCCCTCTAATGCTTTAAAACATATTATACATAATTCTTGTGTAGGACCTGAATTATATGTTTCAGTAGTTTATTCATTCTATACCTGAGATGTTTTAGATCCCAACCAGTAATGTAAATTCCAATCTTTGCCACCATTTTTGAAGATTTTAGTCTGAAACAAATATTTTAGTTCAACACTTCAAGGCACGATATTTGATATGTTTCTTACGGATAAAATTATGTAAGAGTCTCCCTCGTAGAACTTTCCATATTGATTCTTTGGATATGGAACCGGTTTGAAGTCCTACAGGAATAAAGAAACTAAAATAAATTCCAGTATAATGTCAAAGCTCATATACTCTGATCAAGTCAGAGTCTTTTCATCACGGATAAAAAATTATAAAAACGCAGGCTGATAAGTAACACACAACAGTAGTTGAACTAGAAGTTGAATAAATCAATAATTCAAGCTAATTATTCAGAATTTTTTTTACTTGGGTTCATAAGCGTTCCATTTCAATTTTGTGACTTAGAAAGGTAATTCCTTGTGGTTCTTTATTAAAGAATAAACATAAAATCAAACTGACATAGCAAAAGGTGGATTGTTTACTTGCATTTAATTTTTTTCGATATATCATTTAATTGCAAAGTGTGTTTTTTTTAAGAGCTTGCGAACTTCAAATTGGAATAAAACAGCGAAAAATGAATGGCATATTTTATTTTGTCATTTTGTTCCAACTGAATTCATGCCGTTTATCATTTAATTTTGAACCAATTTTTTCCAATAATTATGGCCTTATTTCATCAATGGCTTGCACATGCTACCCCTTGCTTCCAGAGTTGTTAATGATTTTTCAGCATAAAGCATAAAAATAAATGGATTTATCATATCCTTAAAAATAATCAGGTGGCGTTGAATCACACGATTTTGGAGGCCAATTGAAAAGATTATTTCTTGAAATTATATATTCACCATATTGTGCCTTCAATAATTCGAAGGTTGCGTTGGCTGTGTGGCACATAGCACCATCTTGTCGGAACAATGTAGGTTGTCGATGTTTAACTCATGGATCAGCACGAATAGCCTGATGCAGTTAAAAAACACCAAATATACAGGGTGATTTTAGAAGTCCAGGTCATAACTTTAGGGAATTGATAGTTCTAGTTAAAATAAGTTTTTCAAGTTAATTTTTTTTTCATCTCAAATCCCTTCGGAGATACGGGGTGCTGAATTTTTTTGAATTAATTTTTGTAAATTCTGAACGAGTTGAGATAATAAGCGTTTGAGTTTTGATGGATATTTTACTCAGAGGATTTCCAATATTTTCATGTTTTTGTTAAGTTCCTACAATTCCCCAGTTGCCTAGATTTCAGTGGTGTCGTGTCTTCAGTCACCCCTAACTTCTACGCCAATGAGAATAGAGGCTATTAGAACCATTTTCTGATTTTCCCGACTATTCTTCACATAAAAGGTACCCTTCTCAAAAGCCGATAGGACGTACCATTTTCGACTTCAATGTTATCGAGATACCTACCAATATTTGGCTCACAGTAATCAACGATCTCCTTTTTTGCAACATATAAGACTTTCCAGGCAGCATATTCGTTCAGAATTGACTAATGTTTTCAATGGACAAAAATGTATTTGAATCTGAAAAACCGTAGTTTTTTTACAGTCGGTGCAATACGCCACAAACATTCTAGTATTCAAGCTGATTTCCATATTTCGTTACAAAGTAAATAATAAATGAAAAAAATAATAGTTCAACAGCCTGTATTACCGAAGGGGTTCTACTTGGAAAACCTTCTTATTTTAACTAGAACTAAGGCTTCCTAAAGTTATGATCTGGAGTTTTGAATCATCCTGTATATGTATCCAAATTTCTAGCTGAATCTAGTGAACTGTTCACGAGATATCGAAAACAACTACTTACTCCCATTGCTATCTGATATGATCCTAACAAAATTGGAGATTAATAAAAATAATCTCAAACATATCTAAAATTCCAACTAGGGGAATATCCCATTTGCGAACTTCATAATATATTTCCATTTGAACATAAAATTGACCCTGCGAATATCATGTAATTTTTTTCGAAATTTATCGTGTCAAGAAAGAAAGTACCATACGGACATAATTATATTTGACTTTTCATCTACAGGTGTAATTTAAAAATTTGATACCATTTTCGCCCAATCGATGACTATTCTGATTTAGCAGATTTTGAGATAGATAGATAATATCAGTTACTCACCTCGATTCTCCAAATTTCTACACCTTCACTCTGTCCAGCGTTTTCAAATTCTGGGTGAACTTCTCCCATTTTCCTTTTTATAGTACTCTTCGTGGAATTATGGACTCCTTCACTTTGTATCCTGGGAGATTTTACTTTGCCGTCAGCAATGACACAGTGCAAGTGATAGATTACAAATAGGGTACCTACGACAAAAGTCAATATGCTTCATTTCTGCCGAATGTAACTGATAAATGGTGATAAATAATACTTATATTATATGCGGGTTAATCCAAAATTATCAGAGAAAGCAGGTGCGGTTCATATCGGTATTTAATCAATATCAGGCATGAATAATAAAAATAGAATAAAGATATGGTTGATTCCTCTCACAACACCTCAAACGGAATTTCTTCCATACTTCAGTAGTCAACTGAATGAATAAAACTGAATCAAAAATGCCGAAATATAGAAGGGATAATATTCTCAGCCTCTCACATTCAGCAAATATGGTCGACATTCTGGCGCAGATTTTATTGATTCTTCGCGAATTAGGACTTGATATTTTTTATCATGTGAAAATAAAGATCTTGCAATTTGCTCTTTCAAACACACGGTGACTTTGACTTGGTTTGTTCTGATTTCTATTAAACTATAATAATACATCAATCGCTAAAATGAATGCGAATTGGCTGAATTAAATTTTAAAGGAATAAGAAAAAATTACGAACGAAAAATAGTGAATAATAAATGATTACCAGAGTTTTAAATCTAGAAGAAAATTAGAGTAAAAAAATTAATTAATATTCGGTATGTCCTTCTCTCTTCTGTAGTGAGGTGTTAACCCGTCTATTCATAGAAACAATAAGGGTGTCAATGATATCCATTGGAATGATGTTTCATTCTTTTTGGCCTGCGAGGGTGAGTTCCTGAAGGGTGCTAGGTAGATTAATTTTGTTTGAGATTGCTCGGCCAACAAAATCTCACATATGCTCAATGGGATTCACGTCTGGTGAATTTGGTGGCCACGGTAATAATCTTAACAAATACTGATTCTCCCTGGTATATTACGACTTCTATGGCAAAAGTAAGCCTTTCTTGTCGCCGACTATTAATAACTAAACCAATTCTGGTTTCCTCCGAAAGTTGTACCATATCAGGAAGGACACTTCTTGAAATATTTCTATTCATTTTGACAAACATAAGGGGATTCAAGAATTTTGATGATGTGTGCAGTATTATTATTAATTAGATTGGTCCATTATACACAAAAAAACAAACGAAACAAAAAATGGTTGAATACAGAAATGAAAATTTTTAAAAAGTACTGACGTGAAGTCAGGAGCTTTTGCGCACATGTTCTTTTGTCTATTCACGCCTCAATAAATTCTATATAAATATAATATAAATTAGCTCCTGCGGTATATGTTGATATCATATCATAATATTGTTGAGCACGTAGTTGGGAAACCAAACATTTACGTTGAATTAAGATAATATGTTTAAAAAAAATAGATGTTTTCAATAGATAGACAAAAAATTATATCTGTTCATGAACAACGAAATAACAAACTCAACCGAATCTCGTGAAAGACGCTAATGAACAGGATGACAGGTATATACTCATTTCGAGATTAGATATTTTTACGAAATATCTGACAAAATATCAAAATCTGTATAAACGCGATTTGAAATGTAAAAAAAATAAATTATCGGCTGGCACATGTGTCAGAAAGCATTTTAGATTTGTTTTCATATTCTGAAGTTCCAAATATCACCAGCATCTCAGAATCCAATTAGGTGCATTTGCATCTTCTGTGATTTAGCTTATTATTCATAAACTTACCAACTAGAAATCTCAGTAACATGACTGATGAAAAAAACACTTTTTCAGAAAAGCAGTTTCATATAATTCAACTGAATGAGAAAATGGATGTATTATAAGTTAGGAAAATGAAGTAACAGATATCAAGCGAAGAATATACTGAGTTGTTGTTCTTGAAGATATTGATCTTAAATTTTAATAGAACCACTTACCTCTATACTAGCTTTGTCCTCAGAGAATTTTAATTTCGGCTTGAACCGTTGATTCTGGTTTTGACGTTCGCATTGAACATCTGCAAGGAACTGACCGAAGGAAAAAATATTTCACTGTTCAACCGAGAACGGATGTTACTGATTCCGTTTCAGTCACAATCACAAAATCTGTTAACAATGATTTAACACACCAAAACGCGTTATTCTCCAAATCATTTGATTGTCTAGAATGAATATCTCGAGGTCAGTTCTGTATTCAAGCAGGTTTAGTCATAGTACAGGACCGTATAGGTTTTATTGTATGTTTCGGTGTCTTTTGTATTATATTAAATGTTATCAAAATAAACTAACTTGTCCGATGAACAAAGTTGAACGCAAGATTATCCTCACGAATGGCAATAATTCGACAGTCTCGTGGAATGTAGTTCAACAGATTTCTATAACTAAAAAGATCAGAAAAATCACTGACCGTATATAAAACTCAAGCACTCTCTATTGAGAGTGCTTGAGCTTTCGTTGAAACAGGAAAACCATTGCATCTGGTAGTAGTGTTGTTAATCTGAAATATTGGAGAATCCTAAAAATATTGCATGAAAATGTTGTCCACCTCTGTTTCGAGCTTTTTTTCAACATCAATACGAGATAGAATATATGAAACCATTTGTTTAAGGAAAAGAACAACAAAGGTGGTGTAGATTAGTGGTTCGAATTTTACAATAGTAGGTACGTTGAATCGAATACGTCCACTGCAATGCTTTGCGGTACATTTACGAATCAACATATCGATTAGAACTCAGTATTTTTATCCAGCATAGCCAAGGTTCAGAAGAATTTTTAGATTTTAACTTTAATCGCACACAAATACCACTTTTACCGCATGAGCAAGACAGCAGACGAAACTTGCGGGCTCTTTGGATCAGAAAAGGAAACAGCTGAACATATAGTTTGCAAATGTCCAGAGCCGGCCAGCCTAAGAATGTTGTACCAAGTGAGATTAGGATTAGCTGAAAATGACGAATGCAGATTCTGTAGGGAGGAGGAAGAGACTGCTGAACACCTGGTAACCGAAATTTGAACGCAAAGCAAGGGAATGTACAAGGACAATTTTTCTCACAATTTATTAAAAAACTTCTAAATAAATGGAAGGAAAATGAAAATCAGTCTTTCTAACTATAACTATTCATTCAACCAACTGGACTGGAGAGCTGCCGCCGCTGTAATTCGGAGTTGCGGATCTGGCTCGATCATGGATTCGATGAACGATGCAAAGGGGATGGCGTCTATCCTCTTCCAGTCATACTTATCAACAATAACATCTTCTATCTTCCAAACCTTGAGGTAATGGTCTTCGACATGTCTCAGCCGTCCGTTGTCGAAGTATCGGATCGCGTTGCGCCCTTTTGAGGTTATGTAGGGTGGTATACCATCCAGTACTTCCCAGATTAAGGTGAGATGGTCGGCAGTAGCAGAGCAGCGTTGGTATCTTTTGGGATTGAAGAGGTACTCCCCTGTAGCTAGTTCGAAGGCAACACACCCCAGCGACCATATATCTGCTGGAAAACTATATCCAGCATCTAGTATCACTTCTAAGGCTCTGTATTGTTTCGTTTGTATTTCGTTCGTGAAATGGTGATCCTGTGAAGGAAGGTGATCGTTAGAGGTTTTACCATTAATTCATTTGGTATGAAGGTGATCATCAGAAAGCATGCTTGAAGCTCCTGTTGTACATTTGCTCGAAACAATTAAGCATGTTGGTTTTATGTATGATCCTAAGCAACATGTGCGTTTTCACCGCTGACAGTCGGTGAAAGCTTTACAAGATTATACCAGTGATGAAATGAATCGAAACAGTGCTTATGTATAGTTGAAAGGATATACAGAGAAGTTGGAATTCGTAGCATTTATTACAGATATGACATAGGTAGTTTAATTATATACCATTTGGTAGACGTGTAAATATCAATTCTTGTCTAGTTATTTGAAGTAAAATTGCTGCCTGACTGGTCAAGCTGAAAATCCTGTCGGAAGTGATTTGCACGTTTTCAAAGTGGTGATTTCGAAGACGAGAAACGACTATGAAAGCCGAAAAAGATTACAGACGAAGAAGTGAAGACATTGCTCAATGAATGCTCATGTCGTCAAGATTGCCTGAATCATCTGGAGGTGACTTCAATGGTAGGAGAATGCCTTGAAGCTAAGGGAATGACCTAAAGCAAGGGTACTGGGTCACTCGTCCTCGTCGTGTTGCTCATCATCGTTGAGTTATGCGTAGCACTGATGAACGGGAGAAATTGAGATTGAGCATATCAAACAATCTATGCATATTTGGTATGATTTTCTTGTGCAATGAAGCCACAAGCTTATTGAAATAGTGCCAGTTATTATAGTTTCCGAACTTACGTCCCAGCAGGCGTTGCCCAGATCAGCTATTTTGACCTCGATATTGGGGTCTATCCAAATAGCACCTTTGATGGTGCCCTCCTTGGACCTTCTTGTGGAGCCACCATTTCCTAAATTATAATCTTCTGGAAACGATCTATTCCGTGTCCATTCGAAAGGTTCATCGTTGACCTCGTCCTCTTGTGGACCACATAGTTCAGTCCAGCTATCAGCTGCAACTTCAAAGTAAAAAAAAATCAGTAAGTTAGTTTCACAAATCGTCGAGAATCGATGAAGTTAAATAATTGCAAACCGTGTTTTTCAGAGAAGGAGAAGAGTAAGGGTATTGTGCTGTAGAACATTGAATAGAGGATCTGGATTTCATATACCCAAGTGAAAAGGATGCAGTGGCGTATACAGGGGGTGTGTGGTAAAGGGAATAATAACACCCCCCAAACTTCGTTAAGAATTTTTATATTTTTAAAACCAAATCAACTTCCACCTAAGGGACATGCTGTAACGGGTAAGAAAGAAGCTACATACACATTGAAAAAATAATTAATGTTTAGATATCCGCACAGTTCGATTGAATAGTCTGTTACTATAGTTGAATAGAAAGAATATAAAATATTTCTAATGCTTACCATAAGATTTTGGCATTAAAACACCCAGGTCATAGAACTTTTTCGTAGTGCTCACCATTTTGTTAACATAAGATTCCTTAACTTTTATCAGTATATTTTCTGGCTTTATATCAGTATGAATAATATTACATTCATCGTGTAAGTAGACAAGCCCTTCGAGTACCTTAAAAATAATATTAGTAATAATAATGATTACATCAATAATAAAGTAAAGTGTTCTTCACATATTTACGTAATTATGTATTTTTGTTTGCAAATTTAAGATCCAAAATTTGACCAAAAGAACTAATGGAAATTAATGATTTCTGATCATAGTTTAATGCAACGTTATTGAATCTGAAATTAATGAAATTTAAAGTTATGTATCCACATGATATCGATAACGGATATGGGGAAATATTTAATATTGCGAGTAATGAAAAATATTTATTTCCACCTTATTTCAGACTTCTATATGCAATTCAATTTTTTTTTTGTTCAATTCAAAAGGTTCAATATTTGAGAAAAGAACAAACTAAAAGATGCATTAACAGAAAAATATTTTGTCAAACATAATACTTCTATTGAAAATTTGAACAAGAATATAATGTTAAAATTCTAATAAATCTCACTTGATGAAGGCTTCAATTAAGGAACAGAAAATCATATAATAAACTCTAGGATATAACATGATTTTCGGTTCCTTTATTGTTCAATAATAAAGAATATAATGGCTCAATTGAGATGTGAGTCTGAACTGTTTCCATTCTATGATTTCTGGAGTTGGGGGTATTTGAAGATAAAGGGTTTTACCTGTTGTACTATCGTTTTTACTCCTGGAATATGAATTCCTTGGTAATCGCTTTGAATAATTAGATGCAATAGGCTTGGCCCCATGATTTCGAAGGCAATGGCAGTATGATTGCCGTTTATACTACGACAGTTGAAAAAATCTAACATTTGTACAATATTTCTACTACCAGGATGATTGGGGTTCTTATCTCTGGTACACTGTAGCAATTTGATTTCGTCCTGAGCTACTGCAGTGAATACAGTTGCTGATTTGCACACTTTAACAGCCACATATTCCTTGTTCCTGTAATAGATTTATTTCATTGAGTATACAAGCAGGAAATTTTGAAAGGAATACGGAAGAATACGAAAGACGAAACTGAATTATTATTACAAGAGTCTTTCAGGCCTTATGCTCATATTACTGGTTATCTGCAACCTTAATTTCACTATAAGGCCTTGATATACGCGTTTAGACCTACAATACGCTGGCTGCGCATCCGCCGTATTCTCCAGATTTGCCCCACTGCGACTTTGTCATATCATATTTTTGAATATGATAAAATGGCTCGACTGAAAGAGATTCGTATTAACTGAGAAGGGTATTGTTGAAACTAAAGTCTAACAGTAAATTGGCAACATATAGAAAGATGTTTTCTGGGAAGCTCATAATTCGGTGAATTTCATATTCATTCAATTACTCAATTCTGAAAATTTAGGTGTTTAAAATTTAATTAATGAGCGCACTGAAGGCTTGTCCAGTGACCTGCATCCATCGGTTAAGAGCCCTTAAGCTCCGACGCCACGTCAGTCCTTTTTTAATTCGTTTGATTGAATCGTCAACAATCGGACAATGGAATAATTCAATTTTTCATTTACATATACAATATTTTAGTAGGTCACACTGTATATGGAAAGTATACAGGTATACGGTATAGCGAAAAAACTATAATTTATTTCTGACGGTGGAATTATGGCTGTCCTTGGAGAAAATCGATTCACGGAAAAGAATGGGTTTTACTCACACTAAATTCTCACAGAGCCACACCGTGGAGAAATGGCCATAGCCAAGTTTTCGAACTACGTGATATTTATCTCCTAGGATTGTTTTGTAACTTATAGGCATGTACCCACCAGGGCAGTACTCAGCAGGATCCTCTTGCTGGGGGTAGGACTTGTTTTCGCAATCCGCTATTTCTTTGATTTCACCCAAATCGTAGTCTTCTATCTCTTTCGGAGAACACCTGAAAATATCACATTATCACCAGAATTTCCATGATTTTTCACGGAATTACACTGATATTAGTCTACAACACGATGACGATCGAAAGCTAGGTCGATTCCTAGGGGTTGTAGGACGGATATATTCGGTTGAGTTAGATTTTGGTTCGGTTTCTTCTTCTGCTTTTGGCGTGTAGTAAATCGCGTACCACCTGGCGTTCAACGAACTGGTCCGGACGGTAAATTAGGGATGATGAGATGCTTTCATTTGGTAACACACTGAGTTCATTTTTTATCCCCCAAAATAAATCTACATACTCCATAAACCTCATTCCAACGGAACAATGCATTATAATTGTTGAGGGGGTATTTTTGACAAAACTAAGCAGAAAGTAAAAGGTAGCAGTTGATTATCTTGGAGAGGGCAAGGGGGTTGGTTCGTGCGAAGGTGGTTTTTCGTTCTGAGGAATCGCAAATCGCCATCATGCACTCTTACAGCAGAAACCATCGGACACATAGTGCCCCCGCTAGACTTGCAAATCTTATCGTGCACTGGTATCAGGCATGGACTCGTGAGGGTCAGAAACGTCGCAGGAGAGGAACTGGGGGTCGAGTTACAACCATTTGCGTGCCAACTTGTTCAGCTTACGACTACAATAAACTTTTCTCCAGTACCAGATCAATTGCCGATCAACGTTTAGTTAACGAACGTATTCCTCTTTCGAATGGTTTGTTGGAGAAGCAGATCTTTCGACGGAGATGACAGTCGTCCAGCAGGATAATGTCTGTCTCCATTTATCTGAGCGTTCTATGGACGAATTGACGGAGGATAATGGCCATCTCCCATCTTCCGACAATGGAGCTTGCTTATTAGAACATAATATTTTGTTTTGCTCTTTTAAAATTTGAAGGTTCCTGCCAAATTTGGTCAATAACTCTCTACCCTTTCGGTTGTTTATGATACGAGGTCATTTCGACAATTAAGGTGAAGCATCTGAATTCGACGATTGTGTACGTTAATGGGCATAATCCGCCAAATGGTTTCTGAGTTATACACATCTGAAATCTTGTTATTATTTCTTCAACAACTCTAAAAATACAGATCCGATTGAATTGAAACTGAGTAATTAATTATGAAACATGCGCGCAAAAGTTCCAGACTTCACGTCAGTACTTTCTAAAAAATTGTTCATAATATAATTAGTTTTTACACGTATTTATACATATGGGCTCCACTTTTGAAACACTCTGTATAACAGTTAATCGTGACTGTTTCTCTTGTCAACAGAATTAATTATTATATCATATATAATAATGATATAGTATTATACAGAACATTAGGATTATGCACATTTATAAATAAATATTCTTAGGTCAGTAACAGCACTGTTTTTTTTTTTATTTGGGCATGTATAATAATTATAGGTATTAGTTTATATTTAGAACTATCGGACTATCTTTAGCATGTGGATATGACCCAGAATTCACGGTCAATGTAAACAAAAATGAACTCAGTGATACTGCAATGCCTAGAGCATTACATGGCTTTTTACAAATCATCCCTGACTTACGTGGACCAGTACAAAAAGTAGATGCTTACAATAATCCCTGCTAAACTGAACACATAATATGAAAGCGAATCTAGGTCTGGCAACTCGAAACGTCTCTGATCTATGGTGTAATTAGTCTCGTTGGCGTAACAATAGTAATCAAAGTACACTTGATTTTTCTCCATACTGCAATTATACGAAATTTTGACTCAACGCGAATTTCGCATCAACCAATCAGTACCATTCTCGACGCAAAACATAACTAAATTGTGAAAGTTATATTTATTATAGTATTTATTTTTAGTTATAAAATTTGGCAATGGCTACTTCAAATATCAGAAACTTTAGCCAGTCGTCATTACATTCATTAAGGTACACATACGTTGGTATACCTCAAGCAATAATTTCGGAGAATTGGCGACCCTCACGAAATCTGAGTGTGCTCATAGATCATTTTTGGATGTAGGTACCTAAATGAAAAAGGTACATATATAAGTTTCAAAGTATTTTTCAAGAGTTTACGAGAAATTGTTTATTTACTCCTATGAAACATACACTGCTTTTACTCAGAGTTCAAATAAATAGTTGCGAAAAAATTCAAGAGCAATTTTTAATTTTTTCTTAAAAACGAAAAACAAGAATGAAATTAAGCAGACATTATGCGAGCGAAAAGGCACTCAAAAATGTGTTTGGTGGTGATCCCCTATGTTTGCAAGGGGTAGAAAAAGCCACCCCTAAAATTTTTTCCACAAGAAACATTTTTCCTTATTCATATTATACCACTAAACAAATTATTTTAGATAGCTTGTTTCATTCTGAACAAATGAGGTATCTTGTAATTTCTTGCTAAAATTCACGGGTTTTCATTGCTTTTCTGGAGCCATCTTTAGAGGGCTCTATCTAAGAAGGGGCTGCTCAAACAAAAATCATATATATTTGAAAGACCCACCCCAATTTTTGACAAGAAATCACAACAATTCAATCAATTCGAAATACTGTAAGGGTTGAAATTTAAAAAATCTTTCCCAAAAACTTATGGACGGATTTATATGAAAATTTGAACGTGTATTAAGGTTGTAATGCTCAATAAAAAAATACCGCAATATTATGGGTTCATGAGTTATCAAGGAAAATATAGTGAAATAAAGAGAATCGGAAAATTTGCAGAGATTTATTATTGGATTTTTGAATGCTACTTACGTAAAATAATGAATTGTGATAATTTTAAAGGGTTACAAACATGTTAGGTATATAAATTATAGTTTAGAAATTGTATGGTCCTTAAAAGTTTTGTGGGAGGAATGTTTCAGATTTAGAGGAATGATTTGTTAAATTCCCAGTAGGGAGTAGGGAATGGAAATATCGTATTCATGTTTAGAAGAAAGATTTTCAGAAAGCATCGGGGTGGATGACTACTTACAAAAATGTGTACGAAGACTTTTCCATTTCTCGTGTTGAAGGCATCGTTGATCGTATGGGGGAAACGGGTGATAAAAAACTTGATGTGCTAAACTCGAATACCGAGTCTTTCTCGGAGGCCTCTTTGTGCGATTTCGATGAGGGTATGTGGTGCAACGAGCTCCTCCAAACTGCGGTGTCCTCCTCCCCAATTCTGGAACTACCACCACTGTCGGACCTCGCTGACGAGAGTCCGTGAGTACTTCGAGAGCTTTGCAGATTTGGTACTTCTGGAGCCAGTATGATGAATGTTTCTTTTCGAGGGCTCCGAGCTGTGCATCACTCATAATGAGCAGGGCGGATTTGACTTTTCTCAAACGACATAAGTCTAAGATCCCTCATAAACTCTTTCTCAACACTGACACCTGGAATAATTGAACTGGTTCACTTCGGGAATACTCTCGGCTTTGGGTGTACGGAGCTCTTCTTGTTTCTGTGAAACGGGACCAGACGCAAGCGCGACCCGATATTATAAAATCGATATATTATTCCTTCTGTTGTTCTTGTACTTCTGCTCTTAGCTTGGACGCCTGTTGATCCCGTATCTGAAAGAAGGTGTGTGATCGAGAAAATCTTTATGAATATGTATCGTGAAGCCAACAAGCAAAATGTAATTGTGGCGGAAGTTGATATCTGATTTGATCCAATTAATTGATATGATATATTTTTAATATCGAATTAGCCACAGGCCAGAACAAGGCTTCTTCGCGATAGGCTTCTTTTCCAAATTTTGGCACAGTTTAACATCATTTGGAGATGGAATGAGAGACAATTTCCGACCAAATTCCTCCGGTTATTCGCGCCAGCTGCACAGAGCGTTGAACCGAAATATTCCTGAATAGGAAAGAATAACATTCCAGCCAGACTAAAATAACAAGGCTGTGCCTCAAGACGGTGTATAGTGGCACCACGGTAGGGGCCCTACACAGAGCACAACTTATTCTGCTTACTCGGACAAGTTCTTAAGAGCTAAGAGGGGTCTCCTCATCGGAAGACCTAGGGGGGACATTATAATCATATCATGATCTTTATCCAATGTGAATATGTGTTTGGGTTCCCTAATCCTTGATGTCCCGTCCTGCCTTGCCTTGATTAGTCTTGTTCTACCTTTCTCCTGCCCTGTTTTGTCCTTTCCTGTCCTACCCTGGCCCAGTCTGCCTTCTCCTGCTCTGCCCAAGGTATATCATGGAAACATAATCAACTATATTCAAAATAGAAATTCGCCGCAATAAAGGTATTACTAGCAACGAACCATAGTAGACTTTCACGTGGTATGCGTATCTTGTAGAAATCATCACATTTATCCAATAGGTTTACGTTGTGGCGTACCTACTGCATATGGGTTGTTGCTGTTGGCAGATCTCTATTATAAACAGATCTGAACAGTAAACCTTCTATATTATATTGCATATAGAATGGCAGGAGATTTAGGGAGTATAAATATCGCCCTCCAGTATGGCACTCCAATGGGTCCTTGTCCGTTGAGATTCCATAGGTATAATCTGGAAAAAAAATGCCAGGAGTATGCGAAAAATTACTCTGGTTCAATTGATCTTTGTTCTTTGAGGTTTCACATAAATAATATGGAAAAAATTGCTAGAAGTGTGCAAAAAAGTATTCTGATTCAATATACTGGTACTGCTGGAACAGCGCATGTTCAGTTTATCGAAGAACAATATTTTAGTTCTGCCCTCTCTTAGTCAAGAAAGAAAGTAGGCCCACAGATCGGTCATTTATAACCTTCTTCCTTCAGGTGCCAAAAATTGGCAAAAAGAAAACATTTAATATTTAACCATAGACATGATAATATGATATACTAATTTTTAACTTTGTTTGAACCGGTATGGTTATATTCCATTGAGGTTTTCTTATCTGAGAGTCAATTTCAGAATTTTAATTTCAAACTGGCTTAGACTCAGTTCGGTTAGAATCACAGGATCTCTCTTCAAAGTTTTTTACATATTGATTTTTCCGGTTAACCTCACTTCAATCCACGTGTGGTTTTTCTACCCCAAATATCTTTGTTATTCGTTGCAAGGTATGTGATTATGTTTCCTTTAATTAACTTTCTTTAATCCATTTATCTCTAACTCTATGGATGTATTACTTACACTATTTCCAATTAACTTGTGCATAGCTATTTTCGTGTTAAGGCTGGACCCTATCGGGGTTTCTAATCTTATCAGCTAGTAATTTAAAAAATTGTTTCAGTATTTCATTTCAAGATGAGTATCTTACAGCATGGTTATGACGACTAATATCAAAAATCAAAACTATTGTTGAATTGGTCTCATACATGCGATAATACACATGAAACATTCAACAAATATGGAGCACTTTCTGCACATTTCGTAAATAAACATCGGTTTTGTATTGATTATCACCAATTTCTCATAAATTTTATTTTATGTCTGAATACACTTGCATCTCACTGCTATTTGTGAGATGTTGGAATCCACAGTTTTATCAATATACCTACTTAGTTTTTGCTTAACAATCTCTACATAGTTATTCATTTTCAGATGGGGGACACAAATGAGCTTTCACTTGTAGATGGGATGTCTGCAGAAGAAATGATTGCTCAGGGAAATGGCTTAACTTACAAGTAAGTGCAAATCTGTAATCTAATGATAGAAGTTGGAAATTAAACAAAAATTATTTCAGTGACTTCATCATCTTGCCAGGCTTCATAGATTTCTCCCCAGATCAGGTTGTGAGTATAGTGGTTATATTTTTCATGAATTGGCAGTTTTATAAATTTTTTTCTGAATTTTACTAGGAGCTCACATCCCCTTTGACAAAAAAGATTACATTGAAAACTCCTCTGGTCTCCTCCCCTATGGACACAGTCACAGAAGCAGAAATGGCAGTTGGAATGGCTGTATGTACTTTGTTAATAAATTTTTAATCAATATAATACATTGATCTCCTATTTCTTACCTCTGTTCTTCAACATGAAATGAAATATTGTTTTTTAATTTATTTAAAAAATTTTCAGCTGTGTGGGGGTATTGGAATCATACATCACAACTGCCTTCCTACATATCAGGCAAACGAAGTATCGAAAGTGAAGAAATATAAACATGGATTTATTCATGATCCTGTAGTTTTATGTCCCACAAACACTGTAAGAATATATTATAATCATTTTGATTTAGCATAAATATTCATATTCATTTATTAAAGGTTGCAGATGTCCTGCAAGTGAAGAAAGATAAGGGCTTCTGTGGAATCCCCATAACTCAGGATGGACAACTTGGTGGCAAATTAGTTGGAATAGTAACCTCAAGAGATATTGATTTCGTTGATGAAACTAATGGAAAGGGAATTAAATTGGAAACAGTAGGTATTCTCATTTTCCCAAATGTTCAAGTCAATGTCAAAATACAGACATTTTGGCAAAAACAAATGTTTGGAGAATAGGTCTCTTGCATGTAACACGAAATACCATATGTTTTTTTTTAATCTACTTCAATACCAGATCATCATAACTTATAAAATTTGAATATTTTGGTATTGAAAATCGGTAAATCAAGAAGCAAATTCAAATGGGGTGAAACACTTCTGAATCGTTGCCTTGACGGCTGACGTATTCAAAATTTTCCATCTGCTTGTAATAGCCAATGATGACTACGATCCTTTTATAGGGAGCTGTGTTACACCGGAATAAAGAATGAAACGGACACGAGAAGTGAGCGAGAGTAGATATGACGGGTTACGTCACGACCGGGCGCTAAGTTTCGATTGTTTGACCAGGCATTATGTGCAACCAAATTTGAATGATCGTTATCTTGTTGAAATTTTTGATGGTTGAACTTTTTCAGTATTTTCGTGGATATAATAATCGATTCCAATAATAATAAAATTCATGCAAGAGACCTATTCTTGTTCATAAATATAAACAAGTCTATCATTGGGTTTCACAAAGCTTCGATAAGCTTAATTGTGGATTTAATTCAATAGTTGTATCAAAAATGAACTGAAAATCGACATAGAATCGCACTAATTCGGCAAATAAAAGCTGTCAAAGCTTTGTGAAACTCACCGTATATCTATTTGATTCAGTGTTATCTCATTATTTCAGATAATGACTAAATTAGACAATTTAGTAACGGCACAAGCTGGTGTTACTCTATCTGAAGCAAATGCCATATTGGAAAAGAGCAAGAAAGGCAAATTACCTATAGTGAATCCCCAAGGAAATTTGGTTTCCCTAATGGCGAGGATAGATTTGAAAAAAGCAAGAAATTATCCAATTGCTTCAAAAGACGATAATAAACAATTGATAGTTGGTGCTGCCATTGGTACCAGAGAAGAAGACAAGCATAGGTTGAGTCTGTTGGTACAAGCTGGAGTGGATGTTGTAGTACTGGACTCCTCGCAAGGGAATTCAACTTACCAAATTGAAATGATAAAATTTATCAAAAAAACGTATCCCAATCTACAGGTCATCGGCGGAAATGGTTATTAGTTTTTCAATTTTTCGAGAATGACTTAATTTTTAAGCGAATTTTACTTTTAGTGGTAACCATCAAACAGGCAAAAAATTTAATCGATGCTGGTGTCGATGCTTTGAGAGTTGGAATGGGAAGTGGCAGTATTTGTATTACTCAAGAAGTTATGGCTGTTGGTAGACCTCAAGCTACAGCAGTATACAAAGTCTCCCAATATGCTAAACAATTTGGAGTTCCTGTAATAGCTGATGGAGGAATTGCTTCAATTGGGCACATTATTAAAGCTCTAGCATTGGGAGCATCAACAGGTAACAGTTGACTATAGGCCATTTGGATCTACAAAAAGGAGACTTTGCCATAACAACATATCGTCGACAACACCGCAAAACCAAGTAACTGCAAAAACCAACATTTTCAGGAGGCACTAAACTTCATAATATTGGATTGATGAATAAGATTCAATTCAAAATAGTTACAAACCACTTAGTATTGATTACTTCAGTGTCTGTATACTTTTTGAAAAGAATTTGCACACCCGTCACCACAAATACAATCAGATAATTACCGCCGAAATTTCATTTTAGAATTTTTGTCAGTTACTTGGTTTTGCGGTGTCGCCGACGATATTCTCTTGATATGATCTCATGAACACAAAAATCTGAAGTGAAAACTGTATTTTGTCTTATCTGGATATCTAGTTTTTTGTTTATTCATCTATAGTGTGTAAATTCTACTCTAAAACATGGAAGAAAGTCCAGCTAATTCTTCATTTTCAGTGATGATGGGATCTTTACTGGCTGGAACTTCTGAGGCACCTGGTGAATATTTCTTCTCTGATGGAGTAAGACTAAAGAAATATAGAGGTATGGGTAGTATCGAAGCGATGGATAGAAGAGATGCTATGGGTTCAGCAATGAATAGATATTTCCATAAGTGAGCAAAACTATTCTTAACCTTATCCTTTCTTTCTCATTCACATTCTCCACATTGGGCATCCGGCAGACCCCCGGCACACTACCATTGAGGAGGCTTAGGCTCAGCAGTTATGCTATGTGCCCAAAATCCAGTAAAAAATATTTTCATGTGTGAAGTCACAAGTCCTTGGTCTTGTTGTCCCTGGGAACTGCGGGAATCTCGGATAAACCGATCGTTTGAGTCTTGCGTCTTCCTTGGTACTATTTTTAAAACTTAATCAAGTTTTTGAGTTCCAAACCAGAACACGGTGGTGACCATCCCGCCATGACAACCATTTTGGAACTCGAACCTTATCCTCTACTGATGTAATTTTGTTTTTAGTGAGGTTGACAAGATGAAAGTTGCCCAAGGTGTAAGCGGAAGTATTGTTGACAAAGGTTCTGTTCTTCGATTTGTACCATATTTGCAGTGCGGTGTTCGTCATAGTTGCCAAGATATTGGCACAAAATCGCTCAATGGGCTGAGGTGCGATCATCTACATTATTCTGGTTTCTCTACCTCCTACAATTTCGATTGGATATCATTAATATGATTTTTTTTCAGGCAAATGATGTATGAAAAAGAATTAAGATTTGAACTGAGAACTGAATCGGCTCAGTTAGAGGGAAATGTCCACGGATTATTCTCATATGAAAAAAGATTATTTTAAGATGAACATTCCACTCGGCTAAGCAACTCCTGATGACTTTTTTACTTTTTTATTTTTTGAATGGCATTTGTGAAATTTCAAAAGCTGAATTCTTTTCCAGATGAACCAGTAGAGTACCCTTAAAATTCTATATTATGCAGAGCCCACTAAATTCACTGAATATTTTCGAAGAAACTGTATAAATTTGTTGAAAAATACTTCTCAAAGACGAAACTCATTTGGAATATAGTTTTCGATTGAATCATCTTCATACAAGTTGTTCAACGGCAGAGTTGAAACTTCAAAAAAAATTGTAGGTACATGACATGCTATCTAAGAAGAAACATTACTACCAAGATTTAGGGGTATTGACTTCTCCTTTCAAACAGTGTATATGTTTATTGGATGAAAACTTTATAATCGACCTGTATGAAATTGATAGAAATTTTTGATCCCACTGTTGTTGTAGCCAGCAGTGTTCTATTGATGTTGTTAAATGATTAGCTATAGGCTACTGTCTTCAGACTTGATGTTGACTGTTTTATTCATCTGTGGTACTCCTACCTAGAATCTTATAAATTTCTCCGATATAAAATGTTGTGGGGACATTTTTTTTTCGAGGATCAATTGAGAGAATTAAGTATGCTTGAGGTCTGTTGACCTAAGATAATGTTAATTAACAGCTACTGTTAATCTAATATGGGAATATGCACTCGATTGGATAATTAGAAAATAAGATTTTTAACATTCATAACTAAAGGCTGGTTTATGCTGGCTGGTAACTTTAACTTATTCCCTAACTTAACAATTGAAACATAGATTTCTAACGCTATGGTTGATACTGAGACTGAATAATCCGTTTACTTATTATTAATAATAATAATTAATAAGTTAATGGATTATTTAGTCTGATTATAAAGCATAACACTAAAAATAAATGTCTATATATATTATATATATATGATTAAGTTACAAGTTACCAGCCAGCATAAACCAGCCTTTAGTCATTTTTGTTTGTTTTAGAGCTGTTCTTATAAGATTTATAAGTGATAAATTTAAATATACTACACATATTTTATTGAAACATCGATGATGTTAGGGATTGGTGTATCATATGTATTTTATATTTCAAAATTCAATTGTAAATACTGGATAAAATCAAATATTTTTGTATAAACTAACAGAATTGTGCCACTATTGAAACTTGAAATATTTTTATATTAGGTTTATCGATAGATGATGTTCCATATCAATATAAAGTACATTAGTCGTGACTTGGTAGTTTTCTTGCATTATACTTCGAGGGAAATGCGCCATATTTACTGGAATGTTATCATATTTTTCTTAGCACGAGAGTGGTAAAGAAGGTGCTTTCAATTAAACTACATTTCAGTGACAATGAAGAAATTCAATGTCATTGATTGTTACTGACACTCCTTTGGGTAACACACAGTTAAGCTCTTTCTTCGCTGAAAGGTGAAAGAAAAACAAATAATTTCAAAATTTTACTTTACAAATCTCGGTACAAAAATGAGCTAGACTAGGTCAACATAGACATTTTTTGGACTAGAATATTTTCAATAAATTGTATCCATTAATTGAGCCCACTAAAATTCTAGAAAAGGCTAGGCTGAATTAATTTGATGCATTTCATCTTATATCTATAACTTATTTATCGATTAGGTGATAAAAATATTTATATATTCGCTTAAATCATAAACTAAAAAATTGGTTCAAGCCCTGTGGACAGGAGCTTTTGGGCGCATGTTCATCTTCCTTGTGGCTCGTACTGACCAGTAAAGAAAAAAAGAAAAAAAGCAGTATCATGTTGAATACCTTAATACTCGTATTATTGAATATTATATAATAATCGATGAAAATACTGAGAGAGACCCAGGAAATTTGACACATTTTGTCTTATATCTCCAGAAATTGAAATCGTATAGAGCCAAAATTTTGCACAATGTTGCAAAATACTACAATTGACGTTAGTACAAGTTTTTGTTGCAATCTGATGAATAGTTCACGAAAAAAAAATTTTTTTTTCGAAAAAATTAAAAGAAATATTTTTTTAAAAATTACCAACATTTCGATCATAACAGAATTTTGCCAAAAGTTGCGCGTTTATATCCTCGAACTGACTACCAAGTTTCGATTCAACATCTTCTTTAGTTCTTGAAATATCAGGGAAATAACCTCAAAATTTTAAATGTCTATAACTCCTAAACCGTCCGGCCGATTTTGCCCGTTAACGAACTTAACCGTCGCATTTTGATCAGAAACCTACCCTGAAAGTTTGAAGTCGATAGGACCTTCGGTGCTCCTGTTATCGTGCACACGGCCGGACAACCGGCCGGCCTGCCGGCCGGCCGGCCGGACGGCACCCTAAGATCTGACACTGGATTCGTGATCAGGGAGTCCGAATTAGTCTATTAGCCAATTTTCAGCTCGAAATTCGAAAATTACAGACATTTGGACGAAATGATAGGACGATGTTCCCCTAGAACATACGCCCAAAAATAGATAATATTGAAATATAGCAGTTCATTACGATTTTTGTAATACTGGCATGTTCATTATAAAACAAGAATTTTTTAATATATATTCCTTTAGCCCCAAAAAGCTTTCCAATTCAAATGACTTAATACTGATATTTATAATTGACGATTATTGAGCTTCATTCGATATAACTTCACATAAGCTTCAACTCATGAAACATGTAATATATCCTTCATATTGTTTACATTTCTTGAAGTTTGGCAAAATTTATAAATTGAAAACACTTCAGAAACCAAAGGCTCAATACAATTAATAGGAATAACTGTGAAAAAGGTAATTAGAAACACTGCAGTACATTAGTAATCACATACTGTGATTACAAGGAATGTGCAAGTTATTATCTTTGGTAGGATTTGACATGGTATTCCTTAGAAAATGAGAATCTTAATTCTGAGTATTAATTTTGTTATGTACAATGTATTCGAGAAGTATAAGAAAATAACTACCATATTTTTCCTGAGCACATCAGACTACACTAATCCCAATTAACAGTAACACTCAATTATTTAGTTAGGAAAGGACAAATTCTTGGATGTTAGTAAAAATTTAAACCTTAGCCTTATACTGAAATTTTCTCCTGAAGAAATACTTAATTCAAGGCCCCGAATGTGAGTGGAGTCGGATACAACATGGTTCGTTAGATCATATTTCAGTCAACGTATCATTGAGTATATATTGATGCAATATAATAGTGATTTGGTAGTTGAAAAGGTTATATCTGCATTTTTTGTAGTTTTGAAAAGTAGACTTTAAAATTCCATAATTTATTTTTGTTCATATTATATTATTATACTGATCCTCCTAGGTCTACCCCTAGGAGACCCCTCAGTGCTTCCCAGCAACTCCGCACCAAGAGGGACTTTTCGTTAATATTATTATTTCCAAATTTTATTTTTTACAAAAAGTTGTTGCATCAGAAATGATTAAAAATAATATACTAGTCGAGATGGACATTTTTATTTGAAAATGGTGATTTCCGCCTAAACCGGAAGGAAGTCTCAGTTGGCTGAGTTTTATATCATTTTTGATGCACCAACTTTTTTTAATTAATAAAATTCGCAAATATTAATAGGAAAGAAAAGTCCCTCTTGGTGCGGACTTGTTGGGAAGCACTGTATATTATCAGATATAACCTTCCCACTTAAATTAATATTATCAATTAAATAAGAGGTAAGGTAACTTAATTTTCATTTACATCTTGAAGATTTTGGAAGACATTCATAATACTGATTTAATCGAAATTTATCTGCTCTCAAGTGTTGAAAGCGATAATTAATTACATAGGGTAACCCAGAAGTACAGAATTTCCAATAGATATTCAATTGGATCGGTCTTTACTCGGTGGAAATCCATTTTAACAATAGATGATCATTTTGAATTGCTCAAATTTTTAACATAGGTATTAATTAATATGTGAAATTTTTGATAATTCATCATAATTATCTATCGTTACTTTACCTTCAACATAATCGGCTGTAATTAATTTCTGATTTTTGATTATTTTCAAAAAAGGGATTTATTTTCACGGAAATTCAGCTGGACTATATTTAAGGTCTTCATAAAATATAATATAAACTATTTTGATCATATTGATATACAACCTTCTTGTATGCGGAGGAGGGAAATATATATATAAATATGAAGTTTATCGCCTTAATCATTCACGAACATGTATTTCATGACATTCTTGTCTTGTATATAGAATCAAAATTTTTCTTAACATATGGTGTTCATGAATAAAGGAGTAATTATACAGAAGCATATTAAAAGCTCAATATTGTACATGTTCTCACTCCATTCTCATAACATAGTAATCAAGATTAATTTATTTCTATTTAAGAAGAGAAGAAACAATGTACAATAGATAGAGTAACAACATGTTGACTCTAGCTATTTCAGAATCACCTTTTATCAACTTGGTAACAGTTACCGGAGGTTTGAACGTAGTGGTAGGAATAATAGTTGTTGCTATACCGCTACCTTCAATCAAGTCTTCATCATCAGATGGGGTAGTAAATTGAATTTTATTCCCATTGCAGAGATCCCCAGTGCAATAACAATACTCAATATTATTGATTTTTTGACAGTCATCTAAATAGACCACCGGTTCACATGTTCTTATTTTTTTGTCTCCTTAAAAAATTCAACATTTATTACTATTTTAATTTTATCTATTGAATATTAGAAGGTATTGAAGGGATACTTTTAGTTTTTAGTACCTAATACCCTTTCCTTAAAATTTTGGGTGAGTTCAGAAATATAGGTATAAACGTGCTAGGAAAATTTCAAATCGGACCATTAATTATGACATGAGACAAGAAATCTCAATATGTATACCACTCTACAAGCCTTCGCCAAAATGAAAAATATAAATTATTATTTATTTTTGATATTAACATACCTATGCATAAGTAATCATTAAAGAATAATGTGGGAGGTATATTCCGAATAGCAATCAACAAAAAATAATCCTGAAGATTTTCGTTAAGTGTCTGAAGAAGGAGTCTGATATAGACTCCAAAACGTTACGATATAATTGTTTCATCATTGATTTTTGGGGGAGAAAACCCAGACAGAAACCATTTAATAATACCTATGCATGTTAATCAAGTTTTGGTACAGAACTCCATCAGTACAAAGCTGACTTGTATATCGATCTTTACCTCAGTAAATAGAAATATTAATAACCTTACCATGTGTTTCAAGACCACAAGAGGATTTCTTGGGGCAGTCCACCACGAATGAAGAATTATTTGGATTGAAATTCTCACAAGATTCTGTATTATCTGTTCCACAATTGTAACATTTTGTAGCTGCTACAGTATTCACTAAAAAATTTTTTTTTTCTAATTAGGTAATAAGTTTTGAATAATGTTTGCTTACCGAACGACCAGTACAATGTTAAGAGAATCAGTTTGGAAATCATGGCTGAAGTTACCAATTAAAACATAGCCTTACCGATATAAATGCCCCATTTCATTTTTAACGTTTCCTAGAATGCATATTCCAATTTTCAGATTCTCAGTTCCAACTATCTGCACATTAACATTTTCAGAGGTTAAGTAGAAAATACAATAAACAAGATGAGTTAACTAATTACTCAATTGACAGGTATGTAAATTATTCTCTTATTTTTGGAACAGGAAGATAGAAGCTGGAAGACATGTATCAACATATCTCATATCAACTATATGCATAAAAACGATACTAGTTATACTAATTGTAATGGTTAACAGGATAATTGTGGTATGTAACTGAATACTCTATCGTAAATAAAGGATAGGATTACCATTTTATTGAATTTTGAAAAGAGACAACCCATTATGGATGTTTAAACTGACTGAAGTGAGAAATCGCAACACTGCATCGATTTTGCTTGACAGTAGATTGGCTAGGCTTGGTTTGAAAATTATTCTATGGGGGGGGGGGGGAAGTAATTTAAATTGATACATACTTGCAATTGGAATAATTAATTATTAGCAATTGAATATTGCGATGAATATTGATAACGATGCATCATGTTAGTATTGCAGTTTCTTCACTAGAAGGAACGCGTTGGACTTGGTAAAGATCTCTAACTAGGTAGTTTTACTCAATGATAGTAGGATTGGAAGAGATCAAAATCCAAGGTGGGTGAATTCACTATAAATAGTATAAATTGAGAATTGCATACAATAGGCGCTTTCTATTTGACGCTGTATCACTTCCAAACTGATGCGAAATCAGTTTGAACCAGAGAAATAGCCGGAATTTCCCTCTATTTCTCTGGTTTGAACTGATTTCGCATCACTTTGGAAGTGATACAGCGTCAAATAGAAAGCTAGGTTTAACTTCAACCACGAATAGTTCAAGGTGCAGTTAATATGAGGAGTGAATAAATGATTGCAAACATTTGTGTTATCAAAACTTGGAGCCTTTTGTTGTATATGGGGAGGTAATTTTCAATCTTTGTATGGATTGATATATCTTGAAGAATTGTACATAATCTGTGCATATAGGCGCAAATAAAGAGGATCGATACCTATAGAAACTACATGTATCTCGATACAAATCTTAGACGGAGATTACACGGTCAGTCTGGTATCAGTCTCGCATCAGTATTACCATCAATCCGTATCATCAGTCAATCAATCTACGCATATAGAACCAATTTCCAATCTGACATCAATCCATGATTGATGTTATGCGAGAATGATACAAGATTGGCCGTGTAACCTCCGTCTTAAGTTTCAAGTTCAAATTATAGTAAATTTATATTTACTAGAAGGAAGGAGAGGGTAGATGCTCTTTCCATACGACATTCTTTGTCGGTCCAGAGCCGTTGGTCGTTGGCCAAAACCACTGCACCAGACCAGTTCTGAAATCTTTCTTCAGGCCTGAGACACAGTAACAAGGAATTACTGAGGGAAGACAATCTTTCACCTACAAAAGATCCCCTCAGATGAGTAGAGATCCAATAACATCTAAACCAATAACCGCAACCAATAATACATGGCACACTATTGGCATCTGTGTAGGTTGCGCAATGAGAAGGAAGAAACTTGGCCTCCTATGTCATCTACAAGCCATATCCCGCTGGTTAGAAAACAACTCAGGAATCACCTATAGTGATGAAAGGACCTCCAAATGGAACCCAGTGAAAGGGCTATTAGATGTCGTTAAGACACAAACTGTTGTTTGTGAAAATCTCCCCCTCCTAGTGACTCTCACAATATAGAGGGATAATTCCGGAAAAAAATCAGATAAGGTCTAGCTCCTACTAGATGTCGTGGTAGCACAAAACATTTGAAATTTGGGAATTCAGAATGAATAAGGCACAACACTTATCCTCTTAAATTAGCTCTGAAATCCACTTTTCCTTCGCAAGCTGCATTTCTCTTCGTTTCTTCTCAATTAAAAACGTTGAAAAAATAATCAATCACAAGCCGAATGTTCACGTACTTATTTAAATAAATGATCAGTCCTTTCCGATTCCGTCCTATATTCTAATAGGATATCTGAGTTACGTGCTTGGATTAGGTATACGATTTGCATTTCAGCAGGGGATGTTGTCCAGAGAACTCCCGCTGACAGAGCAGGAAGGATTGGTATAAAATCTGGATCATTGTCTGATTTTCAGTCACAACTATGGAACGGTTTATTTGGTTGAATTGTGTTCTACTCCTATTCTATACTTTCGAAGGAAGTGCCGTGTCTTTGAATGATGTGAGTTCTACCTTCGAAGTACTCATATTCTCGGATCGTAATGAAAGAGGAGGCACACTTCTTGGTGTACATTGTGAATCATTCGAATTTGAGGAATCGCCATTATAATCTTTCCGAAGTGAAATATACTGATCATGAAAAGCTAGGGATATAAGCGTTGGTCTGACTTAAATATTTCTCACCTCTTTTAATATCTGTTTTCAGTTGAAATAACAAATTATATTGTTAAAACGTATAGTCCGTGATTTTTTTTTTTCATTAAGATCAAACGGTTACAAGAAATTGAAACAATTTTTAATATGCCGAAAAATTATCAACGGAATGTACCAACAGAGCGGAAGCAATGATTCCAGCAGGACAAACGCAAGTACAAGTGACAATTTTTTTATGCTGGTCAAAGTGTGATATTACCCTTTACGCAACGCTATAATGTTTTACCCAAGGGAAGATTTGTTTCTCTTCCGGTGAAAAGGGGACCTTCAACTACTTACAGAATGGCGGTACAAGATGCCTTAGGTATCTCAACTCCAGCACACTCAGAAAAGTCTCCATGAAGTCGATTTACGACGGCATTCTTTTAGGAGAAGCACAATTATGGTTTGGCCTGGAATTTGTTTCATTGGTAGAATAGAATAATAGTAGCTGGGGGTTAAATCAGGTGAAGATGGTGGACGAGAGAAAAATTTGTTGATTTTAGCTTTCACAGAGACGAATATAGGTATTGTCATCTCCCAACGAGTTTATTCTCTTCGCCAAATGAGATATTTTATTTTTCGCTTCATCATTCTTTTCGGTTGAAACAATCTTTCAGCGTTAGCAAACATGGCACCCACCTGGTACAAATCTTCTACATGCTCTAATGTTTAATTGTGTGGAGCTTGGTTGATATTTTTTTTTAGTATCTACATGTTTTGTGTTGCAGTATGAGCTAGTAGAATTATATAAACCACACCAGAAAACGCACTATCCACCACACCAGAAAACACACTATCCACCATTATATTCATGGGAAGGATCCAAAATCAAAGAGAAGAGGGAGCCAATGGAAGATGAATATGTCAAATATTCAGATATTGATAGAAAATCCTTTTCATCTTGGCTACTGAGAATGAATGGTAAGAATGAACATTAGAATGGGGGTTTAAAAAACGGACAAATGCGTCAGGGCTGTCCAAACCACGGCGTGCGACTTTTTTTTTTGCGCGGACAACTATTTAGGGATACGTTCTAAATTCAGCGTAAATAAGAAAATGTTCCATTTACGAAATTTTATAGAACATCCATGTCCAAAAAAATTTTTTATTATTTATTTGTGTATTGCAACACGTTTTCTCTCATTATAAAATAGTAATACCCACCATGCTCTCGGCAATAGAGCTTAAAAAATTTTAAGTATTCGTTTCTGCGGCTCTCCAAACTATTCACTGTTTTTTATTGGCTCGGGGGTCCTTATCTGGTTTGGACAGTTCTATTCTGCATGATAGAATTTGGTAAAAAGAAAGTTACCTTTACCTACTTATATAATTTCACTCTGTATATATTTTAAGGCGAACTATAAGTTCTCCGGATTCTTTGAAATGTTTTCAGATGCTGGCAGAATCTTCCCGAGTAGAATGAATAGGGAATCGAATGAAAACGAGTTGTCCTTCACTAACGAACGATGGCTGGACATAGACTTGGCCTCAAGATCGCCCCCTTTTGCACCAAGGTTGGGACGCAGAAATATGTCCCCATTTATTCCACGCTTAGGAAGAGACGATAAACTCACCTTCATCTAACACATATTCCTTACCGAATTGTTTATACTTCATAGAATAAAATGAAATTATCCTTGTTTTCGGAGGAATCTGTTATTTCCTGAATTATTCAAAGTGTTATATCTGTCTTATCATTGTGGTACTCAGGGCCGTAGCCAGAGCCAATTATTTTGTAGGGCTATCAGCATTTTCACCAGGGCCAATATATCCTCATATTGAATTATACTGATAGTTGATTTACCAGAGAACATGCCCATATACTCATACATATGATTTTTGTTTCTTTTTCTGAAGAATTGAACCGAATTGCGTATTTAACATGTAAATGTACTCCTATACATGCATATATAGGAACGCATGCAAATAGAAATAAAATAAAATACAAACAAATAAAAGTCAAGACATAAATTATAAAAAAGCAACTGGAAAAATAAAGGAGTTTTATTTGTTTCCTATTGTGGAATTTCATTCAAAATAATTCCATGTCGACTGGTAAATGCTAAGTGACTTAAATTGGGCATTCGAGGTTGGCTCATAGAATATGTTTGTGGTCTAATAAATACTGTTAAAGTTGATGAAAACGAGGATCCTTGCCAATTCTTCTAGAGTTGCTATAGAGATCCCTAGCAATCCCAAGCCTCAATTTATTTTCAGGAGGTCTCAACCCTGACCAGATATCTCTAGCTACGGCCCTGGTGGTACTGAAGTAGAAGCTACACATTTCCATTGTTATATTTTTATAAATTTTATTTCTAGATGAATAAATATAAATAAAATGTATATAAGAAATAGACTGAATCTAAAACAAAATCAATCTGCATTGCACTCATAACTTCATCCTTATATTCAGATTTTTTCTATATGATGTATATATTGGTACCTTATAACGAAAGGACTATTAGAGCTGTATAGGATATCCTGCCACTCATTTCAATGCGAAAGCGTAAAAAAATATCAATTTATTAATTTCTTTGCTGGCCTTGAGTTTGAAATCCGGAGACTTATTTACGAAAATCTATGTTTATTCCTTTTCCCGCCAAATTGAATGTCAGTTTGTTTTGTTCAAGCTTTTCTGTCAGTGTAAGAAACACATATATGCTGTAAATATTTATCAAATTTTCCAATATACGTTGCGTTAATCATTGATACGGATTCTTATTGTGTGTAGTTGTTTCAACAGAAAAATGTCTGATTTCAAAGAAAATTGTGAAAAATATTTCGGCACCACAAATTTGTATGAAGTGTTGGAAGTATCGAAAGATGCATCTCTTCAGCAAAGTAAGTATTATTTCTATAAAAAATTGAGCTCATTTGACGCTTTATTATAATTATTCTTTTCAGTAAAGAAAGCTTACCATAAGTTGTCTCTGGTGGTCCACCCCGATAGAGTGGATGCAAATCAGAAACTTGTCGCAACTGAGAAATTCAAAGTTCTGGGTAAAATTCATTCTATTCTTCAAGATGAAGAGAAACGTAAAGTTTATGATGAGTGTGGTAGGTTTGACGACGATGATGACAGTGATTTCACTGATTTCAACTGGATGGAATATTGGAGAAGCTTCTTCAAAATAATAAGTCTCAAAGATATTCAGGATTATGAAAAACAATATATTGGTTCAGAGACTGAAGTTAGAGACATCAGAAAATCTTATGAGTGTTGTAGAGGTGATATGACAAAAATGATGGAGTATATTCCGTTTGCCACCCCTGATAGTGAACCTAGAATAATAGAAGTAGTGAGATGCTTGGTTGATAAGGGTGAACTAGAAGAATATGACATATTTTTCAATGAACCGGCTAAGAAACGTAGACTGAGACATGCCAAGTACCTCAAAGAAAAGAAGGAAGTTGAGGAGGAATCCAGTAAGTACTCATTATATTTCAGTTCTACAATGTAGCTTGCAGCTAAGTCTAACTAGTTCTATGCAAATGTATGCGTGTAGCTGTTCTGCTAGATATACAATCAGTTCTTTCATATTTTAAGATACTGTTAGTCAATAGCACTCAACAGTAATATGATAAACCAGCTACTTGACATTGTGATAACTCTTGTGTTTCCAAGTAACATTAGCAAACTGTAAATCCTTATTGGCATTAGATTTCCTTGGAGACTGAGGTAAAATACTTCTTGCAGGTATAAGAAAATGTAAACTTCAACAATATTCAAACTTGGAGAAAGATTACATTGGCTCAGAAAACGAATATTCAGATATCAAAAATGCTTATTTGTCTTGGAAAGGAGATATAACTAAAATGATGGACTTTATTTCATTTTCTAATATCGAGAAGGAACCGAGAATTATCGAAATAGTGAGAGGTATGGTTGATCGTGAGGAGGTGCCAGAATATAAGTTATTTTTCAATGAACCTTCTAGAAAAAGAGAAAAGCGACATCGAATGTTCCAGAAAGAAAAGGAGTTAGTGGAAAGAAATCCCAGTGAGTAACATTGCTGCATTTCTCTTCCAACTTGTGTCAAGTACATGCAGAATCTCTCACTATAAACTGTGCTTCTTTTTTGTAAATTATGGAACACCTCTAATGGTGTGAAGGTATCGATACATCCTCATTCCATAAATTTCTAGTTAACATATAATAACTTTCAGTTTTCTAAGATGAAGTAAATTCTGTAGCAAGAAAAATGCTATAATGAACAAATGTCATGCTATTTGAGTACTTGCTATATCTGAAATGACGCTCAGAAAAAACAATTATTTTGTGACTAGTATTTTTGCAGAAGTAGGCTTGGCTGCAAGCGATGAATAGTTCATACGGAATACATATATAAAAAATTTATTTTATGAAATATTCTCACATTCTTAATTTATTTTAACATTACAGTGGATGATATAGAGGGAGTAGCAGAAATAATTCGCCAAAAAGCTTCGAGTAGTTTCATGAATATGATTTCAGGCCTAGAAGCTAAATATGGTGGAGGTAATAAAAGGAAATCTCTCACTGCTGGAAAAACTACTGCTAAGAAAAGAAAGACGTCTAGGAAATAATTTTATTGTTTTTCGTTCTTTATTAATTTCATAAAATCTTAGAGCTCAGACAATGGCTGTTTTGTTTATTATACTTTATGTTTATTATAATTATTTTGATACTCGCTAATAAAGTTCTTCTAGTTGTTGTATTTATTTTAATTTATTTAATTCAGTTTGAAGAAGTTATTGTTGCTGAGCTTATTATTAGTTATTGATATTATTATACTGACCCTTCCTAGGTCTTCCCCGGTGAGACACCTCAGAAGCTCCTAGGAGCATGTGCGAGTTAGGATTATGAGTTGTGTTCCGTGTAGGCTTTGTTACTGTGTCCTTACGCCAGCTTAGGCACATCAGTGTTAATTTTTGATCCAATAGTGAATGCCGGCCGTGACTGCAGTCGGGACATCCGGCTACACAAGCTGTGGGGAGAGGGTCTGCATTGTCATTAACTTACCTAGTTTTAAAAATGTTGTGTTTCAGATTATATATTCATTTCGAGAATTTGATTTGTTTTTAGTTTTAGCGAGACACCTAGTGGTTCTTTCTGAACAATGAATTGAATGAAAACTACGTACCTATTACGAATAAATCTCAAGGTTATTGTGCTGAATGAAATGTAGGCCCTTATTCAATTTATTGAGCAAGTATGGGATATCCTTAGAAGTATTATGCATTTATTCATACTGCTGTAAATCAGATAAATTGGTTCAAGCACCAAGCTTTTTATTGAAATTTTTTTTTTAAATTTAAACTGTTGGACCGATTTTGCCCAAAAATCTAACTCTACCATTCGGATGCGCAACCTACCCTGAAAATTGCAAGTCCCTACCTCCTTTCGTTCGAAAGTTATCGAGGTAACGGTCACCCATCCAGCTACTGAACTCACACAAGGCTGCCCGGATTTCCAACAATATGGATCTGATCGTATTCAAATTTTAGAATTTGGCAGTAGAGTTAGGCTCTGAAGGATCTTGCAAAATTCCAGCGATATCGGACGAACAGTTTCTGATATATTAGAATATTTTTCAATGATTTTTTTAAAATTTTGTAGCGATACAATCCTCACGAAATTTCGCAAGAATTTTTGCGTTGTCATTCTACAACCATAATAACCATGTTTGAATTGGATCGGTTTTGTATTTTTCGAGTTATTGAGGAAACCCAGACGGCACAAACATATTGCATGAATATGCCATGCATATCCCACCGGCATATTGGCATATGCCAGGGATATTCCATATCCTCCAAAGCATATGCTACGCATATTCCATGGATATCCAAGGTCACCATGAATCATGTTCCATGAATATGCCATGCATATGCCACTGGCATATTGGCATATGCCAGGGATATTCAATATCCGCCAAAGCATATGATACGCATATTCTATGGATATCCAAGGAATATGTTTTAATCTACTAAAAGATATTCATGGCATATGCTTTTTGAATATGAATAGCAAAAAATTATACAGGGTGAGTTTTTGAGCTGTACATTAAATTCAACCTTAGATTCCTTTCTTCAAATGGAATACTTTTTTCATTCAACATCTTTTCCAAATTTGACTCAGGTAAAAAGATACAGGCTGTTGAAATTTAAAAAGAAAATCATATCATTTTATATTGTAACTTTGACGTTGTAACGGGTTCTTGAGAATCCCGTTTGTATTTGAAGTTTGGTTGCATTTTGTGTACCCCGGTTGTATTGGTTGGGACGCCCCTGACTTGTTAAGTGCGTTAGATCTACTCCGAGATCGATTCTGTGGTCGATGTCAATTGAACGTCAGCGCGGTCCGCTGGAGCCCCCTCCAGGGGCTCTATTCTCGACCATTCGCAATTTGCACGATCGTGCGCATCTCTATAGTAATATATAGCATATGCGACCGATCGTTAAAATTGCGAATGGTCGAGAATAGAGCCCCAGGTTCGTTGGTTAGGAAGCGAGGTGGACGATGAATTCACTTGTTCGCTGGCTGTGGAGTTTTTAGTTATCTTGAGTTGTGGCCATTTTCCTTGAGTGAAGGGTTCTGAATCTGGTAGGTTTTAATCCAATTTGCTTTCAATTGACGACATGTTCTGATGCATATTTAGTAATTAATTCATTATTATTTCAGCTTAACTTTTCAGTAATATTTTTGCTTGTATTGTAATCATATTTTGGCTTCCCTGTTATCTGACCGCGTGGCCATTTTGAGCTCTAGTTTTTACCGGCAATTATTATCCATTATTCTCTTTTAAGAACTAATTCATCCTTCAGAATCATTTAGTGAAAATGGAAAGCCGGATTGATGTTTTTCCAGTCGTTTTGTAGTTTTTAACTGGAATAATTTTATGACCACTTTGTAACTTGAATTAATCACATTGTCATTATATCTAAATTGTGAACTAGAACTCGAAATGGGCACGTTATTTGCGAGGATAAAGTCTAAGAATTATGTATCTTGCAGGAACCCTTTTTATTACCTCATTCTGTAGCTGTTGGCTTATCTTCGAATTGCTTCCATTTAAAGGAAGTTTCATAAACCTGCTTAGAGAACCACCTGTCAGGCACGTACCTCGAGTTATTGAGTTGGAGGAATATCTACGCTGTTACCCAGGACAACCACCTGGTTGGAATTATTTCGTTTGGATAGAGGGACCTAGCAATCGACAAAGAACACCAGTCATCGAGCTCCATGATATCCAGTTCCTGTTGCTAATTTGGGGAACCTGATTGGACACTTAGATTGACTCATTGTGAAGTTGCCCATAGGGACTATATTTGAAACGATTCCAAGATAAGTAGTTTAGGCATTACATTTGTGATCAGTCTGACTGAGTATTTATATTGCATGTTTCACATTGGCCAATCTTTAGACTGTTGATTGAATAAATTTGTAAAATATAATTCGAGTTTTTCTGAAGTTGGAGTGTCTGGCGCCCACTTAACATCCATATTTTAGTTTTTGCTGTGAGCTAGTAGGGCCCTGTAGAACCTCAACCACCTCTAATCTAATCTGCGATTAGGGGAGAGGCAATACAATTGGCGCCCAACGTGTAAATTTTTTTATCCAACTTAGCAAAACCTTTCTAAAATTGACACTCGAACTTCGGAGAACCGACTGGTCAGACATCGATTCGGTTTTCTCTAACTTGTCTCATCTGGGTATCATACGGTGTGTTATTTGATAGTTCGGTTAAGTTAAATCTGATATAGTACGATGGATGTAAGATTTTTGAGAACCAGGGAATTGAATTATGAATTGTCAATTAGGGGGATCAAGTTTGATAAGGAAAAAGTTGATGAGAAAAAGAAAATCCTCCGTGGATTGCTACACCAGGAACGTCATCAACGTTCTTTAGTTAAGATTCAGGATCCTTTTCCTTTTGGTGTGAATGAGAGGGAGATCGGTGAGACCTTGTCTGACGTGAAGTCTTTGGTAGATGCTTTTTCTGATTCTAGGATAGTGAAGCTTATCGTAGGATTGAATCGTTACTCAATCATCTTTCACATAGAATTAGTCTCATGGATGTTGTTCGGGATGAGGAAAGAGCCATCCATTTAGCACTGTCACAGGACTTATTATTGGTGGAAGGGGATTTTGAAGATAAAGCTTCTGATTTTGCCATTCGACAAACGGATAGGGAAGAGGCTCATCGCAGGATGTCAGTCCAGCCTTTAGCTTCTTCTAGTCCAAATGCTAAATCGACCTACCCTGCCGATCCAACTCAGTCGTGCTCTCAGTTTGTGCATAGTAGTAATTATAAGTATAAGTATAAGTATATTCGACATCAATAATTTACATGTCACGTCAAAAAAGATATATATATATACATTGACACATCATGTACTGAGAAACTCCTCAATAGAATACAATGTTTTGCTCAGTAGAAGTTCCTTCACTCTTTTTTTAAAAACCGGCGGACTGGAACTCTTGAAGACGTCCGGCAGATGGTTATACAATTTAGGACCCCAGAAGTCCACACTCTGTTGGGTTTTTTTCTTTTTATGATATGGTATGGCCAGTTTTGATTTATTCCTGGTGTTAAATTTGTGGAATACGCTGTTCATAGGAAATAGAGTTGTATTATTGTGCACGTAGTTAACACATTGCAGGATATATATGGATGGAACGGTAAGTATTCTAAGCATTTTATAAGCTTCTCTGCAGCTCTCAGTCCTTTTCAGGTGGAATAAAACTCTGATCGCCTTTTTCTGCAAGATCAGAGTATCTGACACGTGTGATGATGTCCCCCACAGAAGAATGCCATAGGATATGATGGAATGAAAATAGGCATGGTAAGTAGCTAGAGCTGCTTTTGTTGTACACACTCTATCTATCACACGTATGGTGTATACTGCTGCATTCAACTTCCTTCTTACTTCTTTTAGGTGGATCTCCCATGTCAGCTTGGAATCTATGTGAACTCCCAAAAATTTCAAGCTATCCACACATCTACCGTCGAATATAATTTTCTGGGTTTTCTCCTTATTGACCTGTAGATAGTTATTGTGGAACCATCCATCAGACTGTGATATCACCGCTCTCTCCAACCTCCTTAGTGAATCAGAATCTGAAGCCCTAATGAAAAAGGACGTATCATCCGCAAACAACCAGGTCGCGACAAAACCCTGTGTGGACTGGGAGTGTATATTCATATCGTTCATAAATATGATGAAAAGTATGGGCCCTAATATGGAGCCCTGTGGTACACCCCATGTAATTTTTTCCCTTTTGGACAGTAAGTTGTTCCATTCCACTTGTTGGTTTCGATTTTCAAGATATGATCGCATAAGGTTTAAAGCGCTATCCTGTATGCCATAGTGTTGTAGTTTTGTTAGCAATAGTTCGTGGTGAATGCTATCGAACGCCTTAGATAGATCCCTTGATAAGATTTCAGCCAACTCTCCTTCATCTTCTGATTTTAGAATCTGATTTATAATGTCCAATAGAGCTGTTGTGGTTGACTTATTCTTCCTGTAACCATGTTGATGATTACCCAGTAATGTATTGTTCTCGAAGTAGGTAACTAGTTCCGTCTTTATTACCCCCTCAAAGATCTTGGATAATGAAGGCAATATTGAAATGGGCCGGTAGTTTTTGGGGTCCTGGGTGTCTCCGCTCTTATAAATTGGTATCACTCTGGCTACCTTCATCTCATCTGGAAACACTCCCTCTGCTAAGCATTTGTTAATTACAATCGTTAATGGCTCTAGTAAGGACCTCGATATGAGCTTGATAAGGTTAGTCGACATGCCATAGACATCCCGCGAGTGTTTGCTTTTGAGGTTCGAAATGACGTTCACTAGCTCAAATTCTGTGATGGAGTTGAATTTTAAAATATTCTGTTGATTAGGAGTATTATTCTTCTTCAATAACTTAATAGCGACATTCTGCCTTGTTGGAGAGTTTGTGTTGCGATTAATAGTTTGACCAATTGTGGAAAAATAATTGTTGAAAGTATCTGCGCTCACTGCTGATTTGTTTACTTTTCTTGAATTTTTTGTTTCATTCTTGATTATTGACCAGACTTCTCTAGGTTTGTTTTCTGACTTCATAATTTTTTCTTCATTGATTCTTCTCTTTTCTGCCTCTAGTGTTTGTTTTAGGTTTTCCTTATATTCTTTATAGATCATGAATATTTCAGCGCTGCGAGTCACCTTAAATATTGTATCCAAAATTTCCAATTTATTTTTAAGATCCTTTACCATTTTACTGTTAGAGACATTGGAACTCGCATTTTTGGATGTTATTGTTATCTCTTTTTCAGGAAAAATGGAGTTGAATAAACTCATCAACTTACCGAAGAACCATGCGAAGGATTCTGAGGCTGACTTTGGTATCAAACAGGTCTTCCAGTTTAGGGAATCAAGCTCCGCTTCCATCTTGAGAATAGCTGCACCGGTCATGGACCTATATTTGGCTCGTTTTTTCTGGTTCACGTTTGGTTTTGTTTCAGGTGTGAGATGTATGATCTGTCCACGATGGTCCCCGAGATGAAGGTTTCTTGTTGCTGAACCAGTCACGTCAAAATTGCAGAAGAAATTATCGATGCATGTGGAGCTGTGTGGAGTGACTCTAGAAGGTTCATCCATAATATGTTTCATGTTATATGTTTCAAATAAACTATCCAATGTATCTCTTTCTCTACTTTTTGTTAAAATGTCCACGTTGAAGTCGCCAGCTATCATGACTTTATAATTTTTAAATTTTTCTTGTTGAAATATTTTGTTAAGTATATCATCGATTTTTTGTGAGAAGATTGTTATTTCTGCCTTAGATGATCTGTACACGCATATAACTAGTAGTCTTTCTTCTAACACACTTATCCCCGAAAACTCTCCTATGATATCCTCTTCGAATTCGTCAAGTACATCTATGCCCTTAAATTTGAGGTCGGGAGTAACTAATATTAATGACCCACCATGCTGTTGTCTGGATCTGCAAAAGCTATGAGCTATTAAGTAGCCTTTTAATCCTAGAGTTGGGAGAATACTGCTTTCATTTTCCCTAATCCAGTGCTCCGTAATACAAACAATATCTGGTTTTAATTCCTCTAAGCACATGTTTAATTGGGCAACTTTGTTTCGGATGGATTGGATATTTATGTTCAATATCTTGAATGATTTTTGCATTTTGTTTAATTTTGTTATATTACTTGTGTTTGAGAAAGTTCGAACTGAAAATTTTTTCCTTTTTCTTCCCTAATTTTATTCAGTGTGAATTTATAACGTGCAAATGTTACTCCAGTTGGCCAAAATTTGGTGTCATAGACTTTTTCTTTATGTTTCATAGCTAATCCCAATCGGAAGCATTTATTATCTTGAATTTTGTGATATGTCTCTATGTGTTCTACTATAATTTCTTCACCGTGGATAATATCAAGCTTCTGTGAAATATATTTTCTTATTATGTCTTCTGTTACTTGATCTTTCACCCTAGATATAAACAACCATAGTTTTTTTCCCTTTTTCTCTCTACCTTGGAATTCAAAATTTTCCTCCTCTGATGTTGCTGTTCCAACGTTGGTTGTTTTACTTGCGAATGATTTATTTTTGCCTGTTTTTGTGGCATAATCCGCCTCTCTGTCTGCTGAAAATAATCTCTCATTCACACCATTGCCAGATTTTGGTTCTTTTGATATTTCAATTTCATTCGTTTTTTTGTATTCTGGAATTTTCTTCTCGTTGAGGCTTGTTAAGTCTATTGTTTCTTGTTTTGAACCTTGCTTTTGTTCTCGGTGACTATATGATGTGCATGTTGATTGTTCGACTGTCGGTAATTGAGGTCCTCTTGGGCTTCTGGCTTTCAATATTTCACTGAAGGTTTTATTAGGTTTTGTTTGTTCATGGGAAAAAAAATTTTCTAGCTTTTTATTCAAGTTGGTCTCAAATTTCATCAATTTTTTATCAACAATTGCATCTAGGTTTTTTGCAATATCAACACCAAATTGTTTCATCATTTCATCCACTGATTTTTTTATTTGATTTTCCGTTGTATCACTTTCATCAGTTGCATTTAATGATTTTCCATTCAACCTTTTTTCCAATACCCTCACATTCTCGCGTAATTTCTTATTTTCTTCTGATAAATGTTGATTCTCTGATACTTTCTTTTCGAATTTTATTACATTATCCTCTTGAGAAATGGCCAAGTAATTTTCTCTTTCTGAAATGGTTTTTTCTAGAGTGATTATTTTTTCATCTAGTTTATTTTTTAGCGTTTTCATTTCTGAAAGTTCTTCACCTAATGCCTCATTTTCTGATTTCAGTGAAGTTACAGCTTCATTTTTTTCTTGAAGTATATTCTTGGTTTCTTTTAAGTTTTCATTCTCTTGTTTCAGTTTTCTAATTGTCTGCATCATATTGTTCATTTCCTCTCGACATTGTGGACAGTAGAGGACTGTCGCCTGTTTCCAAACTTCGTTGTATATTTTTAATGCGGTTATTTTAGCTTCAAACAATTCTTTTGCAGCTTTATAACCATTCAGGGTGGTTTTATGATCCTCCTGTATAATATTGAATTTTTCTTGTGTAGGGGTTCAAACAAGTGCCAGGTATGTCGTCAGAGTACAGTCGGCTGTCTGCTAGTCATGTGACATGTGACCTCGCAGTTCAGCCGGCTAAGTTTGGGGGTATCAAACTTACACTTGTAATATGCACAACCTCGTCTTGTAATTCCACTCTGGCACTTTGGATTTTTTCAAATTTTTATTTTCAATTTCTTCTTCTTCTTCTTCCTTATTTTTTTATTTGATTTTCCGTTGTATCACTTTCATCAGTTGCATTTAATGATTTTCCATTCAACCTTTTTTCCAATACCCTCACATTCTCGCGTAATTTCTTATTTTCTTCTGATAAATGTTGATTCTCTGATACTTTCTTTTCGAATTTTATTACATTATCCTCTTGAGAAATGGCCAAGTAATTTTCTCTTTCTGAAATGGTTTTTTCTAGAGTGATTATTTTTTCATCTAGTTTATTTTTTAGCGTTTTCATTTCTGAAAGTTCTTCACCTAATGCCTCATTTTCTGATTTCAGTGAAGTTACAGCTTCATTTTTTTCTTGAAGTATATTCTTGGTTTCTTTTAAGTTTTCATTCTCTTGTTTCAGTTTTCTAATTGTCTGCATCATATTGTTCATTTCCTCTCGACATTGTGGACAGTAGAGGACTGTCGCCTGTTTCCAAACTTCGTTGTATATTTTTAATGCGGTTATTTTAGCTTCAAACAATTCTTTTGCAGCTTTATAACCATTCAGGGTGGTTTTATGATCCTCCTGTATAATATTGAATTTTTCTTGTGTAGGGGTTCAAACAAGTGCCAGGTATGTCGTCAGAGTACAGTCGGCTGTCTGCTAGTCATGTGACATGTGACCTCGCAGTTCAGCCGGCTAAGTTTGGGGGTATCAAACTTACACTTGTAATATGCACAACCTCGTCTTGTAATTCCACTCTGGCACTTTGGATTTTTTCAAATTTTTATTTTCAATTTCTTCTTCTTCTTCTTCCTTATATATAAGCACAGTTTGCTTGTTTCTCTTCGGTTCTCTGCCTGATTTCAACCTATTGGTAGGTTGTCGCTCCATCGTTTACGGGGTCTTCCCACGCTCCTGCGTCCCATCGGTGATCTGTCCCTCGCGATCTTTACTATTCTGTCGGTGGTCATACGGTTAATGTGTTCGTTCCACTCCTTCTTTCTTTGTAGTACCCATTCGTTTATGTTGTCGACTTTACACACTGTTCTTATGTCCTCGCTCCTCACCCGATCCACAAGTGTCTTGCCAGCTATCCTGCGCAGTACTTTCATCTCCGTGGTCTCTAGGATCTGCCTTGTCCTCGAAGTTTCAGGCCTAGTCTCTGCAGTGTATGTTAAGATGGGTCTGATCGCTGTCTTGTATATTCTGGACTTGACTTCAGTTCTAATATGTTTATTGCGCCAGATGGTGCTGTTGAGACATGCGTCAATTTCTGATTGACAATATGTACAGGCTGGTATATTATTCGTATTCAGATTCCTGGTCTTGTTAGGAGGAACCAATATATCACTCAAAGATTTTCTTCGCATTTGATTAATTTTCAACCTTGACGGTAAGCATTCTGATGATAATGATCGCTTGACCTGGTTCATTTCAACTGCTTGTTCTTGTGCTTCAATTTATTTATTTAGAAATTTTTGATATTTTCAAAAACACAGACCAGTGTCGAACATCTGACTACTGTATTGCTACTGTCGGTTTTTTCATCTTCCCTTGCAAGTGTTTTTCTGCTTCGTCTGGCCTGCGCTCTTCTTGGTGAGGGGGTGTAACGGGTTCTTGAGAATCCCGTTTGTATTTGAAGTTTGGTTGCATTTTGTGTACCCCGGTTGTATTGGTTGGGACGCCCCTGACTTGTTAAGTGCGTTAGATCTACTCCGAGATCGATTCTGTGGTCGATGTCAATTGAACGTCAGCGCGGTCCGCTGGAGCCCCCTCCAGGGGCTCTATTCTCGACCATTCGCAATTTGCACGATCGTGCGCATCTCTATAGTAATATATAGCATATGCGACCGATCGTTAAAATTGCGAATGGTCGAGAATAGAGCCCCAGGTTCGTTGGTTAGGAAGCGAGGTGGACGATGAATTCACTTGTTCGCTGGCTGTGGAGTTTTTAGTTATCTTGAGTTGTGGCCATTTTCCTTGAGTGAAGGGTTCTGAATCTGGTAGGTTTTAATCCAATTTGCTTTCAATTGACGACATGTTCTGATGCATATTTAGTAATTAATTCATTATTATTTCAGCTAAACTTTTCAGTAATATTTTTGCTTGTATTGTAATCATATTTTGGCTTCCCTGTTATCTGACCGCGTGGCCATTTTGAGCTCTAGTTTTTACCGGCAATTATTATCCATTATTCTCTTTTAAGAACTAATTCATCCTTCAGAATCATTTAGTGAAAATGGAAAGCCGGATTGATGTTTTTCCAGTCGTTTTGTAGTTTTTAACTGGAATAATTTTATGACCACTTTGTAACTTGAATTAATCACATTGTCATTATATCTAAATTGTGAACTAGAACTCGAAATGGGCACGTTATTTGCGAGGATAAAGTCTAAGAATTATGTATCTTGCAGGAACCCTTTTTATTACCTCATTCTGTAGCTGTTGGCTTATCTTCGAATTGCTTCCATTTAAAGGAAGTTTCATAAACCTGCTTAGAGAACCACCTGTCAGGCACGTACCTCGAGTTATTGAGTTGGAGGAATATCTACGCTGTTACCCAGGACAACCACCTGGTTGGAATTATTTCGTTTGGATAGAGGGACCTAGCAATCGACAAAGAACACCAGTCATCGAGCTCCATGATATCCAGTTCCTGTTGCTAATTTGGGGAACCTGATTGGACACTTAGATTGACTCATTGTGAAGTTGCCCATAGGGACTATATTTGAAACGATTCCAAGATAAGTAGTTTAGGCATTTCATTTGTGATCAGTCTGACTGAGTATTTATATTGCATGTTTCACATTGGCCAATCTTTAGACTGTTGATTGAATAAATTTGTAAAATATAATTCGAGTTTTTCTGAAGTTGGAGTGTCTGGCGCCCACTTAACATCCATATTTTAGTTTTTGCTGTGAGCTAGTAGGGCCCTGTAGAACCTCAACCACCTCTAATCTAATCTGCGATTAGGGGAGAGGCTATAACGTGTTTTTCTGGAAAATATGTATCATAGTTATAGGAAACTTCAACACCAACATTCGTTTTATTCAGAAAAAGAATGTCAAAGCTATACAAAATAAAAACTGATTTTTTTTCGAAATTTCAAGAGCCTGTACCTTTTTACCTTAGCCGAATTGGGAAAAATGGTAAATGAAAGAAGTGTTTCATTTGATGATAAGAATGTATGGTTAACATTAATGTACAACTTTAAGACTCACCCTGTATAAATTTTTTTTCTACTTCCACTATATGGTCAAATGTAGGTTAGTTATTTCGAGAAATACAAAACTAAATCAGAAAATATTTATTACAAAAAACAAAAATATTTTTTCGCAGAAAATACAAAAAAATATTATATGTAAAATATGTATATATTGCGGTAAACCCGCAAATTTTTTAGTCGCTTAGATATTATTATTTTTTAAATTATGAATATTGAATATTATTGAAAAAAACCACGTTTATATCTTACAAACTAACAGAGACCGCAGAGTTTTCACTTGAGATTTGCATTCTGGAGATGTCATTAAATACATTGAAGTAAATATATCTAATTAATATTAGAGAAATTAAACAAATAATAAATTAAAACAACCTCTTATTAATATTACTATGTATTTATAGCACCAATTCTTCTTCCGGGTGATTTTGTTTCTATTCCTTATTCCTAAAACAAACAAATATAAGAAAAAACACTTCGTCGTAGAATAATTTACTCACAGTTTCAGTTGCTTTTTAGTCAGGAAAATAGCAATCCTTTCTTCTACTTCCTTTTCAGTGCATTGCTTCCTAAGTGGATTTTTCCCGCATATCACTGAAAAAAGTATTAATATATTATCTCGATGTCAATGATATTTCCTCTGCTAATTATGCATATTGATTCATTTGGTGAATAGAAATTGTATTTTGCGAAGTGAAGATGGTATTGACATTAGTGACCGACCGAAAGTTCGGTTTCGGTTTCGGCCAAGAAATCTAGTTTCGGTTTCGGCCAAAAATGGCCGAAACTTTCGGCCGGGCCGAAACTTGACTGTTCGTGAATTATCCTAGTCCTTTGGCCAGGAGTTAAAAGTAGGTATACATAATTGTCGTACAAGTTATTATAATCTATCTTTGTTAAGTAAGACTGAGAATTCATGAGAATTAACTTTAATGATTATTATATAGATTACATAGGGTGATTCCAAATAAGACGTGGAACTTGGAGGAGGAGCGAGTATGTCTCATTAGCTGTTGTTTCATCCATATTTATTAATAACCGAAAATCAACAGTTTTTGGAGTTCGGGTGATTTTTAAAAGATTTCTGAACTTAGTTCATATTTCGTCAATTTTTTCTACGTTGACCAAATTTGATGATAATTTTGGTTTATTTCCATCAGAAAAGGATATGATATGTACGAAAAAACCAAACTATGCTGTATAAGAGGTTGAAAAAGAATTAGTATGATTTGAAATGTGGTATATGAATAAATGAAAAATCAATTTCTAATATCAATTTGTCTGCAACTTTCGAATTTCACAATTTTGTATGCCAAAATTATTTTAAGAACTTGCCAAATTCCTTCTTCATTCTATAAAAGATTTCGTTAGATTGCATAACTAGTTTCGTTTCAGCAGATTTTTTATAAGCAACCTTTTGAATGTCCGGCATATAAAATAGTGAATGTGTATCAAAAGACAGCGTGAGTAAATTTCAGGTGGAAAATAACAACTGAAGATATCAGAAAGACGGCATGTGCTTGCCTTAAGTAATCATTAAAGGATACTGTGGGAGGTATACTCATTATTGAAAGGTTTTAATCTGGGTTTTTTCTCCAAAACTCTGAAAAATATCTATAAAATAAAAATTAATTATTTTGTGATTTGCTTCAGCGTAAGAAACACAAGATATTTGTCAGAAGCAATCAATTGAACAATGTTGCCTAACAAACAACAACGAAACAACATCAACGAAGAAACAACTATATCGTAACATTTCGGAGTCTATATCAGACTCCTTCGACAGACGCTTAATGAAAATCTTTAGAATTATTTTGTTGATAGTTATTGTGAAATTCATGAATTGTCACAATAATTCAAGAATTTCACAATAACTATCAACAAAAAAATTCTAAAGATTTTCATTAAGCCTCTGACGAAGGAGTCTGATATAGACTCCGAAACGTTACGATATAGTTGTTTCTTCGTTGATGTTGTTTCGTTGTTGTTTGTTAGTCAACATTGTTCAATTGATTGCTTCTGACAAATATATTGTGTTTCTTACGCAGAAGCAAATCAAAAAATAATTAGTTTTTATTTTATAGATATTTGGGAGAGAAAACCCAGAAAAAAACCTTTCAATAATGTGCTTGCCTATATGGAATGGTGGAACATAATTTATGAATACATTTTCTAATGGAATTTCGAGCTCATTTGCAACAAAAAAATATTGAATTCGTTATTTTTCTCTATTTGCTTCTTACATCCCCTTTCAAATCATACTAATTCTTTTTCACCAGAACCAGAACTCAAATATCTCGGAAACTGTTGATTTTTGGTCATCAATAAAAATGGCTCAAACCACAGCAAATTATCCATACTAACACCTCCTCCAAGGTTGACGTGTCTGATTTGGAATTACCCTGTATACTTCGACTAATTATTTTTATAACTTGGTAATACCAAAATAATGAATAAGGATATCAAAAAAGTTGTCTTTTTATTTTATTTAACACTTGTTAACTGTTTTTATGTATATGCAAATAAAATTGTGAAAAATACAGTAGATTTCAGTATGAAATAAAAAGTTTCGGTTTCGGTTTCGGCCGAAACTGAGACTCTGGCCGAAAGTTCGGTTCCGGTTTCGGTTTCGGCTGAAAAACCAGTTTCGGTCGGACACTAATTGACATTCAGTTGAAAAAAACCCTATGGCAAAGTTGTTCTAAATACAGATTATGGAAATACCGAAACACAAATAATATATTCAAGAACAGTTGGACAACACAGGGAATATGTTTCTCAAATAGGTCAAAAACCCAATATAAAATTAGTAAAGAGAAAATGGAATTCACATAGACTACTGGATTATATTTTTACCTTTGATTAAAGTAGCTGATGAATAATACAGTGGATTCTGGATTGAAACGTATCAAACACTTGAGTTCTGTTGATTTAAACAAGAAAAAGACTGAATAAAACATTCACGTTTTTTTTTTTTATCCTTTAATGTGCCAGGCAACTAGGGCCATCTACACAGTTCTATATTATTCCGAAGACTCTTTAAATTAAATTGTAGGACATGCACCACCACCCAACACCACATCCATGCCCTGAGCGGGATTCGAACCCGCGACCTCCGGCACCACAGCAGGTCTTTATACCCACTGGACCACCGGAGCCGGCCATTCACGTTTTATTCTCTCATCGTCATTACATCGAATCACTAATACTTAACCTTATTGCATGACATAGAACTTTATGCATGAAGTGTTGCCAATATAAATTATCTGAGATACTAACAACAGTAGCCATGTGAAGAACAGAAAACTTCTTGCCCTCCTACCCAGCTTAACGGCTTCGAAAAACCCATCGACCAACTGAGGCATGCGTCTTCTGATAACATCTTTGTGTTAGTGCCTCCAACATGGACAAGCTTAGTCAACTATGAATAATGATTTGTTTTCTATTTCTACTCTGGTATATTGATATCTACTATTGGTTTTGGCATATTGACATCTTGGGCAGTATTTTCACTCCTCGAATTCAGCATTGCCGTTATCAATTCCGTATTTTGCTCGACCCTTCCATTAAATTTATGTAGCATTCTTATAATTTCAGCAGAGTCTATAAAAAACAAAATAAGGTTCAAAGTCACAAATGCATAAATATATAAGAGATGTACTAACCTTTACTGGATAAACATTTCTGTTTTGCTGCAGTGGAAGTTGAAGTTCTGGAGGTAGACGCATCCGAGTTGGAATCCGGTTTTGGAATATTGTATTGCTGTATCACTTCCTTTTCTAAATTCAAGTTTCATTGCACCATTTCTAATGCTGCTTCAGACTGTGATGAGCAGGGTTGTTGTGACTGATAAGCTGGAAAAATATCTAATGTTGCTATTTGATGATATAAAATTCATTAGAAATAGAGAATTAGAGATTTTATACCAGTGGGGAAACTCAATATATAGGTAAAGCCCACAATTAAATATCTCAGGTGGTTACTTTGGCTAGGTCCTGAGAGACAAGTATTTTCCAACTACATTACTCGGTAACTGAAGATCGTGACTGAATCCAGTAACAATTCTTCGGTTTTCTGGTAGAGTCAAGGCTGGAATAGTTTCAGTAGAACAACTATCTACTGTATCAGGTATCTTCAGTCCTCTGGTCATATTCATGCGAATCATCAGTAATATTGTGCTCTTCAGTAAACGACAATGTTTGTTTCTTCATTATGTAGGAAAACAAAACACGGACTGCAAGTAAATAGGTACTCTGTAAAACCCTTGATACCTTTTCACCTAGCCAAAGGTTGATATATCAGATAAATGGTATTCACCAAAAATTATATATAAATATAATACTCCTCTAAAAGCACTACTTACTCGTTAAATAACAACACAATTCCTTAATTTCACCAATTCACTGTTTGTCCATATCAAATAAAGACCACCCAACTACAAAACAGATTTCAAACTTGATATTCTTTTGTTTTGACAATGGAAACAAAGAAAACCGATTTATTTGTCAGATGACCAATTGACCACAGAACACTATATAGGATAAAGCTTCTATAGACAAGATATAGTCTTTATATGGTCTCAGTATAAAAATAATGAAAATTAAAATATCGGTCGGTAGGTCGCGGCGATGGAACGACTACGCCCGACGGTCATCCTCCGATCCTCGTCCATAGCTCACAAAACATCTGTCGGCGGATAAAATTTAAATTTTATCTTCGTTCTAGCTGGGATACCGGAGGTCCTGGGCAGAGACAACAAAGTTGTCTCTGTCCTGGGTTCGTATCCCGCTCAAGGAATCGATTCACACAACCCAACACGGGTTGTGTGAATGTACAAAAAAGATTTGAAAGAGTATTTTGAAATAAGGTAGATCTGTGTAGATATAGCCGCAGTTCCATACATATAGCGTATAAACAAATAATTTAACCTATATAAAGGCGCATTTTGTAGTTATACATTGTCATAATTAAAAGTCTAAGCCGTTTGCACCGATTGTCTAAACAACGATTATATTCTTAAACGACGTTTTATTCCTTAACCGGCTTGCACCGTTCCTAATCGTTGATTATAAAGCCCCTAAACGCCGTTTAAACTAAACGCAGAAATTTGCTCGTTTAAGGCCCGATTAACGGTGAATAACCTCAAATATGATTGACAACTGAGGATTTTATCTGTCATCAGTGTTTTGAAAACAATTTGTTTTAGTTGTTTTCTGTTTACGTGTGGTTGAGTGTGGTTTTAGTTTTGATATAAATGAACTTGTTACTTGGAGATAATAATGGATGATTTGGAAGATGAGATATTACTCGATGATGATCTTGATGCACTTGACATTATTGAATTTGGATTTCCCAGACGTTTTCTCCACAGAAGAAATTATTTCGAAGAAATGGATAATCTGACATTTTTTAGAAGATTTCGTTTAACCAAAGAAACAGTTTTATTTTTGCTGCCATCACTGGAACATGCTTTAGAATTCAATAATGATTTGGGTAATTATCTAGAACAGGACATAACTCGAAAATTGATGTTTAAAAATCACTCACTTACTAATTTTGGGTCGTAGATTGCGAATCTGAAGTCAAAAAAGGTTGGTCGCATCTAGTTTTTTCGAAAAAAATTCCGAAAGTTTCCAATTTAACCTCCCTTTGTCACCATAATAACATCGTTATAAACCGTTTTATAGCTGAATATTCATCCTGAATGATATCTTATTGACTCCTTAATCATTTCTGAAGAATGATTTTCCTCATGATTCCCTTATTGCAATGAAATTTTCTTGTTTATGTGTAACATATTTTCATCCATTTTGAATCCTGAAATTGACATAACAGCTGATCATACCGGCAATGGGCGACGTTGCCATATTGTAACTATATTCAGAAGTATTAGGTAGTGTTTTTAGGTTAATATGCAGTTTAACGCCCCCTCGTAATTATCGACTTTTTCAAGTTTTTCGAAGAAAATATGCATTGTACAGTGATTTTTGATGATTTTCAATAGTGGCAAACTAGTTTTTTTGAAGATATCTAACGGAATGGGGAGTGAATAGGGGTGCTGGGTGGGGTAATAAATTTTTTTTCGTAATTTTTTTTTAATTTCCAGGGGTACTGTACTAACCTAACCTAACCTAACCTAACCTAACCTACCATATTCACCTGAGATGTCGTAATGATTAAGACTGTACCTTTATGAATTTTCGCCATAGGTACAGTCTTAATCTTTACGACATCTCAGGTGAATATGGTAGGTTAGGTTAGGTTAGGTTAGGTTAGGTTAGTACAGTACCCCTGGAAATTAAAAAAAAATTACGAAAAAAAATTTATTACCCCACCCAGCACCCCTATTCACTCCCCATTCCGTTAGATATCTTCAAAAAAACTAGTTTGCCACTATTGAAAATCATCAAAAATCACTGTACAATGCATATTTTCTTCGAAAAACTTGAAAAAGTCGATAATTACGAGGGGGCTTTAAACTGCATATTAACCGAAATGGATTTTGATGACTCGGCCTTTAAACGTATTCTCATGGCCGATTGAATCCATCACAAAAATTAATTGAAATAAAAACACTACCATATTCTGAATATAGTTACAATATGGCAACGTCGCCCATTGCCGGTATGATCAGCTGTTATGTCAATTTCAGGATTCAAAATGGATGAAAATATGTTACACATAAACAAGAAAATTTCATTGCAATAAGGGAATCATGAGGAAAATCATTCTTCAGAAATGATTAAGGAGTCAATAAGATATCATTCAGGATGAATATTCAGCTATAAAACGGTTTATAACGATGTTATTATGGTGACAAAGGGAGGTTAAATTGGAAACTTTCGGAATTTTTTTCGAAAAAACTAGATGCGACCAACCTTTTTTGACTTCAGATTCGCAATCTACGACCCAAAATTAGTAAGTGAGTGATTTTTAAACATCAATTTTCGAGTTATGTCCTGTTCTAGATAATTACCATGATTTGTAAGTACATTTGATAATTTATCAGAACTTCCTCGATCTGAATATAAAATATTTCAGGAATAATAGTGTAGCACCAATCGATCAAGTCCTAACTACACTGAGATTTTTTGCAAGTGCTGGGCACTTGGCATCTGTTGCTGATTTCATAAATATAGATATATCAACAGCTTCAAGAATTGTCGCAAAAGTTTCATTAGAAATCGCTAAATTATATCCACAATTCATTAAAATGCCTACAGATGAGGAATTAGTAGAAACTCAAGTATCCTTTTACAAAAAGGCATCGTTTCCAAAAGTAATAGGATGTGTTGATGGAACCCATGTTCGTATTCAATCTCCAGGTAAGTTGTTTTCTCCCTTATAAAATTTTCATAAAATAAAGGCTACAATATTTTCAGGAGGAGAAGATGCTGAAATCTTTCGGAACAGAAAAGGGTACTTTTCCATAAATGTTCAAGCAGCTTGCAATGCAGATTTGAAATTTTTAGATGTTGTTGCGCGATGGCCTGGTTCAGCAAATGATGCCACAGTGTTCAACAATTCAAGATTAAAGAGGAGAATAGAGAATAATGAATTTCCTAATGGAATTTTGTTGGGTAAGTTGACAGTAATGGCACGTCTTTCAAAATTAAATTTATGTCGTTGTAGGTGATAGTGGCTATCCATTGAAAAATTATTTTTTAACGCCTCTCTTGAATCCTCAAAGTCCTGAAGAACGTCTATATAACGAAGCACATATCAGAACAAGGAATACAATTGAGCGTTGCTTTGGTGTGTGGAAAAGAAGATTTCCTGTGTTGGCATATGGATTGAGGTTGAAGCTGAACACAATATTGAGCACAATTGTCGCTACTGCAGTTCTCCATAATGTGGCATTAATGCAAAATGAAGATCTACCTCCACTACCAGATGACATTGAGAATTCTGAATTGAATAATCTGATCACAGCTTCAAATTTGGCAGAAATACCTATTAATATTCAGAATGTGAATTCAAACGCTTTCAGAGCAGAATTAATTAATAGCTACTTTTTCAATTTAATTTATCAACAGTAGGTTCAATCAGCTGACTTATTTTAGTATGAATTGTCTCACAAGTGTAATTCGTCAAATAAAAAATCGATTTGAAAATTAATTTTTATTTACTGTAATGCAACTCTACAAATCTTAGGTGGACCCAGATGACCCATGTGACTTTTTTAAAATTCTTAAGTGTTCCAATTTTATTTCGTACTCTAACGCATCCAATTTCATCTTTGCCTCCCTTGCTTGTTTGATGGACAATATTTCTTCTTCAATTTTTTCTTCTTGCTTCTTAACAAGACCTAGTCTTTTGTCCAACAGGGTGTTATATTTCTCCGCAAACTCTGTTCGAGTGAAAGCCTTCACAACTGTAGTTGGTCTCCTCCTGGCTGTGTTTGAACGAACACCTGAAAATATGCAAGATATAAATACACAATAATTAAGTGGGAACTGATTTGTTTGCTACCTTCATTTCTCTGTATCTCTGCTTCTTGACCCTCTGTCTCAATACTGGGTCCAGCCTGCTCAATATCTGGGACCCTTAATGAATTCGAAATTGGCGCAACTAAATCCATAGGCACATACTTTTGCCAAGTTTCATTGCTCTGAAAAAAAATAACTGTAATTTAACAAATTCAAGAATATAACAAAACAATCACTTACAACAATCAATTCTGGATTAAGTGTATTATCTTCTTCATAAACGATTGTATTTTGCTCATGGGGATCTACATCTCCACCAAACTCACAATCAAGGCCATTTATGGTTTTCTTGTTCATCGCTGACAAAATTATGTCATGACATGGGTCCTTTTTAACAACGATAGCCGTTCCACCACCAGTCTTCAATAACTCCCTCTTTTCTTCTGCAGCAATTTTCCTCACCTCTCGCTTACGATTCTCATAAAATCGTTTCAATACTTCCTTGGATCGAAAAATTCCCGAAATATTTGAAGCATTAATCTCAGCCGTTATTCTATCCCAAGCAGTGTTTTTTTGATGGGAAGAAATTTGGTCGGTTTTTTTATTCTCCAAAACTGATTTGTATTTCGCACAAATATTTGCAATCAAAATTTTTTCCTCCGGGCTGAAACACCGACTCCTTTTTGTAATTGGGCTATCCATTTTCCACTTGATATCACTTAACAACGAAATGATGGTAACACAACTTCTATCTTTACGACACTTTAACACTAATGATCGATGAAGAATATTCAAATTTTAAAATATCCCTCCTATCATCGAATTTTACTGTCATAGAATCGTAATAATCGTATTCTATGCCTTCTGTGCTCGAATTCTTCATGCCGAATACGATGTTGCCAAACCTATTGATGATTAAACTAATCAACGATTATGATTCGTCGGTGCAATCTGACAGTTCCCTAAACATCGTTTAAATTTTTAGCATCGATTAGTTTAACCATGTTTATCAGCAAAACGGTGCAAACGGCCATAACGTTACTAAACGTTCCATTTTTGGCTGCGAAGCTTCGACTAAGAATTTTCCCAGCTGGTTTTCTAACGAAATGTTTCAAATTGATAGTACAAAAATTATTACGTATCTATAAAGAAATGTGCAATGAAAATGCTTTTTGAATATTCATAGTATGTTCGAATGCTCAAATTTCAGTTTGATATGCCGTTTGAATATGCCAGTCATATTCAAGGAGAATATCTGTGGAATATTCGTGGGAGTATATTCCAGGAATATGCCTTATGGATATAAGATAATGGCATATTCATGGAATATTCCAGGGATATTGCAATATCTATTGGAAAATAGGATATTGTAGGCATATTCCAGGAATATTGGGTGCCGTCTGGGAATAACCAAATTTCAGATAGGTATAACTCCAAAACCGTTTGGCCGATGATGCCTATAAACATAACAAAACTCGAGTGTCGCAATCAGATGCACAACCTAACCTGAAAATTTCAAGTCGCTATCTCTTTCCACTCTCAGGTTATCATGACATAAATAATATTTTTTAATAATTTTTTTAAAATTTTCTAGCGAGCGCTTTATAAAGCCCCTGACCTGGCGCAAGGTCCGGGGCACATATACTTACTCATATGATCCAATTGCTATTTTGGGAGGATTGAGAGTAAATGAAGAAACTCGAAACTTTTAGGGCGTTTATTTCCAACAAATGCACTTCATAGGAATGTGTGTATTAATCTATAATTGACAATGAACTCAATCACGAATTGACGACATACTTTCATTTCCATGGAACATAATTCTAAAACAATGTCCTTACCATTCATTATCGTCATGGAGATGTTGATGGATGATGGTTAAATCAAATCGTATGAGAATAAAACTATGTTGCGTGCTTTTCCAGTCACTTATTCTCTTCAACATGTAAGTAAATACAAATTTTTGAGGTCCTACCTACATGAACACATAAAGAGCAATAAACTACTCCAACGAAAAAATAACGAATGCGAATTGCTGTAGGGAATATTTTTGAGTAGCTGAGGTTTTGTCATGCTAACGATGAAAACATTAATGAGAAGCATCACACTTCTGATCATTGTCGTTTTCTTCTACTTTCGCATTATGAATCGGAGATGATTTAGACCGGGATATACCATTTCGTTCCTTATATATTTCAGTTCCTTCCTTTCATATAGAAAACTCTAAGAAAAAACGGAAGTCGTTTTGCCGTTTACATAAACAGACATCGTGTCTAGGCGTCGTGTTCTACTCTTTTCCAATGAGCTTTTTTCCTATAAAGGTGCTATTGTGACCATTTAGTAATAAGGACGATGTAGATTTCTTTTAATGATTCATCTAAAAACTTCTCTATATCCAAAAAATATAGAACACAGTCTTCCAAAAAGATACAGCAGGTATAAAAGGCCTATTAAATTTGGTTCCACACGCACTGACAGATCACCAATTGGTGCTGGTGAAGAGGGGTATCTTGCGCGTATGACTTGCGATTTCCACTTAACTTTGAATTGTGGTAACGTTCTACTGATCGAAAATAACCTGCAACAAAAAATAACAATAAATAATTATCAAACAAAAATCAGTAGGGCCCCGGTTGCAGGATGACGTCATTACGTCGTCGAATTATGGTCATGGATGTGTATTTTACGTAACGAAGACGTCAATTTCAGTATTTTTTTTCAACAAATCCGTCTAGTTTTGACGTGATTTATACATTATTATAATGGTTCTATTATGCAATGTCAAAATTTGGATATCCAAGTTTCTCGAGGATAAGGCTATCGAATTCAAAACTAAAAGGCATGAGTAGGTTTTTTTCTTATATAGGTAGTTACATGCTAATTTGATACTGTTTAATTAAAATGCAAAAAACTTCAAAAATATGTACCATTTCGGATTGACCATGTATAATCATATCATTAGGTAGTTAATTCCGCTAACTCAGTGATAAAGTTTCTGACTTATATTGGAACCAGGAGGTCTAAAGTTCAGTCCCGGGCTAGGAAAGAGACTTCCTAGTCAGACGGTTTCGGCCACCATTCAAAAATTCAAAAATTAATCTTAATAGTTTTTTCAGTTGTTTATTGAAAGGAGGAATGCTTCCTAGTCTTGCTTATTTTACAACTAAATTGCAAAAATGTTTCTTTCTCACACGAATAAGCCCGGAAAAGTGCAATTTAGAATACTGCTTAATATAAGGTTTTTTACGTCAAAAAATTCGTCATTGGTCTGTGATTTACGCACGTCTCTTTGAAGTCGCATTAACGTAATTGATGACGTTAGTGAGAACCAATAATCGATATGTTGAGCACGTCAGCCTGCTACCTGGGGTAGAAAATCTAGTGTGCCCGCTTATTTCAACTGCAATATGACAAATCACGTGATATTATGTTAAAAATTCGGACCATTAAGCAATAAGGAGATCTACAGGTTGTTGTTCGAGATTGTCCTTCTCTTACCAAGGCTCGAAGCCAGTTAACTTTCTGACTCGATGTTAAATATTTGGTTGAATGTTTTGGAACATCATTTTATAATAAGGATATCTAAAAGTTGGTTTCGTGAAAGATATTTTGAAATTGGGTAATATGCACTAGGCGATTTTTTGTTGTAAAAAGCATCAATTTAATGAGATCAACTTCCTATTAAAGAAGTTTCAGGAAACATAACTGAGAATGTATAAAAATAAAGTGGATATCTACCTAACAACAACGGTGTTTAGCTTCCATGGTAATACAAAAAGCTTGCTGTTATCTCTTGAGCAAAAAGTGTACAATGTGCTTCCTAAATATTTTTTCAGGGCATCGGGGTCGTAATCGTGAACAGTTATATTCCAGGCAGTACAAGGACCTAGAACGATAGATACGATTCATACATTTCAGATTCTAATCACGCGAAGAGGACTTACGGTTTTGTGTTGAAGAAATGTCTAATTCAAGCTGACGTTCTACGTTTGAATGCAAAATCCAAGTGCAGCTTTGATAGTTGAAATTATTCAAATTTTCTGCAGGGCTCTGATGGTTCATAACTATTTCTCCTGTAATTAGTGCGAATATGTAATTGTCTACTAGAGAATATCGATGTCCATGAAAAAACCATAGTATAATTAGAGTACGAGTATGTGTCAAAACAAACACAAATTCGTAGGAATATACTGTAGTGTGTGTCTTTACCTAATAATTATTTACATACATCTTGCATTCCAAAGTAAACAGGTTCTTTCAAAATCAAAACGTTTTTTTGTCAAAACTTAGTTATTTTATTCGAAATAATCTTCATGAGCAGTTCTTTTCACGCTCAATAAGCACGTCGAATGATTGATTCAGGCCGTTTTGTAGATATGTCCTCAGAATGTCGGTGTAAACCTTTTAGATGACCTCCACGGCGCCAGGATGCTTTTCCTTCTTAGACAAATGTATTTATCCGAATAGTGTGAACACTGTGTCAAACCAGGCGAATACAAGTAGTGGTTGATGATTAAAATGTGTGTTTTACCAAGTTTAACACTGAACTTGATGTTGGCTTTTTGCTCAATTTTTATTTGTGCACCGATGCAACAAATACGCTATGACCCATATGGCAACTTCTTCTAAAGGTGATATCAGACGGTTCACTATTTGGTTCATTCGGATGAATGATCACTCAAGTAAGGGTGTTTTCAAAGGTGAGTCTTTTTTATGACATAAGGTACAACTTCTTCAGACATTCAGTTGGTTTATTATATAATTTAAGGCAAGTACTTGCCTTAAATTATACGTGTGTAGTTCAAACTTCTTTAGTGTGAACTTTTCTTTGTCTCGTGTATTATTATAATTCTGGAAGTGGGAGTTTGTAGGAAATTTTTGTTGATGTTAATGGACATATTTCTAATAGACACTGGTAAGTATGCACTCTCTCTTGAATACCTCTCGACAGCTATCTGTTGATTTCATCCATATAAGGCTCTTATGGCTTGTTTTTGTTTCAGGAGGATCTTCTCTGCAGCACTACTCTGTTAAAAAATGACTCACCTTTGAAAACACCCAGTGTATATCGAAAAAAAAAAATTGTAAAGACTCTTATAGATTGTTCCGTAATTTTTCAGTTGAAAGCCTGTATAGTGTGATATTTTTAAGTCTTGTTTACTTCTGAATGTCCTTGTTTATTACCTGAGTGAACAGTGTAAACGTGTTCTCCACATATTCCATCAGTGTTGAACGAGTAGGAAGCAGAAAAAGTCAGTCCCTTGTTATTCCAATTATACCTTGCTATCGAATATAAAATTGTCAAAGGGCCCCATGTTCTAACACTTACAGGAAGCCATTCTACAAGTGAGGGACCGCAAAGGCAAGCAATGTTGAAGTCATTTTCTCCGAGGAGTACAAGATAATCTACGTTCTTCAACGAAGTTTTCCAAACACACCTACAACCATGGTCTCCACATTGGGTGGTGCACGTGGGTTCTTTTGGGGAATTTTCTACATCTTGTACTTTAATAGTTATACTTTGGTTTGCAGAGGGTACGAACTGCTGGCGGCATGTCTGAAATAGATAGTACATCAAGGAGTTTATTCGAGATTGCTTCCTATAAGTACTACCAGAGGTCCGTCTAAGGTCTTAAATAAGTACTGGCTTCCAGGCGTATCGATCATACCAGCCAATGGACTGGTTGCACCATTATATCTTACATCACATAGTGTTTTAGGTATCATTGTTCCACTTAATTGTTCTAAAAATAATTTGTATTAATGTGGCATATAAACTAGTCATCAAAATTAAGGGATATAAAGCAGAATTCCTAATTTTTGGGGGATTTTCAACAGGCTTCAGCACGATAGAAAATGATTATGCAGCAAAAAGAAACGAGTGAATTGTAGCCCCAAGTGGATAGTTTTCAGATCTGATTATACAATTCTTTTATCATTATGGTTCTGGAGTAATCCTAAGAAAACCATCGAAACTGTATATTTCAAAGTGCTGTGATTTTTTTCTCAGTGCTTTGAAGATTTAAGTGTATCGTTTTCACCAAAAATCACCGTAAATAGCAATTTTTCCCTATAATTTCCTCATATTTGAATTCAGGGTTGCCTTATATATGCTGATATATATCTCTATAACAGTATACTTTTTTTCTGGAGGAGCCATGGTATATGAAGAAATGAAGAAGTGTTGTGCCAATTTCCAGCGATTCTATTCGATATCCGAAATCTACAATCTTCCAAAAATTTTCCGTTGCCGATTCCAAAGTTAAACTGCCCTCACCATCATGAAAATAGTAAGCACCGGACAAGAACTCAGCTTCGCTGCTGCTGGCTGAGTTTGAGTTTCTACGGAATGTCAAAATGATCGAACTTCCTGTTGACAAATAAGTCTTCTGAGGTGTTGTTTCATCACTGTGCTCTCTTATCTGCTTCGATGTTGGGCTGCATATCCTCTCCATCATATTTCGTTTGTCCTCCACGTTGCTATCTATCACTTCTATCACCGATCTGCATGAAGGTGTTCTGGAAAAAAATGAATAATTTGAATTCAATACCTATTACTCCAACAACTTGGTTAATACAGCTCTTAACTTCAAAAAGAGAAGGAAGTTTTTGTTCGAATTCTATTTGCCAAAGAGTTTTTTATTTGAAAAAATTGATTGAAAAACGGTGAGGACGAGTGTAGAAGCTCTTTAAATTTAAGCCAAAACAATTAGCGAATTATGCTTCCAGTGGAAAATAGCTGAGCCTATTCTGATACATAGGTTGTAGATCACTTTAATAAATGGTCCGCCATCTAACGTTTTTTTTCAACTAGTGCTTATTTCGTGAAAGGTAACACTTAGCCCATGTCTGATTTGACAGATAAATAGTTTTATCCTTCCGCTGAACGAATATGGTTGTGTATACGCTTGAACAACGCTGGGAAATATTGCGACATTACTTTGAAAATCATGGTAATGTTGCAGAATGTACGCGAAAATTGCGTACGGATTTTGGAAGAAGAGAAGCACCGTCAGCTCCATATGTTCAATACCTTGTGAAAAAAGTGAAAGAAACTGGCATCCTCATCGATAAACCAAAGCGTGAAAAGCCAAAAACAGTGCGTACACCCGAGAATATTGCTGCTGTGGCAGAAAGTGTGCGTGAAGCGCCATGAACATCAATTCACCGTCGTTCTCAAGAATTGAACATTTCGGAGGCATCATTGAGACGAATTTTGCATAAAGACCTTGGTATGACGCCATAAAAAGTCCAATTGGTTCAGGAGTTGCCCTGTTTTTGAAGATCGCATTATCAGCCACAGAGCTGATGTCGTTTGGCCACATTGGAGTTGTGATTTGACACCGTTGGACTATTATTTGTGGGGTGCCGTCGAAGATAAGTGTTACGCCAACAAGCCAGAGACAATTGACGCTTTAAAGGACAATATTCGTGAAGCCATTGGTGAAATACAGCTGCACACAATCGATAATGTGCTTAAAAATTGGACCGATCGTGTAGGCTACTGCATGGCCAGCCGAGGCAGCCATTTGAATGAAATTATTTTCCATTATTAACCGGAAGGATTGTACTTTCAAATAAAAAAAGAAATTTCAGAAAATATTCAGTAGCTTTTTTTTATTGCATTTTCAAAAAAAAAAAAAATTTATTAGGCGGACCCGTTAGAAACATCAAATATCGATTATATTTGGATGGACGCCAATAAAATTTTTGGTATCTTCCTTATTGAAAACTATAACAATACAGATTTTTTAGAGGGCTTAGCCCTCCTCTGTCTCAATTGATGAGCCGCCACTGCAGGTCAGTCCGAAATGGAATACTCACCTCAATCGATAATTGAACAGAGAAATGTGAACTACATCGCTGGAACGTCCGAAGAATACCAAACGACATATTGGATACCACTCATTTTCCCTACTATCGAAGTATCCATAACGGCTATTATTGCCAGAGATAAAAATGTCGCAGCCAGAGGTAGCAGTAGTCGGTGTCGATTTACTGGTGGGCACTATAAAGAATAAATTTTTACTGAGGAGTAATAAGATCGGACAACTTCATAAGCGGATAACTTGTTACAGCTAGTTAAGCCATCTGCAGGTCTCATAACAGTGGTTTCCAAATTTTTGAGCCGGTATAGATATTCCGTTCGAAAGTTAAATTGGAGAAATCAAGAAGTAGTGATTTATGCACGTTTCTATATCTCTGACATCGACAGAGAAACTAACACAAAAGTTGAAAAATTTCGAACACGTATTTTATACAATGTGTGCCTTAAATAAATATAGATACCTATTACTCGAAGAAAAATGTATAAATCATCTATTGCAAGTTTAACATGTGTTACCTTCAGATTTAATGAGGGTTCAGAACTAACAGAGTGTACAAGTTTTTGCGAGGATTTCATATAGCTCCCGATGAATTTCTTATTAGTAATCAATGTCCACTTACCAGTTACAGCGGCTGTAGTAGTGGATTTCGCAATAATCACATCTGTGATGATTGGTGTTTCTGTAGATAGAGGGGCAGTTGTTGAATTTTTCCAGTAGAATTTCAGACTGGCTACGAATCCATTGAAAAGGAAAGGTGGTTTTTGTGGTCCGGTGCTGAAAAATATTTTTGTACTAGGGCCCAATAGATCCTAACCGATTCACATATTTTCCACTGGGAATTGTCGATCAGTTTAGGAGGTGAGAAGGAACTGGGAATGAGAGAATCAAAACAGCTTGGTCATGTCCGATCAAACACATGCAAACTTCCCTTATGACCTTAGCGCAGCGGACACAAGAGCTCAAGGGGGCCACAAATGACCCACAGGTTTTGTTCCGACTGATTATTGCAGTTGTTGCGATCCGAAACCATTTTTGGAGTTTCCTCAGTTGGAATGGAAAGAGTGCTATGAAAAATGGCTCCAAATGCATGCAAAAGTGTTGCGATTATCGGGTTGAATATTTCAGAAACTGTGTGACCAATTTCCTCGATAAATATTTATTACCGCGATTGTTCCCTTGAACATCTTACCAAAATGTCTAATTCTTTAATTTTTGGCCGAAAATATTCTTGAACGCATTTTTTTCCTAGTGATACGGTCCTCACGAAAAGCACGCTGTTCCCTTGAACATGCGTGCTTTTCCGATTTTTTTTATTCATTATTCCATATAGGTACACAAATAGCATCTCTCATATGCTAAAATTTAAATAACGAAATAGGATAGAAGAGAAATGTTGGAGAAGGGAGTGGTATCGGATATAAGGTATTGGAAAATCAAATAGGGGGAATGAGATTGAGGTGAAGTCATAAGAAGCCTCTGATTCTGACACACCGTGTGTTCAATGATGAATCGATTTTCGATTAATCAAATTTTGTCAAGGGATACATAGGAATTCGTCAGAGAACTGAAAAATTTACCTGAATTCTAATAAAAGATTCGTTGAAGAGTACTCTATGGTTTTCCGTTGGTTGCCACATATTCGAGTCAATAAAGGACTGCTCCTGGTCGTACCATTATAAATCGATATGTAATCAGTTTTACAGTTCCTGCAAAACAAATACATCATCCTTAAGAGGTCGCTGTGTTATGATATTGAAACAATACCAGTCAGTACCTTCGGCTATTCTAATTTTCATTCATTCGGATCCAACATTCAAAAGAACTTAGATTTAAATTTTACAGGGATATATCTCTTCAGACGCACAATGGAGCGATACGATAAGCGATAAGCAACCTGACCCTAATTTCATACTAATCGCTTGTTAAAATATATGCTGTAGATTGGCCTAGAGATCACGTGGTTCTACATCTTCAATATGAATGAGACCCTCAAGCATCTCTTAGTCATTCATAAAATTTATGAATTACTTCGAGTATCGAGATGGACATTGGAGCATTCAAGGGCGAAAGTACATTCAATTCACGTTGTGAAACATCTATGGGTGTAAAGTTGGCAGATCCTTTCTCGATTTTCGGAAACATGCTTGAAAAAAATTCAAGATCAGTCATATTCTCTCCTGCCTGTTCCGTATGTATACTGATTTTCAAACAATGTGTTGATTTCATCATATTGTTGGAATTTTTTTTCCGAAAGTCTGAAGTGTACAAGTCAGCACAAATGAATGAAATAAAGAAAAAATTGAACGACACAAAGCACCACAAACCTAGCACAATTCAGCACAACAGTTTTTTTTCGAAAATCGAAAAGTGCTGGGCTAACTTCGCACTTATGAAACAACTGGTCTTTACGATACAGAGAAACAGTTCTGGTTAGGCTTTGTTACTGTTACCTTATTGCCTTTAATTTTTGACCCAACAACGAAAAATGGCCGATATCGTGTGAATAGGAAATTTATATCCCGGGTATTTTAACTCGGGAGCTCTATTCGGTGAGTCTTCGGCGTTATATACACTCTTACGTGTGTGTACCAACGCCATTGAAAAGTTGCCGAAGTCCTAATTTTCGTTATTCCTACAGAAATGTCACATCAGGAATTCTGGGGTTTCAGTGAGTATGGCGAGAAGTCACGTCCAAATCATGACGGTTTGTTGCTTTTCCGATCCAGTTCTGACGTGATTTTTCCCGCGTCGCCTGTATGTTTCTCCATTTCTCGTTGAAATGATATAAACTACTCGAAATAAAATAGCTCAGAACATCACACTAGAGCCGCCAAAACGAATGGTTTCTTGTATGTATGGTTATTAAAAACATTCTCCTTTCATTCCCGATACTCTTATTCGTCACTCTTCATTGAAAAACTTGACTTCAATTAATCTGTAAAGTATACAGTCCTGCAGTTGTCAATGGCCCAGTTGTAATGTTCGATGAGCTCTACTCAGTTTTAGTCGAATGACTTGATCATTGGTCTCGTACACTTTGGATACCTTACAAATTATACTAACTGACACAGAAACTGCAACACCCAGAAGGAGCGGTTTAAATTTTATTTTTTTTTGTTGGTAAAACATATATAGTATAGCAAGGAGTAAATGATATAAAATTTGGATAAAAAAAAACGTGAAGTTTTTTTCATGTGAACATTTTTTGTTACTTACATATTGTAGTCGTTTTTTGCAAATTTTTTTAAATTTTACAACAAACCAGCGGTTCAAGGAGATCCAAAGTCGATGTTTAGTTGTTGTTAAAATGGTTAGAGCACGTGTACGCGGAATTTATCGCCAGCTATGTGCATTTGAAAGAGGTCGAATTATTGGTATAGTGGACACAGGTAGCTTGGGATAGTATCCCTCAAGAAGAAATAGACCATCTTATTGCATCAATGCCAAGACGTGTTGGGGATTGTATAGATAATCGCGGTGGACAAACAAATATTAACAAATTTATTAAAAACAATTGTAAACCCTTCGTTTTTTTTCTTCAAATTCCAATAATTTACTCCTTGCTGTAATATCTATGTTTTACAAAAAAAAAAAAAAAATTAAACAGCTCCTTCTGGGTGTTGCAGTTTTTTTGTCAGTCAGTATATTATGTTAACAAAACATAAGAGCTACTCGAGGTAGGCCCTATTTTTTTTTGAGTAGCTGAGTTCCTCCTACGGTGAAAAATAGTCTCCCGTTTCCCTAACTATCTCAGTACGAAAAAAGGAGTAATTCCGTATCTCCCTCGAGACGTAACTTTCAGTAATTTTGTCCGTAGCATCGTGCGTTTCTTCATCTTCCTGCGAGGGTGAGATATTTTTTCGCTGCGAGAATGCGTTTTCCTGTCGTTCTATCTGTCCCTCTGCGTAGTAAGACATCAATTCGTTGTTCTTTCAAGAGAAGATATAAAAGACGGCATATCTTCGCATCGACAATATTTTATAGGGGGTATCTTATAAAGCAAATAAAACAAATTATTCGGACTTACGTTGGTAGGGAGAGTGCTGTGAGACTTATTCTCACCGCCACGTTTTCGTGGCTTGAAGTGATGTGGTATTTACATTGTCTGAGAGGAGGGTAGACGCCAGGGTATCCAGGACTTGCAAGGGTACATGGTGTCCCAGAGAGGGCAGATTTGTTGCATGCGAAATCCTGATAAAGCCAGTCGCAATCTGCGGATGGCGGGGAAATAAATATCTACTTCAAATACTTCACAAAATATAGAACGTTGGGGATATCATAGTTTCTTCAATACAGGGTGTCCCAACAAAAAGGAAACTGAGCAAATTCGAATAAAACTTGCGGAATCCAAGAATAATCCCGAAACAAGCGAACTTCTGTTCGCGGGGGACACAATTAGGTCAAGCACCCTCTTATGATCGTTGTAGAAGGGGTGGTCGATCCTTCAAAAATCTGAATAGGAAATAATTTGTTGTCTATACGTTTTTAGGAGCTTAAGGCAGGGGTCTCTCAACAAACAGGGGTGTATATAGTGTCGACAACACTTCGCCTTTCAATTATTTTTTGGTAAAGTCGAACGAAAGAGACAATTTATGTAACGGGACCTTCTACATCTCAGTATCCTTTTCGTTTGGACCCTGTAAACTGTTCATACGATTCATTAACTCTATTCAGTTCAAAAATATGAAACATTTTTCATATTTCATCAACTGTATATGGGGTTTTCACTTCATCAGAAGTTGAATTTTGAAAAATGTGCTTTACAATTGATTACATACGAATAGAAAGAAAATACCGAATAGTTGAGATGACCCTACCTGTATTTTGGAGTTTCATTCCACCTTTAGGGCGGTACGCCAAACCTTCGGTACTATTTTTAGTTGTAAAACTAAAATATGCCAAGAATTGTGATCTGCTCGTCTTTTCAGTTATCCTGAAAAAATTAGAATGCACGTGTTCAAATGAAGACACAATCTGAGCCTTCGAACTGAAAAACTAAGCATTAACGCATATACGATTCTTTATCATTGTCATTATGTCATTTACAGCAAGTCCGCACGTCCCAGTCGAAACCGGTCAAAACATACTCAGAAACGATCAAATGCGTTTAATCATAGTCATCTTCATATCCTAACCCGGACATTACTAAATGACAACATGGTAGAGGCACACTGTTTATGTTAGTCCGCCATTACACATTATTGAGTTTGTCAGTTTGTTTACAAGCGCCGGTTGAATTATAATATTTTTCGTGTGATTTGCAATACAGTGATATATATTCTGTGATTAAATAGTGTGTCGAAATTCTCTTATGAAGATTTAATACATTTTTGTCGATTCTTGGATTGCATGTGAATTTTGAAGACGAGTCTCTTAACCGAAATATGGAAAGAAGTAGTGGCTATAGATGGTCAATACTTTGAGTAATATGAAATTCGATTTTCTTTTGAAATAGACGAGTTCTTACCATTCAAGATAAAGCCTCAACAGTGAATGATGCATGGATGATACTTAAAATATATTCATGAAAAATGCCAGCGAACAGCCTGTATCTAACAATTTGAGAAAGAAAACACAATTCAATATGTTCTTCCATACGGAATTTTCATATATCGTATGTTGATGAAGCAAAGTGGTACACGAAACTATTGAAATTGCGGAGAGAGCGGCAAATTGCATTTGTTTGCGAAAACTTTCGTTTCGATCTTTCTATCTCCATATTTGTGCAAACGGATGTCTATTGGAATCGGATCTCTCAAAGTTCCAACGGAATCGTTTCCCTTCTCGCAGGCACTTCATTTTTAAAAGCGGCGGCTCAATTCTCAGCATGAGTATTCATTTTTCCTTTGACTCCTAAAGAATTTAAAGCACGTTCATTTTATGCTATTCTCTTCGTCACTTTATGTCCTCCGATGTTTTCACTCTTATATTCACGCGAAGCAGCCTCAGGAATAGCGCCAGAGAAGGCCATGAATTTTCCGTGAAGTCAGACAATATTACCACATCAAAGTTCAGAAAAGAAGATTGTTCCATCGCCAGCATGACTCGATAAGGGAACATTTCACTGAGTTTTTGATACCTGCCGTATCTACAGAAATTTGAATGTCGCCAAGATTACGGTTCATTATTTTGAGGTAATAGGAACCAAACTTTTGCAACCACATTTAATTTCAATTTTTTTGTGCAGAAGAACTATACAGTGTGTCCCATTGGGAAACGGAGGTACTTAAAAGGCGCATCCAGGTAGTTTTAAATATACCACATTTATTGGCTAAAAAAGTTGGAAAAATTTAAAGCAGTTGGAGCACCCCCCCCCCCCTTCTTGCACAGTTGGAAAATTTTCAATGATCCCCCCCCACAATTTTGGCTTCGGCCCGTCCCTGTGTAGTTTACAAAGTAGAAGTCGATCCTTAAATTCCCTAATTCTCTCGCTAATCAAAGCCCTTAACTGAAAAATAGTCATAATTTCGAGAGCTCGTATTTATAATTCATTCAACGTTGTTAATTTGCTTTAAAACATCCGGTTATATTCGATAGACAATTTCATCAGTGAATTTGACGCTACGCTTTGATGCAAATCTCAAGGGACGCAGTTGGTAATGTAACTAGGAATCTGCATACATGTTCTATTACGAATCAGAATTTTAAAATGTAATAACAAGGCGTAATAACAAAAAGCTGATGAGCTACCATATCACAATCCAATTTGTGTCCCCTGCTGTTTTGCTGCATTAAAGTGGATTCGTTTTCGGTTAGGATATTTCTATAAAAGATAACATAAAAAATATACTGATTTGAAAAGAACCAACCAGAAAATATGGATCCATTGCAATGAGTTTTTCGGTACAAATATTGATTACCATTGCTGTTTACAAAAAAATTTTCAATTAATTAAATCGAATTCGCCTCCCATTGTTGGTATAAGAGAAGCTAGGTTTTCAATCAGAATTATTACCAATCGCATAGGATGCATTGTTGACATTGAAATGAATATTTCCTGTTTTATCGATTATTTCACGAGTATTTCTTGATGCAGAAGTATGGAGAGACAACAGATGCAAGCATGATGGCACGATATGTGACCAGATGCAAAAATCCATCCTAATCGCTTAAAAATAATGTGAGCAAGGCGGATTGAGTGTCAATCCCAAAAAGAAAAAATCTCCATTTGAAAGCTAGCGCTTTCAACAGTAAAACTCTTAATGTAGGTATGTATTTATGAGCAAATTAGTTGACCATCTTCGACTGAATTTCTTATGCAAATTAAAATTTATGAATTCTGAGAAGAAAAAAGCGGCAAGCACCTCTTGTTGATTGAACATATAGCATCAATTTCATGTAGGAAAGATACACTTGGGCGAACCAGTTCATTATGCTCACAAAGTGATGGTCAAGCTGAGTAGGGTAATAGAACAAATTATATTAGTTCTGAAAGGCGGCATATTTGCCAAACCCCTAATCTTATCTAATCGAGAGACAAAGACCAAAGTGTCATTATAGGTCCTATCAGACAAAACACACCGGTTCGAAAGTTCCTCGCAGAAACAAGTAGTTAAATTAATTAAAGCAAGGAACACGGGTGACAAAGTTGTCAAAGAAAGCAACGAATGTTCATGTCAGCAGAATTTATATTTCTATTCATACATTGTCCTGCCAAGCTCAGTATTCAATTTATTAATTGCACAAACATATTTCAAAAACTTCAACAATCCCATTACAGTTCCACAGAGTTACTTTTTGGTCTTGAGTTCTCACTTTCCAACCAGCACTTGATCATGGAGGACCCGTCTTTGAACACAGGGGGGCTTTTCATTATGGCATAATTAATCTATGATGGAATCTGTATGGTAGATTACACCCAGCGGTTTCCAAATTACTGACAAACGAATTTAGTTTACCCGGCATCTTAATTCTGCTATTGTGGCTTCTTACAGGGTTACAATTCCTATTAGAAACAATGCTTTTTACTACCTCGAGTTAGAATTTCAGTTGAAGGCATTCGTTTTAATTCTCTCGAAATGAATGAGCTTTCCTACTATAATAGATCGCTATAACAAGATCACTTGTCTTATTGCTACGAGAGGACCTAGGTTCATTAATTTAGGTGGAGGTGAAACCATCCTTGTACCAATTCATTTTCATACAAAAATGAGCTGCGTGTGTGCTGTTTCTTCTGCCTCTTTATTTATAAATTAACGCGCTCAGTATTCTAGGCTTTAATTGAGAATCAAACATAGTTAACCATGCATAAGTTATGTGAAAAATTGAGTAATTGTTGATGAAAGAAATCGAAAAAAATAATTTTTCATTAGAAAGATCCAATAGCGAATGGTGGCATATGATTTCACGCTTCAAATTTTCACTGGTGGGGAAAGGTTGAATTCCTTGTTTTACCTCATATAGGTGGCGTGGGCGGTTATGTATAACTGCTCGAGCCGACTGTGAAAGGCTTGACCCGGTTCAGTTTAGTTGAATTTTTTGGGAAGCTACAGAGTACTGATGAGGGTCAAGAAGCCATAAATGCGTTTGCCCTTGATTCTCGGCAAATCAACGAAATCCCCTGGAGTTTATTTGACTTGTGAAATATATGCATAAGTATATTAATTATACGAAGCCATTATGAAGACCCTATTGGCAGGAACGCTGTGGACTTGTTGATTTATTGACAACGGTATCGCCAGTTTTCATCATTATTATATTTCTGGTTGTTCGGATTTTTTAGAGATTAAGAAGGTTTGGAGAAACCGATTAGAAATTTCATTCAGCAGAAATGCGAAAATGACAATATTGTAGCTGGAGTAATTGGACAGTAACGTGTAAAATGACCAAAAGTCGAAGACAGGTGGCGTGGCATGTGGACCAACTGAAAATATCGATTCATTCTGATCACAAACAAGCCGGTTTTGTAATCTGTATAGATGTGGGAGGCAAAATGAAAAAGAACCATGATTTGATCTGCGTTATGGGAGGTGCTGATAAAATCGAAGCTTCCAAAATTCGTTAGTTCAATGACGCAGATGTTGAGAGACGATTTTGCCTGTTTATTGATCTCCAGAGTATTAAGATCGCGTTGTTATCCCTCTCTGTTAATTTGTACCAGTTTGCTTCACCTCGTTTCGAATATAAAACTTGGCATTTCAAGATGAAAATAAAATGAGGAACTTGCTGTGGAGCTCAAAAATTTTGATGCCTACAAGTGTCTGAGACATCAGCAGGCAATACCCCGATTTGTTGATACCTAAATTTTTTTATTACTTAGACTCTATGTACTAAAAGAATTACTCGACTGGAAAGTAGAAAAATATTACTACAGTTCAGTTGTTACATCTTTTTCCGAGCTACCACAATTAAACTTTTGGTTTATATTATTCTCTCATGTCTCAAGTCATAAACCAATATTTGAAGTGAAATTCAAATATCGTATAATCAAAATAAGTCCCTCTGCCACCCTCCGTACGTCAGGAGGCTTTTCTAGACAATTAGAAGAAAGTAAAGGGATAGAGGGGTGTAAATTGATAATTAAACTGAAATAACACTTATCAACAATCAAGAAAATTATACAATGGTTTTTTCTGGGTTTTCTCTCCCGAACTCTGAAAAATAACTATATATACAAATAAATAAATTTCGTTTGAAATTGATTCACAAATTCACAAATCGAACTAGTGCACCAGATACTTGTCAGAAGGAATTTATGGAAGAATGCTGCCTAACCACCAGTAACGTAAGACAGTAAGCTGAAATTATATGTATTATTTGTTGTTGAACACTTTTCCTGAAATTTGTGAGAAATTTCAGAATGATTGCTCTTTGCTCTGGAACGTTGCAAACAAGTGGTTTTATCGTTGGTGTCGTTTCGTTACTTTGTTAGGCAAAAGTGTTCCATCAATTGCTTCTGACAAATATATATCTAGTGTACAAGTTCGATTTGCAGAAGCAATTTCAAAATTCTCTTATTTCATAGTTATTTTTCAGAGAGAAAACCCAGAAAAAAACATTAATTGATTAATGCACCTTCCAAGTATACTTTAATGATTAAGAAAATTATAATTGAAGATAATATTGAAAACACTCACTGTAGAAGAAGAGTAGCCACATCATCATCAGAAAAGAAAACAACAGGAGGAGAATATCTTTCGTTTGCACCACAAATCTGATAGTCACTAAAGCTGTATATTGGTTCAGTTCCAGCTGCTAGTTGAAGAAAACCTCCGACACATCTGAGAAAGTTTGAAATTTTTTCAATTTGTATACAGGGTGTATATTTTTCATAAAGGTACTCACATAGTTCCATTGTGCCTTCCGACGTTCACTACCCTGTATATTTGTATTTCAACCCTCTCAGTTTTATCGGGTATGAAAGTGTAAGTGCAAGCGTCTGGTCCTTGTAACGATGGCGATTTAATCTGACCAAAACTTTTTCCGGATTTTTTTTTCAGCTCTGTCGAGACGATGCTCACGTTACACACTGAAAAGAATCATTTCCAATATTTGAACGCAGAGATTCGATTTTACTTCATCGAATAGCTCCCAGTAGTTTTCCATACTGACTGACAGAGTTTCGACAAAAAATACTAATAGATATTCTCCAATTTATTCAAATGGGGAAGTTTAAGGGGTAATTCCGCAAAAGGAGCAGAGAAAAATCATTCTGTTGGTACCTGCTGACACGTGTTTCTGCTAATTGGCTTCTTCAGGACAGGACAACCAAGAAACCAAAGAGAAGATAGAAAGAAAACTAAAAACAGGTGACACCACAACAGGAGCGAGCAATCCACTTGTGCCTTCAGCTTTCAGACCTCCAATTCGAAGGTAAACTATGGCATCGGCACGGAGGAAGCATAAGCAGCCTGTACGATGTCATGTTATGTTGTTTGCGAAAGACAATATCAGAAATTGGCTTAAATGAGCAGATATGTATAAATTTTTAGTTGCATGATATCAAGAAAAAATCAATAATGTGACTAGCTATCAAAGATGGCGTGTTTCAGTGGCGACACTCTGTATACAATGAAGATGTATCCGATGGAAAATTGGACAGGTCGACGGTAATTCTATAGGGAGGTTGAGACCTTCTCAATATTTAATTTCCATTATGAGGTCAAGGAAATTCCTTTATATACTTACTATGATCGCAATAAAATTCGAGTCCACACTGTGCGCAACGATTGGGAAAACGTTTTCCACAGGGGCAACCCCCATCCTCAACACAGCAGGCGCACTCGTAGCTATTTTTGTCCCATGGGCATTGGCAGCCCTCCGCTTTTTGAGTCCACAAGTCGATCTGATCTGGAAAGATAAACTTTCAGCCATATAACGCTACAGAATTAGAAAAAAAGGAGTGCGGTCAGGGGACCCCCGTCAGGTTCGTTCTTTACCCTTTTCTACAAATCAGAATGTAATTTAATATAAATATTTCAGTATTATATTATTATATTATATATTATTATAATTATACTGATCCTCCTGGGTCTTCCACAAGGAAACCCCTCAAAAGCTCTAAGAGCTTGACCGAGTAAGGAGAACCAGTTGTGTTCTGTGTAGGCTTTGTTACTGTGTCCTTACGCCACCTGAGGCACAGCACTGTTAATTTTTGACCCAACAGCGAATGGTGGCGATAACCGTAACTAGAAAATTTCTTTCCTAGCCTCGGAATTGAACTTGGGGCTTCCGCTTCCAAGTCAATTACTCTACCACTGAGCCAACCGCACTATATTCTTTAAATTTATAATCAAAACGGGGCGCAAAAGTTTCGCATGTTGGCTCAGAACCATACACATGACAACTCAACGGAACTCCTACAACATAAAAACAGCCGCCTCCTACTCCAAACCCCACTTCTCTCATATGAAAACTCCAGCAGTTATATCACTTTTCATCTGATCCTGCGCAGAACGAAAAATGCCCGAAAGGGGTAATATTCATCGGCATTCGGCATTGATCCACGTGAGGGGTTCAAAATTGGACATGAATATGTAATGGTCAATTCAAGAATTACAACAATAATCTACGATAATTAGTACACTAGATATGGAGAGCAATTTGGTGAAAATATGGAGAAATCAGCGTCACCTTTCTCCGTAAGTTGGAGCGTTTTTGAACGAAGCGTACTTCAGGATTCAGAAAAACGATTAGTTTTTGTTCTGGTTCTTCTTCTGAACCTTCACTTCATCTTTCAGAAATCAACCATCTGAATGAACAAAATAGCCCAAGCATAGCTTGAAATCAAAGAGGAATTTGTTTATTTGGGATAGCTGGAAACGAGTTCTACTTCATTACTAACCGACCCTAAAGATACCAACATCAGTTGATCGTCAGACGTCAAACATTCCTCATTTGGTTGTTCAGTTCAGCCCCCCCCCCCCCCCATAAAAAATTTCAGCCTCCCCCATAACAAAATCCTGGTTGCGCCACTGGTCCCATCGTTTATTCTTCCAGGGTTTCAAAAAAAAATAACTAATTCAATGAATTCGCTGATATTTTAAATTCAAAATAAACGATATCCCGTGCTACCGCATCCAGTAGGCCTCCAAGTGACTCTTTAGACGGCTGGGATTGATTTGAAAAATTTTGAGCCCTGATTAAAATTAGAGTCTACATTATGATCATTAATATAAACCTTGTATTGTAGGAAATCATACTCATGTACTTCACTCATTATCTTTAGAAATCGTCAGTTGCATAATAATCTTAGACATTTTTTTTATTAATAATTTAAATTATTAAAAATAAAATCTCAGAAAGCACTGACGTTAAGTCAGAAGCTTTTACGTGCTATTCAGGCCTCACACACTCTCACAAAATACTGCATGAACCTTCAAGCCGTTTTTTTCCCGAATACTAGATTTCAATCTATTGGATCTGTATTTTTGGAAATATTGGAGAAAAAATGGCGTTTGAAGGTTTGTGCAGAATTTCAGCAGAATCTGACAGATAGTTTCTGAAATATAGTTATATTTCAGAGTCAACAGTCCTGAAATTTAGAGGTGGGAGATTAGGAATCCAAACCCAGCGTTTGAATCAAGTTCTCAATGTTCGCTTACTAGTATGTACTTGCTAAGTTGAAAGAAATGAGATTGAAAACTTGGACAGCTGTATAAGATAATTCACATGCTTCCGCTTGGCACTGACTTCGGTCGTAGTAATAATGATATCCCGTTGAAAATAAATGTGACACATTCCGAACAGAAAGAATTGGACCGTGAAATTTATATGGGCGCAGCAAAATGCAAATCTCATTCAATATTCCTCGTCTTGTCTTGGTGGTTATTCTTCTCTCTTTCATGCATCTTGCGGTTGACTCGTAGATTTTAGTTGTTATTGAGTTGATTTTGTATGTCAATTAAGGTAATTCATGTTCTTGATGACACTCATCATGGTCTGATGAAGGTAATATACCGCGAAAAAGACTAAAGAAAAAAAATTCACACATGTTTGTTAGTTTATATTCAGAATGAACTAGTTATTGCGCGTATGTTCTGGGGAACATACGCGTTATAGTTTTGCCCAAATGTGAAATTTAATTCTGTGGTGCCGTCCGGCCGTCCGGCCGTCCGGCCGTTGCCACGATAACTTGAGAACGAAAAGAGCCAGCGACTTGAAATTTTCAGGGTGGGTTGCGCATCCCAATACGACGGACAAGTTCGTTAATGGGTATAATCGGCCCAATGGTTTCCGAGTAATAATTTTGTTTTCAACCAAAATAAATCCGATCGAATTTAAACTTGGTGAATAGTTGTAGAATATAGACCTAAGCACGTTCGTGAAATTTTGTGAGAATCGTATTGCTAGAAAATTATTAAAAAATTATTAAAAAATATTTTTCTTGTCACGATAACCTGAGAACGGAAGGAGATAGCGGCTTGAAAATTTCAGGTTAGGTTGTGCATCTGAATGCGACATTTGAGTTTGTTTATGAGCATAATCGTCCAAACGGTTTTAGAGTTATAGCCATCTAAAATTTTCTGAAATTTGGTAGTTTTTTGTTCCTCATTAACTCGAAGAATACAAAACCGATTGAATTCAAACATTGCTATTAGTTGAAGAATGCCAACGCGAAAATTCTCGCAGAATTTCGTGAGGATGGTATAACTGGAAAATTAAAAAAAAAATAGTTGAAAATTATTGAAAACAAATCTATATATCATAAACTATTCGTCCGGCATGGCTGAAATTTTGGAACAGCCTTCAGAACCTAACTCTACTGCAGAATTCCAAGTTTGAACATGATCGGATCTATATTGTTGGAGAACCGGGCAGCCTTTTGTGAGTTCGGTAGCGTAGTGGTAGCCAAGTGTAGCGTGTAGCGGATGGGAATCGTCGTATGATAATATGTAGTCTATGGTCGTATTTTTGCGAGAAGCTTCAAAAATAAATATATGAATGTCATGATGACATATTTCCGCTCGTATATTATGGGAAAATCGTCTTATTTCATCACAAATCTATGGGAGATGATAGCCCTACATTAGTGGTCAGACCTGGTTTTGAAAGAGATCCTCCTTAGGAGGAGGCAACTAAATATTGAAGGGATTTCTATGAACAAGAGTGAATATCTTTGCGAAATAGAGAAGGCGATTCTTCTTCAAGAGATCCATGTGCCTTCAGAGGAGTATATTTGCGAGAGGGGACTTTTGAAAGGTTTTGTATTATTTTTAATATATTATCGCTGAAATTTCGCTGAAGGCTTCTGATCTTGTAAGGTGAGAGGCTCATTTGTGGATATTAAATCCTGTGATGGGTAGAGAGGAATTTTAGGCCATGTAGGCCATTCTGGACAATAGAATTCATCATGGCAAATTCGATTAAGAAGAGTCTCCAATACAGGAGAATGGACAATAGAATTCATCATGGTGAATTCGATTGAGAAGAGTGTCCAATACAGGAGAATAGACAATAGAATTCATCATGGTAAATTCGATTAAGAAGAGTGTCCAATACAGGAGAATGGACAATAGAACATACGCGCAAAAGCTTCTGACTTCACGTCAGTGCTTGAACCAATTTTTTTTATTGCTATCGACTGATATTCAGATACCACTGACCGACGTTACCAAAAAGATTTTGTATTAAGCATAAAATAATTGATATCCCTACTTTACTAACAAAATACAATAGTATTCCAGAAACTACCAGGCATAAAAATTACACTAAAAGTTTTCTGCAAAATGCTTTAAAAATGTTGACAATATAAACTCACTGCTGGCATCAACGTAAATGGTGGTCCACATTAATTGTTGGGCGTTCAGAGGCAGTAAAGGCCATAGCGTCCATAAGAAGATGATACGACATAGTAAATCAGAAATTCCCATCTTTGTTTTAAGTGGTCAGGAAAGCAACCTGCTGGTGGGATCCTTCCCTATTTCACTGTACATGGCAGATGATCATTTTACTCATCAGTGCATAATGCCACGGTTCCAATAGCAATCCTTCAAGTAACCCAACATGTCTTGCATAATGATGACACAGATATCTGCAAAATTGAGGAAAATCGAAATTAGTGACACAAGAACAATCAATAGAAAGCAAGAAAGAATAAGGGGGATCTTGCCGAAAATCGTTTGCTGAGATATGGCTAATAAAATATAAAAGCATTGTTTTTCGTTCAAAGTCGGAAGTGAATTATTTTTCATGTGTATATTCACTGATATATTGTTTATTAATGAACATAATGAACCAAAGATGCAGACAAGTTTTAACGAATATTATATTCGGTTCGTTTACTTGCTGCAAACGTCCAAAGTTCATTTCATTAATTAGTGGAGATATTCGTCTAAAAAACAACTATCCTCGTACCTTTCATAGAAGTTCAGTGTCATAAGTTTAATTGCATTGCTTTTGATTCGTCCTTTATCTTGTTTCGCTCAAATCCTGTTTTCCGGCGCTGTCTAGAAGTTAATGACGAAGAGCTTGTTTTGCTATCAGATTATTGCAGATGAATATTCGTTATGCTGAGAGTGACAGGACTAAATTGAATATTTCTGTTTTTCTGCTTCTGAGTGCCCAGTTCTTTGGAATATTGCATCTGTTGACTCTTCAACATGGCTCATCCGTTGATATCTGCCTGATTTTATGATAAATGGTCTCAATTTGCGTTTGAAAATGTTTTTGCTGACAACAAGGAAAGTAGGTTGAGAACCGACATTTGCATGTGTCTTATTGTCAGTTAAATCTATGTTTCGTTCTAGGAACTGGAGCTAGTTTTATACATTGTTCTCTGTGATTTTGCAAGAACAAAGATTGAATATATGAATAGATTTCATGTAAACTTACTGACAAGGGCATGGGATATAATACAGGGTTGGGATAAAGTATGGAACCAAATAAACAGCTTTAAAACGAAAAGGACGATATTTATGAAACTTCTTGGCAACCACGACGATACATAACGCATCTGATGCCAAATTTTCTGTAATTAATGTACTTTTGGTTTCAGCGGAAATACCAGATTTTGGAAAATCTTGTTATTTTGAATTCGTACATACTAAGTTTAGTGGAAATAATTCGTGGAAACGAGAAATAAATCACCTTATAGTTAAAGAATAGGTAAATTTATTTACTTATTCATATTTATTTATATTTCTCTTTAGACGTCGTCTCATACCATAGTTTATTGACAAATGTGTTCCAGAAGTTTGAGGTGATTCCTCTAAATCATTTGCAATTTTTTGTCTGATGGCTTCATTCATTGAGGTCCGCGGCCTACTAGTTTTTGTCAAATTTTTGAACATCCCAGTTGCCTTGAAACGTTGTAATGTTTCAACTAGCCGTTGAACTTGACATGGCATTTCTTTCAGGATGCAAATCACTAAAAATATTATACACTTCTTCATGACACGATCACCATAACATCAATCGATATTTCAATACAACTTTTGTCTTATCTAACCAACTTCGTATCATTTATTGTTTTCGAGATGCCAATATATAATATGCCAATATGCCAATATAATAGTGATACGACATGAAAAATAAGGACTGTGTACAATTTCTGTTATTTTCCAAAACAATCTGATGAACATTACGAAGATATTGAGGAAGTTAGTGCAGTTCTGAAGCCTGTTCTGTCGAGTACCTTAATTGCGGAATATACGAATAATGTTTGAATAGAAGCTTTCCATTAGAACGGCCTCATGAATATTCAAATCCACCATAAAGGCTCTATTTTAGGCTAAATTCCACGTCCAACTTGCCGCCAAAGGATGATGTTTATCGAGCAATTACAAGGGTAAAACTTTTACCTTCCCTTGATTTCGGAGGACAATTCTTCTGCCTCTATACCTACCGGATTTCGGTTTCAGTTAAACGGATTCGGGAAAACAGTTCCTGAATCTTCAAGTGATCAAACGAAAAAACTGAATGTCAATATTGAATTTAATGGAGTTTTATAATTTCGAGCTAACAGGAATTACAGCCATTTCGGTTAATTCTACACATCTCCATTTCACTGCAAGGTATCTCGGCTAAGCTAAAATCATAACCGAACCAACGTGACGTCAGGAGTTTCACCGCACTCGTTCATTGAAAGATGAACATAACTATGCCATTCAAAAAATTGGCCCACTATAGATGTTTCTCGGCTCAAAGAAAAAAGGTAGTTTTGAAATTTGGCATACAGCAGGCTACGACGGCGTATCAGTGCCAATGTATAAAATAAAAAAGGTGTCAATTGACAGATTTAATCTGTCAATTGACACATTAAATCTGTCAATTGACACATTTAATCTGTTAATTGACAGATTTAATCTGTCAATTGACACATTTAATCTGTCGATTAGTGTATTTTTGCGCGCATTATCTGGGCAACATCGCTTCATCATTTCGCCCAATTGTCGCCACAATAACTTGAGAACGGAAAGAGATAGCGCCTTGAAATTTTCAGGGTAGGTGGCGCGTCCCAATGGGAAGGACAAGTTCGTTAATGGGCATAATCGGCCCTATGGTTTCCAAGTAATAATTTTGTTTTCAACCAATACGAATCCAATCAAATTCAAACCTAAGGACGTTGGATTTTGTGAGAATCGTAGCACTAGAAAATTCTTAAAAAATTATTAAAAAAGATTATTTATGTAACGATAACCTGAGAACGGAAAGATGTAGCGATTTGAAATTTTCAGGTTAGGTTGTGCATCTGAATGCGACATTTGAGTTTGTTTATAGACATAATCAGCCAAACGGTTTTGGAGTTATACCCATCTGAAATTTGGTTGTTATTTCCTAAATAACTCGAAAAATACAACACCGATCTAATTCAAACGTGGTTATTAGTCGTAGAATGCCAACGCGAAAATTCTTGCGAAGATTCGTGAGGAGCGCATCACTAGGAAAAGTTTTAAAATATAATTGAAAATCATTGAAAAATATATATTTATCAGAAACTATTCGTTCGACATCGCTGAAAGTTTGCGAGAGCTTTCAGAGCTGATATCCAAAAATATAGATCCGATCGTTTTCAAGCTTGGAACTTGGCAGTAGAGTTGAGCTCTGAAGGTCATCGCAAAATTTCAGCGGTTTCGAACGAATAGTTTTTGATATATAGAATATTTTTCAATGATTTCCAAAGATTTTTTAAGAATTTTCTAGTGATACGATCCTCACGAAATTTTGCAATAATTTATTGAGGAAATAACAACCAAAGTTCAGATGGGTATAACTACAAAACCGTTTGGCTGATTATGCCTATAAACAAACACAAATGTCGCATTCAGATGCACAACCTAACCTGAAAATTTCACTATCTCTTTCCGCTCTCAGGATATTTTGACATAAATAATATTTTTAAAAATGTCAAGGGGTTTTCCACAGGTACTCAGAAATCATAAAAGACTGTCCTCATCTCCTATTTTGTCTCGGATATTTTCATGAAATGAGATTTTACTATTCAATTAGTCAATACAAGGCCATTTTCGAGTGAAATTTAAAACAATTGCAATCTCCATTCTTCCTAAGAATGAAATAAAATGTAGATTTCAGCCTCAAGGTCTGCAATCTCACATCACTCGTCATGAGTTGGGTTTGTCTATCCAACCAAAGGAGAATATTCTCTACGAAACTTTCTCGAGAATGAAAGGAAGAAAACCGGATTCGGAAGCGTCTAAAATCTGCATGTTGCTGAGGGCAAAGCTATCGTCGATTGCCTGCCGAGTTAAGCGTATTACCATTTGGAACTCCAGAACTAACTTTATTTTCGGGGCAATAAATTCATTTCATCCTGGTTTATAAACCCTCCCTTTGTAGGGGCCACACTTTCAAAGTGCAGTAATTCGAAAGTTCAAACGGTGTATCTGAAAAAATGATGATAGAAATCGCCTATGAACTTGGTTATTTCATTATGAAACTTCGTAATGACAGAATGAGGAATATGCAGTTACCTTTGCAGTTCTGTTTCATTTAGAAGTTCACTTTGGTTGGGTATACTAGAATATGAATACTGACTCATGTTTCAATATGAACTCCAATTTTGCCACCTTCAAAGTTGGAGGATTGTGCGAAAAAATTGTTAGAGCTAGTAGTTTATCAACAGCTGTTACAATATACTTTTTTGTAAATCAATCTGGTTTTAAATCTGAACATTCATGTGAGTCAGCCATTCGGATGACTGTTACTTGGTGGGAGAATAATATGTCTAGAGGATATATGTGGCTGTATTTTTGCATTTAAGACGAGCATTTGAAACTCTACATCATAATATACTGCTGCTATATCTTATAGATAGAAAAGAACAGAAATTGGCAATTCATTGTCAGCTCTATCATAAGTACAACATGAAGTTCCGCAAGGAAGGATTTTAGGTCCAATATTCTTCCTTGTATACGTGAATTATATTTTGCGGAAGAGATAATTCACCTATTTATTCAGTTTCATTTCTTTCACTTTTTCATTGCTATTGTTTCTGAAATTAGATTTATTTGTTATTATGTCGATCATAATACGTTAATGAAAATAGTTATCGAGTTGTCAAACCGTGCTCACCACTTAAAGATATCATATTATTTCCACTCACAATAAGCATTATGCTCCGAAATGAAGGATCCCTATTAGGTTCAGGTCATAACAAAACACCCTCAGAAATAAAAACTCAATTTATTTCGCACCTGTGGTTTCATTTCAATGAATGCCTTAGTGTTTCAGGATGCTTGTATTCATTCCATTCGCTTACAGGGAAAGCTCAAAGTAATTTTCACTGGATGAAAAGAAATTACTCTTTTTATGAATTGAAGTTTATCTCGAAATTATTCATGGCGAGGTTTACTTAATCTGTGTCAGAATTTAATGTTTGCTACCTGTTCAGGGTCTTCAACTCATTGTTAATTTAAACTGGCTGTTTGATATAAATAATGAGTTCTTTTTACCTGACTCTGAAAATCTGCTTGAATACAATTCGGCCCAAAAAGTAAATATTTCCACACATATATTCTTGTATTTTCCTTTTTAATGAACCCAAAAATCTCAACGCATATACAGGCTCATTCACGGTGATGGCCAATCAACGGTATATGAAGAACGATATTAATTTGAAATTTTTCACAGGAAATATTTTCTTTTGAACTATATCCACGATCATCCATGACCATATTATTCATGAGAGCAGTTACATGAAGAGAAAAATCTTATAAAAATTACACTGCTCAGCACTGTATGCGAACGAAGAGAGAAAGACACTTCTTCACGACAAAAAATATAAGAATTAAAATTTTTTATATAAAATTTCACAGGAATAAAAATTATTTTTAAAGCACAACTCTGCTAAGTTTGTGAAACAATACAGTTAAATAAACAAATAAAAAAACTTCCATTCGAACGAAAAATACGAACATTGTATTATACTTACGAAACATATAATATCCACGAGATTGAAGAGCCAAGAAAATCAGCCGAAATGAAAGACTTATCGTTCTTTATTAGGTATTAAATTTTCAGTTTTATTTCTGTAATTATATTTCTTATTATAATGTATGAAAGTTCAGTCTCTCTATAAGGTATCTGTATTATTTTCTTTTATCTCCTCTTCCCTTGTCACTATTGATTTTTCTGTGCCTATTTGTCGCGCTTGTTCACCTGAACAGAGTGTCTATCAATTTGCCGAAAAATCTGTAATTTCCGAATTTTTGGCCGAGAATGGTCTCAAACGTTTCGGCACAGTGATGAATAATTCGAGGTTAAACTTAATTCTGTCCGTCCGACCGTCCGGCCGTCAGCACGAATACTCTTCTAACTTTTTTCTTATTTTCGACAAAACCAAAATAATATCTCGCGATGTGCATCACAAAGAATGTTTCGCTGCATCTATGCCAAAGTTTCATCAGTTGAGAAAATAATATCAACATAAATCGGATTAACGTTGGAGACTGATGTTTCCCTGAAAATTTCATTTTAATATTGAATTCTGCGAAATCTGTTTCCGCTGCTAAGCTTCCTGTCAAGACCATTCATTACCCATTTCCCGTTTATCAGATGGAATATCGCATCGGTATCGATTTTCGCCCGAAAAGTGAATCAGTTTATTCCTTTCGCCACTACATTTAACCGATTATCATTGAAGAATCCATTTAATTGTCATGAATTAATCAAGCGGGGTAATTGCTCTGGAAGTTGATACCGACCGTTAGAGAAGTGGTGAATTATCTACAATCCCCGAATCGATACCGAGGTTGAACCAGTAGCGGTTTTATTTGCAGCTAATATTTTGAAAGCATCAGCAAGAGTCGTGTGGAAATTAAAAACAGCTCGTTAATGGTTTGAACTAGGGTGGCAGGAATTCAATACTATCCGTTTTGACCAATCCCTACCCAGGAAGCGCTTTAATTTTCGGTTTTCATTGAATTCGAATTGAATGACCATAAAGTTGTTCAGAGAAAACACATAAATAGTGTTCCTACTAAAGGGTCCGCCATCTAACGTTTTTTTTTCAACTAGTGCTTATGTCGTGAATGGTAACACTTAGCTGTCTGATTTGACAGGTTATTATCATTTCGAACATAAGTTATGAATACATTTTCTAATGATTTTTCGAGTTTAGTTGCAAAAAAAGTATTTGATTCGTTATTTTTCTTTCTCTGCTTCTTAGATCCCCTTTCAAGTCTTACTAATCCTTTTTCAATATCTAATACAGCATAGTTTTCCTTTTTTCACACATATGATATCCTTTTCTGATAAGAATAATCCAAAATTATAATCAAATTTGGTCAACGTAGAAAAATTGTCGAAAAATGAACCAAAGTGAGAAATTTTTAAAAAATCCCAAGAACTCAAATATCTCGGAAACTGTTGATTTTCGGTTATCAATAAATATGGCTCAAATGACAGCAAATTATCCATACTACTACCTCCTCCAAGGTTCACGTCTAATTTGGAACCAACCTGAAGAAATTGTCTAGACAATGTGATGAATTTCATATTATTATTTTTCATTTTCATATTATTATACTGATCCTCCTAGGTCTTCCCCAAGGAGACACCTCATAAGCTCTTGAGAGCTTGAGCGAGTAAGGAGAATCAGTTGTGTTCTGTGTAGGTTTTGTTAATGTGTCCTTACGCTACCTTAGACACAGCACTGTTAATTTTTGACCCAACAGTGAATGGTGGGGATTACCCTGAATAGAACATTCTTTTCCTAGTCTCGGTATTGAACTTTTGTGGCCTCTGGCTCCTGACTCGATCGTCACTTGCCACTGAGCCAATCGCACTGCACAATGAATCACTTTATCTAGATATTATTCATAATAGCAGGTTAAATTCGGAGCATTGAGTAAACTAATATCCAGCTGGATTTATTGTTAAGCTTCTCAAAATATCGGAATTAGATTTCATAGATTTCTCTTGATTTAATCTTTACGCATAACTGCAACTCCACCTGAACATGAGAAGGATATCTTCAGAGGGAGGGGTATCCTCGATCTACTCATTTGGGCTGAAAACATAGCCTGCAAATATCAAATTTCTCTTCCATAATGATTGGACAGGTGAGCAGCTATCCTGTATAGAGGCGCACTTGCCCAAACGTATCTCCCTTGGCCAGTTCTCTATCCTTCAAAGGCCCTGCATGAGTTCTGACTTCTGAGGCAGATTTTCATTTTAAAGCCATGTAAAACAGTCCTGTAATTGGTGATTTTGACTAAACGAAATACCTTCCTATACAGGGTGAGTCTTTGACCACTGCATTAATTTTAATCAAAGATTCCTCTCATCAAATGAAACACTTTTTTCATTTACCATTTTTCCAGATTCGGCTCAGGTAAAAAGTTACAAGCGTTTAAAGATTTCACAATGTGCTAATACATTCCCGCATATAAATTATCTATGACATTGTTGGCGGACGAGAATAGGGCATGGTAACGTGGTTTACAGCTTGATTTGGGATTCCAACGCTCAGGGACGGATCCATAAAAGTAGTGAAATTTCAGGAGTTTTCCATTTTAAAACATTCAATGAAGAATATCTCGAAAACGGTGCGTTTAAGGAGAAATGATGAGGAATAATATAATGTTCTAAAACGATGGAATATTCTTGAAATGACTCAAGAAAAACTTTATATGCTTTATTTATGCTAATTTCGTTTAGTTTTATGAATCCACGAGTCCATAACTAGAAAATCAGTGGAAGTAGAAAATAACTAATATTTGGAAAATATGTATCATAGTTATAGGAAACTTTACGGCAACATTCATTTTATTCGAAAAAAGGATGTCAAAGCCACAAAATAAAAACTGATTTTTTTTCAAAATTTCAACAGCCTGTATCATTTTACCTGAGCTGAATTTGGAAAAATGTTAAATGAAGAAAAAGTGTTTCATTTGATGAGAGGAATCTTTGGTTGAAATTAATGCAGTGGTCAAAGACTCACCCTGTATATCTGAAGGAAAGATATAGTTATAGCACAACATCATAAAAGCTACAACAGTAATTTGTAATTATCCATAACAAACCTCAGGTCAAGTCAGTCTGAATTGGGATTCTTTCCAACCAGCTCCAAAATAAATTGAAATGGAGTGAGAATCTTTGGGTATATACGGCATCAATAAATTGATGAGCATTCTTGAACTCAAATTCAATAAAAAATATTTCAATGGTTCCCGATTTTTTTTCCACCAATTGAGGCAGTTTGAATTTCTCGAAATTCGATTTTATTGAAATTAATTTCGTTTCATATTGTTCCCTGGCAATCGTGGCATCCGTTTATATCGGGATTCCTCGAAAATTGATGGCTGTGCTCATTCACCTTACCCGCCTCTTCAGGAGGTTAAAAGGCGAATATGCTCACAAATGCGAACACTGAGAAATTCTTGTGTGGAAATCGGCAATAATTCAGGACTTTTAGGATCGAGGGAAGGTCCTGAAGTACAATTTGAAATGAGATATTATTCCTAGTGCGGTTATTCTTCCCCTAACTCCTCCAGTCTGCTATTAGCTATTAAAACTGAGAAATCTCTGGACTTGGTTGGAGTGGATGGTACTGAATGATAAAAGACATCGTATAGTCATGACTATACCTAATTATGGTTGCCTGAGTTTTTCTGGGCAGAAACAAGTTCGATTTCAACGATTTAAGATAGATTCTTCCTTGAGTTGTGACCATCTAGGTCACAACTTGAGAATATACATTCTAAACCAGGGGTCACCAATTAGTTTCATTGGAGGTCCGTTCACAAAATCTGTATATCTGTCGCGATCCGTTTGATAAGCATTATGATGGCATAAGAATTTGACTAGCTGTTAATCTAAATCCAATATCAATAATTAGTCAATAAAACGAAAAGTTATCTGAAATTTTTTTATTAAGAATACATGTTTTCTGGAAAAAAGGTCCGCAAAAAAAGGTTCGCGTTCCGCATCCGGACCGCGGTCCGCCATTTGGTGACCCCTGTTCTAAACGATACCATAGGGAGATACGATAAATAAATACTATCGATTTTAGGTGACGATCCAGTTATGAAAATGACACACAATCATGGGTCGCATTAGGATCTATTTTATCGATGATTTTTTCAACTTCTTCGTTTTTAATATTTAATATATACGATTCTTGGTGAAATATTCATTTTGATGAGTTCACCACCTGTTTAATAAAAGACCACCTAGGAATACACCCCATATATTTCGAAAAAATATTATTTTAACGGTTCACACAGATTTTTCGGTTCCATAATTGTTCAGTCTTTGAATATTGAGCACAAAGTGGTGATTTAGTGATAATATTTTCAGATAAATTTCCCTATATTCTGCAGAAATTATACTAGATAGTAATTTCTACAATTTCCAGCATAATTTTATATACTCAATGGCCTATTCCTATAAAATTGTTCTGTATATGATAATACTACAGAGAAGAATATAAAACTTTATTCCTATCATATCAAAATACCTCTCTTTATTGTTTGTAATAAAAACTTTTGTCATTTGGGACGTGTCTGAAATGCTATTTTAAGTACGTATTATTAAATGAACGAGTTGGACTAGAGGAGCTGCACGTAAAACTTTTTTAATTCACCATCTTATGAAAAGATTATTAACAGAGGATTTATCTATTTCTATGAGAAGGTGGCATATCGCGCTTGCCGAAAAAAGAGTTGTTCCTCACAACTTGGCTTCGATTCAAGAATGAAAGCATCAACAGTTAATCATAGGATTTTCCTTTATTGATGAAGTTTGAAACACATCGAGTTGAGAGCCCCTTGGATTTGAAGAAGCGTTTGGCTCTGCTTTGAAGAAGAATCTCGATACTATGATGATGAAACCTCTACAAGAATATGTTACATATCCTCACAAATAACAAGATATTTCAGTGGTATCGGTTAAATAATAATAATAATAAGTTAAATATACGAACCGTTTGCAAGGCACAAAATTATAATTAATTAAATTATATTAATTAACAGAAGCAAAACCTATTAATGAAACACCTAAATAATAAAGCTGTGTATATAATATTCCTTGTATTTGTGGTCAATCGTATACAGGAGAAACATCGAGACCACTAGAATTAAGAAAGTCGGAACATAAGAATAACTTAAGAAATAGGGACATACAGAAATAAAAAATAGCAGAACATGTATGTACAACCCAAGTCGAACACACGATGGATTGGAGTAATAAAAAGATTCTGATGAACAAATCTGATTACATTGAAAGGAGTCAACTTGTATTTTGTTGAACAGAGGATGCAATTTTGCAAATTGCTCAATTGCAAAATAATTCTGAAGATTTTCGCCTGACGAAGGAGTCTGATATAGACTCAGAAACGTTATGAAATAGTTGTTTCAGCATTGATGTTGTTTCGTTATTGTTTGCTAGGCAACATTTGTTCAATATATTGCTTCTGACAAATATCCTGTGTTTCTTACGCAGAAGGACCTAACGAAATAATTAATATTTTATTTTAAAGATATTTTTCAGAATTTGTGAGAGAAAATCCAGATAAAAAACAGTAATGAATATACCTCCCACAGTATCCATTAATGAGTACTTAAATATTATTCTATCTTGAATAAATCGTGAACTGATGGATAGGTAAATACAACATTAGTTCTGGAGAGGCTCTTCTAGTCTACATCTGGATGAAAGATGTCACCCTTCCGATAGGGATGCAACAAGAGAAGGCAAACAGGAAAGATAAATATTTGTAGAAGACTATTGAATTAAACTGGACGCGGGTGTGTCCCTAGCTTTAGGATAAGCTTTCAGTTCTTATCGTTGATATGTTGCGGTTCATCGCTGAAAATAAGGCGCTCCATACACGTAACGAAAGAATGACTGAAGAGGGCACTATCAAAAAAGTGCATGACCCATCCGAGGCGACATTAATGCCGAAAGAATATTTCGTACCAACATTCAAGGCTTCGAAGATTTTCATTACAAAATTTGGAAACTAACGCATGAGAAGTACCTATCTGAAGTTTTGTCGAAGTTATGAATTTACGTCGGATTCAGTGTTTCATCATATTTTGTTTAACAATTGATGATATGATCGCTATACTGGTTGTTTTCTTCAAGACATCTGAAGTAATATTGAGAGAACGTTATAAAGGAAACCACTCGATTGATTCTTGATGTTTTTGTTTCCATTATATCGTCGAAGTAATATAATGTGTTATTTCATGTATTATATTCTCGTAAATACAATTAGTAGAATTTTAACGGAACACTATGTACGAAATATTCTAGAGCGGGTGACAAATCTGCATAAATTTGCTGTGTGAATTTTCCTTACATTATAAATGTCATACATTCTTCAATGATGATAGGGATGGATGATGTGCATCAGACCCTCGATACTTCATCAATTATAAAATTTAATAAATTGAAAGATATTTCGACTCATTATCAGAGAATATTCCTAAGAACTGACTCGAAATTCAGATTAGGGTAGATTATGAGATTATTTCATTAGATATTCTGATTTGAAACTGAATAAATGTGAAGGAAATTGTTCGAATTGAAATTTATTTTCCCCTGCTACAGAATGAGGAGAAATTGGGAGGAAAATTATTGGGGTCAGAACTCATTTCCACCTTCATCCTTCACCTTTGATGTCACGTGAATCTCGTTTTCTGAATAAAAATCGGCATGTCTTATAGATCAGGTTTTCCACCAAAGGAATTACTTGAATATCATTCGATAATGTAAATGGTTGATGTTATAGTCTTACCTTAATCAGTTATTGGATGGTTCTCGTGTGTGGTCATACCTTCAGCCAACAAACATGTTTTTCCAGCCACGCGTGAGAACGTGCCTAACCTGTCGGCTTTTCCGCGGAAACTGACTCGCCCGCAACGACGCCAGCGCGCAGACGTGTGGCTAAAGACATAGGGAGAAGGCGCAACGGCAGACTATTCCAATAGATTTTTTCGCCAACTTTTTACCGGCACGGGAAAATGGCCCAACAATTTGCGAATTGCGGGGTTTTTTGGATAACAGGACCCCTTTCTGAACATGATAAAGGGTTATGAAATTATTTTGCCCCTTTTCTGGCCTTTCAATGAATAGCATGGAATTTTAATTGGATATGTCTTGTAGTAATTTGATAATTGTTTTCACATGGGTGTTTTTAATCGAGTTCGGATTTGTTTCTACAAGAGATGTCAATGGTGGTACATTCTTTTGTTTCCTTCAACCAAAAATCATCGTAAAGTAACCAATTGTTATTTGGTTGAAGCGTAAATAACAACACTTTATTCAGGCATTGCGAAAGTGTATTTTTACCATGCTTTTGCTGAGCAAACATAGTTTGCACGTTTTCAAAAGTTTTGACTTATGGAACCACCTATACAGCTGTACAGCCAGAGGTCGAACTAGGACTTTTTCAATGAATGTCTATCTCAAACACTTCAAGAATTGCCATGGAAATGATGCAAGAAATAGGGAAATGAGGTCCTATATGAATTGGAAGCTAGGGACGTTGAGAAGCAATTATCAAGGTTCATGAGTATAGTAACACTAGAAGCGGAAAACTACTATATCTTGTAAACTTTTCCCCAGAATTCACTGAAATTTTGTAGGAAATAACCTAATTTGTTCTACTCTTAAAATTCGAAATAATGAAATTGATTCAATCAACGAATTTCTTGAAGATGATGGATATCCGAGGCAATTCATAAATACATGTATCATGAATTTAGATAGAAGAGCAAATAATCAAGAACAACATAATAATCAACAGGTACAACAGAATAATCAACAAGAATAGCAACCCAATCTGTTGAATGTGATCCCTTATGTTCGTGGCCTTTCTGAAAAAATCAGAAGAATCGGTTCTAAGTTCAATATAAGAACCGTCTTCGAAACACAAAATGATCTTAGGTCTTTATTAACGAAGAAAATGAAAAACAAAAATAAAAAAACTGTGTATATAATGCTCCTTGTATTTGTGGTAAATCATACACAGGAGAAACATCAAGACCACTAGAAGTAAGAAAGTCAGAGCATAAGAATAACTTGAGAAATAGAGACGTACAGAAATAAAAAATAGCAGAACATGTATGTACAATCCAAGGAGATAACATGATGGATTGGAGTAATACAAAGAATCTAATGACAGAACTTGATTATATCAAAAAAAAAACTTAAGAAGTCAACTTATATTTTATGTAACAGAGAATGCAATTTTAAATTGCTCAATCGGTATTGACCATATTTGGCAGAATTGATTGAAAAAGGAGTTGGAACTCGGAAATTTCTAAGCAAAGTAAAACTATGTTAGCTATGATTTTTAAATACTGTCAATGTGACAATTCTCGAATTTTAGAATAACTATCAACAAAATAATTCTAAAGATTTTCGTTAAGCGTCTGACGAAGGAGTTTGATATAGACTCCGAAACGTTACGATATAGTTGTTTCTTCGTTGATGTTGTTTCGTTGTTGTTTTTAGGCAATATTGTTCAATTGATTGCTTCTGACAAATATCTTGTGTTTTTTACGCAGAAGCAAATCACAGAATAATTAATTTTCATTTTATAGATATTTTTCAGAGATTGGGAGAGAAAGCCCAGAAAGAAACCTTTTAATAATGAATATACTTCCCACAGTATCCTTTAATGATTACTTTACCTACATAAGGGACACGATAAGAAGATATCTGGAATATCAGCCTTATAACTAGTCTAGATGAAAAAGAATGGAAGTTCTCCGGATTCTGATAATCCATGTCATTATTAATACAACTCTAGATATCTGAAGTGAAAGTAAGTAACTTAAATTTTTTTGTGTTGATATTAACCTCTGTGCTTTATTTATCTGAAAAAAAAAGGGAATGAGAGTGGAACATCAAGAAGAACCTATAGGGATGTGTAGAGGAAACCCGGAATTAATAACGCATACATTAAATGGTCTGCATGGTAAGAAAAAAAAACGTATTTTTAAATTTAATTGAAATCGATCTTCTTCCAGGAAAAAAACTCCAGATATTTCAAATCAGCGTTAGTTAAACATCTCAAATAGAGCCGTTTTTCTGCACATTTTTTCAGCACATTGTGATGTGCTTATGTGCGCATACCAAATATGAACCTGCAACACAATGCTGGACCATCCAGCTACCCATAAAGAATGGATGCAGGCATTTACCTCGCAATTTTGTGATATATGTTTCATTTAGGAAGTAACCAGCATTAAAGTGGCCATTTAGCGTGAGTTATGTATCTTCCTCCTAGCGGTATGAAAAATTATACAATCTAAAAATTTCTCCTTCACTTCGTCGTTCGCTGGAGTTTTCGTGAACTTACAAAGTAGAATGATATCGACTTTAAATAATTATTGGGGCACTTTCTGCGCCATCCATTATTGAATAGATCAGATCATTATTAAACAAAGATCTCCCTACGCTAATATTCCTCTATTTGATCTTTGATCTCTTGAATAGATTCAGCTTCAGAATTCTTCATTCATCCACCCTTCATCACAGTTTTCTCCCCCAAGTAACGAGTGCAGGGTAAGTTTTGAATATGGCACCTTCCTTATCGACAGTAGTTGACTCTCAGTTCTTCCACCAGGTGGCGGTATGATTGTTTCAGATTTCTGGTCACTGGGGGAATGTAGAAACATTCGAAAGACAGGTGCAATCCCTAATTTTTCAAATAGGAAGTCTGGGCTTGTGAACGTTTGAAAGGTCTCGTCATTCTCTATTCAAAAATGTTATCACTTTTTAATTGCAATAATTGCAATTGTTAATTGCAATAATCAAAATAGAAAAAAATAAAATCAAGTGATTAGCGAATTTTGGTGCAATATCACAAACTAAAATGTAGCAAAAAAATTCGTTCAAGCTCTGTGGACAGGAGCTTTGGCGCTCTCGTTCAAACTTTGACAAATCATATCTTCGAAAGTATTGGTAAGAGTTGGGAATTATATCAATGGATTCTTATAATAGAACTTCATAATAGTAGATATTAAATTCGAACATCATAAAAGAATTTAAATTCAACAAAAGTGCCAAAAATTATTAATCCAAAACAAGGGCGTAGCCAGGAAGTAATTTCGGGGGGGGTTTTGAAATAGGAATTAATTTCGGGGGGGGGTTTTGGGGGTGTAAGGGTCACTTTCTGCAGCAAAAATTTTTTTTTTAAGAGAAAAAATAAGATTTCGGGGGGGGGTTTGAATCCCCAAAACCCCCCCCCTGGCTACGCCCTTGATCCAAAACCAATAGACCAATTCTTCCCAACAACGAACTCATTCGTTCCTCAATTCTATGATGAACGATATATTTTTTCCTCAAATCCACTCTGAAAATTATATTATATCAATTGAAACTTTAGTCAATATTTCAGTTTTGTTTTTACTGGAGATATTCTGAACTCAATATTATTAACTTACCATTATCATTCCCATCATCATATGGATTAACCATGGGCATTAAATATCAAAATTTGACTATCATGTCTCAGGAAAATAAGTTCACATGTATCAACACAGATCATATTATCATAATTCATAGATAGAATAATTATCGCATTCTGTGAAAACACAGAAATACGATTTATTATTGAAATTTTGAAGAATCATATCTCCGAAAGTATTAGCTTGTTAGAGTTGAATATGACATTAATGGATTCCTATGGTGGAAGGGCATTATTTTGAAATTTATAATGTAAAAAAAAATTTTTTGTTACTCCGAAACCATTTGACCGATTTTGCCCAATAACGAACTTAGCCGAGATATTTATCTCCCAAACCTATTCTGAAAATTTCAACTGTCTAGATCATTCCGTTCGAGAGTTGTCATGCCTACGGTCGGCGGCCGGTTAGAATAAATTCCGACAACGGATTCTTGATCAGTGGGTCGAACCGAATCGTTTAAAACCATTTCCATTCAAACAATTCGAAAATTACAGACATTTGGGCAAATTGAAAAGCACTCTGTTCCGAGGAACAAGAGCGCCAAAAATTATTAATGTTAATGAAGGAGATTTTCAAAGTGTTCACTGCAAACGGCTTGGCAATATCCTAACCACAAATAAAAATTTCTCACAACATTATTGAACATCGCAGGATCTTGTGATCATTTTATTTATCGTTTTTCGCGCTCTTTATCTCATCGTTAAGGCAAATAAGTTTAGCGTTATTTCAATAAGATTTGGGAATATTCGAGAGAATATTATGATAAATCTCGGTAATCACATAATTTTATTTTTTCTAATTTGATTTTTGCAATAAACATGAAAGTGATAACATTTCTGAATAGAGAATGACGAGACCTTTCAAACGATGTATACTTCCTATTTGAAAAATTGGGGGTTGATGGTAGGGTTCGCATTTTTACGAAGAAGAATGACAATTTAAAATTGACGTGTTTCGGGATTTTCCATAAATATGTACTGCAACCAAGATAATTAATTTATTCCATTTGTTTTTTCCACACATTTATATACAGTTTGTATAGATCTAGTTCAAATCCATAACTTTACTGTAAAATAAGGTTTTGGAGCCACTCGCAGAATTTCAACGATATCCGACGGATAGTTTCTGTGATACAGATTTTTTTTTTTAATATTTGTTTTCCAGTTATGCGATCCTCACAAAATTTTGCATAATTCTTCGTGTCGGTATTTTTCAACTAACTACTGCGCTTTAATTCGTTAAGATGAATTATTGGGAAAACAAAATTTCAGATGGCTATAACTCTGGAACCACTGGGTGGATTTTGCCCATTAACGAACTTAGCCGGCGCATTTGGACTCCAAACCTACACTGAAAATGTCAACTCATTGCGTCCGAGATTAAAAGCACAATATTTCTAGTTCCTTCCACTAGTCGATCGAAATTCAAGGTATTTAACAAGTACAGAAAATTCAGAATGAATTCTTCGACTTTCAATTGAATGGCTGGGAGTAAAATGCCAAATAAATTCGCATGTTGAAATAAATTTCAGACAATGAATATTTCCAGATTATTTCTTCAACCCAGAAACCCATTATGTTGAGTACAAACTATCCCGGGAACGCCGGAAGAAATAATATGAATAAGAGATACAAATTGCGATAATAATCGCGTCTGTGAATTTCAGAATGTGTGAACTCTTGTATGTGGAAAACAGTTATGAGATCGTCAAGCTAAATGGGGCGCACTCCATTTCTTCCCACCGAAACCCTAAAATGGTCCTATATGTGTCTATAGTTTCACTGCGTGGAAAGAATACGAGACCTTTGTATGTTATGTCTTTCTTTCCCATACACTTACTCCGTTCGAAATCCTCACATTCATATACAACACGCCCGAGTTTGGAATTGTTTCATAAAGTGAAACTTTCTTGTAAACACCCGATTTGAATTTTATTTCTGAGCATCTAGTGCATTAATTTGAATACGGATTGCCTGATGTCGCCATTTCTGTATACAGAATAGTTCCAGATAGGACTGTGGGTATTTTTGAACTAGAAAATACGATTTCAAGAAAGTTTCACTATTCACTCTTTTTCGCAAACTCGAGAACTATTGATTGTGGAATTTTGCGGGAAAATGTGCATTCTGTAGAAGAAAATTGATATACCAAAGTTGGGAAAGCACTGACGTGACGTCAGTCTCCTTTGACGCGCTTGTTCAAATCCATCGCGTGGTCACCCATCCAGGTACTGAACTCGCCCAACGCAACTTGGCTTCTAGAAAAATATTTTCACAATATGTACTTCTTGCAATATAGATCCGATCGAGTTCAAACCTAGAACTAGGTTGTAAAATAAGGTTTTGAAGACTCTTGCGAAATTTCAACGATATCTGAACTGTGATATATGTCAAAAAATATCATAAAAATTCTATGAAATCATTAAAATCGTGAATCTTCTGTAGAAGATTCAACAGATGACGCTCATATTCCGCGCGAGTTTAGAGGACAGTTGTGCCAACTTACCGAAAAAATGAATTTCGGCAATTCTTCTAATCGGGCTTTTCAAATGATTTATTTCTGGTTATGCATATTTCCAATCTTCAAAAATATTTTTTCTCAATTCCTCACCCAATTTTCACCCATTTTAAAAATCGATGTAAATGCATCTAAATGACTGTTTTCCAACCTTCTCTGAAACTGATATTTCAGAATAATTTTATCGTATTGAATCGGTAAAAAATTGTGATAATCTGGAAATTTGTTAAAGATTGTGAGTTACTTACGCTTTTCATTGTTTCTTGTTTTATATCACAATACAGATTATTTCTTCCGATATCAGCAAATCCTCGAATCATGGGTACCCTAAGGCTTTTCAAATGATTAATTTCTTAACACTATTAGACGGACTGATATTTTTTATTCATTTTTTTAATTCTACGTGCAGGTGCTGAAATTTAATAATTGAGTATATCTAACCCAGGGATTATAGTTCGAGTTTTTCTGGAGATCGTTCTTTCAAAAGCTCTTATAATTGTCTTTACAACATTCCCAATTCCAATTACATATTTTGGGGTGAATCTTACCCTGGGTTGAAAGTGGTGGAGTCAAAAGTACCCAAAAATAGTGTTATCCAATATTAAAAAATTGATGACTCTGAGCGGTTTTCTAAAATGTTGATACTGATGTTCATAAAAATGGGTATGTTTTGTTTTCAGTTGGTTACCCTGTATTTTAATATGTAACAGTTTAGTTACTGCGAATCCAAAAATTTTTTGGGTGAAATTCTATATAGTTAATTTCGAGAATTATGAGAAAATTATTTAGGAACAAACCGCTTTTATTAACTTAAAATTCTAAAGATGAAGTGTGAAGCATGGATAGAGAAATATTTAAATCAGTTTATTTGCAGCATTTTGGTAGGAAATAATTTGTAGTGATTTTTATGTTTCCAACAGTAATTGTTCAATAATTTCATTGTGCATTTTTTTACTTTTTTCCTAGAAGAAATATGTTGGGTATGAATTTATGGAGTTAAATGAAAAAATAAAACAAATAATTTCAAATGGACATTCAGTTCAGGTTTATTCGAGAATTAAATATCTACAATATACACATATTTATGATACATATTAACAGAATTTTTACGATATAACAAGATAATGAATTAAGTTTCAAATGTTTCAACATAGAAAATGCTTATGCAAATTTCTGAAGCTCAATTTTAACTAAAAACAACGTGGTGAATGAGATTCGCCAATTCTTTCGGAAAGCGTTCTGACAATCATTCAGAAATTCGCATAAGCGAATCAAATATAAATTACAATAATAACAATGTGACATCCTATAAATGCGATATTTAAGTGAGAATAGTTCGCACTATGTATGATATAGACTACAGGTACAACCAAGACCTTTTCAATGATAAAATAATCTTTTTTTAGTCAACCATTATTTTGACATTATTTGTATAGAATTGTTATTCGGGGACTTTTTCCCTACATACCATCTTCGCACACTTTTATCCGAAATTATGACAAAAGAGAACCAATAAGAGCGTTACAATCAGAATGAATGAATTGCTTGGAAAAAACATCGATAGAGATATAACTCCTAGGTAATGGTAGGTCCAACACAAAAAAAGTAACAATCTTGAAATATCAAGTTTCTATCAGTATTTGCCATATGAGTTTCTGTTTTTTGAGGGAAAAATGTGTGTAATTTTACTGCATTCGAGGTGAACATTTTTTGAAAGAATGGAAAGTCTGAATACTTTTTACTCAATGATTAGTTTACTGGAGTTGATGGAACAAGAGGATTTCTGGATGGATTTAGCTGAGAATATACCGAATTTCTCAGTTATCTTCATGAAAATCTGAGAAGCATATTAATTCTCACCTTTCAGAATATTGAATATATTGAATTTAAGAATTTTCTCAGCTAAATTCATTGAATCCTCATCAAATCCAAGGCCAAATTATATATTAAGTATTTTCAAAATTCAGTTTTGGAAATGAAATAAATCCCGAAACTTACATGTCAACAACATAGTTATTGCGAAACTTGAGCCAAGTTGTTCGCTTGACATTTATATTTTTTTATGTATTTCCATCCACTTAAAAATAGTACGCCTTACAAATCGTGTGATCACAGAACGTCTGTAGACCATAGACATTAATTTTAAGCAATATTTTCACGTAGTGATGTTGGCTTAATCTCTGATCCAAGATATACGGAAAATGGAAATTACTAATCACAGTTAATTCTTTCACTAGATTACCTAGCTTAGAAAATTACATAGTTCTTCATGAGTTATGAGAAAATGATATTTGAATATATATTTGCTAAGCAATTTTCATGAGTGAGTTGAGTATAGTGTGAAATATATTTTACATTGATAAATTTATGAAATCACATTACATGTATATACGACGTAAATCTGATGCTGACGTTATCATACTGCATTGTGGACATACTTTTTTGCTGCCCTGAAAATGAAAATTGAGCTGTTACCAGATGAATAATTGTGAGATACAATAATAGGCTATTTGACATAACACAAAAGTTGATAACTCATTTTTTATAACTAATTAATCCGGCTCAGGTCATAAGTGATGGAATGTCTCAAGAAGACCCCTGGGATTTTTCAGGAATATATGTTGGGCTAAGAATGGATCATGCCCCAGTCATATTAATCTGAGATGATTAGAGCAAGCAGTCAAATAGTCTATCGTAAGGAAATATACTTAGGTATTCACATTAAATAGCATATTTCTACAGAGTGATCCACTATGTTGAAGAATAACTTTAACAGTCGGTAAAATGCTCAATTTCAAGAAAAAACTGTCCGCGAACGCTTCATAAGCAAGCTACAGCGTGTTCAAGTTTCCAGATTTGTTTCGATTCTTCCTAGAAACTCTTGTATTTTATGGGAAATTTGGAGTATGCATTAATTTTCGGTATTTGAAAGGAATGATAATCAGAATTGTTGATCGCATTCAAAATGCATTTGCAGACTTAAGAAATACCAATATTATTGCATCCGCACAACGGTCTATTAGAAGACAGTGTGAATTATGTGTACAAAAAAGTGGACCACCCTATTTAAATAGACATCATTGATGGTATATCTATTATAAATATTCTCACCAGGGTATGTAACCAACATTCTTCGCAGTGTACATGCCAGCATACCGTAGAAATAACAGGCTTTTTGTAGTGTTCCTGGAAAAGGAAATTATAGTGATATTTCCATGAAACCTAATACAATACTACATTGGTCAAAAAGTTTCCGGACTAGCACAAAGTGGCGCCACAAATGCAAAATCAATTAAGGCATTCGATAGCGCCATCCTTGCGTCAAAAATTGATCTGACCACCAGTTCTCAAGTTATAGCTGTTTATGTCAAGAAACTTTGGTGCTTTTGTTAAAAGATGGATGAGAAAGAATTCCGTGTCTTGATAAAGCATTGGTTTTTGATCGGAAAAAATGCGAAAGAAACGAAAGAGTTGATAAGCATTATGCTCCTGGGAAGTCCAAATACGGGTGTTAACAAAGAAAACGTCGACAAAATTGTTTTTACAGAAACAAAGTGACCAAAGACACAACAGTCGGGTGGCAAGGGTATGAAGTCAGAATTCTGGGATGCGCATGGTATTTTGTTTATTGACTATATCTTGAGAAAGGAAAAGGGATCAATTCTGAATACTAAACAGCGTTATTGGACATAAAGTGAAGATATAGAGAAAAAACGTACCCATATGGTAAAGAAAAAACCACTGTTCCAGCAAGACAATGCACCATGTCATCTGATTTTCCGATTCGAATAAAAGTTCTCGAAGATCTCGGAGCATTGCAGAAAAATGCAACATTTTTTGAATGGAAATCGAAAACTCACCAAACATATCAAGCACTTATAGTCCTCAGGCTCGCAACTTGTCGTCGTTTCACCACCACTTTCAGATTCTAATTGTCGTATTCTACTCCTCAGTTCTTCGATCATGTGGGCTCTACTACTAGGCTCAGCATCTGACGTGCTAACATTACTATCACATTGTTGACCTCCAGCACTCTCGACTTTGATCTCCACATCTCCGCTGGAGTTGACTGTTGCTACTTGAGACAGCACCCCATCCCGATCCTTACCCTCATCGTCACTGGAAGAAATGACCCGATATAAATTTCAAGAAGCGATTATTGTATGTCTGGAAATTTTGTGATGACAAACTGAGCATTGGACTGTTGAATTATGACCAGAGATGTGACATTTTTGAAATATTTGTATTCGAAATGCAAAATACCTAATTTAATTTCGTATTTAAATACTTTATGTAGATAAGTATTTTGTAAATTATTTGAAGGACCTTTTAGAACATATCTTCTATTTGCAAAACGCAAAATACTTTTTGATGAACTCGGTATCGTATAGTGCTGCTACAGTAATGCTCTCATGTCTTAATTAAATTAATGTCTTGTATTGTACGAAAATAATAAGAAATGAAAAAAACAACAAGTTAAAATTATTTTATTTTAATAAAGTATTTTGAAAATACGTATTTTGCATTTAGTATTATAAATATAAATACTTCACTTAGAACATTTGAACTCACTTTTTACAATGTTGAACATCCGACTCAGAATATTGGGAAGGACCAAATAAGGATTCTTCTTCTCCATCAACAATAACATCGTCAGCTTCATTATCATCAGATATCTTTTCAGTACTAGAAGGGGTTCTTGTTAACTCAGACATCAGAGGACTCGTTCGTCTTCCTTGGCCTTCTGCCCATTCTTCCAGTTCTGAATCTCCCTCAACATCAACTGTTTCTTCGTCCTCTGTAGAAACCTAAAGATGATGGTATTCATCATTGAACTTTCTGAAGAAATTACTCGAGAATTTCATATTTTAGTTCATTCAAAACTTTATTTACTGTGATAACAATTCCTGTCATTTTTCCGCTTTCATAATCAAATCAAAATAAAATCTGTGGATGACGTAAGATATTTTTCTTGTGAATTTACCTTCTTTACACATTGTTGATGCATGTTGACTCTATCGGGACTGTGTAATCTGCCTATACATATCAAACAATTCTCGTCTGCTTTTCTCTTCCTTATTTTCAATCTGAGTCGTCCTTGTCTATTTGTTTTTATACGTTGAAACGTCTGCAAAAACGGAACGAAATAACTCTAAAAATCTAAAATAAGAATTGTTAGAATACGAGTTAGGAACAGAAAATCTACAACTCGAATAATTGATGCTTGACAAAAATACGTTGCCAATTTTCATTTAGTCTCTAAATAGCTGGCCTACGGTTTTGACAAAAAGGTCTAACTGCATCCTGTAGGATGAACCCTCACGAAATACTGCATGGAGTTTAGTATAAATAAAGACAGCGTTAATAAGCGAAAATATGCATTTTCGATCAACTGAATTAAAATTTTAAAATAAAATAATTCCAAAAATACAAGGTCGATCGTGCTGAAATCCGATAATTGATTGTGAAATGACGGCTTGAAGCTTTTTGCAGAATTTAATCTGTCAGATAGTTTCTGGAATATACAATTTCTGAAAAAATTTTATTTATTTTTCGTGATACAATAATGACGAATTTGCTGGTCAGCATTATACAACTAATTATCAAGTTTCAATTCAATCGGATCTGTATTTTTTGAGTTATTGAGGATATAGCAACAAAATTTCATATGGGAACTCAAACGTCGTATTCGGGTGCGCAACGTACTCTGAAACTTTCCAGTCGCTATCTCCTTCCGTTCGAAAGTTATCGTGGTAACGGACGGAATCGATTCTTCATCAGTGTGATGAACGTAATCGTTTGAGACCATTTTCAGAAAAAAAATCGAAAGTTACAGACATTTGGGCAAAATGTTCTCTAGAACAGACGCGCAAAAATTGTGAGGTACTTTTGAACAGGAACTAGAACTAATCAGATTAAGATATTACATACAAAATCTCGGGGGTCAAAAATTATTTCACAATTACATCCCTGAAGATAGCCGACTTCAAATAAATTAAATATCTAATAATTCATTAATTTCTTTTTAGTTTCTTCGTTGATTCATATAGTGGATGAAATATCATGTGCTTCATTACCTCCCATCTACCTTCTGGTCCACTGTCACCGGGTAATGCTGGAGGTCTTCCAGTCTCTGGTCTTCTTTTCCTAGTGGCTGCTATGCCTGTTCCACTGAGTTTATATAACCTTTCCAATTCATACATAAAATGTGCATCCATATCTCCTGATGCAATGGTGGAGCCACATATTGGACAACTAGATGGATCTCGTTTCTTCTGCTTGGTAGAAAAATCTTCAAAAAAAAAAAAATTCAGTTAAGATTTTTGAGTTTGTGGTGTATTGTATTGCCTAATATGCACATGTTATTTTGTTAACACAAATTTAGACGAATAGTTCTCAACGTTTACTAATGACCAACTGACCGACATTCAGTCGAGATTTCCCTCCATGTTACAAATTTAATAAGTCCTTCAAAGTAACCTATTTAAAGTTCATTTAATTTTATCATAGAAGATATCAATTTCTTTTAATTCTCAAAACAATAATTGTTGCCACAATATCCAGGCAAGCCCTTCTACCGCTCCACTGGCCTTGCTAACGAGACATAACGTAGATAAAGATAACGCTCTGCTCACTGCTCATGTGCATATTAAATCTAATTGTGGGAGCCTTCTAGAGATTCCAATATATCTAACCCTTTGTTTATAACCCTGAGAGGGTCTGCTTCTCTCAGGAGTGTGAGACTTCAGATGTTGATGGTTACTACCTAAAAAACCTCTCGCACGTTCCTTGGAGCAGTTCTTCGTCCTGCCCTTACAGCGTCTCTTAACAAAAGAGATGGGCTGCACGGCCTTCATAGTTGATGGGACCTGAGGACTTTAAGTGATCCGAGCAACACCGCTTTCTGCATTCTGTGAGTTAAATCCTCGGCCAGAGATTTGCAGGCCGGAATAATCTTCAATTCGGTCACGAAGTCGCTCTCATTCCACCTAGGCATCCTATGATTAGTATGACCATCCTGACCTTATGCCTTGGATATAGGATCCCAAGTTCAAACATTAAATCCTTGTGTTTCTCCCTCTTCTGTTCTTCTTTCATCACCACAAACAATTCTTCGAGTTCTTTGTCCAGCAGTATATCTGGCTTTATGGCGTGGATCTGCCGAGTTGTTGGAATCGCAAAGTTCCAGTAGATGCGAGCCCTGCTATTTTCAACAACTGATTCAATCTCCAGAGGCACATATGGTAGCACTGGTTTCTTGTCTATAACATAAACCTCTCTCAGATGGAAGTAGAGAATTCAGAGCGCCGCATTGTGTCTTTCCACATATCCTGATGGAGCATGGACTCTGCAAGCAGACAGAATGTGCATAATAGTTTCTTGCTGGCTGTGGCATGCTCTGCACGTTGTGGGGGTGTCCACTTTCATGATGTTTTTTTTTTATACCATCTGGTATTTATAACCCCATCTTGACAAGCTATAACAAATCCCTCCGTTTCCGACTTGAGTCCAGCGGACTTCAAAAAGGCGAATGATAATTCTTCCGACAGGTCCTGATCTTCCAAACTCCTGAAGTATATAGAGTGCATGTGATCTTCGAGTAGTTTCTTCAGTTGTGCCTGCCTTATCTCTCTGCCAACTCTTCTTTGGTCTGTTGGCGAGATAGGTGTAATCATTTATTATTTATTAATTATATTTTGGTATTGATAAAATCTATGAAATGATTTCCACATACATTGTTCTGCAAAACTATTTTATTTCGAAGTATACATTTTTGTATTAATCTACCCTAATATTTATTACGTATATTTATTTCCAGAAGCATCGATCTTGTGGAATGCCCCCTCAACCTTCAAGTGCTCCTAATTCTTCTGGAGTCGGATGACGTGAAATCTCTTGCAGAACTGACGGCAACATTTCGAAGAGAAAGAAAAAGTAGTAAGATACAGATATATACGTGTATATATCACTTTCATCTGTTTTATCCGCTAGAACCTGTGAAATATATTAGCATTTGTCATGTTAATAGTCAGGGGCAAAGCAGATTGGCGAATTTGTTCAGAAGGGGGTGGCAGCCCCCTTGCCCGCATCGCGCCGCACCTGCGGGCCTAGTTACCGCTTAGGACCGCTTTGCCGATCCGTCAGCATAGCACATCATTCATGGGATTAGCAGGGCTAACCTTGTTAATTGCCCCACTAGACCCGTGCCTGTGTGAACCCCAAACGTAAATCAGAACCGGCTAAAAGGGGATAAACCCGGCTTAAGTCATCACCAGACTAGAATTTACACTTGCCAGCTTCAAGATGAAAATTTCCTGTGCGGAAAAATTGACTCCATACACCTGTATGGAATACAGAATCCAATAAATATACTGGGTGACACCCGGTTTCTGAAAAGCTGCTCAAAGTGTTGATCAACTAACTGAACTGTGGATGTCAAATAGTCCGAGTTTTTGCGCTTTGCGCAACTCAAATGACGGTTAACAAGAGATTGATGTCTGATTAGCTAACATTTGTGTGGAATGGAATGGAATGAATGTTGGCATGAAGTTTACTATAACTATGACACATATTCTTCAATCATCATTTTTTCTCGGATTCATACAAGTAAATTAAATCAGCATAAAGAAAGCAAATATGGTTTATTTTGAGTCTTTTCAAGAATATTCAATGAAATGATGAAATTGTCTATAATCTTATAGTGGCAACAATTGGACATTAAATATTCTAGTTTGAGTTCACTGTGGAATTATTATGAACACTTCAAAAGTAATTACACTCTTATCCACTACAGTTTATGTCGTCTGATATATGTTTCGGAAATAAAGTTTCCATCTTCAAAGACGAAGCGTTACTGAGTAACGCTTCGTCGAAACCGATCTAATTCATACCTGGTTACTAGTTGTAGAATGCCGACGCAAAAATTCTTGCAAATTTCGTGAGGATCGTATCACAAGAAAATTTTTAAAAAATCATTGAAAAAAATTCTATATATCAGAAACTATTCACCCGACATCGCTGAAATTCCGCGAAAGCCTTTAAAACCTAACTCTACTGCCAAGTTTCAACTCTATCGGATTTATATTGTAGGAGATCCGAGCATCTTGGGTGAGTTCAGTAACTGGATGGGTGGCCGTTGCCTCGATAACTTTCGATCGAAAAGAGATATAGGGACTTGCAATATTCAGGGTGGGTTGCGCATTCGAATGGGAGAGTTATGTTCGTCGTTGGGCATAAGCGGCCCAACGATTTCGGAGTTATGCATGCCCATCTGGAATATTATTTTATTGATAACTCAAAAAATACATACCCGATCGAATTGAAGCTTGTTAACCAGTTGTAATATATCGACATAAAGACCTGTGTGATATTTTGTGAGGACGGTACCACAAGAAAATTTAAAAAAAATTACGAAAAAATTACATGTATTTCACGATAACTTGAGAACGGAAAGAGATAGCGACTTACAGTTTCAGGATAGGGTGCACATCCGAATGTGACATTCAAGTTCGTTAACTAACATAATCGGCAGAATTGTTTTGGAGTTATACTCAGTGGAAATTTTGTTGTTAATTCCGCTTTAACTCAGAATATAAAAATGTCATCCAATTAAAACTCGGTGAATACTTGTAGAATGCCGGCTCACTAAATTTCGTGAATATCTTATCCCGGGGTTACTTGAGGCGTAAGTTTTTTCGTATTTCAATTGCCATAGAATACATATTATGTGAGAATTAAAAATTCTGTGCTCATAGATGATTCTCTCGTTATACTGTCTGTCATTGAAATAGTATGAAATGTATTCATATATGACAAAATCTGAGGAAACGGTTTATATCGATGCTAAATTCGTAGTAGAGTGTCCTATAGAGGTGAGTAGACAATAGAACATATGCGCAAAAGCTCCTGACGAATTTCATTTAAGAAAATAAGAAACTAATAGCATAAATATATTGCCGCTATAGACAATGGAATAAGGTCGTCGTCCTAATGAGAACTCTTAAAACTATAAACATGTGGTGGCTTTGCTTGAGACAAAGAGCACCAAATACATTCTAATTCCCTACAGATATCCTAAAGTAGATACCTTCACGAGTGTAAGCCAGGATTGAACATTCCCATAAATTTTCTGCTGCGATTTCAGCATTCAAATGTCGTATTGATCTTCGAAATCCCTTAAGTCTACCAACTATACCCTCACTAATAATTCTAACGTGATACCTAGCTACTTCTACGAATATAATATCGGGGCGCAGTTCTATAGGACCTCCACACTCATTTCCAGCTAATTCTCCAGCAGGAATTATGCATTCCGAATATAAGTTTGCACCCAGCCCTCCATATTTCACGGGCTAACACTAAAATACTACCCTTTCTTCTTGTACTATAAAGATTCGAACGAAAGTTTATTCAATAATATACATAATTCAAGAAAATTCTTTAAGAACACTGAAGTGAAGACAGGAGCTTTGGGGTTCATGTTCTTTTGTCTATTCACGCCTGACACATCCTCATGTGTGATGTGATGTTCTTTCGTTATTGTTTGTTAGGCAACATTGTTGGGTTGACAAATATCTTGTATTTCTAACGCAGGAGCAATTCGCAAAATAAAAAATCTTTTATTGTATAGATATTTTTTAGCGTTTTGGAGAGAAAACCCAGAAGGGAATCATTTAATAATGAATATACATAGATCCCAAAGTACCCTTCAATGATTATTATTGAATGAATATTTGCCAAATAATTTTAGGATAATTATAGGCGAAATGTTCATGATATTGTTAATACATATTCTCTACTTATGTAACATGCTGGATATAAAAATTATCCAGATTCCTCATTTTGAGAACCTGGGGTATTCGGACAGCCGATTCCATTTGTTTTCATGTACGAATTCATGCTCGCTACCCACATCCTTCGCAATCCTTCATTCTTGGTGGTGCATTTTATTACACATATACCTTTCGCGCTACATTTCACCCCCTTTGTTTGTCTGATCCTTCACAGCCGCAAATTGACCAGAATACGACATTTATATCTTCAGCGAAACATATCCTGCGTGAATGGAATCTAAGCAGTTAGTGAAGACCATTTTGCATGTTGCATTTAGATGGAGAAACTTTTGGTAAGGAAGAATGACTAACGTTCTTCGAATTCACTCTAATATTTTGTTTTTTTTTATTTTCGTGAATAATAACATCTGAAGAATATATAGCGGAACATACATTTTGCAGTTCCTGAATGGTTTATTTCAGGAACAGAATGAAAATAATATCGCACATATTTCCATAGGCTCATCATTTCCTTTCAAAATATACCCATCTACTTTTTTTCTGATTAACTGATCAAAATTTCAAGACATAACTTTGCCAATTACGCCTTGTTTGGAAAATTGTTGCACTTGTTTTGAAATATGAGTGATCAAAGAGTAAAATTTGGATGATCATTGCTGGATGGATCTTAAATTTTTTTACGATATTTATTATCTTGACGTGTATGTATTTATGTGAGAATGCAATGGAATTTTGAAACTCAATTTTCACCCATGTCTGGTTTGAAGATCTGATAACAATACAAAGAAAGTAAATAAAATATATTTTTTTTTGATTTGAATGAAATGACCCAGATACTGTGGGAGGTATACTCATTATTGAAAGGTTTTTTTTCTGGGTTTTCTGTCCCAAACTTTGAAAAATATCTATAAAATGAAAATTAATTTTGTGATTTGCTTCTGCGTAAGAAACACAAGATATTTGTCAGAAGCAATCAATTGAACAATGTTGCCTAACAAACAACAACGAAACAACATCAACGAAGAACCAACTATATCGTAACGTTTCGGAGTCTATATCAGACTCCTTCGTCAGACGCTTAATGAAAATCTTTAGAATTATTTTGTTGATAGTTATTTTGTGAAATTCAAGAATTGTCACATTGACAGTATTTAAAAATCATAGCTAACATAGTTTTACTTCGCATAGAAATTTCCAAGTTCCAACTCCTTTTTCAATAAATTCTGTTCAATAAAATACAAGATGACTCCTTAAGTTTCCTTTACTCCAATCCATAATTGAGCGTCTGACGAAGGAGTCTGATATAGACTCCGAAACGTTACGATATAGTTGTTTCTTCGTTGATGTTGTTTCGTTGTTGTTTGTTAGGCAACATTGTTCGATTGATTGCTTCTGACAAATACGTGTTTCTTACGCAGAAGCAAATCACAAAATAATTAATTTTTATTTTATAGATATTTTTCAGAGTTTGAGAGAGAAAACCCAGAAAAAAACCTTTCAATAGTGTTTTCAGCTCACTTATAATATACATAAGTTCAGAAACGACGAAAAAACATACTTTAATGAACTGAGTTACTTGACTCTTCACGAGTAGAATTTTTTCTATCAAGATAATGTTATCGCGATAGGTAAAATCAATCGAGCGATTTCTGTAAAACCGTTCTTTCAATGTTCACTCACCTACTCCTTTCTTATTGAACGCAAGCACACTCTCTTAAATGATAATAGATAATAAATCAAAAATAAATTTCCCATTTTTTTTTAATTTTCAATGTCTGGAACTATCCTCCACGCTCCATCAATCAAAAACAGGAACCAGCACATGGAAATTGAAATCTATGAAAGAGAATTATGTATGTAGAAAATAAGACATGAAACGTGCAAACGTGAAAACTCTTCAAACAATTATTGTGGAAAAATTTCGATACTGTGATGCATTGAGAATTCACTTCCGACAAAAGAAAATATTCCTTTCCAGCGAGTTTTCCACAAATGACTGTACTGATATGAAAAAGCTGTGGAGGGTTGCAAATATATTTGCCACGTTTAGGCCGCAGTTTTGAAGGGTTACAGTGGGCACGAAAGAGAGAGGGCGCTGGTGTTAGAATGATAAATGGACAGTTATACAAATCAGCCTTCAGACCCCAGCTAGTTTACAAATCCGTGAAAGGATTTACAATGGTCCCAAGGTATGGAATCCATTTGATGGCTTTGTCTAACGGAAATCCCTTGTGTGGAAACTTTTTTCATTTTTTCAGGACCGCTGCTTCCGTAGACTGATGTCCTTTTTCGACGGAATCTTTATTCGAAAAGTCACTCGTTTATATGAAAAAATTACGTATTGAGTGGAGCACACTAATTTCAGAATGTTTATTGCCATTTTCTAACACAAAATTCGCATTTAAAGAAGTCGAATATTCGAATACAATTCCAAGCCCTAATCCATTATTCTCTTTAATAGCACCCCAGTGCAATAACTGCAACTCTTATTCTATTGTGCACGTCTTATGGTCCTTCGAAAACAAAAAATGAAAACATGAAAGATAAACGAGAACTCATATGTTATAAGTTCTGATGAAATTCATAAAGCTTAAGGTTAATTACAGTCCTCAACGTTGCAAAGGTTAGGGACAACGCTATTTTCTGTAGACATGACTTCGTAAGAACATAATCCTTAATAAAAGCCAAGACGGCAACATATAATATATAAAATAAGGCAGTGCGCAGCAGGGATCATTTTATGAAGATATTAATTCTCGAATTGTCGAGTTGTGTTACAGTTATTATACTTACAAAGTAATAACTGGCTGTAAGATTAGGAAAGACTGTGAAGCTGCTAAATTAATTAATTAAATCTGTTATAAACCCAAGTGGCCTAGAAGCTAAGACAAAATCATCATCCTTTGCTCTTTCATCCCTATACTTCAGCGCCTTATTAAAATTCTCAACGCTCATTACGGTTCCTTTTTATCTCTAAACTTGATTATTGAATCGATTTACACCTTAACCTTTTTTAATTTAGACACCCTTCATCATCTGCTCACTAATTCAGACCGAAGGAATTGCCTTATTGCCAACTTCGGCGAGTCAAAGGAAATCAGCGATTCTTTTCTCGAGAGTATTTTGATCCCAATTTTAATTTTAAGGAAACAGGTTGGCATCCAAAGAAATCTTCTGGTTATTCGAGATTTTCGACGAATATCCAATATACAGGGTCGATTATCTCCTAAAGAAAGAGAGCTAGCGAAAAATGTAAAGTTGCAAAAGTTTTTTTAAATCTATTACAATAAAGAAAAATTAAGTATATGGGATCAGTCAAAACGTCATGACGACAAAGTTGCTTTTTCTTTAATGGCACATTTTGCTGGAAAAAACTGGTCCACTGTATTGGATATAATTTTTCTATATTTTCTCAAAATCTCCGACACTATGATGGATCCGATCGACCTCAAATCTAGAACTTGGCAGTAAAATAAGGTTTGAAGACTGGAGATTCCTGCCTGACAATTTTTTTTTAAATATTGTATGGGATGAGGAACTTATATCGAAATAATTATATAGCAACATGTTAAAATTCAAAATCATAAAGTTACACATGAACTTTTCTTGTATTATAGATTCAAATGTTGCGATAAAAACTTGGTGATTGCCAACTCCTCCTTCCATCCACGCGATCGATGTCTGACCACGTACTTCAGGATAGAGTTCTGAACAACTTTTATGAGCGCTCCTCTAATTGATGTCTTTTTTGTTGGGTATAGATGTCCACGAGCTAAACTTTGTTAATATCTAGTTTTGCAGAGACATGCTGGGGTCGTGATGAGCAAATAAACTATTTCCTTCTTATAACTGAAATTCTGACGGATGTGGAAGCCATTATTCTCTAATGATAGAGTCCGTGGATATAGCGATCGGAGAAGATTCTTTATGATTTTGATTCTGAATAAGTACATTTTTTTCCATTCTTCAGTGAGTCTAATTTTATGCGAGCTCGTCTAATGTCTGCCTTTCAGGAATTTTCAGCCGAAAATAATGATAAGTTGATATTAATGATGTCATATTTAGATAAAATATCTATAGATTTACGAAATAGAGGGATATTTTCAGTATTATTTATAATTCAATGGATTTGCCATGTGACCGGTCTTATAGGTATAATCAATAATAATTTATGAATATCATGAACTATCATGATATCATGGATCTCTGTCAAAAATTCTTATTCTGTAGTCACAATTGTATTAAAAATATAAAAATTCCCAAATCAGAAGATACCGTCAACATTTATATACAAAATATGGACATCATATATATTATATCAATTGGTGATATTTCTTCAGGCGTTTTCAAAATAGGAAACGATGTTGAAGAAGATATTGTAGCCATTTATAAATTTTCAAATCGAAAGAGTGGAATAAATATTTCCTTATTTATTCATCGATTGCTGTTAGAATATACTGAGGTTATAAACTTCAGTGTTAACGTCCCTTTTAAATAGATATTCGAATCCACTTTCATAAAATTTATAATTCATTAATTCATATCTAATTTTCAATAAATAAATATTTGTCCTAAAATATTAACTGAAAATGTTTGATTTGATTCGTTACTTCACATCATTTGCATTAAAACAAGTCATGGTTCTTTATATTCTCTCCAGGCACGTGTAAAATCAAAAACTGTTGACAACTTTGTTTCTCGAGTGTAAAAAAAATGGATCAGTACATTTCGATCGTTGATATATTTCGATGTTCGAATATAGATACGATCGAGTTCAAATCTAGAATTTTACTGTAAAATAGGGTTTTGAAGGCTCTCGAAGAATTTCAACGATATCTGACGAATAGTTTCTGGGATACAGTATCTTTTAAATACTTTTTTTTTGATTTTCCAGTCATGCGATCTCCACAAAATTTTGCATAAGTCTTCGTGTCGGTATTTTTCAATTAACTACCGCGCTTCAATTCGAACAGATCAATATTTTTCGAGTTATCGGGAACACAAAACTTAAGATGGCTATAACTCAGAAACCACTTAGTGGATTATGCTCATTAAAGAATTTAGCCGGCGCATTTGGACCCCAAACCTACTCTAAAATTTCAACTCTTTTACTCATTGAGTTCGAGCGTAATCGTGCTGACGGCCGCACAGAATCAAGTTTGACCGTGGATTCTTCATCAGTGAGTCGGAACTAATCGTTTCAGACCATTCTCGGCCGAATTTACAGACATTTGGACGAATTGATAGGCACTCTACTCAGTGCGCCAAAAATGATATGAAATAATAAATGACATATACTGATAATATACAGATTTCGCCGAATAATGAAATATTTATCAATTTCCACAGAATTTCTTTCCTTCTCAAATATTTATATATCGATCTGGTAGTATATTAATGAATAGAGAATGGGGGTTATATTTCCCGAACCCATATCTGGGCTTCATTAAGCACCAGTTGAACGACACGTGTTGTGTACTGCCTAATCTCACCTAGGACAATTACGAGTTGACGTAGTTTGGATAACCATATGCTGTTTTCAATAATACGAAATTAGATACATATGGCAGAAGTGGAGTATGTAGCTGCTAACGATGTCCTTTATTTTTTGATTACATGTATAATGCACACTGTAAACAGGGACTAAACAGTAGATGATTCTATGAGCCAAACGTTAAATTGGATTAATAGTGAGATAACAATTCGTCACAACAATGTTGATTTACAGATAAACTATTCCTAGTCAGTTGTAAAAATGTTATCGATGATCACATATGTGAAAACAATTGATAAAACTGATCCTAATTTTTGCATACAAGCTACAGAAATCCTGAAAAGATTCATCTATGATTCCAAGCAAAGAAATCCGTAGAATTTTGGTACAGAAATCAGAAATTAGAATGGGAATGAAAAAGGAATCAATCACTCGTAAATCAATTTTTTTCATGGTTCCAAAGTAATGAAATAGATCCCCAGTAACCAAAAGAAAGTTAAGACTATCAAGTCTGGAAATCATTTCCAGAATATTCCACTCCCTACCGAATATTCGAAAAAGAATGACGATGAAAAACTGGAGAACTAGAGGATGTAAATGAGGAATAGAAGGATATACAGGGTGAGTCTTTGACTCACCCTGTATAAATGAGGAATAGAAGGAAATATAAATGAGGAATAGAAGGAAATGTGAGAAATGAATAGACCTTTATTTGATTCGGCCTTTAATTGATGAAAATTCATTCTCTATAAATAAGGATAAAAATTTCCAAATAATTATTCAGTTAAGAACAACAATTGTTTCGCCACACTGTGACTTCTTTAGGCTTCACATTTGAAGTGATCCAATATTCAGGAGCACTCACACAAGATCTTAGAAGTAGGCATTGAAGAAAGCGAGACAGAATTACTAAAAGATATTCAGTAACGGTGATCGCTTTGCTCGTTTGAAATAATTATTTTGGAATTACTGGTATATCCATTGATTGGTTTGAATGGTTCGCATATGTTGATTGTGAAGTAAGAGGAATGTAACTCTTCTGATGTTCATGTACTCTTTTTCCGAACGATCTACCGGTTTGACTAATAAAAACCATTGGCAATCATCGCAAGTTACCTTGCAGACAGATTTTTTATCTTCATCTACTTTACCTTTAGTATATTTGTTGTAACTTGATTCTCAGATGATGCGAAAGCAGATCTCATCAAATCAAAGCACAGTAGTTAGTTGAAAAATACCTACACGAAGACTTATGCAAAATTTTGTGAGGATTACATGACTGGAAAATTAAAAAAAAAAAAAATTATTTATTTGGAGAAAATTAATACTAAGGTTTTTTCTTCTTCGGAAGCAAATGTAATTGAAGCATGAATAATGTTAATGAAATTTGTTAAGGTGTTCAATTATCTTATGGTACCTCTAAAGCTATATATTATGTCATCCAAGTATCTGAACTTTTATGTTAATTTCGCATCGTTTCCGAATGATTTGAAACATTCGAACCCTTTATCGCTGTCGTGTTGAGGAAAACGTCGGAGTCCTCACACCGCATGCGGATATCGAAAAAGGATGTGAATCGTCTACGGAATCCCTGTCTTATTTCCCGCGGACGCAGGTTGCAGGCAGCATCGCCGAAGGAGCTGATGAGCAATTGATGATACCAAAGTGTCTGTGCCATCTGAACCAATTACACTAGCAAATCCTTCACGGCCACGTTAACTTTGCCGCAGCGGTTTCCCTAGATCTACCGGATTATTGTCTCTGCTATCTGTTGAATGAATAAACAGAATATATTCCGTGATGACAGTTGCTCCGGGAGCATTCATCATGCCAGCAGGATCCTCGTTTTCACATGTTATAGGACACACCATGATGGGGGGACGAACCATTCGAATAAAGATTGTGGCATTTTCATTACACTATTTCAGAAATTAAATACTTCTGGGTTTTACTTGATGCAAATCCATATTAGCTCGAATGAAAATTATATATGATTTACAATTACTTATTTAATATTGTGACTAACAACATTAATTAGAATGTCATCTTGGTTCAAATTCGAATTTTGTAGTTTTTGGCGCTCAAGTTCCCCGGAACTGAGTGCTTATCAATTTGCCAAAATGTCTGTAATTTTCGAATTTTTGGCTGAAAATGGTCTCAAACGATTTGGTTCGACTCACTGATCAAGAGGTCGAAATCGATTCTGTCCGAAATTTTCAGAGTAGGTTGGGGAGATGAATATCTCGGTTAAGTTCGTTATTGGGAAAAATAGGCCAGATGGTTTCGGAGTAACGAAAAAAAAAATTTTTTTTAAGCAACAAATTTCAAATTTAATTTTTACTGAAGATGCAGTTCCACCATTAAAATCCATCGATATCATTTTCAACTCCAACAAGCTAATACTTTCGGAGATATGATTTTTCTAAATTTCAATAATGAATCGTACTTCTATGTTTTCACAGAATGCTATAAATATTCTATCTGAGCTTTATTATATGATCTGTGTTCATACTCGTACATTTCCTCCTGTTCTATAAGTAATTCAGTTCAGCTATTTTAATTTGATTTCTTCCATGGTGCAGTTCTCATCTCAGATTGCTCATTTAATCTTGATAAATAAACTATTACCTATTTGAATTGAATTTCCTTCATGGTGCAGTTCTATCATAAGAATACATTGATATAATTCCCAACTCTGAGAAACCAATACTTTCGGAGATATAATTTGTCTGTTTGAACTAGAGCGCCAGAAAGCTCCTGTCCACAGGGCTTGAACCCATTTTCTCTAATTTGAATTATCCCTCTCCTCCTATACTTTTTACTTGCTAATTACAGGGAGTAAAATATCGTGGTCTGTTAATTTAGATGACGATTTTTCTCATAATCCAAACTCTCACTTCTCAGTGTGGATAATTCCTCTTTGATGGTTCTTAAGATAATAAGCAGGATGTTTTCATTCGATTTTCGAAACTCCGTTCTCCATTCAATTTTGAGGGTAGGTTCAAAGTTTTTTTTCGGTGCTTCATTCCAAAGATTTACCATTGCGAAATGATATCAAAATCATTGTCGGGGGAGAAAATTCCTAGTTCAGTTCAGACGTTTGGAGCTTATTTATTCCAATATTTGAATGTAACATTTCATTCAATTCCTTCCAAATCGGGCTTGGAACTGTAAATTAGATCAGATCGTCCCTTGAGGACCAGAGTTAGTAAAAACGACGCACGAGGAGTTTTTTAGTCCACATAAAAGAAAATTGTTCTTGTAGCTTGAGGGCTCTTGGGAAGATTTAATGGTTCAGTGCGGAGCGAGTTAAAACGGTTGGCACATCGAACGTATATTTCTGTATATCGCAAGACGACGTGGAAATTGCTACGATAACAGAATTTGGCTTTTCATTTTTCTGCTACGTTGCTCTTATGATGGGTAGTTGTATCTTTTGCTCGTGCTGGGGTCGATTTTCGTCTGGCTCTGTGCCTCTTCCGATGTCGTGCCTCGAAGGATGTTCGCTGGAAAGGGTTTGTATTGGCGATGCCACTGTCATCACGGCTACGATTTGGATTGAATTCACATCTCGGGTATTTCAGATTTCAAGATTTTTCGAGTGAATGGCTGGAATATTCGATTTCTATCATTTTTTTCTTTTGTTTTCAATTTGTGTTGACAGATGTGGTCGTAGCTTGTTGTTGTCGTTCTAACATAAAAAAGTTTATAATGAATTATTCGTTGAATTACTTTTTGGCGCTCTATAGTTCCTCGGAACTGAGTGCTTATCAATTTGCCCAAATGTCTGTAATTTTCGAATTTTTGGCTGAAAATGGTCTCAAACGATTTGGTTCAACTCACTGATCAAGAATCCGAGGTCGAAATCGATTCTGTCCGGCTAGTCGGCCGTAGGCACGATAACTCTCGAACGAAAGGAGTTAGAGGATTGAAATTTGCAAGGTGGGTTTGGAGCGTAAATATCTCGGACGAGTTCGGTAATGGGCGAAATCCATGAAGCGGTTTCATAGTTATGGAATAATTAAGTACAGCATTCTGTGGAAACATAGAAGTACGATTTATTATTGAAATTTCGAAATTTCGATGATACTTTCCTTAGGTATTTCGAGTTGTGAGGTTGAATCATTGCAGATTGCTCATTTAATCTTGATAAATAAATTTACTGACAATTTTTTAAGCATTAAAGCATTGTAGATTGCTCTTTTTTTTAAAGGTAATTTTTTAAGCAATTTTTTTTGAACGACAGTTTTTTTAAAATTTAATGTCTTTCATGATGCAGTTCTATCATAGGAATCCATTGATATAATTTCCAACTCTGAGAAACCAATACCTCCTGTCCACAGGGCTTGAACCAATTCTTTTCGATGTTTTTCCTCATCATGGGCTACTTTCGAAAAACATAGAATTGCCTCGTATTTACTGTTCGAAATTATACACCAAATGAGGCTTCTCAAAATACAATAGATCATTGTGCTCATTTGAATAAATACGAAAAATCATATTATTCCATAAGAATTCTCTCGAACTCGATAATAATAACTGACAACTCATTCGAGATTGAAATCAATGTCATAAGTTCACGTGTAAACGAACTCATCCCTTTCAACCCGTTGAAAGAAAACAATACCCTATTAAAAATAAATTATCCCAAAGTGATAAAACTATCGCTGCAACGTATATGTTTCTTTTTGTATGCTGTAAAATGAAGAAATATTATACAGGTCTGTGACCATAACGTAGAAGCCGTGTCACAATGGAAGATATTTCTTGCAGCTATTATGTTCTGAATGATTGATACTTTATTCAGCTATAGCTGTAATAATTGTGCTGAGTAAAGACCTCAAAAGAACAAGAACGTTTGAAAAAGTTTCGTTGGAAACCAAATAATTCAATTCGAAGACTCAGCTGATATAGTGAATAATCTAAGAGATTGTTTTCGTGGTCAATCTTTTTCTCCATATAACCGGATGTTTCAGATGAAAGATGGACAAAACTACTCGTATCACGAGTCATCTTGATTTAACCCTTATTATGGCATTGTGAAATTAAATCTGCAATAGACGGGACTCCAAGGAATAACCATATCTTGAAGAATATTGGTTGCATTGAAACATGTTTTTGTGCGCTCGTACCCAAAGGTGTGATCTGGCAATTTTGAGCATAGAATGGTCTCAAACGATTCCATATAAATTGCAGATAATTTTCGAAAGAAGGAACTCGGTATTTAAATGTGGAGTAACGATTTCAAACTTCATGCAGAATTTCATGAGAAACATACCACTAGAATCGATTATAATTTTTTGTCAAGAAAATTTCAGTATCTTGTTGTTTTCACATCAATAGGTTTCTTTATATTTTATTGTTATCATAGGTTGAGTTAAGTTGAATGAGCTAGACTTCGCCTTGATAGTATCGTAGTATTGTATGTTACAGTACATAATAAAGGATTTTCCTCAGGGGCTCTGGGATGTGTTCCAGAGTACGGGCTTAGCAAACCCGAGGTACCCTAGCTAAAAATGGCAGTACTTGGTAGCATACGGGTGTGACAAGCCCGCTGACCACCGAACACTCGCAACCAATAAAGATGGATAACGATCTACAAAGCCTCGGAAAACAGTTGCTGCCTGGGGTTCACCAAGGCACGTCTGGAGTTGATGCTGGACGTGACAGCTTGCGAGATACCAACGGCAGGATGCTGAGTAAATGGGCGCCAGCCATACAAGAAGCTACAGCTTCCGACGAAGACATAGAGGAGGAGTGAGAGCATTTTTTCGGTCGTATAGGGGATCAGCGCACGCAAGAGCCTCCCTTAGTCGGACCCGGCAACATGAACAAGGTCGCACAAAGGGGACGCCACAAGTGGACAACTGGTTGTGTTATACCGAAGATTCAGACATCCGAGCAACATGCCATAAATGGAGAATTATTCATATTATTTCTAATAAAACAATCAGATATTGTTGTATTTTTCTCACGTAGGAACAAACGTTAACAGGAGAGTTGAATATTGCTGAGGGTAACGCTGATGACCTAGTGATAACAAAATGTCATAAAACTCACTGAAAGTGGTCCGAGCAAGGAGGATTGAATGTCAATCCCTCCAAAACCACCCTTATTTCCTTCTAAAGATGAACAATACTCCATTCAAACCAGTCAATCTTGAGAGGTCAAGCTTTGAATGTTTCCAGTAAGTGTATGTACTGGAAGAATAACATAGCTAAGGTTATTTTCAGAGCTACAGCGGCCATGTGGGCATGCAGATCGCTCTTCGGGAAAACGTGGGGGGGGGATGGTAATTTGGCCCTAAGACGGTGATAAGCCCAGAAGAAATCACAACACAAAGCAGGTGTCATACCTCCTCTGCATCTCTATATAAAGAGATGCAGCCTCTTAGTTGCAATAACATCTGTATCGGATTTCGAGATACCCTTTGCCTAACCCTAGGCACGCAACCCTCATTCAGGCAGAGATACTGGCGGTGTACATCAATAGAATGAACATATAGGTACATTGCCACAGATAGCCAGGCCACCTTGGGGGTATTGGGAGCTTACAGCCAGAGTTCCCTCTTATCCTGGAAATGCCGCAACACCATCAAGCAGCTGACCAGGAGCAACAAAGTGAACTTTTTATGGGTACCACATTGTGATGCTGGAAGGAAGGAAATGAATTGGCAGACAAGCTTGCCGAGCTGGCTATAAGACAGCCACCTGTTGAGCCAGAACCTTTCTTTGGCCAGAGCAAAGGCAAATTTAGGCAATGTTTTTCTAACTTATTGTTTATATAGCCTTGGAAAAGAGGACATTAAAAAAATCCTCAAAACGTCGGCAGAATTTTGTAATTAAGGAGAATAAATTCCAGACCAATTTCCGAAACTGATTCACTTACATATTTCAAACGGATGACAACTATTTTCTTATGTATTTATTATGCCCAATGGCCCATTTGAAATTTTGTTTTCAGTCAGTAAAATATATTTTCACGTAAGTGCTTCAAGAATCCTTTCAACTAGTTCATATCTGTACACCGAAGTCAAACGAGACACGTGAGGAAAATGTTATAATTTGCACTTGAAGTTTACATTCGAATATTTAAGCAGTACGTCTGAGTTCCGAACATTGTAACAAACAGCATACACCAATTTGCAAAAAGCATTTACATAATGCCGTCAAATGTCCGGAAGTTATGGATTTCCATAATTTACAATCGTATAAAATCCACCAATTTCCATAAGCTCAAGAAAACTCATACGGCGTGCAATAAAATGTGTTGCATTCTTGTTTACGATGTGAAAATTCCGGTCTTCATAAAATGCTATTATGATTGTAAGTGGCTTCTTTCGACAGGGGGGATAATCCCAAAAAAATGACATGGGGATTTATGGAACTGGGAATGTTTGAAAAAGGGCGAAGTGTCCGTTGTTTTGGCGACCACTGGAGATTGCCCAGCTTAGGAAACCGTGTAGAGAATGTCAAAGAGGGGTGAGATCTGTACAGAATATTCAGCCAGGCGAACGCTTCGAAACTGAGATTAGCGAAGAAAGTAACGGATAAGTGGATCTTCTTTTCTTACACAATATGTTTCATTCAGAACTATGTGACTTTGGCTTCTTAGTGACACAATAGTGCGTTTATCACCAACAAAAGTTCGGATTCGATGCTTTTCATAGTGAATTCATATTCATCCACCACGATCATTTTCAACCTCATCATCATCATAATTTCGAATTTATTTCGAACTTTTTGTATGCTCGTATCACAGCGCTGTCATTTAACCCAAATGTCTGTAAATTTAGAACTTAGAACCGAAAATGGTATCAAACGATACAATTTGATTCACTAAAAAAGGAACTTAGAGACTTTAAATTTCCAGGATTTTCGAAAAGTTTCCAAGACTACAGATTCGATCGATGTGATTTTTCTTGTTGAATGTAGAATAACGACTCGGAGGTTTATGCAGAATTTCACGAGAATCGTCACTAGAAGGTGAATTTTTTTTAAAGAAAAATTCAATCTCTGAAACCAAAATTCGCTAAAATTTCATTTGTGCATAAAGGGCAACAATGAAATGATTTATCTAAAATATCGTCCCTATGACTATTCTACGTGAAATTAAATTGAAAAATTCATTAATAATTTATTCAATATTGTGACGCGTTTCGTCGACACAGTGACTTCATCAGACTACATCATACTAAATTCTTAACAAGTTATTATCTCCCTATACCTAGATTACATGAATTAAATAAGTTTCTCATGTAATTAGTTTTAAATTATTCTGTGCCCATGCCATCTAGGTATAGGGAGATAATAACTTGTTAAGAATTTAGTATGATGTAGTCTGATGAAGTCGCTGTGTCGACGAAACGCGTCACAATATTGAATAAATAAGTGTAAATCGTATATAATTTTTCATTGAGTTCTACTTATTGGAAAAAATCACATTGTTGAAAACACCCTGTGCATGTATTTCAGAAATTCAGTGTCATTATCAATTATTCAAGCAAACTACTGGGAGAGAATATGTGCGGTAGAAAGGGGGTTACAGTGGCAGCAAGTCGGGTGAACGTGCGTTGCCGTAATTTAAGGAATGAAAGAACAAAAGGGAGGTATTTCTGTGTGGAAGTATTAGCGGTAGAGATACGGTGGACTAGGTGGCAGGAACTTATAAGTTAACGGTACACCAAATACACAATCCTGCGGTGAATCCAACCGAGCATCGTACAGAAAGGATCGTTAACACGTTCATGCGAATCAGTCAGCAAAAGGATCAGGAAACACCGAGGGTGGACGGTTGCCCTGTCCTTTTATCTCTCTGTCAACAGAAACTAATTCTGGTTTATGATTTTCAAATAATGAATCGAAAGAAACGATTGCGATTGAATGCAAGTAACGGGTCCGCCAAATAACTTTTTTTTTTGAAAATGCAATAAAAAAAAGATACTGAATATTTTTTCAAATTTCTTTTTTTATTTGAAAGTATAATCCTTCCGGTTAATAACGGAAAATAATGTCATTCAAATGGCTGCCTCGGCTGGCCATGCAGTAGCCTACACGATCGGTCCAATTTTTAAGCACATTATCGATTGTGTGCAGCTGTATTTCACCAATGGCTTCACGAATATTGTCCTTTAAAGCGCCAATTGCCTCTGGCTTGTTGGCGTAACACTTATCTTTGACGGCACCCCACAAATAATAGTCCAACGGTGTCAAATCGTAGCTCCGGGGTGGCCAAACGACATCATCTCTGCGGCTGATAATGCGATCTTCAAAAACAGGGCAACTCCTGAACCAATTGGACTTTGTATGGCGTCATACCAAGGTCTTTATGCAAAATTCGTCTCAATGATGTCTCCGAAATGTTTAATTCTTGAGAACGACGTTGAATTGATGTTGATGGCGTTTCACGCACACTTTCTGCCACAGCAGCAATATTCTCGGGTGTACGCACTGTTTTTGGCTTTTCACGCTTTGGTTTATCGATGAGGATGCCAGTTTCTTTAACTTTTTTCACAAGATAACGAACATACGGAGCTGACGGTGCTTCTCTTCTTCCAAAATCCGTACGCAATTTTCGCACACATTCTGCAACATTGCCATGATTTTCAAAGTAATGTCGCAATATTTCCCAGCGTTGTTCCAGCGTATACACAACCATATTCGTTCAGCGGAGGGACAAAACTAATTATCTGTCAAATCAGACATGAGCTAAGTGTTACCATTCACGAAATAAGCACTAGTTGAAGAAAAAAACGTTAGATGGCGGACCCTTTATTTGGCCAGATAGAGCTTATGTGGGCAGGTTTTTTTTTACCGAAATCTACTTGGGAAAGGTCACACTAATTGTGATGAATTTGTTGAAGAAGGAGTTGGAACTTGGAAATTTCTATGTAAAGTGAAACTATGCTGCTACATTTTTCGAAGACTGTCACTGTGACAAATTTCGAGTTTCAGAATAACTATTGAATGATTCTTTTCTGGGTTTTCTCTCAAACTCTGAAAAATATCTATGAAATGAACAAATTATTATTTTGAAAATTGCGTCTGCGTTAGAAACACCAGATATTTGTCAGAAGCACTCTTTCCATCTTAATCAAATTACAATAATAGCTTATGTACTCATTTTACAGTAAGAGTTAAGTGGTGATATGAAGCACACTTTATTAACACATATCTACCTATGAATGTTGGTGTCGTCGTTTGCAACACGTAACGATCAAAATATTAATAAGATTTTTTTTATCCTTATTCATCACAGTCATGTTATACCATAAATTCCAAATTGAGAAAATGACGTAATCTATAAATTCTTAAGAAGATATCTGAATAGTGTTCCCCAGAATTCATCGAGGAATATATTCAGTTTTTACAATCGCTTTAAAATGAAATCGCCGAATAGCCGAGCTATAAACCGTGTGTGTTATCCCATCCGTATCCCCTGTCACTCACTAAGACGACGTTTGCTCCTTTTATTATATTTCATTCTTGATGTATTCAAAGCTTCGGGAAATTTGAATGTCAACGTGGATCAGCCGGTCAGGTCTCAGACGTATCCTTGATCCTTCCCCTGTCAATCAGACCGAAAGCTTCCTCCTCGACTTCAACTGCCGGTTTCTTCCATAAATGACACCATTTCTATCCGGCAATGTTCGAAATATGCCCTTTTCGAAACTCCCCTGCCCGAATGCCCCTCAAACAAGAAAAGCTTAACCCGTTCGAGGAACTAACAGAAAATTCTGATACCACGGTTCCGCCTTATTATCAGGCTTTCAGATAAACTACACCTTTTGTGACATTCCTCAGCAGACAGTTCAGATTCAGATTACTAGCAGTAGATTGTCTGAAATAATCCTTTCTTTATTTCAGTATCGTAATGAGTTCATTCCAGCACTAAAAACAGTGCTGGAATGAACTCATTCCCGCATTGTTTCTAGTTATATTTTTCGTTTTGTGGTAGTCAGCACTGACATTCGATTCTATCAAATTTCAACACACATCAATTATTGTCAATATAAGATAATCTGGATAAGGCGAAATAATTGTTGAGAGGAAAGGTTAAATTTCATAAAAAAATAAGGTACTAGAGATTTCCTTCTTGCTCATTTTGAATCATTCATGATATTAGGAAACTGTTCAATCTGATCTCCATGCTCTACGTACAATTCAAATTCTATGATCTGTCAACTTTCGTAACAGTCACACCAACTGCCAAGATACAATACAAAAGTCACTAGGATGTATAATCCTAATTTTTCATTAAATTTCAACAGTATTTTACAAAACTTGCCTGAAATATCGTCTAATACTCGTTTCAGAAGGCTATTCCAACACTCAGGCGTACGAAAACTCGCTCCTTCGTCGCTCGTTTTCAAATTTCGCATTCGTGTTTAAATATCACCCCATTCTGCAACTTGTTTTAGAATATACTATTCTACGACGCGACCAATTAGATCTGTTGTGCGAAATTATGCAGTTCCCCAGAAGGTTTGTCTTCTTGGCGTATATAGATTGATGGTTTATTGACTATGTGACAAATACAGACTATGATCTATAGCACGTCAGTAGAAAACAACAATATGAGGATTAAAGATAAAAGAAGTTGAATAAGTAATAGATAAAACGATACATGACACGGTCACAAACTTAATTTTGAATTGTACCAAAACAGAATAGAAACAATGGAAAAGTAGCATTCTCCTATCAATAGTTCTAAAACAATTCTCATTCATGAATCTCATTTTGCCAGGTAGTTTATTGTAAAGTTTACGATTCAATGATTTCTTTTCTGATTTCACTAATCTCTAATGTAGAGGCTGGCAGTATTTTCTACCTCAATTTTATCCATTAAGCGAATGTCAAGTTGACATTTTTATTGAGAACTGGTACAAATATTGAATAAATGTAACAAAACAAACAATTTTACACTTTTCACAAATAAATTATCATATTAAACCTATTTAATATGATATTTAGAAGGTACACGCCGAAAGGCCAAATTCGTTGTTCCTGAACTACATCTCCGTAACCATAGGAGCTAGAGAAAAATGAATAGCAAGTTTTCGAGCTCCCTTTTCCTCGCAAATCCATTTCAAAAAACTTTCACACACCAATTTTGTTTAGCCAACACTCTGTACATTGAAAGTTACCTAGTTCAGCTGGTACAGAAGTTCGACGCACCATTGCAGCACCCTTTATGTTGCGTGCAAGATTGATCGAATCCTTCACTCCTTTATGAGAGAATTCATAACTCCTATATCTACCAATTAAACATCTAAGAAATCATGAATTGCACTGGTCAAACGATATATATAATTTGCTGATTACTCAGTTATTCTGCTCGAATAAAATCGACAAAGACGCCTCTCCATCGATTATACATACCTACTTGCACCCAAATCTATATAAGGGTTCGGAATCACTTTTGGTATATCGATTTATGTTCCCTTGGTATATACATCTCACAATTAGCTGAATTTAGCCACCGGCCTGAAGTTAATTCAATCAGGAGATTGGCAGTGAAATGAATCGACCTCAAATCAAATTACTTATCCTTCAGTTCACAGAACGAAGGTTCTTCCACAATACCATTCTTCTCTCATTTATACGTACCTGTACTGGATAGCACAGTGATGTATGCCCTTATGAAGCCCTTCCAGTGGCCTTTATTCGTAAATTTCCATTTTCAACGTATGTGAAATACAAAATTCCTGGAAAGAAAAATCTATGACGATTTTTTTGACGATTAGGTTCGATGAAGAATTCGAGGCCAAATTCGATCCGGTCCGGCCCTCCGCTGCCACGATAACTTTCGAACGAGAAGAGATAGCGACTTGCCAGTTTCAGGGTAGGTTGCGCATCAAAATGCGACGGTTAAGTTCGTTAGTGGACATAGTTGGCCAAACGGTTTCGGAGTTATACCCATCTGAAATATTGTTTCCTCAACTAAAAAAAAATACAGATCCGATCGAATTGAAACTTGATAATTCACGAAAATTTCTGTGGGAATCACTAACAAAAGAATTTCTTAAAAAATGTTATATTTCAGAAACTATACAGGGTGAGTCTTTGACCACTGCATTAATTTTAACCAAAGATTCCTCTCATCAAATGAAACACTTTTTTCATTTACCATTTTTCCAGATTCGGCTCAGATAAAAAGTTACAAGCGTTTAAAGATTTCACAATGTGCTAATACACTCCCGCATATAAATTATCTATGACATTGTTGGCGGACGAGAATAAGGCATGGTAACGTGGTTTACAGCTTGATTCGGGATTCCAACGCTCAGGGACGGATCCATAAAAGTAGTGAAATTTCTGGAGTTTTCCATTTTAAAACATTCAATGAAGAATATCTCGAAAAGGGTGCGTTTAAGGAGAAATGATGAAGAATAATATAATGTTCTAAAACGATGGAATATTTTTGAAATGACTCAAGAAAAACTTTATATGCTTTCTTTATGCTAATTTCGTTTAGTTTTATGAATCCACGCGTCCATAACTAGAAAACCAGTAGAAGTAGAAAATAACTAATATTTGGAAAATATTTATCGTGGAACGCTGAAACAGCTTCGAGATAAGTTTGCCTGCCTGCCGAGCAAGAGAACCAGGTTCGAATCTCCTAGTTCACTAAATCATTCATTTTAATTCAGTTGATACCCAATGCAGTTTTTTACGTGTGAACGCTAAAAGATGGCTGGAAGGTTAATTTTTTCATACGATCGTGCAAAATATTAAGACTTTTTGCACTACCTATTTATAGTGTAACAAAACTTGAAATTTTTGTCTTTCGGTTAAATTATAGCGGAAACACTTTTCAGAAATTGAATGCTTGTGGCTTTACTTGATTCAAATCCATATTAATTCAGTGAAAAATTATTATACGATTTATTTAATATTGTGACGCGTTTCATCGATACAGCGACTTCATCAGACTACATCATACTAAATTCTCAACAAGTAATGATCTCCCTATACTTCACAATCGATGACCTGGACATATAGTCTTCCTGTTCTTATTCTTCTTCTTACGACTTATTTAAAACTGGTTACATAATCTTCCACTGCTAGTAGCTGTAAACATTTGAAAAAATTCGTTCTAGCACTTTTAAAAATTTATACATGTAATTAAACAGATTGAGTAACGGAGAAATATTGCGATCTATCATTAATTTAATAACACGTATGTTTTTCTTCATAAAAGCGGTAGGAATTAATTATTTCAGATATTTAAAAAGTACTAGCAGTGTAAGATCATTACTTGTTGAGAATTAAGCATGTTGTCTGATGAAATTGCTGTGTTGACGAAACGCGTCGCAATATTAAATAAATTAGTGTAAATCGTACATAATTTTTCATTGAGAAAAAACATTTCTATGAACTGCTAGCTCTGACGTTCGCATTCGAACAAAGTTTTTGCCATCGAAGTGGGTCCATTCGTAATTCAAAATTCTCGTTACCAGGAGTCGGAAGTTGTGTAACAGCTGCAATATCCATGTACGATTACCGGCATCGACCGCTAAAATGAACGTCGAAGATTTATAGCGTCTCAGAATTGGGGGAAGGGTTAATTTGGGGTTATTAATTGCACATTCCGAGCAGCAGCAAATATCATAAAGTTAATATCATTTCAAAAACCCCAAGATTTTGTGCTACCCCTCATTATTCAACCTCTCTTACATGGTAGCAAATGTGGAGAAGGAATTGCGTTTTCATTGATGTCCCTTACGGTTATAGTGTTCCTAACCTGCATTTCTATCCCAAACCTCTCTGACTCCCCTTTGGTTTGGTATTTATGAATAATGAAGTTTAGGAATTTAACAGCAAATACAAATTTCCAGCCTTCCCTATTATTTTCACTGTATTTCGATAATCAGCCGAAAAAATGCCTCAAAGTTTTTGCTTCTTATTCAAGCGGAGTTGAAAAGGAAATAAAAGTCCCTTTCCAAAAAAAATTGCAGCAATCTGTTCATTTAGTCACCATCAGATCGAACTGAAAGTAGATCATTCGAATTCTCCTTCCAAATGCGTCAATCAAATTCAGTAAAGAATATAAGGAATTAATAGTAAGTAATAATACTATATTAATCCTTTGAGTCGCCACAGAGTGTCGAGGACAGATCAAGTTACGAACAGTTATAGGTTAATCATTTATGAATAACAAAAATAGTAGTGGCCCCAACGCCGAGATCTGAGGGCCTTTATTGTAGTCTTTGGAAAGGCATTCGTCAACTCCAACTGGCTTTGCTCTATCGTTTGGAAACTACGCAACTAGTAGATGAATACCTAGAAAACCTAGATTGATAACATTTTTCAAGAATAAAATTGAAACAGAGAGTATCGAAATAACACAAAAGGTCAAAGAATATTATAAAAGGTGCAATCAATTAAGTAAAACAAATTTCTGCGAATTCGAGCATGCAGAATACTGGAGGACGTTATTTGAAGAAGATTTAATTGATGCATTTTGTGGAACTGGTGATATTTATCATCGGGGTAATCTCTAGAAAGCGCAATAGTTTAAATGAGTTCTATTCTTCACTCTATACAATGTAAACAGTCAAGTCCTCGCATGGATATTTTTTAACGATTCTATATGCCTTTTGATTCCACGACTTGAAAGAGTTCTCTCGGGTAGCATATATCATGTCACTCTAAAATGCAAAATTTACGACTGTATTTAGGTAAGTAACAATATCCTTTTAAAGGCCGTCAACTCGAAGAGCGCCTTATGCTCTTAATCATGTTTTGAATTTCGATACACGAAGCTTGTCAGACGAAGAGAATAAAACTGACCTAAAGAGTCAATATTCATTATGGGGATAGCCAGTATTCGCATTTCAATACAAAGATGACTACATCAATCTTTCTTTTGACTACAGAAGTACAGAAGTTAATGCAGTTCTAGCCGAAAAAAAAAGGAATGTCAGAGAAAAACGCTGCAAAATTCACGCAAAGGTTCATTTTTTCTTCATCAGAACGAACCTTTGACCTTAGGAATTTTTTCAATCCCTCTGAAATTTTCGATTTTATTCACTTCAAAACCGATTGAAGAAGCCTCCCTTCAGCAGTTCAGAGCCAAATTCATTTATTAATATCATAATATTAATATAAAAGAAACGCTCCTCTTGAGGCGGAGTTGCTAGGAAGCACTGTATATACTCCAATTAAAAGACGATTATAAGCTGGATGAATATCTAAAGAAAGTGAGAAATATTTATGAATTTATATATTATGTGTTGTGTCTTTGTCCATTGTTAGAATATTTTTGTCCTTCGTTGGATTTAATGGCTCCCCTTGTTATTTTTTTGATGGGTTAGATTAATCTTCAACTGTTTTTCCTACGGAAATTAATACATAACATAACTAAATATGTAAGATGTCAGCTTATAAGTCGCACCAAACTCATGTGATATCCTACAAATCCGAATCGGGGATTACAGCCTGCTAATCAATTCGCACTTTCCTGAGGGCATCGATCCCCGAAAGTTGGCAATCATGTTCATTATACAGGCCGGTTAGAAAAGTGGAGGAAAAGCGGGAGAAAAGTTGCGTTTTCATGCAGTACGTGTGTTAGAGGAGGGCGCGAGTGTGTCCGTCATTAGGAATATTACAAACGGGAAAACTAACTCGCATATGCGCCATATGGTTCCAGTCAGTTGCCCCGCTCCTGGTTCGGTAATTTGTGCGGTCGTGCAGTATCATTAGCAGGATTGACATCCTGCAACACCCATCTGAAATTCGATCTCTGGCTCATTTCGTTACCTACCGTGCCGTCAACCTGACGTCTGCTTTTCCAACTTTCATTTCTCCATTTATAAGCCAGATTTTCACCCAGTATCATTTCGCTCAATTGTTGTTTTACGATTTTACCGTGTATGATATGCCGACAATGTTGTCGAAAATTCGAAAACAGCTCTTTCAAAAGTTATGAATATAAGGAAGTTATCTCTCCTTAAAAATGTATTCTGAATGATACAAAAAAACAGAATCTTAAAATTATAATTTGTACGTAACTAAAGTGCTCCTAGCCAAGTGGTAGAGCCGTAGGTAGAACCGGAGGTCCCGAGTTCAATCCCGAAGCTAGGAAAGAAATTTACTAGTCGGAACACCATTCACTATTGGCTGAAAAATTTACAGTGTACAGTAGCCTATACAGATCACAACTGATTCTCCTAACTCGCACAAGCTGTTAAGGCTTATGAGGGATTTCCTCGGAAGACCTATGAGTGTTTAATCATAATCAATTATTTTGTATATTTGTATATTATTATACTGATCCTCCTAGGTATTCTCCAAGGAGACCCCTCATAAGCTCTCGAAGAGCTTGAGCGAGTAAGGAGAACCAGTTGTGTTATGTGTAGGCTTTGTTACTGGGTCCTTACGCCACCTTAGGTACAGCACTGTTTATTTTTGACCCAACAGCGAGTGGTGGCGATTACCGTGACTAGAAAATTTATTTCCTAGCCTCGGAATTGAACTTGGGACTTCCGCTCACAAATCAATTACTTTCCCACTGAGCCAACCACACTATATTGTTGGAAAGATTGCGGAATAAGAGGTACCTGTCATGATTTACGATTATATAAAAAAAGGATACAGTATGTGAAGTTTGAGAATAAACTCAGTCAACCAATAATAGATAATACGGGAATCCTGCAGGGCACAATCCTGGGGCCGGTTTGTTTTTGGTTTTTATAAACCAACTCTTCATTCCGTTGATAATTTCTTACGCTGATGACTCTGTAATAACATTCAGGGGTAAAACATGGGAGGGAACACGTAAGGCCGTTGAAGTGGGATTGAATTTACACAAAACCTATACTTAAAATTATGCGTAAGGTATAGGGAGAAGTATATAACACTGATAGATTGTATTCCGAAATCGGACAACTGAATATTAAACAAAGTATAGATAGCACTGACCTGAGGTCTGTCTCCGTTGGCGCGCTTGTTCTGATTCATAACCAGACCGGTCACCCATCCTGGTACTGAACTGGGCTGCAAGTTTTTTTTTTAATTAAAAGCAATACCTACTCACTGTTCTGGAGAATGTCCTTGTATATCTATTTTTTTAGATATAGAACAGGGTACCGAATATTAATTGTAGAATTATATTACAAGTGATTATTGTGAACGAATTACAAATCTACGAAACCCCCCGGCTGATTTTGTTCATTAATGGACTTCAAACCTTCTCTATATGGTATAGAAAAGTTGGACCGATTCTATCGCCTTAGATGTAAATTATGTCAATGATTACAAACGAATTTTACGAAAATATTGTGTTTTTCTTACTTAGTCCGGAAACATTTTGATCCATGTTATTAGCCAAATTTAGAAGAATCCATGTACAGCACAGTTCACTTTATCACGGACCTAAATTCTATAGCCTTCTACCAATTCTCTTAAAAACTAACTTGAACTTAAGGAACGTCAAACACAGGAATGACCTCAAAACGTATAGTATCGAAAATTTTTAAGGATTCCAGTCTCTGCCCCCGTGGGACATATACAGGATGATTCAAGAAGACTGTTCGTTAGAATATTTCAAAGAAAGACTCGTTAAAAATAGTGTATTTTTTATAATACATAATTTTGCTCTAAAATGTTTATTTTCGAGATATTCGGCGAGTAAAGCAGTAGTATGTATTATAGAAAATACACTATTTTTTAATATAGATTCCAGCTGAATAAAAAAATTGGTTCAAGCCCTGCGGACAGGAGCTTTTTGGCTACCTAATTTTTTTTCTAAGAATTCATATCTCCTAACAAAGCTTAACTATAAAATTTCAAGTGTTTATCTCAAGTCTTTCTTTGAAATATTCTAACGAACGGTCTTCGTGAATCACCCTGTATAGCGCAGGCCAGGAACGTTTTGACAACATTCAATAATCGATATTTTACTCCTATAAATCACACTTGATCCGAGATGTTTTCAATTTGGCATCATTCTGTGGAAAAATTAAGAGGTGCGTATATAGATTATCTGAAAGCATATAAAATTTGCGACAGTATAAATTCATCAGAAATTATTAAAGATTTCACACAATAAAAAGTGCGAAAAGAATCAGTTGAATTTCCACAGAAAAATGAGTTTTGGTTTAATTTGTTGATTTTTAAGGAATTATTAAGTACCTATATAGTTTTGTGTCTATATAATCACTTTTTCTATTTGCAAGAAAAATTCTTGCTGCCAAAAAATCTTGAAATAACATTCTTATGACTTATGATGTCATGTAAAATTTTTCAATCTGCGTACTCACTTCAAAATTTTAATAACGTCAATTAAAAACCCAAAGACGAGGAAATTCGCATTATTGTATCTGATAAATCACGAACGAATTTCCTCTCTATATATATCCATTGGCAATGTTCTTGGGATTGGAGCAAATTACCCCCAAGTAAAGAAAGTTGGTTAGTCGCTTTAGTGAGCAGCGGTTAGTGAATTGTCGTTGAACTGTTGGTTTTAATGATAGTGGCAAGTCTGCGGTTGGAACAAACCCAGTCTGCGAAATGAATTAAGTTTGTCGATTAAGAAACCCTTCCCGTATTCGGGGTTCTGTGTAACTGATGTCACGTATTGTCAAACTTCACTTTACATAGGGCCGTCTCAGAAATTACTCTGTTCCTAAGATATCGAAGTGTCTGAGAAACTTTTATATTGAAACTTATTTCGTTTGCTAGGAATTTGAGCTTTAGGAAATAGCATAACTGATGTTGAAACAATGGTTTGAGAAATCCGATTAAATTGTTTTCATACTTCGCTATCTCTCATGTCCAATAGGACCCCTTACTCAGTCCTATCGGAATACATTTTATATCGTTTTTATCGTCATTTTTTTGTCCCTAAAACTTCTTCACTAATATATAATCATCAAAGGATACTTTGGGAGGTATATTCTTTATTAAATGGTTCCTTTCTGGGTTTTCTCCCAGTCTATAACCAACATTTCACATTTCCACCCCTCTCATTAATAATAAAAAACCAACATGGATAATCTGTTATATATAAAAAATATTATTTTGTGAATTGCTTCTACGTTAGAAACAAAAGATATTTGTCAGAAGCAAGGTATACGAATTGATAACTGATTAGTTGAATCCCTAGAAAAGTTCTATGTTCTAATGTTAAATTGAATAATAACCTGCACCATTCATAGAAGATTCATGATTTCATATTAACAATATGAATATATAACATATTCTTGTTATTTTTTGACTTATAGCATAGTTCAGATATCGCTGAAATTTTGCCACAGCCTTCAAAACCATATGTCCTAGATTTAAGCTCGATCGGATGGATATTGTCGGAAATAGCCTAGCATCCTTGGGCGAGTACAGTATCTGGATGGGTGACCACTCTGGCTATTAATTCAAACAAGCGCGCCTAAGCAGACTGACCTCACGCCAGTGCTTTCCTGATTCTGTTCGATGTTTATTTTAATTCGAAGTTTCAAGTTCCTTAAAAAAATACCCGTTATAATAAGAAAATTTATTTATCAAAAAATGGAGACAAATAAGATTTTGAAAATTATATTGGATTTCAAATCAAAAGATCATCAGGGATGAGTTGGTTTGATTGTAGTATTCTCACACTCGAATGCTGAAATTAATATGGTTTTAATAGAGAAGCCAAAAATCATTTTCAAATTATATGTGGCATTAAATTTACTTAAAAAGCACAGTAAAAAATTCTTAAAAAGCACCGATGTGAACTCAGTAGCTTTTGCGCGCATGTTCTTTTGTCTATTCACAGTATTCATGCCTCATACACGCTCATGAGATACTGCAAAACCTTCAAGCCGTCTTTTTTCGACCGAGTACTAGTTTTTATTTCGATTGGATCTGTATTTTTGAATATATTGGAAAAATAAAATTCGGAAAAAGATTGCTGTATTCTACAACTGATTACCAAGATTCAATTCAATCGAATCTTTATTTTTTTGAGTTATTGAGGAAATATCAACGAAATTTCAGATGGATATAACTTCGAAACCATTAGGCCGATTATCCCCCGGATTCTGAAAGGCTGGTCAAATTTAACAGAACTGTTAATGTCAAATCAGTCCGAGTTGCGCTTTGCGCAACTCAGATGAGGGTTAGCAAGAGAATGATGTCTGATTAGTTAACATTTGTGTTGATCAGCCTTTCAGAAACCAGGGGTTAGTCTATTAACGAACTTAACCGTCACATTCAGATGCGCAACCTACCCTGAAAATTGAAAGTCGCTATCTCTTTTCGCTCTAAAGTTATCGTGGCAACGGACGGACGGCCGGCCAGACAGAAAAGAATTTGACATCGAATTCTTCATCAGTGAGTCGAACCTAATCGTTTGAGGCCATTTTTGGCAACAAATTCGAAAATTACAAACATTTGGGCAAAATGATAGTACGCTGTTTCCTAGAATATGAGCGCACTAACTATTCCATAAATTTCTTGATGCTTTATTTCAAGTTACCAAGCTCTTTCAAGAACCCCCTTCCATCGTTGTAATCGTCAATCATGTGTCTCCTAACCTTCTTTAACAAAAATTATATTTAAGCTACTATTTCCTAGATTTTCGGAAAAATATGAAACGTGAAATATACTTCTGTCCTGAAATAAATGTACAGTAATTTCACATAGCCATCCAGCCATGGGCCCATTTTGAATAATGTATACATCGTAGTATTTTCTCCAACAACCATTATCTGTATTTCACCAATTCTAGTTTTTTGAGAAAATATATCTGGAACATGTTACTCCGTAATGAAAGGTAATAAAGGCAATTTTTCATAGGATTAGAGATCCGAAATGACCGCGTTCACCTATAGTATCATTTTAATTGTTGGAACACGTGTTCAGCACGGCCCGCTTTAATATGCACCGCATGCCGGGTTGAAGGGACGTGCAATCATTTTAATAGCGAATTAGGCATAACCGCGCTCATCGAATCAATTACTGCAAGATTTGACAACAGATATACACCGAATTACGTCAGTTTACAGCTTTGTTCGTTTTACGACCTATTTCGCAGAAATTTAATCTGGTGATGTCTACACAAAGCAATACAATAAATTACCAATATAAAACAATGCGAAAGCGCCAGAAATCGTTGGTCTTTACATTCCTTCGCCGTGTCGCGCTGCGGCAGCCGTCATCCCCTAAACAGTCCAATTATAAGGGTTGCGCGCTCGCGTTCCGCTTCGCACCCACTCAAAATGCACCATCTCAGCGCTATATCACTCTTAAAGCGGCAGAGAATGTTTTAATTGCCAGCTATGAAAGTCCCTAAATCTCGCTGTTACCGACTTGTTCGGTATTTGTTGCCATTTGTTATACTTGGACCAAGGCCCCATGGTATTATTGTTTTTTCACTGACATCAATGACGATTATTATTAAATCGTTGATTCACCCCACGCAATCTGAGTCGCGCGAACACCGAGGAATTTTTGCTTTTTTAGACTGTGAACGGTATTCAAATTTAATGAAAAATAATCAGTCATGAGTGAAACATATCAAAAATTCATCCTCGAATTAATTCATATCGTCCCCCTATGAAAACCAAAATAACCCCAACATTTGAGTGTGGGAAATCTGATATCACTTTCAAAAATTTATTTTGTACCCATTCCTGAATAAATATTTTATCTCATTTAAAAAAAGTATTTTTGAGAGCGTGTGAACATCGAATTGAAAATATCAAATAATTGATGGAATGGAATTCAATGCCATTTATGATTTGAAGGGGATATCTGGTTTGTGACACCACCAATCAACCGTTAGATAGTTAGGTGGACATTTGGTTTGTTTTTTGGACGAACACCGCCCAGGCGTTGCGACCAGTCGGCCTATCGTGGTATACTTAAATCTATACTTCACAAGATCAAGCCTTTTGATATGGGATATGAGCCTTTTGCAGTCTGAACTTGTGGACTCCTAGTTTCCCAAATGTAATCCTTTCCCCGACGGGACAATCGCATATAATGTGCTCGATGGATTCATCGTCCTCTAGGCATAGTCTGCAATCAGAGTCCTCGACCAACCCCAACTTACTTAGGTGTTTTTTGAGGCCGCAGTGTACCATATACACTGTCATTAAAACTCTCAGATATGACCTGGAGAATTTGAGCCATCGTCTGCCTCTTTCAACTCAAGGACCAATAATTGTTGAGCTAGCATATCTCAGATCAGATATGCTGCTCTTGGACCCATCTGTTGTTCTCCTAACTTGGTCCCCTGAGATAGGCCACAGGCCGGTTCAGGTCTAATAAGTCCCATCGAATCACTCGCGCCGCTTTATATACCCGAGTGTCTCAGAACCGAGATGACCAGCACCCTGCTGCGCTCTCCTAGTTCAGCAAATGTAGTTCAACAGTACACACAAGCAGGAACGTGCAGTTGTGGTCTTCAGGACAGCTTGACTATCAGAAAGGATCTTTATTGATCTGCAAACCCTTCCTTTCTGAAGTGCTTCGCGCTTGAAGGACAGTCGCAAATCTGCCCAAACTGATGCACTCTCCATCAGCAATTTTGCAACCACTGGCCCAAGCTACCACACCTTGTGTGGTAACGGAGCCATTTGTGAACCAACAGGTACCATCAGGCATTGCGGTCCCAAATATAGTCCAATCGTCTCTTCCGGCAAAGATGATACGGTAGGGCCACTGCATGTAGGTTTCGGTTATAGATACGTCAGATCGGCCTGCAGAGAACCGGGGGTGGCTCACTGCAGACCACATGGAGAATTCTGTATGTCGCCATCTGGACCACACTCCCTATTACTAGGTGGAGGGAGGCGAGGTCTAGTAGGTATTCCATAGCTGCAGTGGGGATTTTCTCCTTGAGTTGAGCTTGAGTTGAGATTGCACTTTTAAAGTGCAGTCCCCCAAGCAATACTTGTTGATTTGTGATCTCAAGACTATCACATACAGCCAGTAGAGTTGTTTCGGAGGCAGTCCCCACATGTTTCCACAAGTTCACTGACAGGCGCTGAGGGAGTGCCTAGCCTTGTGAATCACCCTTTCCAGGTGCGAATTCCAATTCGCTTCCTGTTCACTAGTGAATGTAACAATGCCCTGTCAGCAGTCCCACCATTACCCGAAGCTCGTGGCATCTGCAGGAGCTTTCTGGTATAGGATAGTGAAAAATCCACGAATCTTTTAGTCCTGGATTATTTCTTCAGAGAGTTATCCTGGAAGCCCTTTTCGCAAGTTCGTCGACCTTTTCATTTCCTTCAATACCACAGTGCCCTGGCACCCATAGAAGAGTCACCTCATTACCTCTAGCCAGTTGCTTTATGGTATTCCGGCATTGCCTGGGACAGTAGGGAACCTTGGATAGCTGATTCCAGGTCTATCAGTGTGGCCTGGCTATCCATTATTATATAGATGTGCGCCCCTTGAGGTTCCTTTTTCGACACTCCTGAGTACAAATGTAGACAGCTAGTGCTCAATCTTGTTGGAACCATAGGATATCGATGTGCAATTCTTCAAATTTTGGTACGGAATTGATCCATTACAGAAGGAATAGCTCAGAAGGACGGTTATGTCCACCATAAAATGGACGAAGACTTTCGCAAACTGAACTCTGATTCTCAAATTAAATTTCCACAATTTGGTACCGTTGTTCAAGTGTAAATGTATTTATGATGAAAATAGAAAACCTTCCTGAACACCAATGTAGAAGACAAACGTAATGCAAAAGTTATCTCATGCCCAATAATAACTATAGATTATGTAATTGTTTTATAATTCTTTTCTTTTATCAACTCGAGTAGAAATTTGATGCTTGTGGTCAATGCTTTTGTTTATAAACCCCAGTTACGGAAGAACAAATATGATTTCATGATTACGAATAGATAGTTGATAATCTCTCACATTTCAGAATACATGAAAAAACTGAGCTGCATGAAAAACGAACGAAGTTGAAACTGCGATCAGTTCTCGAATCTTTCCGGCATTTTTACTTTTCCGTGGAAGTAATTAAGATTACTCTTGGCTTATTCTTGATGACTTCATTCAATTCATTTCTCCATATTCTTCATGAGCATTTTTTAATTTTTTATCTATTCGCTTCATCACGAAAGCTCTCACAGAAGCCACTTTCCAGCTAACTTATCTGTAGCAGGATCAGAAATGATGCCAAATTCCTTCCTCTCATCCCTCTACTACTTTTGAATCTAAACTTTCCGCTCGAAATCTGACTGTAGGGGTGTACTAACAGATTTTTCCTCTATCTCCGTTTCAATCTGATGAATTGGATCCAATATATGCGTGCAATAAATCTGGAGGTATTCTTCAGAAGGGACCCAGGTTTTATTGCAGTTCTCTCACGGAAAACGAAACAATTCGGAATTTCCTATTCATAGTAAACGGAATACTTTCGTTTAGGATAACTTGTCGTTCGTTCTTATCGGTATGTTTTATATTTAGGAGATAAGCGACCGAAAAGCTTCTATTCCCTGAGAACAAAGCTAATTCTTTACTCATAAAACTAAAATGTAATGACTATGCATAAATAATTTTTTTTATAGGTATATAGTATGTTTCAAGGAACTTAATTTCTATTAATGACAATTAAAATTACATCGACTAATACCCAAGAAAGAAACAGGTTACATAATGAATATCATCCAAATAATATTGTTTATTTTTGGGTTTGATGACTATACAGGGTGAGTCTTCAAGTTTATTTCATTTTAACCATAGATTCTTATGAACAAATGAAACACTTTTCATCTACCATTTTTACAAATTCGGCTCAGGTAAAAAGATACAGGCTGTTGAAATTGTAGAAAAAAGTCAGTTTTTCTTTTGTTGCTTTGACATGGTTATTCAGAATTAAATGAATAACTTCTTAACTGAGCCGAATTTGGAAAAATGTTAAATGTAAAGAGTGTTCTATTTGATGAGAGGAATCTATGGTTAAAATTAATGCACAACTTAAAGACTCACCCTGTATAAGAGTTGATATAATTTTGATTTATCATTTATAGAAACTCAGTTTCTGAGAAATAATATTTATATAAAAAATATTTTTGAATTGATTTTACAGGGTTTTCTCGAGTTTTCAAAATAATTTTTATTTGTAGTTGAACGAAGTTGCTGAGACATAATATTTATATAGAGAAGATTTATTATTTGTCATTGTGAAGGATTGTTTTAGAGCTATTGACAAAGTTTCTGAATATTTTTTGGAATTGGTAGTGAGTTTTAAATATATTTGATAAAACATGGAATAATATTTTTTAATTTAATCGTTTTCTCTTTTTGTCTCTTCCCTTTTCAGGTTGAGTTTCGGGTACCTTGGAGAAACCTATCAGCTTGTTCGAGGAAAAAGCCAAATTTAATACAGATATGCCCTTCAATATTTAATATTTCAGCAAATTTCGTTAACAATTTAAATCATCATAAATCATAACACTAACAGAGAGACAGAGTTTTATTGCTGAGGTTTCTTCGCTAAGTTCTAGTATCATACATTGAATTCGATGGAACCCCGTTACATTAACCTCTGCTAACAGAGAATTTTCTGTTATTCAATTGTTGTCAATATATCCTATATTGACATTTGTTAGTAAGTCAAAGAAGAAACAGCAATCGCAAATAAACCGTCTATTTTCGATTCCACAGACAATCAATTGCAGTCTACAATGCAAGTCATAACTCATGGACGAGCAAATCAACAAATAGATCCCTCTTCGAAACAAACAAACAAACCGGTGTACCTAAAATCGCCGAATCCTGCCACAAAGTATCACCTATTAATTTCGGTAGTTTACACTGATTTGGAATATACATAATAAGGGCGCCAGCGAGAGGCGTCGGTTTAGTGTTCAGCATTCATCAACGGGACGCTGTCAAGTCAACGTGATTTACCACACGTCATCGGCGTCGTTGGATGCGTCACGCTCAATTGAAATATCAAAATACAAACTTCATTCAGTGCAAAGGGGAAAGTGTTATGTCACTGGAGAATTACTTTTTCTTCACGAAACGTTTGAAAAAAAAACCGCATGAAAGATAACTTTTCACAAATTTGTTTGTTAATATCTCTGTTAAAAACTGATCATAATATACAGGGTGTCCCAGAAGTCGACGTCAAGCCGGAAGCGGGTGATATTACAAGTTATGATAGTAAAAGTAACATTTTGCTCCAAACAGGGGCAGAAGTCATGAAGTTTCGGGCAATCATATACAGACGCATTATTCAGGATGACATAACAAAAATAGAATTGGCAAAAAATTAAGATTTGTAGAAATGGGAATTGAATAACCATCACAAAGTATAGATTTTGTCGATTTTCTTTAAATGCCTTTGATTTTGAAATTACACATCACCCGCTTCCGGCTTGACGTCGACTTCTGGGACACCCTGAATTGAGCTTTATCAATAATTTACAATTTTGTACACTTCTCTTTCCTAGGTTAACACGTTCCCTCCACTCTATGTTGAACGAAACATAAATCTTCTTCGAATTTGAGAGAATTATATTTCATTTGAACGTATTCAAGAATACGTTCAAATAAAAAACTTCATCCCGTGATTTCATATTGTCCAACAAATCTGACGGTCTTAAAAGTGTTCGCCAGAAACTTTATATACCGAATCATAGCCCTATAAAACTGGAATGTCAAGAAAGAGGGGGAGAAGAAAAAAGGGACCCGCCAACCACTAATAACCTGTTTAAATCATTGCTATTTATTTGGGAAAGTAAGACGGCCGTTATTGCATGGCGCAGTCAACCACAACGATATACCTTTTTCGTTGTCACGACAAAATCCTAATATTTGGGGACATAAATTCACAAAACATTGCTGAAATGAGTGAAATGAACTTGTGAAGGGTGGCATCGGGCAGCGCAGTGGACACATGGCTTCTGGGGAGTCTAGAGAGAGGCAATCTTTTGAGACCTCCGATCAATACACGAGAACTCTTCGATATAATTATAGTCAATTGAGATGATAATTGGAAGCTATTCAACAAAATCATTCATCATTTTCGACGCTGAATGCTCTGTATTCTCCATATTCCATTTCACAAGCATTTTCTGATTCCTCTTACAATTTTCAGCGAAAATATTAAAAGTTCTTGGAATGACTCACAATATCGCGCATTGAAAGAACAATACCATCTCATCATCTTACCTCAATGTCAACCCAATCTGACCATTTTGATCTGATTAACAGCAGTTTGAATAAATGCACAAAACTTCTAAGGCCAAATGTTAAAAGTTCTTGGAATGACTCCTAATTTCGCACATCGGAAAAACAATACCATCCCATCATTTTCCCTCAATTTCAACCCATGTAAACTCGAATGTCGTATTCATATGCACGCCTAACCTGAAGTTCCAAGTCGCTATCTCCAGGGCCGGATCAACCATGTGGGGGGCCCAAAGGCAGTGTAATTTTCGGGGCCTCCTTTTCAACTATCATTAGGTATATTTTTTCAATTGCGTGCATGGGACCCCTAGCTCTTGCGGGTCCCTTAGGCAGTTGCCTACTTTGCCTAAAGGCTAATCCGGCTATGCGGGTGCCTACAGTTTTCGGAACTGATTCTAGCTATATCTGATGCGCTGATGAAGCTAAATATGCCATCAGTTCTGCTCAATTTGCTTTACCTTTGTGGTGACAAACGTAGAACCCCAAACTTTCTTCCTACCAAAAGGATGTTCGATTAAAAGGGCAATATTTCAATAAAACATGGTCTACCATGAAGCTGGCTAGAGGCAATGAGGTGAGTGACTCTTCTGTGGGTGCCAGGGCACTGTGGTATTCTAGGAAATGAGAAGGCCGATGAACTTGCGAAAAGGGCCTCCAGGGAAATATCTGCTGGACCAGCACCCTTCTGTGGCCTTGGAGCTGACCACTACAGGGCAGCGGTCCAACAATGAGGTCTGAATAACAGAACAGCTCTTTGAAGAAAGACTCTGAGGATCGGAAAAGGAAACAGCCGAGAACATACCTATAATTCGCAAATATCCAGAGCTGACAAAAATTAGACTTGGGTCTAAGGCTTATAGTGGGATTAGAATCAGCAGAAAACGACGAATGCAGATTCTGCGCAGAGGAAGAGACTCCTAAACACCTGTTAACAGAAAGCCTCGCCATTGAACACAACGCAAAGAAAAAAATAGGGGGTACAATAGATCATAGGTGCAGTCGTACCCTCATACAATAATCAATTAGGTTGATAATAACCACGCGGGCGAAGTCACTGTCAAAACTAGTTAATAATGAATTCATCTTGGACTTGCGAATACCGTATTTTTACCCATTTATTTTCTGACAGACCGTGTAGATATTAATAGCTCAATATTTGACAAATGAACAAAAAGAGGGAAATCTGTGCATTCCATCACCAGAAATATTGGATCGAATGAATACAAAAATGAAATCCATGAAATGGTTTTTATTACAAAAGCCCCAAACCGGTGAACTTATTGCTAGATATATAAACATATTGCGGGATGGGTCCGTAAAATGGTCTTTTTATTCGAAGGAGATATTGTCGTTTATATTTATCATCGCAAAGGAATGTGCATTCCAGGGAATTATTACGCCATGTAACTGGGGTTATTATTCCACATCAATACTCCGCTATTTCATATCTAGACCGCTACAATCAGGACTCGGCCAGACCAAAGGAAAATTCGATGTAATTAATTTTCGTAACGAAACGTGTAATAACTACTGTGCACGTCTAGTATATCGATGTTAACATCCCGTACAGGAATTTTCATTGCATTTTATATAATTCCGAATGTTTGTTGAATGAAAACAACACAGTAATTAAGTTATTAATTTAATAATCACTGTATAAGTCTCAGGAGGATCATATAAAATATGGAATTGATAAGAAGGCGCAACTTCTACAGTAGGAGCAATAATTTTTTCAGGTTTCATTCGTAACTTGTGCGGGGTTCATTATTCTACATATTAAGAAAAGTTTTCAAAATTGTTTTGGCTGCACGTTCCTATAGGTGTCATTTGTTTTCGTGTAGTGGAAAACTTCGGTTTCTAAGGTCTTAATGGAAACTTATGGAAATCAAATCAAATCGAATCAAAACAACTACATTAGATGTGTTAGCTCATTGACGATCTGATTGAATCGAGTAAATTCCTGTTCTTAGCCTTATCCAAGGTTTTTTGGGTAAAATTTTAACTGTATAAATTAATCTATCGGGGACCATTTTTGGTTTTTTCTTTTGATATACCCTTATTACACTATGCCTTTTTCATGTCTATATTTGTGCCTATTTTCATGGCTATTTGTTGCTTGAATTTCCCCCCAAATGATGAGTGGCACTATTACACCGCGCTTCTTTCGCGCTTGTTTCAGGCAGTCATTTCAGAGCTGCAAACATTGAAGAAACTGACATATTTACCTCAATTCTTGTTTTGTTCGTATATTTTCAAAACAATACCATAGTGTTTTAGGAATGTCTCAAGAAACGTTTAATGTGCTACTACATAGAGTGCAAATTCAAATACAGAAAAAAGACACTGTAATTCATTTGCATTTCTACAAAAACGAAATTAATAATTACTTTGCGATACCAGGCTACTGGTGGAAACTTCATATCACTCGGGGATAGCCATCACAGATTTTATGGCCTTCGTAAGTTTAGTTAGTTTACGTCCTCAGAGTAGTAAACATAAATTTATTATTGAATTTACGAAGGCTGCGATTCAAAGGATAGAATAAACCAGGTTATGTTAAGACGTCAAGTCAGACAGATAAATATTGTGTTGGTAGACATGACATTTCGACAAAAAGGCTTGAAATCCCCACGATTCAGGGGGAACAAATAGAACCAGTTCTTTTTATTTTCAAGCCTGAAACAGTCTACAAAATAGTCCCGGGCGCATGCGTATTTCTTCAAACTTTCAGGCTCAGTCAGTCAGGCTGACAAATAGGCACGAAAAAGGCATAGTGTAATAAGGGTATTATACAGGTACCACCACTGTCATGTTCTTATTTGGATCCATCTGTATAAATATAGTAACTTCTGCTACACTGTTACCTATCCTTAGTTTTATCGGTCTGAATATGGTAGCATTGGATCTTTCTTCCATTTGAAACTTGCAAAATTGAATTTTGCACTCAGTGTCAGAAGCGAAAAGTTTATTATTCGATAAAAAACTAAACATTGTTCCTTTGACTGACTCAACCTGTTAATCTGTGGTAATGTCAGCCGAATAATAGTGTGAGGTTGCAAAGTAATGACGCAGTAACGATGAAATAATCTTGAATGTAATGATGATTTGAAGGCTGCCGATAATGACATCAACTGACCGTGTGAGGTTATTCGGAGGCAGTTCTTCTAAGATGGTGTCGGATAACGAGGTGGAGAAGAGTCTGTGGTATCCGGTAATTGCAATGATATAATGCATTGTGTATTGTATACCTTGCGGCACAGGTGTAAGAATGATCGCGTAGGCGTGTTCAGCGCAGAAACGCCGCCCAAACGTTAACACCGCCTAGTTTCCCCACTCGTGGCCATAAGTTAAAAACTGGCCGCTGCATTCAAAGAATCTCTCTTAACGTTCTAGTGTTTAGCTTTCTACAGCCTCTTCAGAATATAATCATCTACTTGCCGCGAAGGCGGACAAGTTACTACCGATATCCAAACAACGGCAATACTACCGGGATTTTACGATTTCGAATTAAGTTCCAGCTTCTTATCATACCGATTAATTCCAGAGACGGTGGAAGGAAGTAGTCTTGATGTTCGATTTATTGGCAGATTTCAGTTCAAATAAACTTTTGGTCTTGTACGAAGAAACAAATTTACAGTCGCAGAGTACAGTCACAGCCTTCTTAATTACAAGCCATGCACAGAGAAAGACAATGCTGCATACGTTCATGTGTTAATTTTCTTAAAAAATTGTCGTTCAAAAAATAATCTAATTTCCGTGTGCAATGCTGCGACATCTTCTATCGCACCGGATGTTTGGTTGGGACCTCTCTGTCCACGTATGTATTCGTTCGCTGCATTATACCGCCCTTCAAAACTCGACAACCGGAATTCAAGACCGATTTTCCGCAGACAACCCTATATCTCAATGTCCCCAATGAAATTATCTTTATTAAAAGGTTTATTTCTGGGTTTTCTCTCCCAAACTCTGAAAAATATCTATAAAATAAAAATTAATTATTCTGCGATTTGCTTCTGCGTAAGAAACAGAAGATATTTGTCAGAAGTAATCAATTGAACAATATTGCCTAACAATATAGTTATTCTAAAATTCTCGAATTTCAGAATAACTATCAACAAAATAATTCTGAAGATTTTCGTTAAGCGTCTGAAGAAGGAGTCTGATATAGACTCCGAAACGTTACGATATAGTTGTTTCTTCGTTGATGTTGTTTCGTTGTTGTTTGTTAGGCAACATTGTTCAAGTGATTGCTTCTGACAAATATTTATTTTTTATTTTTTTTCTTACGCAGAAGCAAATCACAAAATAATTAATTTTTATTTTATAGATATTTTTCAGAGTTTGGGAGAGAAAACCCAGAAAGAAACCTTTCAATAATGAGTATACGTCCCCAAGTATCCTCTAATGATTACTTAAATTATCTTTAGTTTGACATATTACATTTTTCCATTAAACAGACGAGTGCAAATTATTAGATTAAGCTAATCTGTTTATACCTGCCAACCCAATAGTTATGACGAGAAAAAAACTTGTTTTTACCCAGAAAAACTTGGACAACAATATTTTTATCTATTAAAATTAGCTATTTGAGTACTGGTGAATCTTGATTTGCCTGAACCATAAAATGATAAAACTATATTTTATCAAGCATTTTAGGAACGATCCAATTACCTACCAATTCTCAAATCATTCAACAGTTGATAGGAATTCATTTTTATTCAATTTTGTGAAACTCAAGGTTCTTTCAAAATCCATCTTTCAGTATGAACATCGTACCTAATGATGTCATTCTCTTGGAAATGAATTGAAAAAATTGGTTCAAGCCCTGTGGACAGGAGCTATTGGGCGCATGTTCATCTTCCTTGTGGCCCGTACTGACCAGTAAAGAAAAAAAGCAGTATCATGTTGAATACCTTAATATTATTCTGGAACACAAATTTTCCATTACAATAATCTTCATCTAGCTTCTATTTAGTATCAATTCCTGTAGAACGTGATCATAATGAGTGTTTTCCATATAATAAAATGTGTTTGAACTTGGTATGTAGGAAATCTGACATCAATTATTGGAATTAATTGATTTGACAAACAGCCGTCAAATGAGGTAAATAGATTTTTGTGACGATTTTCTGTGACCATAAAAAAAATTAAGCATTTCATTATTGCATTTCTTGAAATAGGTACCTTTTCAAGTCGATCAACATCGTCCTTCTTTCGACGTCTAAACTATGACTTGATTCTTTATGTTTATGTCTTTGAATTTGTTTTCGGTGGAATTCAAAGAGTTCATAGAATAATCGATGAAAATACTGGGAGAGACCCAGGAAATTTGACACATTTTGTCTTATATCTCCAGAAATTGAAATCGTATAGAGCCAAAATTTTGCACAATGTTGCAAAATACTACAATTGACGTTAGTACAATTGCAATCTGATGAATAGTTCACGAAAAAAAAATTTTTTTTTCGAAAAAATTAAAAGAAATATTTTTTTAAAAATTACCAACATTTCGATCATAACAGAATTTTGCCAAAAGTTGCGCGTTTATATCCTCGAACTGACTACCAAGTTTCGATTCAACATCTTCTTTAGTTCCTGAAATATCAGGGAAATAACCTCAAAATTTTAAATGTCTATAACTCCTAAACCGTCCGGCCGATTTTGCCCGTTAACGAACTTAACCGTCGCATTTTGATCAGAAACCTACCCTGAAAGTTTGAAGTCGATAGGACCTTCGGTGCTCCTGTTATCGTGCCTACGGCCGGAAGTACGGCCGGCCAGCCGGCCGGCCGGCCGTACGGCACCCAAAAATATGACACCGGATTCGTAATCAGGGAGTCCGAATTAGTCTATTAGCCAATTTTCAGCTCGAAATTCGAAAATTACAGACATTTGGACGAAATGATAGGACGATGTTCCCCTAGAACATACGCCCAAAAACAGCTGAATTTTGGAAAGGGACCCAGTGTTTGCGAGTTATAGATGAAAACCATTTTATTTATAAATCAGGGTCTTTAGGAAATGAGAAAGGCAATTATTACAGAATTATATTATATTGTAGTAGGGGGTAACGTTGCACTGCGACCTCAAGGTTCATTGTGCCCCCTCATCAGAGCTGTCGATGTCATCATCATCCACTGCTCGCCTTCCAGTTCCAGATTTCTGATGAACTCCAGTATCTGGAATGGCTTCAAGCAGGCTACGTCTTCGCTGCTGCAAAAAACATTCCTTGCGTTGGTTTGAGATGGCGAGGCATTCCGTAATCAGGTGATCAGGAGTTTCATCCTCCTCCCAGCAGAATCTGCACTCGTCAGTTTCTGCTAGCCCTAATCTCATCATATGCTTCCTAAGGCCGCAGTGCCCTGTGTGGAAACCAGTGAGGAGGTGCAGCGTGTTTTTACTTAGATCCGTATATTTCTTGGATATGACAGAGTCAAAGTTCCGGAAGAACTTTTTGGAGTGATACATTCCTGGGTATATCTGAGTATATCTCTTTTAGTTCCCACTTTCATCCAAAATTCACTTTTGTAGGTGTATCTACCCACCCCACAGATGGGTTCCAGGCCAATAAAAGGGGTTCGTGTTCCTTTCTTGGCAAGTGTATTGGCATCCTCATTTCCTTCAATTCCAGTGACCAGGAACACAAACCAAGGGGACCCTGTTGTTCTTGCTTACTTCATTAAGTTTTCTTCGGCACTCCCATATTAGCTTGGAGTCGATAACATGGGAGCTCAGAGCTCTAATAGCAGTTTGACTGTCAGAGTGGATTGCTATATCACAACTCTGATAGTTTCTTTCTAGGTTCATTTCCACGCATCTTTCTATTGCAAGTACTTCTGCCTGAAAGATGCTCGGATAGGAGCCTAGCGATAGTGAGCATTTGGCGCTTGCCCCATATACTTCAGGGCCAGCCGTCTGTGTACCATTTAATGGCATTTTTTTTAAGAACTTGGTTGGTGGATTACCTGTCTTTCTTCCTACCTAGCATCTTAGTGGAGTTCTTTTCGATGCTTACTTCCTAAATCATTTCGTCATTAGGAAGATTGGCTGATGAAATGTACCTTGTAAGAGAGGACCAGGCTTTCTGGTTTTCAATACTCTCATTACCTGTTTCTTTCATGGGCCATTTTGTTCATCACTAGATGAAGTAGTGTGAGATTTGTGTTAATCTCAAGTGTCCTGGTAGGAGAGGTTCCCATAGATCCAGTGATACACACTCAGGAAAGCCTTTGTACTTTGTCAAGGGTTTTCCTCATACTATTCTGGCTTATTTTTGTATGCCATCAGACTACGGTCCCATACGTGATTATGGGTCTCTCAATCATGATGTATACATTCATCGCAGTATCTTGGGGTTGCAGCCAAGTCTGGGCATCTGGATTTCTGCACGCCATTAGAGCCTTTATTGCTTTACTAGCAGTGATTTCAACATGCTGATCCCACAGGAGTTCACTGGCAATCAGAATTACGCTGATTGAGAACTGTCGAAGCTTTATGAAACCCTTGACAAGATGTTTCATTCTCATCTGCTGATAGTGATAGATGGTTTCTTCTATACAGTGGAGAAAGGCCATATGGAATAAATCATAAATCCATTATCTTGGTTACTGTAAATATTTATAGAAAATCTTGAAACAGGTAAAATTCAAATTTTAAATTGTCATTCTTCCTCGTAAAAATGCGGACCCCACCTTCAACCCCCTTCGAAAGACAGGTACGACCCCCAATTCTTCTAATAGGAAGTATGGGCTTGTGATACATCGTTTGAAAGGTCTTGTCATTCTCTATTCAGAAATGTTATCACTTTCATGTATAGGATGGTGGTTTAGAAAGTGCGAGTAGGTATTAGGCAAACTCCAGTTGTTATCGACATGAATTTTGTTGATTGTTTTGTGGAATGGTTTTTGTGGAATGGTTCCTGTCGATATGATAGCTTTCTTACAAGATTGGGCGAGTGAGGACAATCAGTTGTCATCTCAGGCACAGCACTGTTGAATTTTGACCCAATGAATGGTGAAATTTATTTCCTATCCGGGATTGCATTAGGGACCTTACGATTCCTAGTCCAACGCTCTGACAAACTGAGTTAGCGACGCTAGAAAAATGTCTCACCTTTTGAAATGGCATATTTATAAATAAAAGCAAGTACAAGGGTATACATGAGGGGTGGAGTGTTTCCCCGCAGGCATAATTTATCTGGGGTAGTGTGTCACAAATCCCCAGGATGAATCAGGACAACGCTTCGAATGTTCAAAATTCAACGCCTCGGACTGGCAAGTTGAAAGATACGAAAACACCCCAAGGATAAGGTAATCTATCTCCGCAAAGGGGTCATCCGATTGTAATAATGGGGCGAGAACACGCTTTAAGGGGCGAATGAGAATGAGAATAGAATATTTTATCTCGGATGCATTATTTCCGAGCCACAGAAAATATGGTGTAGGAGGATATAACTCGCGGAAAGAGGATTTTGGATGCCACAGGTGCAATCGTACATCTACATTTTAGATTGTTCCTTTCATTTTCATGAATTGTTAGAAGGAAGGTCGAGGAGAGTGTGTTCTTTAATGCATTACGCAGTGGGTTCCAGGTTCTGTCTGCGAATTAGGCAGATATTCCTTTCATCCATCAGCTTTTTTTGAACAGACTGAAGAATGAATAATTTACATCTGAATATCAAGACATCTTTTCTTTTCCCAAGGAATAATCATGTAATCATTATACATTCTTGGAGGGTACTACGATCCAAAAAATGCAGGAAAGCCATTTCCTCCATTCCCTTAGGACATTTCTTGATTATAGATATCGAGTTCTCGCTAATCACTTGGTGAAACATTTTCAAAATTCAATAATGTAAAGAATACACTTGTGTACGTGTAAGTATCATTCAATCATCCCACAAATAAGCAACGAAATTTACAATATAATGAAACAACATAAAATTAATAATATCTGTAAAAATTAGAAACACCTTGGTTTAGTCTTGATTCATAACAAATATTGTCATGACATTGGTTAAAAATGGGTTAAAGCACTGACGTGAAGTCGGAAGCTTTTGCGCGCATATTCTATTCTTCATTTTCCTGTACACACCTCGGCTGATCCCCGCTTCACCTCTGCACATAAAAGCTAAGTTTCGTTTATGTTACTGACGATTTAAGCGGGACATTTTAACTTTTTAAAAATGAGTGTTGATGAAGATATAATTTATATACCTACTTAATAATGATAAAAAAACTCAGGTCAATGAAATAATAATTATAATAAGGAATATTATTTATCTCACGATAACTTGAGAACGGAAGGAGCTAGCAACTTGCAATTTCTAGCGTAGGTTGCGCATCAGAATGTGACAATTGAGTTTGTTAATAGGCATTATCGACCAAACTGTTTTGGAGCTATACCTATCTGAAATTTTGATGTTATTTACTCAATAAGTCAAAAAATACGAAACCGATCCAATTCAAACATGGTAGGTAGTTGTAGAATGCCGAACCGCAAATATTTGCAAAGTTAGGTGAAGATTGTATCACAAGAAAATTTTAAAGAAATCATTGAAAATTTTTTTGTACATCAACAATGCGTCCGACATCGCTGAAATTTTGCGAGAGCATTCAAAAACTAATATCTTACAAAAGCTTGGAAAACGCGTTATAGACCGCGGTCTATATCGATGGTAAATTCGATTGAGAGTGTCCAATAGAGGTGAATAAAACATTATTAACAGTATTTTTTCGGTGTAAGGTTAAATTTTAATTCTTTTCAGCTATTTTGAAAAAATTTTTATTTCAGAACCAATGTTCGATCGACTTCGTATGGGGCGAGAATGGACAATGAAACATTGGCGGAAAACCTACTGACTGCACGTCAGTGCTTCAGCAATTTTTTTTATCAAATCTCTTCAGTTTTTATAACCTATTTACATGTTAATTGGATGTCATCAAATTCATAACCAAAAAATTATACTTGCTATATAAACTTAAAATGTGGAATTTTATATTCATTGTCGATATTTTATAGTTGTAGCAAAATCCTTTCGTACTTTGAGCTGGTTCTTCCAGGTAGACTTTATCCAAATAAAAATGTCATTCATCGAACATCACTACATTGAAAAAATTGATGGTGCTATTCAAGGAAACTTGTCTTCGACCTACCCTGTGCGCTTAAATCATGACAGGAATCATCCTGTATATAAAGCAAAAGATACAATTACATGGAACCCATTCGAATCGTTTCCCCGGTTGAAAGAAATCAGTATCTCTTACGCGCTCTCAACAATAGATGTCTATGAACATCTGTTTCTAGTATTCGTCTCTATCTGGAAACTAGGGCGTCTTCTGACCGCCTCAGTCGTCGCGGCGGCGACGCCGTCTTCAGGAGGCCACGCCTTGAACCGCCTCCTCCAGGTTAACTGAACATACAAAACAACATATCCTGTCTATCATAAAACAAAGGACTTCTTGATGATTGACCATAGGAGATCGAGGAGAAATTCGGCCGGGAAATATGTTCAAAGCAAACTAAGGATTATCATTTCTTCATCGAAATGTTCTAGATCCCACTATTCCTTATGTATACATAATCTAATTCTGACTCATTTTTTCTGATATAATAAACCTTTGGAATCAACAAAAAAATAATAAAATCCACATATCTGAATTTTTTTTCAAGTCTTCTGTTACAAATATTTAGTGAAATTTCGATGACCTTTACGGATTTCGTCTCGATTTATTTGCAAGGGAAGAAAATGACATATGACTGACATATGTATTCAATCGGAATTGAAATTCTCTAAATATCTAACAATATACGAAAAAAATTACTTCTCAAATAATTTCAGCACCCGATATTCACGAAATCCTGAGTAAATTAGCGCGTTGGCATTCTACAAGTTGTATATTTTAGTTATAGAGGAAATAACAACAAAAATTCAGATGTGTAAAACTCCAAAACCATCTTGTCGATTATGCCTATTAACGAACTCAAATGTCGCATTCGGATGCGCAACCTGCCCTGCCAATTGCAAGTCGCTATCTCTTTCCGGTCACAAGTTAACGAGCAATACATAATATCAAGATATATATATATTTTTTTAATTTTCTGGAGATTCGATCCTCACAAAATTTCATATACGTCTTCATGCCGGTATTCTACAACTAGTTACCAAGTTTCAATTCGATCGAATCTGTATTGGTTGAAGAAAAAATTAATACTCTGAAAATTCCAAGTCGCTATCTCTTTCCGTTCTCAAGTTATCGTGGCAACGACCGGACGGCCGGACAGAGTCCAACTTGGCCTCGAATTCTTCATCAGTGAGTCGAACCTAATCGTTTGAGACCATTTTCTGCAAAGATTTTGAAAGTTACAGACATTTGCACAAAATGATAGCACGTAGTTCCGTAGAACATGCTCGCAAAAATCTTGAAAAATTTCATATGAATATATATGTTTAATGCTAACCACCCCTGAAGTAAACAAATCCAGATGAAAATTTCTGATAATCCACTGAGAAGGGTGTTTGTACGAAGTTTCATGAATAGTTTTTAAGAAAATAACGAGATACGGTTTTTCTCAAATCGCTTTTTAAATTCAACCAAATTTGAATGCTCAAACTTTCAGGGGATTAAAAAAGTATTTCTCTACTCGATTCTAAAATATTTTTATTAGGAACTCATAAATCGTAGGCAAAGGATATCAAAACTCTTGGCTTCGATATGAATTTTTTTTGGGGAATTTCCAATTTTATTTAAATTGGATCACTTTCATTTTATTGTTTCATTATCACTAGTACTACTTATGTGAATAATTTAATAGAACAAAAATGAAGCTGCAAGAATTATATTGAAATGTTGAAGATACATAGATAGAACACTACTATTTAATATTAAATTATATAATTCTAGGAACCAATCGAGTGAATATTTAGGTAAATATTAATATCATCAGCAAAAATTATGAGCTACCCTAATAGAAACAATAATATCGATAGCGTGTATGTTTATTGAGTCATCATAACTACTGTAGTGGCCGGAAATTCATTACATAATAATTATTCTGTAAATTTTTTTTCCATTATTTCACACAATACAAAGCAAAACATGTATCTATGAGAGATCATAGCCCTATAGCCGCCTTCGAACATCTGAAGTTCTGAATAATCATCGCTTGGACTGGTCAGACCTGGGTTTGAAAGAGAACCTCCTGGCCTTACGAGCAACATTTTCCTTTTTTATTGAGATATACAGGGTGTCCCAAAAATACCACGCGAAAGTGACACTGGAGATAGATTGGCATTAGGTCTATCAGATAGCATCAACATGTCCTCAGTAAAAGTCCGCTGGTTTTCGAGATATCACCACTTTTGTGTATTTTTTAAAAATCTCCAGTTTTCGGTCTTTTATCGCCTAGCATTGCTAGAAATTACTTCAAACTCATGTTTTTTTTTACCTAGGCTATCCTGAATAGTTGCTTCAAACAATGAAATAATAACTTCACCGACAACTAGAACAAAATCCTTCAAAAAATGTCTAACTTGTTGTATTTTATGCCGAAGTTAAAACGTTAACTTAAGTTTGACTGACTGCTGTGAAAAAAAATTATATCAGACTGAATTGACAAATAATCGCAAAAACTGGTCCATTTCATGCCCTTTTCAAAATGATACAACACTACCAATTTTTTTTAATCAGAACCAGAATTGCTACTTATTAAAAAAAACCAAAACCCTTATCGGCTATCCTGCTCCCACATTCATTGTTCTGTAACATGGAAACCGGTCCGACTTTCACAGACTAGGGGTCTTCGAATAGTCTAGACCAGGGGTCACCAAATGGCGTACCGCGGTCCGGATGCGGATCGCGAACCTTTTTTTTGCGGACCATTTTTCCAGAAAACATGTATTCTTGATTAAAAAAATTCAGATAACTTTTCGTTTTATTTACTAATTATAGATATTGGATTTAGATTAACTGCTAGTCAAATTCTTATGCCATCATAATGCTATCAACGACCCGCGACAGATATACAGATTTTGTGAACGGACCTCCAATGAAACTAATTGGTGACCCCTGGGTTAGATACTAGAGAAAACTTTTTGGCGTAAGACGGATTTACTCATTTCCTAATATTTTCCGAACGGATAGAGTTACAGAGGAAATAGATACATAAATCTAAACGTCGTCCACCGACCAATCATTGGATATCGAGATGTGAAAATCATAGATTTCGGACGGGAAAGAAGAATTTTCCTTCGATTCCGGGTCAAAAATATTTCTAAGTGCTGACCCAAAAAATTTTTTTCATGGTATATCGATACGGAGCTCGTGTCTAGTTAAATCGAGGTCGCTGATCACGAATATGCAATTAGTTTTTCCCTAAGTGGCGTACTTTGGGAAAATTTTCACTTAGAGTGAAAAAATGGACGAAAATAGGTCAATTTTGGAAGTTCACACCGCCCAAAAAAATTGGAGTAAGGTGTTGTTGATTTTTGCCCTCATATATGGATCCTTTATCTACTGAATAATCCAAACAGAAAATGTCCAGGCCGTACTATTCGGAAATTATGATTTTTTTCCCAAGGGTCTGTTTTTCGGAAAATTCATTTCGCGGTATTTCCGCGGAAAATTCTCTAATGAAAAATCCGATCATATATTCGTAATCTACGGTCCCGAATTAGTAAATGACGTAATTTGCATCGAAATCGGAGACCGGTCGAATTTTGGCAATATTTTAATACCATTTTTCGAGAAAAATTTTTTGACGCAAAACTATGAAACGGGTACTTATTCTTATAGATTCGGGGCCGTAGATTCCGAATCTACCATCAGATATTTATTACAAAAATTTTCCGAGGAAATATCGCGGAAAGAATTTTCCGAAAAATAGACCCTCGGGAAAAAAAATCATAATTTCCGAAGCGTACGACCTGAACATTTATTGTTCGGATGATTCGATAGATAAAGGATCCAAATATCACGTAAAAAATCAGCAACACCCTACTCCGATTTTTTTGGGCGGTGGAAAGTTCCAAAATTGACCTATTTTCGTCAATTTTTTCACTTTAAGTAAAAATTTTCCCAAAGTACGCCACTTAGGGAAAAACTAATTACATATTCGTGATCAGCGACCTCGATTTAATTAGACACGAGCTCCGTATCGATATACCATGAAAAAAATTTTTTGGGTCGGCACTTAGAAATATTTTTGACCCGGAATCAAAGGAAAATTCTTCTTTCCCGTCCGAAATCTATGATTTTCACATCTCGATATCCAAATTTTCCCCGATGATTGGTCGGTGGACGACGTTTAGATTTATGTATCTATTTTTTCTGTATCTCTATCCGTTCGGAAAATATTAGGTAATGATCGAATCCGTCAAACGCCAAAAAGTTATCTCTAGTATCCAACACACCCAAAAATTTACAATTTTCCGATTAGGTCGACGCGGCTTTGGTTATTCACTAAATCGGGTGCGCAGATCACGAATCTGTAATTAGATTTTCCGTATCTCGATTAGTTTCGGAGCAATGACGAAAAAAGTCGCAATTTCTGGCTCTAACTCCGGAAAATGGACTAATCAGTCGGATTTTTCGCCATATTACCAAAATTAATCGAGATACGGAAAAACTAATTACAGATTCGGAATCTACGCCCTCGATTTAGTGAATAGCCAAAGCCGTGGCGATCTTATCGGAAAATTCTAGATTTTTGTATGGGTTAGAATCTAGACAAAGGACTCACAGCTCTGGCAATATGTTAGTTGTTGTATGCATTTTATCAATATTTCACAGGAAATAGGTCATAAATACTTCTACAAGGGTTGAAGTACTACAAGATATTTTACTTGCAATTATCTTTTCGTGGAAAATATTAATTTCAAGGGTGAGACCACCCATGCAAAAATAAACCAGTTAACCCAAAACATTTAAGTTTTACAAGCGAGCTGCTTTGTTTAGAAATACAAATGAGCGCTTCCCAACATGTCAAGTCATGGGACGCAACAGTGGTGATATCTCGAAAACCAGCGGACTTTTACTGAGGTCATGTTGATGCTATCTGATAGACCTAATGCCAATCTATCTCCAGTGTCACTTTCGCGTGGTATTTTTGGGACACCCTGTATATTAAATTATATAATTTTGATAATCAACTGAATTTGAAACATGGGGTTTGATATCTCCTGTTCAAAAATGTCTGAAATCAAGCACCGAAAAAATATTTCAAAATCATTCAGTGAAAAAAAAAGGCACGTAAGCAGATAAGATGAGCGATGTATTCTCGTTGAGTCATATAGAATTTGGTTAGTGGTCAATTTCAATCTCATCAATGGCAAATCTATTCACAGAATATATTTCGATAGAATGATGGAAACAAACAGGCGATCTTCGAATTTACGTGAAGTAAAATTTTGCCAAGAAAATTATGCGGTAACATTCTCAGAAAATGATGTGAAGCCAGATTATGCTCTTCAATATAAACTTATATATAAGTGTAGTAGAGGAAGTAACCCTCGGCTTTGGCGTAGCATATTTCGCGAAGGCAATTTTGGCTCGAATTTGCGGAAGGATGATCTTTTCGCTCTCTTTTACACAGATTGCCTCAGGCAGCGTTGTTCTTATCCCGAAAATTGAGGCAGGATAGTGGCAATTTGCTCTAAAGTGCCTTGATAACACCGGGCCTGACATATGGCTACATATGCCGCTAAGATACGGTATAAACAAACACACTTCTTTGCATATCTTATGCTTTCTTATTATAGGGGTTACGCAGGGGAAGCTTCAGACTATTATGTGGTAATAGGGTGTTGATCCCCTATTGAAATGTTCGAGTATAACTCCTTGTGGATTATTGTTTAAGATATGCAGATTAACCCTAGCTGACAAGCCAGTTTACTTCATCCTTGTCATTCATTGATCCTTCTCTTTTAAAGTGTATTCAGTTCAGCCTTAAACGCGGCGAAAACGAAGAAGTTTAGCCCATTATCTTTTCAAATATCAGACAATGTATACTATAGGCTAGAAATTCCAAAAACTGTGCATACAATATTCATTGTATTTGTGGTAGATAGTATACAGAAGAAACAACAAGACCAATAGAGGCTTGAGCGTCAGAGCACAAGAACAACTTAAGGTATAGAGAAATTCATAAATCAAAAATAGCAAAAAATGTATGGAATGAAACAAAGGTTCTGATGTAGAAAATTGTTAATTTTTTTTAAGAAAAATTTTTATTTTATTTTCTAGTGATGCGAACCTGGTTATATTTCGCAAGAAATTGCACCTCGGCATTCTAAAACTAGTTACCAAGTTTCAATTCGATCAGATCTGTATATTTTGAGATATTGAGGAAATAACAACAACATTTTTCAGATTGGTATAACTCCGAAACCCTTTGTCTTATTATATCCATTAACGAACTTGACCGTCGCATTTGGATGCTTAACCTACCCTGAAAAGCGGTTGAGTTACGCTGATGATTGGTAACAGCCATGAAACTGGTACGTACCTGCCCTCTTTGCCCCCTTTGGGGGACACGAAGCAAAGTTTTGTGAGGATCGTATGACTAAAAAATTGTTAAAAAATTCTGTATCTCAGAAACTATCCCACAGATATCGCTGGAATTTGCTAGAGCCCTTAAAACCTTATTTTACAGCCAAGTAATTACCGAAATTAAATTGTATCGGATCTTAATTGTTGGAAATATTGGAAAAATATTATTTCACAGCCTTGGGTGAGTGAGACAGGTGACCGTTTTGTCTATGAATCTGAACAAGCGTGCCAAAGCAGTCACGTCAGTGCTTTTCTAATTTCATTAATGGCATCATTTTTAGTTGCTATCTGTCAATAAATGACGGTTCTTAATATGACACCTGCCAAAATACCGTGAAATTCAAAATGAAAAATCCAACTGGAACACCCTGTATATGTGGTAATCGCCACAAGTAACAAGTTTCTTCCTCTGGTTCTAAATCCAACAATGACCGCACTGAATGCAGCTTCGGAAACAAAGAGTGTTGGGATATTTCTTCTGAAAGTTTTTAACAAATAGGTCCACGCAATTTTCCTGCAGCCTATAAATTCCATTTCACAAAAAATGTCATCAGTTAGGCAGATTGTTGGGAGACCATAATAAAATGTTATTCAGAAGACCCCACTTTTCTGTACGGTGGCGTTTTGTTATACGGGATTCATCAATCAAGAGAAATTTTAATATCACGAGAAAACATTATGAACTACCCTAATGGTAACAATGATCTTGACAGCTTGTATGTTTTTTGGTGGGGGGGTCTCTCGTTATTTTTTGGGGTTTGACTGTGGCCAAATATTCGTCGCAGCGGTTTTGATGTAAGGTGGTTCGAATAATTCGAATATCTGTAGTAGATATACTGAGTGACAAAGAAACTGCAACACTCAGAAGGAGCTGCTTAAATTTCAATTTTTTTGGGGTAAAACATAGATAGTATCGCAAGGAGTAAATGATTGAAATTTGAAGATAAAAAACGAAGGATTTACAATTTTTTTTAATAAATTTGTTAATAATGCGTTTGTCCGCCGCCGCGATTAACTATACACCCCCGAACACGTCTTGGCATTGATCCAATAAGATGGTCTATTTCTTCTTGAGGGATACTTATCCCAAGCTACCTGTACTTCATGTATGAGAGCCGCCAAAGTCCGTGGGGGCTGGGGTAAATTTCCAAGCCTTCTAGCCATGATGTCCCAAACATGCTCTATGGGCGAAAGATCGGGAGATCTGGGCGGCCATGCCAAAAGATTCACATGGGTCACTTCAAGAAAGTTTAAACTAACTCTGGCAACATAAGGTCGAGCATTATCTTGCTGAAATATTGGATTCTCGAGCCGGTTAATGTAGAGGAGAACATATGGCTCCACTATTTCTTGAAGGTAACGCAGGGCTGTCATGTTACCTCGAATAAAGACTGAAGGTGACCTACATGCATGTGCAATAGCACCCCATACTATAACGCCTACTGCCCGGTGTACATGACGCTCAATATCAAACTAAGGTTCACGTCTTTCTCCCCGATATCGTCTAACCCATCTTCGGCCATCTTGTGCACTCAAGGAGAATCGAGATCCATCAGAAAAGACGACCTGATGCCATTCCACATTCCAATGTTGACGTTCTCTGCACCACTGTAAACGTTGCTGGCGATGCTCAACCGTCAGAGGTAACATAAGATGGGCTCGATAATGCTGCAGTCCAAAAGACCTTATCCGGCGGTAAACCGTTCGCACAGTTACAGGATCAGCCAAAGATCGAGTTGCCGCAAATCGGTCTCTAATAGGCATAAGTCTTAGACGTCGATCTTGAACTTCATTTGTGCCCCTTCGAGGTCCGGTGCCTACCTTTCTTCGATTTTGGGCATTATCAAACCACGCTTGAGAACATCTCATAACAGTAGTTGGATTTCTGTTCGTACGGTTAGCGATTCCTCGAAATGACAACCCCGCCTCACGTAGACCAATAATTCGACCTGTTTAAAATTCACTTAGCTGGCTAAACATCGACTTTGGACCTCCTGGTACAGCTGGTTTGTTGTAAAATTTAAAAACTTCGCAAAAAACGACTACAATTTGTAAGTAACAAAAAAATTTCACATGAAAAACCTTCACGATTTTTTTCTCCAAATTTTAATCATTTACTCCTTGTATGATGTAGTCTGTTGAAGTCGCTGTGTCGACGAAACGCAATATTGAATAAATAAGTGTAAATCGTATATAATTTTTCATTGAGTTAATATAGATTTGCATCAAGTAAAAGCCACAAGCATTAAACATTTACTCCTTGCTATACTGTCTATGTTTCACCAAAAAAAAATAAAAATTTAAACAGCTCCTTCTGGGTGTTGCAGTTTCTTAGTCAGTTAGTATAATTGTTTACGAATATTTATTTGTATAGATGTTAAAAATACTTCATGTGTGATTTTTAACATACTCAAGTGAATACAGAACGCCATCAACAAATAAATCAAAACCTCTGCAAATTTCACACAATAGTTTATTATTCTTTCCTTTACCAATTTTTTTTATGACTCGCAAAATACGGATTGCAGGACGTTACGCTGAAAAAACCATGTGAATTTTTAACAAAACTTCGTTATTTTCTATTCAACATATATCGATCTTTTTCTTTATGACTCGCGAACCACTGATCGTAGAAAATTGCGATTAACATTTTTAGATTAAGCATTATGGCAGTAATATACTTCTTCCAATTGAATATGCTAATAATACAGGTTTTTCCACTAAGAGGTTTAATTTTGAATAGCCCGCTGTTTTGGCAGGTGTCATGTTAGGAGCTGTCATTTGTCGATTGTTGACATCTTTTAACTATGCCATTAATAAAAATGGAACGATATACCCTTCAACAACGTATCAAAATTGTAAAATTTCAATATAAAAAATTGGTTCAAGCCCTGCGGACAGGAGTTTTTTGGCGCTCTTGTTCAAACAGACAATTTATATCTCCGAAAGTATTGGTTTCCCAGAGTTGGGAATTATATCAATGGGTTCTTATGATAGAACTGCATCATGAAAGACATTAAATTTAAAAAAGTGTCGTTTGAAAAAAATGCTTCAAAAAATATCATTTAAAAAAAGCTGCATCATAAAGGAAATTCAATACAAATAATCGTTTATTTATCAAGATTAAATGAGCAATCTTCAATGCTTAATGCTTAAAAAATTATCAATCAAAATAATAAGGAAAGTATCATCGAAATGTCTAGAGCAAGACTGGAGACAATCATAGCAGATTTTCCATTTATTCCTGATATTTGAGTAGGTAGAGGCTGACGCATAAATTATTTTAATATATTAATAAAATACTATCCTCTTTTCATAATTTGAAATTTAATAGTTCATACCACTAACACATTCATTCTGTATTATGAACCTTAACCCAAGAAAAAATATTTGATACACAAATGTAGATCCATATTCCAGTATGTTTTTGCTAGCAACATTATAAAAATACTGAATATAGGAACATGTCTTACTACTCAAGGAAATAAAATGTAATATTAACCTCAGTGGTCAACGAAACATTCCAAGGATCGACGCAGGGTGATTCTCGATTTGTAGACCAAGTTTAATGATTTTTTCTAGAATAGAATAATAGACAAGGAGACAAAAACTGGACAGAAGAATTTTAATAATCCATTTTATACACCAAAAATTAGTTCAATATTCAATAGATATTCCAATACTAATAAATAATTATGGATATGCTTCTTCAATCTTAAAGTCCAATCAAGATGTTGTGGAAAATGGAACAGAGTGTAAAAACTTCAATTTTGCAGATTCATTCAAATGTCGAGATTATCTGAAAATTTCTTAATAACCCCAGAGTTTTTAAGCCGTATCATCGAACGGTGTAACTTTCGAGGGTTGTTGAATGTTCCAATTTGCTAATCAATTAGTGAAAGACAAACGCTTTAAATTTCAAAGTTCAAAGTTTAAACGAACGTTATATAAATCAGTAAATGAAATAAAGGGAATGGTGAAAACCAGCGAAAAGGTGGAATATCACGAGGACGGAAGTCTGGAAGTATAAAAATAAATGAAAAGTTACCTCATTGAAGTACTGATTAAATTAAACGGGGAGCGAATAAGTTCGCGTCACTGCTTTCTTCAGACGGCGAAAAACGTCTTTCAGGAAGGCTCTGTGTCCTTTCGACTCGACACAATTGTATTTGCTTTCTTCAGATGAAAGCGATAGGAAACTTCGTTCGGCAACCCAACAATTCCGTTGAATATACTGAGTATTAGCGATTAGGCGATGTAACAGAAACGTTTTTCAGAAATGAAAAATCGAAAAAGATATGATTCGATCCTCGTTTACATGGGACCCTTATTGAAACGACAGAAGGCCATTTTTGAATGGTTTCTTTCTGGGTTTTCTCTCCCAAACTCTGAAAAATATCTATAAAATGTATTATTAATTATTATTATTAATGTTAGGATGAATAGTAAAGACGAGCCGAAATTAATATTATCCTCCACCATCGAAGTAATTCTACCGTAACAGTAAGAAACATCGAATCACTCCACACAGTATCAGAATTCCTCTTGTCTTGAAATAGAACTATCTCAATTTTATAACAGCAACAAAAACATTTCAGACAAAAATTCCTGATATTCGAAAAAATGAACAGATTGAGACAACTCCAAATTATCTTCCAATGGCCGATGAAGTGCAGCAATCTTCATTGAAAAAATCAACTGATGAAACCGTGATGTATAACTATTCGAATGACAATGAGAAAGTTCGTGTCAGAATTTATGCGAAAAAACAGGCGGCATCATCTCCGGCAAGGGCCAATCTATTGAGACACAAAAAGAAACACCGAGATGCTTCTCGCTGCGAATAGAATCTGTCACTAAAGACACCAACTCAAAAACAGGACCATCATTCCCTGAAGCGACTTCATAATTTAGATCGCCAATTTGGCCATCAAATTAAAGGTGAACGTACTATCACTCTGGCGGCATTCGAACGTCATTTTTATCATTGATACAGGAAGATTGCAATTATCTCATCAGATATTTTTTATTCACTTCTAGACGTACATTCATTCATAGTAGGATTACTATTTCAAGCTTTACCTAATCTAAAGGGTTTCCAATAAGAGGTGTTATTTTGAATAGCCCGCTATTTCGGTAGATGTCACTTTTGAAACTGTAATTTTTTGACATTTGACAAGTAGAAACTACGCCATTAATAAAAATGGAACGATACACGCTTCAAGAAAGCATTGAAAATATTAAAATTCACTATAAAAATGGTGAAAATTTGGCAGAGACGGTTCGTAAAACTCGAACATTTTTGGGTCGTCGTGAAGCACCTTGTCGGACCGCAATAAAGAAATTGGTGGAAAAATTCGAGCTGTTGGGACAAGTTAGTTATGTGAAGAATAAAACCTTTGCACATCGCTCAAGAACAGCCGAGAATATTGCTGCTGTAGCCGAAAGTGTTGAAGAAAACCCAGGTTTGTCCATTCCTCGTCGTTCTTTGGAATTAGGCATTCCACAATCGTCATTACACCGTATTTTGCATAAAGATTTGGGTCTTAAGGCTTATAAAGTTCAGTTAACACAAGAACTCAAGCCGGCCGATCATCAAACACGTCGTGTCTTTGCTGATTGGGTCGTTGAAATGCATGAAAATGATCCGGAATTCCATCAAAAAATCATCTTGAGTGGTGAGGCCCATTTCCACCTCGGTGACTTCATCAACAAGCAAAATTGTCGCATCTGGGGCTCGGAAAACCCAAGAGTTATTGTTGAAAAGCCTCTCTATCCTCAACGTGTGACTGTTTGGTGTGGTTTATAGTCCGGCGGAGTCATTAGACCTTACTTTTTCGAAAATGAGGCTGAAGCCGAGAGATGATTAATGATTTTCTATGGCCGGAATTGGATGGTATTGATCTGGACAACAGAGTTATCTTCATGAGGATGTGAAGAGCATCGTGTACAACACTAAACTCATTGATTTGAATTACCTCAAAGATCGATTAACGCTTGCGATCAGGTCGATCACTGCTGAGATGTTGAATAATGTTGGAAGAAATTACCGTATTTGGTTAGGATGTTGCCAAGACGTTCTCGGTGAACTCCATAATTTTTTTGTTACATTTTAGTTTCTGATATTGTACCAAATTTCGCTAATTACTTGATTTGATTTTTTTCTTATTTGATTTTTGCAATGAACATGAAAGTGATAACATTTCTGAATAGAGAAGGACGAGATCTTTATAACGATGTGTCACAAGCCCATACTTCCTATTCGAAAAATTGGGGGTTGTACCTGTCTTTCGAAGGGGGTTGAAGGTAGGGTTCGCACTTTTACGGAGAAGAATGACAATTTAAAATTAAAACTTGATGTATTTCTGGATTTCCATAAATATATACAGTAACTAAGATAATGAATTTATTCCATTCGGCTTTTCCACATTATAGTAATGATGATGATGTTCAAATTCATCAAACTGAAGGATTTTTGTATGGGACTCGATTGAATCAGCTGTGAATTTTGTACGAAATCCAATCGTAAGAATCCAATTAGAAAATGGAATACAGCATGAAAATTCTGTTAATTTCCCGCCATACAGCTGAATGCGTGGAGACGGGGCATGTCTACAGTTGACACAGGCGTTGATGTTAATGCATTTTCGTTATTTGATTACTACTGTGGGGACGGGATCAGTTCAAGTGACCTGTTACAGCTGAGTTGTCAGCCAGGGGTGAAAATGGAAGATTGAGCAAGCCAATTCGATAGCCATTCACACAGCCGTTTAGTTTTTATGGTAACATCCGCCGAGATTGTCTGCTAGTTACAGCCATAACTTCAGTGGCGCATTTGTTATGGGAGACTTTTCACCGTGCACCAAGGAGGTTCTGCTCTCCCCTATCTATGGGAAAAATCGTTACATGTGTCTGATCACAAAATATTTATCTGTAATTAACATACAAATTAACGACTTGCGTTTAGGGATCCGGCAGATCCGCCAGATCCGGTGTCATACCGAATTCGGTACCAATATACCGAATCCGGCAGCGGATCCGGTCTTATTGATTTTTGTCAAATTAGACGAGATATTCACGCTGATTCTTTTGGAGCTTCAAATTCTCCCAGTCCTTAGTAGGCCTCACCGACTATACTTCCCCTTTTTGTTGAGAATATGTGAACCCTTTCAAATTTATTATTTTATGAAATGATAGTGATGTTCATCGTTCATCGTCAAACATTCCTCATTTGGTTGCTCAGTTGAGCCACCCCCATAACAAAATCCTGGCTGCGCCACTGAATATGACAGTTGAAATAATCCCATCTTGATCTTGGATTATTTCTAGAGGTGATAAATGGATATATCAAGAAATGAAAAATTAAAGAAGAATTCGCTGGATTACCACCGCTGACATATTCACTGTTGCCTGAAATTGCACCGTATCCTCCACAATTACCTAGGTATTTATAGACCTTGTGGCAACAATAGTGGAAGCCACAATTTAAACAAAAATAAAATGAACGCAAGTATTTACTTCGGCCCTAACTCTTCAGAATTTCTCATCTGAGTATCCAGCTACCTTGGGGTCATAAATCGTCTCTTGATTGAACCTGTGAGCCGGCGATATTAAGTGCACTACGCAGACAACCATTTGTTTCGGTTTCAAGTCTGCTTCTGCTTTTTTACAATAAATTGTTGCTAAACATGACAGCATGCAGTAAATTAAATACGGCATTCTCGATCTGCAAGTCGTTGTAAAAATGCGAACAGCCAGGTGCTAACTTTACGCCACTTTTTTGTCAAATACAATTATAAGCTGTAGGTTAAAACTATTCATCTCACTACAAAACCGCTCCGTACGAAACTGGACATCATTATCGTTAGATTCTTGTTGTTCCATTCAATGGACGGAAAGAAAATTTAGAATAGCCTCCTGTATGTCTATATTTTTTTGTGAACAGATTGAGAAATCAAACATAAATAAAGGGTATTTTTTTAAGAGCTTGACAACAATAAAATCGAATAAAATATCACAAACTGTATGTAAGGTTTTATTTTAATTTTGTTGTGAATTCAAAGTCATTTTTGATTTGAAAATGATCTGGCATCTGAGCACGAACTTGTTCGAAAAAAATATGACTAATTTCATTAAAAAAATACGTTTTCGAAAATGGTTTTCACAATTCCCTCTAAAACGTTCTGGGCTACTTCTAAATAAATAATTGCTTAATATAAGTCGAATTTCAGCTTCAAAATTACATGGAAAATTATGTAGAATATCCTACAATGGGGTCAGTATCAAGAATAAGAGACCTGGTTGTTTATCTATAAAGTTTGCTTGATCTGAGGAAATAGGAGCGTAAATATACTACTAAAACTTTGTACCTAACTCATCTTTTTAATTCGTTGATATAGATTTTAAGTAGTTCAAAATATCACGAAATAGTACTAAAAGGAGGAAGGTGTCTCTTTAATTTGCGATAAGATATATCAGTGTAACATTATAGGTACTTACGAAGCATTTTCACGTTTCTAATCTCCGCTGCACAAAAATCCTTGTTTGTAGAAAATAAACTTACCACCATCAAAGAATCAATGGTAAGTTAGAACTACTTTCTTTGATGAATCCGGTCACATTGTGATAAAAATTGTAAAATATTATGGTTATTTGAATAAATTATCGAGAGAAAAAGCTCACCGATAATTCGTTTATCTTTATTATGACAGTAATGCTGGCCAGTTCCCGGTTAGTGACGTCACCGATCTGTGATTGGTGTTCTCAGTCACGTGATAATAGGAAATAAATAATAATAATCATTAATTTTATTTAATTAGAGACGATTAGGTTCTCAAAATATTATTCAAAACCTATCTTCGATGTGTTAAACATAACTTCACATGAATTCCTAACTTGTGTCAACATCCCCATTGTTGATTAAAATTATTTATACAATGATCCCAGCATTTAGTCAACTGGTTTTAATCAAGTTTTAATAATCAGCAACTCAACGTGATTTGCACCTGCACTGTTAGCTACCTGTTCCAATCATTTTCGGAGAGAAAAAAGTCTCAGTAAAATGTTATTCATATCGAAAGATCTAAAAAAATACCCAAGATATATTTGCTACTAAAAAATTGAATTTTATTACAGATTCCTCATCAGTCATACATAAATAGTTCGTAACCATTTTCGGATCAGAATTACAATATTCGGGCAAAAATTATGGCGCTCTGGAAAAGAAGCGCATAAAAAGAATGATTTTCCGATAACATTTTGCAACAAAATATGGAACATGAAAAGATAACTATGCAGTTGATGAATGTGACAAAACCACGACCGTGCATCCGAAAAGGCGACGGGAGCGTCTGTCAAAAACTGAAGCCACATTATTTCGTTTCCCTATTAAATGCGCCCCCCTTTTATCGGCTCAAAAACATGTTTTACAACTTGTTGCCCCACGCTCGATCCGTTGTACACGACTTGTTATCCGTAAAAAGGATAGATTGTCGCATCTTTCATTTGTATCGCATGTCATCGGATATCTGTAGCTAGATTTATTGTTCACATTCCTTTTGTGACTATAAGCGCCCTAACGGAGCTGGAGGAATATGATTAATCCGCCACTGACAATTTCATTTGACGAGGACCTGCTTTTCGAGGTTTCTGTACTACGCAAAATGATGGGAGGACTCTAATAAGTGACGTTTTCACTCATCTGAATGTCATCATAAACAGAGGACGTGTCCACATCGACTGAATCTGAAATTGAACGTCCGAGCTTCTCATATTCTTGTATTCAAAACAGAATTCTACAATAATTAGTGAAGTGTACATCTATCATGAACTTAGCTAGAAGAGCTAGGTGGAAGCTAGAAGGGAACCATTTAGTGAAATAGCTGTTTAAGTAAAATGTATAAATTGATTTTCTTTTTCAAATGTTTCTGAAACGCTGGTTGACATCTGATTTCGAAGTATAGATTTTTTATGTTTATCGACCCTCATATTATGGAACATCCGCTCTGACCTGTGTAGAATTTTCATTTCATTCACTACAATGTCATTATCATATGTTTCTACAATGTCTGATATTCTACCCAGTTTTAAAATAGGATAAAACCCGACACAACATCATATTCACTGCCCAGCCAAAATGTTTTCACTTACTTTCGATGCGACGTGCGGAGTAAAACAATCTACAGGGTGTCCCAAAAATATCACGCGAAAGTGACACTGGAGATAGATTGGCATTAGGTCTATCAGATAGCATCAACATGACCTCAGTAAAAGTCCGCTGGTTTTCGAGATATCACCACTGTTGCGTCCCATAACTTCACATGTTGGGAAGCGCTCATTTGTATTTCTAAACAAAGCAGCTCGCTTGTAAAACTTAAATGTTTTGGGTTAACTGGTTTATTTTTGCATGGGTGGTCTCACCCTTGAAATTAATATTTTCCACGAAAAGATAATTGCAAGTAAAATATCTTGTAATACTTCAACCCTTGTAGAAGTATTTATGACCTATTTCCTGTGAAATATTGATAAAATGCATACAACAACTAACACATTGCCAGAGCTGTGAGTCCTTTTTCTAGATTCTAACCCATACAAAAATCTAGAATTTTCCGATTAGATCGCCACGGCTTTGGCTATTCACTAAATCGAGGGCGTAGATTCCGAATCTGTAATAAGTTTTTCCGTATCTCGATTAATTTTGGTAATATGGCGAAAAATCCGACTGATTAGTCCATTTTCCGGAGGTAGAGCCAGAAATTGTGACTTTTTTCGTCATTGCTCCGAAACTAATCGAGATACGGAAAATCTAATTACAGATTCGTGATCTGCGTGCCCGATTTAGTGAATAACCAAAGCCGCGTCGACCTAATCGGAAAATTGTAGATTTTTGTATGTGTTGGATACTAGAGAAAACTTTTTGGCGTTTGACGGATTCGCTCATTACCTAATATCTTCCGAACGAATAGAGATACAGAAAAAATAGATACATAAATCTAAACGTCGTCCACCGACCAATAATCGGGGAAAATTTGGTTATTGAGATGTGAAAATCATAGATTTGGGACGGGAAAGAAGAATTTTCCTCCGATTCCGGGTCAAAAATATTTCCAAGTGCCGACCCAAAAAAATTTTTTCATGGTATATCGATACGGTGCTCGTGTCTAATTAAATCGAGGTCGCTGATCACGAATATGCAATTAGTTTTTCCCTAAGTGGCGTACTTTGGGAAAATTTTCACTTAAAGTGATAAAATTGACGAAAATAGGTCAATTTTCGAACTTTCCACCACCCAAAAAAATCGGAGTAGGGTGTTGCTGATTTTTTACGTCATATTTGGATCCTTTATCTATCGAATCATTCGAACAATAAATGTCCAGGTCGTACGCTTCGGAAATTATGATTTTTTTCCCGAGGGTTTATTTTTCGGAAAATTCTTTCCGCAATATTTTCTCGGAAAATTTTTGTAATAAATATCTGATGGTAGATTCGGAATCTACGGCCCCGAATCTATAAGAATAAGTACCCGTTTCATAGTTTTGCGTCAAAAAATATTTTTCTCGAAAAATGGGATTTTTTTAAGGCTAATGTATTAAAAAATTGCCAAAATTCGACCGGTCTCCGATTTCGATGCAAATTACGTCATTTACTAATTCGGGGCCGTAGATTACGAATATATGATCGGATTTTTCATTAGAGAATTTTCCGCGGAAATACCGCGAAATGAGTTTTCCGAAAAACAGACCCTTGGGAAAAAAATCATAATTTCCGAATAGTACGGCCTGGACATTTTCTGTTTGGATTATTCAGTAGATAAAGGATCCATATATGACGGCAAAAATCAACAACACCTTACTCCGATTTTTTTGGGCGGTGTGAACTTCCAAAATTGACCTATTTCGTCCATTTTTTCAATCTAAGTGAAAATTTCCATAAAGTACGCGACTTAGGGAAAAACTAATTGCATATTCGTGATCAGCGACCTCGATTCAATTAGACACGAGCTCCTTATCGATATACCATGAAAACTGGAGATTTTTAAAAAATACACAAAAGTGGTGATATCTCGAAAACCAGCGGACTTTTACTGAGGTCATGTTGATGCTATCTGATAGACCCAATGCCAATCTATCTCCAGTGTCACTTTCGCGTGGTATTTTTGGGACACCCTGTATACCATGATTTTTACTTGTCAATTATCATGTCATTGACAGTTTCATCTCGACAGTTAAAAAAATGGTGCGATATTTTAAAAGGACCCTCCAGTCTTAATTACCATGCAAAATTCGAAGCATAGATGGCCACAACTTGAAGAGAGATATAACTTATAATTAGAAAAATAAATTATCAAGTTAAATACGACTCCCACCCTCTTGGTCCATATTGCCACTTCGTGGTTAGAAAAATACATTCAAAAGGAATCTTTTCAGTGGGCCATTCAGAAGGTCTTTGGAGGATTCATTTTCACCCTGGAATTCTTATCCAAGCAGCAGTTTTATTACATTTTTAAATTGTTGCTTCCAACTACTTATCTCTTTAATTGGTCTTTCTTCCGTCAAGGACGAGTTCCGAGGGAGCCGGTGGGTTCAGGATCCGGAAGTTGCATTCCCTACAGTGCTCCCCGGCAGCGGCGACACCTTTTGATCGTCTCGAAAATAAGCGCAAACGGCTGGGGGACACATCCCGTAAAAACTCTGATACTAACATAATTAAACTACAAGCGGGGTAATTTCACTTAATTAAATTCCCTACTTTCAGCCAGGGGTTGGATCAGGTCAGATTTGAAACTGAATTCAATGAGAAATATTCAAAGGTGAAGACATTCTCGAAAATCACCTCTGGCGATTCGGTTCTCCTTCCGCAACTCCGATAAAATGGTAAAAACGTCATCAAGGATTCTATGGGTACAGTATGGTGCTCGGAATTGTATTCGAATATTCGACTATTCTATATTCGGATTTTATGTCAGTTAAAAAATTCGAATATTCGACAGATAAATTATAGGTAATCGATTTCTCGAATATTCTACTTTTCGAAAACTTATATTTCAAAAATTCCCAGCTTCATTCTGAAGTAGGGCTCGGAATTGTATTCGAATAATTCGAATATTCGACTATTGTAAATACGAATTTTCTGGTAGTAAAAATATTCAAGACTTCGAGTATCTATTCGACTATAACTGTTCGAATGTTCGGATATTTATGTATACGACCATTCGTGTTTTCTTTGAAACTGTGTAAATTTCGACTGAAAAAGGATAATAAACTTACAACGGGTCCACCAAATAACTTTTTTTTTTGAAAATGCAATAAAAAAAAAGCTACTGAATATTTTTTCAAATTTCTTTATTTATTTGAAAGTACAATCCTTCCGGTTAATAATGGAAAATAATTTCAATCAAATGGCTGCCTCGGCTGGCCATGCAGTAGCCTACACGATCGGTCCAATTTTTAAGCACATTATCGATTGTGTGCAGCTGTATTTCACCAATGGCTTCACGAATATTGTCCTTTAAAGCGTCAATTGTCTCTGGCTTGTTGGCGTAACACTTATCTTCGACGGCACCCCACAAATAATAGTCCAACAGTGTCAAATCGCAGCTCCAAGGTGACCAAACGACATCAGCTCTGCGGCTGATAATGCGATCTTCAAAAACAGGGCAACTCCTGAACCAATTGGACTTTTGGCGTCATACCAAGGTCTTTATGCAAAATTCGTCTCAAAGATGTCTCCGAAATGTTCAGTTGTTGTGGACGACGATGAATTGATGTTGATGGCGCTTCACGCACACTTTCTGTCACAGCAGCAATATTCTCGGGTGTACTCACTGTTTTTGGCTTTTCACGCTTTGGTTTATCAATGAAGATGCCAGTTTCTTTCACTTTTTTCACAAGATAACGAACATACGGAGCTGACGGTGCTTCTCTTCTTCCAAAATCCGTACGCAATTTTCGCGTACATTCTGCAACATTTCCATGATTTTCAAAGTAATGTCGCAATATTTCCCAGCGTTGTTCAAGCGTATACACAACCATATTCGTTCAGCGGAAGGATAACACTATTTATCTGTCAAATCAGACATGAGCTAAGTGTTACCATTCAGGAAATGAGCACTAGTTGAAAAAAAAACGTTAGATGGCGGACCCTTCATATCTACTCCTACTTGAATAGCTATTAATATTTTTATTCAAAACTGTTCCGGTGTCATCATTTTAGGAAATGTTGGAGACATGAAATATCAAATAATCCAATAGATTTCATTCGATAGTACTAATTTGAAATTAGTCATCTAATCAAACTGATAGCAGCAGTTTAATGGTTTACTTAAATACCCACCATTCTGTGAAGTGGTTTCGAGGAATCGTCATTTTGTCGTTTCCTAAAACAAGTATTAAGCTGAAGTAATCAGAGTCTGAATACGGTCCATCTAAGCAAGATTTCGGTAACTTTTCACAGTAAGTGATCATTACAATTCATCATTTGATTTCACTGGAGATAACAGAGCAAGATTTTCCCCGATTAGAACTTTTGTAGAACAGAAATAGCGCAATATAAAATCAGTTTTTATTCACAACATTCTCTCTCTCGCGATGCTCACTTCTTTGTAATAATAAAACGACTATGCAGCCATAATGGAAAAAGGTATCTTTATATTCAATCGAACTCAACAAAACCTGAGTTTGAAGGTTTGTAGAATAGTTTTCTCATTTACGTATCAAACCCCTGGGAAACCGGTCAAGAACTTATTTAAGAAGGATGGAAGTTTTATTTCCGATATACAGACTGTCCAAGAGAAAAGGGATACGGAGACTTGAGAAGTAGTCCCGATTTCCGCATCATTTTTACCGACCCATTATAAATAAAAGTTATGTTTACATTTTGTGCTTCTTCCTGAAAATATTATTCGAAGATAATATACTGTGCCATACCCCTGAAATCTTGAAAACACGACTGAACTAATAAATCGAAAAAATTTGTTGGCTATTGTGTAAGGAAGAAATGGAAAAATATTTACCATGGTCGAAGAGGAAGGTCGTCTTGGCGAGAGCGTGAGCAGCTGATGGGAGGCCTGGCATCGAGAAACCATACCCGCCTCCCCCGCCACCAAAACCGCCTCCAAACAGGTGACCTACTGAGAGAAAATATTATTTTCACCAAAATGCAAAAGTCCTCATTATTCTCAATATAAAATATATTATTTCAGGCACAAATACAGGGTGTTTGGCAGAACGTTGAACATACGAAAATTGTGGATAGGTGGGGTCATCTGCTACTCACTCAGCCCTAATTTAGTTGGCCCTGGCCCCCTGGACATTTAAAAAAAAATGATTACATACAATATTCTTCGTGATTAACGAGGGGGAATACATTATAATGCACAATTGTGAATTTATAATAGAAATATATAATATCATATAATATATAATGAGGTTTGTTACATATTTCCTTCAATACAATAGGTATGATTGTGTATATAATAATATTGTGATATAATATATTATATAATAACATACTATAATATTGAACAATTCCAAATCGAAAGAAACATAATCCACTATGAATATTTATTAATTATTGATTTTTCTTCATTAGTTTGAGGTTATATCATGCTTTCCGTTCATCAATTCTGAAATTTAAAGAATCAGGACCGGAGTAGGAAAATTTTGGATATTTGCTATCTTTGTTAATATTAAGTTGAGTTCACCCTATACCTACGTGAACACCGAAAATTTCTTCCACCTTTACGAGCATAGAAGAGTAATTCTACAAAAAATTCAGAATATTAGTTTTGATACCAAAAATAATATTGACTTGTTGCATATTGAATCATTTATGTGCAAATATTGGGTATGAGGTTTAAGGATACTTAGAATTGGATCATTTTAATGATTTAGTTTATAAAGGCAATAGGAAAGAACAACACAATGGAATCATCAAAAGAAATTACTGTTCGTTGACCACCGAGGTTAATATTACCTTTAACTTCCTTAAGTAGTTCTTATGTATAGTATTTTCATAATGTTGCTAGCAAAAAAATTTTGAAATAATGATCTACATTTGTGTATCAAATATTCTTTATTGAGTTGAAGTTCATAATACAGAATGAATGTATTAGTGGTAAGAACTATCAAATTATGAAAAGAGGATTGTATTTTATTAATATATTTTGAACTATTAAAATAATTTGTTCGTCAGCCTATACCTATTCAAATATCAGGAATAAATGGACAATCTGCTATGATTGTCTCCAGCCTTGCTCTAGACATTTCGATGATACTTTTCTTAGGTATTTCGAGTTGTAAAAACTATGCACCGAGTGTAAGTCGCAACAACCCATTCCACGAGGTTAAATAATTGCAGATATCTCATTTAATCTTGATAAATAAACTATTATTTGAATTTAATTTCTTTTAATGCGCAGTTCTATTTTAATAATCCATTGATATCATTCCCAATTCCGAGGAACCAATACTTTCGGAGATATAGTTTGTCAAAAATTATACAAGAGCGCCAAAGCTCCTGCCTCCCCCTTTTTTTGTAAAAAAAGAAATAAACAACGACATCGCGCATTCTTTGAGCCTAAACTCATCCATATCATTTATTCATTCGGATGAACGAAAGACAACACGAGAGATGATGCTCCTTTCCAAGAATTATTGGTAGTTCTACATCGGCAACTTACAAGAGATAGGTAGAACTCAATTCCGAGCAACCGGCCAAGCGAGCTATCATCAGGTAGAGTCCTGTTAATTGATTTATAGATACGAATTGTGTGATTTGTCGTCGGTTTGAAGGTACTACATTCGTCGTCTAAAGCGGATGGCATTTCGTGTATGCTTTCTTTCACCGCTCGCAACCCGTTACACACATGGACGCTGAATGTGGAAATTTCGAATTTCTGTCTTCTGACGAACTCCTCCTTGAAATAAAACATAAAATGTTGATTAACACTATTTATTGACCGCAGTGACGCGTTTCGTCGATACTGCGACTTCATCAGACCAACACACTATACTTCATATACTTTCCTAGATCCTTGAAATATTTCACAGAATGTGAACACAGAATCTGTTCACTGTTCTTAAATGTCATCTTAAAAAGTCTAGCTATTAGAGACTTGTCAATTCGTAGTTTGAAAATATTTTATGTTGGAAAACAAGTATTCGATTCTTGAATTTGTGAATATATACAAGACTGTTTTGAAACCGAAAATCATTATGACTGATCACATTTTAAATAATCTATGTATAGATATTGGGAATGATGTTTCAGAAGATTTAGAATTGGATCATTTTAATGATGTAGTTTATGAAGGCAATAGGAAAGAAGAACATAATGGAATCATCAAAAGAAATTACTGTTCGTTGACCACTGAGGTTAATATTACCTTTTACTTCCTTAAGTAGTGAGACATGTTCCTATATACAGTATTTTCATAATGTTGCTAGCAAAAAATGCTGAAATATGGATCTACATTTGTGTATCAAACATTTTTTATAGAGTTAAGGTCCATAATACAGGAAAGAATGTGTAAGTGGTATGAAATATTAAATTTTAAATTATGAAAAGAGGATAGTATTTTATTAATATATTCTGAACTATTAAAATAATTTGTTCGTCAGCCTCTACCTACTCAAATATCAAGAATTCTGCTATGATTGTCTCCAGCCTTGCTCTAGACATTTCGATGATACTTTCCTTAGGTATTTCGAGTTGTGAAAACTATGCACCGAGTGTAAGTTGCAACAACCCATTCCACGAGGTTGAATCATTGCAGGTTGCTCATTTAATCTTGATAAATAAATTTAATGAAAATTCTTGAACCATTAAAGCATTGCAGATTGCTCTTTTTTTAAATGATAATTTTTGAAGCATTTTTTGTAAACGACACTTTTTTTAAATTTAATTTCTTTCATGATGCAGTTCTATCATATGAATCCATTGATATAATTCCCAACTCTGAGAAACCAATATTTTCGGAGAAATAATTGGTCTGTTTGAACAAGAGCATCAAAAAGCTCCTGTCCACAGGGCTTGAACCAATTTTCCATTTACTATTTTTCCAAATTAGGTATTCATTTCGAGAGACATTGTGCTTACAAACGGACAAAATCAAATTTGACCACGGATTTTTCATCAGTAGCTCTGCTGGAAAGCGCTTTCCGCTAAAAATTTGCAGAATACAAACATTTGGACGAAATGATAGCGGCGTGGTACGATTTCACGAAAACATATAGGCTGACTTGTAGAGATAGTAAAATGAAAAAGAATTTGAAAAATTCAGTGAAATCATTCCATGCGTTAAGAAACGGCAACGCTGGCAGGATACAAAGTTAGGAGCGAAAAGCATCGTTCCATATTCAGTAGATTTAAATATACGGCTTTCCTCCTTATATCGGTACAATCTACACGTGTTTGGCCGACTCAAAGCCTGTAAGCTCGACCCAACTATGCAAGGGTACAGCTCCCGTCGCGGTTCCTTTAATATTGCACATTATGTGCAGCCACTGGAAAAGACTCTTTTTATCATAGCAAGCTTATAGACAGTCTAATCATATGTGCAGCCGTGTTAGAGGAACTTCAATTTCAAAAAGGAATTTCCTCCCTCTGCGCTCTCCCCTTTAACCTGTTTCGGCATTAAAATCGCTTCCCGGATGATTTAAAACTCGCTGAAAGTGTTCACTGGAAAAAAACTAATTCGCCATCCATTTTATCCGGACTTTCGGAAAATAATATCTTGTTACGTTGCACAGAGACGTTTTTAAATAGGAGGAAAACGGTACACGTAGCTACCACTAGGACTCGACTCGACTTTTTTCAACACCCACAGAAAACAATTGAATATGAAGAGTTTCCACTATAATTACCAATATATTTTGTCTATATTATGCATCGATCGTTCTAGAAATACACGACTTTTTAGATATTATCAATTTGTTATGACCTTGCGATAATTGAGATTATTTTTCGAGAAGAAATTTAATTCACAACCATAAAAACGGATGCCATTATGAATTCAATACTTAACGGACAACTTCTATTGCCCCTTAATCCCGATGCTTCGAAAATTTCGTCTCTATCTGAACATATGGAGAAATTTATTCTCTTGTGCTCCTTATAGTGAAGATGTGAAAAATTATTGTATACATCTGTGGCTATTCAATGTTTCGAAAAGTGTTATGAGGCAGAGGAATACGCCAAGAACACCCTCAATGATCTACCCACTGGGAAGGTATTCTTTGAAAACTATACCAAATTGTTGAATTATATTAAAAATGTATCGACATCGATAGCCTATTTAAAACATCAACAAAACTTTCGGAATATTGGAAAGCTGAGTTTGAAGCATATTTGCTGTTAGAAAGAGCAAATAGGAATCAAAATATTTTACAGTGGTGGAGAGTGATGAAAAAGTTCTTCCTACACTTTCCAAGATGGCCGATGATTTATTAATGGCTACATCCGTACCTTTATTTTCCACAGCAGGTATGATCATGGCAAAAGCACGTACATCATTGAAAAATGTACAGATATTTTTGTATAAAAGCGTAATAAATATTGCTTTACAAAATTATTCATTATTTTATACCATTTCGTTTATATATTATAATATTAATTATCGTTATTCAGAATTAAGCGAGACGAGACGAGACAACTGATAACGAGACGAGAACGAGACTTATTTTTTTGGGAATTGGCGAGAGCGAGACGAGATTTTTTATACACTCGCCTATTCTCGTGTGAAGCCCTAGCTACCACGATTTTTCTATTGAGCATTAGGGGATAAACAATATAAAAAAATCAATCTGAAGGAGAGCACTACGAAGGCCATCCATAACACATAGGCGATGGCAGCGTAATTAGCAAAAACTCATGCTATATATTCTCGTAGATCTTTTCCCATTCAAGTGATGAACACAGACGCTTCCGATGCTACTGTTGGTAATCGCAAAAGATTCCCACATGCTCTCAAATCTGAACCTGCACAGGTTCTATCTATAATAATTTAACCCTTGATTTTTTAGGCATACTTCTTAATAAGGCATTGCGGACGTTTTCTTTATTACCTTTCAACTCGTTAATCTCGGACGAAGAATTTTGGAAACTTCCTTCAGAACTTTCCAAAATTCCAACATCGCAAAGTGCGGACGTTTTCTTTATTACTTTTCAACTCGTTAATCTTTGACAAAGAATTTTGGAAAGTTCCTTCAGAACTTTCCAAAATTCCTTGTAGAAGAATACCTGAAAAGATATTGTAAATACTCCATACTATACATACTACATAATTCTAATTTTTCAAACCATCTATCAGGAACTGGTTAGGTACGCTTTTTTACACGTTGAAAATAATATTTACACCTCACTCTCCGTTTTATTTTTGAAATTCCTGTTACTTTTTACGCTGAAGTTACCCCTACTAATCAAAGACAAGTAAATAAAAAAGCATAACCTGAATTTTAACCAGAGTAACAGATGAAAAAGAGTTAAGACCTAGAATTTATTCCCGACATTCACGTGTAGGAGCAAGCGACTGAGAGTATCTCGCATTCTCAGGGACCCGAAACCAGTAGAGACAACTTATTTATGTTTGGATTGTTTTCGAAATACTGACATGTTCCCACTACTGTTTGTAATTTCAAACCGCCGTGTAGTGTAAATTATGAAAAGGTATATACGGAATCTTCTGAAGTCACGATACGGAAAGTTGTCAAGTAGCCGCGTTGCTTTTCACGCCCAGTTAACCACTCGACTCTTAACTATTGAACTTTTTAACCCTTCAGTTTTAAACGGAATGTTTTCGTTCCGTAATATATTCCTCCCTACGTGATACTGTTAATAAAAGGACGGTTTTTATCAAGCGAATTAGCTCGATGCGATTAAGTCAGGTGAAGGGTTTTACTGTGGAAATTCTTGTGACACATCATCAACATCATTTATGTATTTCGTATTTCCAAATTCAGAGGAGAATTCAGGGTACATATTCGATATCTAAATAAGTGCAAAACTAATAGCACCCCTGAAATTATCATAGTTTAAAGATAATTTCAAAAATAATACCTGAAATACAAAGAATAATATCTGAAATTTGAATTCAACAACAAGCATAATATAAAGTGTCGTCCCTCAGAATCAGACCTTGTCGTATCTCCAAACTATCGAGAATTACAGGGTGTTTCATTAAATATGAAGATTCAATCTGAAACACTCAAATAAAATATTCGTCTCTACTGAGATAGAGGATGTTAATTATTATTATTCAATTTTGTGAAATATCTAATAAGAGAAATAGTCATTGACTCATGTGAATTTCCGAAATAATATTTATATATTCCCTACCGCACGCCTCTGGTATTATTGCAGAAAACTATCTATTACCACTTTTTAAAGTATCCTTACCTATGTATGAACAAATATGGAAGGTGTCAAAACAATTGGCTAAAATAATTTTCGAACATTTAAAATAAACACCTTCTATCTCCGTAAGAAGGAATATAAGTACATTAGGTTGAATCAAAGTACTTAGTTTCCTCCACTTACTGTATGGGAAATTATTCATGAAACACCCTGTATATTCCAATTATCGCTAATACGCAGATTCCTGATAAATTAAATTCGTTTTACTCCTTCAATTTGGTTTAACATAACTCATTATTCTTTAAATTCTTCAGTTGTGATTTCGTTTTGTTCAACTTCATATTTATTTCACTTTGTTGTTCCTCTTTTCGATACATGTGAATATTTTAAATGTATTAAATATTGCAAAAATGATTTCGACGTTAGACTCTTGATGTATTAGCAATTAATAGACACTTATTATCGATGTATTAAAATTTTGAAAAATGCACTCGAAGAGCTGATGATCTTTCATTATTGCATTGAAGAATAAAGAGAAAAATATAATTCTTCTCATTCACCTTTTCACTCATTTAGTTACAAGATGAGTCTCTTTGCTGTCTAACGTAACTAAATTGTGTTTTGAGTACCTATTGTTAATGAATTGGACACGGATATTCCAGACAGCGCAAAATGTATCATCAGTTCAAGGTGAGAAGAGTTAATTTGGTGTCGGTAGTAACTAAGACAACTCATTGATTGACATATAATCCTGTTTAATTTTACTCGAAAGCAAATGATAGCCTAACCTTCCTATATAAGTATATTCAATTATCTTACTATGCAAGTAGAGTGAATAAATTTGGCAGCAATAAATAAATATATTTAAAATAGCTCACGTGACGTCGGGAACTTTAGCACGCTCGTTCATCCAACAATCAATATATTTCCCTGATTTGTACACTTCTAAAATTTATGGATATTAGAGATTCCATACAAAATTTGGAATGGGCCTATTTTGAAACTTACAATGAGTACCAATTACGAGAAATTGATGAGTAACACACGGAATACAAAATCAGGTAAATGGATCAACACTGCGATTATGCACGCAAACAAAAAGTATTAAGGAAGAAGTTTTTAGTGAATCTGTGACGTCTATTGATATATGTATTTCAATGACCCAAAATAATACAACGACTGAATATTTTACTAAGATACCTCTTTTGAGCTTTCTCATTCAAAAAATGCAGTTGACAGCTTAAAAAGATAACAAAATAGTTGGACTCTCATATAAACACGACACATCTCTTTACGTGCAAAGGAATGACAACCAAGTGATATATTATATCCTTGAAATTCCTGATGACCTGTAAATTAATTATAGATCGTCACTTTTTTCCAGCAAATAACCAAACAATGAACTGCTCAACATATCGTGTCAGGTAATTAAAGTGGATAAATATGACTCCATTCTCAGAAATCAAATTAATTTTTACAATCTTCATTACACAAAATGAATTGATAAGCTCAATTAATTGATTATTCAACATTTTTATAGCCGAATTTTGCGAGTCAATTCGACTTTAATCAGTTAATTACGATATGGTAACATTTATGTTTTAACAACTTATCGAATAATTTACGGTTGTCATGATTAAATAGTTAGTTGGTAATGCTTGAGTCATACGCTTCGAATGAACAACTCAATGGTAGCTGAGAATAACAGAACAAAGCTTATTTTGAGGATGAATACATTTTACGATAGAGCAAATCTAATTCGTTCTGATCTTGAAATTAGAAATAATAAAATTGATTTCATTAAAAAATTTCTTGATTGATGAAAACGACAATTCCAGAACATGCACGCAAAAACCATTCGATGACAAATGCACCTCCCATTGCGTTCAACTGCATTTCTGTTACTTATATTATGTGCTTAATTATGTCTTGTTAATGTGCCTTTCGCTGCACCTTCTCTAGGTCGCTTCTATATTCTGTGTCACACATATGTGGTTCTATGACAATTTTGCTGATCGTCTGGAAAAAACTGGACCACTGTATTGGTTATAGTTTTTCTTTATTTCCCCAATATTTTCAACAATATATATCGGATGGAGTTAAAATCTGATTGTTGGCTTTAAAATAAGGTTTTGAAGGATCTTGCAGAATTATTTTTGATTATTTTTATTAATTTTCTGGACTGTCGGTATTTTGAAAGTAACTACCGAGCTTCAATCAGATCAATTAGTTGGACACTCAGACGGCTCCGAAACCATTCGGCGGATTTTGCCCATTATCGAACTCAACCGGCACATTTAGACGACAAACCTATCCTGCAAATTTCAGCTTTCTTCCTCATTTCGGTCGGGAGTAATCGTTCCTACAGTCGGACGAACAGAATTGAATTTAACCGCGGATTCTTCATCAGTGAGTCGAAACTAAATGTTAGAGACCATTCTCGGCAAAAAAATCGAAAATTTCAGACATTTGAGCAAAAATGATCAAAGGTCAAATGCTCTTTGGAATAAACTCAAGGAATCACCTCCTGAATTTTTGCCGTTTACTGAATAAGGATCCTGTATATCGACAGCATCAGTCATGTAAGCCAGATATCACATATCATTAGAGATTCTGATCAGCTCATTAAGTAATGAAGTACATATATAAAAGATGGATTTTGAAATGAAAATGATCATGTTTGTCTCGAATTTGCAGAGTTCGCAGTCGTTATAGCGCAATAGGCTGCCGAAGAAATACAAAATGGATGAGTACCAGAGTTAAGTGAGTCAACATAAAATAAATATCAGTGCCAAGTACGAAGCAAAGAACCTGAGTAATTGTGCTTCTTGAGTATGTAGTTACAGGTTGGAAGTTTGTAACGGAATCCCCGATTCGCCGATAGTCCCTGGATTAACTGCAGTTTTCTGCGGACTCAAGAAGAGAATTTCATTTGACTATAAATTGTATTCAAACGTTAAAGGTAGTTCGGTATCTTATTGTGTGTAAATTGTGCCTATTAATAACAACAAGTGTAGTATCAATATGTCAAATCGAATGAGAATGTATCTAAATAATTCATGGATTTAAATATCAGGTTGAGCTCTCCTTATTACCTTATCATTTTTGATCGGTCGTTTCTGGAACTCTGGCTGCTCTTTCTGTCGACATACATTCGTCTTCGATTTTTTCCGGACGTACAATATATTCCCATAAATCTATGAGTGCTCATGTCCATTTAATTTATGTTGTATTTCAACGCAGGCCTATATAGTCGACCTTATTATAGAATTCAAGGAGCGGTTCGAGAATCTACCTCAGATCTCATTTGGTTATGCCAACCGTTTCCAGAATATATCTTCTTGTATGATTTTCGTTTACTCTAATATCATCTCAAATTACTACCTTGATTTCCAAAATGTTAGTTGCGGCGGGATCATTACGTTTCCCCGCTTCCTGGTTTGGAACTCAAAATTTAGAATAAGATTTCAAAATACTCATCCAACAATATGGATCTGATCAAGTTGAAATCTAGAACTCGGCTCTTGAATTAGATCTTAAAGGCTTCCGCAAAATTTCAGCAATATCTGTCGGAGATACAGAATCTTTTTGGCGCTCTTGTTCCTCGGAACAGAGTGCTTATCAATTTGCCCAAATGTCTGTCGTTTTGTAATTCTTGGCTGAAAATGGACTTAAACGATTTGGTTTGACTCACTGATCAAGATTCCATGGTCAAAATTGATTCTGTCGGGCCGGCCGTCCGTTAACACGATAACTCTCGAACGAAATGAGCTAGTCAGTTGAAATTTTCAGAGTAGGTTTAGGAGATAAATGTCTCGGCTAAATTCGTTATTGGGCAAAATCGGCCAGGTGGTTTCAAAGTAACGAAATAAAAAAAATATATTTTACATAACAAATTTCAAATTCATGTTTTGTAAGATGCAGTTTCATCATGAGAACCCATTGATGTAATTGTTAACTCTAACAAACTGATACTTTCGGAGATATGATTTTTCTAAATTTAAATAATTATTCTCAATTCTATGTGATTTCATAGAATACTCTAATTATAATTTCCTGATGTATATAATAATATTCCTGAGAATTGACGCACAAAAGCCAAATTTAAAAAGTGGGAAGGCCCTGTGGACAGGAGCTTTGGCGCTCTTGTTCAAACTTTGACAAATCATAACTCCGAAAATATTAGTTTCTCCGAGTTGGGAATGATATCGATGGATTCTCATTTAAATTATTTTATTTTGTGATGCAGTTCTATCGTAAGATTCCATTGATATCATTCCCAACACTGGGAAACCAATACTTTCGGAGATATAATTTGTCAAAGTTTGAACAAGAGCGCCAAAGCTCCTGTCCACAAGGCTTGAACCAATTTTTTCAATAATGTTTAACAAAATAGTAGTTATATACGATCCTCATGAACTTTCACATCTTTGTCGCTATTTTGCAACTAATTGGCGACATTTAATTCGATCAGATCAGTATTCACATTTTCTGATTATACTTAACTCTACCTCGAGACTAAAATTAAGTCCATCGCAATTTTGGTTCTGCAGAATCTTTAATGATTTCTGAAAAATGTTTTATTAGTTGAAAAAATAATAAATCATAATATATATAATCTTTTGAACTTCGAGTATTACATTTGTTTTTTATCTAACAATAAAGCATGTGTATGTGGATATTGAAAAAGCATAGAGAAAACTGTTAATTTTGATGAGAAAATAATATACCTCTATGTTTTTTTCTGAAGTCGGTCAAATATCGATTTACGTTCCCACGTGATACTAAAGTTATCGATTGTCATAGAACGATGGTGTGTTATTCACAGTTCAGTGACTAATACAACACACATTTTCAATTCGCTACTACGCGTTCATAAGAGGGTTGACTCTATTGATACCGAGGCGGAAACATCAAAGTATATTGCTATCTTCAATGTCAATGAAAATTCTTGGCATAATGAAAACGGTTCTGATTAACCGATGAAATTTTAGGGAGATTATTGGTTATGCTTAGGAATTGCCTCAAAGGATAAGTATGAAGAACAACTAACTAAAAATCGCCTAAAATGTAGGTTAAAACACGACAAATTACGCACAATGGGTTATTATTCCAATATTTCCCCATCGAAACATACTATTTATTATTAA